>OW387133.1:89351392-91751392 GCA_936440205.1 Lepidonotus clava
CTGAAAAATAGACATTTAGATCCAAACTTCTTCATAGTTATACTTTAATTTGCACTGTTGTGACACTCAAATCTAACTAGAACTCCTAGAACTCTCACTTTTGGGAGGGTTTGATTATGCCACAGAACACTGAACGATTATGTTTACAACCACAACAGGTTAGTGAATCTTTCACTGTTGTTCATGGATGTTAGCCTAATGCCATTTTCATGTACATACCCATTGTTTGCAGCTGGAGACAAGGTCCCAGCTGAGGGAGGTAAGAATATTACATTCTAAAACCTAGCTTTACATGACCAGCAATTCCTTTTTACCACTGACAGCTGGTTTACAATTTTGTAACTTAGTTTGTCAACATTGACACAGAGAAACTATAGACGTATCTCTGTGTGTGTGTCTGTGTGTGTCTGTGTGTGTGTGTGTGGTTGTGTGTGTGTGTGTGTGTGTTTGTGTGTGTGACTTGAATAATAATACATATATAATTGAGTAATAATGCACATATAAGTATGCAGATATGTATGCCAACTGATGCCCACTGATAAAATATTGAATGCTTGCTTTTAGAGTGTTAAGCCACAAAATATATAATGTAATGATTAATGAACATTTCTACACTTGTGACTTGTTGATATTCCTAGCTTGCACCTTTATCTAGTTTAGTGAGTAGGTAAAATATAAGAAATATGCTATTGTAATAAGGAGAATAAGCCCATCCGAGTTTACACCAACGATAAAGTTTACTATGAAATATTTTCAAAATTTCCTCTGTCCTTATTCTCTGAAGACAGTTGCATAGTGCAAAATTAACCAAAGCAATTAGGTGGAAAAATTACTCTTAAAATTTGGAAAACTTATATTGTATACAGGCACATCAGTATCCCCATAGGTACACATTTTAAAGCCCATCAGCCCAACTGTAAAACTCAACCGTATTTTAATCCTGGAATACAGCATTTTGATTGGCTGGCAAACCTGTAAATATGACAATTGATAAGACTTTAGCAATAGTGTTTGGCAGTACCTAAGGATATACAAAAATATAAGAATTGCTTATTTCAGTAATTACCCAAACTCTAGGAAACAAAGATGGCTCATACAGTAACTTTATACAACCCTTGTCCAACCCCAGGATATACCCAAAGTGGGATGTTCATGATTGATAAAAATGCTAGTTCCCTAAGATATTTTCAGTACATCATTCAAAGCCTGACAACTCAAAATATCATTTATATAAATTATGTCCACACCAAATTTATTTTCCTATTAAGTACCAACTGTTGGAAAGTCATTACTAGTAAACACATCTTTTTCCATTAAATAACTATTTCAGAGCTCAGACTGAAGGATGGTAACTGCCCTTCTCATGGTCGGTTGGAGATTGGTCACAATGGGAGATGGGGCACCATTTGTAATGATCACTTCAATGACAACGATGCATTGGTAAAACATTTAATACTAAAACTCTTCTTTTTCTTCTTTTTGAGTCAAACCTACATCAGAAACTAGGTAATAGATAATTCCCTGAGTACATATTCCATCTTTTGTTTTGGTAGGTTATGTGTCTATGTATATATATCTATGTATGTATATATATATATATATATATATAAATGCATTAGATGTATAATGTAGTATGGGATGTACTCGCCTAGACCACAGCCAGTCTCCTCATGTTTACTTATGGACACTTGACTGACCGGCCCTGTCCTAATCCCCCCTGGCAATGTTTGTGCAGGGGCTCAGCTGAGGTCTACTTGTCCAGCCTTTGCCCAGGAGAATACAGGAATAGGGACAAGTTAGCCTTGAAGGTATGATTCCAAAAGGTCTATCAGAAGAGAGGAATATATATATTTAGTTTCCTCCCCTTTACAAACTGTGGAATAGGGATGAGGTAGCCTATTAGGTATGGATCCTAAAGATCTATCAGAAGAGAGGGATATATATTATAGTTTCCTCCTCCTTACAAAGAGTTGTTTTGCTCGCGGAGTACTGGCCTCTTTCCCGTGAACCTACATACACCTTGGCAAAGGCTAGGCAAGTAGACCTCAGTTAATCCCCTACACAAACACTGCACAAATATTGCAGTGGATGAGGGGCTGACAACCGACCAGACTAAAATTAGCCCAAGGTCCAGTTGGGTGACATGCTATAATATACATGATATATATAAATGCAGGTGGCATGCAGACAGATGAACTTTCAGTACGGCTACATTAAGGAAGCAGCTACTGGTGCTGGACCAATATGGCTCGACAATGTCTATTGTAACCCTTCATCAGCGACCCGGCTGTCAGATTGCTACCACAGGCCATGGGGGGTCCACTACTGTCGCCATTATCATGATGTTGGTGTACAGTGCTTTGGTATGTGTTTTACCTCATATCATGCCTTGTGTAATATAACTGCATTGTTTGCTGCAATAGGTCTTTTGGGTATTGTTTTTTCTTTTGCTTTGTTGATTTTTATTATGGAGAAGAAGGGTTATTTGGTGTTAACATCAGTTAGATTCTGGTCTATTATTTATTCATCTTTATGAATACATCTGATTAAAATTTATCATATTCTCATAACCTTAAATCTGGCTACGTATAATATGGTTATGTACTGATAATTAACTCATGAAAATATATTTCAAAGCTTTGTATCTTACATACTTTGAAATATACATCTAAAACTGTAGATTTATTTTTTAAAAATCATTATGTAGGGAACTGTTTCCCAATTTTGTCATCTAGATCTTCATACAGTTAGTATAAATAATGAAAACAATGTTTAAAGATAAATAAAGAGCAACCTGAGAATTAAAACTAGGACCATACACAAAAAATTGAAACAAATTTCCCTTCATAGGAATAATATCATAATCACTGATAAGTTTCAGAGGCATACTTGATGGAGATTAAACAAAATTTAAAAAATTAATATCATATCAAAATTACTGACGAGAAGGTGCAAATGAGTCAGTAACCTAAAGCATGTCCAGATACCAAAGATTGTTCCTAGGACTTTGTATATATCATCCGTATCAGCAATAAAAGCATCAACAGCACATTTTGAGACCGTGTACATAAATGGTCTTATGGTATTATGTTTCAGATGGCATTGTGCCTTCGAATTGCAGTAAGTTATGATTTACATACTTAATGTTATTACTCGCCTATCTAATTGATATTGTACTTAAAATATTCCCTTCTCAAAAGACTGCCTTGAAGGTACATTTTTGCCCATGATAACAAGACTGTAGTTTGATCCTGACAAAATAAAGTAGATACAGTAGATCAGACATAGTGCTCTACCAGTCCATTCTGTAGAAGCCTGCTTAATATCACTATTCCTTCAATCCAGATGTCACGGGGATCAGAAGTGATGTGGATGGAGGTGAGTACAAGTGCCAACTCATTGTTGGGTGCTTAGCAATAGCCCAAATCTATAATATCATGTCCAGGGAATAGTATTTGAGGACAGTACCTAGCCCTTGAATGTGGTAACCTATAGTTAAAAAGCAATCCTTTGTTGTGTAAAGAAAGGATTAAAAAGGGTGACATGTTTTTCAATTGTACAGCAAACAACACCCAAATAAGCTATACAAATTGCTGCTTTTAACTTTATTGAATGATAGGGCTCACCTACCCCCACCCCACCCTCGGGTATACACATTTTAGAATACCTTAGGCCCCCCTCCCCCCTCGATGCATACATAGTTAATGGAAGGCCCAATACCATCTTTCTGCAGGTAAAGGGAATCAAAAGGAACCTGCAGATGGAAAGTGTTATGTCAGCAGCAACAGAACATATGTCTGCACCTGTCGGCAAGGTTTAACTGGAAAGTTATGCAATATACGTGAGTGTGAATAACTCTCAATTTATATAAGCTTCAAGTTTTTTTGTTTTTTTTTATTTGTTTTCAGTTCTAGAAGAATTTTACACACAGAAAATGGATATTTCTCTACAAGTTATTTATCTTTTTAGTGACCCTTCTTCAATGCACAAAAGGACTCTCTTATGTATTCTTAGATGTTTTGATTGATCATTACTCTCATTCTCTTTCCTATTGTAGGTGAAAAAATTGCATACGAGGGGAACAATTACAACACAGCGGTCATTGTGTCAACTATACTAGGAGTTGTGTTCATCGTCATCTTGGCTGTGGTTATAGTGGTCGTCACCAAGAGACGTCGTAAGGTCCTGCCCTCCCCACCATCGACCCCACAACCCTCCCTTCGTAAGTCGGTCCCCCTACCAGTAAGGCCCCCTGGACCAGGCTTTGAGGACTTGATCAATGGAGTCAAATACTGAACACTCATTCATCATTCACACATGTTTCTTTTGTGAAGGTATGAACTAACAAAATGTATTCAGAGAACAAATCTATAGTAGTCTAGGCAGGCTCAGATGGTAGATACTATATTGTTAATACAGTTTTCAGTTTTGCAGTATTTTTGTTTTGTATACCTGCAGGATAAATCTATTGATTTATTTGATAAATCTTCTTAATGTTTGTCGTCCTTGTTTGTTGCGTAATGGAGGACAGGAAAATATGACTAATTAATAAAATTAGCTACAACAATTTTCTATTAAGAATTTCAAGAGAGATGGATCATCAAAGTTGAAACTTACTTTTATTTTTTTGAATATGGATTTCTCTATTAATAATGGCTCACTGTATATTAAACACATGCCTCCTGGGGAAAGCTTGTCTGAAAAATTGGACACCAACATATTGGTATCTGAACATGTTGGTCCTTGTTTGAATCAACGCAAGTGTCACTGAAGGCATCGTGCAGTATAGCCTTATACTTGCATTGATACTTGCATTCCATAGACACAAGTAGCAATGCATGTAGCAACACAAGTAGCAACGCAAGTAAAATGATGAATGCAAGCACATGAACGCATTGTGGAATACAGGCTTTAACAATCTCGACTGTTTATATATATATATATATATATATATATATATATATATCGACTGTGTTTGAATATCTCACAGCAAGGATGTAGCTGTTGAGCTGTTATATTGTTATATAGATTACACGAAAGTGAAAATGCCATACAAATATGTGCAAGTCTTTGACTAATCTGTGCAAATTTAACTCTTACCCTTGCAAAAAATATTTAGGGTCTGCACACCGCTGGTATATATACAGCCATATATCTATTCTAAGTTTTAGCCAGCTTTGATTGCAGATAATAATACGGCAAGGCATCTAGAATGGGGCTATTTCCTATGCCTTTTGTGGACTTTCATTTGAATTGTAAAAGAAAGATTCCAGTCACTACCAAGCAAATATTTGTTGTACCTGGATCATTGCTGAAAACATGTTTAACCTCTTAAGTAGATAATCTGCAACATACATGGACATTATGTTATTGATTAACCTCGAACCTTGTGTGTAGTGTACTAAAAGAAAGCTGACAAACTAGTTTGACTAGAGATGTCCTTATGACTTTGTGCAGTGTTTATTTACACCTACTGATCCTTTTTTATTTAGTTTATGTCAAGCTTGATATTGTGCTTTTTAATAGTTTGATTTTTAATAAAGAAGAAGCTTGTATCCCTGGATGTTCCTTATTATTAGTTTTGGATATTCATTGGGTAGCTTTATCCACCCAGAGCAAATTAGTATACAATTCAAATATTCTGTATGTTTGCCTGCACATCCTGACGTAATGTTTTATCAGTTTGAACAACTTTATATGAACCAATGCATCACACCTAGCTACAAGTATCTTTCAGACTTTACTTTACCCCAAAGTAAACTGCATGGGCAATTAACAATTGGCCAGCATTCAAATGGACATAACCTAAAATCAGGCAAACTGGTGCCCGTTCTAGAGTGCAGTTTGTTTTAGAAAGAGCATTGAAATTGCACCAATATGCATTGATGTTTGTCCGCGGTAGTCTACAGGTGGGAACCCACTGAGCGATGCAACTATGATTCTGGTCACTTTAGACATTACTAGCAACTAATATCTAATACCGTTAGATATTTTTCAAACAATTGACTTTTTTTTATAGGTTCTGTTCGAATCACTCAATGGGAACTCTATTTCCAGTTCTTTTTGACCATTAATGGTCATTTTGACCAGAACTAAGCAACCAGAACTGAGTTTAATTGCTGAATGGGTTCCAGCCTTGACAGCTAATCTAACAGGCAAAACACAAAGTCAAATATATTAAGCTCTTGTTTATTACAATTATTAAGTTGTATTATATGCCACTAACATTACAAAATCAGTGAAAACTAAAATACCTTTTTCATATATTTTGTAGAACATATAGGTTTACCTCTGTTAACATTGATAGCAATGCATACCAAATACATTTTTCCATGAAAGCCATTTATATATTATATGTATATTATTGTACTAATATATAGTGCCACAAGATATATTCATAGAAAAGACATCATTGCAGGGAGATATATAAAGCCATTATTGGTTACAAATTTGTATTATTGCTCAGCTATGTCAACGGTGCTCCATTGAGAGATGCAATAATATTTTATAAAACAAAGTAAGATCTCATATGTAATGTAGAATCTCAGAATGGCACAAGTTATTGCTTGCATGCATAATAAAACATATTAGAATGGAAACACACAAATTCAAAGTTAGAAATGTGTTATCATATATATCCACAGCTCCTGCAGCCAGGTTTTATTTATCTCAGTAATAGAAATAACATAACTCACCCAATCAAAGATAACCTACTGGACAAGTAAAATTGTTACTGCTTGATCCGCAAAACTTCTCTACAGAATAGTATTTCCTCTCCCAATACATGTTTCAAATTGAAAAATCAGGGAGTGTGATATTTTTGCTATGGTAGTGTGACAAAGCGGAAGTAGATTTTTATATGAAGCTGATTTGAAAATAAAGTGGCTTCTGGATTGAGATTTACTCTACGAAGGCCAGTAGATATTGCAATAAAAAATGTTAATGAATATTTCACCTTTTAGTTTCAAGAATATCAGACATATACTTAATGGCCCTTACACATATATTGGAGACTCACAATATTATGGGAACCCACCACTGTGGCCCGTTGCACAATGGGTTTCGTAACAATGAAAATAATAAAACAATGCAACATTTCGTTGTTACTTTGATCACGCATTTTGACACTAAAAGAAAACTATCTAGAATGGTGATAATGAGCTCATATCCTTACTGGAATTTTTATATTTTTGTCCCTTTTTACATCAGTTTACAGAATTTAATTTGATCCAGTAGAAACAAAGATATATGGGTTTTGTAACAGCACAATCTTATGCTGTTACTTAACTGTTCTTAAAGTTATGCTTGAGTGTGTACTGTTACGAAATGTCGTTGTGCAATGGGCCACTGGTAGTGACAATAACCCTAATTTGCATTGTCGATAAAGCTCCATACCCACAAGAACATTTTTACAATGTTTGCCAATGGATCTGCAGTAAATTCAGCTGATTCTACTCCAATAATCAACCAATTTGGGCACTGATACAGATTAAACATATACCTTTCAATACAGTATACTGATGGATGATCATAAGAATTGGCCATTCTTAGGACCGATTCATGGGCCACCTGAGTAAAGATTGCCTGGGGCCATATCTTCATGTCTGGTTGCGATGATTAGGCTAATCTCATCAAATTTGATCAGTACCTCATTTATATTTGTTCTTTTGTGTAAATCAAAGTAACTACACCTAACAATCCCTTTCCAAGGTTATTATCAAATGACATCATTTCTTCTAGTGACAGGTATTTTGAGGTGGGTATGGGACTTCATGTAATCCAGAGTGCAGGCTCTCTACAACACCATGAAGCAAAAGTGTTACAAAAAGTCTAAGCCCATATGGAAACATAAGTGTGATTTCTCGATTACGTAATCAATACAACTATTACGACTTTGTAAAGCAAGTTGAAATGGTACATTCCTCAACAAGCAGGTGATCATTAAGAAAAAACCTTTACAAATCACGAGTGGATCCAGGCATTTTAAAGAGGGGGACCCCTATGATAAAAATGTCACAGCGTCCATTCCAGGGGCACGAGTGTTACATTAAAAGAGAAATATTTGACCCACAAAAGAAGGTTACATGCTCAATGCTGCCTCCCCTCTAAAACCAGTATCAAAATTCTCCCACCTGTATGATATCAACATGTATATATTTAGTTTCTTAAACTGTTCACATAACTTAAAATATGTCCAAAAGAACAGACACATTCAACAGCAGGATCCATAGCCACAGGCCATTCTTACAGCTGGGTCTAGTTCACTGTGTCAAAACTCGCGCTGTCATTATGGGACACCGTGGCCCATTGCATAATGGACTGTTAGAGATCGTACAACAGCAAAGAAAATCCCTGCTGGTGTGCAAAACAGTGAAGGATCAAGACATTTTAAAAAGGGGTAGGGGGCGCCCTAATGTAGGAATTTGAGGTGCCCTATCTGGGGTCAAGAATTTTATATTAAAAGAAAAACAAAGAATGGCAAAAATTATTCAAATACTCAAGTTTTTACTTGTGTGTTAGATATACATGTTCTTGGTTACAGAAATACAATTAAAGCTACAGCTAAAGCTAAGAGCAGCTAAAACTAAACAGCAAGACTAATTATAACAGTGACATCCCTGTTGCAATATAACACACATTGGTGAGCTAGTCACCTTGCAAAGATATAATATGTTTGATAGTGAGTTTTACGCCATGTCGGCAACAAAGGCCATATTGATGGCGATATGTTTGATAGTGCTGCATTATTGGAATATATTTGATACTGGATGCTGTACTTTTAACATTTTTGGGTCTAACATTTATGATGGCTAGTAATAACATAGCCTGTTGCAAAGCATAAAATTGTGTTTTTATCTTTCATCAGATTTGAAGAATGGGTAGACACTTAGAAATTATGAAAAAGTCTCATGATTTAGACAACTGCCTTCTTGCTGTGATAAATGGTGGCATGCAAAACATATCTGTTGCAAGCAAGAGAAATTCAAGAAGTGGTGTTCGCCCTATGGGACAAGTACCCATGCAATCAGATGCAATAATTTTCACAAGACTTCACAGAATGAAACAAAAAGTCCCTACAACGTAATAACATAACTAAAACCTTTCATGCTTGACTTGGTATTCAACATCAGCATGGTTGCTTCTGAGTTGTCAATTCATATCTTGAGAGCCAAATGTCACATACCTTTTCTTAATAATAAAACATCAATGCTCATAGTTGAATTTCAAGGAACTGTGCTGAAATCTTAGTTCATAAAACCAGTAGTAAAGGCTGGAACCCATTGAGCAATGCAGCTAAAATTCTGGTTGTTTGATAACCAAAACTAGTCGTAAATGTTCAGAATTTATCAAAAACAACTAGAATTTATCAAAAATGACAACAAATTGTGTTCTCATTGAGCTATTTGACCAGAAATCTATCAAAATATGGCCAATTACTAAGAAAATATGCAACAATGTACAAAATGGGTCACTTGTGATTTGCCCACAATCTTAGTCAATCTTAGAAAACAGCAAATCGCATAGAAAAACCTTCATGTCGCCGTGTTGAATTTAAGAAATGCCCATGTCACTGTGTCGATTTTAAGGGTCTAGACCCATAATTTAGGTCAAATCACTCAATGGGATCCCCCCTTTACAGTGCTTCAGGTGATACAAAGTCCACCTTATTCTCTAAAATTCTCCCTTCCGCAGATAGCTTTTACTGTCACCCTTCTCTTTTAGCTATATTGGCAACAAGGATTTTTAACAGGAGACTTTAATTTGTTTAGTCTCTCTTAAATCATGTATTTATCAAGAAGATAATGTTGAGATGATATTGTTAGATACTCTTTTATATTTATATTTATAGAGCATCTTGTAAAGCGTATAGAAATACAATATTCATGGTTTTAACCCAATTAATTGTATATCTCAGGCGGGTTACGGAAACCAGTTTTTTTTAAAACTGATAACTGTCATGGTTTAGCCTGAATAAAGATTGAATTTAAAAAAAAAAAAACCTGATCTATTGTATTTCAAGCACCTGACAATTTTTGTAGGCTCATTGAATGATATTTGAATACAAATACTGGTTTTCTGTCATTTTAGAATGCAAATTATGCTGAAATTAGGTAAAAATGAATACACTTGATGAGATGCCTTATTGCATATCAAAATATTTCCATGCATACATTTCGATGTGGTGTTGTCTGCAAGAGTAATTTAAGAAATAATCTATTCATAGTGGGGAGAATTCATACACTTTTGAAAGTGCCAACTTGAGTGGATTGGTTCTTTAGTATTTGACTCCGTTGATCAAATCCTCAAAGCCTGGTCCAGGGGGTCGTGCTGGAAGGGGGACGGACTTATGGAGGGAGGGTTGAGGGGTCGATGGTGGGGAAGGCAGGACCTTGCGACGTCTCCTGGTCACCACCACTATAACCACAGCCAAGATGGTGAGGAACACGACTCCTAGTATAGTTGACACAACTACAGCTGTGATGGAATTATTCCCTTCGTATGCAATTTTTTCACCTACAATGGGAAAGGGAATGAAAGTAATGATACACCAAACATCTCAGAATAATGTCAGAAAGTCTCTTTATCATTGGAAAAGGATGAATAAAGTGTACACAAATAACATACAAACAAATCTCCATTTTGGTTGTAAGATTTTTCTAGAACTGAGAAAGAGATATAGAAGCTTTCAAATGAAAGACAGATTGCATAAATCTGTGGGTTATCCATACTCACGTATATTGCATAACTTTCCAGTTAAACCTTGGCGACAGGTGCAGACATATGTTCTGTTGCTGCTGACATAACACTTTCCATCTGCAGGTTCCTTTTGATTCCCTTTACCTGAAAAAAGGTTGGTCTAATTCTAAACAAAAGACACAGAGGATTTCAAAGACATCGGCTTATATGGTTGTTTGCTGTACAATTAAAAGACATGCTATCCTTTTTAGTCCTTTCTTTACACCACCACAGTGTTGTTTTTAAAATACAAGTTACTACATTCAAGGCCTAAGTACTGTCCTCAAATGACAGCCTGGACATGATATATATATTAGAAATTTGGTTCATGCTATGCAACAAATACATTGGGACTTGTACTTACCTCCATCCAGATCACTTCTGATCCCTGTGACATCTGAAGTTAATGAATAGTGATGTTAGGCAGACATCAACAGGAGGGACTAGTAGGGCACAATGTCCACCCTGTCATATCTACTTTATTTCCCCTGCAACAAACTACAGTCTGGCTACCATGGGTAATAGAATAAAGAACAACATCAAGGCAGTCTTTTGAGAACATTTCAAGCCTGTGGAGCCTGAATTCAAGGCATTGGTGCTATTGTAAGTTTTGAAAGCCCCTCCTCTGTGTGTGTTATTTGTTCCATTATTTCTTGAACAGCATCCCTCACATCTCCCAAATGATATTAAGATTGATAGTTGTCCATATGGCAGAATTATAAATTATTAGTATTTTGTAAAACTTCATCCCAGATAATTTACCGTACGAATGTGCATTTTACCTGGCTGTACCTTTATCTAACAAAAGGATGCATTTAACTTGAAGAGAAACTACCATACATTTCATTTCAGAATAATCTGGAATTATATTTCTTACTCTATAATTGTTATTGATTCCCAAAAAAGTACATGTATTTATGTATGACTACCAAGTACAATATCAATTAGTTAGATAAGTAATAACATTAAGTAAGTAGATTATAACTTACTGCAATGCAAAGGCACTGTGTTATCTGAAAAAAATAAGATCAGACCATTTAGGTATATAGATCTTGTCTTAGAATGTGCTGTTGATGCTTTTTAGGGGATATGGTTGATACTCATAAAACCCTTTTTTCAAATGTTGATATCCATCAAGTATGTCTCTGAAACTCGAAGACTTTTCAGGGAGTATGATATCATTCCTGCAAAGGGAACTTTGTCTCAGTCTTTTTTGTGGGTCTTAGTTTTAATCTAATTAAAGAATCAGGTGACATTATTTTCATCATGTCCTACATAAATGTGCTAGGATCTGCAGAAAAATATTTAGACACAATTCCCTTCATGAGAATGTTTTTAAAAACATATTAAAAAATTTATATTTATAATTATTTTTAAGTAAGTAAGACACAAAGCTTTGAATAAAAAACGTTTGATTTAATTTACAGATTCAATTACGAGTTCACAACCATATTGTATAGAGCCAGATTTTAGGTGATGAGATTATGAGAAATTGTAGGCAGATATTCCTAAAAATGATTGAATAATAGACGAAATATAACACCAATTAACCCTTCTCTATCCTTAACTTTTGATTACAAAATAAAAACAATAAAACTATAAAAATCAACAAAGCAACAAAGCAATAACAAAAGTGATGAAAGCAAAAACAAAGTGATTATACTTATTGAAATGAACAATCATTCATATCGCATTGCATAATATGAGGCAGAAATACATACTCAAGCACTGTACACCAACATCTTGATAATGGCGACAATTGTGGCTCCCCCATGGCTGGTGGTAGCAATCTGACAGTCGCGTCACAGATGAAGGGTTACAAAAGACATTGTCGAGCCATATTGGACCAGCACCAATAGTGGCCTCCTTAATGTAGCCGTACTGAAAGCCCATCTGTCTGCATGCAACCTGCATTTATATATCATGAATGTGATATTATGTATTTAATGCATCTACATATATATAGTTATGTACATTACCTGTTAAAAAAAAGAGATGAAATATGTACTTTGGGGGTATATTTTGTATTTTCAAAACTGAAGGAATGTTGCACACTGGTCATAACTCTAAGATCATATTCATAGTTAAGATATTTTGACTTTTTCATGGTTGAGTTTCACACTTAACAATTTTACATTCCTATCTTTATATCATTAGAGTTGAAACTGATTATTAAATTTTGTGAGATGTGAGAAACATATTCATGATTCCCCTAGTGTGAAACGTGCCCTAAGTTTGTGACATAGGTTTGATTGAAAAAATATGGAAAGTTTTTTGACTGAATATTTTACCAATGCATTATTGTCGTTGAAGTAATCGTTACATATGGTGCCCCATCTCCCAGTGTGACCAATCTCCAGCCGACCATGAGAAGGGCAGTTACCATCCTTCAGTCTGAGCTCTGAAAGAGTTTTTATTGGAAGAGATCTTTTTACAAACGTGACTTTCCAGCAATTGTTAGTTGATACACAGAGTAATTTTATATGGACATGAATGATTTTGAGTTCTAAGGAAAATTGCAATGGCTTTTTCACTAAACTGAGAGGGACACAACATTGGGGTTTATATCAAAGTCCTACCACATTTACAATACACTGGGTGCCCATTGTCTGTTGTTATGGCTATTGAATTCAGTATGGGTAAGACAGTGGGGGAAAACTCATATCTAAGACACACAGGGCTGCCAGGTTGTGTGTATAGGGGGGTGCATATTGACCAGTAGTAAGTACCACTCCATGTTAGCAGTATTTTCCACACTTTTTTATATTGTTTGTGGTGAATATAGAACTTCCATGGGGGATGTTCTCGTGTTGCCATAATAAGCAAGGTTAGGTATGCTGCCTGGGGGGAGTTGCATAATTTTTCGACTAACATTTTTGCTAGATCCATTCCGTTAATTGGCCACAATGAACGGATTTCACAGGGTTGTATATATCGTTTTTCTAGTTAACGGATCCATTGAACATGCTTTTCTGTATATTCTATAGGATTAGTGGAATACATTAGCAGAAAAATCGTGAAAATTCACAATGAGCGGAAAAAACAGATTTTACAACACCCTGGTCTCCGTTATCTATTTTGCAACAGTAAAAATCCTTTGAGCATTCATTAGATATATCAGAAAGTTATGCAACCTCCTCCACAGGGTGAAGCCAAGGCAACAGGCAACAGGTGGCTGCCGAATTCTCCCTACTACATTTAATTCCTATATTTTACCTACTTACTAGCCTATAAAAAGGTGCATGCATTTGCTGGGAATCTGTTCACAAATCACAAGGCCTAGATATTGGAATATTCATTTATCATTGCATTACTTCTGGTCTGACATATTTTAAGCAAGCATTCAATATTTTGTGTGTCTTGGATTTTCCCTGCTTGGTGCTTAAAATAATGTAAAATAGCTAGGTATACAGCTAGGAGAAATTGCTTGATATGCATAGATTCATATGGGTTGTAAAATATTATAATCTCACCTCCTTCAGCTGGGACTGTGTCTCCAGCTGCAAACAATGGGTAAGTAATTAAACTTTACTTGTAACATACATCATGACTGGGCATACATCATGACTGGGCATCATATTTATTAGCTCTATCTATTGGTGATTGGTTATTCATATTCAGTATATACATTACACTTATCTAAGACCTTTAATTTTTCTAACTGAGGCTACTAAGTTATGTTAAAGGTCATGGAGAGATCTTTTATTTAATCTATGTCACCTTGTAAATGTTTTGTAAAGGTCAAGTAAAGTTTACATTTTTTCTATTTTTTATTCGATAAGTCAACATCACATAATAATATGGTCTTCCAGGTGGTTATGGTATATACAATGAAATGAAACATGAAAGAGTGAATTGTTGATGTAACAAATAATCGGTATGGTTAACACTACACAATGGTTTCTACTTCTCTTATATTTACTCACATCAAGATCATGATAAATAATTGTGACATCCTCTGCGAAAAGCAGTCTTATGGCATGGAATATTATATTAAGATGGTGTCTTGGGGAATCTAATACTGAAAAAATTGGGTAAATATTCTTATTAGATGTCAATTTGAAGACACAAAGGTCGGATACGCTAAATATGCTAAAATAGACCAGTCTTTGGTTTTTATAAAGATATAACTTATACATAATCTAGGCCAAAAATTGAAATCCCAAATATGATTTCAGGAAATATACTGCCATTTCCTTTCTATTTAAGATAATCAGAACCTGTTTTTTGCTGAATATGGCCAAGCAGTCCCTTGATTCAGAATTTCAAATTTTGAAAACTTTTTTTGTTCCATGGTTACCATGGAAACCAACATTTGCATAGCTGTAGTATCAGCGAGTTTGGACATTCCATCAACATTCCGGTTACCATGGCAACAAAATGCAAAAAAATACAATTTTTTTCAACAGAAATGAAAACTATGAAAAACTTCATTTATAGCATGGATTTAGCTTATTTTGCTTATTTTGATGATTTCTAAGCTAAATAAAGGCTCTAGAGCCATGAATAGGCATTTCCATAAGGCTGGAAATCCCAGAAACTGTCACATTATTGTTAACATCAGTTGGCCTTTACAATGATCAATCCGATTTAGACAGACAGACAATAAACCTACGGATGTTCCGAACTATCCATAGATTGCCTGTCTAATTTGATTCTTGAATTTAACTTTAGTAACTGATCGTTGGATTTCCTTGGGAAGTCTTTCCCATAGTGAGATCCCTCTTGACATCGGACTTTTAAGGAGTCTTTCATACTTACGTACAACAGGCTTGAATTTAATTTTATGTCCATATCCTTTAATGTAACTATGTAATTTCTCTATTTATAAAATGGGATTTAACAAAGGTCCAATTACTTTTGTTGTTATTAATTTCAATTTGAAGAATCCGACAAATGTTGCTCAATGAAATCATTTTTGATAACTTTGAGGCTGATCACTGACTGCCTTCTGCATTCAGCCATCAGTCCATCATCTAGTGGGTATAGGACTTTACAATGTCAAGTACTTACCACAGTTCAATGACCCAGGGACACCTGCAACACAAAAACTACTTGTTATCATTTCCCTTTGGAAACATACAACATGTCTCTGTGTTATTCTACTTTGAGAGCCAGCTTTTAGTTGGGTTTCATCATGATATATTACAAATGCTTTTTCATTCTTTGTTTTGACTTTCAAAATTAAAAATATCTTCAAGTGGATTCCCCTATTCTCAGTATTTTTCAGCTATTTCCTTATGATTCCACTTGCATTTGCTGCATGATGGTTGATCGCATAAAATGTAAGATAGAGAAAAGGCATGTATGCCAACCCTACATACTGTCAATGCTGATTGCACATTAATAATGATCGAGACAGCCAACATCCCTTTCTAAACTTTGAACATTTGTTTCTTCAACATTTTGTCATATAGAGTTGTGCCAATGTTAATCCAATGCCTTTAAAAAACATGTTATCAATATTTGGTATTCCATTGACTATTAAAATTGATAATTATTGATCAATAATATTAATACATTGAAACGATATCAGATACACAAGCAGGTCCAAGCAATTTGTTTGAGTATTTCAAAGTAAAGGTTTAACAAAGTCATAATCATTTAAATAATCCAGAAACAAATGTTAGCATTCTATACTGAGTTTATCAGTGATATCAGCTAAAAATTAAAGTATTTAAATGTTTCTAGTAATTTCATAAATATATATATAATCATGACATGCCAAAACTTTTTTGATTGAAAGACAATTATAAGTAACGTGTGGAATGTGGGAGTTCTGGTATACATAATCCAAGGCAGTATCAAATAACCTGACATTTTATGCTATCTATTTATATGCAAATGAAAATGATTGGGAAAATACAAATTGATAGCCTACAACTTCGAATGAGGTAAGGAAAGGTTTATGTTTTCAGTTAGATGGAGGTGAAAAATAAAGGTCTATCACTTTTTCCTATTCTAGAGTGAAAGAGGGAGAATCAACCACAAGAAATTAACATGATTTGAAATACAAATATTAATAACACATTTGCAAAATAAAGCAAACCAAATGTTTTTTGGACCAATATATCAAACATTAGTTCAATATTGAAAGTAAAAACCAATGAAACATTGATTCAACATAATTATGTTTAGTGGGTAGATACTGCAAGACAAACTATGACATGAATTTGCTATCTAATCAATGAGAAGTATAAACAACTCAAAATACCTAGACATTCAACTCCAACATCATCTCCATGATTACAGTTATGTAAACCCCATAAGTGGTGGTAGCAGTCTTCTAGACGACCTATTGAGGCAGAGTAACACTTAACATCATCCATCCAAATGAGGCCTGTACCAATAGTGGCCTGCTTTACATAGCCATACTGAAAACCCATCTGCCGGCATGCCACCTGCAAATACAAATTACATAGTATGTAAATTTGGTAAAACAAATGCATTTGGTGTTTTCTTTGCATGTGTTCGCATCTAAACCTCCGAACCCCTTGGCCAATTTTCATCAAGCTCGTTAACTCAAATTCTTGAATGGACTGATTCCCAGTCAGCTTTTTCATCTAGTGGCTGTTTCAGTAGAATATACATATATTTTATGCTTAGATAAGAGACAAAAATAATGTGGGAAAGAAAGGTTTGTGCAAGATAAACCACTAGTAATTGCATACATGCGTAATAAGTTAGAAGATTATAAATAAGTTACACATTGTTCCTCTGGGTTGACGTTCAGTGAGTTTGCACATAAGGAAACAAGATAACAAGTCCATGAGGCGCTATGAAGGCATGGCTTCCTTTGAAGACCCTCAACAAAGTCTAAAGCTTTTTCAAATGAGAAGGAGAAGATTCAAAGGTGGACGGTCCACATGCAGTGGGAGCTGGATGGACACTGGTCAGCCTGCTGGAAGCAGGGGTCAACCCACTTCCCCCACCCACATTTGGGGTCATGATATGACTTCATGATTAATGATTTAATGCCTCATACTTATGGAAACTGTGCAGGAGTACAGTTAATTTCAGAGCTGCAAATAATCCCTCCAAAGGTTCTGTAAATCACCATGAAACTACCATAAATGCACCCAAAACTCATGTTAGCTTATCTTAACTCCCATAGTTATGATAAGGGTAAACAGTTGAACGCTAGACGTTGTTTTATGGTTGATTAATAAATGGGGAACTGTTTATGATGTTTAACGTTTCAGCCTTTGTTATTCGCTTTAGTATATGCTAGTCAGGTGGTAGGTAAGTTCACAAGATGGGTGCTCATTTCCACAACGCGAACAACGCTTGGCTGTAAGTCAGGTTTATTCAGTGGATCACTTGTATGCGTACAGAGCAAGTGCAATGATGGTTAATATTCCTAGGGTCACAAGTCCGATTGATGAAGAGTAAGCTTTCTCCTAAGAGTCCACCTGTTCTTTAATCCGTTCTCAACACAGTAATACTTCCAACAGTCACCAGATGTCCTTTCTACGTAAAGCTATCTAAACCCCTTCGAATCCTCAAGACTCGTGTATGTCCAAACGTAATAGTGCTCTCCGCCGTTCCCAGAGGTTTAACTCTATAATTATATAGCAGTCTGTTATTGATTTTCCCGAGCATCGACGCTCGCAGGGAGATGCACCCTGTCTGCTACTGTGCGACAGGTATATTTACACCTACCAGCAGCTCATGCTACCTTTATACTACGTGATATAACAATTTCTGTAATTTGGAATACTTCCTTTAATTCCCTTATTTACAACTGGTGACGTTCTCTTCATTATATTAGTATACAACTAATTTCATGCGCAAAGCGTTTACTTTCTACCTTTGTGCACAGTGATCATAAGTTATGAAGCGTAAACTCAAATAACTTTTGGCCAAAATCTTTGTGTTTTATTCCTTTTTCAAAATTCATGTTCATGAGTCATTGGATCATTTAGAGTGGAGCATAATATTCATTCAAATCTAATTCGTTTGTTGTCTAAAGACCTCAACATCTTGTTGAATTTGTGCAAAGGTACCCTTTTGTATTGAATCTAATTTCATAGTACATGTGATTGTTTACTGCCAGAAACTAATTTCTTTGAAGGCCCAACATTGTCATTTTTCACCTTTATATGTACTTCCTATGCACATACCATTCCTCTAATAAGATCACAAATGAAGTCAATGAATGTTGTATTTATACAATGAGCTAGACTGATGTTATTTGTCTTTGTTTAATTACAGGGATGTTTCATTATTAAAGTTTGTATCTGATAATACCGCGTATCGGGGTGTTTCACCATTATTCGACTGCGTGATGTTTTATCGTTTATCAATCATGTTTTACTTATTCGAAGATGTCAATAAATGTGTGTTATGTTAAAGTAAAGGGGAGTTCTTCGTGATTAATCTTTGAATTAGCTAACTTCGTCCAGGTAGATCGTTATCCTGGATCATAGTTCATTCCTTAGTGGTAGAGATTCTAAGTAAAGGGGCTCAAACCTATAAAAAGAACACGCGCTTGGCAAGAGGTAAGTTTATTATATCCATGTAAATATTCCGAAGATACAGGTATATAGTTCTTCCATCCATACAGTACATGCCATTCATCTCACAATTCTAACACATCAGTAACATTCCAACCAGGTATAGCTATGGTTAAGCTTCCCCTTTCATAAGGTATATACGCTTCGACGCTGTTGAGAGAGTCACCTCTCGTCTACCTGTAGCGGAGACCATTGGTAGGATCTCCGTCACGTCCAGTACATTGTCCGTAAGGCTAAGCCTAAGCCATCCCAATCCTTACTATCACCTAATCGTAGTGGTCACTACCATCTCAACACTACCCGTGTGATCCGTATGTTAGACTATTGCTCCCATGTGTTCTGATCGAACTCTATCTTGGTCTGCTCGTCCATCTCAAGTCTCATACCGCTTATATAGCGACAGCCAACGGCTTGGCGCTATACTCATTTACACTAATACTTATAACGATGTTTCCTTTATCTTTCATGCTTCCCATTCTTACCTATATAAACTAGTTCTATTTCTAACTATGCACAAACTAACGTTGACGACAAAGCCTGTTATCCCCAGTATTCTTTAGCCAGGTGTTTCAACTCATAACGTACCCATACAGGTTTTCCATTGCACGAGTATCCCTTGTCGTACCTGTGCGTACCTGCAGGAGGTTGAGCCAACCCAACTACTATCCCTACGCCTGAGGACGTTATCATTCTTCCATACATTCTACCTAAGCCACTAAACAATGGCGCCGCCTGGCGCCTAGCACACGTATCAGCATTACACGTTTTACTATGAATTCTTACCAATACGAACGAGTTTACAATATTTTATTACTAATTCCTTAAGTCTATTCTAGTTCTTTTGCACTGGACCTCAGTGCAACAAATCAAATTGTAAGTATCGAAATCAATTATCAACTTCGTTACTTCCATAAAGAAATCCAAAATACTTTATTATATATGCATTTTTCTAATTGGCATAACCATTTATAATGTATCCATGGAGAATATCTATAGGACTAAGTATACAAAGTCTTTCAAGATTCTAATAAAAATTGGCAGATATAAGGTTATCAAGGATTCAGAGCTCCAACTTCCGTAACAAAAATGTAGTATCACTAAAAGTTGAAATGGTTGATTTGATTTGGAATCCATTTACATCATATGAGTATATGATTGTAAGATATAAAACTCTGACTCACAGTTGCAGCTGTGTCGCTGAAATAGTCCTTACACACTGTGCCCCACCTCCCGTTATGACCAACCTCTAGACGACCCTGAGAAGAACAGTTTCCCGCCCCATCTTGAAGACGAAGTTCTGAAATTTGATAGTTTGCTTAAGAATACTGGGTTATGCAGCACAGAGTTTTGAGTTGGTACATGTTAGAATTTCTAGGGTCTTAGGATTATCATATATAAGTGGCTTCGTCAGGCTAAAAAACACTGGCAATGACAAACTCTTTCAGGATTTGAACCCACAACCTTTCGATTTGCAGGTAGGGGTCCCACCATGAAGACACATGGAGGGTGGAACTAGATAAAGGAGTCACAACCCAATCTGCATGACTGCAAGACAGGCTGGTAACAGCCTATTTTGCTGGTTGATTTTGAATAAGAAACAGATATTGAGCATGTCTTTCCCAGTTGGCACAGTGAATGGCATCTTAACTGCTTGAAACCTTACCATGCTTTATAATAAACAAACATATCAAATATACATAATGCAAAGATTGATGGGGCGTTTCACACTAGCCAAATTGTGATTGTAAATTGAGATGCGATCTTAAATCAATATTCACGACTCTTGTGTTAGGGCACGTTTCACACTAGGTGTATCTTAAATGTGTTCCTCACATTTCACAACACTTAAGATACAATGTTTTTTATCATCAATAATCTTAGCTCTAAAAATATATAGATAACAATAGGAACATAAGATCAAAAAGTCTGAAACCCAACCATAAAAGATTCAAAATATCTTAACTAAAGGTAGGATGTTTTGGTAGTCAGTATGGGGTAAGTAGTAAGTGCTAAGATGTTTCAGATAAGACCCTACGTATAAAACAGATGGTCGTAACTAAAACCTATCATCTTTGCAGTTACGATCATAAAAAACCCTAGTGTGAATCACTCCCTATGTCCATATCTTTGTTATAGTTACAATAATTATTCATGAATCGATACTATGAATTTATGAAAGCAAAACTTACCTTCTTCGTAGGGGATCCTATTCCCATCTAATAAAACAATATTTGTAGAAAGTTTTAAAATAGTTGCTCATGTAACAGACCAGATACTGTTATTATTTGACGAACAAAATGTCAATGTCAACCCAGCCAAGGATATGACGTTCCAATAACATTCTAATAACTTTCTGGGTCGGTTCTTGCTACATCACACTGTTAGGTTATAGAGACGTTCTTTTGATGACTCCCAATTACGTCGCTGCAACCAACTGTTGCGACATGACATTTGTTACATTGTGAGAACGTTCTTGACACATTATTTATAAGGCTGAGACTTAATAAGAATGTCACAATGACATTCTGTTTAGGTGTGGTTGAGACCTCAATGAATGAGGATGTCACAATAACATTCTGTTTACGTTAGGGTAACACCTAACCTAATAAGATGGTTACAGTAACCTTCTGTTTAGGTAAGGTTAAGACCTGACATAATCAGAACTTCACAATAATGTTCTGTTTAGGTAAGGTTGGGGCCTCCCCTGGTCAGGAGGTGACAACAATGTTCTGTTTAAGTCAGGTCTAGACCTCACCTCATCAGAATGTCACAATGACATTCAATTTTAATTTGGTCTTGACCTAACCTCACCAGAACGTTACAATAACATTCTGTTTTGGTTAGGTCACAACCTCACAGAAAAATAACGTAACAGTTACGTGACATTTTAGTAAGTAACAGACTAACCAAAAAAGTATGTTCGCACAACGTGACCGTTATGTCACGCCTTGGCTGGGAATGATTCTTACATAGTGATATAACCAGAGTAATGCTTTCATTCCTAGACAAGCAATCACTTCATATTGAGTTATAACTTTAGTTACAACTATAGTTTTGTATGTCTATTTAAAGAGAGGGGCCAGTAATAGTTTGAGTTATTCAAATAAATTATCACCTTATAATCTAGATTCAATTATGATTAAAGGTATACCAAAGTCCTGTACAAATATTTCATTTTTATTACGTATAAATAAAGATATATTTTTCATTTACTACAATGGGTGGCCTGTACACCTGAAAATGGATGTCTGTGTGTGACGTCACACGTTTAGGTAGTCATATTCAATTTCTCAAATGGATAAAAGACCCTGATATTACATATTTTTTAATCAATTCATTAAAGTTTGTGATTGCTAACACAATGAGACTAATTATGACTACTTAAGAAAAAAATATCCTGTTATTTCTTCCTTTTTATATTTTTCTCACTTTCTGCTTGTGAAATCACACACAGATAGGTGCACTCTGCAAGCTACACACAGTTCAAATAGGGACATTCATTATGATATATAAAAGTTTGAATAAAATCCAAAAAAATTCAGATAAACTATAAAACTTGGCATGATGGCTACTGGAGAGGTGAGGTTCACGCACTGACAATAATTTCTTATTCACTGGCCCCTCCCTTTAATCATAAGCAGTACTTTCAAACAGTGATATTATGTTTTTAGCTTTTGATTATAAATAATTAATTACTGATGTTACTAAGAATTGATTCAACATTAATTTTGCTTTGGCAATTGAGGATGTTTTTAGATAAAACAGAAATATATGGTGTGGATGACACATACTGCAATCCAGTGATCCACTGGGTCCTGAAATTGTAATTGAAATTCATCAGTTACTTTGAAACAGTTCTGCCACTTGAAGAACAACTACAAACAATATGATTGCAAGATTTAGGCTAAAAGCGTTAAGAAAACCAATCTTTCAGCATTATGTATAAAGAATATAGGTATGCTAGACGCACATCACAATAATATTCTTGATCATTATGTGAATGTTAGCAAACGAACAATAGTTTAGGGATGTTTTAAATTGTACCTATACATTGGATGCCAACATCTTTAGTATGATAACAGTTGTGATTCCCCCATGGGTTGTGGGTGCACTTGTCAAGCCGCCCCACTGACTCTGAGCCGCACTGAACGTTGTCCAACCATATCTGACCAGCACCAATGTTAGCACTCCTTATATAACCAGACTGATATCCCATTTGTCTACATGCTACCTACAAAAAATGTGGTGATATGCAGAAAAGCAAAAGCTAGGTATTGAAATTAAATTTTCTATTGTTACATAATATGTTTACTTCAGAAATATTTCTACAGACAAAAATAACACCATTAATTTTTACTGATGACTTTTCAATCTTTCAGAGTACAGACATGTTGCAGATGGTGTCACAACTGCTAAAATATGGTGACCATCATATTTGTGATCTATTTATAATCATGACTTTTAAAACATATTTGTATACACAGTTTACTTGACAAGTGTCACTGAATCATTATCAACTATAAAAATAAATGTTATTAATGATGAATTTGGGGTTCATTATCCAGCCACATGGTCATGATCAACATGGGATGATCACCAAAATATGATAACATGACCTCCAAGGTCTATATTTCACTTTTATGCAATTCTCTTTTAACAATTCAGTACATTTTCTTAGACCAATACATATACATAATGCAAATCAAAATGTAATCAGGGATTTTGAATAAAATATCTAACTGGTTTGGAAGTTACATTAAGATATCAAGAGGAAATCCAATGAAATACTAACTATGCAGATCAAGCATTTATGTTTTTACTTATAAGTAATCGGTTCAGTATTCTTTATAATTCAGGATATTCAATAAATTGTATCATTGTATTATTTTGTTTTGGATGCAAAGACATGATGGTAGGTTGGGGTATGGTGTTCTTGGGAGGGAGGTGCAAAACTATCCATTAAATGACATAGCAAAAGGACTGACAAGGTGTTGCATATTACCGAAAATATGTGACCCATTTTGGCGAATTGAGTCACATGTCGCACTTGGTCGAATTTTAGAGAGCTATTCCATCAGAAAAAACAGATTCTTAGCTTTAAAACGAGGTGTAGCATGCGACATCTGACTCATTGCGACATCCGACCCAATTCATCAAAACGGGTCACATATAGATCCACTTAGATGTTTGCATGTTTCATAGACTTAGCAAAATCTGTAATGGAAAATTCATTAAACCTCTTCCTCAACTAAAGGTTTTCAACTGATATTACAATGCTAAAACTTCTACTTTTCATTTTCCAAAAGTTGGTTTCTGTTACGTATCTGGTAAGGTCATATTGTATCATGCTGTGTTCTTCCACGCTTGAAGGTGAAAATTAAATAATTCCCCATTTTCGTCCTTGAGGTCATCGTAAGAACCAAAACAGGCTTTTTAAAGGGTTTTATATAGGTTGCATATGTTTGCAGAATGTTGGTATCTGAAATACAAGCCCCTTGGGTTGGCAACTCAATATATCTATGAACAATGCATATGAAACCCGCTGCAAGTTAAAATAATGCCTTCAGACATTCAGTATTATAGATCAACAGAAAACCCTCAGGGACTCACAGTTGCCTCTTTGTCAGTGAAGTAATCCTTGCAGACAGTTCCCCACCTCCCAAGGTGAGCAACCTCAAGCCGACCATGGGAATCACAACCTTCAGACCCATCTCGCAAATGTAATTCTGCAACAAAAAGATCAAAGTCAGTTTGTGTGTAATTCGTTGTGATCTTCAGCGTAAGGATAAATACGCTTTTGAATTATTTTGGCATAATCATGGTAAAGTACAAAATCAACCCATTTTGCAATAAACACCCACCTCCTTCACTTGGGACTGGATTTCCACCTGCAAATAGAATTCAAAATTATGAAAAACTATCCTCTTTGCAAATCCAGAGAGCTTTTGATTCTTGATTGTCAGACACATAACTGCAAGTTGATTAAAGATGTACGTATCAGCAAGTATTGTGATTTAGAATAGTTGTGGTAAAAATTGATTCAAATTTTGTTTTATTCATCCACCTTCCATGCTGAGAAATCTATTTGATGTTTCCCCTAAGGTCACCATATTCTATTGTGCTCCACAGATATGATTTGTCCTTTTTACAATTAAGAAGCATGATGTTGTAGTAGGGATGTCTTTCCCATAGGTATATATATAATTTTCAAACCAAACACTGAAATCATAACCTCATAGGCAATGTTTTGTGTAATGGTTAAAGGGGTAACATACTGTTTAAACTTGTGGGAAAGTTATAAAACCATCAAATTTATAATTCAATTCATACATCATGAACAGTTGGTAGTTTAAGACTAATAGTTTATTTTGAACACTTGACAAATAAGGCAAACATACATTCCCTAGTAACAAAAATGGAATGCTTCAAACTTTTATTAGACATTTACAGGGGCTGTATTTGGAATAAAGTTACCAAAATGTAGATGTCGGAATAAGAAATGATAGAAAATATGTAACAAAGATGTATATGTTACTATAATATCATAGAAAGAAGGATATATTAAATAAAGTAAATGTTTCGCCAACCTCCAGCATTTTGATAAGCATCAGTGACACCTGTCTTTTTTGTCTTAAAATTGGCTACAGTCCCAAGTACATGCTTTTTAGGTCGGGAGGGGGTGGGGGGTTTGCATAGACTACTACCGTTCATTATTTTATCTTCGTCAATCACTCCCTCATAACAGAGCATGGTGACATTTTTGTCAAGTTGATCTCTTTGACTAGGTCTTAAGCAGTCTTTAAGAAATGCTGATTTGGGGACTTTATACCTGATTTTGAGGTGTTATTGAACAGTACATTATCCACTATACTTGATAAACATTAATACATACCACAATCAAGGGTCCCAGTTATGTCTGAAAAGAAAAAAAGCATATATGAAAGAAAAATTCTAAATGTATCAAAGCTTAGTTTCTGGACATACATGGCGAACCATCCAAACAATAATCTTCCAAGCTGTTTTGCAGGAAGTTACGTTGGCACTTGAACAAGTTGATATATAAGTAAAAGAAATGTGAGGTAACCTCAGAATATGTTTATTGACGAGCAATGCCATAACATTACACTTTCAATTCTTTTTCTTTAGTTACAATCTTTATTTCTGATATGAAGTTCGGTTTTCATTTCACACCAGCATAAAAAAGGGAAATCCGTACCAAGATGGTTCACTTACAGTCCAAATTAAAAGAAACAACATAGTCATTTAACCTATACCCTAAGCTGGACTAAACAAATGTAAATGATCATTCTTTATTACAGTATGACCAAGAAAATCTTTGACTAAACAATTTAGCCCAAAAGAATTTATTCTATCCATACAATCAAAAAGAACCCAGAATAGATATTCACTAAAGATATCATTATACGGACCATTTCACCTTGTATCTTTCACCCTAAGTTATTTTTCCCATAGTTTCAATTCCAATTCAAGCAGAGGACGAAGCTATGTTTATTTAATAAACAGGAAACTCATTCCAAGCTGTTGAGCTTCCATAAAGTACACTCTTTTTAAACAACTTATTGTAAGCATAGGAAAAGGTACCTTCAAAATAGGTGCATCTTATATGCTCTAGTTTGGTTTTCTAGTTCAGTAACATATTCTTGATATACATGAAATACTAGAAACATGAAATGTTATCACCCGCATGGCCAGTGAGCGGTGCGTATAACGGCCCGTGAATATAAACAGGTTGTACTTACCGCTCCTCATTTATCCTATTTTTATCATATTTGGAGGTTTGAAAATATAAAAGAACCTTAGGGGGGGTCCTCGGGTGCCTGTACAACCGATGGAGATCATATGAACCTCAGGCTTCGACCTCGGTATGCCCTTTGGGTCATACAGGCACCCTCTGATGCCCCTGCAGTTCTTCTTATATTAGTGCATGTGTATCTTACTCAGACATTCAATGGTAACATCCTTGTTGTGGGCACAGTTGTGTTCACCCCATGGTCTGTGATGGCAGTCCTGAAGGCGACTCGTTGATTCTGAGCGGCAATGTACATCATCCAGCCAGATTATACTTGTACCTGGGATGTTAGGTTTTCTGTAGCCATACTGATAGCCCATCTGCCTGCATGCCACCTGCAAATAGTATATACACAAAAATGACGATAAACCAAAATTACAGGTACATGAGTTAACAGAAAGTCACCCATATACAATGTTTAAAGTAACCATAGTAATTATTTCTTTAAAGAAAGGTTAGTGAAAAGACCCCATACATTTTATGAATCAATACTCAAATTTGCTGGATATGAATTTATATGAAGTGGAAGTCAAGTGTAAATATAAGGTTACTAATTACTTATGTATATGTTAAGTGGTACTTGGGGTTTATATTGAATACAGTTGCTTACATTGTGAAAAGTGGCATGTGGATATTGCAATAATTGTATAATTTATTAACCCTCAGGGGAAAATGTGTTAGCAGTTAAGAGTTTAATGCATTGTTTATCAAACCCAAGTGATAGCTGCATGCTTATCACCCCACAGGATGATACAAGAAAGTAATTTGTATGGGAAAGGCGCATGAATATGAAGCACGAAGCACTTGAATGGCCACAAAAAATATAATCTGCAAAAATGTGTTGTTTAACGCATAAGATTTTTGATTTGTATGAGTAGATCTATGCTTTAAACGCATAAAAACACATGAACACATAATAATTTTGTTGTTTTATTGCAGTAGAATAATGTGGAAGTTGCGAAAACAGCACAGTCAGTGTTAGAAGTGGCCAAGAGAAACTGCTGTCAGAATGCTTTCTCTAACGCATTCTTTACCTATGATAATGCAAGATTTTGCATTTGTATGCACTAATCTATATGTATACATGTTGAATAAGGTATAATTAAACGATAACCAATCGCTGAAGGTATACTAGGGAGGTGACAATCCCTCGGCAGAACCCCAATATCAGCCTACGGGCCCTATCCATAGACTGATATTTGGTTCTCTGTATTTATCAAAGAGATACCCCAAATACATTAATGTTACAACAGAAACTCAAACATAAACACAAATATTTGAATGTTGCATACGTACTCTCACCATAAATGAACAAATTCATCGTACATAATATTGTGTGTAGCATGGCATGAATGTTTCGGCGATTATTTTGTCAAGTCTCATTTGACTTGTTATTGGCCTATTAGAAGCCTGTATCTTTGTTGATGTGGCTATAAAAAGCAATATTTGGGTGAAGAAAGTCAGTGCTAGATGGGATGCTCTACTGTAAACACCTTCTCGTTGGTTGCCTCGGTTGGGGAACAATAATTATGGGAAGCAGAATAACAGGAGCATGGGCCAAGATGTCGGTCCAAAAGTAACAAAAGACAATGACAAAAAGCATTGCTAGACACAGGACCCTCCTCCTGCAATGGTGAGAATTTCCCTACTAAAATTAATCACCCAAGTCTAGCCTTGAATAGGCTCCTCATCCCCACTGAACACCAGAGACCCAATATCCTACAAATTTCATACATTTCTTATGCATTATATTTCTATACATGATTGTAAAGTGCCAAAGACAAATCATGATTATTAAATGTTATGCCTTTCCCCGATAAATGTACAATCATAGAATTTGAAACTGCATCTTTCTTGTTATTGGACAGCAATTATTGATGTATAATTATGATTCTACAAGTATTTCATAATTTTGCTAAATATCTCTTCCTTCCATTGAAGATGATATATTGACATCACACTCTAAAATATAGAGCTTGATTAGATAAATCAGTATCACCATATCAAGGTATATTGATTATGCTGTTTGAGGCAGGTAATTCCAAAACAATGCTTGGGTAGCAAGGCAGCAAGCCATACCTGAATAGCAAACTACTCTCAATGCAGAGGGTTCAAAGGTAGGGAAAATATTTGCTCAACATATCAAATGACTCACATTTACAGAACTCTCGACAAAGTAGTCACTGCAAATTGTGCCCCACCTGCCTCGATGAAAAACTTCAAGTCTACCTTCGGAATCACAATCATTTGATCCATCCCGTAAACGTAGCTCTAAGATAAGAAGTCACAAAACTAACATTATCATATCATTTTTGTTGTTTTATTGTGGTAGACTTTACACCGATGCAGCCTTATGATCATGTGACCTCTACAGTCCCATCTCTCTGGATGAACTCAAACATGTCTAACAGAATGATGATTGGATATTCTGTGCCTCTTGAGTATATCATATGGAAAATGATACTACATGTTGAGTTCTATATCACCTATTTTAATTTCAGGCTTATACTGGGTACTGTCTCACCTCCTTCTTCTCCAACTACATCCCCATCTGCAATTGTATCAACATATCAATTGAGAATTAGTGAGATTAGGACATCATAATGTATTTGATATATATATAATAATCATTGTTAGATTCACTCCCTTTGACCTGACAGTAACATTTTCAGGTTACTGGAGGAGAGCAGATCTAAGTAAAATGAAGCCAGTTTGAATAAAGTTAATTATTAATTGTGTGAAATCATAGATCAGGTGCTCTATATTACTGTTTTGAAGAAGCTAGTTCTAAGACGATATCAAAGCTGCTGATTGAGAATTGAAATGTGTGTGTTTCATGAAAAACAACTAATAATTATCCCATTCCTAAACATCTCATAATACTCTGTAACTGTAAGAGCAAAACTGTTCATTACAAAAGATTTCAATGCTGAACACAGAGATACATACCGCAGTCTACGGATCCTGGGGCATCTAGGAGAAAAACATTATTATATTAGAAAAAAGTAGTGAAAAAAGGACATACACAGACCAGATTAGCAGACTGTGCTTGATTTATTTGGAGTAGTATATATCAATGTCAGTCTTAATCAGTGCAGTTGTACTGTGCACACTGTGCTGCAAAGGCAATTTATGTAAAACGTAGAGGAAGTACTAGGACATTTCTTAAAGAGAGGGGCCAGTGAAATTTTAATTTTGTAAAATTCTCGTCTTAAAGAGTTCATATGATGCTTAAATATGTGTACAAGCAATTTTATAACTATAAAATGATACATTGCATAGAAAATCCTGTCTATGTATCAAATCACACACTGAACCCCCAGTCCACCTGACAGAGGATGTCTGTGTGTGACGTCACACAAAATGACAGTTAATTTCAAATTTCAAAATTCCAAATTCCAAAAAAAAAACATATTTTTTCATATATTCTTTTATGAATTGTTCAATTTGGTGATTTTAATCTCTTTTATACTTATAAAGTACATTTAATAAATTTCTAATTGCATTTTTTTTCAGTTTTATAATTTTTCACCTGTTCTGCTTGTGACGTCACACACAGATAATGCCCTGTGCAAGGTGATCCAGAATGCACACAGGGACACTCATTGTCATTCAGAAAAGTTTGAATAAAATAAAAACTGTTACATGTAAATGTATGAAAATTGGTATGGTGACTGCTCAGATGGTAATGGTCATGGTACTGTGCTTCTTCAAAGTCACTGGCCCCTCCCTTTAACAAAACAGCCTCAGTAATTGGTTACTCCCTCTCACATTCCCTGTGAACCCCTGTATGGATGTATACTGAGGACCCCCACTCATTCTACTTACTCAAATACTTTGTAAACATGGCATGTATCCCATGCTGGAACAACAACCAACAGAACTAATCAAACCGCTGAACTTATGTTGTTTTATTCTATGATATACCTGGTTAGGTATGTCTAAAAAAGATGCCGCTGGCTCTGTTCATCAATTTGCTGTTATTATTTCATGAAGTCAATTCTGACTTATCAGATATATGGATAGGTAGAGTCTCTTATTTTAGTTATTTTGCTGATTTTATGAGCGTGGTATGTTTATCTTTATCTGGGGATTTAGGTCCAAATAAAGATCACTTGCTCACAGAGGTATGGTAGGTTTATTGAATCAAACATCCTTATTAACTGCTGGATATACACTGGTGCTCTGGATGACCTACATCACATCACCCACAATATAGTGGTCATTGGAAATATACACATAAATAGTCCTGAACAAGTTCTGTTGTTTTCCTATCACAGACTGCGGGATTTATTCCAGAATTATTCAATACCACTTTTCAGTCAGCACAATGTAACCTTATCGCTAAAGCTGCCATTTCCTGATGTTAAACATGCTGGAACTATGCGTTTCTATCCCTTGCCCTTAATGGTAACCTGCCTTCCCTGATCTCAACCCATCAGTTATGCCATGTATCACTACCCATGCCACTCAATGGAATCCATAGCCAACCAGGTAGAAAGTCAACAATGGCTTATCCATCTTGCACTTCCTACCAAGGTGGTTGTACAAATTGATATATCCATTGCAATATCAGAGTGTGATAATAACAGCCTTTTGAAAATGTTTCATTTGCCCTCTATCACATATCTCAACCTTTCTTTCATTTCAAAATTGAAATATGATATAACTATGGGAGATGGATTCATGGACTTTTCAATCTTGTGAGCCTTATTCATTAATCATATCTTGAATGAGAAGTATGCCAATGTTAAATGCATAATTCAAACTATATATATATGGAACTTGAAGCCTGTGCACAGATGTAAGTATATATACACTGTAAGAAGTAACTACTGTAAATTTACAGCAAAACTTTTACAGCACCTCATATACTGTAAATTTATAGTGTAATGTACTGTTAATTTCCTACAGCAAAATTTGCTGTAAATTTACAGCAAAAGTTGCTGGCAGCAAAGGTTCCAGCAATTTCTGCTGTAAATTTACAGTGCTTGCTGTATTTTTACAGTATGCTAAATCAAACATTTACCATTTTATCTTTATTTATTTCCTTTTTAAAATCCAATCAAATGTTGGAGAAAGGTTTAATTCCAAGCTCAAACCCAATGTATATTGGATGAGGGATGTATTTATGCTAAGTGTATTAGCAAATACATGCATGGAATGATGGTATGATGAAGCACTGCCAATCCAACACATGCCTATGAAGGCAATTTGCTACCAAAAAGGTGTCTCAATAAGACAATTATCTCTGTATCATGAAATTATTAAGACATAGTAGGGATATCTATCATGTGATATACTAAATTAGTTAATGAATCTCCCCATCATATTTAATCTTAATTAAAAATAAATGATTCATCTTAAAATATAGTTTTAAGGTAAAGACTAACAACGTTTTACTGATGGTAACCATTTGCCCCACCTGGTGGACAATAAATTTACAGAAAAAGTACTGTAAAATTACAAATTTACTGTAGTTGAGAAAATTTACAGTACTGATACTGTAATTTTACAGTAAATATTGCTGTTTAATTTCCAACAGTAGAAAGTGCTGTAAATTTAGCGCAAGAACTGCTGTAAATCAACAGCAACTTTTTTACAGTGTATATATCTGTGTATATAACAGCTATAACATGTTTTCTGTACTTAAAGAATGAGTTGATCCACAGTTGAAGTAGATTACTTCAGATTATGTTTGTACCTAAATACTGCAATAACAGTTGATACATGAAACACTGGAAAATCTAATATAAAATCTTACTCAGACATTCAATGGCAACATCCTTGTTGTGGGCACAGTTGTGTTCACCCCATGGTCTGTGGTAGCAGTCTTTTAGGTGATTCATTAACGTTGAGTGGCAAACAACATCATCCAGCCAGATTTTACCTGTACCTGGCACAGCAGGTTTTACATAGCCATACTGATAACCCATCTGCCTGCATGCCACCTGTAAATAGTATACATAAAAAATGTATGTGAATTACAAACACTAGAATGAAGATAAAGGACAAGTCATCCACATTTATTGGTAAAAATAGCCAATGTATAAATTTCATGAATCAATAATGAAATTGGCTGGACGTGAAATGCTAGGTATTCGTTAATATGGAATCCCCCATTAATTATGTATACACAAAATGTTTATTGGTGTTATGAGATGCCCACAGATGCCCACATGGTAAACAGTAGCATGTGGATATCCTATAAACCAATTACATTTCTTATGCACATCCATATCATACACATGTTACCTCATTATAGTGTTAGGTTGGAGAGTTCTTAAGATACTAACATGTTTTGATTATTTAACCCAGTCCTCCTAATACAAAAATTAATCAATGAGTTGAAAACCTCATCCTTTAGGCAACATTCAATATTTCTTTATTATTATAATTCTACACCCAGAAACTGTAATATATTCCCTTTTGTATTTACTAATCAAATCTAGTAATTGAACGTTGAATTATACATTCCAGGTGTGTCATAATGTTGCAAAGAAATATCTCAAATTAAAAATAATACAATGGAATGGCATTACTCTAACAGTATAGAGTCTGGTTAGATAAATCTGTTATAAATATATGTGCATTATGCTCAAGTATGCTTTCCAAGGCAGGTGATTCCAAAACATTGGATTGCAAGCTAAGGCAGTAACCTCAACTTTGGGATTGGCCCAGTATTATTCCTCATTTACATAATTGATATTAGCACCATTTTTGATAAAACAGCAGTAAGACTTTATGCAGATAACACCATCCTTTACACTAGTCATGATACAACATATAATGCTTATTCAGCTCAACAATCTAGCCTAGAAGTATTGAATAGGTGGTGTGATACCAACAAGAATTAACAGTAAATATATAAACAAAAGGAAAACTATGCTATTTTGCTCCCAGAGTTTTACAATATCCAGGTATAGACCAAACTTAACCCTATCAGGCCAAGTACTCCAATATGTAGCATACTACATATATTTGGGAATAATCTTAGATCAGAATTTGCATAGCCAAGATATTGTAGACTACCTGGATCCAAAATAAACATTCTAGGCAAAATGAGGTTATAATATAACTACCAGTGCTGCCATTCTATGTACAAATTCAGATCTCCTATCAAATATTGATGATGGTGATATCATTTATTGAACAAAAGGAGAAACTGGAAAACCTTCAATTTTATGGTCTAAGAATATGGCTTATAGTGATCATAATTATGACTCCCCAAGCCAATGTCCCCCAACTGGGTTTCAGACAATTGGCCCATCTTAGGAATGCTATGTATAAAAGAATAGAAGATGATATTCATAGGGATGATGTACCTAATTCAATTGACATGTACTATCTGACTATTACAGGGATGTAAGTCAGGCTTGATGGAAAAAGTCTGAAACCTTACAGTTAATGCCAAACTATTTGATTATGAGTGAGCAAATATCTGCTTGGAGTGGTTGCCTGTGCTTGGAGAGTGGAGAGTGGCCAAATGATAAAAGTATTGTAATATATATTTATTCTCAATTCAAACAGCATAATAAATGATAAAATTATAACCTATAGCTCTTGCTCTTATAGGATTTTTTTTTAATCAAAGAGATTTTAGGAGTCATACTTGGAATTGCATTAATATCAACCAATCAGAGGCCAGTATTTATTCACTGCTCAGAAGGGTTTCAGACTATTCTGATAATCTGAACTTAGTCTGAAGAAAGTCTGAACTGGTTTTAATGTTTAGAAACTGTATTCAGAAGTGGATTATCAAGCCCATTGCCACTTTCAAACAAGTCTTTGGATACTATTAATATTTTAACCATATTTTGACCATATTTGATCGATTTTATGCCAGTTTGCTTAAGTTAAGAAAAATCTGAAATCAGACTAAAGTCTGAAAACTGACATCCCTGCTATTAGTATAAATAAGCAATTTCTGATAAGAAGCTTAGTGGCAAACGAATTTCAACACATTTTTTTGCTCAACATATTGAATAACTCACAGTTGCAGCCGTATTAGTGAAGTGGTCAGTGCAAATTGTCCCCCACCGGCCATGGTGAGAAATTTCAAGACGACCCTCAGAATCACAATCACGTATTCCATCCCGCAAACGTAACTCTGGATATTGAAGTCACAAACTAGCATTATTATTTTGTTGCATTGATGCAGTAGATCTTAAACAGATGCAGCTTCATGATCACGTGACCACTGAATGTATCTTAATGGTGATTCAATTTATTTACATCTGTAGTATAACATATAAACCGATAGTTGTTCAGCTACATAAGGAACTCACAATCTTTGGCTTGTAAAAAGTATTGTGATCAAATTTATCAGGGTGAGAACAACTGGCAAGGTAAGGCAGTGTAGATAGCAAATGTGTAGTATACCAAATGTGTTTATATATATATATATATATATATATATATATATATATATATATCCTATGCTTAACTATATGTATAAAACAGAAAGTTGTCTCACCTCCTTCATCTCCAATCACATCCCCATCTGCAAACATGTAAAGTTATCAATTAAGGATAAGATGTCCTGTGAAAATTATTCAATTCAGCAGTTAGGTTAGGATATAACTGGAACCCAGTTACACAGAAATCCTTTGCAGAGTGGGGAAATGCTCATCATTATTCAGCATTAGTGTAACACAGTGAATCTTCTTTCATTGAGTTTCAAGTATTTCTTGATTGTATTAAGCAGACATCTATTCATATATATTGTGATAGACCCCTGAATATTGTAACGGGAATCCCTCCCTCCCCTTTACCATCCTTTATCCATTGGTGGCTTGCTAAACTGTGGATGGCTGTGTCAGACTACTTTAGGGGGAGTTGGTGCTAAGCCACCCCTTTTTGGTAGTGATTGACAGCCATCCTGGCTTGGGGTCTAGACCTCCCTTCTGATTGGTTAACATTAGCCAATCAGAGTGGTTGAGCCCTTTCCTGGTAGTCTGGGAAGGTACAGAACCCCGCCTCGGCCAATCAGATTCCTGCTTCATAATCTGGAGGGGGATCCAAACTCCTCAAGGAGCTCTCCCTGGAGGAGCCAGATTTGGGACTATTGAATAACTTTACACCACTGCCTGCAGAGTTGTGCTCTACCAAATCCACCACCATTCACCATCTTTACATCTCCTGTTTACCATTCATTGAACAGGGATATTCCTAGAAAAACATTTCGAGTATCAAAAGCCCCAGGATCCTAGGTTTAAGGGGGGCCATTCCCCATAATCGGAGGGGCTTTTTCTCTATTTTCTTTCATGTATGTATCATTATTAATGCCGGAATGGCCCCCTCAAATGTGCTACAGTGCGGGAATTAAGCTATCAATGCGGGAATCCCGCATCCCGCACCCCTAGGGAGAACCCTGATTGAATGTAGCTTCAATTTCTGGGATTGTTGTCAATTTTCATTTGTCTGTACTTCTGTCATTTTGGTCAATATATCTTATCAACTTGAGCCATGTTGTTTTCTCATCTGTTCACATTGGTCGACTATCGTACAAATCCGATCCCGTTTCAATATCATTCTGTTCTCACTTGACTAAAATCTTCCATAACCTCTTTCGTACCATCCCCACCAAGGAAAGATGGAATGAGAGGGAGGGGAATGGATGTACCACCCCAGCAGGGACATAGGATAAGTACTACTACATCCTAAAGTGCATCAAAAAAGTGTTAAACTGGAACCATTTGTCTCAGACCTTTTCATCATAACCTTACAAACTGGTCAAAAACAAGGAATCTTTACATGTAATGCAATAGCAAAAGGTAAAGCAGGCACTTTAAGGGTTCTTGGAAGAAGAAGGCACAAATTTCAAATCTAGTATCTTTTATGTAACAAATAGAAAAGGTACTGCTGTAACATTTACATTGAAGAATTTAATTGAGGTTACTTTCTACATTGAATAACTAGGACTAGTAGGAGGGTGCCCATTTGAGTGATTCAATTGAATTTCTGACAAGAAAACATTGAAAATGTACACAAGTAATAGTTGAATACCAGAAATTGCATTCCCATGCAGTGAATTATCTGAAATGTTTCAAAGATCAGTCAAGCAATTAGGAAATATCTGAACACTCTGTACTTGTAGTTGCAGAAGTCTGCATCAGGTAAGCTTTAACCATTGAATATGTTGATACATACCGCAGTCCATGGATCCTGTGATGTCTACAAGAATAAGATATTCTTGTTAGAAAACACAATATTTACAAGTGAACTTAGGGTGAATGCATCTTAATCAAGTGTATCACATTTAATGTAGAACTGGCACACTTACTTTAGCTGTGTAATAACGAAATAGTTGATTTAAGATCCTGACTCACAATGTTACACTAGCACCACTAGATGGTTTGAACCCCAGGTAGGTTGGATGCCTCAATACCTGCTGGCTATGAAACGAAATAAGGGTTTTTTCTTGCCCTCTCTTTGTAAGCCACCCTTGAAATTGTTTCATCCCCTCTGTGGATGTAATTATTGTTACATGAGGGGACTAAACTTGAAATCTCTATTCATCTATCATGGTTCAGATGAGAATGGTCTCCTTATAACTGGATACAAAATTCTAAATTCCTTTAATATACCATCACAATAGATAAGGACATTGATATGTCTGCACATGAAATTAACACCTATATATGTAACCTGAAGTCATGTAGAAATGTCTGAGCTCATCAGCATCAGCCATCTAAGAGAGATGCGTTATACATGTAGAACTCTTTGGTACAAGCGTCACATATATATCAAATTCTTGTTTACACAGGCCATTTGTATTTCAATATAAGGGAACCTATTCCTGACTTACATCCATTTTCTAAATCATAATACAATATATTTAATTATTTAATTTGCTGTCCATGTACACAAGGGTCATAGTGCACAAAGGTAGAGATTAAAACATTTGCTTTGTGCATGACTATTGAATTAGTGTAAAGGTCACCAGGTGAATATAAAAATAAAAAGAATTCCTCTAAATTACTTAGTTTATGAAAATATCTAGTAATGGCAGGTGCCGCTGGTAGGTGTAAATATACCTAACGACAATGTTCACCTGGACACACCTCCCCACAAGCACCGACGCCTTGGGTAAAATCGATACCAGACTGCTTTATAAGCAAGAGCGCAGTGTAAGAGGGGGACAGAGACCATTAGGGTTTGGATCATACGGATCAGGAGATTCGAAGGGGTTTAGATAGCTATAAAATCAAAGGGACATCTGGTGACTTACACGGTACTACCGCACGACGGCCGGAGGTGAGACTAGGCGGACTCTACGGAGGAAGCTTACTCCACTCTAAACTGGAACTGTTATACCTTGGACTTATTGCCATCACGAGTAGCTGTACGCATCACCATATCCATCAATAAACTTACTGTACTGCCAAGTGTTGTTCATGTTATGGATTGAGCGCCCATCTCGTGGACTTACTCACCACTCGACTAGCATCCCATTAGAGACAATATTAATAACAATAATCATCTCGGACAATGCACTATAACTATAACCAACCCTAAACGACACAATAGCGTTCAATAGAATGTGTGAAGTTTCTGAGTCTGCATGTACAGTGTAGTTAACAAATGGTACCTAGGGTCTGCACTTACAAGGATGCCTATTTGTGCAGGGAAGTCCACATGTATACACATAGCCTATGTAAGCAGCGCAACTTGTGTACTGCCTGTAGGGAGAGGGCAGTTTGAAGGGTTATACTATAACCTTTGTTCAAACCAACAAGCTAAGGGGCTATTCAATGCCCACAGTCAACACGTTTGTGTACACAAAGATATATAATTTGCTGGGGTGGCAGTAATCACTAGAGGGTGCTAATTCTCCCTACCACGGATAGCCGATTTACAGTATTTTATGCACTTGTAGGTTAATTTTGGCTGATTTTGTCCACAAAACCCATGGGAAATCTATAGAAAATAATCAAATAAGTGTTATATATCCATCTACAATAAATCAATTTTCAAACAACTCAGGGAATACTACAATAACACTAGATACATGAAGCACTGAAAAATCTAATTTGAAATCTTACTCAGACATTCAATGGCAATGTCCTTGTTGTGGGCACAGTTGTGTTCACCCCATGGTCTGTGGTAGCAGTCTTTCAGGTGATTCATTGATGTTGAGTGGCAAACAACATCATCCAGCCAGATTTTGCCTGTACCTGGGACAGCAGGTTTTACATAGCCATACTGATAACCCATCTGCCTGCATGCCACCTGTAAATAGTATACATAAAAAATGTGTGTGAATTACAAACACTAGAATGAAGATAAAGGACAAGTCATCCACATATTAATTTAATGGTAAAGGTATATACCAACGTATAAATTTCAAAAATCAATAATGTAATTGACTGAACATGAAATGCAAGTTACGTGTAAATATAGAATCTCCCCTTAATTATGTATACACAAAATGGTTATTGGTGTTATGATAAATACAGATGCACACATGGTAAACAGTAGCATGTGGATATCCTATAAATCAATTAGCTATAGATTTCTTATGCACATCAATATCATACACATGCTACCTCATTACAGTACTAGGTTGGAAAGTTCTAAAGATACTCACAAGTTTTGATTATTTAATCCATTCCTCCTAATACAAAAATTAGTCAATGAGTTGAAAACCTCATCCTTTAGGCATCATTCAATATTTCTTTATTATTATAATTCTACACCCAGAAACTGTAATCTATTCATTTTTGTATTTACTAATCAAATCTAGTAATTAAACGTTGAATTATACATTTTAGGTGTGTCATAATGTTGCAAAGAAATATCTCAAACTGAAAATAATACAATGGAATGGCATTACTCTAACAATATAGAGTCAGGTTAGATAAATCTGTTATAAATATATGTGCATTATGCTCAAGTATGCTGTCCAAGGCAGGTGTTTCCAAAACATTGGATTGCAAGCTAAGGCTGCAAGCTTAACTTGGGGTTGGCCCACTATAATTCCTCATATGTAACATAAATGATATTACCACCATTTTTGATAAAACAGCAGTGACATATTATGCAGATGATACGATCCTTTACACTAGTTGTGATACAATATATTATGCTTACGCTGCTCAACAATCTAGCCTAGAAGTATTGAATAGGTGGTGTTATACCAACAAGAATTAACAGTAAATATAAAAACAAAAGGAAAACTATGCTCTTTTGCTCCAAGAGTTTTACAATATCTAGGTATAGACCAAGCTTAACCCTATCAGGCCAAGTACTCCAATATGTAGCATACTACATATATGTGGGAATAATCTTAGGTCAAAATTTGAACTTCAAAATGCATACCCAAGATATTGTAGACTAGCTGGATACAAAATAAACATTCTAGGCAAAATAAGGTTATATATACTACCAGTGCTGCCATCCAAATGTACAAATTGAAATCTCATATTAAATATTGATTATGGTGATATCATTTATGATGCAACTACTCAAGAACAAAAGGAGAAACTTGAAAACCTTAAATGGTATGATCTAAGAATATGCCTAAAAGTGATCCTAATTATGACTCCCCAGCTTGATTTGTTAACACCAAGCCAATGTCCCCCAACTGGCAAACTAATTTTAACATAATTATAAGTTGAAAGGTTAGAAATATTTGCTCAACATATTGAACAACTCACACTTGCAGCTGTATCGGTGAAGAAGTCAGTGCAAATTGTCCCCCACCTGCCATGGTGAGAAATTTCAAGACGACCCTCAGAATCACAATCACGTATTCCATCCCGCAAACGTAACTCTGGATATTGAAGTCACAAACTAGCATTATCATTTTGTTGCATTGATGCAGTAGATCTTAAACAGATGCAGCTTCATGATCTTGTGACCTCTGAATGTATCTAAATGAATGGTGATTCAATTCATTTGCATCTGTAGTATATCATATAAACCAATAGTTGTTCAGCTACATAAGGAACTCACAATCTTTAGCGTGTAAAAAGTATGGTGTTCAAATTTATCAGGGTGAGAACAACTGGCAAGGCAAGGCAGTGTAGATAGCAAATTTGTAGTATACCAAAATGTGATTAGATATATATATCTCCTATGTTTAACTATATGTATAAAACAGAAAGTTGTCTCACCTCCTTCATCTCCAATCACATCCCCATCTGCAAACATGTAAAGTTATCAATTAAGGATAAGATGTCCTGTGAAAATTATTCAATTCAGCGGTTAGGTTAGGACATAACTGGAAACCAGTTACACAGAAATATTTTGCAGAGTGGGGAAATGCTCATCATTATTCAGCATTAGTGTAACACAGTGAATCTTCTTTCATTGAGTTTCAAGTATTTCTTGATTGTATTAAGCAGACATCTATTCATATATATTGTGATAGACCCCTGAATATTGTAACGGGAATGGGGCAGGCCCTGGCCACCCTACTTGAGTTCCCTCCCTCCCCTTTACCATCCTTTATCCATGGGTGGCTTGCTAGACCGGGGATGGCTGTGGGGGAGCTAAGCCACACCCCTTTTGGTAGTGATTGACAGCCATCCTGGCTTGGGGTCTAGACCTCCCCTTCTGATTGATTAACATTAGCCAATCAGAGTGGTTGAGGCCTTTCCTGGAATTCTGGGAAGATACAGACCCCCACCTCAGCAAATCAGATTCCTGCTTCATAATCTGGAGGGGAATCCAAACTCCTCCAGGAGCTCTCCCTGAAGGAGCCAGATTTGGAACTATTGAATAACTGTCCACCACTGCCTGCAGAGTTGTTCTCAACCAAATCCACCACCATTCACCATCTTTACATCTCCACCTGTTTACCATTCATTGAAAGTAGCTTCAATTTCTGGGATTGTTGTCAATTGTCATTTGTCTGTACTTCTGTCATTTTGGTCAATACATCTTGTCAACTTTAGTTGTTTTCTCATCTGTTCACATCGGTCGACTATCGTACAACTCACACTCCCGTTTCAACATCATTCTGTTCTCACTTGACTAAAATCTTCCATAACCTCTTTTGGGCCATCCCCACCAAGAAAAGATGGAATGAGAGGGAGGGGAATGGATGTACCACCCCAGCAGGGACGTAGGATAAGTACTACTACATCCTATAGTGCATAACCTTATGAACTGGTCAAAAACAAGGAATCTTTTCATGTAATGCAATAGCGATACAGCAGGCACTTTAAGGGTTCTTGAAAGAAGAAGGCACAAATTCCAAATCTAGTATATTTTATGTAACAAATAGAAAAGGTACTGCTGTAACATTTACATTGAGGAATTTAATTAAGGTTACTTTGTAGATTGAATGACCAGGAGGGTGCTCATTTGAGTGATCCAATTGAATTTCTGACAAGAAAACATTGAAAATGTACAGAAGAAATAGTTGAATACCAGAAATTGCATTCCCATGCAGTGAATTATCTAAAACGTTTCAAAGATCAGTCAAGCAATTAGGAAATATCTGACAACACTCTGAACTTGTATTTGCAGACGGCTGAATTAGGCAAGGCTGAACCATTGAATACGTTGATACATACCACAGTCCATGGATCCTGTGATGTCTACAAGAATAAGATATTCTTGTTAGAAAACACAATATTTACAAGTGAACTTCAACCCTCAAATACACAATAGACAGATATAGGGTGAATGCATCTTAATCAAGTATATCGCATAATTATAATGTAGAACTATCACTCTTAGGGATAATTTGGGTATTTTCGCGCATGTGTCTAATTTCAAACACTATTCTTAGAATTTTAATGAACAATTATATTAGAGAATTTTTTTTTTTTTTTAAAGTATTCATCATAATTGTTTCTTAATTACTCACTGCTTTGTTAATTGTAGGATTAGCGTGACGTTCCTCGGTAGTTTGGGGTTTCTGATTTCTACAACAGAGGGACGGGGGGATTGTTTCAGATCTCAGACAGACGGGGAATCCGGGCAAGAAACCGAGATGTGACATTTAGAGTCGTGCCTCGCGCACGAGGGGGGTTTGAGTGGGTCAATCAGGAAATCGGTATTCGTCGACGGGCGGAGGACTGCGGGGAAGGAAAAGTGGTAGGGGCAGGGGGAAGTCGTTTCTATCTCTTTAATGCCGGTGCTCTCTCCTGCGGACAGTCCACCCCCGGTCTCGGTCCGCGGGGATGTCGGGCCGACGGTCGCCTATTGTTTGGTACCGTGGGGCCGAGCCGTCGTTCCCCCAGATCCTGGGTTTCCGTCCCCCATTTCGGGCCCTCGTGCCATTCCGGGCCTGCGTTTCCGGGACTCCATCTGGGCCAGTTTCGGGCCTTCGTGCCCTGTTTCGGTCCTTCGGGCCCCCGTCCTAAGTTTTCGTCTAATTTCCTCGAACTTCTACTATTTTACTGAAACTTCTAGTTAATTAGCTCGTATCGGATCATCTTATCGGTTACCAAAGGAAGAAGACACATGTTGACACAAGGAGAACTGTAAAGGAACTCATTTATTCTCGGGCCTCACCGCCCCTTTTATAGTCTAGTGGTCAGCCCTGATTGGCTGTCTTTGATCACATGGTTACAAATGACGTCACTTCCGGTTTACTTTATCACTTCCGGTTTACATATTTCTTGGGACTTTCCGGTTTCGGGCTTTTACTTTTTCGGGCTTTTACGGGCCTTTCGGGTTTTTCGGGCTTTTACATTTTCGGGCCTTTTCGAGCCTTTTACAAAACATACTTTACTTTGTCGTATTACCTTACTTTTCTTATTTCGGTCTTTTACCTATCTGATGAATAGACATTCATCACAATTAGTATGTATATTGCCATGATGGGTGTAGTATGCTGTGTGAAATTAGACACATTTGCAAAAATACCCTAATCATCCCTACTTTAGCTGTGTGATAAAACAATGGCTGATTTAAGATCCTGATGCACAATGTAATACTGGCACCACTAGATGGTTTGAGCCCTAGGTAGTTTGGATGCCTCAATAACTGCTAGCTATGAACAGAAATAAGGGTTTTCTTGCCCTCTCTTTGTAAGCCACCCTTAAGAATGTTTCATCTGCCCCTCTGTGGATGTAATTATTGTTACATGAGGGGACTAAACTTGAAATCTCTATTCATTTATTATGGTTCAAATGAGTATTATCTCCTTATAACTGGATCAGAAATTCTAATTTCCTTTTAAATCCCATCACATTAGACAAGGACATTGATATGTCTGTATATGATACCTATATATGTAACCTGAAGTCATGCAGAGATGTCTGTGCTTATCAGCATGAGCCATCTAAGCGAGATGGGTTATAAATGTAGAACTCATGGGTACAAGCGTCACATATATATCAAATACTTGTATAGACAGACCATTTGTATATCAGTATAAGAGAACCTATGGCTGAATTACATCCATTTTCTAAATCATTTGATAATACAATATATTTAATGATTTAATTTGCTGTCCATGTACACAAGGGTAAAAGAATGTGTGAAGTTTCTGAATCATGTACAGTGTAGTTAACAAATGGTACTTAGGGTCTGCACTTACATGGATGCCCATTTGTGCAGGGAAGTCCACATGTATTACCTTAGCTTATCTAAGCAGCTCAACTTTTGGACTACCTGTAGTGTGAGGACAGTTTGAAATTAAGTTATATCATAACCTTTGGTCAAACCAACAAGCTAAGGGTCTATTTAATGCCCACAGTCAATGGGTTTGAGTACACAAAGATAATTTGCTGGGGTGGCAGTAATCACTAGAGGGTGCTTATTAATGCCAGCCCCATATCACCCTCTGATCATAGGTTACCTGATAGATAGAAATTTGAAATCTTACTGAGACATTCAATGCCAACATCATTGTCATGGGTACAGGAAACTTCACCCCATGGTTTGTGATAGCAGTCTGTGAGATGACTCATTGATGTTGTATGACAAATGGAGTGATCCAACCAGATTTTACCAGTTCCTGCAGTGGCAGGTTTGACATAGCCATACTGATACCCCATCTGTTTGCATGCTACCTGGAAATACAAGATATCAAATGTATTCAAATTACACCTTACAGCATCTGCACTATAAGGAGTAATACAAGTATAGCTGAAAGTGGATGCTTGGAAGGTTAACGTTGCACAAAGGTAGTTAGCAAAAACACCTTGTGCATATAATTAGCAATGTGTAATGAAGGTGAAGGAATAAGTCCCCAGTTTGTAGAAAACGATTATAAAAGGTATTCGAAATTATACAAATTACTGTGGTATGTAATGCAAACATGGCACGAGCTTCTGGTAGGTGTAGTAAACCTGGACAGCTACGGCTGACAGGCTATGTCTCCTAGTAAGCAGCACTGCTTGGGACTAAACTAATATATAAAGGTGGGAACCCATGGTTAAGAGCAGAGAAAGTCGATACATGTTTGGAACAATACAAGTCTTAGGGATTCGGGGGTTTGGATAGCCATATACTTGACATCTTGTGACTAGTAATGGAACTGTACTGTTGTATGACCACACGAAGTCAGGTGGACTTTACCAAGGAAGCTTGCCTTCAGGTGGTGTTGTTGGCAAACCTAGGATTAAGATAGGCTGTGACCACACTGGCAATTGTAAAGCAATTGATATATCCACTAATAAATATATGGACTAATAAACCAAGCGTTGTTCGTATCATGAGTATGAACGCCCAACTCGCGGATAAGTCTACCACTTGACTAGCAACGATAAAAAAGGGTTTACTGAGACTGTTTGAATGATAAAGTGATAGCAGTTCCCCATTTAACTAGCAACTAGCCATAACAAGTAGACAGCGTTCAAGGTTTTCCTTGAATGTTCAAGTTAACATGGCTTTAATCCTCCTTATTTGACCTGTTAATTATAGGAGAATTTCTAAATTGGAAATGCAATTTCGTTTTAATTGTAAGAATTTTTTCCATAAAGGATAAATGACTCTTCATTTGATTAAACCTAGGTTTAAGGTGATCTTGCATAGGAAAACTGACATTCAATTTCATATACATATTATCATTTCAATTAATGATACTAGAGCAGATATGGGCCAAATAGACATATATGAACAAAATTCTAACATACTGAACTTTTAAAACACTTATGGAGCCAGATAAGAGTTTTTTTAAATGCGTGCCCAAAGATATAAATATGTTTCTTAAAAATAGCTCATAAAACATCAAACCAATAACTGGAAGTTGACAATTATCATTCTTATTATGTTGAAATTGGTAAGAGGGTTAGAGAATTATATAATGCTGCAAAATATCCCTCTATTAAGGTCATTTCAGTCAAGGTCAAGGTCACATAAATACATGCCAAAGTTGTGAAAACTGATAATTTCAAAGTTTGCTTTTTTTCAAATGTCCTAATGTATGGGCTTTTAACTGCAAGAAGCACAGACATGTACCAAAACAATCCTTACATTCTCAGCTTGTAAAAATCTGATTATGGTTTGTTTGTTTTTCAAAATGGCTGCCCAAAGATGAAAACATGTTTCTAAAAACCAGGTCTTCAAATATTAGTTGTCACCCTATCTTGACAAATACGGCTCTTATTATGTTGAAATTGGTGGAAGTTTAAGAGATGATACTGCACAAAAAAATGTTCTCTATTATAGTAACCTTGATCAAGGACATGTTCACATAAATGCAAGGTTTTTCAATAGCAAATAACAGTTATAAGAGACCAAAGTTATGAAAACTGGTTATCCCCCCCTCAATGCCCTGATGTATGAGCTTGAAACAGTAAGGGACCATTAGAAATAATGGAACCAATATAAGATGGATGGGGGAATTTGGAACCCCACCACTTCAGCCCAAAATGAATGAGAAATTGCATTTTAATATTTTTCCATCAATGTAGTAATATGCTTTGATAGAAAAAAAAGGTGGATGAAAACTCGGGATGAAAAGATGACTTACAATTGCAGTTGTATCCGTGAAGTAGGTGCTACAAACTGTGCCCCACCTCCCCTGATGGGAAACTTCAAGGCGACCCTGAGAACCACATGTCTGAGATCCACGCAAACGTAACTCTGTGAATTGCAAAAACATAAAGTTGTAAACATTGCATCATTTGCAAATATAAACTAAGGAACTCCAAATATCATATATATACACAATTTTATTACTTGAAGTGTAAGTATTTGGAGGTGATCCTGATATTCCCTGTACGTGATATTTGCAATAATGTGAGGAAAGCTTACGCCAAAGTTGCAGTGGTGTAATTTCAACAATCATAACTTGCTTTTGATATACGACTGATGTGAAATAGTCAATAAACCAGACTTAATTTTGGAAGGTGGTAGCTACATCTATGTGTATCTTTTGATATTTCATCTTATACTACCTGTCCATGTGTTTCTTTTATGAAAACATAGAAATCTAGGTCAAATGTCTTCTTTAAATATACATCTAAGCAACTGAAAAACAGATTCATCAATTCAAAAAAGGAATGCATCTTATTGAGTATTGATAACTGATAAATGCATTTGCTTGAGAACTTTTCCAGACAATTTAAATTCAGGAGGTTCAAACATTCTAAATCAGAATATTCCTATGGTTGAAACTATAAGTGAACTATATCTATGGTTTCAAAGTACATAACATTTATTCACTATATTTGCATAATTTGTATATTTTAGTGGTCAGAGAAATTAGAATATGAAAAACCCTCATACCTCCTTCTTCTCCAATTACATCACCATCTGTAAATACATCAAGCTATCAAATGACTATGGGATAGACAATGTTTGATACATAGATAAATCTGAATCAGCATATGCGTATGGTTGTGTATTCTTTTAAATTGTTAGGGTAGATATCGTATGTTTTCTGAAATTGACTTTTGTTCCAAAACTTTTATTCCTAATGTTGTCAATTCTTTGAGAACTATCATATGTCATAAATAGTGATGGACTATAAGTCTGCAGGGCAAGAAAGGGCTGGTTTTGCTTTTCAGTTCTATTTTGAGTTCTATTTTCCAAAGATTTGTAGTAAGTTAGTTTTTTTTATCAATCACATAAGTTTACTTGTGGGGGAGTACATGATTGATGACTTTTTCAATTTTCTAAACATATTTTGCATGTCATTTGTGGCCATTTATCATCTGAAAGTATTTTATATGTTTTCGCCTTTGTTCCCATTAATTATCATATTCATTAGCAATGTCACATGGGAGGATGCTCATATTTTGAAAACTTGTGCCGTCTTTGTCAGATTCTTCTCCCATTTCTTTATCAAAATATTTGTGCCTGACAAACAATTTTGGTATTGAATGATAGAAAAAAATATACTGAATCTAAATATACCACTTTTATTTTTATTATAACATTATTAAGAGTGCTACACTTTTAAGACAGGTAGAAGGACCAGATATTTCAAGTTTTTCAGTCTTTTCTTGCCCTGCAGACCTATAAATATGCCACTAAGATGCATGGTCCCTTCATTCAGGGATGTCATGTATATATAAGCCATTACTTTTTTCCTTTAGTTAAATGCATGAAAGTCTAATGTAATGATATAAACCTGTATGGAAAATAATGTTGAAGAATGTGTATCATGTCCTCATTCTGAAATTTATTTTGTAATACCTATTGAACAAGATCAGTCAGTCTATGAACATATTCATTACTATCAATATTTTTTTCAATATAATTACAAATAATTGTGAACTTCACCAATAGTGACCACTGAACTTTATTTAATGTGACATTTCAGCTTTGTCCATGATAAAAATAATGAAACAATTTATGAATCAATCTGTTCCTTATTAAACATCTACCTATGGCTAGAGTACAGAAACAATGGATCATACTGCCTCTAGGTAAAACGAAATGGTTGTTGTGCTGGTTCATGATGATAAAATCCGTTGAAATTGAACCTTTTGACACTTACCACAGTCCAAAGATCCTGTGACATCTTAATAGACAGTCATGCAAAACAACAAAGAGTTTGATTACTAGGCATTGAAACAAATTCATAATAACATTTGATTTTCAACTGAGATGTATTTTCAAATACCTAGTTGAACTTTCAAAACTTCAAAGGAATTTTAGTTAATATCTAGAACATATATAGGTTAAGAATCCAGTCATTAAAAAATGATAATATTTTTTGAGAAAATTGCGAAACAATCATCTTACTCAGACATTTTATGCCAACATCCTTGTCATGGTTGCAGTAATCATGATGACCCCATGGCCAGTGATCGCAGTCCTCCAGTCGGCTCACTGATGCTGACTGGCAAACAGTATTATCAAGCCAGATTATACCTGACCCAGGGAGGGCTGGTTTCACATATCCATATTGATAACCCATCTGTCTGCATGCCACCTGCAGAAAATACAGGTAAGTGCACCTAATTAGGCCTGGGAAACTAGCTGTGTTTTATTAAAGTTGCTTTCTCATCAGTGAGATGGACGTAATTTGATATGCTGTAACCCCCTTATGGCCGCGGCATAATGCAGACAACACTTTGCAGCGAGTAAGTTTATTGTGGAATATTGGATTGCCTCACAAATGCCAGTGTTATACACAATAGATGTAAAGTTCCTATGTACAGGTATCGTTCATAGACCGCGGAGCCAGGCTTTGGACTTAAGTCCCCCTGTCTCCATGTGTTCTTACAGACTGCCGTTGTTCCGCTGTTAGTCGCCAAGTGTCACCAGGTGCTATGAGCTTCTCTACCAAAACCCCTCGAATCCTCAAGACTTGTATGGTTCCAAACGTATATCGGTTCTGTCCGATACGGGCTATTGCCGTACTTTTTATATCTATGATTATTGAGTTCCCCAGGTAGTGCTTCCGCTGATGGACTAGACCTTCCTGCCATTGCCGGTACAGGTTAGCCGTATCTATCTGGGGCACTACCCATAGCTATTATTGAGCTTTATAGAATTTTTTTAACTGTTAATGATATATCCATTAGCAGTCTGGTGACCTTTCCCTTAAGTTTGAATATTCTATCTACCTAAATATTACTACCAATTACATGCCTGAGGTATTTAATTACTACCTCAGTGCACAAGTTCCAATTCTTTACTATCACTTGGCCCAACGACATAAGACATACAAAAATACAAATACATGCTGTAGACCCAATTCCACCTAGTGGGGAAAGTGCACTGTTGCTCTAAACCACTAGGAACATCTAGGTCAGTATTGAACGCTATTGGTTGGTTTGGTATTGATTATCATCTCCGTGCATTGTCCAATATAATTATTACGGTTGGTATTGTCTCTAAAGGGAATGCTAGTCGAGTGGTGAGCGAGTCCACGGTATGGGCGCTCAATCCATAACATGAACAACGTTTGGCAGTGCGGTAAGTTTATTGGTGGTTATAGTGATGCGTACAGCTGCTCGTGAAGGCAATGAATCCAAGGTATTACAGTTCAGTTTGAGGAGAAGTAAGCTTCCTCCGTAGAGTCCGCTTGTTCACGCCTCCGGCCGTCTTGTAACGACGTTGTATAAGTCACCAGATGTCCCTGTAATTGTATGGTTATCTAACCCCTTTCCGAATCTCCCGATTCGTATGATCCAAGTGCTACTGTTCTCTCTCTCTCGACTCTCCTACACCCACGCTTATAAAGCAGTCTGATATCGATTTTTCCCCAGGGCATCAGCGCTTGCGGGGAAGTGTGTCCCGACGATCATTGTCGTCAGGCATATCAACACTTACCAGCGGCACCGGCCATTACTATACATTTTTATAAACTAAGTAATTTGGAAGAATTCCCATCATGTATATTCATCTGGTGGCTCTTACACTAATTCAGTAGGCATGCACAAAGCAAATGTTAATCTCTACCTTTGTGCAGTATGACCTAGTTCCACTTCCAACCAATGACAAAAAAAGGAGCAATGCCAAATTACTAGATAGCCTATAACACACCTGGGCGGCAATTTAAGGACAATTTACGGAATGCTTAGTATTTCAGATATACAAAGTAAATATTTTGTGTTTTTTTCCACCAGGGAGAGGCCAAATTTGTAAAATGGCAGACGAAAATGCTTTCTAAATGTTTAGTAAATATACAAATCATAATTTTGACTTTGAAAAGGTCAAAAAAATCAATTTTAACCTTGTAATCTTTTGAGCTGGGTGGTTATATTTTAATGTTCCTTTATTTATTGGGGAGTATCACTATTAAAGTTCGAACTTGTTCATATCCGATACTGATTCGTTTATTCATTATTCGACTGCGTGATATTATATCGCTTATCGAGGATCTTTCGTTTACTTGAAGATGTTAATAAAAGTGTTATACTAAGATAATGGGAGTTCTTAGTGATTATTCATTGAAGTAGCTAGCTTTCTCCGGATTGATGTTATCCTGGATCATGATTCAGTTCTTTAGTGGTAGAGATTCTAAGTAAAGGGGCTCAATCCTATACAAAGAACACGCGCTTGGCAAGAGGTCAGTTTATTACATTCATGATAATATTCCGAAGGTACAAGTATACAGTTCTCCATCCATACAGTTCTTTCCTTTCATTTCACAATTCAAACACATCAGTAACAATCCAACCAGGTATAGCTTTTGGTCAAGCTTCCCCTTTCGCAAGGTATATACGCTCTTACGCTGTTGAGAGAGTCACCTCTCGTCTACCGGTAACGAAGACCATTGGTAGGATCTCCATCACTTCCAGCATGCAGTCCGTAAGGCTAAGCCTAAGCTGTCCCAATCCTTACTATCACCTGTTCATTGTGGTTACTACCATCTTAACACTACCCGTGTGATCCGTATGTAAGACTATTGCTCCATGTGTTCTGTTCGAACTCTATCTTGGTCTGCTCGTCTATCTCAAGTCTCATACCGCTTATATAGCGACAGCCAAAAGGCTTGTCGCTATGCTCATTTACACTATTACTTAATGAAGTCTTACTTATCTCTCATACTGCCCACTCTTACTCACATAAACTAATTCTATTTCTAGCTATCATATAAACTAATGTTGACGGCGAGGCCTGCTGTCCTTAGTATCTTTTAGCTAGATGTTTCGATCCATAACGTACCCTTACAGGTCTCCATCGTCATTTGTCGTACCTGTGCGTACCTGCAGGACGTGCCTCAGCCCGGCTGCGGTCCCTATGCCCGGGGACTTTGCCACTCTCCATATACTCTAACTATGCCACTAAACGATGTCGCCGCCTGGCGTTTAGCACACGTATCAGCGTTAAAAGTTCCACTATAATATTCTTGCCAATACAAACGAGTTTACAATATTTTATTATATACTATTCTAGTTTTTCTTGCACTGTACCTCAGTGCAGTCGACGGCGCTTAAGATCAGAAACACCCACAACGTAGTTGTTGGTGGTTCTGGAATCAGCTTTCCGTAGTTTGAGGTAGTTCTGTGTTCTCTCTCTAGGCTGTACTCGGGAAACTTAGTAAAGTCCCCTCTCCTGGCTGAGCGACTCAAAATTTCTTCGAAGGTATATCAGTCTATCCATAGTCTCTGCCCATGGATCGACCTACTCTCTTCCACCAGTCTCCATTTCCAGAGAACTGATGACCAAAAGCAAATAGGGGTGGTTCCTCGCGTGAAGTCTTACCCCAGGACGTCCCGAGACGGTTCTGACATCCTAAACCCTGCAACGCAATTAGGCAAATCAAGCAATAGAGTCTTCCTGCTCATTTGTGATGGTGCTTTTAGCGTTTTAACATCATTAATTTGATGAAACTTTCTGCATCTTTAGCATCACAATTCTTTCTCTCCTTTTATCTAGCCAAACTTACTTAATGCTTTCTAAAGCTTTGTGCCCCTACACTATTCTATGTCACTTCTAGTGTGCTTTCTATCTGTTACCTTTCTACCTTAACAATATCAATTATTTAGCTATCCCATGATCTGTTCTCTCTAGATGTTAGTTTCTTTTCACCCATAATTCCTTTGGTTTTGTACCCGGGTCGAAATTTCCATCCCGAAAAATAACCTATCTGGGCCTAATCCTATGGAAAGTAAGATCAAGTAGAATGCTGAAATCTCATACGGCATACGTCCCTAAAGAAACTTACGCAATCTAATCCTAAAACATTCTAATCACAATTATATCGAATGGAGCAATTCAGGCCGTTCCATCCATGCTAAAAGACACGTAGTGAGGCCCAAATACCTCAAGGAGTATTACTCCATCATGATATGTTGGACACGAGCGAGCAGGTGGTCCTCTTGAATCACAGCGTGTATACGGAGCTATGATACCAGCTGCTAAAAAGCAAGCGATACATTTTAATTTTACGAGATTATATGGATGTTCCATCCATTTAAACAAAATACAGCAATTATAACATGGTGCGTTATCCCACAAATGACAACATCTAACCTACTATCAATAGAATAGTAAACAATAGTATTACAGTAAGCGATACAAAAGCGGTTACTCAGTACAAAGTTCGTTGGAATGTTTTGTATGTTGTTTCTCCGGTGTCAAACTGACACCATCATTAGATAACATTATTTCGGCACGTACGTGATACAATCAGTAATCTGACTAGTATTATATATAAATTATGAGATCAAGTTCGCCACTTTCTATCGTTTTCTTCTAACAAGTGCCAATACATCCCGCATGATACCGGCTCGCAGGGCAGCCCGTTAAGGGCTTAAATTGACTGCTGCGGTAGGCGTCCACCCCGGTGCCTTTTTAAAGAATGTTGCTGAGGTCTCATGCTGTCGCCATACGATACCCCCTCAACACTCGGCTGCCGCCCGATGCTCCGACATCATGCCCCCCGAATGGCAGTACACATTCTGGCTTACTAACATAGGAATATACAGTTATCAGGGTGTGGCGGAAGTACCAATAGTAATACCCTATTGGACTACCACAACGCCCGGTGTAAAATGAATTATGTCCTCGCTTCCTATTGGGAACAATACCCCGATTCTATCTACGAAATAGGCGGAGTGCTCCCCTCCAGTCCACGAAAACCATCCCAATCCATCTTGGGAAAAATAAAATATAACTTTCAAAAATTTAGTGTCCTAAAGGTGATCATAATTAGATCATATTAATTTCAAGAAATTTTAACAACTAAAGGTCCTACGCTAAGCATTACGGGGCACCGTTGCGCAGAAAACACCCGGTGAGGCTCGCCCAGAATTGTCACCCTGAGTTCGCCCTGCCTACCCCAACTCGTGTTTCACAGTTACTTAGTAGAGATTGTTCTTAATTAACCAGTCTTTGAGCTTATATCTGATAGCAGGTTCCCTCCGAAGGAGGACTCTGGTCGTAGTGGTTCGTATACGGCGCCTGTGCCGCGTCTGTGTTCTTGGTCTGGCAGTTGCCTGAGTCTATCGGAAAGTTGGTGATTGAACCTGGTGCGGTCGTCGTTCAATTTGTTTGCTAAGTCCATTTCCAGGTTTGGGTTGACCGGTGGCGACGGTGCCTGTCTCTTTATCTTACCACCGATCTTACTCCAAGATCCATCGAACAAACATGGCATGTTTTTAGGGACAGGATACGCGGTCTTGTTAAGACTAATCATGAGCCGAGCCATTGACACCTGCTTGGCCGGACCCATCATCATGTTGGACAGTTTCTCTGAAATTTCTAGCGTCGGAGGCAGTGGGATCGTTGTCGGATGTTCGCCTCGCCTGGTTGCCGCCCCCATCACCTTTTGTCCCCACTTCATCGACACCCGGTGTTTCATGAACAGGCGATTTACTACAATGTCCTCGATTAGGGTGTCTCCTTCTGTGAAGACATGCGTGTTGGGTATCATGATCTCCCCCAGGAAGATCATTTCGCGATGTGACGGGGCCGCTATCTCCAGATACAGCCCATCCCCGCCGGCTTTCGCCCGCTTGTGGTGCCTCCTCCACCACATCACAGCGATGAACAGTGCCAGCGATGCTTTCGACAGCACCAAGGTGACTGATGTCATGTTGGACACTGTCGATGTTACCGGGCATGGTGGAGGGGTTGGTGGGCAGTAGGGTTTTACCCTCAGGGCCGATGCCCCAACGGGGCTTCGGATCGCCATGTAGACGGCTGCTAAGGGTCCCTTCAGTTTTAAGGCACATCCGATGAGTACTATGATGATCACCACCACTATCGCCAAGGCCAAATACGCGGGCCAACTGTTCGCTGCAGCCCATTGTGCTCTTGCTGTCCGAGCACTGTGCGCCAGTCTGTCCTTCCTATCGTTGATACGTCCCATGAGCTCTGTCAGGGGTATTTTGTAAGCGTATCCCTCCGCTTGTCGTTTCAGCCGTGATCGCAGTTCTGCTGGTAATGGATCCTCCGAGATCATGAGGGGTGCATCAAGAATCCGGTCCTCCATTTCGGTCAGTTTCCAAGTCTGTACCCGCAGCCTTGCTTTCAAGAGACCGTTGGATGGGTACTGTACCGAATATTCCTTAATCTCGCGATTACAGTTTCTCAGGCTATAGGGCACCCACGCCCCTCATGTCTGGAAGGCGCAGTCGCACCCGAGTCTCAACTTCGCGAAATGTTCGATCTTCTTTTGTATTGGAGGCCGGTTACCACAAATTAGTTGTCCTTCTGCCTCCGCACTCACGATCAGTAGTTGTCCATCATCCAAGTATATGGCCATTTCGCCAAAGTCAGGATTAAGCACGTAATCCAGTTCACACTTGCTTTTGATAGTGTCAGGGTCGTCGCGCAGCAACGCCGCGATGCAGGTGGTTTCTGACACTCGTTTCATGTAGGGTACATCCTTGCACAGTATAACTGTCTTTCCATAGCATCCCACCAAGTTCGCTGTCTGCATCGGAATGTAGTAGTTGCCGCTGACCGACACTGCGATCTGATCTGGCAACCCCACTATTTGCAGCGCATCTCGTTCAATGGTACCCTTGATTGGTACTGGTACTGGAAATGTTCTAACGGTGTAGATGCGGAACATATGTTCGTCCGAGACCAGCGGGATTCTGGTGTACACCTTGAGCGTCTTCACGAATCCGCCCCGTTTGAGATTCCCTCTCACGAACATCGGGCGCGCGTTGTCATAGTAGAATGCGGGATCCCTGAACGCTACTGCAAAGCGCGGAAACGCCTGCCTGATGTATTCATCCACTCCTTTCAGAGCTTCTCGTATGGCCTTTGGTGGAACTAACTCTACCGAGAGCTTTCCCTGTAGCAATTGTTGTGTCCCCTGTCGGAATGCTTGTGTTCTTCGAATCAGGTTTTGATAATACAGGATTACACCTTTCTTATCCTCCTCGAGCATTGCACTATATATCTGGTACAGCCTTACAGCACGAATGTGGTCGGCATGTACCCCTAGACGTTCCTGCAGATAGTTCTTAGCCTCTTCGAAGTCCTCCTCCAATGCCCCCAATTCTTCATTCATCTTTCCCACCTGGCGAAACGCCTCCTGTACCGCCTGCGCGATCTCCGCGGCATCGCTATCGTAGTCATACATTGTTTCAGTAAGGACCTCAATCATGCCTCGGTTTGACTCCACGTCCTCCACCGTGGCAGTTCCAAACAGGTGGTAGCTAAGTTTGCCGATAAAGTTCAACAAACCGCGCTTGTATCTCATCATCAATGTCTCTCTCTCGGGCGTAATGGTGGAATTAACGTTGGTCTCTGGCATCGTTTTGTTCGTACTATTATTTGGTTTCGCTCCAGGACTGCTTTCCTTGACCATTCGGGCCATCTCCTGAGCCATTGCGAATCCAGGTACGTTGCGTTCCAAGAAGGCATGCAGGGTCTCAAGCGCTCCCAGGTTGGAGGTTTCATTGTCTGCTTTAGGGTGTAAGGTGGCCACCGGAGTTTCATCACTCGCCTGGTCAACCATAGCGTTGAAAAACCACCGAAATGACCGTTTTGTCCTGTTCGGGAATGATACTGGATTAATCCAGTTGGCGTCGTCCACCTTTGGGAGGGCCTCTAGGGCGTCCCTTAAGGTTTCCGTCTGGACCCGCGCCAACGCTTTTGCTGTAGAGTTCAACCAACGATTCATCACTTCAAGCCTGAAGCATGTGTCGCGATCAAGTTCTCTTCCTCGGTTATTGGCGCTAATCCAAAACCAGTCTGTGGCATTCAGTGACCGATACACCTGGGGTTCCACATAAGGAACTACCACGTGAAACCCTTGCAACAGGTGTGTGACGTCCGCTGTGGACATCAGTTTGCCTGGCTTCAGTACCACGCCGTAAGTCTCGCGACTCAAAGTCTCAGCGTGCATCGCGTCTCCAAGAATGGCTCTGGCTATCCTTGCTTCCTCGGTGGTCTCACCTCTGGCCACGGCCGACCAGAGGGCCCACATCACTAACATCGGCCAAATCATTGTCACCTTTCAGTCTTTTCCTTAATTAAGTTTAGACTACAGCAATTTTCTGATTCCGTCGGTGTTTTCACTTAGGGTTATCACTGCTTGTCACCAAGGGCATGACACAACGCGTGTAGAGATCAAGTTCTCATTACCACGCCAGTTCTTATGTGTCTAGTGATTTTCGCGCGCGTTTACGCCCGTGTTATCTCCGTTGTTTTTGGAAACACTCGTAGTTTTTCATTGAGTCCACGGATTTATCGTACTATTTAAGAACTATGATTGTTGTTGAGTCCCTCACACAGTTTACCCTGTGTTGCTCGGAGCGAATCGCTTCACTTTGTCCCGAGTCTTCTCCGCCTTTACCTTCTTTGGTTCTTCTAAAAGATATGGCGTCCGGCGAAAGTTATTCACACATTTTCTTCACTCTTCCCAACGGAGCCAGGGTTTATTTAGAACCCGGCGATTTCACCGCTGGTCGCAGTTACTTTGTTAGAGTTCGAGATTTCCAATCTCACTCAATTATTACTCGCTCAATATGGAGTCGGGCCGTTGTGGTGGGCACCGTTCCTGGCTTGGAGGTGCGCACCACGCACCTACTAAGTCGCCAAGACAGCGCTCCGCAACCATCCACGTCGGCCTTGGGAGCAACCTATGAGGCTATCAGCCCAGGCGTCCCGACTGACGGCTCATCCGCTTCTGACTTACCACAGGTGGGTGACCCATGGCTATATCTTGAGGTTCTGTGTCTCCTATCTTGGCCGCCACCAGAACATGAAATTTCACTGCTTCGTCCTTTCTCATAATTTCTTTGATGGCGTTGAGAGACTCATCTGTCCCATAAATGCACAGTTCGGTCAGAGAAATTGTAACCCCTCTGTAAGTACTAGAGGTGGTAGTGTCTGATATTCCTCTGTCTTTTCTATCTTGTGATCCCCGAATCTCCGGAATCGTATAGTCTGTTTGCACTGTCTTGTCTTTAGTATTAACGAATGCCTGTATACCTTTATGCTTTTTAGTCAGCGGTAGCTGTGCCTTACCTAGCTCCATTCTTCGCACAAGCGACGCTAAGGCATCTTCCATTGTCGTCCGGAGGTGGTGACTCGCTGTGGTCACCTACGGTTGCACCGGCTGCATCAACCAACGGTCAAGTCTCTGCCCCAAAGAAGGAGGCTCCGTCCACGGATGTCTCTAAGGCTGGGTGCTCCCGTGTGTCCGATGGGACACCTCCGCCTGCTCCTGCGGCCGTCCCCTCAACGGACAACGGCGCCTATACCGCAAGCCTCAGCCCGGATGGTCCAACCAAACCCGTGGCTGATGAGTCCAAGGCGGCAAGCTCCGATCACACCGAGGGCCTCGATACTGCCGTACAGCCCCCGACTGATCCTCCCACTGATCTGCTAGCTGAGGCTATGGCCTCCATCGGGTATTTCAGTCAATCATATGGTACATCCCCTTCACCACTGTCCTTGGACCCCGTGGTTGGCTTCTCGCCACCACCTGAGGGTCTGCTTACTGATCCCCTCCTTAGGGAGCAGGTGGAGCGGGGTTTGGGCTGCGTGTCGCCAAGCGTGGACCCCTCTGCTGACTCGCCTTCGTCACCTGGGCCCCGTTATTTCCTGCGGAGCCGGGGGCCACGACGATCCACTGCGCGTGACCGGTCGGACCCACCGTCGGTCCCCGTGGGGGTAGTTGGGAGAAGTCCAACTTCGGCAGGACAGGGCGGCAGCGAACCGGCTTCACCATCAACACCGGCCAAACCCGCGCCTGTCCCGGTACAGGAAGGGTCACCGGTCACTGTGGTTTCTTTGCCGGAGGATTCATCGCCTGACGACGGCTCCCCTCCTCCTGCTGTAGTTCTTCCACCGTTCTCGGTACCTTCGGGTGCCGAGGATAATTCAGCGGCCGTCGGAACACTGCAAAGTCACGTTGGGTCGGAGGAGAATCCGGCGCCGGGACGCGGACCGGATACAATATCTGTGGAAACCTTAACAGAAGCAGTTCTCGGCGTTTCTTCAAGTATGCTTCCAGGGCAGGCCTTTCTGTCTTGTACCACCAGGGATCTCCCCCTTGGTTTAGACGTGCCCCCTCCTGCTCCACACGTTCACGGTGACGGTTCCATTCATCCACGTCCAGCGCGGTCTCCCCCGATTGACTACGTACCTTCGACCGAAAGTATGGCAAGTCCCCCGCCCAATAAGCGCCCCCGTCGGTCTTCTGTACTCCCGACATGGGACGCGCCGGAGCCTGAATCAGTCCAGTGGGATCAGTTTGACCTTGATCTCCTAGCTCCTGCGCCCTCAATGTGGGAAGGATCGACATCAACTATGGGTGCTCCTGGCGACTCGGGCAAAACCAATGGGGGTGAAGGTGAGCGTGGTGTTACTGGAAACACCGGAGTACCTGTTGGCATATCAAAAACCTCCGATGCCATGTCCATCACTCCCTCCGATCTGAATCCCTGCTCGCAGGCACGCAATATGACCGAGAGGGCATCCGCTCCCAGGGCGGCTGCCTCTCTCTCACACTCTCTTACTATGGCCTCTAACAAAGACTCGTCTTCGCCCATAATCTCTGGTATCGATAGTGGAGCCCCGGTGCAGTCCACGTCGGATCCATTGTCACCCCGGGAGATCGAACAGATCCGGGCGATAGCTTGGGATCTTACAGAACAGGTGGGCTCTTCTCTGGACGCGCCGCTGGGTCTCGCGCCTGCTCCTACAGTACCGCTTCCTCCTGCAGCCGCGTCTTCTGCAGCCGCGCCTTCTGCGCCGGCCGCCCTTGTTCTCCCGGCGTCCAGTGTGGACTTTATCAGGGACCTTGTGCTGCTGTACCGGGAGGTGCGTCGGCTCGTCCAGCGATGGCCAAACGCTCCCTCTCTGCCGGACTGGCTGTAGACTCTTACCCTCATTTACTCAGAGTAGAGAATAAAATAGTTCGTAGTTTTTGATACACTTCTACTATAGATTTGTCCGTGTTGTATGACTTTTAATATTTCACGTGAGTTATAGCACAGTACTATTTTTAGAGAGGTAAAATGTTCAGATAATCCCCTCCGGCGGGTGGTTTTGTCTTTTGAATGGAACTCCTGTCCCTTTTCAATTGCGTAATGCACCTTCCATCGGGTCCTAGTTGGAGCATGGGTTGGTAGTTCTGGGGTTGTTCAAAGCAGGCGGAAAGGCACTGTCCCATGATTGAAACAGTATTTCCGGTCTCCGATACGTAATAGGTGCGGGTAATTCGCCCAGGGCGAAACTAGTAATTACAGCGTTCTTTACCTCTCCGCACGATCGAAGATTCATCGTACTCAGCATGTCCTGCAAACATGTTGGGCAACAGCAGTGTCCGTTCGGGCGTTCCATGTAACGGTGTCCATTATGCAGTCGCGGCGTATAGGGCATCGCCAGAACGTCCCCCTGCAGTGCCTCAACCCTCAGTCTTAGGTTCGGCGTCCCAGAGACGGCTCGATAGAACTGGGCGTCCTGCTCAACAACAGGTATATACACCACATGTAGGTTTTCCTTGAGTACGTAATGTTCAACAAAAGGACAAACTGTTAGTGACTTTCCCAGCGTTGGTTCCCTATCGTTACTGGGGAAGAAACAATGTTCCGCCGTTCCGAGATTGCGACCAAACATGGTCGTCCCATGCTCTCGGTCCCTCTTCCTACATGGTAGGAAGGGAATGTTGCCATGCGTAATCCACTCCGTCCGGTTGTAGGGTCTCAACTCCCGGCGTCGTCGCAACTCCTTTGTGTTGTCTGGTTATCGGCCAGTGAAAAGATGAGCGAGGTGGTTATGACCATTTCCCTCGGCTGTTCATCTTTGACTGGACCTAACAAAGGTATCTCAGGTCCTTATATCTCGGGTCTCAACACCAAATCAATTCAGAATAAATTATCGTCAGGTAAGGGCGTCCAGACCACGTATGACTCATGGTCCGATACCATCCCCCAGTTGCTCACCATTTGGCGTCCTTACGTCATGGCAGTTTTTTAAATAGTCGCGTCTCTCTCTAGCGACTTTCGCGAAACACAATGGCCTTTGTTTCAATATTTCGATCCACCGATTTCACTTTTACCGATAGTTTTAATATTTCTCAGGACTTTTATTTCGAACAAAGTTCAGGTTCCTTTCACTTCTCTTAGCAGGTTGACCTTTCCTGTTCAGGTCCGTCTCAATCTACCATTAATTTCTCTTTTATAAGAATGGTTCGATCAGAATTTTGACTTAGACCTCTACCCCGAAATGGGTTTATTAATGTTTTTGCTTTCTTAAGGTGTCTTCACGTCCCCGTACTGTAGGGTTAGTGGAATTGTGTCCCTTATATGAATGCCTCCTTTTAATTAGTATCGTAACTTTATTTAATCCATTTAGTTACAAAGGATTGCATTTAGGTGATACATGGCCAGCCCTATGCATCCCTGTCCGTTGACGGTCTGTTTTCTGCTATTTCGCGGTAGTCCTTTCGTTGGACGTTCCTTAAATTATAGTGAGGTTTTTGTTGAAGGGTACGTTTACCCGACGAGTCAACGGAAGAAACCTTCTCAACGTTGAGAGGCCGTTCTTTTATTGAATCCACCGTATCGCTACGGGACCCATCCGGTGCCGAGTTCTTACGTGGTCGCCCGCGTTTGCATGGGGCCCTGCCTGTCTCCTTGGGGGTCCTAAGGAGCAATAGTGGATCGTGGGTAGTGTTCTTTTTAGGCATCTCCCCGGAGATTTCAGGCGTTTCAGGCGGTGGAGGGTCTCGGGAGGCTGTACTGATTGCTCTTCCCGACGGATGCTGATCAGCAGTTAACTCGCTTCCTTCGGGCTCCTTGCTGCTATCCTCCGGAAGCGAGTGAGAGCGCAATAGATTGGTCGTTTCGCCAATTAGTTCCCTTTTATTCCCAAATTCGCGACTATCCGTGCGAACGTTTTCTTTACACTCGGCTGGTACATTTGTTTCCCCAGCATGTGTAGTAATGTCATTCGGACGCGTAACTGTATCGTTACCTGTAACGTCCTCGTGAACGTTTTCACGATCATTTGTTTGCTGGCTTGTTACCAACGACTCTCCGCCGGCTTTCGGGGAGTCTCCCTCGTCACGGGACCCACCAGCAACAGGTATACGTTCCTCTGTTACTGGGTCTTCCTGGGCTTGGTTCGACTGCTGATCAGACTTATCTTGAAGCACATATTCTGGAGCGACCGGCTTGTTTTGTACGGGATTCCAGGGCACATAAGCACATTTGAGCTTCGATACGTTGACTAAGTGAGGGATCTCCCTTCCGTCTGCTAATGAGGTTAATCAAACTACATGATCCCCTTTCACTTCTTCTATCCTAAAGGGTCCCCGATACCTATTCGAAAATTTAGAGACTCTATTCCCTGCGCATAAGGGGTCGTACATATGAACTAAGTCTCCTGCATAAAAGACAGCGGGGTTTGCTCTTTCATCGATACGAGCCCTCAATTCACTTTCATATTTCTCAACAACATCCTCAGCCATATGTCTTAACAAAGCGATGTTATCCTTTATTTCTAAGAATGCTTCATTATCATTAAGTGATATGGGAATTTCATTGTGTTCAGGCATTCCCATGCTCACCGGGTCTCGTCCATACAGTAGTGTGTACGGTGCGAAGCCCGAGCGCACACTGACCGTTGAACGCAACGTCCACAGAGCGATCGGTATCAGGTCTGGCCATGTAGTATGGTCGTTCGACACATAGCAAGCCATAATGTCCTCAAGGCTTTTGTGCATCCTTTCTACTCTAGCGTTTCCTGTCGGCATCCGGCCGGTGGTGAACGTTTGCGTACACCCGACTCGACGCGTGACTTCTTTGAAGAAATCAGACAAAAACGTAGCACCCCTATCAGAGTGTAATCTCTCAATCCTACCATACCGGCACACCAGCTCTTGTAGGAACACCTTAGCCGCGGTTGCTGCTGTGGAGTCCTTGGTGGGGAAGGCCTCTGGCCAACCCGTGAGCAAATCTATAAACGTCATTATGTACCTGGAGCCATCCTTAGCGCGTTTAATAGGACCAATAAAGTCACATTGTACCCATTGCCAAGGATATCTAGGCCTATCCCAGGATTTTGCTAGTGCTTTAAAGTGCGGTGCTCTTTTCCGCAGAGCGCATACTCGACATGATTTAATATATTCGGCTATGTCTTTATGCATACCTAACCAATAAAATTTAGATGTAGCTTTCTGTGTTAGGGCTTCGGTACCTATATGACCGCCTGCCAAAATGCTATCGTGTAGTAGCTTTAAAATTCGTTCAATAAGGCATGGGGGTACCATGATTCTTGGGGTCAATTTGGTATTCTTCGGTTTATGTTTCCCATGAGGTATCGTGAATTTACATAGGATCCCAGGCGGTACTAGTCCCAACGTTTCCGCTCGGGCTACTATAACACGCGCCTTGTCCGGATCCTCTGGGAGTTTGTCATTTCGTATGTATTCAATTAACGCTCTACAGTCCTAATCTTTAGCTTGTTGAGCAATAAAGATTGAGAGATCTATATCAGTTTGGACAGGGTATACCGCCATCAGTTCGTAGTCACTATTACCGGTAAGTCTTTTACTGTTGAGGCTAGCCGACAAGAGCTCACAACCCACTTCTGGTTCGAATTCCTTGTGGGATTCAGTAATCTCATATTTTTCTTCCTCGTCTGGTTGGACTCTTGATAAGTAGTCTGGCAAGTAGTGCGTTGCTCCTGGCTCGTGTTTTATATCAAAATCAAAGTCAGTCAGTGCTAACGCCCATCTCTTCAATCGAGAGGATGGTGCCTTATAAGCGTTCTGTAGCAGTGGTATCAAGGGCTTGTGGTCCGTAATGATAGTAACCTTAGCGCCTTGTAACATATCTTCATAGTTTTTTAATGCTTTTACCACTGCCAGCGCTTCTTTCTCAGTAACTGTGTAGTTCAATTCAGCTTCTCTAAGTGCCGTTCCCCAAAATGCTATAGGTCGGTACATTCCTTCTCGTAGGTGGCATATAGCAGCACCACACGCTGTGTCTGACGCGTCCGTCAACACATAGAAATGTCCGCTGATTTCTGGAGTATCAGTAGGGAAGGAGTCGTTAAGCACTCCTTTATAGCCTGGAAAGCTTTCTCACATTCTCCTGTCCATTCAAAGACGTTTTTTATTTTCAACAACTGATTCAGAGGGATACTAAGGGATGCAAAATTAGGAAAAAATGCCCTATAATAGTTGCAAAGACCCAGAAATGATTTGACTGTCTTAACATTGTGTGGTCGGCGGAACGCTTTCACTCTTTCCACTATCTGTGGCTGCGTCCGCAAACCCTCGGCGTTGACTCTATGACCGAGGAAATTTATTTCAGCGCGGCACCACTCGCACTTGGACGGCTTCAGCTTCAGCCCTGCGCGCTGTAGTGCCTGCAGTACTAGTTCTACGCTATGTAGGTGTTCTTCGAACGTAGAATCGTATACGATCACATCGTCCAGATATGCTAGGCATACTCTTGGAACCAGCCCTTTCAAAGCTATGGCCATAACCCTAGTAAATTGCCAAGGAGCCCCGACTAGCCCGAAAGGTACCCTCTTATAGTAGTACACTCCCATGGGTGTCTCGAAGGCAGTGTATTTCCGCGACGCGGGTTCTATAACACATTGATGGTAGCCACACAGCAAGTCTAGGGCCGACCAAACGGTCGGTCGTTTGTAGGCCATGTACAGAAACAATGATCGGGCCGTGGGCATTGGGAATTTATCTTTGAACGTTATCATGTTTAACATCCTAAAATCTGTACAGAGACGTGGTTTTCCGTCCTTTTTCTGTACTACCACCAAGGGACTGCGCCAGGCAGACTTGCTAGGTTCGATCACTCCTAACTCTATCAGTTGTTTCACTTGTTCATCAATGATATCCATCTTTTGAGGTGAATACCGATACGGTCGTGATGAGATTATCCCAGCCTTACTATCAATTTTAATATCCATAGGGGCAATCTCACATTGACCTAACTCCGCCATTGAAAAGGCCAAACTACCTCTATTTCGTCTAAGCATTTTCTTAAACATTTGCTTTTGGTCCCCACTGAGGCACGACTCTGACAGGTCTATACGGTCAATGTCGTCCTCCTCGCGAGACGCGGCCCTTCGCGAATGATTCTCACCCGTCACAACGCTCCCCTCGAGGGTTTCTATGGCAAAGCCAACAATGCCCTTCGGGGTTCCCGTTCTAATCAATTTCTGTTTATTAATAAATTCTGGTATCTGTTTTCGATGGTTAAAAGGGATTCGGCCCATTTTACAAAAGCCCAATACATCTGTAGGTAGCACATACAAAGGTCTTTCTAGCGGATTCAAAATCTTCATCCACCATTGTCTACCACACTGATTCACTCCTGCTTCTACCACTACTGGAGCGGTTACCGATGGGGCACAAAAAACAGCGTTATTGTGGGTGACTGGGTGCTTTTTCCAGATGGTGACTGGTATTATTTGTTTAGTGTGTGGTTTAACTTCTACTTTTTCTAGACTAAATATCAGGTGTCCACAAAAAACATCCAAGTGGGGCCCTGGCAACGACAGGTCCGACCGCAAGGCTGCTAACAGGTTACGGCCAATCACCATGTCATGACAAAGGGATTCCACCACATGGAAATCGTAGAACACTCTAGAATCTTTAATTTTAATCTCGAGCCTTATTGTCTCTAATATGATCTGAACAGTATTATTAGCTAAATTAACTTCCTTTTCTACTACGGGAATGATGTCGTGTATTGCCGACTTAGCTATAGTTTTTCTAAATTTGCCTGAAATGAAGGAATCACTAGCTCCTGTATCTACCAATGCTCTGACCGTTTGATTTCCTACCTTTACCTCAAGCAAGATAGGTCCATTTCCTCTATGAATTTTCTGCGGTCCGTCCATCAGACAAAGCTCTAACTTTATTGGCGTGGCGGACCTGCTGACCAGTTTCCCGGCTTAGTATTACCCCATTTCTTTCCCGGGCTAAGTGCTCTAAATTTATCCCGGAGAGCTTCTTCCCTCAGCTCCTGGAGCTTAGCTCTCAACCACAAGCAACTATCTGTGTTATGTGATCTCGATTCGTGTACGCGCAATATCTGTTTCGTAATGACAGTGGCTGTCCGCGCATTCTTCTATCCCCCACGTTTCCAAAATGAAACGGGTTACCTAAAGGTGAGCCCATGGGTTGGTCGTATGCTACGGAGGACTCTACCTCCTCTCGATCGTCATCAAATGTTACCCTACGAGTCTCTCTACCCGCTGGGCTTTCAGATCTGAGATCTGGTGTGGAGCTGGATGAGTAGCGACGGCTCGGTCTACCTTTCTGCGGTTCGGGACTAAATCTACCAGTACCTTGCTTCTCTTCAGTTCCTAAATCTTTTATTCTTTCTCCTTCCTTTCTATCATCAAATTTCCAACTCCTAGATTGATTAAGAGCAGCTAACAGGTTATCGAACTTACTTACTAACATTCTCTCTTCTTCCTCAATTTCCTCTACACTACGTGGTGAGGTGTCCTGTGTCTGTATGTTGGCCAGGGACACCTTCAATCCTCCTTTCTTACCCCTTTCTAAAGACTCCAAACGAGTGGCAGCTTGCACCGCCACGTCGAAGGTGTCTGGGTTCAGTATCGCTACCTGTTTGGCTATAGTTGGTAACAAGCCGTCTATGAATACTGCCAATATTACACTTTCCTCAATACCTGTTCTAAACTGTTGCTGTCTCAAACCTCCAGCGAACTCAATCACCGACTGATCTGATGTTTGGTGCATGTTAACGATATCTTTGTATCGCTGCCACGAAGGACGTCTGTCTCCGAAGATAGCTACCATAGCTTCCTTCAGGTGATCCGGCGAGTCTCTCTTATTCGGCGAAAGGGTGTTCACCCAATCGCGTGCCCTATCCTTAAGACCATGCAAGGCCATCGCTAATGCTTTATCCTGGTCCCATCCATAGATCTTTGACATATTCTCCAACTCACTAAAATACTGGTCTACCCTTTCATTTGGTTTTCCCGAAAACTCTGGGAGTTTTAAACTAGGTCCCCCTCTATCTGCCATTCTGAATAGCTGTCTAGCTACGCCTCCGGTATCTGTGCTCTCTTCTTCTTCGTGCTCGTGCTCCTGCTCGTCTTCTGACGATTCTGGTTCAGGTGGGGTTCGAGTCAAGTCTTTCTCTACAGTCCCGTGTTTTTTCTTTGTATGTTTTACCTCACTAATACCACCTTTCCCGATTTGTGGAAAATGTCTTCCTATGGGCGTGGAAGTTGCGCCCACGGCGGCGGGAGTAGAGGTGGTCTGCAAGGATGCCCCACTGACTTGCTCGGTTCTTACTGTATCACAATTTAGAGGTGTCGGTTTTACCGTGTCCGAGCGGTTTTCCTCTAGTATCGTGGAGGTTAGCTCATCCTCCGACTCACTGGCCACTGAGTAATGGAGTAGGGTTGAGTTGTTGGAGTGTTCTGCAGTTTCCTCCTGTAACTCTCGAGATTCCTGTCGCAGCGATCTCCCTGCCCGTAGCCTCAATGGAGACGCAAACTTTAGGATAACATTACGTTTTTGTTAGCCACAACCTCACAGAAAAATAATGTAACAGTTATGTGACATTTTAGTAAGTAACAGACAAACCAAATATGTATGGTTGCATAACATGACCGTTACATGACACCTTGGCTGGGTGCACATGCTTTCTCCTTTGTGTCACTCCTTGTCCCTCTAGGTGATGTTGGACTTTGTACTTTCTTAAACAAAAGAGGTTGAGCGAAGAAGCCTTTGTCTTCCTCTAATTCTCCTCTTCTTCCAATCTTATACGGTATATATGATCCCTTATTTCTTAGCTGATGTTTTTCCGGCCAATTGGGTTCGGCACCCCCGGTGGCGCCCAGTGGCTGATCAGACCACCATGCGCCCTCCTCGGAGTCCGTGTCGCTGAGCGTAGGCTCGGCTCCCTTGGGCGGTCCAATTCCAGGCCGTAGGCCGGCACTCATGTAGGCGAGAGTTTCTACCGTACCTCCAGATTGTTCTTTTTCGGGATTTTCTCCACCAATTGAGCTGGTTGGTTATATTTTAATGTTCCTTTATTTATTGGGGAGTATCACTATTAAAGTTCGAAATTGTTTATATCCGATACTGATTCGTTTATTCATTATTCGACTGCGTGATATTATATCGCTTATCGAGGATCTTTCGTTTACTTGAAGATGTTAATAAAAGTGTTATACTAAGATAATGGGAGTTCTTAGTGATTATTCATTGAAGTAGCTAGCTTTCTCCGGATTGATGTCATCCTGGATCATGATTCAGTTCTTTAGTGGTAGAGATTCTAAGTAAAGGGGCTCAATCCTATACAAAGAACACGCGCTTGGCAAGAGGTCAGTTTATTACATTCATGATAATATTCCGAAGGTACAAGTATACAGTTCTCCATCCATACAGTTCTTTCCTTTCATTTCACAATTCAAACACATCAGTAACAATCCAACCAGGTATAGCTTTTGGTCAAGCTTCCCCTTTCGCAAGGTATATACGCTCTTACGCTGTTGAGAGAGTCACCTCTCGTCTACCGGTAACGAAGACCATTGGTAGGATCTCCGTCACTTCGAGCACGCAGTCCGTAAGGCTAAGCCTAAGCTGTCCGAATCCTTACTATCACCTGTTCATTGTGGTTACTACCATCTTAACACTACCCGTGTGATCCGTATGTAAGACTATTGCTCCATGTGTTCTGTTCGAACTTTATCTTGGTCTGCTCGTCTATCTCAAGTCTCATACCGCTTATATAGCGACAGCCAAAAGGCTTGTCGCTATGCTCATTTACACTATTACTTAATGAAGTCTTACTTATCTCTCATACTGCCCACTCTTACTCACATAAACTAATTCTATTTCTAGCTATCATATAAACTAATGTTGACAGCGAGGCCTGCTGTCCTTAGTATCTTTTAGCTAGATGTTTCGATCCATAACGTACCCTTACAGGTCTCCATCGTCATTTGTCGTACCTGTGCGTACCTGCAGGACGTGCCTCAGCCCGGCTGCGGTCCCTACACCTGGGGACTTTACCACTCTCCATATACTCTAACTATGCCACTAAACGATGTCGCCGCCTGGCGTTTAGCACACGTATCAGCGTTACAAGTTCCACTATAATATTCTTGCCAATACAAACGAGTTTACAATATTTTATTATATACTATTCTAGTTTTTCTTGCTCTGTACCTCAGTGCACTTTGATGGATATTTATGAAATGAGAACAACTATATCTTTCTACAATTTTGGAAGAGGTTCCGTGTGTAATTTTGACTGAATAAATGTACAAACCCGAATTTCAAATTCATATATTTTAGCATTTACGAAGGATTTTGTGGGCTTAGTAAAATTTACGAATCAGAAAAAAGACATTTTTTTCCTCATAAATTTTCCCTGGTGGAAGAATTGGCTCTGTATTTGACGATTTTGAAACACAAATTTTTCGTAAAATGTCCCCAAATACGTTCCTGATGAGATCCTGTGATCTAAACCACAAATGATAAAAAGGCCTTGAGGCATTCAAAATAAAATTAGTATTATACTTTTAGCAAATTCCACCACTCTCATCTATGTGAGAAGTGGGAACCACAACCTTCCAATGCCCCCTTACACAGGCCTAATAAACAAAATTACCAAGGGGCCTTCCATATAGTACGTACGCACCAAGTGGGGGAGGGGATCTGGAATTTTTGAAAATTTGCATACGTTCCTGTATAAATCCAATGCGTACTTTGACCCAAGGGGGGGTGGGGGGTAAGGCCTTTTTTTCAAAATTTGCGTGCGTACTTAATGGAACGCCCCCAAGGGGCTCTTCCATTGGTAAATCCCAGCAACTCAGGTGGTGGGTGGATTGGCACCACGTACCAGGTCATTTGTGGTTATGTGCGCTAACTAGCCTCGTCTCCCACAAAAAAAGCATTACTAAGCCCATGGTATAAGTACTAGAGAGATAAAGAAAATGGAGAAATTGCATCTTTTAAGATATTTGAAACATCTATTAACACAATTTTTTTGAAACCACATCAAATACCGCACCCCATACCAAGCCAATATGATGTTCTAATAACGTTCTTATAACATTCTAGATTGGTTCTTAATTACGTCACACTGTTAGGTTACAGCAACGCTCTTTTGATGTCAATTATGTCATTACAACCAACTGTTGCGACATGATATTGTGACATTCTAACAACGTTCTTGTCACATTATTCATAGGGCTGAGACTTAATAAGAATGTCACAATAACATTCTGTTTAGGTGTGGCTGAGACCTCACTGAATGAGAATGTCACAATAACATTCTCTTCAGGTTAGGGTTTGTTTGTTGGGGTAGTTTAACGTCTGGCCAAGCCTTATGGGTTCTCTCCAGACTGCACAAGGTAATACTTTTCAGCTTATTTTACGCCACAAGGGCGGTGACCGAATATGTGATATGGTTTAGGAGAAACTCGCCACCGGGTGCAATACCCTACTCGTTGCTAAGAGTGGCAAGGGGTCTTTTGTGTGCAATGTCCCATAGAAAGGACACCACACACCCAGCCTTTGATGACCCTGGCGGGAGCACAGGGTGGCCCCTGGATCCCAGACTCTTGGATCCTTTCTTAGATTTTATCTATCAGTTGGCATTCTCGAAGGAATTGCAGGATCTTTTTACTTCCGTTGTTGTTAAACACATCCTTCATCGATGTTCTGTTTTGGAGATGCCGCTTACGACTATCCCGTCTTCTTACACTTCAATATGATGTGCTCCACCATTAGTTTGGTGTTACACTGTTGACAAATAGGAGCAACTTCCACTTGATTCCTTCAGCCTTCCCTTATGTCATAAGAAATGGTGGGCTGCAGCCTGAGCTGGAATCCTTTCCAGCCTTAAGGCTCTCTCAGAGCCATAAGGCTCCCTCTGCTTCCCAGTATGTTCTTTTCAAACTATTCTGATCACAGAGAGCATGGCTCAACTAAACCCACAAAATCCAATGGCCGACACCTAACCTAATAAGATGGTTACAGTAACCTTCTGTTTAGGTAAGGTTAAGACTTGACATAGTCAGAACATCACAAGAACGTTCTGTTTAGGTAAGGTTGGGGCCTACCATGGTCAGGAGGTCAGGTCTAGATCCCATCTAATCTGACTGTCACAACGACATTCTATTTTAATTTGATCTTGACCTTACTTCACCAGAACGTTATGATAACATTACGTTTTTGTTAGCCACAACCTCACAGAAAAATAATGTAACAGTTATGTGACATTTTAGTAAGTAACAGACAAACCAAATATGTATGGTTGCATAACATGACCGTTACATGACACCTTGGCTGGGTGCACGTACTTTCTCCTTATTTAAGAGGAAGAGCGAGGTACACCCAGCAAACAATTTCACGTTGCTACAACGTTGCTACAACGTTAGGTTTTGGTTGCAACAACGTTGCAAATCTACGTAGTTACAACATAAATTTGTGGACTCCCAGTAAAGTTGCGGTTACGTAATTTTATAACGTTGTAATATAACCATTTCACAACCTTATTACAACCAAAAGGTAAGTTTTTGTACACCTTTAATTTGTTCATAGATGTCATATTCCAAATTAAGAATATGATTCAATTTAGGCAATACATTTATACAGATACATTCCTCATCCCTTAAGGTATCATAATACGTTTTGTGTTTTCCCTAAACTATAAAGAAAAAATATTCTTCTTAAAAACTATGAAAATGAATCAAAATAAAGTTTATTTTATTAGTGATCCTTTGATTTTGCATGTTGCCAACATAATGATCATCATAATTTAGATCATGTCAGGTTAATGACCTGTCGCATTTGCAATTTAAGACTCTCAATGCTGAGTGGCCTGTACCATATACACTAACAACAAAAACGGTGTTTAACATTAGCTTTCATCTAAATGTCCTTCCTAACACCAGAATTTTAAAACATTTTGAATATAAACAATACCCTTTGTTACAGGACATTATATTTGTGCATTCAATTAAGAAACAAATATCAAATTCTTGTCTTAAATGGTTTAAATAAAAAGACGTTTTTGAAATTTGTCCATTTTTAAACAGTGGTGCCACCTATATGTTGTCTTTATGTTGTTCTACAACGTTGTGACAACGTTGTGAATGTATAGTTGTCACAACATTGTGAAAATGACGTTGTATGAATGTAGTTTCCTAATGTTATGTGCACATTGCAGCACAACGTTGCGCCCTGATGTTGTGGCAACGTTACTAGTATGTATTTTCATAACACGACCAATTTACAACTAAATTGCAACGTTGTATTTACGTTGTGTGTTTGCTGGGGTATAGCCTCTTCCTCTTTAAGAGCAAACATTCTCCCTGTTATATCTCACATGAGGCTTATAAGGTGAGGTTTTCTTTTTGGATGCATAGAGAGGTTTAGTATTGATGTATTATACCAGCAGATACATGTATGTCCTCTTTTACTTGAAGCAGAATCCTTCATCAAATGAGCCAAACATAGTTTAGTTATTCCAGTATGACTTACTGTTGCAGCTGTATCGGTGAAGTAATCACTGCAAATTGTGCCCCACCTCCCACGGTGAGAAACTTCAAGGCGACCCTGAGAATCACACTCCCCAGATCCATCCTTTAAACGCAAGTCTGGGTCAAGGGAAACACAAAAGTATTATCAGCATAGTTGTTATAATGATGGACAATAGAAAATAGAAAAAGTATATATTCTTTAACTATATATTCTTTGGTGTATAGAAAAAGACATTAGTTTGCTGATCACCAGAAATACAATCATTGAGGTATTCTCTCTTTTTTTCACACACTTTTATAGTGCATAGATCTATTGAACAACAAAAGTACATTGTCTATGTTTATTCTATCCTTCTTTTAATTTCATTATTTTCTACAATGCACCCCCTCCTTCTTCACCTTTTGTTTTGGTATTAACTAATAACCAATGAAGTATAAACCAAACATATTTTTTTTGTAAGTAGTGGGATATTGACCAGCCCATAAAGGTGCATACCGTCAGATTTTTCACAATTCGACATCCAAATGATGATATTGACCTACCCTCAGACCACCGTTTGTAATGTGAGCTACTTGATGTTGAAACCTGTGTACTGTTTGTTTTGTACATATATGGCAAAAAACAGACTCTTACCTCCTTCCTCTGCAATTTCATTTCCATCTGTAAAGTGGCAGAAAATTTAAAGTAAGTGATGCTGATCAAGAGTTGTCATTTTCAAAGTACACTTGATACATTCCCTATGTTCTGTTATTTCAGGCAACAGTTAAACTGTTTAAATATAGCTATAACAAGACTGATTCTGAGAATAAACACATTTCACCCTATGATATTGACACTTACCACAATCCTGAGATCCTGTGACATCTGGAAAATGAATATGAAATAATGCTTTATGCACAACATTTACAATCTTTGTTTACTTTTGAAATATTATCTCAGAAGAAAATTGATAGAAAGATAAATCTTGATAACCTGAATCTATCATGAATAGCGTCGACATTGTTTTTTTTTATGGGTACAATTAGCGTAAGGGTGAGGTTTTGGGTTAGGGAGTGTATTTGTTTTATGAGAGTTTTGGAAGACTACACCATGGTCTATACTATTGGAAGAGTTCAACATAGCCTTTACTACTGACAACATATGCTAGATCATGAACACCATTGCCTAGACCATGTACACAATTGTCTAGATCATCAATATTGGCCCCGTGGGGGTCCGGGTAAGAATAGGCCCTCAGTAGCCTCTGCTGATCGTATGAGGCGACGATAGGGGGGACCCTGCACTGACCAAGTGGTTTTTGGGTTCAATTCCCGGTCAGTGCTTGGTTCACTAAGGGATGAGGTGCAGCAAAAATGATTGCCAGGGTTTGATCCCCTGCTGCTTGCCCGCCCTGTCACCTTCATCTCATAGATTCGATCACCAAAGACAGAATTCGTCCCAACTGGTTTTTGCCGTGAAAATGACCCTGGCTGTCGGTACGGCGTAAAACACCCAACACTCACTCATCAATATTGTTTTTGCACAGTTTGGATAGATATTTGTTATCATGGTAAACAAAGTTCCTTTATGTTTCCATGGCATTTGTACTTTTACATTTTGCTCTTCATACATGCATAATGGAAGGCACCTAATGGACAGTTAGACCTAACGAGCAGTGAACAGTTTGCTATAGAATAATGGCCGGAATGCTGACAACATACTTAGACACACAACACCAACATCCTTCCTGTGGTCACAATGTCTGCCCCAAGATGAGTGTTTGCAGTCTTCAAGTCGGTCCTCTGCTGAGTTGCAAATAACACTGGTCAGCCATATCAGACCAGATCCAGGTGATGCATTCATGATATATCCATATGCATAACCCATCTGCCTGCATGCAACCTGCAAATACAATTGAAATTACTCTGAAGCTTTCTATTAACCAAATTAGACAACATTAACTTCCATATGTCTAAAATACGGAAAATCAAGTATGGTGTAGTGGGAGCACAAATTGCCACTTAGCTGTAAACAAAAACAACTATCGTACATTTGAGCTAGACTGATGTTATTTGTCTTTGTTTAATTCCAGGGATGTTTCATTATTAAAGTTCGTATCTGTTAATATCCCGTATCCGGGCGTTTCATCATTATTCGACTGCGTGAAGTGTTATCATTTATCATTAATGTTTTACTTATTGGAAGATGTCAATAAATGTGTGTTAAGTTAAAGTAAAGGGGAATTCTTCTTGATTAATCGTTGAAGTAGCTAGCTTCGTCCAAGTAGATCGTTATCCTGGATCATAGTTCATTCCTTAGTGGTAGAGATTCTAAGTAAAGGGGCTCAAACCTATACAAAGAACACGCACTTGGCAAGAGGTAAGTTTATTATATCCATGACAATATTCTGAAGATACAGGTATATAGTTCTTCCATCCATACAGTTCATGCCATTCATCTCATAATTCTAACACATCAGTAACATTCCAACCAGGTATAGCTATGGTTAAGCTTCCCCTTTCATAAGGTATATACGCTCCGACACCTCCCGTCTACCTGTAACGGAGACCATTGGTAGGATCATCGTCACGTCCAGTACATTGTCCGTAAGGCTAAGCCTAAGCCGTCCCAATCCTTACTATCACCTAATCGTAGTGGTTACTACCACCTCAACACTACCCGTGTGATCCGTATATTAGACTATTGCTCCCATGTGTTCTGATCGAACTCTATCTTGGTCTGCTCGTCCATCTCAAGTCTCATACCGCTTATATAGCGACAGCCAAAGGCTTGGCGCTATACTCATTTACACTAATACTTATAACGGTGTTTCCTTTATCTTTCATGCTTCCCATTCTCACCCATATAAACTAGTTCTATTTCTAACTATGCACAAACTAACGTTGACGACAAAGCCTGTTATCCCCAGTATTCTTTAGCTAGGTGTTTCAACTCATGACGTACCCATACAGGTTTTCCATTGCACGAGTGTCCCTTGTCGTACCTGTGCGTACCTGCAGGAGGTGAGCCAACCCAACTACAATCTCCACGCCTGAGGACGTTAACGTTCTTCCATACATTCTAACTAAGCCACTAAACAATGGCGCCGCCTGGCGCCTAGCACACGTATCAGCATTATACATTTTACTATGAATTCTTGCCAATACGAACGAGTTTACAATATTTTATTACTAATTCCTAAAGTCTATACTAGTTCTTTTGCACTGGACCGCCGTGCACATTCTCCTTGAAATGTGCTGTCAATACATAGCTTAGCAATAATAATATTAAAATTTTAACCAACATGAAAACAAAACAAGAAGTAAAGACACAAAGGATGGGGAACATCTGTTCCTGGTGGTGTGTAGATTCAAACTGACTTGGTGCCAATCCAGTCAGATGCTACAATACTGGTAATGAGTTTTAATTTATATCCCTTGAGACGTTCCCCAGTAATACATCTGCATAAAAATAAAAATAATCATCTATTTCAATAACAAGTTTTTTTCATTCTGTATTGCTGTAAAATATCTTACAGGTTGATGTCAGTAAGTGGAATAGAATTTTGTATCAAATAACACCAAGCAGCATACTACAAAATGCCTGCTGAAATTCATTTTCAACAGGGTCTGAAGTGTCAGTTTGCTTTGCCAAATTCACTGTTTCCCATTTTTTCTCTACATTTGTCTCTTTCATGTATTGAAACAATCAGCGGGCCTTTGTTGCATCATGGATGACAAGTCTCAATATTCTGTGTGACTCACAGTTGCAGCTGTGTCAGTGAAGTAGTCTTTGCACACTGTGCCCCACCTCCCGTTATGAGCGATCTCTAGACGACCCTCTGATGCACAAGCACCATCTTGCAGACGCAGATCTAAAGTACACCAACAACATAGAATTAAATCAAGTGTTTCCCCTATAGTTCTTTGTATAGTTATTTGGTTCTTAGCTTACTGCAATATTGCACTATGCCTGCAGTCAATTAAGTACAGTTAATCATACATGTTCTGTAAATCTTTAAATTAGAAAGTATGTTAAAAAACATGAGTCAGATTACGATAGGTAAGGTAAATATTTGTAGTTGATAGAAGCAGGATATTTCATCCTCAATCTTAGATTGGCCACCTTTATACCCATTGTACAATTTTACCTCACCTCCTTCGCTTGGTACTGGATTTCGATCTGTAAATAGAAGCTTGACAATGAGAAGCCACTCTTTAAAACACTTGCACTTGTAGAGTTGTCTTCAGAGATCTCTTAGACATTACATTAAAGTGCATTGTATTCTATGTATATATTCATGATTATCAGTTATGATTATATTAACATAATATATGTTTAGACTTTTATATGACTTAGCTTCACTTAGCTTGAATATATCATCATAGGGAGTTTCAGATACCCCAACACATCTCGTTACGTCAGCGTATCGTTAAACTACCTGATCGTATACAAGAGTATAATTGTACAGTTTTTTTGTTCATTTTTTGTTCATTTTTTATTAAACCATACTCAATTACATGAATTGATCTTCCGTATAGATGAAATTTTTAGGATAACAACAACATATTATACATATAAATGATGAAGGATGATTTCCAAATTCTCTGTAGCTGGTATCAGCATCCAGAGTTCTGACAGATAATATCAGTCTTGCATACAATTAAGAGTGAAGGTTCAGACTAATGGAAATAGTTAATGCCTAGTCAGGTCAGTTGTGACAATACTTAAAGGGTTTTGTAGGATAGCAGTAAAATTGTATAAATATAAAGGATTATTTCTGAAATATCCGCTGAGGAAAAAGATACGCTACCTTTAAGTTATGTCATGTCTTGGAGGATCTGAAACTCCCTATTGTACTACACCCTACCCATCACTGTACCAAGGCTATTGTCGGAGGGCTGTCACCTCCCCACCCTTCTTTTCATTGTGTTAACACTTATATGTGTATGTATATCAATTAAGTAACCTTTCTTACAAGATCGTTTGTACAAATAATAATGAACTGAGTCCTTATATCAAACAACAAGCATATGCATGTTTTTTCTCCCACAGGTAATGATAGACAAATTTATCCAAAAAAAGAAAACATAGCATTTTGAGAAGAAACAATAATAAAGCCAAAGTAAACTTACCACAATCCATCGATCCGGGAAACCCTAGGAGATGTTGAAAGATATATAATTGTTTATTATAGTTATGAAGTCATTTGTATCTTTAACATGGTGATTCGCTGATTTGAGATATTTGTATAGTTCGTCTATGTTGTCAGACCAAGGTGCAAATGCCAGAACCTTTGCGGAAAGAAATCATTTGAAAGCCAGTGTATTTACAAATATCATTTATGTAATCATGTTTGAGCCTAAAAATTGTATCAAAATTTGCAGACTTATTGAATGTGCATACCTTTACATTCAATGCCTACATCGTCACTATGCCTACAGTTGTGCGTCCCAAGCACTGAGCGCGAGCAGTCTTGCATAAATCTTTCTGACAGGATGTTGCAATAAACATTGTCCAAATATATTGGACCTGTGCCCGGTTGGACCAATGTTACATAGCCGAACGCATAGCCCAATTGTCTACATGCCACCTAGAAAATAAGAAGACTGACAATAAAGTATAAAAGTAGACCAACACTTTAATAGCTACGCTAGGGAGGGCAGTAAAAAAAATGATGTCATGCAGATGGGGGGGAAGGGGAGTGGGGGTTGCAGGTTCCATGATCAGGCAAGACAACCGGGGTGGGGTGGGGGTGGCGGGCGGATGCCAGATGTGGTGTCAAAACATCTTGTCCAGATGTTGAAACACATTGTAGTTTGTTCATAGAGGATATTCCTAATTTTGAACACCAATAATTAATATCATAAAGATCTTTTTAAAAAATACAGAAAATTCCAACTACCTATAGCTTTCGGTTAAGCCCAATACATAACCTAAGTCCAAATTCTCCTTACAGATCTATGCTTTTTCTGCCATAGGGGGCACCCTTTGATGACGTCATTTTAACAAGGGGGGTCAAAACATGACAAGGCAAGGCTGAAAATCTTTTTCCATGATAAACTCATGTAACTTGAAGCCTCTGTAAATGTCCCAAAACGTACCTCCCATACTCAAGTAGCTATGACCACCTAAAAGGGTGTCTGTAGCAATTACTTTTCCTTATATTTTCTTATCAAACCATTGTAGATAAGTTAGGTTTTTCAAATAAAGTATTCTTAGTACCCAGAGTTTGATTCTGATTGTTTCTTTAATCAGTAATATTCATAGTTCTCAATAAGCCCAACCCAATTCACCATGATGCATTTTCAAATATACCTCCAGGTTTATTCCCCAAAGATTGCTAGCCAAATCCTTTTGGTTAATTTTGTATTATCTTCATTGCTCCTAAAATTCATGAAATGAAGCTTTATATATTCTCCACTTCCCCATAGGAACCAATGTTAAAGCTGTCAGCTCACCGTATGATGTTATATAGACAAATGTAATTCCTGCCCATTTCAGTAGTCCCTACTCTAAAAAACAAGGATTTCTCATATGGTTATTTTGTCCAACCCTTGTCCAACCTTATGATACACCCAATGTGGGAAGGGCTTATTATGTTTGAAACCTCTGTAGTTCAACCTATGAAAGCCGCATAGGCCTTCACTATTGACTAAATCTAAAACAAATTAATGATGGTGACCTTGACCCTTCCTTATTTAGAAAATGGTGCCTGTGGGTCATGGAAAACATCACGAAAAGATATTTTTTCTCTGGATCCATCCTATAACGTGGTATAATAAAGACATTTTCAGAAAAGGTTTCAGGCTTTTCAAGGAGAGACCTGGCAGAGATGTATGAGAGCGGTGGTTTCTGCCCAACTTTCCATATTAGTCACCAGATGTCACCAGATGTCACCAGATGCTAGATGCTATCCAAACCCCTGAATCATTAAGATTCGTTTTGTTCCTAATGTATATCGGTTAGCTCTGCCCAATACCAACCACCATCGTTCTTTATATATCCCCTGGTTATTGATTTTTCCCTTTGGCTAGTGCTACCGCTAATAGAGGCTCACCTACAGGTTCACCATACTTGTCGGAAACGTTACCTATACTAACTTAAACTGTTTGGAATGCCTCTGACAATTTTGAACCGTTTTCTAATATCTTATTCCCAGTCTGGTGACCTTTGTGCTATATTCTAAACATCTGCCATTCTACGTATACCAATCAAATGCACGAGGTATTTAATTGCTACCTCAGTGCACTATTACAAAAGAAAGCTGGTATTTAGACACAAATTTATACTTACGGTTGCACTTGTATCAGTGAAGTAATCCTTGCAGACTGTGCCCCATAGGCCAGCATGACTAATTTCTAGTCGACCCCTTAAGGCACATGTATTATCAGACAATCGCAGTTCTGAAAAGTACAGTTGAAGTTCATTTGAAGAGATCAATGAAAATGCCTGAGTGAACGAAGCATAACAATATTTTCATTACACAATATTATGACAGAGGAAACCATTTCAACTGGTTTGTAGTAAAAGCAAGGTTGGAGTGTCCAACGTTCTGAATAGAATGAGCCTATATCTATTATTCTCCCATACCAAACTAAGAAGTAGCATTACAACCATACTTTTTGGGTTAGTCTGTTGGAACATGTATAACAATTAATTATAAATCATTTAATTTTAAACTTATAAAGACATGATATATTGACATGATCTCAACCTGGTAAGAGTGTGATAATTCCTGGCATGTAGATTTGTATTGTTTCTAATTCACATAGCATAGAAACAGTTCCAGTAAAAGGTTTTGTAAGCCATTTTATAACTAGCAACCAAAGTTAAAGTAAATAGATTTTAGAAATCAAACTCATCCTCTAAAAAATTCAAAATTTAGGCACGTTTAAAAATCTACATTAGGTTATCTTTGGTAAATTTAGTATGCCATTCCGTTCAACTTTTATCATCAAAGGTAAATGGTAGAAAAACTATAAGTTGCTGAACAACTCAAAGCAATTCTAGCAAACATGAGGATGAGGTAGGAGTAGCTACCTAAACAAACATATCCTGTTTGCACAAACCAGGAACTTAGAAGGCTGGGGGAGCAAACAGAGTGTCCTGGTCAGACAACATTTGCACATTTAAGCCCAATACCCACTAGGCTATTTTACCGGTGATGAGCAACATGCAACGAGAATCAGCCGATTTTAATGATCGGCTGATGGTACAGTACATTGAAATGTACATGTTTGATATGAGTCGGTGATAAAATTGGGCAACTCTTTTAGTAGAGTCGGCCGATTAAAGCACCAATTAGTCAGCCGACTTGGTCAAAATCGCCTAGTGGGTGTGGCCCTTAACCCACAGCACTGACTAGAATTCACAATTAAGATTTACAAAAATTTTGTAACTAGGGAACTTCGGCCAACTGTGTCTATTAATCTCTATAACTAAAATTAAACAACAATGCAGTGCTTTGTGAGAGTGTATAAATGATTGAAGTTTTAAATAGGGTCCCCACTCGAAATGCAGAATCAAATTCCCTGTCTTTTTGAGTTCTCCCTGTCCCACAATCAATTTTTCCTGTTGTGGATCAATGAAGTGTTCTGATATCAATGTCTTCAAGTTAAATGATGCCATGAAAAACCTTTGAAACAAACCCTTGCGTTATCTCATACAAAATCTTCTGAATTTTAAGATAAATTTTAAAATAATCCAGTGACTGGGCTATCAAAGTTCTGTGTGCTTTCTATATCCCCTGCGTTTCCCTTCTTCCATTTGTTTTGCAATTTCCTTGTTATCTCATTTTCTCTATACATTGGAGCCCTGTTTAGAATATAAGCTTACCTAGTTCCTGTGGAATATAGTTTCCCCCTGCAAAAGATTTGAGATATTATGGCATGTCCAGCATTTGCAGTACTGTTAACACAAACACATCATTTGAGCATTTAGTTTTCAAGACTAGATTGTTGGTTTATAAAGAGATAATCATGCAAGAGATTCATTGACAAGCCTTATCAACCTATCAAGATGCGGAATTCCCTTTTTCATCTTAAATTAAAGGAAATTAAAACATGGTATTATCACTGGCCCTTCACATAAAGGTATTTATATTGTAAGAAATTTCAATAACCATATCCATACTTTAATATGTCATTTGATTACCAGCCTTTTTATAGGCCAGGGTCAAGAAATGTGTTGCAAATGCAAGATAAGTATTAGTTATATAAATTTATTGCTGATGAATATCATTATAACAAGAGTATAATCATATGATGGTTCATAGCAATGTTTAAGGTTGGCTTTTGATCCATGCAAATTTCAAATATATTTTAAAGTTGTGAGATGGAATTGGATTCTGAATGTAAATTAGGAAAATTATTGCTTTCCTAATAAAAAAAACATTCCTATGAAACCATATACAGTGCCTTTGACTCACCACAATCATATGTTCTAATTTCTGAAAGTATGGAGAAAAGAACACATGTCTATAGTAAATATAACTTTGGTTCATCTCCAAGTAGAGAGTTTTATGTGGAATTCATACCCTGGAATGCTAGGAGACTGGAGGTTAGTGGTGCCAAATCAAATTGATGTTGTGGCCACTGCAGGGAAGGCTATTCCTCATACGTTTAAAAGTGGAGCCTCTTCTCTAAGAGCTGAACCTTAGCTTTAATCTAGTTATTGCATTGTTAACTTGTGAAATAATACCATAATTCCTTAAATGGTCAATAGAAACAGGAACACTTGAACTAACTTAAATTTGATACTATTACAACAAGCTTAAATGTCATTTAAGAAAATGAAAGTTAATGCTAAGTATAATAGCTATGTAAAATTGTCATTTGTCGAAAAGACTTACATGTGCCATGATTTTATTTCCCTAAGATGGATCAAGAAATTAAAAAGTGGAAGTATTTACATTAAGATTAGTCTTTTACAGAAACTTAACAGATTTTTCACTTCCTTGCATGTTAAGGTATACCTGAATATCAAAGCATCATACTTAGACATTTGAGCTCAACGATGTAGTGTCGATTATGCCAGTGGTCACCCCATGGTTTGTGGTAACAGTCTATCAGCTTCGCCTCTGCACCATTACACAGAACACGTTGCAGCCACATGTCAACATCTTCATATCTTGGGGTTGCCTTGATGTGGCCATAGTCGTAACCCATCTGTTTGCATGCCACCTGCAAACATAAAGGCTCGTAACATATAGGGTTGTTTGGGTGACTTAACACCATCTTCTAAAGTTAACCCCTATTCCAAACAATTACAAGCACAGCTAACTATGGTTTACGATTCATTAATCTTTAGTTGGCATTAGTATGGTATTTCTATGGAAACACCATAATGGACAAATGGACGACTGCAAATATCTGAAAATGTCAACAACAGAAATGCAACAATTTATCAACAACAATATATTTAACTTGTTTAATACTTGTTAGATATTTTTGGACAAGTTTTCCAACAATTTCCTTCCAGAACCAGTTAAGACTGTTCTTTTGTTATGTCGGTCACACTGAGGCTTTATACTCCTGTTTCACTGAGGTTCATTTGTGAAACTTAAAGCCCCATACCCACTAGGCGATTTTGACGGCAATCAAAGACGGAAAACGGGCAGAATCGGCCAATTCCTATGATCCACTGTTAGTATAGCGTATTGAAATGTGCAGGTTTGATCTGAGTAGGTGCTGAAATCGGCCGATTCTACCCTTAGAATCGGCCGATTCTCCCAGTTGCCCATGGCCCGTGGCCGGTAAAATTGCCTAGTGGGTATGGGGCTTAACTGCAGAACACTTAATTCACTTAACACTAAGTGACAGGAGAAATGTTTGAATAAAATTGTAGAAAGCATGTTGTAAAGTAACTCACTGTTGCAGCTGTATTTGAGAACCATTCGCTCCCAATCGTTCCCCACCTTCCAGCATGGAAGACCTCCAGCCGCCCCTCTGAAGAACAAGGTCCATCCTTCAAACGGAGTGCTGAAATATGAAAGAAGAGGATAAAAAAGAGATTGATCTAAAGAATGGAAACTTCAATTCTAAAGTGAAATAAACAGTGAATCAATTTCAACTTTTACTATAAAAAGTTATCTATGTAATTAGGTTTTGAATATCTGTTTGCTATTGATCCGTACCTGTATGTTTATATATATATATATTAATTATTTATTAAGTAATTCACTTCAGGGTTGCCCCTGGTTTTCGGTGATATTACAATGATAATGTATAGTAAATAAACATTACAGGTGTATATTTTAAGTATGTACATCAAGATCAATACAATATATATATATATATATATATGACCTAATAAAGTAGATCAATATAGACACAGTATGTGTGTTTGATCGGATTCATAAATTCATTGACACAGGTTGCAAATTGTACATCATGGCATAGTTCATCCAGAATGATTGTCCTTTTATAAAATGCACTATTCCGGAACTTTGTGTTCATTTTTGCAGGGACAATAAACTGTTTCTTATTAGCCGATCTAGTTTCTCTTACTGGAACAATCAACACATCACATATATATAAACATACATATATAAATATACATTGTAGTTACAAAAACTAGGTAATCAACCTAAAATGTGTCCTTTTCTAAAATGTGTAGTTTATGAAAGTAAGCTTAATAGAAAGTTTATTCGCTCAAATTTCTTTAGTTTATGCTTATTGGCCTAGACTGACATTTTTTCACTCATAGCATAATAAAATGTGCGTCACATAAAAAGGTGGTTAAGTCATCCTAGTTTAATTTTATCTGTGCAGCTATTGTGAATTATATAAACACACCAGAAACTGTCACAAAAGAATCAGGTTTCCTATTCAAAGATGTATTTTCAAATCAAGTGGATTGCTTTGAAAATATCTGACAATATTAGGTACATGATTCAAGCATGCAATATTTCAGTAACATTCCTTGATGACTACCAGCTCAGCGAATTTGGGGCCTAATAACATATACTTTGATAGGTCTATGTTGAATATTTAGACAGAAAATGACCAAAAATGATGAAAGAAGCCAATATCTGACTGAAAATCAAATTTTGTGTAGTGTAATATGAAACTTTAAAATTTTCTAAAATTTTAAATGTTGTTGCCATGGTAACCGGAATGTTTATCAAATGTCAAATCGTAGAATTACTGCTTTGGGCTTTCTCCCTTTATCTTTACCTTAGGCCTACTGTGTTTAGGCATGCTCTCCTGCCGCCAGTTGTCACATTCCCGACTTTCAGGATAGGCTCTTATAGGCTGTGTAGACATTGTGCATTTTAGGCTTGGGTTTTGGACTTATAGATTAGCATTAGAGGTGGATTCTTAAGACCTGGTGAGATGTTTTATGGTGAGATTGTGGTGATAAAACTTAATGGAAAGGACGGACCCGGCTGGGGGTCTAGACCCCTAAATTTGACACGGCGACAGGGGCATTTCTTAAATTCGACAGGGAGACATGGATGATCCTTAAATGCGACATGTGACATGGCAATTAAGGGACAAATGACATTGCCCTTTTCTTAAATTCGACAAGGGACAGGCCTTTAAACTGAGGTATAATGACATGCGACATGACCGTTTTTTAAATTCGACACCCGACATGGGACCCCCCCATCTATACCCCCCCGGCTACCTTCTGAGAGGATCATCGTGCTTGTTTGGGAGATCTGATGAGTGTGACATTCACATTGATCATCCTTATGTGTCAAGGAGACATTGCGAAGTTCAAGTTAATGTGGATGGTTGGATCTTTGTTACTAACCTGAGCCAGACAGGTTTCACTCTGCTCAATAATGGTTACCAGGACAACCCCGTTACATCATCAGGATTACCTCAGCATCAAAGATCGATATTTCCGGATTGAATATACTGGCCTGATTCAGCCACCAAAGACGCAGTGGGCTGGTAACAAGGACTATAGTCCTCATCTACCGCCTTTCTGGTTCTACAGGAGCATCCCTTCGACAGAGTGGGCTGGCTGTGAGTACGCTGGTCCTTATCCTCCGCCAAACTGGCCCGACAAGTACATCCATCCAACCAAGTGGGCTGGCTGTAAGGTCAAAGATACTCATGAGTTGCCTTACTCTGCCAGAGATAACGCCTCTACAACTGAGTAGGCTGGCTGTGAGGTCGCTGATACTCACGAGTTGCCTTACTTTGATGGGGTTGATGCTCCTACAACAGAGTGGGTTGGCTGTGAGATTGCTGATACTCATGAGCTGCCTTATGCTGCCAGGGATGACGTGTCTACAACTAAGTGGGCTGGCTGTGAGATTGCTGAAACTTACGAGCCAGCTTACGCTGCCAGGAACTACGCCTCTATGACCAAGTGGGCTAGCTGTGAGGTCGCTGATACTCACGAGCCACCTTCTGCTGCCAGGGATGACGCGTCTACATCTAAGTGGGCTGGCTGTGAGATTGTTGATACTCACGAGCCAGCTTAAGCTGCTGGGAACGACGCTTCTATGACCAAGTGGGCTGGCTGTGAGGTCGCTGATACTCACGAGCCGCCTAACGCTGCCGGGGATGATGCCTCTATGACCGAGTGCGCTGGCTGTGAGATCGCTGATACTCACGAGCCAACTTACGCTGCTGGGAATGATGCCTCTATGACCGAGTGTGCTGGGTGGAAGGTCACTGATACTCACGAGCCGCCTAACGCTGCCGGGGACGACGCCTCTTTGACCAAGCAGGCTGGCTGTGAGGTCGCGGATACTCACGAGCTGCCTTACCCTGCCGGGAACAACGCCTTTACGAGCGAGTGGCCTGGCTGTGAAGTCACTAATCCCCATAGACCGCCAGATCGCTCAGACAGCAACTTCATCCTGAGCGGATTGGCTGGTAGTAGGTATCTTGGAGAGTTTTCAATGGCTAAACACAGATTCATGGGATTATAACCATCTGAAAGGGCGTAAAAAAAAAAAGAATAAGAAAGCTGTTTTGATGTCTTTAATTAGTACATTATCTGATTTTCTATTAATTTTTCAATATTTAATATTTTGATGAATTTTCAAATTATTTCAAGAATTTGTACACATACTGTGTGATAGTTCTACACCTAGACTTTCTTATGGTGTGTATGATAAAAGCCCCAAGTCCATGGCGAAAATATTAGAAAAGTCATCTTAAATAATGATTATGACCAATTTGTCATGGTCTGACAAATCCTAGAATATGACTCTAACAGTCAACCACACTTGACCATGTTCCCAAAATTTGTCATTATTGTACTATCTACCACTGAACTCGTCTTGAAGCAAGCTTTCCAACCATATAAGTATTATTATGATCCGACTCAGTGTGGGTCCATGAGTGATGCCTGAACATAGCCAGTTTTTAGGGGATCTCATGATACCTAATTTTACACAACAAAAAGTCTTGATCTGAGAAAGTTACATAGCCTGGGGGATACCTCAAGACCTGAGATATCTCACTGTAAATATGATAAATCCTCTAATATCATGGCGAAAATGCAAGGATAATTGGAAGTCATCTTATGCAATGTATCCCCTGTGACAAAATCTGACATCTCACAAAAAATAACTCTAACAAACTGCTAAATTTGAGTAAGTTCCCAAAATTTGCCAGTATTGTATTGTATAACATTGAACTCGTCTTGAATCAAGCTTTCCAACAGTATAAGTATTGTCATGCTTTGATTTAGTATATGGCTGTGGGCAGTGACTGAAAATAGCTCCTTTTTAGGGTTTTCTGACATTTTTCACATGAAAAAAGCCACTCTCCGAGATACCTACTGGTAGTGGGGATGCAAATTACCATTAACCGCCAGATCCCTTGGAAAGCAACACCCTGAGTGGGTCGGCTGGTAGTTGGGATGCTGATCCCAATCCACAGCCTATAGCCACTCCTACAAGAAAGACCCAGGGTTTTGGATCCCAATGTTGAAGGGAGAGGGGGTAGTGGATTCTACCCTTGAAAATCCCTGGGATCCAGGACCCTGTAGGATTTGGCAACCAGTGACTGGAAGCAGACTAAAGATCCTTATGCTAAAGGGGGAGGGGGTAGTGGATTATACCCCTGAGGATTCCTGGGATCCAGGCACCTGCAAACTACTGGCCACCATGAGTAGCCCAAGAATCTCTATGTCTGTTGGGGAGGGAATGGTGGATTCCATTCCTGAGGAACCCTGGGATTCAGGTGGCTACTTTACAGTTGACATTGCAGCAATGAGCGATAGAAGAATCCCTACATCTCTGGGACAGGGAAAGCAAGTTGCCGTAAGAAAATGGATGATTATATAAATACATTTTAAATCAACTGTACAGTGGATTATTATCACTAATTTACAATCCGCTCTATTGTGGGTTTGTCTCATGGACATTTTTCTAGAATTGTAGTGTAATTAGCTACAAGCTTATCCTTATGTAATATTTGAGATGTTTCACTCTACTATTTAAGAGTAATACGACTGTAAATAATGTAATCATCAAAATGTTATAAAACGCTAATTACCTCAAAATTTATGGTGAGATGTAAAAGTAATTTAATATAAATTATATATTATTATTGGTGGTGGTCATGGTGAGAACACTAAAAGGAAGATAGCTACGAGAGACGACTACAAAAGAAGAATACAAGTTCGGATGTTGCCGACTTGGTCTACTGACCTTGTCGGCTTCTACAGATCAGGTTTCGGATCAAGTGACCGATTGTGGACATAGTTCACTTTCGGACTTTTCCGATCCTGGACAAGTTCTGATCGAGGCCGATCAGTTTTAGAAAGTCGGGGAGAGTGTAACGGGAATGGGGCAGGCCCTGGCCACCCAACTTGAGTTCCCTCCCTCCCCTTTACCACCCCTTTATTCCATGGGTGGCTTTCTAGGCCGGGGATGGCTCAGTCATTGCTTTGGGGGTAGTTGGTGCTAAGCCACACCCTTTTTGGTAGTGATTGACAGCCATCCTGGGTTGGGGTCTAGACCTCCCCCTCTGATTGGCTAACCTGAGCCAATCAGAGTGGTTGAGCCCTTTCCTGGAATTCTGGGAAGGTACAGACCCCTGCCTCGGCCAATCAGAATCCTCCTTTATAATCTGGAGGGGGATCCAAACTCCCCCAGGAGCTCTCCCTGGAGGAGCCAGATTTGGAACTATAGACTGACTGTGCATAAACAGTGCACTGGTAGCCTTCCCCAAATCCACCACCATCTCACCATCTAATCTACATCTCTACTCTAACTAAAATAACATAACTATTACATGAAAATTGGGCAGGTTACAGACTAACCAAAAAAGTGCGGTCACAGAATGTGTTTGTTATGTTGCTGCTTGCCTGGTTATCGCAAGAGCTCTGTATAAGAAAGATAGAATAAAGATATTTAAAAATAAACAGCCAAGTGTTCTAAACATTAAATCCTGAACCTTTCAAATAACTAAACATACTTTGCTGAGGGAAACCTTATTCCACAGGAATTAGGTAAGCCAAGTTTCTGATATTTCAAAGTTGCAATCACTAATAGTCTCTCATGAACTACTGCATATCTTTATGACATAATTGAAAAGATAACATTGGACGAAGTGCCCTAGTGAAAATTTTTAATTACAATTTTTAATCGCAAAGTATATTTAGTCAATGGCCTATGTGAATGCGTGAAGTAATTCTGTCTAACTAGATCACTTTGTGTGCTCCCCAGGACTATTAATGTTCTTGGTCCATGCAAACAGGTATTCTAATCATCAATTTATTATGAAGTGAGAAATCCTTTATCAAAAAATAAAAGTTAATATATTCTTCTTCTAACTTTCTTCCTAGCTACAACTATGTTTAAAGGACATCTTTCACATGATGAACAGGAAGAAAACATTCTAGAATTCTCAAGTGAAGTTAAGTACACAGAATCTAGGTAGCAATTTATGAACTTATGTGCAAAGAACCCTTTAAAGAAATGAAAGTGATTTTGACCAGAACTAAGCAACCAGAACAGATTGAAACAATCAGCATTTCAGTTTAATTGCTGAATGGGTTCCAGTCTTGACATGCAAAACACAAAGACAAATATCCTAAGCTCTTGTTTATTTAATAAGTAAGTTGTATTACATTCCAATAACTTTACAAAACCAGTGAAAAATAAAATGCCTTTATCATATATTTTGTAGAACATATAGGTTTACCTTTGTTAACATTGATAGCAACACATAGAATAGATTCTTCCATGAAAGTAACATATATATTGTATGTATATTATTGTACTAATATATCATAGTGCCACAAGAAACATTCATAAGAAAAGACATCATTGCAGGAGATATATAAAGCCATTATTGGTTACATATTTGTAATATTGCTCAGCTATGTCAACGGTACACCATTGAGAGATGCAATAATATTTCATTAAACAAAGTAAGATCTCATATGTAATGCAAAATCTCAGAATGGCACATATTATTGCTTGCATGCATAATGAAACATTCTAGAAAGGAAACATACAATTTCAAATTCCGAAACAAAAATGAAAGTCATATATCCAGAGCTCATGCTGCCAGGTTTTAATATTTCTCAGTAAAGAAATGATATACCTCACTTAGTCAAAGATGACTTACTGTGTGTATAAAACTGAGGTTTGCTTGATCCACAAATCCTATTTAGAACCTAATATTAACTCTATATTTTACGTATTTCAAATTGAAAAATCAGGAGTGTGTATTTCTTTGCTATGGTAGTATGACATAGCAGAAGTATATTTTTATGTGAAGCCGATTCGAAAATAAAGAGCCTTCTGGATTTAGATTTACTCTCTGAAGGGCAGTAAAAATTGCGATTAAAATCGTCAATGAATACCTTTTAGTTTCAAGAATATCAGATGTATACTTAATGGCCCTTACACCTTTATTAGGTACTCATAATATTATAGAAAACCCACCACTGGTAGTGACAATAACCCTAATTTGCATTGTTGATAAAGCTCCATACCCACTAGCACATTTTTACATTGTCGGCCTATTGATCTGGATTAAAATCAGCTAACTCTACCCAATAATCAACCAATTTGAACACTGATTCAGATCAGACATGCACTTTTCGGTACAGTATTGTGATGGAGGATCATAAGAATTGGTCAATTTTAGGGCCGATTCATAGGTCACATGTGTAAAAATTGCCTGCGGCCATATTTTCATGACTGATTTCAGTGATTAGGAAATTTGATCAGTGCCTGATTTATGTTTGTTCTTTTTGTAAATCAAAGTCACTACACCTAAAAATCCCTTTCCAATGTTATTATCAAATGACATCATTTCTTCTAGTGACATGTATTTGTGACATGTATTAACAAAATTTCACCTGATTAGCCTAATCACTCGAATAGATTACAAATATATGGGCCCAGGTGGGTATGGGGCTTCATGTATTCCAGAGTACAGGCTCTCTACAACATCATGAAGCAAATGTGTTACAAAAAGTCTAAGTCCATATGAAAATATAAATGTGATCTCTCGGTTACGTAATCAATGCAACTATTACAAGTCGTAAAGCAAGTTGAAATAGTACATATCTCAACAAGCAGGTGATCATTAAGAAAAAACCTTTACAAATCACGAGTGGATCCGGGCATTTGAAAGAGGGAGACCCCTATAATAAAAATGTCACAGTACATTGCTACATTAAAAAAGTAATATTTGACCCACAAAAGTTGGTTACATGCCCCATGCTGCCTCCCCTCTAAAACCAGTATCAAATTTCTCCCACCTTTAGTACTGCTTCTGAGCTGAAAGTCTCATGATATCTACATGTATATATTTAGTTTCTTAAACTGTTCACAGAACTAAAAATATGTCCAAAAGACACATTCAGCAGTGGGATCCATAGCCACGGGCATTCTTACGGCTTGGCCTAGTTCACTGCGTCAAAACTCTGCTGTCATTATAGGACACTGTGGCCCATTACACAATGAATGTGAGAGATGGTATAACAGCCAAGAAAATCCTTGTTTGAAATCCCTGCTGTTGTGCAAAATTCCATCATCAACAGTGACAGATCCAAAGACTTCTAAAAAGTGCAGGGCGCCTTAATACAAGACTTTGAGCTGCCCCATACAGGGGCAAGAATTTTATCAAAATGTGGCAAAAATTATTCGAATACATAGGTTTTCATTTGTGTTTTAGGTAAACTTGTTCTTGGTTACAGAAATACAATTAAGGCTGAAGAGCAGTTACAACGCACCAGCAGGACTAATTGTAACAATGGCATCCCTGTTTCAATATAACACACATTGGTGAGCTAGTTACCTTAGCATTGCAAAGCTATAATATGTTTGATAGAGTTGCATTATTGAAATGTATATTCAATACTTGATGCTGTACTTTAATCATTTTTGTGTATAACCTTTTAGATGGCTAGCAATAACTTAGCCTGTTGAAAAGCATCAAATTATTTTCTTTTTTTTTTCAAATAATGGGTAGACACTTAGAAACTATGAAAAAGTCTAATGCTTTAGACAACTGTCTTCTGTGATAAATGCTGGCATGGACATAATATCTGTTGCAAGTATGAGAAATTCAAGAAGTGGCATTTGCCTTATGGGACAGGTACTCATGCAATCCAATGCAATCATTTCCACCAGACTTCACAGAATACAGCAAAAAGTCCCTGCAACTTAATCTAACCTGCAACATAACTATAGCCTTTTGTGCTTGGCTGGGTATTCAACAGCCATGTAGTTACTTCTGAGTTGTCAATTCATATATTGAGAGCCAAATGTTGCATACCTTTTCTTTACAATAAAACAGCAATGCTCATAGTTGAATTTCAATGAACTGTGCTGAAATCTTAGTTCATAAAACTAGTAGTAAAGGCTGGAACCCATTGAGCAATGCGGCTAAAATTCTGGTTGTTTAATAACCAAAATTAGTCAAAAAAATATTCAGAACTTATCAAAAACAACTAGAATTTATCAAGGACGACAAGATGAGAAATCTATCAATATTGCCAGTCACTTGGAAAATATCCAGCAATGTTAGATATTGTGTTCTAGGAATTTCTGAATCAACCAGAATCTTAGTTGCATTGCTCAGTGTATGCGTTTCCACATTTTCAGTGATTCAGGTGACACACAAATGCCATCCTATTCTCCAAAATTCTTCCTACCACGGAGAGCTGCATACAAATAGCGACTATTTAAAGAACCATTCAATAGAATGCAGCTATAGTGTTGCTGGAGACAAAAGCACTGTAAAAACTGGCAAAAATATACAAATATTTGCTCAGAATATCTTTCCAACTTATGGAATATTGAAAACGTACAGATGTAGACTTAAAAAAGAATTGAGTGCTGATTGAATCTACAAGTTATACGGTAATTATGCCTTTTTGGACAACTATTCCTCAACATGCATTTCAATGTGTGATAGTCTCCAAAAGAGATCAAAGAAATGAAATGTCTGTGGTATTATGCTTTTGACGGTTTTGAAATTAAAGAAATAAGCTTTCCGTGGTAGTATGCTTTCGACCGTTTGGATGGATTAGCACTTAGTATCAAACATATTTGCCTCCATTGATCAAGTCCTCAAAGCCTGGTCCAGGGGGTCGTACTGGTAGGGGGACGGACTTATGGAGGGAGGGCTGAGGGGTCGATGGCGGGGGAGGCAGAACCTTGCGACGACGCCTCCTGGTGACAACCACTACTATAACCACTCCAAAGATAACGGCAACTCCCAGTACACTCGACACGGATATGGGTACAATGGTGTTTCCTTCAGCAGCAAATTCCTCACCTACAAATACAATACCAATAGCAGATGAAAATGAAATTTGAAATCAAAGGGGCAATGCATGAATCTCAGAAGTTGAAAAAAAGGTCAAATTCAACATGAGGGAGAATAGAAAATATGAGCTGTATTGTAAAAGCACAATTACAAGGACAAATAGATTATGGAATCTACTTAGGTCAGAGTTAACAAGATTGATGTGTGTGGGGTATATTTGTGTTTATCAAGCAACTGAAAAAAGGAATTAAGATTAAACTTAATAAGAAGGCACACTCACGAATGTCGCATAAGCGTCCTGTCCAACCCGCTGGGCAGGTGCAGACATACTCCCTGTCACTGTTGATGAAACAACTTGGACTCTCTGCTTCTGCACCATCTGCAAGTAATTTGATTGGGTGGGTTTACATGATCTTAAAATCAATTTTGCATCTTAAATTTTAAATTAAGATCTAAGATGAGTCTTTTATACTATAAAGCTAACAACAGTAACATATGAGCATAAGCCAGAAGCGTGATTATAGTCAAAAGACAAAATATGTTATTTGACAATAGGTGTGAATCTACCCTAATCCTTAAGCAGGGTTGCCACCAAACGACATTGCCATCAATACAGCCTAAGATAAGGGAAGATTTGGAAATGGTTGATGGTCATTCATAAAATCTTATGGTGGAAACACAAAGTCATTGGATAAGACATTTGTAAAAGACTGCACACAATATTTGCTAAAAACAAAAGTAAAAGATTTATCAAAGACAAAATATTAAAATCGGCCAATTCTACCCCTAGAAACAGTCGATTTTAGTACCAATTCTGACCGAACAGGCACATTACAATACACTACACAAACAGGCAATTATGAGAATAGGCTGATTTTAGTGCCGATCTGTTGCCGAAATGTGTCTATGCCTTGTTCATGCTAAAGCTGTGCCAGCAGTATTTGTGCTTGTGTCAACACATCTTAAAGGGAGCCAAAACCAATATGACTGGCAAAATTGTCAAAACTCAGTTAAGTATAGAAATATGTTAGATGAGTCCAGTTAAGGTCAGTGGTAAAGTATTAGCTGTCAAAACTAGCTCAAACTGAAGTAGAATGCCACAAGAGATGGTAATATTTGCAATTGTTTGTAAACGAACCATATTTTTGCGGATCCACATTAGTTCATTTGAGCAAGGAAAACTTGTTTTTAATGATTTTTTTTACCATATTTCATGGTTTAGATTTTAACATGGGCAAGAAATAGGCTCAAGGAATGGATTTCCATGATTATTTGAGTTTGGAAAATTTCATTGAATTTATTGGTTTATAGTACTGCGGCCAAGGAGGCTTTTTGGGAGTTGACCCCAACCGGAGGTATAACAAGCTGAAACCAATTTTTTCCATTTGTACACCATGTCCCGCACCCTGCCTGATAGTTTGTACTAAAAAAAGTGCGTCCCAGCATATCGTAAATCACTGGTTTCCATGGCAACCACCCAAAAATCAGGTAATTCTGAAATCAACACTATTTTTGATATATCTTCCTTAATTATCAAGGTAGAAGCACAAATGAGATATCAAAATTAAGCATTCCTAGAGTTCTATGGGATAGAAGGCTGAAATGGGTTGTCTTGGTTACTGGGTTGCCATGGTTACCAGAAATAACTCCAAAATTGACCATAATTTCAGTTTCTCTTCTCTTCTTGTTACCATGGCAACCATAAATATAGGTTTAGCAAGGAACAACATATCTCATCTCAACAGTACATATCCCCTCTATATGGAAACGAGTGTTTTTTGACAAAACAATGATATGGAATGCAGTAAATGACTGGTTTCCATGGAAACAACTCAAAATTCATGTTATTTCAAATTTAACAGTATTTGGACAGTATCTCCCTTAATATACAAGATAGAAACACAAATGATATGTCAAATTGATGCACTCTGAGAGTTACATTGGATAAGAAACTGAAATTGGTTGTTTTTGTCACTCGGTTGCCATGGTAACCCAAAATAACCTCAAAAATGACCATCTTTTTCACTTTTTCTCTTATTCCCGTTACCATAGTAACCAAGAACATAGATTTTAAGGTATAACAGAGTACAGTCTATCTTATCTGAAGTGTATTAGTCTCTCGTGTGTATATTTAGGGTTTGTACTGAAATATCTTGAGCATAGAATATAATAAATGACTAGTTTCCATGGTAACCGCCTCAAAAAAATAATGGTTTCTGAAAATAAAGACTAAAATGGCCATATCTTCCTTAATATTCAAGCTAGAAGCACAAGTAAAACATCAAATTAAAGCACTCTGGGAGTTCTATTGAATGGCACATTGAAATTGGTTGTCTTGGATACTCAGTTGCCATGGTAACCACAAATAACCTCAAAATTGACCATAATTTCAGGTTTCCCTCCTGTTTCTGTTACCATAGCAACCATGAATTTAAGGTATAACCTACCAACAACTATCTCATCATAGGGGTAAATGCTCTTCCTTAAAGATTTGGATGAAATCATTTCAAAACCATGCTAGGAAATATAGTAAATGACTGGTTTCCATGGAAACCACCCAAAAATCAGGTTAGCTAAAATTCATCAATATTTGGGCCATATCTTCCTTAATATTCAAGATAGAAGCACAAGTGAAACATCAAATTAAAGCACTCTGGGAGTTCTATTGAATGGTATATTGAAATTGGTTGTCTCGGATACTCAGTTGCCATGGTAACCACAAATAACCTCAAAATTGACCATAATTTCAGGTTTCCCTCCTGTTTCTGTTACCATAGCAACCATGAATTTAAGGTATAACCTACCAACAACTCTCATCATAGGGGTAAATGCTCTTCCCTAAAGATTTGGATGAAGTCATTTCAAAACCATGCAAGGAAATATAGTAAATGACTGGTTTCCATGGAAACCACCCAAAAATCAGGTTAGCTAAAATTCATCAATATTTGGGCTATATCTTTCTTAATATACATGATAGAAACACAAATGTCTTGTCAAATAGATGCACTCAAAACATTCTATGGCAAAGAGGACTGAAATGGGTTGTCCTTGTTATCCAGTTGGTATAGAAACCAAAGATGACCTCAAAATTGATCATAATTTTGTTTTCCTTTTATTTCTTTCAACATAGCAACCAGTAGTACAAGCTTTTCAAGTCCAAGAAATACAACGTATGACATCTATAAGGTGTACAGGTTTCATCTATAGTCTCAAGAAAAGATGTATGACCATGATGCTGATGCGGTCCTCCTGCCATCATCCATGTTGACATGCGGAGAGTACTAACCTTGCTGTCGATGCTGATCATGAATATTGACATAATTCTTCATTTCATATTGACCTGGACCAACTCTAAATATTAATAATCCATAATATATCCTCTATAATGCCTGTCAATACTGATTTAAAGGTGTACAAAGGGCTGAAATATGAAGGATTGAGACCACCATACCAACCAGGACCACATCATGTTGACATCAGCTGATGCTGTTTTGACAATACCAGTGAGCAGTCCGTGATCCGCCTAAGATGCCATTAACTTACCCATAAGGTGCAATTAAGGTGCATATAAGATTTGCCTATGACACACCAAAGATCACCGTATGATCCCAGAAAGATTCACCTGAGATGCATCTAAGATTTTTCTGGGATCCAGAAGATGTGCCTAAGATCAGAGATATCTTTTTCCTTTATTTTTTCAGAGATTTCCAGATTTTTGCCAGTTCAGTATGAACATGAGTTTTTTCTCAACCCAAGTCACCAGTTCTGCTTTTCAATGTATACATCTGTTGTTTCTAATCCATTTGAACCATAGATGTACATTTCCTGGTGAATATGTCCACTTTTTTAGTTTCTGAACTAAAAATCTGGAAATATCCTCCCTAATTTCTGGATATTTGATACCTCCTGAATGGCAACAAGATTCAATAATAATTCCCTAAGATGCACCTAAGATGTTTCAATGATGCACCTAAGATCACATAAAGATTCCCATAACATTTGCCCAATTTGCACTTGAGATTCCACAAAGATGCACCCTTAGATCAAAGATCTCCCAGAGATGCCCTAAAGATCATAAAACAGATCCTGCCAAATGCCCTAAAGATGTACGTAAAATGTAGCCAAGATGTACCTGTAATGCCCAAGATGCACCTAAAATTCCACAAAGATCCACCCTAAGAACCAACAAAGATCTCCCTAAAAGATGCACCTAAGATCCCAAAATTGATCCCCTTAAGATACACCAAACATGCACCTAAAATGTTATATGATGGTCCTAAGATCCCCTTAGATATGCCTAAGATGCACTTGAGATACCATTAGGATGACCCTTAGATCCCATAAAGATCCCCCTTAAGATGCATTTAAAATCTCTTTGCCAAGATGTGCCTAAGATTCCACCTAGATGCCCCAAAGGACCACCTATTAGGCTCCCTTTAAGATATATAAGAAGCAACATACCTGACTCTTTAGCTAATGCTAGGACTAACCCTTGGTAAACAGATAACTGAATCATATCTTTCTTTTCACCTTTGTGTCCACTGTGCTTTTCTAACATAAAGTGTGTACAGAGTTTGTCAAGAACCTGGATACATAATCTAGTGGTTTATTCCCAGTGAGAACACAAAATATACACAAAGATAATTTGAGTACTAGATTAAAGTGTAGACTCACCTCCTTCTAGGGCGCTCAGGGGCCCTGTGACATCTGCAATTGTATTTAAAGCTATGATATTAGGTATAATAGGTTTAGTTCAAATCAAGGAATGAAGTCAAGAATGAGTTCTTATAAAGCTGAATTATCATCAACAGGAATATCAAATGCTTACCAATTCAAGGCACATTAAAGGAAATTTTTTGGCAATAAGTCCAGCAAAGTGGTTATTGTATTAAAGCATAAGTAAAACAGGGACACTTTCTGTTTAGGTTATGTATGTAACTATGTATATGAGTATTCTAATTAGAGAATAGATAGGGTTATTTTCCAGCCATAAGGGATCTCCCATTGAATAGCATGCCAAAGGGATGAAATGCAGAGGGCCTTCTATCCCCAAAGAGAACCCCTGTGCTCCATCGCATAACCAAACCCTCGCAACAGCGAGACCACAGATTTGGGTCTCGCAACAGTGCAAATCACAGCGAGGGTTTGCTAAAAGTCTCGCTGTTGATAATTTTTCCAGGCTGAAAATTTCAGGAATTTTATATCTAGATGGCTAGTTTGCAGAACCGTTTACAGAATTAAAATTGGTTCAGTAAAACAGCCATAAATCAACAGCAGGATCCATCGCAACAGCGACGTCCTTATAGGGACAGGTTGTATTGTTTAAATTTTTGCACAGGGAGGGGTCTCGCTTTGGTGGACAACCCTCACAACAGCGAGGGGGGTTATGCGACGGACCACTGTGGCCCGTCACATAACGGGTCTCTTTGTTGCGAGGGCTGGCACCCACATCGAGATCCATCCTTGTTGAACAGGGAATCAAACTCTGCCCTATTTTTCTTTGTTTTGTATTCCAAATTAATTCCATGTGTATGGAGCTGGAGTTGGACAGGTAATGAATGTGGGGGTGACCAGGGAGAGACACCTGGCAGGTTATTCCCCTCCCCACTAGGTGGCAGCACCACTCTGAGAAGGGTGTTTACTTATTTATATCACCAGCAATGATAAGATAATTAATGGTTAGACATATAATCCAAAAGGTGTAAGATGCCAATAGTTTCCATAGATCATGCTAAAAAAAATTATTCATTCTGCATCAATAACAAAAGACCTTACTAAGAATCCCAGTTGTAGCAAAACCGAGAAGAGAAAACTGACAATAGATTAGATAGGATTACACCAAAATAACTTCCATTCTACTAGATTAAGATAATGGGACGTTTACATTGTAAAACTATAATAGCAACAGAGAGTGCAGATAGACTGGGAAGTACATAGTACCAGGGATGGCAACCCAAAAAAATCCCACATCTTACATCCACGATTCCAACATTTAGATTAATGAAAAAACACCAAATTTTAGATTCATGAAATTCTTTTTGGGTTCAAAAATCTCCAACTTAATAGCACTTGGTTTCTAAGAGCTAGGTATGATTAAGTTTTTTTTATATAAATACTTTATAGATGTTTTTATATAGACATTTTCATTCACAAATCCATCACCCATCTTTTTTGCACTTTCACGCATTGTTTTTTTTTATGCATGAACGTCTTCTGGAGCAGTTTGTTGATGCGTGGATGAAGAAAGATTCGTGAAATTTCTTTGGTTGTCACCCAAAATATAAAAATAAAAACTGAATTTGAAGTAACGCTGCAACTTACTGCACTCAAGGGGGATGGTATCATCTGGAATGAGAGTTGAGTGATGTGTTAAATCTTCAGATTAATACCCTCATGATATCACATTAAATCTAGATGTGAGTAAATCTTCAGCATTACCAAATACAAAAACCAAAGTTATAAAGGATGTGTTTATCAATGATCCTGACAGGATTGTTGAAATACTTAATTTGTCAATAAGGAGAGGTTCTTTTCCCAATGGCTGGAAGCTGAGCACTATAATACCATTACCTAGTGTGAAAGAGACTACAGGATTATCTAGAAGATAATCAGCTTTTTACCAAATTTCAACTTCAACACGGATTTAGGAAAAAACATTCAACTATAACTGCGATTTCTGAGGTTTTAAATGACATATATAATACAATTAATAATGACAAGGACCCATACATAATATTTTTAGACCTGAAAAAGGCATTTGATACTGTTTCTCCTTCCAAATTACTTGAAAAGTTAAGAAAACTAAATCTGGATGAACATACTGTGGCTTGGTTTCATAGTTATCTGGAAAACAGGCAAGAATGTGTAAGGGTTAATGACCTGGTCTCTGATATACTACCAATAACTTATGGAGTCCCACAAGGGAGTATTCTAGGGCCTACATTGTTTTCCATATATATAAATGACATTTCTGATATGGTTAATTGTGGTATTCAACTATATGCAGACGATACCGTGATATACCATCATGATGAAGTATTTTTACAGCACCAGCTAACTAAAGTGGTAACTTGGTGTAATAAAAATTTGTTGATGATTAATATCAAAAAATCAAAGAGTATGCGAGTATCAGTAGTTTCGAAGCCACCGGAACCATTTTTTATCTTTAATATCAAAGGTGAGGATCTTGAACATGTTTTAGATTATTGATACCTGGGATTGATGGTTGATAATAAACTAAGCTTTCAGAAGCAATATAATAATATTGTAAAAAGAACTCAACTGAAGTTGAACTACTTTAAGAAGATCAGAAGGTATTTAACAGTAACAGCAGCAAGGTTAGTTTATGTGTCAACCATCTTGCCTATAATGGAATGTGCGGATTTCATATATGATACTGGAGTAAAATATATGAATGAAAAACTGCAAAAACTGCAGAACCAAGGTTTGTATATCATTTATAACCAATTATATAGGCCTTACAATGAGAAAGAATCAACTGATATATTACATAGACGTTGTGATATCTATAGATTACACTATAGAAAATATATGCATATGATGCAGTATGCCTTTATATTGAAATGTGATCCAAGCTTAGGGAAATAGGAACACCGAGAAGAGCAGGAATCTTACTGAAGGTCCCTCAAATCAGTCACTTTAAAACAATTAAGAACCCCAAGTTTAGGGCGATTGTCTCCTGGAATGAACTTAGTGCTCCTGTTTCCCTTATCAATAAGAAGGACAACTTTAAATTATGTATTAAGAAGAGTATTAGGTTGCCTTATACTAAAATTGTATAATGGAAAACTAGTTTAACATGATCATCTCATCTCATCTCATTCCATCTATCATGCTATTTTCATGGCTAGGATTGCATAATAATGGTATTGTTGAGAATACGGTTGCCCGCTCCGCTAAAGCCAGACATATTACTTGTACAGTGGGAGCGGGTGGAAGAACAACTATGTTGAACCTTGTTTACCCAAATAAAAACAACTTAAAAAAAATAAATAAAAAAAAACAGAATTGAAATCAAATGCTGAGGATGTTTTCATTCCTTTATGTTTACCCCATTGTTCTGGAACCAAGCAATTAAAAATTTTACCATTTCATTTTAACTGTTTAATGAAAATTTAAAAAGATAAAATGAAAATGACTACACCTACTATAGCACTGTATGCCAACATCCTGCCAAGAGCGACAGTCATGTTGTCCCCATGGGTCATGGTAGCATTGATCGAGGCGGGTATGGGTCTGCGGGTCACAGTACACGTTGTTCAGCCATATCAGACCTGCACCGGCAGGTGCTACCTTCATGATTCCACGCCTGTACCCCATCTGCCTGCAAATCACCTGTCAGGGTGTCAGGGGGAGATACAGAATAGTTTAGTTTTGTACATTGCAATAGCCCATCCCAATGGGGTTTATCCAAGGGTTGGATGGGGGTTAACAAATTTGTAACAAAGAATCTGTTCCTCTGCCACTTTGATCGTTGTAAGGCCATTTTTCACATACAGAAATAAGCTAATTAAGATGCTGTAAATAAGGTGTATTAATCCTACAGCACCCCTAAATATATCAAGTAACAGAATTCAATTTGACACTGTAGGAAAAAGAGGTCTCTTAACAACCATGTCATTTTTACAATATCGATCTTAAAATTATCCTAAATATTGTCGTCGTTATGATCAGTCAATTCTGTAAATAGAGCCATTATGGTGCATTAAGGGTAATGGAAAGGAAGTACTTTACAAAACCTTCACAACAGCCTTTCAGGAGACGGTTGATATTTTGGAAAGGTCACCTGTACAAAATCTATCATTGATATTTCATTACATTAATGGCACTATTTATAAAATTTAAAAGATCAGTAAAAGTCTGTTTTCGCACAGTGTTATACTTTTTCTCACCTTGGCATTCCTGTCTTTGAACTGACTGTTACAGACGGTGCCCCATCTCCCTTTGTGGGCGATCTCCAGTCGGCCGTGCGAAGCACAGTTTCCATTCCGCAAACGTAGAGCTGAAATATGCAAAGTGAATTTTATCATGATTCTTGTTTGAGATAAATAGTATGGATAAGATTAAGGGATCTAAAATATAAGAGACTTAACCTTATGACATCCTGTTAAGTGGCCTGTTTTATAACAAAGTTCCATAGCTATGGGAGATTAGGTGAGCTTACGGAAACTGTGCACAAGTTTGAAACTCCCATACATGGCCATTTCATAACAAGGCTCATATAAATCAACCCAAAACTCCCGTAAGTCCTCACAATCTCGCATAAGCAAAGACAAAACTCATGTAGCTACAACAAGGATAAAAGGTAATCATAACTTCTGAACCGCAAAACTTATGGAGGTTTGTTATGAAACAGGCCACTGCTCAAGTATTTCTTTTCTCTTTGTGAATGCTATTTTCTATTCGGAGCGATCAGTTGACCAATACATAATAATATAAGTAGAACCACGAGGGTCGTCGAGTGGCTGTATGACCCAAAGGGGATTGTCACATACCGCGGGCAAAGCCTGAGGTACGTAGGATCCTTATGGGTTGTACGGCCACCAAAGGACAACCCTAATAGTTCTTCTATATGAAGTAAGGATTGATATGTACAACCTCTAAATACATACCAGTCCGTGTATGCACTGCCCATCAACATGCAGTGCAGGTGATTAATAGGCCTAACTAGAAAGGTCACACCTGATTGATTTCAGCAATCTAAACAGGGATAGTACCCTTGTATAATGTACATGTATGACAATCTTTGAAACATATTTGTTCATATAATCATGTGTAAAGCAGTAAGTATAATGTTTATAATAGATGTAATGTAGTGGATTTATTTAAAGGAATGGTTTTTGTTATAGGGATAGTCACACAATCCATGTAAATTTATATGACACTTAATTCAGAACCTCATGGTGGAATGTTTCTGTAAGTTACTCGCAGAAACATTCAACCATGAGGTTCTGAAGCAAGTGTCGTACCAATACCTGAATTCATAGACATAAGTAAGCAGCACAATGTCAAACTAGTTAACTACTTTTGAGTCCTGTAAATAGGGTACATTACAGGTCCTGAAGAGATGTTGTAAAGATGATCTTTCTAGATTCTTTAAATGTCAATTGGGGTTTGTTAGTAATAAAGCGCCATAATATGTGTCTCCCCACACAGAAAGGATGCTCCGAGGGGGATATATCTTAAGCTCTACAGGTAATATTAAGGGAGATATGGGTAGATTTGTGAAAAATAGGGATGAAAATGTCTTAAACCAACTTTTTGTGTAGAATTCAGTTATCCTACTCTAAACATTCCATTTTGTTTGAAAAACATTCTATTTGGAATGTTAATAGAATGTTTTTTTCCCCAAATATTACCAAACATCAGATTTTTGGTAACCATGGGAACAACAAAATTTTGCCATTTTTGTCAAAAATTGTAAACCATTTGGAAAAACATGACTTGATTGTATTACCAGTCCAAACTGAAAGAAAATATCTTTTGTAGAACAAAAGTTATAAGCTTAATAGCTTTTATGACTTTTTGTTAATTTATCGAGAAAATTTAATTTCATTACCAAATATTTAGATAAATATTCAATATCCGGGCTTTTTGTCATTTTCAGGAATATTGACCTTCCTGCATTCAACAGCCCATAAATTCCTTGAAAATTATCTAATTTTGATGTGCTTGGTATCATTTAAAAGCTTAAATGACCCTCTTTAATGCCTATTTCCCGCCTGGAGCATCCTTTCTGTGTGGGGAGACACATATGGAAAAGCAATATGCAAAAGCAAAACTCTCATAGCCATATCATAGTTACGATAGTTTTCCGTTTCATAAACTTTTTCATCATCATAGCTATGTGAGTTTCAATACTGCTTACATGAGTTTGGGTGGATTTACAAGAGTTTGCAGTGGATTTGAAATATTTTGGGTGTATCTATGTGAGTTTTCATTTTTATTTGTATATATATCTCAAAATACTGATAAAACATCTGTGGCCCTTTGCACAATGATTTTCGTAACAAAGAAAATAAAAAAACAACGAAACATTTCGTTGTTACTTTTATCTTAACAACGAACATTTTGACACCTGTTTTTTCTATATTTACAATGCCCTCAAAGAGCTGTAACTTTTACTGATTTTTTTCTAATTTTTTCCCTTTTTATAACAGTTTACAGATTTAAATTTCATTCATCGGAACCAGAGATATTGCATTTTCGTTTTTAAGCAAAAGTTCTTTGTGCTTTCATTGTTTGATCCTCACAACGAAAATCTATTGTGCAACGGGCCACTGGGTGTCTTAAATTGTACAAATTGACAGATTTTCAGGTTTCCCAGCCAATCAGAATCAGGGCAAAATATGGTTGGACATTATAAGTTGGGCTGACAGGCTTTAACATTGGTTGCCATGGGGATAAGCAAATACATAAACCTGTATTTTACAAACACAGAGGCAATTTTTAAAAATGATATTCCATGGTAAACTTTAATGTTGATGTAATCTGGGATGGGCTTATTGTAGATACACCAGAAAGGTTCACCTACCTCCTTCTGCAGGCACTATACCTCCATCTGAGTGAAAAAAACAGAAGTTGTTTACTTTACAGTGCAGAGACAATAATTATTAAAAATAAAAAGGTCAATATCAAAAGTTATGTTATTTCAAATTGCTGAAGGATCTGTCATGTGTATCACCTGGAAGATAACTGCTTGTAGAGGTGAAATGCCAGATTGCCCATTTTTTTCAATTTCATCATTAATTTTGTGGTTATGAGAACAATAACAAAAGAAACTCATGTTGGTATGTTTTCATAAATAATTGATAGATGTAAACCACACCACTAACTGAGACATAAGTCCCTGTATACAGTCCGGCGAAAATGGCAAAAGAAAATAGCTTTCTGCAGATATAACATGATGTACACCCCTAGCCTAACAGTTTAACCCGAAATTTATAGGAATAATTGACTTTTCATACTTCTTTGATGGGTCTCCAGGTTGTCATTTATTTGGGGTGAGGATAGGGCAAAACGAAAACAGAACATTATAAGAACATTCTGTTTAGGTTGAAGAATGTAACCAGAATTGCAGTGCAAGGTCACAGTATTAGGTCATAGCGACGTAATTGGGAGTCACCTTTAATTTAGCACACACTAATAAGATTGTCACAGAGCATCGGGGATACCCAACTTGTCAGATATTCCCAACCGTCTGCAATCTTCAGGTCATAGTGCATCATATGGTCTGTGGCCACCTTTAAGAACAGGTTGAAAGAAAAGGAAAAAACCCTTTCACTCCCTGAAATTGTTGATCTAAATTTGACCACCTGCTGCTGAAATAATCAGTATTAAATCCAGATAAGAGATCAAACTCAGGAGCTCCGTGTATTTTTGGATGCTCTGTTTCGGCAAATTTATAATAAATCCAGGAGCTCCATGTATTGTTTAGCATCCTGACTAATCAATGACTACATATTTTTGATTAATTGACAATCAGTATGATATTTCCTGAAAAGGTGGAAGTTGGCCAATGTAGTACCTATCCCAAAGATAACGAATGCTTGTACTGAAGGTGAACATAGACCAATTTCATTATTGCCATTGTCTGGTAAGTTGCTGGAAAAATTATTACATAGTCAATTATCAGAATATTTGGAAGAGAATAAATTATTGGATAATAGACAAAATGGTTTCCGGAAACTCCATAATACAACAGATACTGTTTTTAATCTAGTAAATACATTGAATTCGAACCTTAATGATGGCTGCTTTGCTCCTGCAGTATTCATTGATTTTGTCAAAGTATTCGAAACAATAGATCATGTCCAGTTGTTAACTAAATTACCAAAATTTGGATTGGCAAAATCGGCAATCTTATGGATTAAAAGCTATTTAAATTTAAGGCAACAAAGAACAATCATCATTGGTACTTGGATAGAATGGGGGAAGATAACAACAGGAGTCCCCCAGGGCAGTACTTTGTATTTTTCGAAATATTACAAATGGAACTTTAATTCCAATGATGCCACGACGACGAACTAGACTGCATAATGCACCTGTTTTATTTCTGCCAATACCAAATACTAATTGCTATGCCAAGAGTGTTGGCTATTTTGGTCAAAAAACATGGAGTATACTACCCAGTAGAATAAGGAACTGTGAAACTCTAGATATTTTTAAAAGAGAGATCAAAGTATATCTCAATATAATAATTATGAGGAAGCAGTGTATTTGCCTGAAATGACATTTTACTACTTTGCTACACTACACCTTAATTTAGATTGATTTAGAGAAATATATTCCATATTTTATATAATTATACAGATTTATCCTACTCGCGGTTGCATCTGATGACTTACCCTTGCTCATTGTCTGTTAAACAGTATTTGTGACCCATTTTGGCGAATTGGTTCGGATGTTGCAATGAGTCAGATGTCGGCTGTTACACCTCGTTTTAAAGCTAAGAATCTGTATTTTCTGATAGCATAGGTCTCTAAAAATGAACCCGGTGCGACATCCGACTCAATTTGCCAAAACAGGTCACATTTGGAAGCATACTATTGATTTATGTTATTTATCATTATTTCATCTCATCTCATTATTAATGGGTTTTCATTGACGGTGTAGTTAACTGTGTACCTTAACTTTAGTAAGTTGTAGTACAGAAAGTGCTCCAATCGTTAAATTACATTATAATAAGAAGGACCGTTGGGGGCGTCCGAGGGTGTCTGAACTACCGAGAGGGGATCGTCACGTTCCAAGGGCGAAGCCCGAGGGACATACAATCCCCATGGGTCATACAGACACCCAAGGATGACCCTGAAGGTCCTTCTTAATTTTATCACCCAAACAAAATTAAAAAATATGTGAAATTCCTGAAAACAAGGAGTTGATAGTGAGCGGTACATACAGCCTGTCAATACGCACTGACCACAATACGCACTGCTCGCCAGTCGTGTGGGTGATAATGCTTTTATTGTGTGAAAACTTATCTAAACTGATACAGAGGGAGACCAGATACGTTGTTATTTGAACTGTTCAGTTAAAAAAAGGTGAATAAAAGGACAAATAAATAAATACGTACCACAGTTGGTTGTTCCTGGGGATCCTGAAAAGAGATTCATAATGAAATAGTAATACTAAACGCTATATTTAAAATGAGATTACAAGAGGCAAAATCTTTAGGATAAGAAAAAGTGTCTACTTTCATTCTAATTAAGCACAATATTCAACAGAGCTATTGCGCTTGCCTGAAACAAGCTGTACAACCTGTATTCAAAACAAAATAATTACATATTCTGAAAGTTAACAAAAATATAAAAGCCTCACAAAGATATGTATGTCTGATTGTTTCCCATCTTGCTTTTGTGACGTCATTGCTGACTGTTTGATATTATTTTTTAATATCAGAGAAGCCCTGCTCTGTTGTTTCTAGCAGTTAACATGGACCATCACAGTGGTGCCACTCTCGCAACGTTCAGGGTTGGATGTCTTGAATTAGCCCACCACCCCTCCCCCCAATATATATATATATATATATATATATATATAATAAGAAGTAACATGTTTTACCTAAACATTCTATGCCAACATCACTTGAGTGGGTACAAGATGTTTCACCCCACGGTTTGTGGTAACAGTCAACAAGACGAAGAACTGACTCGGATCGGCAGACAACGCCATCGAGCCATATCTGGCCAGTACCAATGGTATCTGGGTTTACGAAGCCATATTGATAACCCATAGACCGGCATGCCACCTGCAAATACAAGCATACAGAAGGAATGAATATAGGACGTAGTTGTATGAATGAAACACCAGATGAATTAGTACTGTTGACATACTTAAATACTGCTCCTTTGGATGACAGTGTAATAATATAACAAGAAGGACCAGCGGGGGGGGGGGGGGCATCTGAGGGTAGCTGTACAACCCGTAGGGGATCATCGCATACCAAGGGCGAAGCCTGAGGTTTATAATTGTGATCCCCATGGGTCATACAACCACCCGAGGACGCTCCCTTAGGTCCTTTTTTATCACACAAGAAATATTATATAAATGCTAAAATTAATCAGAACTAGGTGTACATAGTGAGCAGTGCGTATGGCTTGGCAATACGCACTGCTCACAATATGCACCACTCATCGGCAGAGCAGGTGATAAAGATGAAGTTAATATCATCCATCATAAATCCATACCCATTTTCATCACATAGCTAAACTTAATAGGTTCGCAGTAGACACGTCAAATTAGTACCAAATTGCACACTGCTATAACTGTAAGATTGATGTAGCACTTAGGTTATGGCTGGCTTAAAAGAGGAATACTGAGGAAACCCAATCTTATGCCACGTTAAATAAAACTGTTTGTTAAGAAAAAAAAAAACTCACCCTACCACGGATAGCTGATTTGCAGTATTTTAAGCACCTACAGTCTAATTTGGACTGAATGTGTCCACAGAACCCCTTGAAAACTTACAGAAAGTTGACAAATAGTTGCTTTATATCCATCTATAATAAGTGAATTTTCAAACAACTTCGAAAATATAAAATGTATAAAGATACAAATTTAGAAAATAATGATTGCTAATTTTTCATCTTGTTTAACTACAAATAACGACTCAAAGATTCATGACAATTGGGGGCTAATTGGCAAATTAGCTATAATTCACTGAGTCGAGACCAGTGCCCTCAGCCTACTCAAGTAACTGTTTACACATGGACAGGCCCTTCTCCTGGCTACACCAGGAGGGGGCTCCAGAGAAAAACGAGGATAATCATTTTTGTCTTCCATAATAAAAGTCGAGTCAGAGAACATTTCCAGATAATTCTAGTAGAAAAAAGGGGTTGCAGAGAAACTTTTGCGAATTATGGAAAACATTATGGAAACTGCAAAACATTATGGAAAACCATTTTTTGCAGACATCGATCATTGGTATAGAGAACCATATTAATTATGGGAAGTGACTTTCCATAATTATTTTTTTAACTTTTCCCCCCATCTAATAGACTTTGTGCAGACAGGGTCACATGACTAGATTTTGGTGATCACCACGTAGTGATCAATACCACATGGATATGAAATAAATTCAAATAGACTGACAATTGTGATTCCTTTAATCTATTTGAAGTACATGGGATATGGAAATTTGTTCTAAATGTTTCAGAACTATGAATCATGATGAAAATAAATTGATCAACTGTACTGACGCGGGTGGCCAGTCCATGTTTGTAGGCACTACGGCATGAGCTTTAGAAGCGCACGTGCAAGCCATGTTTCACTTTGTCAATAGTGAAATGGGGGAGGAGTCATGGTGTGACATACTATTCTAAAAGAGTGTGTTTTGCTCTCAGTCTGTCAGAGTTCGCTGTAACGCTGTGTGAGTAACATCCTGGAAAGGTTGGACCTTTAAGCTGCAGTCTTGGTTCTGGATAGAGGCATAGAAATTGTGTCAGAGCGCAGGAGCGTTGACTTAATGTGTATGAGGGGATTCCTACCTCGGGACTGATCATGGTCAATCGAGTTCTTGTTACAAAACAACTATACACTGGATAATAAACAAACAATATCCTTTCATGCGAGTGTTCATGTCTTACATGATGTTGGAACTATAATTATGTATTGGACGACAGCAGTCGACGAGGAGGAGACTGCATACGGAGCTAGTTATTATCTATAACCTTATTACGACAATTTACGTACACCACAAATAACAGATAATTAACCTCTATAGTTCACAACAATATGGCGTACAGTCTATTTTGGGAGATGTGATGTCACCTGCACAACATCTCTAGTATATATTCCAGTTGCCATTATTAGGCTGCGATCTCTGTAGGGTCGACACACATTGACTGCGACACCCTCCTGCATCCACTTGGGCCTGGTACACTTTATATGGCCAAAGCTCAATACATTATACTGACTGGAAACCTTTGCATATATCACAGCTATTCTATGTTCTATTTAGAATCTTTGGAATTGTTTCCAATCTTAAATGATAAAAGTATTTGTCATTGAGCTGTTTGTTTTAAAGTGTTCTGTATATGGTACAGCCTCCTAAATGCCATTTGAAAGTGTACCCGTTTCACAGTGGGTGTTGCAGCGAAACTTTGCACCAAGCAAAAGATCACCACTGATATATGGGGGTGGACAGATAATGCTACTTCCGGAGCCAGCCTACGGAAAGTGCTAACCTCGGCCCATATAATGCATACTTCGGAGCCTCCCGCAATATTACATGAACAAATTGTTCTTTTCCATAAAATAAAAATATTACTATATTCTGATCTAGCCAGGGAATGCACTATTGGTTATGAATACACACTGATTAGTTCAATTCATTTTCATTATTCCATCTTCGTGAGGAAAGTGTTGGTTTTTAGAGGATCTTTTTGGATTCAAGCTTTGCCCCATTCAAATATTTTGTCCCACACTTTTCTCATGTAAGTACATGTCTTTTCCACAATATAATGGTATTATTGTAATGACTAAACCATAAAAAATGTGAGCAAGTTATATTTCATATGTATTTGGTATTTTGTAAAATAACAGTGAATTTCCGTACCCGGCGTTTTAAATATCGCCTCCGGAAGTAGCATTATCCCCTCTGAGGTATGCACTTTCCAGGTACCGGCTCCGAAAGTAGTATTATCTGTCCACCCCCGTGTGATAGTGGTAACTGGAAAATATGCTATTTTGTGTTATGGAATGCTATGAGGCGTAACTGAGTAAGATGGACAACTAAATCCAAGTTTCATATTTTGATATTCTGACCCATGAGCCTGATTCAAATGAGTTGTGACATGTTAGGAAGGGTAAGAAAGGTTCCCCAGTAGGGTGGGACACAGTCTGAGTAAGATGGACAACTAAATCAGAGTTTCAGATTTTACGCATTTTTTACGTTCTGACCCACGAGCCTGATTCCAATGAGTTGTGACATGTTAGGAAGGCTAAGAAACATTCCCCAGTAGGATGGGACACATTCTGAGTAAGATCGACCAGTAAATCCAAGTTTCAGATTTTACTTGCTTTTGACGTTCTGACCATCGAGCCTGATTGCAATGAGTTGTGACACGTTTGGAAGGGTAACAAACATTCCGCAGTAGGGCAGGACACATTCTGAGTAAGATGGACAAGTAAATCCAAGTTTCAGATTTTACGCATTTGTGACGTTCTGACCCACAAGCCTGATTCAAATGAGTTGTGACATGTTAAGAAGGGTAAGAAACATTCCCCAGTAGGATGGGACACATTCTGAGTAAGATGGACAAGTAAATCCAAGTTTCAGATTTTACACGTTTTTGACGTTCCCATCCTAAGCACACACCCCTCTCTGTCCAGTGGTGTATTGGTCGGGTCTGCACATAGGCCTATATAAAATGATACACCTCATTTCCACCATTCACCTCATACACAGTAAGCAAGCTCGGATATACAAGTAACAGCTCCTTATTGAATTGCATTGAATAAATTGTCCCAAAATATTCCCATAATGATTCATGATTTCCCCATAATTATTCCCCATAATTCTTATCTTTCGCTGGTATTATTCATGCAAAACAATAGATAGAATCAGCCTGCCAGGAACATTCCTCTAACTTAAGGTATATTTACACTTTTCCATAATTATTTTCCATAATTACTATACAGACCCACTTTCCATCCAAACCCACTTTCCATAATTTCTGTGGAACGGGTAAGACGTATTTATGGAAAGTTGGTCACGATTTTTTTATGGAAAAGTGCAATATCCTCGATTTTCTCTGGAGCCCCCTCCTGGGCTGCATTCCCAACTTTGTGGACGACTTTTCCATATCTCCTACGGCACTCTCAATCCACCCAATCTCCACAAAAATACCTGTTTCTAACTTACCTGCTGCACATGTGGAGCCTACTGGAAAACTCTGTATGTGTCCCATAAGGTAAATGTGGATTTTATTGGTCTTCAGTTCATCCTTACAAGGATATAACATTGAAAATTAGATATATATCCTGTATTGTTGTAATATGAATTAATTGTGATGGACTATCATTGTAAAGTAGTGCAATAAGTGGATTTTAGTTTTGCCAGAATGATGCAGGCGTTTTGTGGTGTATATGTGGAATACTTACAAGCAACATTTATGTATGCAGACAGGGGTGGGGTAGTCCCCAATATGCATGTTGACTTTAAGAAAAGTCTGTGTCAGATGACATATATCATGGAGACTGTTTTTCATGTTCATGTTGGCATCTCCATGTAAAGAGTCTTGTTTGTGTTGAATTTTGTTGAATTGTGGAAAACTTATAGGTGCTTTGAGCACCTATATCTTTTCCACAAAAACTTGTAAAAACTTGTATTTGTGGGCCCACAAGTCCTTTTTTTTCCATAGGTTGGGAAAGGCATTTCCATAAATGCCCCACATTTGATCCACAAGTGACTGATAAACTGGAAAATTCCACATTTAACACACAAATATCATGTGACACCCTAGAATACCACATTTGTCTCACAATTGTACCTTAGACTACAAGTTAGAAAAGGTAACCTTACAAACCCACAGTTTACCCACATCTTCATGATAGATTTCCCACAAAGCCACTTATGGAATACTTGTGAGTCCACAAGTCTGAGTTGGGAATGCAGCCCTGGGCTGCGTTTCCAACTTTGTGGATGGGATTTCCGTATCTCCTACGGCACTCTCAGTCCGTCCAGTCTACACAATTAAACCTGTTTCTAACCTACCTCCCTTACTTGTGGGACTTACTGGAAAACTCTGTAAGTGTCCCACATGGTATGTGTGGAATCCATGGGTCATGGCTTTGTACTTTCAAGCATATAACATGGAAAATAGGATGTATATCCTATATTGTTGTAAGTTGAATTAACTATGATGAAGAATCCTTGTAAAGTAGTGAGATAAGTGAATTTTAGTTTTGCCAGAATGATGCAGGCTTTTTGTGGTGTCTATATGGAATACTTGTGGGCCACATGTAAGTGTGCAGACAGGGGTGGGGCAGTCCCCATATTGCTTGTTGTCATTAAGAAAAGGTTATGTCACATACCCTAAATCGTTGAAATTGTTTTTTATAATGATGTTAGCACCTCCATGTAAAGACCCTGTTTTTGTGGAATTTTGTGGAATGTGGAATACTTATAGGTGCTCTGAGCACCTATAACTTGTCCACAAAAACTGTGTATTTGTGGGCCCACAAGTCCTTTTTTCCATAGGTTGGGAAAGGCATTTCCATAAATGCCCCACATTTCTTCCACAAGTGACTGATAAACTGGAAAATTCCACATTTAACACACAAATATCATGTGATTTCTTAGAATACCACATTTGTCCCACATTTGTCCCACAATTGTACCTTAGACTACAAGTTAGAAAAGGTAACCTTACAAACCCACAGTTTACCCACATCTTCATGATACATTTCCCACAAAACCAGTTATGGAGTACTTGTGAGTCCACAAGTCCGAGTTGGGAATGCAGCCCTGTTCAGTCTGAGCCCAGAGGTCAACAGCACTGGTGGCATCTCAGGGAGCAGCGTTTTCCCACCCTCCACCCTCCACTGTTACAGGCTTCTAAACCTCGTTACAAAGACATTGTGTTTTCATCTGACACTGATCACTGCCCACTGATCACTGATTTTATTAACTCAGAATTGCTATTGTATGTGTTGTGTATGTCCTGTCTTCTTTTTATTAAATGTTTTATGTGCCAATCCTTGTCGATCCTCATTCGTTAATTATTATTCTAAAGACTTGGGTCTTTTCCACATATTTCCCAGTGTGGATCCTGATCAAGGCTAACCTGCAGGTACAACTCAAGAAATTGGCTATCCGTGGTTGTTTGGTTGGTTAGTGGTTGCGTTACGCCCTAATCAACTGCCAGGGTCATATCAAGGGCGGTGATGGTGATCGAATCTATCAGAAGATAGAGACCATACCCTTACACTTTTACTGAGGCAGGTGTTCTTTAATGTGCATGGTCCCATTGACAGGGCCCCCCACACAACAGCCGGTGGCCCTCAAGGAGCCTTTGATATCCCAGTTGTTGCCACCGGGGGGGGAACACAGAGTGACCTCGCACCCAAAGGGGAGTTGAACCTTGGCTAAGTGCAAGCAAAGCGACCGTGCTAACCACCACACCACCTTGCGCCCCCGGGTATCCGTGGTCAGAAGAATTAACCATATTAAGGGCAATGGCGCCATTATAGATCTAAAGTTGAGATTTTCTTGAAACTCAGAGAAATACCACATAAATATGTTTATATTCCAAAAATGGAAAAAAATCAGGGGATCACCATGCTAACTTTTGATCTACAGGTCGAGTAATATGGGCATATTTCCTTCAAAATTAAGGTTTTAGAGAGCCATATTCAGGCATACAATTTTTGTGAAATCTTTCATGCTAATCCTCAAATAAACAATCTAATCACTTGAATCTAAAGCTAGGACATATGTTCACAGACTTTATGCATGGCCAAGAAAAAAATGTGGTTTTTTTACTGCATTTTGATATATTTTCATTGCAAATCAATTTAGTAGAAAAATTAATTTTCTGACAAGAAAGTTCACACACAAAAATTCAAAGTTGAAAAATAAATAAAAATGACACATAATGTGCATCAGACTGTTAGCTTTCATTTTCAACAAAGAAAACATGGGGTCACCGCATGAATTTTGCCAGATAAATTGATTATCTACCTCTAAGTCTGAAATTAACCCACCAGGTCTATTTGCTTTAATGGTCCCTAAACATATCAAAATACAAAATATCCTGAAGTATTGTATTTGAATATTGTTCCCTACATCATAAGGATTGTGTTAGTGCTTACTGTGTGAAGATTGGATAAATATTAAGAAAGTTATACCCATTATTGCACTGCCCCTCCCCACCTCCCATAGGCATCCATGTGAAGGCCACTGATGGTCATGCTCCACTGCACACCTATATGTGCAGGCTGCGCGGCCACAGTGCGCATAAACAAATGGCGCGATTGTCTTTAAGACTAAAACACAATAAGTGTATGACTCACAGTAGCAGCTGTATCAGTGAACGACTCTGAACAGATTGTGCCCCACTTCCCATTGTGAGCGACCTCTAGACGACCTCTAGACGAAGAACTTGTATTAGAAGGACAGCTTCCTCTCCGAAGGCGTAGTTCTGCAAAATATACAGACAGACCAGGGGCCCATTGCACAATGGATTTTTTAGCAATGAAAATGAAACAACGCAACATTTCGTGGTTACTTTGATCATAACAGCACAGATTTTGGCACTAAAAAGTAGTTATATAGAATGGTCATAATGAGCTCTAATCTTTTCAGGAATTTCTTATATTTTTTTCCCTTTATACGTAAATTTTCAGAATTTAGTTTGATCCAGTAGAAACAGAAATATAAGGTCTTCTTAACAGCACAACCTTGTGGTGTTACACAACTGTTCTTAAAGTTATCCTTGAGCATGTGCTGTTATAAAATGTCATGTGTAATGGGCAACTGTGGCCCATTGCACAATGGGTTTCTTAGCAACGAAAATAATATCATTAACAAAACTTTTCGTTGTTACATTTTCGGTTGTTACAATCGTTTTGCAACAGTTTTTTTCTATATTTAGAATGCCCTAGAAGGGCTATAACTTTTACTGATTTTTTTCTAATTTTTTCCCTATTGATATCAATTTGCAGAATTCAATTTTATTCATTAGATTCAGAGATATTATGATTTCACAACAACAAAACATTTCACTGTTTAGGAAAAGTTCGTTGTGCTTTCGTTGTTTGATCCTCACAACGAAAATCCATTGTGCAACGGGCCACTGCGCCCCACCTAGTGATACAGTATTCGAAACCACAAAATAATTGTATCCAAAATGATAAAAAAAAAAGCAATATTCTTTGTTCACACAGCACTGAGACTTCACCCACTGTGAACCCTGAACTGGTTGGCAACCACCCCAGGCATCCAATCAGTGCAGTCCTACCTTGGATACACACAACAAACAGGGTCACATGACAAGATTTGAGGCAAGGGAGGGAAAATCAACCACCCGCCAGGTCATTTGTGGTCGAGAAGCCTTACAGTTACGACGAGCTAGCCTCACATCAAATGTATTTTCCATTATACCATACTGACTGGGAATCTGAATAGGTGCTAGAATCGGCTGATTCTATGAGAAGTATCTGCTGATTCTAGTCAGCCGACTTGGTCAAAATCACCTAGTGGGTATGGCCCTTTACTGTTTAGAACTGTGGTTATGTTGGGAAAGAGGACACTGACTCTAAACCTTACCTCCATCAGAGGGGATTCTCTGTCCACCTGCAAGCAAAACGTGATTTCAAATTACATTTATTTTCAAAGTCTGACGTACGAAGAGGTGGTAAAGGTCTTGAATGACCCAACATCAGTAAATCTTCTGCCATAATCTCTCAACAAGAGTGTTCAGAGGCACTTTCCTTGCTATTCTCCCTATTATTACTAATCTATTTAATTTATTCCTGGCATCAGGAGAATTCCCATCACCTTGGAAAGTAGTGACCGTAGTGCCAATCCCCAAAGGTGGTAGAAACCATGACATAAATAATTTACGACCAAAATCCCTACTGCCCTTATCCAGCAAGATTCTTGAAAAACTAGTACATTTTAAATTAGTCATTTTCCTAGATAATCATGAAGCTCTTTCCAATTAAGAAGATGGATTCAGAAAGGGAGGTCTACTATCTCAACAGTAGGCAGATTTACTGACGACATTTCTCTGAATATCAATAATTCCAAATGTAACCTTGTAACCTAACCTAAAAGGATTTGATACTGTTGACCACAAAATACTTATTGATAGATTAAAAAGCATTGGTATTAAAGGACTAGCACTCAAATGGTTGCAAGGCTACTTGTCCAATAAATTGCACAAGAAATTGGTCCATGAATCTTAGCTTATTAATTCTATACAAACCACAGTCCAATTGTCCAGGGAGTCCTGAAAGAAAAGACGGATGCACCAATGTCAAAATGATGATTTCTAACACACATTATTCAAATAACAATAAAGTGGAATCACGTAGTGCCCCCCGCCCCCATATAGAATTCTTTTGTCAAAGTATCCCCTTTATCAGGGGTTTATATGCTAACAATTTGCCGGAGAATAGTGACTAGGAATAGGGACGAGTTAGCCTTTTAGGTATGAATCCTAAAGAACTATCAGAAGAGAGGGATATATATTTAGTTTATTCCCCATTACAAACTGTGGAAGATAGTGACTAGGAAAAGGGACGAGTTACCCTTTTAGGTATGAATCCTGAAGAACTATCAGAAGAGAGGGATATATATATTTAGTTTATTCCCCATTACAACTGTGGAAGATAGTGACAAGGAATAGGGACGAGTTACCCTTTTATGAATCCTAACAAACTATCAGAAGAGCGGGATATGTATTTAGTTTATTCCCCATTGTAAACTGTGGACAGTTTGTGCTGCATACAAAATAGTACCCGGTAAACCGATAGCATATAAACCCCCGTATACTGCTAAGTAAACATTGACCAAGGGGGATTAGGACAGTGACCGTTGGCCCCAGATGGCCGGCAGACCCAATCCAAACAAGGAGACATTCCTCAGGGTTTATGTGGCTGGTGCGCAGCTGTTTATATTGGCCTTTTCCCCATAGAAACCAACGTTAAAGCCTCTCAGTTAAACTGTTAATGTCCAACCCCACTTTACCCTGAAATACATCATTTTGATTGGCTGGCAAACATGCAAATCTGCCAATTGGTATAATTTAAGAAATCAATTCTGTCAGCACTTTAGGATTATAGAAAATTTAATTCTTGATTTTTTCAATAACCCCTCCTCTAGAAGACAAGGATTGCTTATAATCATGGTAATTTTTTTCAACCCTTGTCCAACCCCTGGATATTCCCTATGTGGGATGGGCTTATCATAGAGTTATCAATAAAGTCTTACCTAGGCATTCTATGCCAACGTCCCTTAGACCGTCCCGGGAGGTGGACACATGCCATGGGGTGTGGTAACAGTCTTCCAGCCCTGCTACCTCAGCTGAGCTGCAGTGAACCTCATCAAGCCATATGTGACCAGCACCGTTTAAAACAGGCTTTACGTAACCATATTGATAACCCAGCGCCTTGCATGCCACCTGTTGAAAAACCAATTCAAATATCATTAGTATAATCGTCCCAACACCGTCAAATAATGGGACTCGCTGTTTTGAGGACTTTCACCAACAGTGGGAGTTCTTTCTTTTCGATGTTGAATTGTGGCCGTTCTACTTGGCCAATTTTATTTTTGTAAAGAGTTTTGAAAACAACTTGGAGGGATTTTAATTTGGGTCAAACAGCGAAATCCAAATTTAAGTTCTCTTTAAACCCTTGCTGTTGGGATATCTTGATTATGCGACTGACTAATGGCCATTCTGTGACCATTTACCTGTACCACATTGCATAATAAAAATGGTGATGGTTTTGTTGGGAAGAGTCAAACTCTCACTGTTTTGCAAAAATTCAGCATCGATTTTCACCCACTTCTAATCATTTTTCTAGGCTGAATATTTCAGGACTTATAGATCTAAATGTCTATTTTTTAGAACTCTTTACAGAAATAGAATCAGCATAGTAGAACAGCCACAATTCAACAGCGGGATCCATCGCAACAGTGGAGTCCTTGTGCAAGGACGTCCTTGTTGTGAGGGTTTGGTTATGTGTCGCAGCACTGTGGCCTGTTCAACAATGACTGATTGTAGCAGTGACAATACTTTCGCATAATGGTCTTGCAACAGTGAAAGGAGGGTTTGGTCAAATGCTCCCTGTTGTGCAAATATTCAGCATCAATTTTCACCCGCTTTAGATAATTTTCCGGGCTGGAAACTTAGGAGTCCTGAAAATTTCAGGACTCCTAGATCTAAATGTGTACTTTTCAGAACTATTTAGGGAATTAAAATCAGCCCTGTAGAACAGCCACAATTCAGCAGCGAGACCTGTCTCAACAGCAACATCCCTGTACAGCGATTCTGCGAATTGATATAAAAAGGGGAAATTTAGTAAAAGTAACAGCTCTTTGAGGGCATTCTAAAAATAGAAACAAATTCTTGCAAAACGATTGTTGTTTCCGAAAATATAAATGTTTCGCTAATATTATCATTTTCGTTGCTAAGAAAATCATTGTGCAAAGGGCCACAGTGGCCCGTTGCACAATAGAGTTTCGTTGTTAGGATCAAACAAAGATATCTTTGTTAAAGATATCTTTGTTACGATTTTACAAACATAGTAAAATCTCTGGTTCTAATGAATGAAATTGAATTCTGTAAATTGATGTAAAAAGGAAAAAAATTAAGGACAAATCAGTAAAAGTTACAGCTCTCTGGCTGCATTCTAAATATAGAAAAACAATGTGTATAAACCATCCTTGTTACGAAAATATTAGTTTTTTTCAAAAAAATTATTTTCGTTGTTACGAACCCATTGTGCAACGGGCCACAGAGATTTTACTATTTTTGTAACAACAAACATTTTGCTGTTAAGCAAATGTTCGTTATGCTATCTTAACTTGATCCTAACAACGAAATTCCATTGTGCACAGGGCCACTTGTTTTTGTTCTACTAGATCAAAATAAATTCTGTAAATTGATGGAGGAACACTGTAGGGCAAAATACTGTAGATTTTAGATGGGGCAAAAAATGGCCTAACAATGATCATAATCATTTCTACTGTATCAATTGAATTCTGCATCTTGATATATAGAGGGACACTTCATCGTTCAATGGTCCACAGGTGAATGACAATCAAATGGATCGCAATGACCCTCTTCAGCCATATTGAGTGGAGCATAAAGTAATCAGTACAGCTAATGCCCTATAATACTATAGGACATCATGTCCTATATGACAATTTTGTAGAGAAATTACACATATTAGAAACAAAATTCTGGTTCATACATGTGCAAAACTCTCCAATTTATACCAGTCCTGTATGCAAATTTTCTGTATTATCATCATATGGCATGGTATTGCAAATCAAATCATGGATGCCTGCTCTCTCATATCCTGTGTAGTGGTACCTAAAGCCCCATACCCACTTGAAATGAGCATGTTTGATATAATTGCCGGGTTACTCGTCCACCGATTTTCCCAGCGATTCGATCAAACATGCATATTTCAAAATATCATACTGATGAGCCATCAGAGCAAAATACGATCACTGAAGTCCAAAATGTCCTAGTGGGTATTGGGCTCAAACTACTGTGGCAGATCTGTAAGGGTACATAGAATCACTTACTGTAGCCGCCGTATTGGTGAAGTTAGTCGTAGAGATTGTGCCCCATCTCCCATCGTGGGCGATCTCCAGCCTTCCCGAAGCCGCACCAGGGCAGGTTTGAGTCGTACCAGTCAACCTTATCTCTGAGGTTAAGTTGTGAATACCCATTTAGAAATTTCTGGTTATTTGACACCATCAAGATTCCAAAATGCATCATCTTTATTAGTAAAGAAATCTGCTGTTGTTATATGTTTTATCTAAATGCTGACCTATTGAATGCTAGAGTCTATTTAGAATTTGTTATTACCTATGGGGAATACTAATTGCTTATATCTTATGTCTAAGTTGTAGTCAATGATGCTATTTAAGCTAGTCAGTGGTAGAGTCCATCCACGAAATGGGTGTTCAGATCCAAAACACAGCACGGAGAGTAAGTTTATTATGGAATATCATAAAGCCTCACAAATGCCAGTGTAATTCACAGTAGATGATATAATTAAGTTCCCATGTATAACTGATGTTCACAGACCACAGAGCCATGCTTCCCTATCGCTAGTCTGCCTGTCTCTGCAAGGTCTCACAAACTGAATTTGTTCAAAGGTTAGTCACCAGATGTCACCAGACGCTATGCATCTAATACCGAAACCCCCGAATCCCTAAGACTCGTATTGTTCCAAACGTAATTGGTTTTCTGGCCTAAACTGGCTTTTGCCATTCTTTTATATCTATGTTTATTGATTTTCCCAGATAGTGCTGCCGCTGATAGACTGGGCCTTCCCACTGTTACTCGGTACAGGTTAACCATACCCATTGAAAGCATTACCAATAGTTATAATTAATCTTTATAGAATTACTTTATAATTTTGGACTGTTAATGGCATCATTTCGCAGTCTGGTGACCCTTCCTTTAAGTTAACAATCTACCAATTTACTTATTACCGTCAATCATATGCATGAGGTATATTTCTTATTACTACCTCAGTGCACTATTTTTTGAGTTTTATTATTTTATTATTATTTTATTATAATCGATCCCTACCTCCATCAAGTGGGACAGGGTTTCCTTCTGAAATAGAGTATGTTTGGTGTTACCGCAGACAGAAATTTTCTTTATTTGATTTTGCAGTAGTTTATCTTTACAAGTAGGACCAAGGGTGGCAGTTAAAGTACACTTTCTACCATTAACTAATCAAGTGTCATACTACGAGCGTGTTTACACAATTGACAAACCTGATTGAATAAGTCTTGTTGGAATAGTAGGGGTATGAAGTTGTTATTTTTGCTGATACTCACCACAATCAAAGGAGTCTGCATCTAGAAAAGGGGAAAAAAATTAGATGTGAAACTCACACGATATCCTATTCTGTTGCCCTTGTTTTGAGGCAAGGATTTCGTTTGTAAACATTTAGTCTGATTTTTAACTTTTGCAAGCATTCAAACCTTTATCCAATTAATTGAAAACGAATTTGAATGAACAGTTAAATTTCAATTGATATCAAATCCTGCACTTTAAGTTCTCAATCTAAGTTCTTTTGAAAGTCACAACAAACCAAATTATGTTGATTTGAGAATAATTATCCCCATAAATAAGAATGTTAAACTGTCAACCACACCTGTGGCCCGTTGCACAATAAAATTTCGTTGTTAGGATCAAACAAAGATATCTTTGTTAAAGATATCTTTGTTACGATTTTACAAACATAGTAAAATCTCTGGTTCTAATGAATGAAATTGAATTCTGTAAATTGAACCCATTGTGCAACGGGCCCATTGCACAATGGGTTTGTAACAATGAAAATAATCTTTTTGAAAAAAAAAAAAAAATTCGTAACAAGGATGGTTTATACACATTGGTTTTCTATATTTAGAATGCAGCCAGAGAGCTTTAACTTTTACTGATTTGTCCTTAATTTATTCCTTTTTACATCAATTTGCAGAATTCAATTTCATTCATTGGCCCGTTGCACAATGGGTTCGTAACGGGCCACAGTTGCCCGTTGAACAATAGAATTTTGTTGTGAGGATCAAGTTAAGATATCTTAGCAAAAAGTTTCGTTGTTACGATTTTTACAAAAATAGTAAAATCTTTGGTTCTAATGAATGAAATTGAATTCTGTTAATTGCTATAAAAACGGGAGAAATTATAGAAAATTTTGTAAAGGTTACAGCTCTAAATATAGAAAAAAATTGTTGCAAAACGATCGTTGTTACAAAAATATTATTTTCGTTAATAATCTTATTTTCATTGCTAGGAAACCCATTGTGCAACGGGCCACAGATGATAGAGTTTTATATTTTCTTTTGATAACTTCAGAATAGCACAGTCATACTTAGACATTGGATGCCGACATCCTGAATATGGCTGCAGTCATGTTCCCCCCATGGACTGTGTGCACAATCCTTCAGTTCGATTGAGTCCTGGTGGCAAACAACATTGTCGAGCCATATTTTTCCTGTACCAGGTATGGCTGGTTTTATGTAACCAAACTGAAAATTCATTTGTCTGCAAGCCGCCTGTAAATCAGAGGGAAAATTCCCATGTTAACTATGATCATGCAGGTGTCTAAAGGCTATATTCCACTATTCTCTATATGCTTGCTGTGCCATGAAAACGAGCAAGCAACCTGCCATAAACTACCTTGCAGTGCTACCGCAAGGAACATAGGTACTTGCGGTACTTGTTTGCGGTACTTGCTCGTGGTACTACTTACTGGGTAAAAAAAGGGACATCAAATTCTACCTACCACAAAGTGGAAGATAGCCTTAAAGGGGGTCAAAGGCAATGATGTGTCAGACTATGACAAAATTCAAATAATTATGAAAATACATTCTAAGAGTCTAACTTCAGCCATTGGTACAGAATAAATCATCACAACTAACTATACCTTTACTAGAATTCTATAAAATGCATGTCATTTATGCCTGAAGACAGCAATGGTTGTAAACAAACCAATTTTGGTGGGTCACCAAAATTGACCAGGGACGAGTTTTTGTGTATATTAATGTAGTTTAATTCTATATTTATATTCTATATATTTCTTCAGGCCTAGTTTATTGTCTGGCAATAGAATATATTTCAGTAGATAAAAGAATTTACAAAAATGTTGACGCTACATTGCTTTTGGCTTCCTTTAAGTAACAATAGTGTACTGGCACACATAGCCCCTCACTTTGATAAAGCCCTGTACTATCAATAAGCTCAAATTTGAGAGTATGTCATTTAACATATATAACAATTTCCAAGAAAATGTAAATTAAAAATTGTCTTTGAAATGACCGACCATTGCAGCTGTGTTTGTAAATGATGTCGAGCAGATTGTGCCCCATCTTCCATTATGAGAAATCTCAAGACGACCTCGGGAACTGCAGCCGCCAGATCCATCCTGCAAGCGTAAATCTGAAATGAAGTAATGAAAATAGTTATGAGTTATTTTTATAGTTTGCCGCAAAATTCCATTGAGGACACTACCATTGCATGTCTCACTACCAATACAGTCTTGTTAAGAAGAATTTGGTATAAACGTTATACTAAGATTAGAAATAAGTTAAAAGGACAATAATCATACCTTTGATATATTAAAAATAAGTTAAAAGGAGAATATCATAGCTGTGATTGTATGGAAAATAATTTAAATGGAGAATATCATAGCTGAGATTGTATCAAAAATAAGTTAAATGGAGAATATTATAGGTGTGATTTCATATTTTATTCTCATCTCAGTCTCAAACCCTCCTGCTAAGGAATACCAAAGGGTAGTAGACCTTTATTGATCTGTACCTATACTTATATTGTATAAAAGAGCTAACAAGTCTCAGCATAGAGACAGAGACTCCACTTTTCATGCAGAGCTTAAGTATAAGTATATTACCCTAATAAACATTGTTTGAAGAGCATGTTAAATACATTCCACACCACAACAAGATAGCCAAACCAAGGATAAGTTGCGAAGGATTGGTATTCAAAATATTCATATACAAAGTGCAAGAAATGGAGTGGAATGGCCCTGGCTGAGCAGACACCATGCTTAATAATAATTAAGGCCATGAGCAAGTGGCCAGAGGGTTTTGAAATGAGGTGGGAACCTCATGAAGCAATCTTTTACAAACCTCAAAAATGCTTTCCTTTAAAAAGTATAATAACAACATGTGTGATTTTACTTTTGTAAACAGTGATAGATGTGCCTCCACATTTTTAGAACATAACATATTTTGCACAAAGGTAGAGATTAACTCATTTACTTTGCGCATGATAATTGAAATAGTGTAAAGGTCACCAGTTGAATACAAGAGGATAATAATAATTCTTCCAAATTACTTAGCTTATGATAATACCTAGTACAAATATGGCAGGTGCCGCTGGTAGGTGTAAATATACCTGATGACAATGCTCAGCAGGGTACACCTCCAAACAGGCGTCGATGCCTGGGGTAAAAATCAATACCAGACTGCTATAAGAAGCGGGAACGCAGTGTAAGAGGGGGAGAGAAATCATTAACGTTTGGACAATACGGATCGAGAGATTCGAGGGGTTTTAGATAGCTACGCAACCACAGGGACATCTGGTGACTTACACGGTACTACCGCACTACGGCTGGAGGTGAGACTAGGCGGACTCCAAGGAGGAAGCTTACTCTTCCCTGAATTGGAATTGTAACACCTAGGAACTTATCGTCTCTTCACTGGCAATTGTACGCATCACCGTATCCACCAATAAACTTACCCTACTGCCAAGCGTTGTTCATGTTATGGATTGAGCGCCCATCTCGTGGACTTACTTACCACATGACTAGCACCCATTAGGAATAATATTAATGACAGCGATTATCTCGGACAATGCACTATAACTATAATAAACCATAAACAATACAATAGCATTCAATTTGATCTTTTTTTATATATATAAATTAAGGATGGTGAGGTTTGAATTAATTTTGGAGTATTTTTAGCTACAAATCATTTATGTATTTACAATCATTTCTATCCATATACAAAACATATTAATGTTTGTTTGTGAATGTTTGTGGTCTTCCTATTTGAACCACGAAAAGTGTTTTTACTTTTTATAGGAAATATGTTACATAAAATGACCCTGGATTGCAGTGTTCATGGGTTTGGTTGAGAGAAAATTTAAATCGGGTCAGGGTGGCATGAAACATTTATTGTTGTTCTGGCTTGCATGAACTGTCGAGGGGTTTTGCTGGCTATAACATTCTGACCAAGGGCCATCCATTTTACAACATAACCATCCAGTTGTAGGGATGGATAGAGGCTTTCAGAAAAGGGGATTCGCATATAGGCATAGTTCTAAAACATCATGCATTTGCATATATTCTTGTGCATGTGGGTGAACGCACTCATTTTGGCAAGTTTAAGTCCCCATTAACGGGGAGGATCAGGACCCCCCGGACCCCCCAACCTACCCCTGAGAGATTTCTTAAAGGGGGATTTCAAGGTGTTGGATTACTGGAAACATTTCCATTAGACTCCCAGGGCCAAAAATTGAGAGAAAAAAAGATATTTGGCCAAAAACACCAACTGGGAAGGAGGTTCAAGGTGGGTTATCAACCAAAGGTGTGTCAGAGGAATCAGCCTGAGGGCTGGGTCTGCAGGGCCTCCTGAAGGCTAATATTCACACCAAGGGTTGATAACCCACTGAGGACCTTCTCCCTTATTGGTGATGAATTTATGATACCCTGGAAATATTTCAAATTGAAATATTAAAGCTTAGAATAAGTGTAAGAGTAGAAATATTTTGTACTGCCAGAACTACTTTCCTGTATCACCCTGTGATAAAACTTCGGTTATCACCCTGCCCGTATTTGCAGGTTGGGGAAACGTAGCAAAAATGCTCACGCATTACTAGACAAATGCGGCTTAGAAGAGTAAAACAATATTCTTCTCTGCCTCTACACTCTCCATGCTGATTTTCACTATTGTCCACTAAGTAAACAACCCTCTCTCTGCTTGGAGAGTTCATGCTGCCCCTGAGTCAATAAATAGGACACTAAGGTGTCCGCTACGACCGTAGGGATAGTACTATTAAACTAAACAAAAGGACTGACAAATAATCCCTGTGATGAATGTGTTAATAAGCTGCAGCTGATATATGTCAGCATTTTTTTGAAATTTGCAAAGTCATATGAAATTCGCGAAAGCTTAAGAAATAATTCCCTTCTATCATGCTTGTTGCATACAAAGCCACATTGTTATCCTAAGCTGCCCCTGATGCTGCTTTCTAGTGCGTATTAGAACAAGGTACCGCAGGGTATGATAAAAGTCCTTACCTCCTTCATGCCCAACTGTTTCTCCATCTGTGAAAATACAAAGTCAGCATTATCCTTTCTTTTCACCTGAATTATGAATTTATCTTTCAATGTTGCTGTTATAAATTGGTCTTAGCCATGTTATGTTCAATAGCTAATATAATAAGAAGGACCGAGGAGGGGTGTGAGGGGGACTGCATGACCAATAGGAGATCACCATATACCAAGGGCGAAGCCCAAGGTATGTACGATCCCCATAGGTCGTACAGCCACTGAGGATGCCTCCTAGGTCCTTCTTTATTGTATCATGATAAGAGATATTCAAAAAATGTTAGAATTACCAAGAACTAGGTGTATACAGTGAGCGGTGCATACGGCTTGGAAATACGCACTGCTCACAATATGCACCGTTCATCAGCAGAGCGGGTGATATAAACCTTGAAACTTACCACAATCCATTGATCCGGGGCCACCTGAAACAAAGATGTAACTTAATGTAACTTATCCACATAAGAAGATTTCTATTACTACTCATACTGCTCCTGTCCCGTCCTCCTATTGTTCTGCAAGTAGGTTTCTGGATGTAACCTCTTGCAGAAGGTTCACCATGCAGGAAGTTTATTTGGTAAACCTCAAATTATGCTAATTTGACATCTTAAATATCATTTAGTTAAATAATCTTGCTGAAATGTATAATTCAAATAATATGTGTCATGATATCAAGCAGGAAAAATGAAAAGTTGACATTTCCAACCTTAAAGAATCATTAATGTGATATACATTTTCAAGAGCCCCTATAGCAAAGCACTACCACACTAGTTATCTTGGACTCCTGTCAAACATACCTTAAAGGGAGCCAAAGCCAGTATAATTGACAAAATTTTCAAAACTCGGATAAACCTGTTATATGTTAGAAATATGTTAGATGAGTCTAGTTAAGGTCAGTGGTAAAGTTTTAGCTGTGAAAACTAGCTAAAATTAAAATAGAATTCCGCGAGTTTTTTTTTCATTTCCCAGATTTATAGGGTGATATTGTGTGTGTAAAGTTGTTACATACTTTCAGAAGAACAAAAAGATACACTTCCATACCTAGACAATGAATGCCAACATCAGAATGATGAGTGCAGCTATGTTGACCCCATGGTCCATGATGGCAATCGGCCAGGCGACTCGGAGTGTGAGAGCTGACTGTTTGATTGTTGCAAACCACGTTGTTTGCTTCTGTGTGGCAAACAACGTCGTCAAGCCATATCGGTCCTGTACCAGAGAGCGCTTGTGTAATGTAGCCATACTGATAAGTTGGGTTGATTTGTCTGCAGGCAACCTGCAAGAGTATGAATCAAGGAGGTTAGCTCACATTTAGATGATACATGTTCAATGCAATAATATTAATAGGGAAAATGGTAACAAAAGTTGAAATGCATTCAAGGGTAATGCAGAGTAATTATGAAACCAAGGGGTTTCTGGTTGCAAGTAACTAAAGCGGCATCCCCACGTGGCGACTAAACCTCGGCGACTAGTTGTGTAGGGTGGCCCAAAGTACCAAGTCCATGCATTCCCCAACAACTATTCTGCTCTATGGGGCACTAATTATTGCTGGGGTGAGGATAGGTTTGGCACTTTGGGCCACCGTACACAACTAATCTTCCTTCTAAGATGCTATTAAGTGGGCTAAGTTAAGAGGGACCACAAGGTACCTGAGCTTTAATATCAATTGTAAATAGTAGCTGAATGGTCTTAGTTCCAGATGATAGTAAAAGATTTATATGCAAAATGGTTTCCTCCATGAATATGTAAACATATGATATTCAATTTTAAAATATTCCAAGATGTCATTTTATCAATCTCCCAAATTATCTCGCGAGATAGAATTAACATAATATAGTCTCCGTTAGGCCTTGTATGTAAAAAGGAAAAAGGGGTTTTCATTGAAAAGCACCAGATGGTTCAGTTCGGGCAAACACAGCTAATATTTTTTCTACTTTAGCACATTATTGTAAAGATATCAAATCTTCCTGATTGTTTCTCATGCACTTTGTGTTCGGAACTAGCAAAACTTAAAAAAGTGATTTAATAGTATCTACAGTTTTACAGATGAATATAAGTGGGCGGAAGTGCAGGGCCAGCAGCAGGGGACTAGTGTAAACAGCTTACGGGTTCACCTATAAATTAGGCATACAGACATACCCTCCTTTAGGCCACAGCTGGTCATGCAATAAGCCCATCCCAGTATACATGAACATTAAATTTTACCATGAAATTACATAGCAATTTCTTTCTAATTTAATCACCAAAGATAGATGTGTGAAACAAAATGGACCAAGGTGGTTTGGTTGATAAATTGCTCCTAAAATTTGTAAAATGCAGCTTTGAATATTGGTTTTTATCCCATAGGAACCAATGTTAAAGCCTGTCAGCCCAACCTATAATGTCCAACCCTATTTTCCCTAAAATGCAGCATTTTGATTGGCTGGCAAACCTACAAATCTGTCAATTGGTAAAATTCAAGAAATCATAATATTTTATCAGTTCTTAGTGAAATAGAAAAACATAATTCTTAGTCATCCCAGTAATCCCAGCTCTAGGAGAAAAAGATTGCTTATACTGTAATTTTGTCCAACCCTTGTCCAACCCTGGGATATCCCCCCTCATTGAATCAATGTGTTGATAATAAAGCAAAATTCTTCCAGCCTCTAAGGAGTACTCTCCTGTCTCAGACTTTCTCATTTACCCCTTCATATCATGAGCCTGGTCAGGGCACCCAACAACACTCATTTTTTCAACATATTATAAACTGGTATGATGAACAAGTTTACTGAAAAAGCACAATGAATATAATTATAGTGATTTACATAATATTATTGTGAGATTCACAAAAAAACTAATTCTTGTGATTGCAATCTTTTTGCCATCCCAGCCAGCTTGTGATATAACAGAAATGTTCTACAACCATACTTTTTAAGTCACTCAGTCACACATTACTTACTAAAATGGGACATAACAATTATGTTATTAATGAGGAGGCTGAGACCTTACCTATTCAGAATGTTATTATAACATTATTTTTGGTGAGGTTAGGACAAAACGAAAAACAGAACATTATAAGAACATTCTGTTTGGGTTGAAGAATGTAACCAGAATGTTGGAATAATGTCACAATGCAATATCACAGCACTAGATTGCAGTGACGTTATTGCAAGTCATCAAAAGAATGCAACAAAAACCAATGCAGAACCAACCAAAATGTTGTTGTGACATTATAATAACGTCACATCCTTGGCTGGAACTTCATTGGATGCATTTCTCAGAGTGACTTACTGTTGCAGCATCATCCGTAAATGAGTTTCCACAGACCGTGCCCCATCGTCCGTTATGACTGATTTCTAGGCGGCCTCGAGCCGGGCAGTTTCCCGATTGCAGCCGTAACTCTGAAGTGTAGTTATGAGTAATTACACTGATAGTTTTAGTATTTGACAGTGTTGGCTTTGTTACCTTATCTAACAGGCCTGTGGCCCTTGCACAATGGGTTTCCTAGCAACGAAAAATAATATTATTATCAAAATTAATATTTCGTAACAACAATGGTTTTGACACAATTTCTTTCTATATTTAGAATGCCCAAGAGAGCTGTAACTTTTACTGGATTTTCTCTATTTTTTCCCTTTTTACATCAATTCAAAGAATTCAATTTCATTCATTAGAACTAGAGATTTTACTATTTTTGTAAAATTGTTACAACAAAACCTTTCATTAAGATATCTTAACTTGATCCTCACAACGAAATTCTATTGTGCAAAGGGCAACAGTGGCGCGTTGCACAATGGGTTTTCGTTGTGAGGATCAAACAACGAAAGCACAACGAACTTTTGCTTAACAACGAAAATTTTCGTTGTAACGAAAATGCAATATCTCTGGTTCTAATGAATGAAATTTAAATCTGTAAACTGTTATAAAAAGGGAAAAATGTCGGAAAAATTCAGTAAAAGTTACAGCTCTTTGAGGGCATTCTAAATATAGAACAAAAATGTGTCAAAACGTTTGTTGTTATGATAAAAGTAACAACGAAATGTCATTTTCGTTGTTACGAAACTCATTGTGCAACGGGCCACAGAGGACATCCAGCAGCAGGAAAGCTGCCGCATCTTACGTAACAGCTACATATTTTTACATAAGGTTGAAACTTGCCAATCAGAGTGTTATAATAACATTACATTTGAGTAAATATGACACCTTACCAATACAGAACATTATAATAAAGTTGACTTTTAGTGAAAGAAATTACAAGAATATTACATATTTGTTGTTCTCCACTGTCTTTCACTTTGGTTAGCACCCTCCGTGATCAACTTAGTTCTAACATACTCAACCTATATTTTTTCTTATTTGTTAACCACATTCATTGCAACAATTTTCGTCCTTGTAGGTGATATGTTATAGTACAAATACCAATACGATCATACCGTTATAATATTAACAATTATAAATATTCATAATCAGATATATATTAAATCCCAGTAGTTGTTATTCTTTAGGAAAAAGTATCAGTACTATACCTCCTTCTGGTGCGATCATATTTCCCTCTGAAAAAAGAAACTTTTGAATTCAATAATAGTCTAGCATAGTCACAGATTTACTGAGTCATTGATTAAATGTCTTATAGAAAATATGTCTTTGCAGGGTAGATGCTGAATACCAGTTTAAGCGGAAAGTTTTTGCATCTGTTAAATCTAGAGAAAATTGTAAATATGCATCATAAATCCACATGGATAACTAAAATATCAAATGGCAATATCATAATAATTATAGGATGTCTATGTCAATACATATCTTTCTTTTGGTTATGTTTCACATGTTCCTCTACTTGCACTACCTTTGCCACTCACCGCAATCCGGGGAGCCAGTGCCTGAAAAATAGATCATATGAAAACTCATAACAAAATGTTACATAGTTGCATAGTTACATTTTAACATTCTATGAAGTATCAAATCCATTTCTGCTAAGGTCTAGTGATGTAACTGCTTTAACATCTGGTTAACTTTGTCAAAAGAATTAACCATCTTTATTCATTTGATCCTTGATTAGTGACTTAACTATAGTTTGAATTTCTAATGAAGGATGTAACAATCCGGAACATGTAAATTCGCAACAGTTTGTTGTTACTTTGATTGTAACAACACACGTTCTGACACTAACAAAAAATGTACTTAGAATGATTTGAATGAGCTGTAATCTTTACAGGAAATTTATATATGGTTTTCCCTTTTTACATCAATTTACAGAACTGAATTTGATCCAGTAGAATCAGAGATATAATGGTTACGTAAAGCACTGTAATGTTGTGCTTTAGCACAACCGTTCTTAAAGTTATTCTTGAGCATGTGCTGTTACACAATGTGCCACAGGGGTGCTGAAGAAAAGAAAATCCAATATATATCATGGCCATGAAAGTTATGTGATAAATCCTGATAAAATCATTTACAACATATCATGTACATACACTTTTTGATGTATGTAGGATACTGGAATAGTTTGGGATTTGAAAGAAAAATGAAATTATTAAAAGAAAAATCAACGAGATTTCATGAATATTAATTTTCTATTATATCAAAATGATTTACATCTAGGATATTTTTAACTTATGGATGAACTATCGTGGATATGTTTAGGTCGGCACACCAGCTCATTTCTTTCAAGCCCCATTCACCCTGAATAGTTTTTATGTCGCAAAGGAAAAAATAAGCTCTCACTCATACAATCTGAGGCATTCTGGGCCATTTTGGGTCGATGGGTTTCATCCCTCTAACATAAAATGACTGGGGGGGGAGGAAATGGAATGAACAGCCGAAGGCACAGGTTCGACAGGGAAGTCATAGGGTTCTGAGGGGAGGTCAAGTGCCAATAGGATAGGTAAATGGTTGACAGGGATGGCATGAATGGTTAGGAGAGGTAGAGGGCCAATAGGAGAGGTAAATGGTCAACAGGGATGGCATAGGGTTGTTAAAGGAGGTAGAGTGCCAATAGGAGAAATAAATGGTTGACAGGGGTGGCATGAATGGTTAGGGGAGGTAGAGTGCAAATAGGAGAAATAAATGGTCGACAGGAATGGCATAGGGTTGTTAGGGGAGGTAGAGGGCCAATAGGAGAGGTAAATGGTCGACAGGGATGGCATAGGGTTGTTAGGGAAGGTAGAGGGCAAATATGAAAAATAAATGGTCGGCAGGGATGGCATGAATGGTTAGGGGAGGTAGAGGGCCAATAGGAGAGGTAAATGGTCGACAGGGATGGCATAGGGTTGTTAGGGGAGGTAGAGGGCCAATAGGAGAGGCAAATGGTCAACAGGGATGGCATAGGGTTGTTAGGGGAGGTAGAGGGCCAATAGGAGAAATAAATGGTCAACAGGGATGGCATAATATTATATACCAATGCCAAAATACATGATGAATACTAACTGGACACTGCCATTCAGTATTTTTGGTGTATTGGCACAGTGGGCAGTATTCGTGTATACTGCCCACCTTGCTTTACTGTGTAAAATGTTTTTCTCCTTATTTTGTGAATTCTGAATGGATTTGCATGATTATTTTTTTAATTTCAGGTAAAATAATGCAGTCAATTTAAATGGAGATAGTGATAGAATCCTAATTTAAGAGAAAATAATGAATATTAGGGAAAGCTGCTTGACACCAGTCAAAGTGTGTGCATAATCAATACATTGGAATACTGCCCACTTTGCTCCACTGGTAATTTCCTTTCTCTTTTGCTTATAACTTACAAAATATGGTATATAATATAAGGAAAACTTACCTCGGTTGACAGTACAACCCTGAATACGAGGTGGGTGCCGAAAAATTACTGCCCGAGGCCTAACGGCCTCGGGCAGTAATTTTTCGGCACCCACCTCGTATTCAGGGTTGTACTGTCAACCTCTGTATGTTTTCCTATAGGGTTTAGGGGAGGTAGAGGGCCAATAGGAGAGGTAAATGGTCGGCAGGGATTGCATAGGGTTGTGAGGGGAGGTAGAGGGCCAATAGGAGAGGTAAGCGGTTGACAGGGATGGCATAGGGTTGTTAGGGGAGGTAAGGGGCCAATGGGAGGGGTAAATGGTCAACAGGGATGGCATAGGGTTGTCAGGGGAGGTAGAGGGCCAACAGGAGAGGTAATTGGTTGACAGGGATGGCATAGGGTTGTTAGGGGAGGTAGAGGGCCAATAGGAGAGGTAAATGGTCGACAGGGATGGCATAGGGTTGTTAAAGGAGGTAGAGGGCCAATAGGAGAGGTAAATGGTCGACAGGGATGGCATAGGGTTGTTACAGGAGGTAGAGGGCCAATAGGAGAGGCAAATGGTCAACAGGGATGGCATAGGGTTGTTAGGGGAGGTAGAGGGCCAATAGGAGAGGTAAATGGTCAACAGGGATGGCATAGGGTTGTTAGGGGAGGTGGAGTGCCAATAGGAGAATAAATGGTTGACAGGGATGGCATAGGGGTCTTAGGGGAGGTAGAGGGCCAATAGGAGAGGTAAATGGTCGACAGGGATGGCATTCGGTTGTTAGGGGAGGTAGAGGGCCAATAGGAGAGGTAAATGGTCAACAGGGATGGCATAGGGTTGTGAGGGGAGGTAGAGGCCCAATAGGAGAGGTAAATGGTTGACAGGGATGGCATACGGTTGTCAGGAGAGGTATAGGGCCAATAGGAGAGGTAAACGGTTTACAGGGATGGCATAGGGTTGTTAGGGGAGGTAGAGGGCCAATAGGAGAGGTAAACGGTTGACAGGGATGGCATAGGGTTGTTAGGGGAGGTAAGGGGCCAATGGGAGAGGTAAATGGTTGACAGGGATGGCATACAGTTGTCAGGAGAGGTAAAGGGCCAATAGGAGAGGTAAACGGTTGACAGGGATGGCATAGGGTTGTTAGGGGAGGTAGAGGGCCAATAGGAGAGGTAAATGGTCGACAGGGATGGCATAGGGTTGATAGGGGAGGTAGAGGGCCAATAGGAGAGGTAAATGGTCGACAGGGATGGCATAGGGTTGTGAGGGGAGGTAGAATGCCTGTAGGAGAGGTAAATGGTCGACAGGGATGGCATAGGGTTGTTAGGGGAGGTAGAGGGCCAATAGGAGAGGTAAATGGTCGACAGGGATGGCATAGGGTTGTGAGGGGAGGGAGAGGGCCAATAGGAGAGGTAAATGGTCGACAGGGATGACAGGTGTGGTAGGGGAGTGAAAGGGCCAGGGGGGGAGGACATATAGAGCCAGGAAAGGAGAGTCGGGACTTCTACTCTTTTTATCTTCTCTTCTCTTTCGCTTTTCCTACCCCTTTTTTTTTCTTTTTTTTTCTTTCTTTCTTTTTTCTTTTTTTCTTTTTTTTTGGGGGGGTGGGGGGGGGGGGCAGGGCGGTGGGGGATCCAAGGCCCATCCCCCCTCCTCTTAAATTTTGTGAGATGTGAGAAACGCATGTCCAATTCCCCTAGTGTGAAATGCCCCCTTAATCAGTTAACAAATCCTTCATCATTGACAAATGGACAGCTACGTATCAATTTATTATGCTCTTTTACGTTGCTGTGTAAATCTTATTGAGGATTGAACACTTTCATTTGATCATTGGCAATTTATAAAGATATATTGAATAATGATAGAATCATACTTAGACATCGAATGCCAACATCATCCTCGTGGCTACAGTCGTGTGTCCCCCAAGGCCCGTGGAAACAGTTTTGTAGCCGGGTCTCGAGTCCGTTGCAGCGAACATCGTCCAGCAATATTGGTGTTGGATCAGTCCCCGTAGCCATTAATTTGACGTATCCATACTGATAACCCATTTCTCTGCATGCAACCTACCAATGTCAGAGTTTAAGATTACCCAGGCAAACTGCGACGTAACAAGGATGTTAACGTTGTGCAACCGTACATTTTTGGTTAGTCTGTAACCTGCCCAATTTTTACCTAACAATTGAATATTTTAGGTAAAGTTGAGACTTATTGTAAAAGAATGTTATAACAATAAAATATTTTAGTGAGGTTGAGACCTTACTAATGAAGAATGTTACTACTACTTATTGTAACATGAAACAATGTTACAAGAATGTCACAATGTTAGGTTCTAAAGACATATTTTGGGTGCCATCAAAATAACATGACAAGAATAAAAGCAGAATTAAACAGAATGTTACTGCAATGTTATAATAACGTCATATTCTTGCTTGGGTATTGTCTTTTATCACCTCAAAGTCAAGCTGCATCATGGACATATATAATCTTATGTGTCTCTATGACTGGATGTATCATGGCAGGAGCACAGGTAGCAAAATGACGTCCTCAGGACGTCAAAAAAAGAAGTCCAAATCACATTGGCTGCCCATCCAACGAATCATTGTCATGAATCATTAATCTTTGCTCGCTACAGACCAAACGTTGATATAAGTGCTTACTGTTGCAGCTGTGTCTGTGAAGAAATCACTGCAAACTGTGCCCCATCTTCCATCGTTGACGATTTCAAGACGACCCTCCGAAGAACAAGCACCATCACGCAGACGCAGTACTGAAATTACCATTCAATACAAAAAAACAATGCATATGAATTTGACAGGACTTTCATTTCTAAGGGAATCCCATAATGTGTGACGTAGCAAGGGGAGTTCTTGGGGAATCCCTTCTACCCTGGTGTAGAAATGTTGTATATACGAAGATTGAGGAGGGTATTAGTAAAAAAAGTTGAATTATTACAGAGTGAGGTTTTAAAAGATATTTCAAAAACACTGTATTTGTGTAGTGATAAGGGCACAAAATTCTCAATGGATAAGCCGAACTTGGATGTATATAAGAAAGGAATACATTATAGAGGATACTCTTTCTGGAAAATTATGCAATATGATGTACAAAATGTATCAACCAAAGATGAATTATTGAAATATTTGACTACAGATTTTTAAAAGATTTATATATTCGACACGAATGATTGAGAATTGTTTAACCAAACTTATTGTTAATAATATAATTGAGAATTGTTCATTGTGCATAAGTTACAGAATTATTATACTGTTATATTGTCATCATGAAAAGGACATGTATATGTGATGAGGACTAAAATAAAAAATAAAAAAAATAAAAAAAATCCCCATCACTGTAGACTTTGTAATAAGAGTTATACTCTATAACCCAAATATATATATTTGACTTAATGCAACTCCATCTTAACCAATTTATTAACAAGGGAATCCCAAGACAATTTTAGAAGGAATTCTCATGACTGTGATGTAGCAAGGGGAGTACTGAGCAGCCCAACATTCAGGGGATTCCCTTAATTAAATTCCTTTCCTGAAAAAATTCATAACACCTCAACATTTTCCCTTTTTTTCTTTTGAAATATTATTAGAACAGTAAAGTGATGTTCAAAACACAAAAATAGGCAACTTCCCCATTTATGTGCAAGGCTTCCTTTAATGAAAGGGCCCAACAAAAATCAAATCACATAGACTATAGGTCTTTTAGTTGAGACAGGATCACTTTTGTGATTGGCTTATTTTACATAGAATTTAAGGAAAAGAGACATGGGTGCTTAACTGTAGGATAAGGTAAAATTAATATTAGGAAAATATATCTGTAAATTGTCATAATAGATTAGATATTCAGAAAAATGTGTTATGAAATGGAAAATTATCCCTCCTAAGTTTTTAGCTTTTTAAACCGAGTGAGCGTGGCAGAATTCGCACCAAACTTCCACTGCCTCCCGCACAGAAGAGTTGAACCCGTTTGTGCTGTATAGATAGTTGCATCAGTTATTTTAAGCAGGTTTATTTTGAGATTTAGACGTCACATGCTAGTACTGTATTTGCAGACATTTGTTTTGCGCAAAATATATTAACTCTGCAGCATTATCTAAGGTAATATCACTGTGGGAACAAGGTTTTGACAATACTGTCACTACTGACAAAATCTATGAAATAATGAAATCTATGAGTAGGTAGAGACCATACCCTTCAACAATTACAAACGCAGGTGTTCTTTAATGTACATAGCCAGGGCAATACACACAAAAGCCAGGGGCCCTGAGACCTCTGATAAGCCTTTTGTTGTCATGGGGTGGTGGTGGGGGGAGCGGGGGGGCAGAGAGGTGTAGCAGCCAAGCACAGCCCAGGATTGAACCCAGGTCAGCTGTATGTGAGGCAAACACTGTAGCAACTTGACTGCCATGTGCCCCCTACTAAAGACCAAGTAAAGGGAAGACTACCCAGGTAAGCAGCGATGTAAAAAGCATGTTCTGCCACAGTACTTTTTTGGTTAGTCTGTAGCCTGCCCAATTCTCACATAACAGTTATTTTAGGTAAAGCTGAGACTGACTGAAAAAGAATGTTATAATAACATTATATCTTAGTGAAGGTTAGACCTTACTAATAAAGAACGTTGTAATTATGTTATTACAACATGAAAGAACATTAAAAGAATGTCAAAATAACGTCACAGCATGATTTTGCAATGTTAGGTTCTAAAGACGTTTTCTGGTCCCATCACCAAAACAAGAACCAAATCAGAACTAAACAGAACGTTACTGCAACAGTATAATAACGCCATATTCTTGTTTGGGTGCTGCCAGTTCTATAGAAATTTACTGTAACAGCAGTTCGCTTATGTAAAAGATGTATTCGTAAATGTTTCAACTGTCTGATATCCTGTAGCCCTGCATGTTTTACAGTACAGCCCCATACCGGGACACTTTTATACAATCAGCCAATGAGTAAGCAGTAAAGTCGGCACATTTCTGTCAGCGCCTGTAAGTATCCCATATTGAAACGGTAGTGTTTGATATGATTTTATTGCCGATTAGTCAGCCCACTATGTAAAATTGCCTAGTGGGTATGGGGCATAATAGTATGACCATAACCAGCCGTTGATTTGAACAAAAACACTGCCGAATTAAGTATTTACGATCGTAAAACAACAAATTTTTGGATTGATTTCAACAGATCTAAGTGCAGATAAAACAAAAATTAAATTCAAATGACCATAAGTGATACAAATACAGAGAGGTTAGCTGTTTTAGGTCGGGCTGTTATGCTCCCTAGTGCTAGGAACTCGCCAAGTGCATGATTGAAGCCTGTGGCCCATTGCACAATGATCTAACAACAATAACTTTAAGATAAGTTTAAGAGAGATGTCATTATTACAATAGTTACCATTATAACATTACCCCTATTACCTTTGTTTCTACTGGATCAAATTGAATTCTGTAAAGGCTATGTGAGGCTATGAATTATAAAAATAGCAGCTCATTAATAGCATTCTAAATACGCTTGCTTTATCTTTTTAGTTTCAAAACGAGCATTATTACACAAAAGGTTGCTATGAAAGATGTCTTTAATTCGCTACCTTGCGTTGTTATGATAGGTATTGTGCAACAGGCCACAGGGGGGCACCCATATCAGCTGGTACAGTTTTTGCCATGCTGCCCCTCCTATACCCTTCCTCCCTTGATATTACTTTGATACATGTGCCATGCTAAGTAATATGAAATGCAATAGCAAAGCTCAATAGTTGTCAGTCATTAAAAAGCAGTCTCACCTCCTGGTACCAGTATGACACCTGAAGAACATAACAGTTTCGTTGTCATATGTTGCATTGGTGATAACTCATTAGAAAAAAAACCTTTATCTCAAATAGAGCAATCAATCTACAACATATCTTATATTCTTTACAGTTATCCCATGAATATTTATAAGAGGTAATAGTAATTAAACTGAATGAACGTGAGATATACTTGCCGCAATTCTCGGGTACCGGTCCCCCTAAAATGATATATGAAAACACATTTTAATAGACATAAACTAAAGGATGTATTTGTAAGTTTTTACTTACAAAGATGGCACATAAAAATTACGTTATTGATTGGTGAGGTTGAAACCTCACCAGATCAGAATGAATTTTAACTTTTTTTTTCGACAAGGCTAGGACAAAACCAAAACAGAATATTAAAAGAACATTCTGTTTGGGTTGAGGAATATAACTAGAACGTTGCAATAATGTCTCAGTGCAACTTCATGGTAGTACATTGCAGCGACATAACTGGGAGTCATCAAAAGAATATAACAAGAACGAAATACAGAACTAGCCAGAATGCTGCTGCAACATTATAATATCTCCACATCCTTGGCTGGGTAAGTTTTTATATATTCATACATACATGTATGATAAAGATGGATTGTGTTTGATTTAATTCACACAGTACATGTGTCTGTATGATACTCAATTGAACTATATTTTACTCTCAAACATCTGCCTACATTTATTTTTAATTAAACTCAAAGAAATACACATGCAGTAAATCTAAAGAATTCATTTGGGGTTACAATCTTACCCGAACATTGAACACCAATGCGGCGCCCCCCGGATGAGCAGGTACTTTGTCCAAGGGGTTGGTATGTGTACAAGCAGCCTGCAGTAAATGTTGTTGATAAAGAGTTGCAAGTAACTCCTGCCAGCCATACCTGACCAGTGCCACTAATAGCATCCCTTAAGTAGCCAGTGGTGTAGCCCAGCTCCATGCAGGCCACCTGAAGGAGAGCAGTGGTATTTATTTTATTTTTTCTAAACATGTTTATTTACCCTGGGGTGAGTAGGATTTCTCCTGTCTTCCCTCACCTCCAGCTATAACATAATCTAATACATATTTCCTCATGATACATATGGTCCTTTAAGTTTTAATACTGGGATTATAAAAATATTGAGGAAAATATATTAGAAATATTGAAATAGATATTACATAGGATGATAATGTGATAGTATATAATGAGATGATATGTCCAACCTTCAATATCACTAAAGTTATTTTAGTATTTAATCATTGTGATTAAGAATAATTGGTAATGAATGTCTATGTATATATCAATAAATCAGACAGGTATGGCAAAAAATCCAGAGTTTTGGTATTAAGGCAAAGTTTCCATACATCATATAAAAAGAGATCATCAAAATTGTGTGGCAAGCACTCCTAACTGACAGTACATGAGCACAACTGTTAATCAAAATATTAGCAGTGCTTGTCAATCGTATAAGACCAGCCAAGTTGAAACATTACAGAACCATTCTGCAACGACACTTTTTTAGGTAGTCTGTGGCACATAAGACTTGTGTTATTGATTGTGAGGTTGAAACCTCCCTATATCAGAATGTTGATATAACATTATTTTTGGTGAGGCTAGGACAAAACCAAAACAGAACATTATAAGAACATTAATATTCTGTTAAGGTTGAAGAATATAACCAGAAAGTTGCAATAATGTCTCAGTGCAACTTCATGATAGTACGTTGCAGCAACGTTATTGGGAGGCATCAAAATAACTTAGCCTCACGATTTCATTGGCAATCCTGATGGTCGACAAGGGGCTTTTACACCTGTGTTACTTGAGCTGTGATATGCCTGCGATATGACCATATGTCATGCAAGTAGCAGACCACTGCGATACTGATGATATCGCATCTGTGTAAATGAGGGGGCTGCGACTTGGAGAGGGTGCAATAACCCGTTTTTATCCCAACCACATTATCGTAGGTGATATCGGAAGGTGCGACATTTATTTGACATGTTTAATAATGTCGTAGGTCTTGGTTGCAAATGATAGTATGCGATATTGCAGTGATGTCACAGCCAGGAAAGGGATGATTATATCATCAAGTATATGCCATATCTTTGTGTTTGATCTCATGCGTGTAAAAGCCTTGTTGCCTGCTATATGGCTGCGACTTTAGTTGGTGGTGGGGGGTTAGAGAATGTCGCAACATGCGATATTTTCTTACGTCGCAACCTGCGGTATGATGAAAATGTTGCAAGCACTTTATTGCACAGGTGTAAAAACACCCACAGTCACCACTTAAGTCTCAAGCCCATATCCACGGAGGTGACGTGGGGTATGGTACACCACCCCCCCCCCACCCCAGCTGGGTCAGGTCCAATTATCATGACTCTCTGCTACCCCTGCAAAACCTCTCTTACCCCTGCCAGCCCTGTTATTCCTGTTAAAACTCTCATCCTTTATGGCTCTCTGATGAGCATACCAGATTTGGGACGTGACCAATAATGTCGCCAACTTACATTCTAATGTTGCAAAATATGGTGCCAGCAAAGATGTTAACGTTGCTGTGCTAAGGGGTGGAGCCCCTGACCTTCAACCTATCAAAGATACCCTGGCTTTAAGGTATTTGACCTCTAGAAAGTCCACTTTTTGGAAATGGTCACCCCCCCCCCCAGTGTTCATGACCACTGCAAGCAAAAACAGGGACCACAAGGTGGCAGTGTTTACTTGCAATGTTTCTTGCAGTGTTACTAGTGTTGACCCAACACAAGTAGCACCACAAATGCATTTATATAGGCTTTCGATGGAATACTTGCGGTGGTGGAAAGCAACATGTTTGTATCTGAAACCAGATTGCATTCGGTGTTTTTTTGGCCACCACAAATGGTCCCCCACCGCATAGTGTAATATGGCCTTAAGTATTTGGCACAACATTCATACATCTAGTGCATACGAGAACATTGTCACTTTTCATTGAAGGAAACATATTTTCTTCTCCCTTTATTCATCCCCTTCTGCTTTGTATCTAGCTTTTCATTCATACATATTTATTGGACTTCCATTACAGTGCCATTAAAACTTGCAATATATCGTTTTTTTACTAATTTCTCGAGAATGTGGCATACAACCCATATATACATGATGTATAACAAGTCTATCTCTGTCTGGCATTAATTTTGCTTCATTAGTACCATTATTATTTCCATGCCATTTCACAACAAGTAATACTCTTCCAATCTAAAATTGGCAACAATATAGGTTGAATTCCCTGGAGTCTAAAGCCTCATACCCACAAAATGACTTGAGCGGCAACGGGCGACGGGCAATCCTGATGATCATTGATGAAATTGTTGGTTGATTCTGATATCAAGCGAATATCAAGCAGTGATTACATTGATAATAATTCACCCAACAACTTTGCCACCCATTCTCCCAGTCATCCTTCACCCGTTGCAGTTGCTTAGAAGGTATAGACCTCAGTAAAACTTACTTTTGCAATTGTGTCATCAGTGTTGTCGTCATAGCACATTGAGCCCCACTGCCCCTTGTGAGCAATTTCCAGACGGCCATGGCAGTTACCACCATCACGCAGACGAAGTGCTGAAAAGTGAGAGTGAAGCAAGATAAGGGTAGGATACAGGGTTTTGGGAAGGAAAGGGTCCATATGTGACAATATATATCAAACTGTTATATATTGATATAAAAGCACAGAGGGCAGCAGGATATATCAGTAGATGTCAGACAGGAGTTTCAAACTCACATACAGTTTCCGTAAGGTCGCATAAAACTCCAGTAGCTAAGGAGCTTTTTATGAAACATCCCCCAGTTGCTACTTAAAACTATGTTTTACACTTAACATCACATTTTTGGGGAATTTATTTATATGGTCATGCTTATGCCTGTTTTGATAAACTTTCAAATCAAAAGTTTTTATGAGATGATGTGTAATTGTGAGATCGTAATGAGTCTCAATAATAACAATGCTTTTTTCAAACAAGTCTTATAAGTATAACACAGATTACTGTGAAGGCGTAACCATTCTGCTTGTTATGTACTAGGCGATTATCCCTGATTATCCCTGAGTCCGCCGACGAATCCCTGTTAAAATCGGCCGATTCTGCCCTTAAAATCGGCCGACTTTACCAGCGATTCATATCAAACATGCACATTCCTATTTACCATACTTACATTCAACCCTTAGAATCAGCCGATTCTAACAGTCGCTGGTCGCCTGTCGCCGTTAAAGTTGCTAAGTGTGTATGGGGCTTTAATGTTCTTATTCCTTTCTTTTATTACAGCTATGACTTGTTCACCTGTTACAATAGCTTTTCAATGGACAGTATCATATGTGACCCGATCTGACAAAATGAGTCGCAAGTCGGCAATGAGTCGCAAGTCGCACAACCCTTCTATAGCATTCCTTAGCTAAGTAGCTTTCAAACGAGGTGTAACGTGCGACATGCGACTTCTTGTGACTTCCGTCTCAGTATGTCAGATGGGGTCACATATGTGAAGGCACCATAATTTGCTTTGTTCTTGCAAAACCTTTGCCAAAATTTAATTTGTGACACTACCTACAACATTAGATGACGTTGTGAAACGGGGAACACTGCACTTTTCTGCTGTTTTTAAAGCCCCATTCCCACTACTTTTACATAATCGGCCGACTGATGGGTGCTGAAATCAGCTGATTTTAAGGGTAGAATCAGCTGATTTTAGCGCCGATCCAGAGCAAACATACTCATTTCAATGTGCATGGTATATAACCAGGCAATCATAGGAATCAGTCGCTTTTAGCACAGACTGTAATGGTAACCGTCGCCCATCACTGCTAAAGTCACTCAGTGGGTATGGCCCATTAGCTTTCGATGTCATTAGTCAGTAGATATCAGTCTTACCTAATTCAAATGGTACTTGGTCCCCTTCTGCAAGAGAATCAGAGCAGGTTTATTCCAAAGCTGCAGAATGTAGCACATGTAGTTTTTGCTTTTGCTGCCAATTTTACAAACAAAGTATCTATTAATCAGGCAATTGAGTAATTAACAACAAATAAAGAAGCCTAATATTTATATCACCTCCCAAAAGACTCCTTTGTTTTGTATAGTTTTCAATAATATTATGTCAATATCTTTATCATTAATGCATTGCTTGCAATAACATTGATGAATTCATTAATTACAGTTATGTTATATGAACAAATTATGTTGTATTATGGCAGTATGAAACGAAATATGAAACAATCCAGGTTGTGGAACAATTGTTTCCAGCCAGCATTGTACTCACCGACTCAAAAAATTTCAGTGACACAGTGAGCTAGATTGTCAAAATATGGTATGGAAAATGGGATTTCATGCATGTTTACATAAAATACCCAGGAATTTGAGGCAAACATTATCGGTTGTTACAATTGATCATTGCGTAACGGGTTAAGGAGGGTGATAACTTTGCTGTCATGACCCTCATTTCATATTTAGTGAGTTAAACTCCTAAAACACTGCCACCATACAGTATAACACATGCCACTTCTTATGTCACTCACCACAATTGACAGATCCAGAACCTGTAAGAACGAAAACGAAAATCAAATATTTATGGTGTAAATGCAATACAAAGTTATGGCCTTCCTACGGTTTAGTTAGCATCATAATCACATCACCGACAGCCTATCCATATAGAATGGAACAGTAAAATGCAATGAATTTGCAATTGTTTGAGTGAATTGATATGTCTGCAGCTCAATAAAATGATGCTTAGTATAGTCTAGAATAGATCAGTATTATATGTGCACTTATCTTCATCACATCCATGTTTTATATGACAAATGTATAATATGATTTTTAAAAAAGACCAAGACCTTGAGACATTACCATCGTATCACAGGTTGTGATGTGAGAATATAGGCCCTTTTACACCTGTGCGACTTGAGCTGCGATATGACTGCGATATGAAGATATCTCAAGCAAGTCGCAGACCACTGTGATACAGAAAATATCGCAGGTGTGTAAATGGAATGTCGCAGTATGCTGCAACTTGGGGATGATGAGATAACATTTTTTTATCACAGCAAAGTTACCTCTAACAACATCGCAAGGTGCGATATTAATTTAACATGTTTAATAATGTCGCAGCAGATGGTTGTAAATAACAGCATGGGATATGCTGCGATATCTGTCATGTCGCAGCCAGAGAAGGGGTGCTTATATCTACAAGTATACATGCGATATCTTAGTTTTTATCTCATGTGTGTAAAAGCCTGAATGCCTGCGATATGCTGCGATATGGCTGCAACTTAAGTTGGTGGTGGGGGGTTAGAAAACATCGCAATATGTGATATTCTCATATCTCAACCTGTGATATGATTGAATTGTCGCAAGCACCCTATCGCACAGGTGTAAAAACACCTTATCGCATGTTGCAATGTTTTCTAACCCCAGACCACCAACTAAAGTCACAGCCATATCGCAGCATATGGCAGGCATCCAGGCATTTATACAATGAGATAAAAGCAATGATATCAGTCTGAGGCCAGGGCCCAAAGGGGCGGCTGAAGGTGAGGGGTGATGACCGCCTGAGTACTCCCTTCGAGGTTGGTTATGGATTGATTATACCTTTTCTGTAAGATCTGACCTTCCAATGAAGGATACACAGAAATCAGTGATGGTGGGAGAGTGATGCTGCACATGTTTTTACGTTTCTTCATTTAACTTTTTTGATATTCATCAAATCAATAAGCAAGTAAAATGTAGCTAGGAACGTTGTGTAGATAATGCATATGTTAGATTTTTCATTTCTTAATGTTTTCATTTTCTAATGAATTATTGAACAATAAAAGTTTCTGTATCATCCTGCAGGGCGATACAAGGCATGTTATCACCTAGCATGCATTAAACTCTTAACTACTATACCTGTATCATCCTAAGTTAAGGTATAATAATAGTAGATATCCACCCCTTTCCTGACTGTGACATCACTCTAATATCACATATTATCATCTACAACCACACCCCCGCGACATTATCAAACATACTGAATAAATATCACAGCTTGTGATATTGGCCATGATAATTTGGCTATGATAACTAAAACATTATTGCACCATCCTCATGTTGGAGCAGGCTGCGACATGTCAGTTTCACACATGCAACATCTCCTTTATCTCAGTGGCCTGCAATTTGCTTGAGATATGGTCATATCGCAGGTATATCGCAGCTCAAGTGACACAGGTGTAAAAGCACCTACAGCTAGGTACATTACATTCCACCAGTTTTTTTTCACCAAAAAGTGTCCCCTGTTTTTGAAGTAAAAGCTGTGACCAAGTTTTTCGCTTGTGAAATGAAGATATAAGATCAAGGAAATATTTGAAGAACCTGCAAGAATATTTATCTATATTATTTTCCCTTGGTTTGTAATTTGCACTCGAGATGTGTGGTGAGCCTTCTAGATACGCATGTCATTTTGATAGGGCAAAATGAGTGCATGTACCATGTACAACTGGCTATAACTCTTGTACCCATGTAGATAGAGATAAAATTCAAAAAGCATATTAAACTAGACACCAAATCTGGCTGGTAATATATTCCTCAATATTCTTTTAGCATTTTTCAATTTTTATGTAATATACCTACTACAGCTTCAAACTTACTTAGGCAGCGAACGCTGACCGCATCAGTCAAATCACAGGTCGGTTTACCCCAGGGTCGATGGTAGCATTCCACCAGCCGGTTCTCCGTTGACTTACACCGCACGTGGTTCAACCAGATTGTAGTGTTTATCTCTTCGGGAGTTTCTATCATGGAGCCGTATTCATGACCCAACTGCCTGCATGCAACCTGCAAATAGGACCAGAATTGTCTAGTAGGTATGGCACTTGAGAATTCATTACTGATGTATTTCAATAGTGTTGAGACCAAATGTTGCCAATGGTTCATTTTTGTAAAAGTGGGCAATCGGTGTACCTTGCCTGAAACCACTGGCAAAGAAAGTTCCAAGGAATTGTTCTCTGATAAACTATTGCTGGTACCCAAAGGCACCCCAGAAAAGTAGTTCTCCTCCTCATAGATTTTAAAACAGGTTGATTGTAATAGGTCGATGAACAAATTAGTAGTAACCTAGCCTGGTGACTAAGTGCACTAATCGCCAGCGACTTTGGGAATATTAAACATGTTCAATATTTCACCCACAAACCACGGTGATTCTTGATTTTGTCAGCAGACATTACCGCATCAGTGTCTATTTAAATCGGCAGGCTGCTACCGACTGGGAAAATCATTGGTAAAGTGACTGGGCGACTGTAAAAACAAGCAATTTTGATATTTTACAACCGCTTTACTGGCGATTTTACTGCCAATTCGGATCTCCATCACTTGTCACCCAGAACCCAATACCATACCAACGGGAAATTGCTGGGTAATTGTGATCACTGGTGATTGCATCTGTCAATTGGGCCCTTAATCACCATTGATTTCCAGTAATCTAGCCGCCAAGTGGGGACCAGGCCGTATGCCGCGTCCCCACTTGGGCGACCAACGACGGCAAATAACGTTAGTAGCCCGTTGATTAAGAAATTAGTACGTCGTCGGACGACTAACTTAGTCGCCGGGCTATTAAAACACTTGTCGCCACGTTGGGACGCTCTTGAAGTTAATGTTAGTTGGTCGCTGGGCGACGTACCAAAGTGTCCTCTAGTCGCCCGGCGACCAACAAATCATCTGTGGCTATGGGGAAATATTAAACATGTCAAATATTTTGCTAGAAAACCAGGGCGACTAGTGGCTTAAATGCCAGACACCACAGCGCATGTCTCTAGTTGGTCGCTGGGCGACTAGCAACGTTCGTCGCCGCCGAATTTTGGAATTTAATCGCCCAAGTGGGGACCAGGCTTTACTCACCAGTGCAGCATCATCTGTGAAGTGAGTGGTGCATACACCACCCCAGATACCCTCATGGAACACCTCAAGTCGCCCAGAGGAAGGACAGTTTCCACCCACCAAACGAAGGTCTGAGAAGTAATAAGAATGGAATATTATTATAAATAATTACAATTTGTCACAATGACATTCATATGAAAGCCTCATTTTAGAAATTATACTGAATTGGGGGGTGTTTCACACTGTTCGTAGGTCTAAGATCATATTTCAGTTAAGATATTTGGACTTTTTCATGGTTGTATTCCTGATTTATGATCGTATATTTTTGTTGTTAACTATAGATTTGAGATTTTTGACTTTTAACACATCTTATCTTAAACTGATACAAGGTTGTATCAGAAATCTCACAACAAACTGTCAATTGCTTGGAAAATGACTAACCATATGGGTTGCAACTAATCTCTTGTTCATCCATCATCCAGCCCCCCCCCCCCCCTCTTAAGGACAGTATCGAGAACTGAGTTCTTTGACGAATGCTGCATAAAATGTTCTAGGCCATTAAGATTTTGATATGCTGTAATAACAGGGACATTATGATTTTACAATGTCAGGGGTTGAATTTAATACCCAGCGCCCTGGAACCTTTACTCTGCATTTCATTTCTTTATAATCTCATTCCACCAATGATCACATTGTTATACTGTTATATTGTTATTTCAAATCTCTGGACCCCTTCTTATATGCTATTCAACCTTTACGTCAGCGCCGGGACGTTCAACTTGTATTGCTTATGTATAGTTTGCGGCATGATGTAAAATACTTGAAGGATGATACTGAATTACTGGCGATTAGAACACGGACAAGTGATAAAATTAAGTTTAAACAGTATTATGCCTCATTAACAAGGGTTAAAAACAGTGCTTATTTTAGAGGAGTTGATCTATGGAATATGCTGCCAATTAATGTACAATTAGAAGAAAATAGGTCCTCTTTTAAATCTGTAATTGAAAAAAGGCTGTATACATAATGTGAACCACACCCAACTCGATCATCTCATTCATCATTTTATGTCATACATTATGTACCCTCCAAGGAAGAACTTATGTACTTAAGATTGGATTGTAATAAAAAAAAAAAAAAAAACCATATCATAATATGATATTATATCATAATGCCACAGATCTGGAACACAAATGAATAACTCAAAAACATTTTTTGTCACCTCCTATTAGTTCATCTGTTCCTATGTTCTCGTAAATTCACCAAAATGCAACTCTAGTGGCACATTCAAAGTGTTATGACAATATGTGTCCTGTTGATCTTCAACATTTCATATAAAGTAACATTATAATATCTAGCCATATCTAATATCTAATAATAGGGACACAAAATGAGCTGTTTCTTGCTGATCTGGGGTGGCAACCAAAGAAATTTCACGCATCTTATGCCCACAATTGCAAAATTTGGATGCGTGAAATAACACAAAATTTTAGATTCGTGACATTTTGGGTTAAAAACACTCTATTTAAATTACAATTTGTTTCTAATAGATATAATGAAGTCTTTTAAATATTTCTACTTTATAGATGTTTTTATATGGACATTTTCCTCCACGAATCCGTCACGCATCTTTTTTGCATTTTCATGCATCATTTTTTAGATGTGTGGTCGTTCTCTGGAGCAGCTTGTGGACATGTTTAGATGTGTGAAATTTCTCGGGTCAACACTCCAGATCTATAGTTCTGGCGTAACAGTGCATTTCTGCTACCCTTCTATATGGGTCAGTCTATAGGTACCTAACTAAAAGAACATACAACATTGCTTACTGGTGAGGTTGAGACCTTGTACGATCAGTAAAATTTTATAAAGTCATTTCTTAGTGACATAAAGCCCAAATTAAGTAAAACATTATGATCACAGTTTTGTTTGAAAAATGAACCAGGATTACTAACCTCCTTCATTTGTTACACTTGGGGGAAATGGGGGAAGAAGTGCCACCTGAAAGAGTAACCATTGAAGAATATAAACGTAGATTTTCATAGAGATGTTCTATTATGTTTGCGGCAAATAGACCCCATGCCAGTCACGTGTCCACCCGATCAAATGCGCAGAAGAGGTAGCGAATTGTTGACTTCCGGCCCGTAGGTGCAATGCAAAATAATTGTATTTTCGTTTCCTTTATCTTTTAGACCTAATCCCCAGCAAAAATATGTGTAGGTACGGTTAGCCAGACCCCAAAAGCACAATATATTGCAATATTAGCTCATAATTGTGGGAGAAAGATTACAAAATGTGTTTTGTTTGGCCCCTTCAATGCTAAAGCATATGGCGGAAGTTAATAATTTTCCGGCCATGCGCGAGAACTGGCAAACGGTCTATTGAATGTCAAACTGCCATGCTCAAACTACTATTTTCATGTTTCATATGAAATAAGATGGGCAACCAAAAATGTTAGCTTTTGCTATAGATTATAAAGCAAAGGGGGCGTGTATTGAAGAAATGTATATTTTACTTTTTATTAAGTTTATGAGAAGAGAACCTGGTTTTATATTTCGTTATTATTTCAAAATTGTAGAAAATAATGGTAATTCAATTCCGAAAATGCTACTCATTCATAAAATACAAGGACCTAAGTAAACATTCTAAGACAATGCTTCTTTTTGGGTAAACTTACGAACATTGCATTTTTAATCTTGTGTTGGTATACTATACTGATGTAAAGAGATGCCATTTTCCAAAACCATTCCCACCCCCATTTTTTCCCCCATTTGCTTTCTGCCGAGCGTGCTATAATCTGTGTAGAAATGAGAAGTGTATTACTTGCATACTGTTAGGCTATATGTGATATTAACAACTTTATACAAAAAAAGAACTTAAAATGACTCGACTAGATAATGTGGGATATTTATTGATCTCTACGAACAGTGTATTTTTATTGATTTCACTGGACCTTCTGAGAAAAGCTTGGTTCATATATTCAAAGATAAAATAAAGTTTGTAATTCATTTCCCACTATTTTTTTTACATTATCTCCTTAACTCAGTGGTTATGTTGAAACCCAACATTTTATGTGAAACATCGATTACCATATCAAAACCATGGTTACAGATATTGTTCAGTTTTGTGGAATTGGCCAACAGTTGTCAGGTTCAGGTTATTCAGGATGTAGTTTCCATGACAACTATGAGTTATGTTGATTTAAAGGGAGTCAAAACCAATGTCGGGTCAGAATTTAGCAAATTCTGTTAATTATTGAAATATATTCTAAGGCCATAGCATAGGCCTGTGTTAAGAAAAAGACTGTGAATGCAGACTTGAACTACATTAAAATACATAAGAATTCATCCCCGGTCAGTTTTGGTGACCCACCAAAATTGGTTTGTATACAAACATTGCTGTCTGCAGGCATGCATTACACGAGTATTACGGAATTCAAGTGAAATTATGGCCAGTCATCATAATGTATACTGTGCAAATGGCTAAAATTAGACTCTTAGAATGCATCATAGTTATTTGAGTTTGCAAAATGTTGTTATATTTTGATACAACATTCCTTTGGCTCCCTTTAATTATAAGTACATTAAGGAAATTCAAATATATATTGATACAACACAAAAGTTCTGCACAAGTCTTAATACTCACCACTTCACTCGTCAGAGTAGCAAGAAAGATGCACATAAAAAATCCTTTCGGTTGACCCATTGTCATCGTTGTCAGTTTCTCTGCATTTTCAATCATGTGTGGATTTTAATGTGCAGAGAGTCTGAACTCTCAAAAACCGAGAGCACGAGGACTGAAACAGATTGGATAATTATATAAGCTTTAAGTTCTGCCAGTGGTATGTACTGCATTGCAAAATCAAGTTATCGCAACAGTGAGGGTTCGCTATAGGGATGTCCCTGTTGCAACGGGTCCCACTGTTGATATGTGGCTGTTCTACCAGTGCCCCGTCGCATAACAAAAATAAGGAACAATTTTTGGGACATGGTCAAACTCTCCCTGTTGTGCCAAAATTCAGCATCGATTTTCACCCATTTCCTATCATTTTTCTGGACTGAAAATTTCAGGAATTTAAGATCTAAATGTCTTTTTTCCATAACTCTTTACAGAATCAAAATCAGCCCAGTAGAACCGCCACAATTCAACAGCGGGACCCATCGCTACAGGGACGTCCTTGTTTAAGGACGTCCTTATTGCGAGGATTTGGTTATGCGACGCGCCACAGGCCAATTTTGATTCTGTAAATGGTTATGAAAACTAGAGATTTATATCGGAAATTCCTTAAATCTTCAGCTCAGAAAAATTATCAGATGTAGGTGAAAATTGATGCTGGATTTTTGCACAATAGGAAGAATTCTGTAAATTGATATATCATAATGGTACAATTTATTACTATTTACTGTAAAAGTTACAACTCATATACAGCATTCAGGGATGAATCATGAAAATAATTGTTAAACCCATTTACCCCATGCCATTTACATCACATGTAACACACATACTATATAACCAATCATTGTTTTAGAAATAAGGTTCTTCATTTATGCAATCACAGTAGAATATCGTATGAATCAAATGGGGTTTTGATGTGATTTCAGAATAAATCCTATATTAGGAAATCATTGTTCCCTTTTCTAAGCTCAATTTCATTGGTGTAAGAAATTCTTAGTAAAAAACTTCAAGAATTCTTAGTAAAACCCTTTCATATAGAATCATTGCTATGTACCTGTTGGGCGTTCCAATGTAATCTTAAGACTATGGTCAAATCTTAAATTTTGTCACAAAATGATCCTAAGATATTTTGGTTCCAAAGTCATCATTCCTTTGTACTAAGATAAGAAACTCATTTTCTAAGATAAGACGTCCTCATAATTTAGTTTAATTTTTGCTCCTAAGTTAGTCTTCTTATCGCCTCTTAAGATATTATAACCCTAAGATGGCCACCTTGGAACCAACACATTTTAGGATCTAAGAGGGAATCCTGGGACCACATTGGAATGACCCCCAGCTGTTTATGATCTATGTATCTTCTCATTCTAAGATCAGCGAAAATATGATCTTTGGGGTTTGAATTACAATGGTTTATACATAGGCAAGACACCTTTGTGACCTGGGTATTTTATAAGGACCTCTGCCCAAAAAAATCTCAACAAAGACAAAAATTCCTGTTTCGTTTTAGTTCTTAAAGTCACACTTTCAAAATAAAATCTTGGTTATTTCTCCCAGCATATCCGGGGGCAAAGGGCATATGAATTAACAGATGCAATAAAGAAAACAAAGAGTTTTATAAGAAAGGCTAAAGAAAATTCTCAGACCTTCCTTGAAAATCTTTGATGTATTCCCCAATTTCTTAGTATTTTTGAAGTTCCCTCCAGCTGCTAACTCATATGAATTGTCCTTCTCCCTATGTCAAGGTTTGCTCTCCCCACAACGTATTATAAAAAGAAACATCACTTTGCAACGTCTGGAAGATCAGACATTGTTTGAAGACTACAATAAAACCATTATCAAAAATAAGAAATGTCAACGTCCGCCTTTCACTCGGTTCCTGCTTCCCCCAAAAGAACCAGCTACGATTGATTTTTGTCACAAGAACTTTCTTTGACACTTTCCCACTATGTATACAATGTTAAAGCATGGCAAAAAAATATCCAGTCCATCACTTCCCAGGAATGCATCGTGCTGAGCCTTTGGGCTACACAGAACATAATAGAGCTTGTGTAAAGCAAATAGACACTTTAATCCAGAATGGAAAACCGGTAAGCACAGCACACATAGTAACATCTCTTGCTGGTCAGGTGCAAACAATGCAAGACGAGTTCCCCCCGGCCAATTCTATTTCTGTAAAGAGTTTTGATGATTATAGATCTAGATCTATTGTCCCTGCAATTCTCAGCCTGGGGAAATTATTATTATGGGTAAAGAATGATGTTAGACTTTTGCAATAGCGAGGGGTTTTGGGTCAAACAGCGAATTTACATTATCCTCTCTGACGGTTGTGATAAGTCGACTATACGACGGGCTACTGGTGATGTGTTCACTGCAACAACTTCATCATATCATAGCTTGTCAGAGATTCTCGTACGTTGTGATGTTAGTTAATTCCCCAACACCACATCTCAAGTCATAGTTACAGTGCAGTGTATCACAGGCATCCAAGCATTTACACAAATGAGATAAACACTCGCATATGATATATCATACTGGTAGATTGTGGTATCACATGCTATCATTTTCAACCAAGGCCTGCGACATTATCAAACATGTCTAATGAATGTTACATCTCATGACATGACCTTCAATGACTTGGCTGTGATAAAACAAGATTTATCACATCATGCCCAAGATGCACAACACTGAGACATCCCGTTTAAGCCTGGTCCCCACAGGGCGACTAGTTTTCAAAAACATTATGGCAACCAACGTAAATTTCAGCGGTTTGGTCGCCGGACGACTTAACATACAAGGGCGCCGTGATGTCTGACGACTAAAGCCTGGTCCCCACAGGGCGACTACTTTGAAAGAAATCAACGGCAACCAACGTAATTTCGGCGGTTTGGTCGCCCGATGACTAAGCATTCAAGGGTGCCGTGATGTCTGGTGACTAAACCACTAGTCGCCGTGGATTCTGGGCGAAATATTCGACATGTTTAATATTTCGCCATAGCCACGGGCGACTTCTTAGTCATCGGGGGACGTACTAAAATGTTCTTTAGTCGCTGGCAGATTTATAACAAGAGCATCCCAATGTGAAGATTAATTTTTTGGTCGCCGGGCGACTAATTAGTTGTCGGGCGACAATCATTTTCTTCTTGGTCGCCATTAAAAGCCACTATTCGGCGGAGTTTAGTCACCCTGTGGGGACCCGCCTTTAACCACTAGTTGCCGTGGTTTCAGGGCGAAATAGTTGACATGTTTTCCTCTAGCCGCCACCGATTAGTGCCCTTAATCGCCGGGTAGGGCGACTTATGTGTCCTCTAGTCGACGTAGGTTTGATTGTAAGAGCGTCCCAATGTGGAGATTAATATTTTGGCCCCCCGGCAATTAGTTAGTCACCCAGCGACCAATATTTCTTCCTTGGTCACCAGTGAAATACACTAATCGTCTGGGTTTAGTCGCCACGTGAGAACCTGCCTTTACACTGAAACCATATCTCCCATATCACAGTGCTCTGTGATTTTGTTGCGATGTAGTCATATCACAGCCATATCACAGCCCGAGTTGCCCAGATGCAAAAATGTTTTACCTAAGTTTAGGCATGGCATATCCTCCCTCTTCTTTTCAGAATGTCACTATAACGTTCTGTTTGGATTTGGCCTTGACATTACTTCATTAGAACGTTATGATAACATTCTTTTTTGGTTAGGTCTCAACCTCTCAGAAAAATAATGTAATGGTTACGTGTTATTTTAGTAAGTAACAGACTAACCAAAAAAGGATATGTATCAGGGGAGGAGGGGGTCTGAAAATGGTGGAAATGAGCTTAAATTCCTATACATATCCAATCCATATTATAGCCTAAAGGTTAATACCCACTTGCCGATGCTGATGCATGGCCATAATCAAATTATCCAGCATGCTTAATATGGATCCGCGCAGTTGTAGGACTCTGACTGGACAAGGCATATCCAATAAGTGCGGTCGTTGCAAAAATGTTCATCATACTTGATTCACAGTAATTTTCCTAGTACTATTACCCAAAACTAAACTTTATAAGTGTTTACTTTCAAAATGATATTAAATATGTAGCTGCAGGACTGGAAAGTAAAAATGCCATTTTCCCATAGGGAACAGTGTTAAAGCCCTTCAGCTTTGCCCACAATGTCCAACCCTAAAATCACAAAAACATACCTTTTTGGTTCACCTAAAATGGAGGTACTACTCATTCGCTCAGATTTGTATCAGTGCCTGACTTTGCAATTATGTCCAACCTCTGTATCATGCCAGCAATACATCCCAAAGTGGACAGGTCTATTCAGCAAAAATTGCTTAGAGGGTATGGGAGGTAGGGGGGAGTATGATATTTTTGTTAAATGTGCGTACTTTATGGAAGGCCCACTATGGGATGTCACAATACAATTGAAATAACATCATTATTCCTCCTTGTCACATTACATAGATGGATGGTTTCAGCCAAAACCTTTCTCAGTAAAATGACAAACCACTATGTGCCTGTGGTGCAACTTTCTCAGTCGGGAACGCCATGTCTATGTTTTGTCTAAACATCACCTAATTATTATGGTTACAGCCTCATCTAGTTGCTATTGTTATAACCTTAACGACTTATTGTTGTTACAACCTTACTTAGATGTCATGGTTACAACCTCAAATAATTGTTATGCTTACAACCCTGCCTTATTGCTATCCTTAGTAGATATAATAATAAGTATTATTATGCAAAATGGCCCCAAAGCATGTGATGTCAACTTAATTCACCCAACCACGGATAGCCAAGCTCTTGAGTTCTACCTGCAGGTTATCCTAAAACAGGATGCATGCTGGGTAATATGTTGACAAATCTTAAGGTTTTAGCATAGTAATTTTAAGGAATTGTGCTATTATTTGGAAATTGACATTGAATAAAACTAGACACCATTATATTTTAAATTAGTACCCATATACATGTATTTTCCTGAGTTGTTGGAAAATCCATTCATTATTGAAGGATAAATAGCAATTATTTGCTTATTTTCTTTAGTTTTTCTTGGGGTTTTGTAGACAAAATCAGCCTAAAATAGCTTGCAGGTGCTTAAAATACTGTGAATCAGCTATCTGTGGTAATAATAGCAAACAGTGGGGATATGCAATGCTTCCTAAGCAAATAGGTTATGATAAACACCAACATTGGTGTTACCTGATACTGGTTGTTGTAGGGTGGCGTGTGGTTGATGCTTGCAATGTGAGGAACGGTGGATAGTCTTACATCTTCTGAATATATACAGTATATAACACCGTAAAACCGTTAATTGAAGTTGCTCTCTATTAAGGTGTCAATTTTGGGGCCCTGGATGGTGGGGTCCCCATGTCGCGTGTCGAATCTAAAAGACAGCAATGTCACAAGTTGCTTATTTTTCCCCATGTCGCATGCATATGTTTAATTTAAGAAATATCTATGTCGCATGTCAATATGTTTTTAACCCTCCCTGTCATGTCGTTAAGCCCTATGTCGCATGTTGAATTTTACAAACAGCCATGTTGCTGTGTCGGATTTAGTGGTCCAGACCCATAACCTAGCGTTTGTCTTCACAGGGGCAGATAGAGGATTTCTGAAAAGGGCCATCTGCATATACACTAAGTACTAAAACAGCGAGCAATGTATATATTTTTCTCTTTCCCTACCAAAAGGGGGGAGGGAGGTCAGGGCCCCCTGAACCGCCCCCCCCCCCACCCCCCAACCCCTGGATTTTCTTCTGCTTCACAATGGTTGAATATGATAGTCTTCTTGGAAACCTGTTTTTGAGACCTATGCACCCTCCCCACACCTCCCATTGAGCCGAGTTCGTAACCTGCAAACAAACCTGCTCGAGGGGCCTGGCAAATAGTACAAGCACTAAAGCCCCATTCGCCGTGGTGGATATTTTTGTCGCAGAGAGCTGTGAAAAAGTTATCTCAAGCAATCGCAAAAAGTCTCAGGTACGACAAAATGATCACAAGCTAGAGAAATTGATCGCATAGCATTCACACTCGAAAGATGGGCCACTTGCGATCATTTTTGTAAGCAATCTCAGCTAGAATCGCATAGGTTTGCAACAAAAATATTCAACATGTTGATAATTTTGCAGAGGACCACGTCGCTAAGAGCTGCGACTAGCCAACGTTTCCAACGTTCACAGATCGCAGAGCTCTAAGAAAACCCATGTTCCCCACGGCGAGTGTGGCTTAACCCCCATTTGCCGTGGTGAACGTAGTTTGTCGCAGACCTCTACGATCTGCAAACGTTGGAAACGTTGGAAACGTTGGGTGATCGTAGAGGTCTGTGACGTAGTGTTCTGCGAAATTATTCAACACGTTGGATATTTTTGTGTGATTTTCTTGTGCGGTTCAATACGAAATTCTTTACAAAAATGATCATAATGGACCTCAAATCTCAGTGTGAATGCTATACGATCAATTTCACAAACTTACGATCATTTTATCGCACCTCAAACTATTTGCGAACTGTTAAGATGATTTTTTCGCAGATCTCTACGACAGAACCCTCGACCACGGCAAAAGGGGCTTGAGGTCTATTTTTCAGTCTCCTAGATGCAACAAATGTCTCCTTGCTGGGATAAAATGATTGGTGCAATTTGATTGCAAGTATGAGAAATCAAAAAGTACCATTCATCCTATGAGGCTTGGACCCCTGCAATTAGATTTTTTTCCGCAATAGATCTTTGACTGAAATCTACTAGATGAGACAAAATGTATCCAACATGTTTTTTTTTTCCTCTTGCGATTTTGGAATCATTGTGACTAGGTGTGCGCTAATGTATATTTCTACTACTTGGTATTTGGCACAATACTTACAGAAATCCTACCAATCTTTGACGAAAACTCCCAACATCGGCAGTCAGTCATGATTTTTATGGTGTTTTCAAACATCTTGAGATGGAATATTCCTGCGAAGGCTCACTATCTCTTGCATCCTAAAAAAATCATGAGCAAAGCATCGTGAGAATTCCTATCAAATCTTACCAACATGTTTGTAACTATTGTGAGCACCTACTCACTTTCTTTCCTGAAATGGACACACTCACGATCTTTAGCCCTAAAACCTCACGATCTTAGGCAGTTTTGTCTGCTGCTGAGTGAAATACCGGTGTTATGCAAAAGTTGCTCTGTATCACCAGGTACTACTCAAACATAAAAACATTTAATCAAATGGGAGATTTACAGGTTTTCCAGCCCCTCAAAAGGTGGCATTTTAATGCAATGATGGGTTGGCCATTATGGGCAGCTATGGGAGGCCTAGACCCCAATACCCCCTAAACGATCTCGCCGGCAATGGGCGAAGAGCGACTGGGAGATCTAGAGTCGGCGTTGAAATCATTGGGCAACTGGAATATCAAGGACGTCTTGACGTCCCATGCCATCGCCAGGCAACGGTAAAATCACCTATTGAGTATGCCCCTTTTTCATTGGTTACTATAGGATCCGGAAAAGGTCATCATATTATAATGCATTTCACAAAATGTCATAAACACTTTGACAACCAAATTGCCATGGTTCTTATGTTCTTAAATTGGGATGGACTGACACCAATGTTTTGGCTAAAAGCATTCAAACGAGATGATGGCATTTAGATTTATATTTTTTTCCAAAAATGATGTTCTTGGTGATTCTTTTGGTAGGAATGAAGGAAAGAGGAAACAGAAGCATATGTTCCACTGGTAGTACACACACACACACACACACACACACGCCCACACCCACACACACACACACACACACACATACATATGCACACACACACACGCATGCATGCATGCACGCATGCACACACACACACATGCGCACACACGCCCATAATATTACTGGCCATCTTAAAATTGAAAAACCTGTCATCTAAATTCCCTTGGGAGGTAGTTTTAGGTATTTAGAAGAGCCAAATACTGGTACATTGTTACATCTATCAGATGTTTCTGTGTCAATATGCATTGAGTTCAGTGACAAAGGTTCGGCTTTTTCAAATCCCTTGACAAAGCAAAGCTTGGGTATTAAAAACACCCGCATCCTGGGAAGCTGTTTACTTACACTTTGTTTCTTTTGCACATCATGGTAACTAGCCAGGACACAGATTATAGGTAAATCTGAGTGTCTGAGTGTCTTTTGTACTCCCTGTCATACCACGTACATCAGACATGGTTAAGCCTAAAAAGAGTGTGGGGGGTTAGTATGGAAGATGTATGTATGAGTAGTATAATGGAGTCGCTGGCGCGCATAGTCAATGCTACTAATTAGGTCACTAGGTCAGTACGAGTGAGCATCGGGCATAAATAGGTTCATAGACTAATAGAGACTTTGAATAATTAGGTCATTACGACCTACTTTCGTGACCTACTTTAAAAAATACGTTTAAGGAACGTATGTGTTATTTCGTTATTTTTTCATTTTTTTTATATATACTTTCTACGTATATTTTACCGGATAATTTTACCAGACGTTCTATTATTTTTGTTATTTTTACATTTTTTTTGTATATAGTTTGTATAGGCTTATGTCATTTATTATTCATTACATATAATAAATAAAACAAAACAACATTTTTTTTTAGTTATTTTTTATTAAAAATCGTAAAAAGCAGATTATAATTCATATATACAAGGCGTTTCTTTTAGATTTTTTTAAAAAAAATTAAAATATTTTATGTTCTTCATATATTTTATACTTTTTTTGTTTTTTTCATACATTTCCTATATAGTGAAAATGTTTCAGTTTTTTTAGCTATAGTTCATTGTCCTTGGGCAGTCATTTTTCAGCTTTTTACCTATACTTCATTGGCCTTGGTCAGTTATTTTCTTAAAGGGCGAAGGAATTGTTGGAGCATGAGAAACCACAGCCTCTAGATTGCGCTGAACGTTCTGTGAGTTCTTCCAGCTTACTTTGCAAGTTGGTAACGGCGAAGAGGAGTCGGTCAACATTAGCCGACAGGGCCTCCACACAGTCAATGGTGTTCTCCAGATCACGTTGCATGTGTCCTAGTGATATGGGACGTCTCTTAGGCATGTCCAGTATTACATCTTCTTCTTCTGATGACTCTCCTTTTTCCTCTGTATCTGTAGATAACCACATTTCTAGCGTTTCAACATCTGGTGTTTCCGTCTTCTCCATTTCCACCGGTTTAAGTTCATGTAAGTAAGAACTGTCTTGTCCATTAGGTTTGTCATGGCTGGGGTACCTAGCACTGAGAGTGCGACGTAGGGGTTGAGAGTACGACATGTTTCTATGAGAAATCGAACACAGTGCACTCCGCAGGTGGTGCTTGTGAGTGCTTGTAGTTGTTGTCGGTTATACTCCCAGATACCGTATGACGAACGTTGGCAGAACGAGATGTGCTTTATAGCTATTGGTGGTAACCCGAATGAGTCAAAATAGAAAGTTTTCCCTTGTGGTGATACCCAAAATGCTACCCAATGTTCCCCTGGTTTATTGTGAGGATCTGTGTTGCTAATGAAACAAGTGAAGGGTCGTGGTTTTTTTGGTTTTCTATCAGAGGGAAAAGTTCCAAGGAAATATCTATTTGTGTGGGGATGGTTGCGTAGAATTTTGTTCAATTCTGAGGTTTTGAGAACCATCTTCAGTTCTACACCATGGCGTAGTCAGTGACCGGCAATCGGTCGGCTGTTAGCTGGATCAAGCTGTCGTAAGTGCTCAGCATAATTACTGAAACCGCGTGGCCCAGCGCTTCAGCAAACTTCAGGGACACCGACAGCTTTCCCTGTCGCAGCAGGTTGATGCGGGTGTCCTCCGGGGTTCGGTCGGGAGTCAGGTCGAAAGCAAACAACGTGTAACCGTTCTTAAAATGATGTAACTGAATACCACAGTCGTGACCCGAAGCTAATAGGCCAGTCTCCTTGAAGAGTTGACTGTAGGCTCTGCTAACGTTTCCGTTGACAAAGTCTGTCTTCACGTGGAACTTCTGATCGTCGAACTGCAAGGCTACTTCTGTTACGTCGTAGTGCTTGAAGTTGAACGGATTCTCCGTCTTGCTCCCTGAGCTGGCCGACTCTTTGACTAAGCCAATAATCACCCCCGTGGGGATCTGTGTTGTGTCGGGTACGGTCCACGTGTACTCCGATGAACCTTGCGTTAGGGTGTGCTTTGTGACCTTGCTCCTGGTGATCGGGTAGTTGAATGGTCCCATCTTGGGGTCGCGTACACTTTTATTGTATACCTCCACCACCTCGTCCCTGACGTGAACTTGGCGCATGGTCATTTCGGCCTTCTTGATGATGACTTTGTAACTCTCGTTAGCGGCCATCTGCATGTAGAAGCTGGCGGGCTGACGTTCGAAGACGAGTTTGATCTCGCAGTGAGAGGGTAGGAGTTTACACTGAGTAAACAAATCGAGGTACGGTCTTGCCACCATAGACTTAACGCCTCCGACATGGACTGTTCGTCGTGAGTTCCAACCTGCGTTGGCTGCACCTCTGGTGTCCATTTTTTCCGGGGTTTCCATGAACCAGTTCTGGCAACCTTGGAGGCGACACTTTCTGGCGCCCTCCTCCGTCGTCAAGAGGTCGATGAGATAGGACTTGTAGGAGTACTCTTCATTGTTCGAAGTTACCTTCTCACCGTTGATGAGAAGCTGCACGCTGCTGAAAAGTGAATGAATTAAGTTGTTGACTGGAGCTGTATCGTGTTGCACGGTTAAGGCAGCTTCGTCGTTTCCTTGAACCACATACTCTATGTAGATTTCAGCTTCGCTGAGGTCTGTGTAAAGATTGCTCGGTTCGAAGGTGAAGTCAAAACAAGTTGTGGTGTCAGTGAGAGCGTTGTTTGTTGTTTTCTTGACGAATTGACTTCGGAGAATATCTTTCTGTGATATAGGTAGTGCGTGTAAATCTAATTCACCTACGGCACAAGTTGCCGCACAGGGGTGAATGAGACTCATGATGAGTCCTTTAGAAAAGGGTAGACTTACGTCTACCTACACTCTTCTTCTTCCCGTTACCACGTCTTGCACCTTGCGTTGCTCGGCGTCGTTTGGCTGGAGGGCCATCGTCGTCAGTGTTTAAGTACCTTCTGGCTGCACTGAAGGCTGTGTCCATTAAGGAACTTCCTGCACTCTTTGACCTTTTTACGAGGTTCTTCTTAAAGTTTTTTCCAGCCACGACATCGTCAAAAACACCTTTTCCTGTTTTCACGATGGTGGGGACTGCTGCTTTAAATGCTGACGCACCGAGCTTCTTTATCATCGGAAGAGCCGATCTCATTATACTTCCGAATATTCCGTGGCCACGTTGTCTTTTAGCTCCACCGAAAGCAGGTAATTGGCCGCTTCCAAATTGCGAGCGCTTATAATATTGGCCATATTCACCTCTTGGTGCTGAATACAAGGGTGGCACGTTCATATAGTAACTCACCATTTTTCCAATGTCTTCCTTCTTACACTAGTGTACTATAGGGATGAGAGAGAGCTCTAAAGGTCAGTACTACCGACACTTCCCCGTGCTCAAATGGTATAGGTTCGCCTGCACTGTCTCTTAAGTACACTCTGATCTCTTTGAAATGTGTTATTCGCAGAGGATGGAAAATCAAATTGGGAAAGTTTATTGTGTCCATTGTTTTTTGAGAGTAGTTGTTTACGGCCATACATCGAAGAAGTGGTGCTTCAGTATCTCCTACTACCCCGTTGTGAATAATGTCAGAGTAGACATAGACTGTATGGTTTCTAAAGTTGACATCTGTTATTTGTTTTGCTTGTGTGTGCCTACCCATGTATATTTTTCCTTCGAAACCAAGTTGATAAGAAAGGTTTTCTGGTATGATGAGCATTGTGTTGGAAGGCAGTGCAATAAGCGTTTTCATTGTGAATTCGTTATAAGAGAAAATTTCATCTGGACCATTTCCTTTATTTTTTCGCTTTTCTTCTTTCATTTTCTTGATGACTTTTGGTATATTTTTCTTCATTATTTTATTCAGGAGTTTGATCAGATCTTTGTTGGCTTCCACTCGCCCGCTTTCCATTGAGAAACGAGCATAAGACCGTTTTCCTGGAAAGTGCTTCCTTGCTAATGAATCGATGTAACTCAATGTGGGAGGAAGCTTTTTTGGTTCATCAGCATCAGCTTCTTCGAATACTTCTGTGGGCTCTGGTTGGTCGTCATCGTCATCGTTTTCTTCTTTTTCAATTCCTTCCATTTCAACTTCTAGTTTTCTTTTCGGGGGTGTTTCATGCATGTGGGATACCAAATCAGTATTAAACATATCTGTTAGGAACGGTTCTCTGTCACGTTTTTTCCTACTGCTCTCTATTTCATGCTTTAGTCGAGTGATAGCTTCAACGCGCCTTGTCGGAGGTGTTTGTAATGGAGTAATTCCTTCTCTAGGTTTCTTAGGAGGTGTAGGTCCGTCTGAAGTGTGAGAACTTGATGTCGGAGGAGATATACTCTCACTAACTGTTCTTACAGCTGACACTGCATCTGAAATAAACGCTCTAGAAGACTCTTCATGATCAGGGTCTGGTCCTGTCGGTGTTTCAATTGAATCAGCTGCAGTTCCAGGTGTAGTTGTGGAAGTAGCAGGAGAAGAAGCCTCTTCATCAGAACCGCGGGAAGTTCTGGCCCTAGTTGGTGAGGTGTTATGTTTCTTCTTTTCTGCCGGTGCTTCTGCGCTGAGAAGGTAGAAAGTTGATTTTCGCACATTGTACCATTTTACTGGAAGCGTTATTTCAGATAACGCACAGTCTGTGTCAGCTGGTAGTACCATATACTTTTGTAAAAGAACTCTGTAAGTGCTCAGAGTGTTGTCTGGAAAGGTCTTAGTAGATGAGTTACTGGGTAGGGTGCAGGTTACATCCATTTTTGTATGTTCTTGACTGGTTCCCAACTGTTGAATTTGTCTCCGTATCCTTTCCACTTAATGAGTGCTTGTCTTTTAGCACCTTTTCCTCTATATTTAAGGATGCTCTCGACAGTGTACTGCTTCCTCGGAGTAACTTTCACCTTCTGAACCTCTTGAGGATAAAACCACCCCTTTATTCTTTCTTGAAGGGTATCTTCGATTTCATACCCTTTAAGGATAGACAACACCTCTCAGGGGCCATTTCGCAGTGACCTATTTGAGGAGGGCTGTGTCAAATACTGTAAATGACATTGATTTGTACTATACAGCTTCAGAAAGTCAAATAAACACTCTATCCATTGATAGAAATTATTTTTCAATATGTTGAACAGAAATTGTGAAGGCTGACCGGGATGTGAAAAAAGTCATTTTTAACTTTTATTTTTTGAACAAGGATATCTCACTTAATATTTGATGTAAATGCATGAAATTTTGTATATGGCTAGATAACATTCCTTTGAAGGGAACCGTGTCTCAAATTTTCAATTTAGGTCCTACTTTTTGTTTTATTAAATGTAGAAAAGTAATTTGAAAAACAATTTAAAAAGTTTCCCGTTTTTTGACATAAAATAAAAACTATGGCCTAAATAAAAAATTTGAGACATGGTTCCCTCCATAGAGATGTTAAGAACAGGCTCCCGAAATTTGATGGCAATCAGTTAAGCCGTTACTGAGATATTCATGTTCAAAAAATAAAAGTCAGAAAATCAGTTTTTCTTCTATATTTTTTCTGATTTTGGCGTGAAAACAGTTTACCTTATATCAAAAGATAAAGAAAAATGTGTCCTTTCATTTGATATAAAGTAAGTTAATGTGCCTTTGATAGAAAAAGCGCAATATGGATTATCGCCAATTGCCTGCTGAGAGGTGTTGTCTATCCTTAATATAGTTTGGGTTCTTTACAGTGAATATTTCCTCACTCCAATTTGGTTCATATCCACGATTAAAGGTTTTCTTTTTTCTTAGAATTCGTGCTCTATCATCACTTTTCATTAAAGGTTGCCTTTTCATCTTTAAATCTTTAGCTCTCACTCTTTCATACAAATGATAGAACAATCGATCGGCGTTATCTTTATTGACGTCTACCGGTCGACCTCCTATGGTAGAATGAAAGGTGTGGTTGTAAGAATGCACTAGATCTTGAAGTACATCTATGTATGTGTATGTTTTCATGTGAGTGAAGTATCGCCACATTTTCTGTTGTAAGGTGCCGTTGAACCTTTCTGCTATAGAACATTTTATGTCATCATTTTCTCCAGTGAAAAAAGATACACCTGTCTCTTTCAAGTAATCCTGAAAAGTTTTGTTCAGGAACTCTTTACCTTTATCTGTTTGAAGGTATTTAGGACATCTTTTAACTGTCATAACTTTGAAAGCTTCCGTAACATCTGTGGCTTTTTTACTTTTTATAGCTTGTGCAAATCCAAATCTGGAGAAGACATCTATGGCAACCATTATATACGAATAGCCTTTGTTATACTTTTTGAACTGTTTGTGCATATCTATCAAGTCCATTTGCCATTGTTTATCTATTCCAAAAGTCTGTGTTTTACGCCTAGGAAACCGTCTCTTGAATGGTTTATGCTTAGTATAAGCATCCACAGATTCAAGTGCATCTTCAATATGCTTGATGTCAGTGTTTTTGAAATAGTGTTTCTTTATTTTGGATGCGCTTGTGAAGCTTGCTGGTTGTTTAGGATCAGTGAAGTGCTTAACCACTTCTTTCTTCAGAGCCTTGTAGACCATTTTACAAACGGTGTTACTGTAAAGTGTCGATGTCTCTTACTTCTGCCGTGACCTTCTTGTTGAGGAGGTTTCTCTTTCCGCCTAGGTGTTTCCACCTCTTCATGTTCCTCTTCACTGTCGGAACCCTTCAAGTTGTAGTTCCTTATATATAGGTGTGTCTCCTAGAATGAGACGACCGTCCTTTGTAAACTGTTTTCGTGATTTGGCCAAGGTCTTGTAGAGATTACGCACAGAGTTATGGTAAGAACCCGGAACTTTTTCTAGTGCTTTTTCCATCTTATGTGGTAGTACCTTCGGCATAAGTAGTCCTCTCGGTTTTGTAGAAACTCTTTTAGGTTTCATGATAGTCGGAGAAGGTGGCGGAGATGGTGAAGGAGAACGTGAAAGGTGCGATGTTGAAAACAACATACTTTTAGCTTTAGAGGAAAGGATGGAGGACCTGGTCATGAGATCATTGTAGGTGGCTAGTTTCTCTTCTCTGCTCATCGTTGGATCGTTCAATACACGACTCATTTCTTTTTGTAAACGAGCTAACACTTCCAAGGTAGACGCTGTAGGTTCAAGTTTTTCTTTTACCATTGACCTTTCGAAAAAGGAATCCCTGTCACTTTCTTTGGCAGGAGGTGGAGAATCAACTTTGCCAGAAACAGTTGAACTCTCCATTTCCACTTTGTTAGAACTTTGCAACACATCTGGATGAACGAGCAGCATTCGTTTATAGCTTGTCATTTTCTCCTAATGGTGTCTTGTAAGGCCTCCGATAATACTGGATATGAGTGGAACAGCTAATCCCAATAGAGTACCAATAAAGCCACCTTCTTGTTCAAGAATCTTACGTTTGTGACCTACTGTAGTTGAAGGCTTGGTAAGACCCTTGAGTTGTTTCTTGTACCTCGATAGACGACCGACTGCTTGTTTATTGGAGATGTGCAAGTTTTTATTCATAATATTCACACCTATTTGCGCTATCAACCTTATCACCTCATTAGACATACCCATCATTATATGTTTACACTCCTTACCAGTGCATTTAGACAGGTGTCTCAATAGAGGAAGGTGTTTCTTTATGAGAGCGAGTTGTTTAGCCTTCATTGTTTCCGTGTAGTAGGAATGAATACAGTTGTCTTGAGAGGTGTAGTCACGCTGTTACGCACCCTTAGTGTGTTGGGTGTAGTCTGCTTGAAGTCCAACACTAGATATGAGTGTCTCGCCGATGTTTCATCGTTATATACGTTAGTAAGAAAACGCGGATGAGTTGGAAACACTTGACGTGATAAAGCGTGAATTTGACTCATATCTCTTGGATTTTTGAAAATTATCATGTAATGAGAGTTCAGACTAAGTGTTCTGAAATCCTTATTAGGGAGAAATAAATTTTGAGTTATGAATATAACACTCATATTTCTATGGTGAGAACCTTTTATGAATAGATCTCTTATAAGAGGTGCATCTTCTTTATCTAACAGATCATCTATTATAAGTAGAGAATGTTTAGATAAATCTTTTTTTTTATGTAAAAGTTCTTCTCTTGAAAGAAGACCTTCGTTGAATTTCACTTTTCCCTGATACTTCTTGAAAACGTCTTGCCATTGTCCATAGCAATATATAATCTCATTGACTGGGGGGTTTATTACAGTTTTCGCCTTTTCTTTAATTTCAAACACTAATTGCGTTTTACCACATCCTGAAGGTCCAGCAATAAGACATGTGAAAGGTCCTTGTAGTCTTGGGTCAAATGCGATTTCCTTTACACTTTCCATTTTTTTCTATTTAACGAAATTATAACACGTCTTACCCGGTTGAAGGTTAATGTACTGAATGACACTTTAATGAAAAAACAATCCTTTTTGTTTGGTTTCTATAACATAAGAGTGTTTTTCCTGTAACGAAATAAAATAACGACAAATGAAAAGAGATGTGGTCATAACATCATTTTATGAGGACCGAAAATAAAATAACGACAAATGAAAAGAGATGGCATCATAACAATATTTTATGTGGAACGAAACAAAAGAATACCAAATTAAAAGTGTAAACTGTGATAACATGGGTTTTTCTCTTTCACAAAACAAAAGAATAACAAATTAATGAAACCGAAACATAAACACTCTCCATACGTTTTTGTTTTTTAATTGATCGGTCTTTCACGGGAAGATTTTGATCTCATACAATAACGCACTTGGCCCTGTTTGAATCACTTTGCTATATGCCGTGTCAATCAGTGTAAGGAATGTGTACACACATGTGTGTCAACATTTGGGGTGTTAATTGTATTGATGCACTCTTGCAGTGTCAATGGTATGGCCCCGGGAGGTTACATAACAGTCTCCCCCCCACCTTGCCTTTAACCCTGGAGCTGCCACTAAACTTTCACCTCCTTAAGTTGACCCAATGACCTAGATAATATAGTATTATATGTCTGTGTATATGTATGTGTGTATGTATGTATGTATGTATGTATGTATGTATGTATGTATGTTTATATGTAAGTATGTATGTATGTATGTATGTATGTATGTATGTATTCATGATAACTTGTGGATGAAAAGAATCACTTAGGAAGTTTTATATCCCTCTTTAGAGACCAGGGAGGGTTCATGGGGGTGGCCCTGGTCTCCCCGTGCGTTTCTCTGTCATGCTGACGGGGTTAGGAGGGGTAGGGGGCTGGGAAGAGGTCAGGGGGACGGCCCTGGTCTCTCCGTGCGTTTCTCTGTCATGCTGACGGGGTTAGGAGGGGTAGAGGGCCGGGAAGAGGTCAGGGGGACAGCCCTGGTCTCCCCGTGTGTTGCTCTGTCGTGCTGACGGGGTAAGGAGGGGTAGGGGGCCGGGAAGAGGTCAGGGGGACGGCCCTGGTCTCCCAGTGCGTTTCTCTGTCATGCTGACGGGTTAGGAGGGGTAGGGGGCCGGGAAGAGGTCAGGGGGACAGCCCTGGTCTCCCCGTGTGTTGCTCTGTCATGCTGACGGGGTAAGGAGGGGTAGGGGGCCGGGAAGAGGTCAGGGGGACGGCCCTGGTCTCCCAGTGCGTTTCTCTGTCATGCTGACGGGTTAGGAGGGGTAGGGGGCCGGGAAGAGGTCAGGGGGACGGCCCTGGTCTCCCCGTGCGTTGCTCTGTCATGCTGACGGGGTAAGGAGGGGTAGGGGGCCGGGAAGAGGTCAGGGGGGTGGCCCTGGTCTCCCCGTGTGTTGCCCGGCTGGCCTTTATTTTGCCCACCCGGTCCACAGGAAACGGAGATATTTTTAAGTGTCGCCTGGATGGTCTCAATACGCTTTGTGTATTTGTTTCTCACTGATTCTCAGGTAGATGTAGGAGCCAGTTTTTGTGCATTAACAGGGGTGGGCACAATTTTTTTCACTGTCGCATAAATTGGATACACTGTCGCACCCTTAACCACAGAGTGATCCCACCCCACCTTTCAACAAATGTCTTCAGAAGCTGTGGGATTTTTGAGGAATTCTGGTGCATTTCTGGATGTTTTTGGTAACATTTGTTGGATACAGAAACACAATTTCTAGGTGCTCAACTATGATATATAGTTTTCTAAATGCACTACAGTACAGTAGTCTTGAGGTCCAAGTTGCAGAGGTGCCAAGTCTACCATAATTTCAGGAGATCTCCCGATTTTTAAACAGTTTTTGATCTTCTCCCGTTCTCCCAGACTGGGTCTAGAATCTCCAGCATTTTAATAATTGCAAAATCGTATATCTAATTATGATAGAATTTCATGCAAGTCCTTAATTCAAAGGAAGATCTGAAAGATCCGTAAGCATCATGTAAGTCACCTTAAAAGTTTTTGCTTAAGGCTTGTCCCCTTGTCACTAAAAACGTTATATATAGTGGATACACATGCAACCTAATGCTTTAATTGTGAAATTCTGTGCACCACAGACTGAGATATCAATATGATGTCTCTACAATGTAAATGACACTTCTGCTTTTCCGTCAAATACTTCATCTATCTGTTATAGCAGGGCTGCCAACTTACTGTCCTGTATTTGACGAGACAGTCCCGTATTTTGACCCTTGTCCCGTGTGTTCCATAGGGGATCTAAAATGTCCCGTTTTTTAAATGAAATTAGGAATAATCTTCTATATGCTGAGAATCAAAGTTTGTTGACAGGCCTGCCAACAGTTCATCCGTTGATCACGGCACACATTCCCAAAATGACGATAAGATAAGGGACAGTGTGTTTAAAAACGGGACACTACTAGTAAGGGGATTGAGCGTTTATAATTTAGATTTAAAGAAAAAGATATATACAGAGACATTCGACTTTTAAGTGAAAAAACACTGTCTAGACTCTACTTCATTAATGGAAATGTTTATTAATCTTAGAATTAAGTAGAAACCATGATGATGTTCCCAGAAAATTTTGAAAAAATGGAATAGCAATGGTGCAATTATTTGAAGTCCAGTGATTAACTGATATATTTTGGATAATTATCATTCATATTATTTTCAAATGCAAAACCTCCTGTCGCACAATTTAAGGTCTCTGTCACACTTTTGTGCGACAATGCGACAGGTTGCCCACCCCTGAATTAAGGACAAGCTATTAAGCTTAACAAAATATTAAAAAAGAAAAAAAGAATTTATTTAATGTTTTCATGTAGAGGATTGCCGTTTATGACATAATCCTGATAAACAAATTTAAGGTTTCGAAATATGTTTGTAACATTTTAATGTTTTACTTTTACATGGTAATTCTTCACGCAGCTGGTGCCTATTTTCACTCATTTGGGTGTTAGTTATTTTTCATCATTAGTTTTCACCCAGGGGTCTATTTTCAAAATTATATCTTAAAAATTGCATTTCTGATATTAATATGACGGCATATCATCTTAAACTAATTTCTGTAATATTCTGAGCCTAAAGATTCTTTTGTGCATTTAAGAAATCACACTTTTTATTTGTTATTTAAGAAAATTCGATTTCATAAGGATGCTACCGGTTTTCCCCTCTAATAGCAATATCAATAGATACGTTGTTGCTTTTAGTATACTTAGAAATTCTCAAAATCACCAGTCTGGGCCTTTACCAATACCTCTGGTCAGACATAGAAAGGGCTGGGAAATAACTCAAATGAGCCAGCCAAACATAGTGCTAATTATAGATGTCCCCAGCTGGGCGGGGGCGGGTGGAGGTGGGTGGGGGGGGGCATGTTATGTAACCTCCCGGGGCCCTTTGCAGCTGCAGTGTCAATAGTACATACGCACATTTAAGGCATCAGTCATATTGCTACGTTAGACAGGGACATGAGTAAAGTGCTCCAACCAGTGTGAAAGTTTGTGAAGAGTATGAGATCAAAATTTTCCCGTGTTTGTTATGGGACAGCCCCTGGATGTCGGTTGCAAAACGCACCCTCCCACCCAAAAGGCACCGACAGCCGACCTGCGCCCGCCACGCAGATCACCCGCGAGCGGAGCGGCGCGCATGTTGTTTTCTTGAACGAGAAAAGGGGTGCACTTTATGCACCCCCCCTTTTCTCTTTTCAAGAAAAGCGTTGAACGCCGTTTGAGGCGTTTGTGTTTTTATTTTGATTAAGTGGTTATAACCGTTAACGTATGGTTAGAGTTACAAGCTTGATAGTATCAACTCGATTATCAGCTCGTATGTCACAGGAGATAAACCTAACCAGCGTCTAATTTACAACTACATAAACGTTTTGTTTCAATGGCAACATAAAAAATGCCATGATTTATAGAGCTGTATAGTAAATAAACGGTCATCTTTACGTTATAAGTGTGAGAATAAAAGAGATTGGTTGAAGGGTGGTTTTCTACCTTTTGGTAGAAAACCGAATAGTCTGGAGGAGCATAAAAGGATGTTTATTTTCTTTTTAATATTGGAGAGTATGAGTAGGAGTAAATCTAGGAATAGAATAAGCCGTCACGAGACTTGATTCTTTACCGTTCCTTCCGACAACCCTGACAATATGGTCACAACCCTCCTGACCATGTCCGATTTCTGTATCGAACTCTTTTTCATAGAAGAATTTGTTGTTGTCAAGGGTGTTGACTATTTTGTCAGGATATCGGATGGTTGCATTGATAAGGGGAATAACAATGTCAGCGTGCAGAAATATAGAAGGTTTCCCATCAGGATCTGCTTCTGATTTACGCCAAAAACGTCTCTGTACTGTTTCCTTGACAGAGTGTCGCGCAAAAATGTGACTCAAGATACATTGTGTTGTCGGTAAACCGACAACACAAGGTTTCTTGGTTATCATATCTTTGAGCGTTAGATTTGGTTGTTGGGTTAGCCGAATGTTTTTCAGAAGTTTGCAATTTTGAAATAAAATGTTTGGATGAATTTCACCCTCAATTTGATACATGCCGTCTCTTGGACAGATGTATTTCACCCAATGCTCCTCTCCATAGATACCTGATGCTCGCGCAAAAGGCACGTTGACCACCTCATTTCGAAAATGAGATGGTCTTCCAATGAGCGGTGCCAGCGGTACACGGTGCTGAACCGAGGGTTGTGCGTTCATGTACATGGTGAGACTGGTGCGATTGATGACAAGTCTAGAAATGAATCTCAGAGGGTCTCTGAGAGCGTATATTATCATTTTTGTTACCGACCACAATACGTATCTCCAATGAAACCGAAATTTTTGAATATTTGTTATGAAGTGCACGTGTCAGACTCTCGCGTCACGTCACTAATGGAACCATGTACTCAGTGATATCTACTTATCGGTAACAAAACAAAATACGAATAAAATAACGGACGACGCTCATGATAAACTTTGTGAAATTGGAAAAACCGTCCTACGTTTAATCGACGTTGATAGTAAACTTTTGTATAAAAGACTCATGGGCTGGAGTCTTCTCAACACTCTCATGATGGGACGTAGAAGTTTGACTGCTCGTGGAAAGACCTCAGCATCCTCCGCTCAGGAGGGCCTTCCGAAGCAGGCGCCTCCTGGAAATTCGGTCATTGATGAATACTTTGATCAATACCGAGTGTTTCCATCGAGAGAAGACGCCGGTTACGTTCCTGTTGCAGTTGGGGGGTATGCGACAGATTCGTCCATGGACACTCAATCTGGCTATATGACAGATGTAGGCGAAGACACGTCCATCCCCGTCAACGCTGTTGATGCCAGTCTATACAACGATATTTCTGATCTGTGGAATCCCGAGCCACCTGCACCTTTGACTGACGCTGTCACCGCCACAATCGCCACCGCCGCCGCCGCCGCCGCCGCCGCCGCCGCCGCTACCCTCCAAGACGACTCCAACAAAGAAAACGTGCCACCACCGAAAGAAGGCGAAGCTCTTTCGGTACCGATCACCATCGAAGAAGAGTCGGAGGGAGAACCAACAGACAAGAAAAAGGCACCGCCGAGAAAACGTAAGCCTGCTGGTGAACGGAAACCTCGTGCAAAGAAAGGTAAACCAGTGGCAGTGGACGTTGAACTAGCGAAGCAGTATGCTGATGCGGTCTTGAAGGAGCTACAGGCACAGCAGAGTAAAGCCGCCCCTCTCTCGCCTATATTGGACCTGACCGGATTGTTCTGGCCACTGGAATTGGACGTCGACTACAAGGACGGTTACATCACGCAAGCTAAGAAGGTGTATTTCCTCAACAGTGACGCCTTCAAGAACACCTGCATCCACGTGTATGGGCCACCTGATCCTGTAGGGGTAAGTACGATTTTAAATTATAGAAGCATTATTTTTATTTCAGGTAACATGTACTTCGTTTATAGTTAACTTTCATTGTAATTATTTAATGTGATTAGAAAAGTAAAGAATACATAAGAGTGTAAATAGAGATAGAATGAGAGAGAGAGAGAGAGAGAGAGAGAGAGAGAGAGAGAGAGAGAGAGAGAGAGAGAGAGAGAGAGAGAGAGAGAGAGAGAGAGCTCCAAATTTATACATATAACTCAAAACAAAATTGTGCTTATATTTTTATATACCAGGGGAAGGCCAAGATCCATCTGGGGTCCCGCCACTATGTGGAGCAGCTGGAGAAACGGGTCAACTCGGGCGGGGTGCACGACGCACCTCCGAAAGACCAGGGGCACACCGTGCCATACGCACTGTTCTTCGACTTGGTTAGCACGCTCGGACCAAAGATCCTGAATGACTTAAAGCAGTCCGAATAGATCACAGAACATGCTGTAATCACCAAGGGCAGGTAGGTGTGGTCTTACAACATATCAGTAACTATACATGGTGTGGTGTGGTTGCCTATATACATATATACACAGAAAACATTTAATCTTGCTGTAGATATTATATTAGCTAGCTTCAAAGAAAATATTTAGTCAGCTTTTTATATATTCACCTAGCGCATAGTTAGTGTAACACATAGTTAGCTTCAAACAAAAAATATTTAGTCAGCTTTTATATAACTAGCTAGAACATAAGTGAATATTTTATATAGTTATTAAGTCGAAAATAAGAAAATGAATCAGAATATAAATTGTCCGATGTGTAACGTGCCACGTCGTCCTCGCAATTTTTCTTTACATTCTGGAAAGGTTATCTGTTCTTCACCTACATGCGTCAGAGAACAGTATGATATAGAAACAACAGTAATGCCATCAACTATAGGTAGTTATTGGTGGTATCACGACACTTATGTTAAAAACTTTAAGTCAATCGCAAACGGTTTAGTTCTCCTAGGAAGCGTTCAATCAATTTTCAATGTCAGACTCTCAACTCTGAACATGAAAGAAGCAGTTGAAGAGATAATAGAGGCTATTAACAAAATACATCAGAACCAAGTTTTCGAATATAGACTAGCTATATCTTTAGGTGCATTACTTGAAAGACTTAATGGAGGAACAACAGAAACTGCCGAAGAAAAGATTTATACAGAAGATAGAGAAGTTATGTATTATCATCCTTCAGTGAATAACTCCTCTTTATTTTGGTTAGAGCACGAACAGCAAAGCAATTACAGACATATTAAAAATGATTCTGACTTGCAAGATGTAATAAGTTTTTTACACGATAAAGAATGGAGTGTCAATAGAGCTGACACAAGTTGGAGACTAGTGGGTAATGTAAACGCAAACATCTACATAGTAAGGGTTCAAGGTAGAGAGGATGGTCTAATAGGAAGATTGGATACAATTCCGAATTTCCTACGTAGACGAGGGTTACAACATTTCCATCGTAATCCAAAGAGCAAACGGGTGTACAAAGACTACCTGTGTTTTTTTAGATGTCTGTCGTATTTTCTTTTCAAAAACACATCCCACTGTGAAAGACTACTTCAAGAATGTTTTCCTGATGAAACTAAAGTATCATTCAGAGGCATTTCAATTAAGGCCTTGACCCAGATAGAAGCCAAATACAACATTATGATAAGAGTGTTTTCACTCATTCCTAAGAAGAGTAGCACTTCCAAGAAAAAGAAAGTTAAAAGGGGAACACCTTGTACATTAAAATGTATAAAGGGAAATTTAATGAGTGTTGAGGATGAGTCTAAAGTTATGACACTAAATCTATACGACCATCACTTCAGTCTAGTAAACGATCTAAATAAATATTCACAGTTCCACATGTGTCGTAAGTGTAGAAGACTCTTTGAAACAGAGTATAATCTTAAGCGACACACTAACATAAAAAGCGACTGTACGCAAGTTAAATTCATCTACAAAGGTGGTATTTACAGAAACAAACCATCTGTATTTGATAGACTGGAGGAGCTAGGTATAAAAGTACCAGCTGAACTTCGAATATATCCATACAAAATTGTGTATGATTTCGAAAGTTATTTTTCTCACAAAACAAAAGGTGATGTTCAGACAACTAACACAGTAGTCGAATCACATCATGTACCGCTTTCATCTAGTGTAGCAAGTGACTTTCCAGAATGGGAAAAACCAGTTTGTTTCATAAGAAAAAGTGATGGAGAAAATGATGAAATAGTTCACGACACACTGGATTACATACAAAAGTTAGCTGAAAAAATAGGAACTGTTGTAGAAACACGTTTCTCTCACATAATAAAAAAGCTTGAAAAGTATAAAAAAAACGAGATTGCTGAAGGAAAAAAAGTGCCTAAATCACTAATGAAGAGCATAGGAAAAAAGGGTAGTTATAAAACCTCGCACAGAATAGATAAAATCAAAATTCGTCTTATGAACTATATTTACAGAGTACCTGTCATAGGTTTCAATTCTGGTCGCTACGACTTAAATCTAATAAAGCGAGATTTCCATTCCTTTTATGCAAAGAAGCAAACAGCTGAGATGAAAACCATAAAAAGGAGTAATCAATACATAGCTGTCTACAAAGAGAACTGTGTTTATTTAGACATGTTAAATTATCTAGCTCCTGGATACTCCTATGCTAGCTATTTAAGGATAGACACCAGTGGTTGGAGCGTGAAGAGTGCTCCTCCCTTTATTCTCAAGCACAGGATTTGTTCTGTATATAATTATTTAATGAAAAACATCATTGAATAGCCAATGAATAACTATATCTATTGATATCATTTATATCAAAATAGATAGAATGACGACTGTGTAGGTTTGGCATAAACTTAAAAATCATAATATGCAAACTTATTTTTTGAACACTGATATCTCACTTAATATTCATCCTATCTCTTTGAAACTTTTGGTAGATTTTCTTGACATATAGACAGAGGGAAGCGTGTCTCAGAATTATGTTATAGGCCCTGGTTTTCATTTTATGAAATGTAGAAAATTAATTTGCAAATTCTTCAAAAAAAAGTTTCCCGTTTTTTGCCGTTTTTGACTATAAAATCAAATCTAGGGCCTTAATAAAAAATCTGAGACACGCTTCCCTGCATATGAATGTTACAAAGCTGTCTGTAAAATTTTGTTCATGGAAGTTAAATATCAACTGAGATATTGATGTTCAAAAAATAAAAGTAGAAAAATCTATTTTTATTTCATAAAGTCTGCGTTCTTACTTCCACTATAATTTCATTTATATTTATGGATAGAGAAAAATCTGAGCTTTTACATGATGTATAGCATGTTAGAATATGAGCGGTAGTTAGAGAACCACTGACGCTTTAACGAATCTGCCCCCAACCACTGGTGTCTATCCTTAAAAGCTTTCCTACAAGATGAAAGTAAAGGGTTCTTTCCATATGAGTGGATGACATCAACTAGAAAACTAGGGAACTTAAAACTTCCACCTCGCTCAGCTTTCTATAGTTCACTTACGGGTACTTCTATATCAGAGGAAGACTATGCCAAGTGTAAGAAAGTGTGGAAAGATAATGGAATGACAACTTTCAGAGATTATCTAATATATTACAATAACAAAGATGTAGAACCTTTTGTCAAAGCTATAAACCAACACATGAAATTTTTCAGTGAAAGAGGAATAGATATGTTCAAAGATGGTCTGACTCTTCCAGGGCTTACACTAAAATTTCTATTTGATAACACATCATCAAACACCCTTCCTTACATTATATTCTCAGAGGCAGACAAAGATGTGCACAAATTAATTAGAAGCAATTTGGTAGGTGGTCCATCGATTATATTTCATAGACATCAAAAAGCAGGCGTGACACGAATACGGGGAAGATCATTCGGACCATTAAGTAAAGTGTGCCGTCATCTCATAGGAGTAGATGCAAACAGTCTTTACCTTAAATGTATGGGTGAAGAACACTGTACGGGGTACTTTGTAGTCCGCAGAAGTAGTAACAATTACAAACCTGAACAATCTCAAAAAGTCAGTCGCGCTGCAACAGAATGGTTGCAGTTTCGAGAGATTACAGACAAAGTTAAAATACTACATGCTTATAACCATGGGGAAGTTAGTGTGGGTACAAAAAGAGTTCGAGTGGACGGACTGGTTCCAGATACAAAAACCGTGTATCAATTTCATGGTTGCTACTGGCATGGGCACGCGTGTCACATGAATAAAAACACTCTCTCTACTGATAAAGGGCGTAAACTAATGTCAGAAAGATGTCGACAAACTCTTAAAACAACACTGTATCTAGAACTAATAGGTTATACTGTCATTGAGAAATATGAATGTGACTGGAACAAAGACAAGAATAACAACAACAGTGTTATAGCATGTAAATCACTGTGGAGCATACCGATTCCAAACACACACAATACCCTTTCTGAAATAGATATAATAAACGGCGTAAAAAATGGGACTATTTTTGGACTAGTATCGGTGGACATACACACACCTGATCACCTTAAATTTAAATTTGAAGAAATGACGCCCATTTTCAAAAATACAATGGTGTCAAGAGATGATGTAGGAGAACACATGAAACAACATCTATTAAAGAACGATAGAGTGAAAAGACCACAACGTCAATTAATCGGAAGTTATTTTGCAAAAAATATTTTATTAGGTTCACCACTACTTAAATGGTATTTAGAAAAAGGCTTAATCGTAACAAAAGTTCACTTACTAGTTGAATACATACCACAGAAATCGTTTCTCTCATTTGTTGATCAAGTAACAGAGGCACGAAGAAAAGGGGACAAAAACCCTGACTGTAAAATTCTCTCTGACCTCTACAAACTCCTAGGAAACAGTTCATATGGAAAAACGATTTGTAACAAACAAAACTTCACAAACACTCGATATATGACACCAGAAAAAGCCGCTAGAATAGCTCTTCACTGGACAGTACAAGATGTCCAAGACTTGTGTGAAGATACATGTGAAGTCTCATCACTCCCTACGTCAATAACATACGACCTTCCAGTTCAAATAGGTTTCATGGAATATCAATACGCAAATCTGAAAATGTTACAATTTTACTACGACTTCTTATCAAAGTACATTGAAGAATCTGACTTTGAACTCTGTGAAATGGATACAGATAGTCTGTATTTTGCACTCAGCGCACAGACTTTAGATGAATTAATAATTCCAGAAAAAAGAGAAGCCTATTATAGAGAACGACACTTATGGTTACCATCAGAATCTTGTGATAATGAACATCACAGAGAACAATATATAATAGCGAAAACAAATAATTTACCATGGTTTCCACAACCATGTTGTAAAGAAAGAGAAAAATATGACAAACGGACCCCAGGACTATTCAAAATTGAATGGGAAGGAGATGAAATGACTTCACTAAATTCAAAATGCTATATCGGTCATGGAAAGGAAAAGAAAACTAGCTGTAAAGGTGTGATACAGAAACAAAACATACTTGACATGGAATCTTTTAACACCGTACTCGAAACACAAATCACGATGGACGCCGTTAACACTGGTTTCAAAGTTGTAGATCATCATATAATAACATACAAACAGAAAAAGAGAGGATTAAGTTATCAATATATAAAAAGAAAAACTTGTGAAGACGGTGTGAGCACGATACCCTTAGATATCTAGGAATTCGGCAATCATGTTGTAAATATTCTTTAATTCTGAAAAATAACAGACTTATAACTACGAAATATATCATTTATGAAGGAAATACTCCAACAAAAAAATATAAAATATAAAAATATAAAAAAATATAAAAGAAAAAGAAAATTAAACCTGTACATATCATTTATCTAACTGCTGTTTTAAAAAAAAAAATATTCAAAAGTTGAAATTTAAAAAAAAAGAAATAATTGTTTAAGAAAAAAGAAAAAAACTTTAAAATTATAATAAAAATAAAAATAAAATTATACAAAATCTCACATAGAGATAGAAAAAAAAGCTTGAAATATAAATATTTGTCTAAGAAAATGAAAAAAACTTTAAAAAATTAAAAAAATTAAAAAAAAAAATAAAAAAATTATACAATATCTCACAGAAACCAAAAAAATGCATGGCTTTATGCATGGCTTTATCTAGGGTAGAACTCCCGGCAGCGAAAAATCTCAGCGAATCACAGAGAAATTTCAGGTGTCTACCCACTACCAGTTATTTTCTTAGTACATACTAAATAGTAAATACTACAAAAATAACTGGCTACCCATATTTTATTCATCTAGTTGCTTAGTGTAGCCATAGTTTCAAGTATTATATTACAGCTTCAATATGAGTGACAGCAGCTATTCGGATTTTCTAATCGATTTGGCAAGCAATGATTCATCAACAAATGATAACGAGACCACACTTAGTTGGGGTCTCGATTTATCATTCCTCAATATTGCTGAGTCACGACCTGAATCTCCGGATAGTACTCTCGACTCTAACTATCCATCAGCAGACATTAATTTTCAACTTATACCCAAAAATGATAAAGTCGCTGTACTTTGCGGATGTAGTGGATATTTCTTTTGGGAGATTATCCCCGCACAGTACAGCGACTTTTATCTGAAACCACACCATGTTAGTACTGTAGACCACACCACTGGTACGACGCGATCCTGTTCCACTTTTACAGAAGCTATGTGGGACGGGTATAGTTTCGCAATGAGCCAGCTTATCAACGGCGATAACCACAAGGACTACTGTTTGGCGGTGTATCAACATCATCAAGACTCATGTTTCAGAGTTACTACCAGATACACCGTCAACAGTGTAAAGTCACTTATGGTTTTCATTGAGCAACATAAAGTGACAGCCGTTTCACAGGCCTTTTGTAAATGTCGAATCCGTGATTCCGATGTCACTTTTGTTGGTCCTTTGTTCTGTTTTACATGTATACAACTACACTGTGAGCTGAAATCAATTTACATTCAGGCCATCAAAAATTTCTTTTCATACCAGGTGCAAATGAATCCTGTTTTCGGTCACAATGTGTTGGCGACTGAAGTAGACTGTAACTTTTTCAAAGCACAGTCTCTCTTTCACCATACCATTGCTAAATCCGTCAGAAATCCTCATCACACATATGTATACACTCACACATGGAACAAAGAGAAACTGAAACAGCCGAAGATAAGGACACTTGCCCGAAACTGTTCTCATTGTTTAATTTGTTTATTACCAGGCAACAGAAACAGTGTTTTCTTATGCCAACAGTGTAAATGATTTTGTATTATATATTTTTCACTTTGTGAACAGTTTCAATGTAAATAAAAGATTACACCATGTATCTGTGACACTGTAAATATGTTTCTATATATGTTTCTAATGAATAAAACTTATAAATGAATTTTATATGTTGTGTTTTCTATACGTATATTATTTAATGAATATAAACACGAAAACTCTATATTCAGTTTTCTATACGAATATTATTTAATGAATATGAAGACGAAACTTTATCAAAATCATATTAAACGAATACATACACATAAAGTAGATATAATCGAATCGAATAGTAATAGTATAAGTGATAAAATTGCAAAGGGGTCGGTGCGCGCAGCCCATGGGAGGGTTTGTTTTAGGAATGAGGTGGAGACCTCCGGCCGTGCCTCCGGTCTCCACCTCATTCCTAAAACAGCCCTCCCATGGAATGCCCGCACCGCCCCCTTTGCAATTAAAATATCAGAACATATGTAATATTTTATCCGTAACCAGAATATAGGGTCCCTGAGAAAGCATGCCAGGGGAAGAGCACGTTGAGGAACGACGTGCAGACCTCCGGCCTTACGGCCTCCGGTCTCCACGTCGTTCCACGGGCTCTTCCCCTGACCTGTTTTCTCAGTGACCCTGTTTTCTAATATTTCTAACCTCTGACCTCTGACCTAATTACAAAAATAGCTTTTATAAGTAGGTCATAATGACCTAATTATTCAAAGTCTCTATTAAGCTATGAACCTATTTTAGACCTAAACTCGGTCGTAGTGACCTACTGACCTACTTAGTAGCATTGACTATGCGCGCCAGCGACTCCATCATACTACTTGTATGTATGCAAAGCGGGAGGGGCAGTAGGCAAGAGCCAATATGGTAAAACCGAAATGTACCATATTCTCAACCGTGCTTAAACACGATTGCGCCATTAATTTTGTTACTCTGAGTGTAAGTGTGCCTGCAAGTATGTGTGTGCATGGTGCCTGTGGGAGGTGGGGAGGGGGCAGTGCATTAATGGTTATAACCTTTTTAATATTTATCCAATCTTTACACAGTAAGCACTTACACAATCCTCATAATGTAGAAAATTTTTAAGTATAATACTTCAGGATATTTTGTATTTTGATAGGTTTAGGGACCATTAGAGCAAAATTTAATAGACCTGGTGGGATATTTTCAGGCTTAAATGTAGATAATACATTTTTCTGGCAAAATTCATGTGGTGACCCCATGTTTTCCTTGTTGAAAATGAAAGCTAACAGTCTGATGCACATTATGTTTCATTTTTATTGATTTTTCAACTTTGAATTATTTTTGTGAACTTTCTTGTCAGAAAATTAATTTTTCTACTAAATTGATTGCAATGAAAATAAATTAAAATGCAGTTAACAAGACAGATTATTTTTCCAGGCCATGCATAAAGTCTGTGAACATGTGTCCTAGCTTTAGATTCATGTGATTAGATTGTTTCATTTGAGGATTAGCATGGAAGTTTTCACAAAAGTTTTATGGCTGAATATGGTTCTTAAAACCTTCATTTTGTAGGAATTACCCCATATTACTCTACCTGTTGATCAAATGGTAGCATGGTGACCCCCTGATTTTTTTTCCATTTTTGGACTATAAATATATTTATCTGGTATTTCTCTTTAGATCTATAATGGCGCCATTGCCATTAAACACAGGGGCAGATTTTGGAAAGTGGGCTTTCGCATATATATGTTAAGTACTAAAACCTCTTGGATTCATCGAACTCACACAACATCTTTTCTCTTTGGCAAGTTTAATTCTGCACCAAAAGGGGTGGGGGGGGGGGGGGGTCAGGACTCCCAGAACTCGCCCCCCCCCCCCCCTTTGAACCACTCCTGAACCACTCCATTTACCCAGGCTGACCTGACAAATCACTCTTTATCACCTGCATGGCCAAGCAGCGGGCCATACAAGGGTCAGTGCGTAGTGACAGGCTGTACGGCCCACTCCTTCTTTACAGTATTTTACACATATTTACAGAATTGTTTGGGTGATAAAATACAGAAGACCCTTATAGGATGTCCTCGTGTCCTCAGATGACCCGCTGCCTTCGGCCTTGGGCTGTCCTGCCCCTTCCGGTCCGTCCAGCCACCAGCGGGTCTTCTTATATTAAGATGATATTCCCCTTCATAAAGGAGGTAATACACAATAGATCCTGTCACCAAATAGTGAGTAGACCTGGTCACAATTTTCACATTTTCACATCAAAAAAGCTTTAATTGACTAACAATATTTTTATATTTTCTGTGTATTGTGGACAGGAAGCATCCAAAGAGGAGACCTGGTTGGTCTTAGACAGTTTTATATATCATTTATATACTTAAGGGGGGGGGGGACGCTTGCACACTTTGCATTCAAATTCTGTTACGTTACCTGCCCAGATTGTTATATCAGGGGCCGTTTCATAACAACCTCCGTAGCTACGAAGGTTTTACCTTCCCTTACGGAAACTGTATGAGAGTTTGAAACTCTCATTTCATAACAAAACTTGTATTATTCAATTCGACAAAGAAATGCATCAATGTCTAAATTCATTTGCATCTCGATTACAGTGTTTATAATTTAAAATTGTAAACATTAGGATAAGAATAGTCATTTTACCATATATGCTATTGCTAGATATGGTAACACTTCTTCTTTTAGGCAAAGTGCTTGATGGGATCATCTAGATTAAGGCATATTGGAGGCTTGAAAAGTTCCTTAAACATATATTTCTTTGAAATATCACAAAATATATAATGCACAGAGTGTTTTTTTCTAAGTTTTAACTAATATAATTATATAAGAGAAAAGGGCAGTGAGTTGACAACAAACACATCAGATGATTACTTATCATGGTTGCAACTTATTAGAAGTACCAGTTTTACGGGGGGGATTCCAAAATTGAGGTATTTTACCAAAGTGTTCCATTGAGGTTCATTTGAATTATAGCCAATTATGGGCCATTGCAACTGAAGTACTATAAGTTTTAGGGTGTAGTACTTTCAATATATGGGTGTTGAGGGGAGTAATGAAGAGTTGAAGACAGGAGTATTGTTGGAGATGATGTTGTATTAAATCTTCAGTCACAGGTTAATAACCATAGGCCTAAGCCTAGGCTGTTACACAATAGACATGTGTACACCTTGGTGTCCAGACTCCCACTGCCCAGAGTGGAGCATTCAAAGTTCCCTCTGCAGAGGCCTCCAGGGCCCTGATTGGTTGGTCATTATGGGCCACAAGGGTAGTTATTATAGGCTGCCTGCCTGCTATTCTCTGGGTAAGACCTTAGACACTTGCAATGGGGTGTGTTAAATACGTTGGAGCATTTCCTTAATTTACCTAAACTTTGACATGCTAGGTGTCTATAAAACTTAGAGATGCCACTCCGGACTGATGAAAAAGTAGGAAGAGTAAGAAAGACTTTTCCTCTTTTGTTCCTAGAAGCAACTATGAGGGAAATAACCTTTAGAAATACAGACCTGATACTACAGTTATATTTGAATAGCTTGAAACAATAATAACCAAAATAATGCTCTAAAACAGATATTGAAGTGATGTAGGAAAAAGACGATTGTGCAATCCAAAATCACTAAAAAGTAGGAGATCCTACAAAAGTAGGGAAAATGCCATATCTGAAAACTGAATCCAGACAAGTACCTAACATTCAAAGGTTGTTCTGAGTCACTCAGGATGGTGAGAACTGCTCACTGTTTTGCAGGACCGCAGTCTTTGTCATGCAGAGGTCTTTGATAATTACATCTGTCATGTAACCCTAGCTGTTTGTACCTTTTTCAATGCAATTAAGATACCAATTTCTAGAATTGTACTGACAAACTTGATAGTGATTCATAAGAACACTGGCCCATACTGAACATTTATTTGGAACCACCTCTCCTTTAATATCAATTTCAAAAAATACTAGAGTTAAGGAAACTGTATAGACTTCCCAGCATACATTTTGATCAGGGGCAAGTTTCACACTGCCAAAATTATACCATTGAATAAAGTTAAGATTTTAAAGAGATACTTACGACAGATGGGTATCTTCTAACCAATGTTTTCTCAGACAATAAAGTAAGTTAGGACTCTTTCAGTAATTTAAAACCATTGGACTCGACACTTTTTTTGTGTGAAAATCTAAGATTAGATGTCTATTTCAGCTCTTAAATGTCTTATTGTTTATGGGCTATCATAACTTTTAAGATTATGGACGCTTGTAGTATCTATGAATACGATGGAATAACAAATATTTGTCAATTTATGATTAAACATTGATTAATATAGAAGATTGTAGTATCTTATTTCCAAAGTGGATTGCCACCTAATTCAATTCATGCAGTATACACTAGATGGGGTATTGTCCCACAGTGGTGGGAAATACAAAGCTCATAATGAATATACATATCTAACCATAAATTTTCAAATAAGAAAATGAATTCATGATAAAAACTTCAATCATATGACACAATCATATCAGGAAAGACAATGATTTTGCCCATGAATTCAAATCCTCAGTGCATTTTCTATATTCATGCAGGGGGTACGTAGAACAATGCTGCCATCTACATATATTTGGACAAACCATATCCAATTTATTTCACTTTATATACGGGTTGGCATGCCCTTGAGGTAAAGGTGATTCCTCATTAGATTTGTCTGTAGTAAGTGTTAAGATATGTAAAATATGACCCTAGGTATAGAACAAATGATCTTGAATGGTATCTTAGCACTTAAGATCATGAATATGGCACAGTGTGAAATGCCCCCTAAGACAAGTGTGCACCTGAAATATACAAAATAAGCTATCCATGACAGGGGGAATTGTGTGCATTGCAAAGAAAACATCTTAATATTAGGTTTGTATTACACTATTATAGATAAGTATAATGGTTTATGATACATATATGTACTTTGTGAGACAAATCATTCACTCCCCTGTCAAATGAGAGCCCTGGTTAAATCCAACCATTATAATATTCTTGGGTGTTGATCAAAAAAATCCAGCACCCGCAGTAAGTTAAAATACCCATGATTTTACATTCTGATATTGTGGGATTTTAGATCAACAAAATTTCTTTTAATTTCTTTTAATCATTTTCAATTCTTCCAACTCTTAAACTCTTCCAATATTATGTCTTTCCAACGCACTTTAGAATTATTAGTCAATAGATAGATGTACAATATATCCAACTTTAATGAATACCTTTCAAACCAACTTAGGATTTATCAACTTTGTTTAGATACACACTGACAGCTAGGATGATGTTGCCATGGCAACCAACATGGTCATACAATACAGACATAATTTCCAGTCTGGGCCATAACTGTAATATACATAAACACCCAGGATACCAGACACATTATGATGTTAAAAATGTCTAGCATTAATATTATTACCGATGCACTTAGATCCTGGAAAAATATATACCCCGAGGTCTACCTGTAATTGGATAAGCTGGAATCTCAACGGTACCAGTATCACCAATTTCTGTATATAGTAAACCGGTGTGATGGGAAATTACGAAGTGACATGGGAACCAACTTAAACTTATGTAAACCTGAGTTGGAAGTTTACAAAAAGAATTGGATGTATCGTGCCAATTCAATATGGAAATTTTTGCAAATACATGAACAAAAGGCAGAATCTGAAACTGCTTTTGGTAGAAAGTTAACTAGAGATATCATAATATTATGTGTTATATGGAAAAAACTGCATGAACCAGGAATAACTTGAATAACAATACATTTATGTAATAATAATTATCATTAAGTTTATTGACTGTGATGTAAGTGTAATCAAACAATTGTATATATTTCATTATAATCCCAATGTCTGTTATGTCGTCATGAAAAACACATAACTGTGATGATGTTATGTTCAATAAAAAAAAAAGAAATTTGGAGGCACCATCTTACCATAATATTCCATGTTGTGGCTACTGGCATCATAGAATGTTAAGGGCAATCTTTAATTAATTGGCTGAAATGGAACCGAATTTGAATATTGACACAATATGACATAGAAGGGTCTTCTCTTTGTTATGTAATGCATTCAAAAAGTGGCCATGCTTCAATCTATCTGCTAAAAATGATGTTGTAGTGGACAGTTTCAACATTTTCCAAATGTTTGTCATTACAATTGTTTTTGTTCAAGGGTCAGGGTGAGTTATTGACAATATTTCGGGGATGTCCAAGACACTTTTGTTTCTTATGGTACATGAAGCAACCATGTAGACTGTGAGAAACAAATTAGTGTGTTTGTTTTTTAATGCAATGCTATGTTACAAGACACTCTGCATTTTCAGGAATCCTAAAAACAGATTATGCATATTCCATAAGAACTATTCTTGCACATCAGGAAGAAGCAGCTATTTTTAATTTTTCATATTTCCATTGGTGTTGTTGAATAACTCTAGGTTTTTTAAACAACCTACAGCTGACCAATAAATAGATAGAACATGTTTGTCAGCCAGCCAAATAGTGAACAATAAAATGTAATACACAAATGAATACAACGTTAGAGGGACTATCACCTTGGTCATAGTCGTCCCAATCCTGTCACCTTAGACCCGGCACCATGCTGTCTGCTGACAAATATCAATTCTAGGCCATAATCAAGCATGTTAGATTGTGTTTATTGGTGGTTGAAACAATCACTTGTCAGTGTGGATATAATGGGGGACATTTACTAAATTTCAACCAATACCTTCTTGTTGGTGTATTATTTCTTTCAAATCAATACAACTCTCCAACAAATGTAGTTGGTCGGCAGTCAACAACTTTTGACTGCCAATATTTTTGTCACTGGTAACACATTGTAAAGATATCCAATCTTTTTATAGTAGATACTCATTGATGTATTATCCTAGAACTAGAAGAGTGAAATGGGTAATCTAATTGAACCTAAGCCCATAGATGAACATGTGGGGGGGGGGGGGGAGGTGTAGGGCCACCTGTGGGGGACTAATGTAAGCAGTTTAGGGTTCCACCTGTGAATGGTTGTAATTACACACCCTCTGTACACACAGCTGCCCATGCAGTCCCTCTCCCTTCATACATCCCTAATTGGGTTGTAATTCACATCCCTCTGTCATGTAATCCCACCTTTTAGATTGATGTGTGAATAAAGTTTCCATCCATCCACCAAAGAATACAGACCTGCCTCAGACTTCCTCATTTACCCCTTCATGTCATGGGACCATCCAGGGCACCCCTCAACAACTTGTAGTTTTATAACATATCAGCAGCTGACTAAAGTCCATATTCCACTATGCAGTCAGGGACCATTCGCGGTGGCCTGTTCAGCCTGTTCAAGTAATTTGAATTTCAGATATCAACATGTTGGTATCTGCCACCACAAGCAATCCTCAGAAAACATATATAAATGCATTTGCAGAGGTGCTTGTGATGGGCCACCACAAGCATATACCCGTATTCCATGTTGCAGTGGCTTGTTTTACTTGCAATGGTAATTAGAATGGCCCATAGCAATTAGAATGCTATAAAGTGAAATAGTGCCTTAACAGTCATCATTGGTGAAGTGAGGACCAGCCTGTAGCCTCTAGAAAAGCCAGCAGTAAATTATGGTCTTGCAAGTTAGGATTGATGTATAGAGTAGCAAGTATGATTAGCAAAAAACATAATATGATTACGATAACCTGGGAATAATATCAGCAGCAATATTAGTGTTCTTGATGGGCCATAGTTATGGTGGTGCGGGTCTGTAATTTATCAGATGTTTATAACTATGTATGGGAGAAGAGATATATTGATGTATCTAGTACTCCGTCCGCATTGGGCAGGACGATATCAGCTTTGTCTGATTTATTCCTACATCCTGAAAAAAGGACAACCCAGGCAAGCAAAACATTCATTAAATGCATAACTAAATTAAACTTTAAAGTTAAAATTCCACAGATAGTTCCTTAAAAGCACAATTCAGTCCGAAGATAAAGACTTGTATTTCCAGATATGGGAAGGCATGTCTGAAGACAGGGGGCATATATTTTCTTAAATGAATTGAAGAATGTCTGGCATGTTTCTAAATTGAGCCTTGATACTAGTTCTGAGGTTTGACCTATGGGAATAAAAAAAAACATGGAAAAAAAAAGGGAGCCATAACCAATAAATTCAATGAAATTTTCCGAACTCAAACAATCATGGAAATCCATTCATTGAGCCTATTTCTGGCCCATATTAAAATCTAAACCATGAAATATGGTTAGGCAAAATTTTCAAAACTGTATAGAAATATGTTAGATGAGTCGAGTTAAGGTCAGTGGTAAAGTATTAGCCATGAAAACTAGCTCAAACTGAAGTAGAATGCCACAAGATATGGTAATATTTGCATTTGTTTGTAAACTAACCCTATTTTTGCAGATCCACATTAATCTATTTGAGCAAAAAAAACATAATTTTAATGATTTTTACATCCAGGTAGTACTACCTTTAAAAAAACTTTTTCAATATAAAGCATCTAGTTGAGCATTTTACGACTTTCCTATAGATCAAAATATGTTTATAAGGTGGATTGAATCAGGGATCATCTGTTTTTTGTTCTATCTTTTTTTACATTGTTTTTATTGGGCATTCAGGTTCAGCTTAGTCAGTCTCCACCCACTTTCACTCAAAACATGTATACACTGGAAGGTGGGAGCAGTGAAGAGAACTCAACAGAGAACTCAACATTATATTATTGTCATATTCAATAAGTTATCATCAAAATCACAAGATTATGAGGTTTATGAGATGGGATGGGATAATTGTGATTCCTAATTGTTCAAATTTTGGCTGTTTATAAAATATTACAAATGTTTTGAATAATAAGATATTTGTTTTAGATGGTGAATTAAAACAATGGAGTTTTTGTTGCTTCTTAATATTAGGCATCTTCAGCCTCAAAAAAACGCATTGTTAATGCAACAGGCCATCAATCTTTCATGATATCACCTAAAAGAAAGGCGAAGGGGTCATTCAAGTTCCACTCAACCAAATTTCGGAGGGTCATACATAAGAGACCCACTTCAGTAAGGAGATCACCTGTCTTAAAGACCAGTTTTTGGTCAATCAGGAAAATGTTCCTCTATTTCAGTCATGACTTATTGAGACTGCTATAGGAGCTAGCTATTATCCATAAGGCAACGCAACTAATTAAGTACACTATTAACTCTCTATAGTTCACTTTGACTGCCCAACGCCCTTCCCTACCCCCCTCAGAAGTCCAAAGTGGCCCTCTTTTTTAAGCACTCTCCTGGCTCTGGCTTCCTTGGTTTTCCAGGGGAATAGCTTTTTGTTACTCGCCCTCTCACTGCACAAGTTTAAATTGGGGTATTATTAATACTAGTACAGTTCTTCCCCTGGTCCGGGAATATTACATTTAAATAGAAAATGTATGGGAACTAACCCATTTGGTGTGAGATATATAGGTAGTACTGACCAAATTTTTAAAAAATAGTTATTCTCATGTTTACATAGGTTAAGTTGTGAAAATCAGTGAATTATCAGCAGAGATATCTATAAATAAAAGAAAAGATACTACAAAAAGTACATAAATGGATGAATTGGGGCCCCAAAAATAAGTTGTGTTCAGGTAACATAGGTTGAAAAAAATAGGGTAGGTAGGTCGTAATCTCTTCTCTTTTTTTGGCTTTTTTTCCTTCTTACCAAAGAGACAGTTTTGAAAATAAAGAAAATATTCTAAATATCCCCTAAAAAAAATTAGCATTTAAAGTACATGCCCTGAGCATCTTTATGTAATTTTATGGTTTGCCATGCAATTTTAGGTCAATTCTTTTGGATTTTGAAAAAAAAACATTACAAATTTCCTTTAAAAAGGTTAGGGTAGGGCCAAAAAATTGGGTAGGTAGGGTTCCTGAACACAACAATTTTTCATTTTTGGCCTTGTGCAACCTGGCAACACAACCTAGCAATCTAATCTAGCAACACAACATAAATATTCCACTGGTGCGTCCTGATTGGTTGATAGCTTAAGGGGGCGTGGCCTAGCAAAAGTTATTCCCCTAGTTCACTGCAATCCTACTGGTTTAGCTTAGAAAAGGGGGCATGGCTCTGGTTTCCTTGGTTACCAAGGGGAACAACTTTGTGTTATTCCCCAGCACTCTGTAGTTATCAGTGATCTGTAGTTAATAGGATAGTTATTTTGGTAATTCCCCTGGTCAAGAAATATAACATTTGAATAGGAAATGTATGGGCACTACCCAATCAGGGGCGAAATAAATCAGGCTTGTTTACATTGAATGTTTAAAGAAGAAAGGTATATGCATGAAAATTGACAGAAATTGCATGCTTGTTTTGGACCTCACAGAAAACTAGTTTTCAGATTTGTGCATCTAAATAATTATATATGTTAGTGGTCTATCTACAGACCTGACTAAATAATCTTAATACATGTATCACATCATTTAAACATTTGCTACATATATAACCTCATTGTCACAATTGATAAACTCAGAAGACCAGTTATCAGATTAATTGAATTCTCCCAGACGTGATCCTCTGGTTATTAGTATTTTGGCTGACCTGCAGGCTGAATCAAGATGCATTGTGGGTAATATGTTGACAAGTCCATTTCCTGTTATAAGCCTTTAACATGTCATAATTATTCGTCTATAACATTTTCCTTTGTTTGAGAATATAAAAAGGTAAAATTAGGTATGTTTTCTTTTTGTTACTGTATGTACTTCTGTTTCTGAAATTAATTTGAAAATATTTTCATTACATATTTGTATATTGCCATAAGATGCATTATTTCTATAAGTTTTCCCATGTTTTTGTCTACAAAATAAGCCAAAACTAGCCTGCAGGTTAATTAAATACAGGAAAACAGGGAACCGCGTCTGCCTGAATTATAATAGAATAAGTTGTGGTTGGAAAATAGGGGAAGACTGGACAAATCCAATCCATCAAAAGAATAAATAAAATTTGTTAAAAACAGATATATAGAATGGTATAAAACTGAAACTGTGAGCAGGCATATGTTTTCATCAGCTGCTCATGGAGCAGATTTCATTTTTTGTGCCATTTTATATATTCTTTTCAATTAAGGGTTGATCAGATCATTTCATACTCACTATCAGGAGGGATTTGAAAGGCATAGTCCATTGTGAAATAGCTTGGACGAATAAAAAAAACCAGCAACATTGGATTGCTGCGTGTGCAATGATAAATGGGTTGTCATAGTGAGATCTCCCATGTGAATGTAATGAAAAAATGTATGAGTGTGGGCCGTAACACTAATAGGCATGAATTATTTGGGCTACTAGATATAATGGCATTGTAGGGCCCTACATGCCCAAGGGTAATACCCATTATTGGATAGGATGGCATCATGTGAGTGCGGGTATTGACCTAATGTTAGGTTCACCCCCAGACATTAATCTTTCATGTTGGGGTTGTCAGAGGGTGGCCGTATGACCCAGAGGGCCAGGATGGTCATGTAATGAGGGCAGAGCCTGAAGTACATCTGATCCCCAAAGGTGGTACGGCAACCTGAGGATGACCCCTAATATTCTTTTGTATTTTAGCACCAAAGCAATATTCCAAATATGCTAAAGAGGACATATTGCAAATGAGGAGTGGAGCTTACAGCCTGTCAGTATGCTCCACCCCCTATACATACTGCTCCTTGGCAGTGCAGGCAATAAATATATATATACTGATTTATATCTACCTCCAGATTTATTCAATAAATAATAAAGTTAGGAATAGAATACTAAAGACCCAAACTCTGGGCAGACCGTATATGAATTACAACGCTGAAATTTTTAATAGAATGTATCAATAATTTTTTAAAGGGTAATATCAAATGATTTCATCTTATTCCATATCATAAACCTACCCCAAATGCTATTTTATGGCAAAGAACTGTACATAGTGAGTTATAAACCACCTGCTCCTATCAAATGAGTGTATTATATAGCACAGGGGAGCAGGTGGAAGATCGGCTATAAAAAAACTTTGTGGTCCCAATAAAATCAATTTGAAAAAAAAAACTGTTCAAGTGTTTGCCATAACACTAATAGGCATGAAATATCTGGGATGCCAGATATACTGGCATTGTAGAGCCCTACATGACAGCTAAAGCACCTAAATGTCATAGAATGTATGTATCAGGGACTGCCTGTTATTAGATATGTAATGGACTACTTGACCAATCATCAATTATTTTTAAAAAATCACTGATGCGGTACTGGAGAAGGCAATGTTAGCATTGCAACATTTACTGCAATGTCAAGATCTCGTTTGTTTGCCTAATTATCCGCATTTATTAATGTACATGAAGTAGAACAATTTTTACGATACAAACAATAATGGTGCGTATATTATTCCAATGGCCTTATACACAACAATGTTCCTACTACCAATTACATAGAAAACTATATCTTAACCCAGTAGCTCATCCGACAAGAGGCAGAATCATATCACTTACAATACCTATACCAAATATGATAAGCCTATAATCACAGTTTTTTGGTTTTTATCATGTGAGCATCAAGGTTACTAGATAAGATGAACCACATAGATGAAGTAAATAATTAATGTGATTGTGAAGTCTTTATCATGTGCTATGGTCTCATGCCCCTTGCCCCTTGCCCACTCAATGCATGCATAATGCACTGGAAACATTACTATTGAATAATTCTACTATAAAATAACAATTAAGCATTTCATTAATTTTACTATTATATTATTTTCAAATTTCATATCACGGTCGTTAGAAACACCAAATAGCCAATAGTGCACAATGCAAGAGAAAAACGGCCAACTCACGAATGGTGCATCATAGAATAATGCCAGTAGCTGAATGAGTAATCATCATGTTGAGCTGGGTTTGACCGAGTTTTACAGAAGCAGTCACTCTATGAAACACATGCAGACGTACTCTTCCAATTCTGCATTGATTTAGAGTAAAATAGAAAGTAGAACTACAATCTTCATACTAACAAAGCTGTCAAGCAGAAGAAACTAGTGAGTACTTTTAGTTCTTGTACCAATACTTTTCATTGTTGGTAAAAGTTATTTCTTTGCTGTAGATGCATCATCAGCCGAGTGTTTTTTACATCTTTAAATTTTCACTGAATGATTCCATATCTAGACTACATTGATGCATATTGATGTACATTTATGTATAAACATACAAATGGTTGGAATGATAAAATATCAATAACATATTCCAATAGTTTTCTTTTTTCAAAGTTGCTGAAGTTAGCTGCCATAAACCATCTAAAAGAGTGGATATAGTGAGAGTTTTGAATTATCTAGTTCAATTTTTAGAAATTGTTCAAAATGTTTGGAAAGTTATTTCTTATTCCTTTGATGGTGTTTCTCTGCCAACCAAATGTGCATAGACGGGAATTTAAGTGACTACAATGTTTAAAGCTACTATATTTCTGCATTGATTTTATACATTAATCTGTACTTTTGATATTAAATTTTATCTTATTTTCTTTGCAGCAAAAAAACACACTATAAGATGACAACTGCAATATGCCTCTGGATATTGGTATTGCTCTCACAAATTTCCAGTTCAATGAGTAGTATACAAAACCTAATAAGTGATGTGAATGAAATGGATGGCTATTACTTCACTGAATTAGGTAAAGCTCTTATAAAGCAAAGAGGTCGTTTACAATCAATCTATGAACTTGGAAACTGGGGGCTTAATGTTAATTGGAATGTGGGTCCTCCTTTCCTTGTTTCCCCTATCAAAGATGAAGAAAGAAAACTTGAGAATGTTGTCTACAGTTTAAATCAGTCATCGTTTCACCTTAATGCTGTCAACAAGATAACTGGTCATGTCTGCAACATCTCAGTAGACGGTCCACAGACAGTGAGGAATTATTTACGTATTTACCGCAGAATGAAAGAACAACATCAGGACAATTCTGGGATGGTAGGACTCCAATTCAGCTTATATGATCATGTTGTTGCCCTCCACGGTTTTCAAATTGCTGACAAGAACAGAGAGGGAGAGTTCAAATTTCTACCATACAGGCTTCAAGATTTAGCAAATATTTTCAGGTTTTTGAGTCCTTCAAGGCCACAGATTTTACCAAACGACATGCTGGAGATAACTGTCACAGATGGATGTCTCAGGGATTCTTCCATAAAGGAGTTAATAAATGGCACAAACATATTTAGAACATCAATATCTGAAGCAAGCAAAGATCCTGAATGTTCATCATTTAGAATTCCCAAATCTGAGTCATGTCTTAAGGTCTTCATTAACACTGGTATTGAAACACAAATCAGGTATATCTTTATGTTCTTCCTTCACATCCAAGATATGTTCTTTCAAATGCAAAATACTGGGAAATGGTCTGCAAAAGTACGACAAGTTTGCATGGTTGTCCCTTCTAAAAGATTAGATCTTTCAATTTACAAAGACTTTATTGTGAGTGAATGTTGCTTTATTCAAAAATCAGAATCTACAGTGTATGCAGAAGGAAGAAAACTGTTTTATTGTCACAGGCCCTACTACATTACCAACCTTCTGGGATTGTTAACAGTCTTTATGAGTTATATTGCCGTTGGAGCTGCCCCATTGATAATTCAGTGGATTCCATCATCTGGCCAGTGCCCCCAAGACAGGTATGTAATATATGTATGTTGAATTAATATCTTTCCACTTTCGATGTCTCTTCATAATGCATGTTTTGATAATCTCAGGAACATTATATTATAGGCACTTACTTTACAGCATTTATGCTGTTTATATATTGCTTTAATTGTATGTTACAGCATAAGCATTTTAATAAATGTGTTTGTTATTCATACTTAGTTACTAAAACCTTAATCATGACAAGTTCACTTCACCTCCTGATGGCCCAACTGTATTGAACCTGGGACCACCCATAAACTTCCCTTGGTGTCCATCTGTGGGGTTGGAGTCTAACATATTTTGTATACGAGTCATCAGTAAAATATCCCTAAGTCGGCCTCCTGGGCAGCTGACCACACCTTAGGACTAGGATAAAGCCCTTTTTAACCTTTTGCATGTACTCCTTTAATAATCATCAAAACTGCCAGCAGTAAGTAAGTGAAATATTGCTTATAACCGTTTGGACAAAATGCACCTGTCAGATATATAATTTCTGAAAGAATTCATTTTCTATCATTAAATCAAGAATAAAAGTAGGTTCTTCCTATCAGAACTCATTCTGTGAGACTCCAGGAAACTATTTGGTTCAACAATAGGGTCCCTTAAACTTGTGACCTGCATGTTCTGTTCCCCTTGGTCCTCTCATCTAAGTCCTTATAAAAACATAGTTCAAAAGGATTTACTGGTGCACTCTATCACTGCTGATTACTGGTAGGACACATAACTAGTGTGTAGAAGCAACTGCATTTAGAAGTGTATATAATGACAATTATTATGGTTTTTACCCAAGCACACTAAATAATATACCTTTATAAAACAACAAAAGAGCAACATTTGGTTATTTGTGTATATTCATATTCATTTGTTTTAAATCAATGTTCATTATGAAATAAATACAGAACATTTCCTCAATTTACACTTGTTGATTAGAATTTCTCTTCTGAGGCAAAGAATTTTTCAATCACTAAAAGTAGGCTAAAACCAAAACTAAGAAAATTCACATTCACTAGTTTAGCTAGCAGAGTGACTTAAATACATGTATGGATAAATGATTTATATGAAAGATATATATATATAAATAACACAATTTATGGAAATATAGCCATTAAAGTCAGCACATATAATCATTTCGCAATTAGTTTATAATTCCATACTCTGTTAAAGCATTGCTATCTGGAAAGAATTAATAGGGTGTGAACCATTATGCATTCTTTCAGAGGGACTTTGACAGGAGAAAAGACAGAACATGGAGAGAAAGCTATCAAAGAAAAGTTAACAGTCTTTGATATAAAAGAAACAGAGGACAATGAATCCACAAAATCAGATGGGCCTACTGCAAGAATATTTGAAGAAACTTCCTTTTCGGAGAGACCTGCTCTTAATCTAGGAAAGGTTTATGTAAGGTTGATGTTTCTTGATAGTGATTCAGGGTACCATTTTGACTTAAAAACTATGTTATGGTACCTCTTTGGTTTTTATTTTCAAAATAAAGTGGCTACTCGAATACGCCGCTTTATTTTCCTATTATTGCTTAACACCTTGCATTCTCTAGTCTCCCTGCAGATGTATTTATATTATAGAGATGTGCATGATGATACAGTTCATTTTCACTATACTTGGTTCTTTGATTTAATTGGGTACTATCCAGGAAGAGGCCTGTATAGAAAGAAAGAATTTGATAGTATGCTCATTTTTTCCCTGTTGGTTAAGCCAATTTCCATTTCCTTCATTCAATTCATTGCCTTATGTCCACTGCTTTGGAAAGAGAAATCAATTGCTGAGAGCCTCCACTGGGAGGAAAAGAAAACTGCTGTTGGAAAATGGATGGAATCAGACATAGCAATTTATGAAAGTGGGATTGGTTCTGGATCTTTTGAAACAAAACTTTATGGAAACATGATGACTCGTTTAACATATTTACTATCATTTAAGTTCTGGCAATACCTGTTCAAGAAATGTATGTTCATTGTGGATTATTCATTTATGATAATACTCCTTGGTCCATTAAAATGCTTTCTCCTGCCTTTTTTAGCTTTGGTCCACACTATCCCAATTTTCTCAACATTTAATGTTTTTTTCATGAAAGATAAGAAAGGCATTCATTCTTTATCAATCAAAATGGTTGTCAAAGATTGTACAATGTTTCTAGGAATAGTGTGCTTCTTTGGCATGTTGCTTCCATTTATTGCTATCCATCTGTTTGCAGCCACCTTCTTTGTAATCAACATAGTGAGATCTCTAAAAAGTACTTTGACATCAATTATACTATTGGTTTCAGCTTTTATCAACATCAAAGACACCTTTGTAGAGTTAGAAGATGAGTACAGGAAAGTGAAATTAACAATTTTCAATATTGTTACAAACATGCAGAGTTCTTCTGATGAAGAAGAGCATAAGCTTGGTCAAACACTTCTCTTAGATATTGGTAAACCTACAAAGGCAATTCCGAAAGCACTGTTTGACAAGGTATGTGAAATATACAAACCTTATAGTAAAGCACTAGTGAAGGCACTAGTGATACTCATTATAAAACTGTCCTTTCTTGCACTTGGTTACACAGTTATATCTGACTACCAGGTGTTTAGTCAGCTCTCACAGTCAGGAGAAAGTATAATCACAGTTCTCTTTGTAAGCATCCCAAACCTACTTCTCAAAAGAAAAACAGATGCAGAAAGTCAGTTGGAACAAGAATATACCACACTTAAAATAAAAGCCATAATCTTAAAAATAGTACAGTGTGACGCCATCAAAATGATATAGTGATACATTTGCTTAATCTAATATAAATCATGCAGGATACCTAATGAGGAGGAGGATGGTTTTTGTCTGGGCCACTGGTTACTAGCCAAATTTCATCGGTTCACCATAGTTGGATCCACTAGCAGAGATAGTCCAAGGCCCAGGAAAATAAATCACTATTATTTAAGCTGTTATAATTGAGATAAGCATGATTAACTGAATATAACAGCCAGGGAATTTCTTGGTTGTTTCTTTTTTATGTTTCATTGCAATGGTAAAATCTCTAGTTTAATCTGTGTTTTAGATTTGAGCTAAGCAAGCAAAAAAGCCTACCTTTGTGTCTTCTCTGAGTCTATAGGTTTCCGGCTACTGCAAAACATGCATTAAAGGTTAATGAGATGATGTTGAATTTGGTGTAACTTCTATGAGAGCATTTTAAGACAAACTTTGAGGCAAAGGGTAGGGTGTGGCTTAGGTGTTGGAATTCTACCTAAATTTTACAGTATGCATGCTGGTGATGTTAAATAGTCTGACAGCTGGTGTCATGCTCTACCATGTTTGCAGTGGCCTTGACATGAGGTTCAGTTGATGCCACTTGTCAGGAGAGGGTAAAGTGACAGATATAGAGTGGGTCAGACACCAGGGATATAGAGATAGGCAGTATTAGGTGAAGTTAGATATGGGGAGGGCTCGGTATCCATTTATACATCTAAATAGCTTGTTGTGGTTTAGGATGGGAAGATAAAGATGAGAATGGGTCACGAGATATACAAGTAAGGAAGTGGTAGGTGTGAGAAGGTAATGAAGGCTTAAGTATGTAAATATATTAGGACATGAACTTTTTCATTTTGTAGAATTTTCTTCTTTTTTTTCAAAAACAGTAGATTTTTTTAAAGTTTCATGGACAACAAAATTAATATTAGCAGTACATGTTCTCCAATAATTTGCAATTTAGGCATAGTTAACTACGTGAATGGGAATTAGAACATTTCATAATTTGTATTGCACTTCAGTTACTTTGGAAAGATCATATTTAGTGACCTACTATTACTTATTATGAGCAAACTTGTAGTAAAGGACCCTTTCAAAAATATGTTATGCCCTCACTGTATACATTACTAGAATGGTTAAAATGTATGTTAATCAATTTGTGCTATGTGTTAGATAACATATATATCTAGAAATGTCTCCAATGTTTCTTTTATCTCTGTCTTACAGTAGCCTCAGAGAGTGGTAGACAGGGACAAGGCCTATCCCTCCCCTATGATTTCAAAAGGCTCCCAGTTTGATTCCAGGAAAGACCAAAACTAAAATCCAGTTAGGAAGAGATAACTCACTTCATGTCATTAAATATGTTGGGTGTTAAAATTCTGCGATACAGTTAGAGGCAGTATATACATACATGTTTTCATTTGGTCAGAAGTTTATATAAAGAATTATTACACATTATTAAGTAATGTGTAATGATTACAATTTTAAATCCTACCTGTGGTAATGCTCTCTGCACTTTCTGCAATAGCTGATAGGTCTAAATGAATAACTGATAATCTCACTTTTGTTCTTAGAATTTGGATTATTGCCACCTTTTGGATTATTTATAAATATTTTATTGGATGCCTCAAAAACTGCTTTGATCATTTCACTTTGTACTCTTGATATAATGCTCCTTATAAAGCTTTGCAACCTCAGCATTTCCCCAGGGCACACCATGGCAGGACTGAGAATAATTATGTAGATGAGTGGTCTACCTAACATAAGTATATCTCTGCATATACTTTACATGTGTGTCTTTAATAATGCTTAACCACATTTGACATTGATATATATCAACTGCATAGGAAAGATGTACATTTATAATTGTATATTTCAAAACTGTATTTATATTACAGAAGTACAAAAGAATGTGAATAATTGTCAAAGATTCCCTTCAACTGAGTATGAGGAATTGTTTCATTGCTGGGCTTTTAATATTCTGCTTTTAAGGTTAGACTACTGTTATGCGCGACCATTTCACTGTGCTCACAAGAATGTGCAATGATTAATTTGCTACCACCTCTCCCAAGATAAATTTTGTATTATTAAATGACCCAGTAAAATGTCTTTTCTATGATATAAGTCTTATTACTGTGGGTGGTACAATATAAATATCAATTAACCGGAAATGTGAAAATATTGTTTCGTACTTTTAATTTTTGAACCGAAATATCTCAGTCAATAATCAAGGAAATAACATATAATTTGGCATACATATACATTATAGTCATTTGAAGGGAACCGTGTCTCAGATTCGTTATTTAGGCTCTAGTTCCGATTTTATGAAATCTAGAAAATGGAGATGTAAAAATTGACAAGAAATGGCAAAAAGTTCCCCGTTTTTGGTCATAAAATCATAACCAGGGCCTAAATAAAATATTTGAGACACGGTTCCCTCCAAATGAATGTTATTGACAATACTACTAAGTTTCAAAGCTTTGAAAATAATATTGAATTAAAAATCTTTATTCAAAAAATAAAGTAAAAAATTCAAATTTAATTCATATTTTCCCAAATCCAAATATATCCGAAATCTGTCATATATCATAAGATAAAGATTATTAAAAGCTTTCATTTGATATATACCACGTTGAAATACCGCCGATAGCTACGGAGATATTGCAATTTTAGTAAATGATCTGTTAATCACCATAGTCTAACCTTAAGAGTGTGGATATATATATGCATGATTAGAAGCAGACCTAGATCCCGCGGGGTCCAGGGCATCGTGACCTCCCCCTTTTAGAAGGAGACTTAAAATTCACATACAGAAAAAGCACTACATGTTTGTGCATAAATGCATGTTTTTTAGAACTTAGCCTATAGCCAATCCCTCCCCTTTTGAATTTCTGGATCCGCCTCTGATATGACAATCCATATATTATAACTATTATTTATATATAATATATATATATATATATATATATATGGATATATGTAAGCTTGTAAAAGAAATTACAAGGATATATGAAGGTTTACTGAGCCAGCCCTGTCTCCTTAACTATGTCCTGAGTAACAGAGGCCTTTTACGCAATATTAACTGGTTGTTAGATCAAATGGTTTAGAAACAGCAAAACCTTTCCTTGTCCACTTTGATTGTTGTACAGTATATATATAATTACAGTGTCCCATCACATGTCAAATACAGAATACAATTTGCTCCAAACTGTGACACATTGCACAATAACAATTGTAAAAGGATAACTTTAAGATAACTTTAAGATAGATATCCGATAAACTGCACTTGCCTATTGAAAAGAGCTGGGTGTGATGCGTACATTTATATTACGTACATTTATTCATCTACATATCTAAATGTTTATATATGTATGCATCTTTATATAGACAAAGAAAAATATCAGGTATGGAAAGCTCTCCTATGTTGCTTCGTGACTGTTTAAAAACCACCCAGTCAACTGTGAAAATAGTGTAATCGTTTCCAATTTTGTTGTTTTTTGTATGCCCAAGTTTACTTTGCATTACATAGTTAACCCTGGTTTTCCAGTCTCAACATATATATATATATATATATATATATATATATAACTATAGAAGCAGCCTATAGCCTATGCTACAGCCTACAACTTTTATATATATATGGTCTCTGGGGATGTGAACTTATGTCACTTTGTCCAATGAACATATGTCACTTTGTCCAAGCTGGAGAAAAGACCTTAAAGGTGACCCGTTTTGGCGAATTTAGTCGGATGTCGCACGGGGTCCATTTTTAGAGACCTATCCCATCAGAAAATTCAGATTCTTAGCTTTAAAATGAGTAGTAACAGCCGACATCCGACTCGTTGCGACTTCCGACCTGATTCGCCAAAACGGGTCACAAAGGTCAGACAGTCTAAAAATGTCAATTTAGATCTCATCCACAATGTTATGCACCTTGATTGTTGTATGGTGCAACTGCATGTTGTAATGGTTTATAGAGTAAAAACATCAAATATTCAACAAAAACTACCTTGTGTCTCTTTGCCTCAAATGATATAACAGTGTTATCAGCACATCCAAGTGCAAATTCAAAGCCATGTTTGCTATCGCCTGTTGGAGAATGTAAATCAAATGCTCAATCTTTCATAGATAGACAAGGACATTTATCAAAGCATATTGGGTTATCTCATGAGGATAACAGAATGCATGTTTTGCAACAAGAAATGCCGTTTTAAAAATAATGATCAGTCATCATTTTAGAAAGTAATTGCCCATACAAATAAATCTTGGTCCTTTTTAGGTGAGATCACGTTGAATTTATTACCTGTTGCAGACTGAAGGTGACCTTCAAGGCTGCAGATGTATAATATTAAGAAGCAACAAAAAACTCAATTATTTTAATTCACCAAATTAAATAAACATTTTCTAAAATATATTTTAACATAACTACTGATTCCATATACACTTTAAATATATCCTTATTGACAGAAAAGTTATTAACTGGTGTTCTAGATGCTTTAGATTGAATGTTTTATAAAGGTGGTGCTACTTATATGTTCTTTTTATGTTGTCCTATAGTTTTGTCACATTGTTGAAAAAATAGTAAGATAATGCGAATTGTTATGACAATGATGTAAAAATGAGTTTGATGGTAAGTTGCGATACAAAGTAATATTGGAGGTTTTGATAAAACATTGTACATTTGGGTGCATCAGGATTGCTGGTATGTCATCATTTAAACATAAAATACAATAAAAATATAAAAATGTACAGCATTAATTGTTCACGTTGTTTATATGCTGCTTCTATTGTGTCTATTATTACACTTGGGTTGTATTTACTAAGGGACTTTGGTAATCTGGTGAATTTGATGCAGCCTGTAACTGCACATCCTGTGTTCCTCTCCGTGTAGCCAAACACTTACATTTGATAAAGATAGTTACAAACATGACTTTCAATTCCCTACGAAACATTTCTCCACAAATGCAGTAAAGATAAAAGTTAATAGAATGATTAGTTAGTTGACAAATATAAGAAAGCAAGGCAATTGGTGGTATATTAAAATAATAATATGGGTTTAAAGACATAAAGGCTATCAGATATGGCAAGTTGAGAACTATAAAAGCAATGCTATTTATGATCAACATTCCAGTCAATCTGTCTACATGGTCTGAAGATGTATCTGTTGTCATCTGTTGGCGTTCTAACCTCGCCTTATGCAACTTGACCAAGATTAAAACATTACATATCAGAAATGATGACTCCAGGGAGGTCAAAATGAGTGAAGTATGTTAATAGAAACCTTTGCATGAAATGCTCCATTTGTTGATAAAACAAAAATATATTCACTACAGTGACAAATGCAGATATGAACCATAAGACAAGTACTGCTAGAATTGCTCTCTTCTTGGTGCACAGGACCATAGACTGGTGTGGCTTGTAAACAATGACAAGTCTTTCTATAGTGAGAAGAACAATGGTCCATGAACTTACAGTTACTTGTACTCGAAAGAGATCCAGCTCCAGTAACTCAGGAGTCAGTCCAAAACCAGCAGCATAAAAGTGTGTGAACAATAAAACCAAATCAGCAACAGCGAGGGCTCTCAGAAGGATAGTAGTACTTTTCTCAGTAAATACAGGTCGGCATAGCACACAGAGAATCAGAAAGTGGCCAAATAAACCAATTGCTATCAGGGATGTATCAAAATATTTCCAGATATCATAGACAACGGAAAATGTCGTTTTACTGTTATAGTTGAATACAAAATCTTGTAGCTGATGCTCCTCTGCTGTCTTAACCACACTGGTCTGATGAAAAAAATCTGATGTATTTTCTGAAAAAGGTATCCAATTGCATTCAGACCGAGAATGAAAGGCATAGGATCTCAGAGCTCAAAGAAAGTATTGGTACAAAGTACATAACTATGACAATAACTTAAGTGACTGATATAACCCCACTGTCAAATGACAGTACTAGTCTCAGCTTCTTGTTATTATAGGTAATTGTGCAAAGGGCTACAGTTGCATAATGATGAATCATAACAATGACAATAGTATGATGATATATGAAAGGCCGCTGTAGGTATATATTCTGTAAAACCTACTGCTCATTTACAACATTCTAAATGTTTTATCTTTGCACATGAAAAATGGCCTAACTACAATTGAAGTGGACAACTAATCCATTTGTTGTTTATCCAGTGTTCATTGTTACGATGGGTTTTGTGCAAAGGGCCACTGGGATGGCTGGAGAATGCAAACTTTCTGACCAAATGGTTGTTATATGGGAATTGTACTGTTCAATATATTATAGTCACATTTTAATATTGTTATAAAACTGTTTTCTTATAAAACCTTTCAGCTGAGTAAAATGAGGAATCTAGTAAATAAGGAAACGAGTGTACTGATTTATAAACAATCAATTCTCCCTCTTGTTGATTATGTTAGTTATATTCTTGAATTCTGCAGGCAATCTAATTTGCAAAAGTTACAAAATAGGGCACTGAGAATATGCTATGGGATACAAAATCCTATGGATATTTGACTAATTCGGTTACATTACAATGCTAAAAATAGGTCTATTGGAAGAGCAACATGATCTACAACTTTTGATGCTTTTCTACAACTATCAAGACCATGAAGAGTTCTTGTAAAATTATAATAGACAGACTGATCATATAAATGTTAAAATAGATATGGTCAGCTCAATGCTATATCAGACTTTTTGGTTACAGCAGACAGGCTAGGTCTACCAGGAGCAGCATTACTTGGGAGAAAATCAATATCCAACTAGTATATAAGAATGATGATCAGTAGTTAGGGGCAGAGCAAGCTGATACACATTTGGATCAATTCGAGTCTTAGGGATTGAGAGAGCTAGAAGTAGGGATATTAAATGGTATCAACTATCCAGTCATAGGTCAGAAACAGTTTTGAGATAAGTCTCTAATAAAATGTTTAGATAATGCACTAAGCCACAATGTTGCAGGCTAGAAAAAATATGGCAAGCTATACCAGGGTGACAAAAGCTATTTCATAGTTTTTGAGATATTATAAAGGACCTCTATGTTACCATCATGGCTTAGTGTATCTGTTTTTGTCAGGTAAAATAGGTGACAAAGTAAGTGACATTGCATTTTCAGGTAAGGTCTGTAGGGTACAGAGGCTACTGGGACAGTGAGCCTGTAGGCTCACAGATTAACAAGTATTACGAGGAAATATGCATATAATGTGAAAGATTTTATTATTATTTCTCACGTAACTTTCCTGTCCATGATATATCATGGATGTTTTCTGGGAAGGGACTTTCTATCTTGGCATTTAGACCATCAAGATAAATCCTGGATGTCTTCCCTAACATAAACGTTGTAATGTAGGAGATGTGGGGACAGCTCATGGAAACACAGGAAAACCCATAGTTAATATATGACTAAACTATATATCCATCTGTAAATGAATACCTTTCAAACCAACTTAGAATTTATCAACTTTGTTCAGATACACACTGACTGACAGGATGATGTCATCATGGCAACCAGCATGGTCATACACCATGAACATGATTGCCAGTCTGGGCCATAACTGTAATATGCATAAACATCAAGGATACCAGACACATTATGACATTCAAAAGCCCTAGCATTGCAGCCAGTGCACTTAGATCCACGAGAATATATACCCTGAGGTGTACCTGTAATTGGATAAGCTGGAATCTCTTGGGTACTGGTATCACCAATTTTGGAGGCACCATCAGACCATAATATTCCATGTTGTAGCTACTGCCATCATACAATGTTATCGGCAATTTTTAATTATCTATATTCACCCGTGATATATATACCTCTCCAAGACTAAACTATATTTTTTCTGAATATTTGGCTGCCAGGCCATTGGTTGAAATAGAAAGGTAAGATATTTAAAAGTTTATAGTTGTACCTTTCAACCTGATAATTCTATTCACTTTGATTAGGCATTTGGTCTTGGCCCTACAGTCACAAATGAATCGTACCACCATAAGATGAAAGTACCTTCATAGTGACATTAGAAGATAATATTATGAAGTATAAGGTCCATTATATCTACCAAGCTGGATCAAGCTCACCTGGATATTGGCTGAAAAGGAACCACATATGTATGTAATAGACACAATATGATATAGAAGGCTCTAGTTTTCATTATGTAATGGATTCAGAAATTGAAATTCCAACAATCTATCTACTAACCAGTGATGTTGTAGTGGACAGTTTTAACTTTTTTCATATGTTTGTTTTCACGATTGGTATTGTCCAACATGTACACCAGACTGAGTTACTGACAATATTTGGGGACATACAAAATATATCTATACTTTTGATTATCATGCCACATGAAAAGACAATGTAGACTGTGAGAAACAAATAAGGATGTTTTTAATGCAATGCTAGGTTACAAGACACTCTGCAGTTTGATAAATCCACAGATTATGCACATTTCATAAAAAAAATATATTCTTGCACATCAGTAAGAAACAGCTATTTTGAATTTTTCTAGATTTCCGTTAATTGGTGTTGTTTAATACCTCTAAGCTTTTATACAACCTACAGGTGACCAGTTAATGGGTAGAGCATGTTTTTCAGCCAGTAAAATACCAATCTGGCATTTCAATCAATCAAAGACAACACCAAAGAAAAGGAATTTTGTGACCAAACAAAACATAATACATAAATGATTACAGCCTTGGATGGACTATCACTGTGGCAATAGTCATCCAAATCCTGACACCTTGTGCCCGGCGCTATGCTGCCTGCTGACAGATATCAATTTTAGGCCATAATCAAGCATGTTAGATTGTGTTTATTGGCAGTTGAAATTGTCACTTGTCAGTATGGTTAACTAAATTGCAACTGATACCTTCTTGTTGGAGTATTATTTCTTTGAAATCAACCCAACTCTCCAACAAATGTTGTTGGTCGACAATCAATGACTTTTGACTGCCAATCTTTTGTACCGGTACCACATGTACTAAAGCCCATATTCTACTATGCAGTCGGGGACCATTTACCATGGCCTGTTCAGCCAAATTAAAGCAAGTAATTTGAATTTCAGATACCAACAAGCAATCCACAGAAAACTAAATTAATTTGCAGTGCTGTGATGGGCCACCACAAGCAAAACCACAAATACCACCACAAGCAAATACCTATATTCCATGTTGCAGTGGCTTATTTTACTTGTGGTGGTGATTAAAATGGCCCATCACAATTAAAACACCACAAAGTGGAATATGGCCTTAAGAGTCATCATCGGAAAAGTGGGGACCAGCCTGTAGCCTCTATAAAAGCCAGCAGTAAATTATGGCCTTGCAAGTTAGGATTGATGTACAGAGTAGCAAGTATGATTAGCAAAAAACGTAATATGATTACAATCACCTGGGAATAATTTCGGCAGCAATATTAGTGTTCTTGATGGGCCATAGTAATGTTGGTGCGGGTCTGTTTTTTACCAGATGCTTATAACTATGTATGGGAGAAGAGATGTGTCTAGTGTTCAGTCCACATTGGGCAGGACAGTTTTCAACTTTGTCTGCTTTACTCCTACATCCTGAGAAAAGGACAACCCAGGCAAGTAAAACATTTGTTAATTAAAGTTTAAAGTTTAAATTCCACAGGTAGTTCCATAAAAGCATATTTTAGTTCAAAGATAGAAACTTATATTCCCAGATATGGGAAGGCATGTCTGAAAATAGGGAGCATATATTTAGGAATTGAGGAATGTCCGGCATGTTTATAAATTGAGCCTTGAAGCAAGTTCTGAGGTTTGACCTATAGAAATAAAAAGAACATGGAAAAAACCTGGTGACTCTTCATTTTCGAGACATATAGGCATTCAAAAATTAAGTTTCACTATAGGTTTCTATGGGAAAGCAATTGTTTTTAATCCCCTGAAATATGTAACTAGCTATTAAAAATGGTTGGATATCATATATTTGTGGGTCTAAGTCATTGTCATAGTTACGTAATTTGCCCAGTACTTTCTTTGAGCTCTGAGATCCCATGTATCTTACACACATTTAAATGGGATTTTGCTCTCAGAAAATTCATTACAGATTCTCTTTGTCAGGTTAATGCAGTAAAGTCAGCAGAGGAGCACCAACTGCAAGATTTAGTGTTTACCTAAAATGGCACTTCCTGTATTCTACCATATTTATATTTATCTTTATACATCTCTGATGGCCATTGGCTTATTTGGGCACCTTCTGACTCTCTGTGTGCTATGCAGACCTGCATTTGCTGGGAAAAGTACTACTATCCTTCTGCGGGCACTGGCTGTGGCTGATTTGATTACATTGTCCACACACTTTTTCGCAGTTTTTGCTTTTGCTGGACTGGCTCCTGAACTACTAGACCTAGGTCCCTTTCAAGCATCAGCAACTGCAAGTTCCTGGACGATCGTTCTTCTCACTATGGAAAGACTTGTCATTGTTTACAGACCACACCAGTCTATTGTCCTCTGCACCAAGAAGAGAGCAATTGTAGCAGTACTTGTCGTATGGTTCTTATCTGTGATTACCAGTGTAGCAACAACTGTATTTCTGAAGTATCACAAAATTGATCATTTCATGCCAAGGTTCTTATTTAATTACTTGACTTATTGTTTCCTTCCAGGAGTCATCATTATAATATGTAATGTACTAATCTTGGTCAAGTTGCATAAAGCGAGGTTACAACGCCAACAAATGGCAACAGATACATGTTCAGACCATGTAGACAAATTGACTGGAATGTTGATCATTAATAGCATTGCTTTTATAGTTCTCAATTTGCCATATCTGATAGCATATATGTCTTTAAACCCATATAATTATTTTGATATACCACCAATTGCCTTGCTTTCTTATATTAGTCAACTAACTAATCATTCTATTAACTTTTATCTTTACTGCATTTGTGGAGAAATGTTCCGTAAAGAATTGAAACTCATGTTTGTAACCATCTTTGCCAAATGTAAGTGTTGGGCTACGCAGAGAGGAAAACAGGATGTTCAGTTACAGGCTGCACCAAATTCACCAGATTGCCAAAGTCCTTTGGAAAATACAACCCAGGTGTAATGGTAGACACACAAGAAGCAGCAGATACACAACATGAACAATTAATGCTTTGCAGTTCTGTATTTTCTTGTTAAAATGATTATATACCAGCAATGTTGATGCAGCCGAATATGCAATGGTGTATTAAAAAATGCATAATTATAATGTTGTATCAGAACCTACCACCAAACTCATTTTAACAGCATTATCTTAACAATTCACATCGTTGTTCTACTGTTTCAGCAATGAGACAATGTTGTAAGACAACAATAGAAGAATGTATAGCACCACCTTTAAAAAAACGTTTTTTAATCTAAAGCATCTAGTACAGCAGTTTATTACTATTCTGTCAATCAATATATATTTAAAGTGAAGATTGAATCACCGGCTATGTAACAATTGTATTGTGCAATTGAATGTTTATTTTGTTTGGTAAATTAAGACTATTGATTTTATTAAGGTAATTAATCTGACATGATCTTACCTCAAAAGGATGAAGATTTATTTGTAAGTGCTATCCTTTAAAATTAAGATCATGAATGATCACTGGGAACTGCTGAACAAAGACCTTTATGCAAAATTGTGTCAAGGTAACAGATTAGGAATTAATGTTTAAAAAAAAAAGCAAACCTATGATTATTGGCTCTAAAAGAAGGGGGGACTGCATAATGCTCTCCAAACTAAAACTGAATGACCAGGAAAATGATTACATACTTCATTATAGTTGATAATACCTTCTCCTCCATGTATCCTTACAAGTTAACCCAATATGCTTTGATGAATGTCCTTGTCTATCTATGATAAGATCTGTGTGCATATGATTTACATTGATTTACATGCACTGGGATGTGCTGATACTACTGTAATAATCTGCTCTACACTGTAAGCATGTATTTGCAATCAGACTTGATTAATACTTCAACTATATGTACAATATTCCATCCTAAATTATCATGCAAAAAGTTGGACTTAGGTCAGAAATTCAATTTAACAAATCAAAGATATGCCAACTGGATAAATATGAACTACCTGTTTTGATGTAGAATTATGTTTGTTGTAGCTTCGATGTAGGACACATGAAATCAGATGTACACTTTTTTCTGTCAATAAAAGCTCTACTACTACTATAAACAGTAAATGATTTTGTATTTTCCATATTATTCCTGTATTATTATTGTTAAGTAATCTAAAATCTAGAGTCAGTCAAAATGAATATGCAGGTGCTAAAAATACTGTAAAATCAGCTATCAATGGTAGGAAGAATCACTCATCAGCCTGTAATATCTATGACAAATATGTTCACACTTCCGCCATTTAAATTTCAATCGGACACCTACTTCAAAGGTTGGGTAATTTTACTGCTAAATACCCTATATATTAATATACACCCTAGACACTTTCAGTGTAAGGGATATAAGCTAATTAACCAACACTTGGGTTTTGAAGGTACAGATTCATACTGTACTTTCAATCGGCCTTCCATTTAATTAAAACCTCTGAGACCTCCCACCCCACTTAGGCAAAAATACACATTGAATATGTTCTAGTATATTATTATGCACATTTTCAGAAATTCTGAACCCCCCTCCCTCCCTTGATGCATACGTAGTTAATGGAAGGCCCCTAAGTTAATTACAATCAGTAAAATACTAATATGAAAACCAATGGGTAAATTGGATAGGGGGCTTGAAGTAGGGATATTAAGTGGTATAGGCTATCCAGTCATAGGTCAGCGACAGTTTTGAGGTAACAGTCTGTAATAGGATGTTTGAATTACAGTTGCTGGCTGGAAAATATTTTTGAATATCTAATGAAGGACCTCTATGTGACCATCAACACTGTGGCTCAGTGCATCCCATACATATCCCTTGATGGATATTACACATATTAATTTAACTTTGTGAGCTGAAAACTTTGAACATGTGAACCTTAACTCGTGTGCCACAAGGGCTAATGACTATTCTTGATAAGCCAATCCCAGTTTGGACTAAGTTTGGCAAGAAACATTTCAAAATTGGCTCCATGTTTATTCCACGAAGACAGTTGCACAAAACAAAATTGAGCAAAGCAGCTGGGTTGATAAGTTGCTCCTAAAATTTGCAAAATCAATCCTAATATGTCTTTTTTAGAGTGATGCGCACAGCTCCGCCACATGACCCCAGGTTACAACTGTCATCATTTTAAATGTAATCAACTATTCAAAATATAATCCCTCAAAATGGCATATATCTACCTTTAGCCATTTATACACATATTTCCGAATCAATCTTGAGTGTCCCTGCTTGCACAAGATGCAGCACACAGCACATTTTTCCTTATGCTATGTTACAAACAGAAGAGCTGAACAATTATTAAACTAAAAAATCAACAATATTTTGCTATGTCTAATAGACCTTTCACAGTTTTCATATCTCAAAATGTTATGATATATAACAAAAATTAATAAATATGTTTTATTACAGAATTTACATATTTGAAATATAAATATAACTGTCTTTTTGTGTTGCATCACACACAGACGTCCTGTTTCAGGTGGACACATGATTTGATGTGTGATCTCAGATATGAACAAGATTTTCTTTTGAAAGGATCACTCTATACTTATGTTAATATTGAGGGTCTTCACTCATATTATAGTTTGTGCCAGCACTTTGTTTTTGCATTATTGTACCCGTAGCAATGGTGACCTTTAATATCGGTGTAGGCTTTACATTGCAGATATAACAACAACATTGTTGTAAAACAGTGAAAAGAGAATTGCCATATGTTCTTGTTAATGTGTCTCAGTTCTGATGAAAAGTACAATCATAATTTGGAATCATTAGGCATTGTGCAAAAAAAGTACTTTTGACATTCATATCTCATTTTCATTGTGGTTCATTTCTTTGGATGCAATGTGGTAGGAAGGTAAAGCCTGTATTCCACGATGTGTTGTGGTCACATGCGTCGTGCACTTGCATTGCAACGCATGTGATTAACGCATTTTGGGTGGAATGTAAGGTATATTCCACCATGCATTTTACTTGTGTTTTTGATGCGTTGTACTTGCGTTATTAGGAGATGCAAGTTCACATGTGTTTTTACTTGCATTCAGATACCGACATGTTGGTATCTGGATGTAAGAAAACTTGCGTTGAAACGCAAGTTATGCTTGCGTTTCAACGCAAGTGTGATTGAACGCACCGTGGAATATAGCCTTTAACCTAAAGTTTAAAGTCTAGGAAGACTGAAATGAATGCAAACACATGGCTGCTGATGGATCTCGCTGTTTGTGCCATTCTAAATGTGCAGTTTGATTAAGTGTAGTTCAGATTATGTCATGCTCATTGTCACAGGTTTTTGAAAAACACAATTTCAAGTTTGCAAAAGGTTGGACCCATCACAAAAATGAGTTACATTAGACTGTTGTGCATGCAATGATAAATGGATTCTCATGGGAAATGGTAATGATGATATCCACCATGCAAATGTAATGAAAAATGCACAAGTCTGGGCCATAACTCTAATAGGCATGAAACATCTGGGATACCAGCTATCATGGCACTATAGGGCCCAACATGGTAGCCAAAGCACTTAAATCCACCACACATCAATGTCTCATGTTATGGCTACTGGCATCATAGAACATTAATAGCAATTACATAGGATTTCAGTCCATTTAATGCTGTTCATACTGAGTGCAATGTGCATTTAAAAAAACAAGATTTGGATGTGATTTATCTATTCTATCTAAACATATCATAACAATGTAATATTTGAGAATTTGGCTACTATGGCAACCAAAGTTCAATATTTGTCATTTTTCCTGGTTTTTCCGAGTTTTATTCCAGTTTTTGCCATTGATTTATAATGCCGACAGACACGTAATAGAACAAATTGTAAGACATCTAAGTAGAGATATGAAAATTGAAGGTATAAGTAATAGATATAAATAATAAGCCATGTACATTATAATCATAATTATAGGTATTATTCAAAATGAAAATTCACCTTAGAAAATATATAATGGGGTTAAGGACATTCAATGCAAACATTTGCGGAATCCCCAGGATCTCATAGGGATTCCCTGTTACTATTCTTAGAATTAGAGGAGGGTCACAAACTTGGAGGCCTGTGACAGTGAAAGGGTTAAATGTATGCTTATTTATATCTACCTCTGGCATTATTATCTATACAAGTCTTGAGATTATACTTCAAGAATTTCTAGTTTAAGGTAATAGATTGAAATAAAGTAGATATTTTACCTTGTAACCGGTTCATCATATTCATCTTTGTTAATGTGTGTATCCTCCACCTGCAAGCCTCATGCTCAGATGAATCTTACTACCAATGACTATAAATAGCTTTATCCTAAGAATAGAAGACACTACTCTCCAGTATGGGGTCTGTTATGTTCCAACAGGAAAAGGGCTGAAATGGACCCAAAAGTAAATATAATATTACATGAAAAGGTTTCTTTACTTCATATGATGGATTCATACTTGGGAAATCATCAATTCATTGAAAAATTGATGATATGGTAGTAATATACAGCAATATGTAAAGATCTTGTTTGTTTACCTAATTATTCCCGTTGATCAATGTACATGAAGTAGAATACATTTTCTTAATTCTTCAGAGATAAGCATGACCACAAATATATTAACCCTGCTGCCAATGGTGCATATATTATTATAGATTGACTTATACATACCAACGACTTTTATATTTTCATAATAGTTTATTGGACAAGAGACAGATTTTTATTACTTACAATACCTATACCAAAAGGAATAAGGTTATGATCACAGTTTTCTGGCTTTGATGAAGAATGCATCTAGGTTACTGGATAAGATGAGATTTTATCATGTGCTGCATTCTGATGCCCCTTTCCCACTCACTGCATACATAGTGCACTTTAAACATGATTATTGAGTGATCATACCCTAAAATGATCATTGGCTGGAAAGGGTACATATTCCTGAGTTGTTCACATTAACTTATGTTAGTTTTATATTGAATATAAAGGAAAATTAATAGCATAATGATTCATTAATTTTAGCATTATATTATTTTTTAAATCTTATTTCATACCAGTAAAAGATGAAAACTTAAGCGCCATACCCACTAGACGATTTTGCCTGAGTCGGCCGACTCCTTGGCCCTAAAATCGTCCGATTCACCCCTTAGAATCGGCCGATTTTAGGGCTGATTCAGATGAAACATGCACATTTCAATACTCCATACTGACTGGTGACCTTAAGAATCGGCCGATTTCAGCGCTGATCTGTTGCCCAACTCTGTAAATGTTGCTTAGTGGGTATGGGGCTTAACAACTCACAAATGGTGCCCCATAGAGTCTTGCAAGTTGCTGAATTAGTAAGCATTGCATTGTGCTGGGTTTTACAGCAGCTGTGATTCTATAAAACCATTGCAAACATACTCTTCCACATCTGGATTGATACTGACATAATACAGTAAAGCAGAACTACCATTTTCATCCTAAGCTCTATAAAACAGAAGAAACTAGTGAGTATTTTCAGTTCATGTACCAATTTATTTCTTACAGATAATAGACAATTATGATTGTTATTTCTTTGCAGTATATGCATGGTGTGTTTTTATATTTTCACTGAATGATGAGTGAACCCATTTGCCATATAGAGACTCTTATTTTGATGTACAACCATGCAAATAATAATAATAAAAAAATTTCATAAAATTATTTGAGGCATTCAAAAATGAAAAAAAAAGATGAATGCACGTCCAAAAACTGTAAATACTGCAAAATCTTAAACAAGAATGGCAAAATCCATGACAAAAGAACCGGTATAACAAGAGAAACAAAACACAAGACAACATGCAATAGCTCCAATGTGATCTACTACATAACCTGCTTAAAATGTGAAATAAAGTATGTATTTCAAACAAAAAGGAAAATTAAGGAAAGAATAAGAGAACAGCTATATAAAATATTGTTATATTTCTAATATTGTGCTAGACAAATAACTTGCTACAGTGCTTTGGTTCAATATTTCAACATAAATACACACTGATTTGATTCTAAACTGCTTTTAGAGCCTAAGAAAGGGACAACCATCCACAGGAAAGTCCTAATAAGATACATCATAACTGGGAGAAACCCACACCAAATTCAGGAAACAACCAATGATGTTACAGGCCAAGAGTTGTGCATACATATCAGTATACAAATTATACCTTTCTCTAGTATTTGATGTAAAGCAATTTCCTTCATGTATTATAAAGTGATTTGAACAAAAGATGTAACGCTACATTAAGACAAATTAAATCAGGGTATAATATTATGCAAATCTTCTCTAAATTGTTATCATTGAAAAGAGCATGCTAATCTGAAACGGGTATATTCCCAAGGTTAACAAATATATTGGCACACCTCAATAATTGGCTTGAAAACATGCATGTCAAATATTAAGTACAGAGGGGGATATTTGGCATTTTTCATAGTTGTAACTTTGACATATTGTGACATTCTTCCGTAATACGGGGTTTTCCAAATTCTACAGCAAAGGGAGGTGGGGATTATTTTGGCTCTCAGCTGGGCGAGAAGCCTGAACAAGAAACCAAGATGTGAAATGAAGAGCCGTGCCTCGAGCACAAGGGGGAATGAGCGGCTTGACTGCTCGACTCTAGTAGTTGGTGTTGGTGGGGGTTGTCTCGGTCTGCCGGAATCGGGGTATCTCGGACATCGGAGACCGGGGAAACGGCGCTTCTACTACTAGATGGGGGACACGGGGGAGGTATGGACACGACAGGGTGGATCCCTGTGATCTGTCAGCAGCGGGCGTTCTTTCTCAGGGGCCTCTCTAAGATGCCAGCTCTTCGGCATCTCGGTAGTATCTGGCCGCCGCTCGCCTATAGGGTGGTAGTGTGGGGCCAAGCCAGACGCGCCGTCATACTCCTACCCACCAGGGAACTGCTCACGTTCTCGGGTCTCCGGGTCTGCCCAATCTTCCAGCTTCGTACCGTCAGTCAAGCTACTTCAGGCCTTTGGGCCATGTTTCGGTCCTTCGGGTCTTCAGACCCCGTACCACTTCTTAATCTATTTTCTAAGAACTTCTATTAATATTATCTTACTTTTTATGTTATCTAGTTAACTTTCAATCATCTTATTGACTTAGACCCCTTTTGGGGTGTTACTAGAGGAAGAAGACACATGTAGACACAAGGAGTACCAAGATGGAACTGTTTATTTCGGGCCTCACCGCCCCTTTTCATAGTCAACTGCTCAGCCCTGATTGGCTACAAGAGATCACATGGTCATAATGACGTCACTTCCAGTTTAACACTTTCAGGTTTTCGGGTTTAACACTTTCCGGTTTTCGGGTTTAACACATTCAGGTTTTTGCTACCTTAAATACACTTTTACAATTCTATTCTATTTATTTTCGGTGCCGACGCTGATGTGCTGATGAATGGACATTCATCACAATACAAATAATTCCATTTGAGGAATATATTCCTAAGTTTTCTCATATTTTTCTTGAATATGCCCTCCACACAAGGCTAGATACAATGTCAGTTTATTGAAAATATACTGAAAACATGCATCATAAAAACAGAAATGTGATTTTCAACTGTTCTTTTTTTTTCACTTGATGTTTATGGTTATATGTTTCAAACATCCTTTTGCAGGGAACTATGATTTGTTATATAGGTCCTTGTTAAACAATTTGATAAAAACAAATCTTTACAAATTATTGAAAAGTTATTTCTCTTTTAGAAATAGAATAAACACTATGACCTCAACAAAATAAAATTGAGAAACAGGTCCCTCAAAAGCATCATTTTTGCATTGCTCCAAATGTTTCAGAGTGCCAGAAAGTAAGAGACCCACTAAAATATCTTAGGGGTCTCTAAGGTACGTGAAAATGTTTGATGGCAGTCTGGGAATTTGCTGTGTTTGCCATGGCAACCGTTTTAAGTAAACTATTATTTCTACATTATTCTGCTATTTGCTATTTGTATCTACTACATTTCTAAATTGAATTTTAAATGAACATTGGTCTGTACTTTTAATATTCATTTTAGTTGCAGGGAAAAAAATCTCTAAGATGTTGATTGCGATACACCTCTGGATTTTGGTACTGCTCTTCCAAATTTCTTTTTCAATGAGCAGTGTACAAACAGTTATAAAGGATGTGGGTGAAATGGATGGCTATTACTTCACTCACTTTGGTAAGAATGCTTTTAAGCAACAAAGTCCTGAACAAACCATCTTAAAATTTGGAGACTGGAGGATTACAATTAATTGGAACATGGGTCCTCCTTTCCTGGTTTCCCCTATCAAAGATGAAGAGAGAAAACTTGAGAGTGTTGTCAAAAGTTTAAATCAGTCATCCTTCCACCTTAATGCTGTCAACAACATAAGCAGTCATGTCTGCAACATCTCAGTAGATGGACCCCAGACAATGAGGAACTTCATACGGATCTATCGCAGAATGAAAGAATCACGTCAGGATGATACTGGAAGAGTAGCACTCCAATTCAGCTTATATGACTCTGTTGTTGCTCTCCTCACTTTTCAAATTGCTGACGTGGACAGAGAGGGAGAGTTTAAATTCCTACCATACAGGCTTCAAGATTTAGCAAATCTTTTCAGGTTTTCAAGTCCCTTGGTCCCATATGACTTCCCAATTGACATTCTGGAGATAACTGTCACTGATGGGTGTCTAAGGGATTCTACCATACAGGAACTAATGAATGGCACGAGATCATCTAAAATGAGGAAACTTCATGAATGTCCTTTTATAGTTTGCAAAGCTAATTTACCTCTCTTCATTAACACTGATATTGAAACACCAATTCGGTACATCTTTATGTTCTTCCTTCACGTCCAAGACATGTTCTTTCAAATGCAACACAATGGGAGATGGCCCACACATAGACAGATATGCATGGTTATCCCTAACTCTAAAAATTCAGTTTTTTCAATTTACAAACAGTTTATTGTGAGTGAATGTTGTTATATGAAAAGATGGGGTTTGCTGCATGAAGAAGAAATAAAACTGTTGCATTGTCACAAGCCCTACTATATTACCAACCTTCTGGGTTTGTTGACAATTGTTATGAGTTATATTGCTGTTGGAGTTGCTCCATTGATAATTGAGTTGAATCCATCATTTGGCCAGTGTCCCCAACAAAGGTATGTAATATAAATATGTTGAATTAATATCTTCCACTTTCCATTTCTCTTGGTAATCCAATTTCCTTAATGAATTTCCTTTTTATGCACTATACTATATTTTTGATATGATGCCGAAGAATATGTTCTTTTATTTCACAGTTTTATCAACTATCTATTTGCAGACACCAAATGAGCTCTTCATCTTTATGTATATGTTTTTTTAGTTTATTCCATACCAGACTTTTAGGACATGTCATGAATTTTCAAGTGTACTTGGCCACAATCCCAAGCACACATACCCTATATCATTTATCTTGTTGATTTATCACTTTAATCTCATGCTACATCATAAACATACTACTAAATTTGTCCATTATTAATACCTAGTACAAAAAACCTTAATAAGCTAGGACTCTTTAAGTATCCACATTTTTGCTTTACCTCCTGAGGGCCCAGTTGTATCTAACCCAGACCCAGCAAACAGCACACATATATTATCCAGATTAGCATATGCTGAACGGATGTAATACCAGTATTATTGTAATTCCTGATTAATGTCAACGCTTTACCACATTTTACCATAAGTCTCCACACAGTAATGCACCTGTGTAAATTTCATCTTTACAACACCATTTACCAATGCTATAGGGTAAATTCAAGTATGCAAAATCTAAACATGTTAAACTCAATTTGAACTGGTGGGGTAGAATTCTTTAAAAAAAGAATTAATTATGCCAACTGTTTGAATTGATAAATTAAAGAGTAATGCATCTATGAATTATGTAATTGCTTAACATACACTAGATACCAATGCTGTGTAGGATTCAAATATGACTACTTTACCCCAATCAGTATCCCAATCCTCAATAGCTCAGGGGTAGAGTGCAGGCAATTTATGTGAAGGATCCCCAGATCGATCACCACATGTAAACATTCTTATTTTAGTCAAAGAAGATAATAACACAGGTTTTTCTATGTAAATATTTGTGTTGGAAGCTCGTGTTTCAAACTAGTGGAAAACAACAGAAAGGAGGTCCGAAGAATCTCAAGAATTACTTGTGTTTCAAACACGGGTTTCACACCCTGTATCCCGAGTTTCAAACATGTACAACTCATGTGTTTGTTACCTGCAGGACCACATGCACACTACCCTTGGTGTCCATGTGCAAGGTTGGAGTCTGACCGGGGCAGCTGACACTGAGATAATGCCCTTATTTTTACCCCTTTGCTCCTTTAACACTTATGATATTCATCAAAACTACTAACAGTAAGCAAGTGAAATGTTGCTAAGAACCTTGTGGACATAATGCAGGTGTCAGATATATAATTTCTTGAAGGTTTTAATTTTGTCTATGGTTTAATGAGGAATAAAAGTAAGTTCTTCACTAGGAGTCCATGTCGTAAGACCCCAGGAAAATGTGGTCCTTTGAAACTTATGACCTATTTCTGCTAGTCCCCTGTGTCCCCTTATCTGAGTCTAGTTCAAAAGGATTCAATGGTCCACTCCACCACTGCTGGTTACTGGTAGGACACAGTATGTAGCAATTGGTCGCTACATGGGGTCTAAGCAACCACAATTTAGAAGTGTATGTAATGATCATCATTATAATTGATGAAAAGTTTTTATTAAAGCAACCTAAATAATGCTACTTAAGTTCTATAATACAACAAAAGAGCAACATTATATTTGCATTGTGCATTTGTTTATTTATGTATATTCACATTCTTATTGTTTTAAATCAATGTTCATAACAAAATGCATGGAGAATGTTTTGTCATTTCAAAATTTACAAATTCATATACTAAGGATGCAGTTTGCTTCATTTCTGTATCTTTCACAAACCAATTGGAAAGGGAACTGTACAGAACTATTTTTTTCTAGAGTAATGCGAACTCAGAATTATTTCTGACAGGCACTGATATACATTCTAGAATGCATTTTCTTTTCTTAGATACACCAAGAAAAGCAGTGAAGAGAATTAAAATGGTTTAGTGCTCATTATCAGCATTAGTCTGAAAGGGGTAATAGTGACCAATACATACTTAAATCATTATATGAAAGCAATAGAAATTTACACCTGATTCTGTTATAATACTAACACAACGTTTCTTACATAAAACACCATCAAAGTCAGTATGTGACTTTGCAATTAGTTTGCAATTTTATACCTGTTCCATCTCTACTCTATAAAAAGCATTTAAGACGGAATTACTAAGGTGTCAATTATTTTGCATTCTTTCAGAGGAACCTTGAGAGCAGCAAAACCTGGAAAAGGACAGAAAACCATCAAAGGACAGTTAACCAGCTTCACTATAAATGAAACAAGGTACCATCGGGAAGCAACACAATCAAAAGAGTCTGCTAACAGAATGTTTGCAGAAACCTCCATTTCAGAAAGACCTACTGTTGATCTAGGAAGGGTATCCATAAGGTTAATGTTTCTTGATAGCGATTCAGGCTGCCACTTTGACTTCAAAACTATATTGTGGTACCTCTTTGGTTTTTCTTTACAAAATCCAGTAGTTACCCGAATGCGCCGCTTTATTTTCCTTCTTTCAATAAATACCTTGCACTCACTAGCCTCCTTGCAGATGTATTTATATTACAAAGATATACATGATGAAACATTTCATTTTCGCTACACTTGGTTCTTTGATCTCATTGGGTACTATCCAGAAAAAAGCTTTCCTTTCAAAAAAAGAGATCATGAAATTATGCTCATCACTTCCTTGTTAGTTAAGCCAATTTCCATTTCCTTTGTTCAGTTCATTACCTTATGTCCACTGCTTTGGAAAGAGAAATCAATTGCAGAGAGCCTCTATTGGGAGGAAAGGAAAACTGCTGTTGGAAAATGGATGGAATCAGACATAACAATTAATGAAAATGGGATTGGTTCTGGATCTTTTGAAACAAAACTTTTTAGAAACATGCTGACTCGATTAACATATTTACTATCATTTAAGTTCTGGCAATACCTGTTCAAGAAATGTATATTCAATGTGGATTATTCATTTATGGCAATACTCCTTGGTCCATTGAAATGCGTTCTCCTGCCTTTTTTAGCTTTGTTCCACACAATCCCAATTTTTTCAACATTCAATGGGTTTTTCATGAAAGAGAAGAAAGGCATTCATTCTTTATCAATCAAAATGGTTGTCAAAGATTGTACAATGTTTCTAGGAATAGTGTGCTTCTTTGGCATGTTGCTTCCATTTATTGCTATCCATCTGTTTGCAGCCACCTTCTTTGTAATCAACATAGTGAGATCCCTAAAAAGTACTTTGACATCAATTATACTATTGGTTTCAGCTTTTATCAACATCAAAGACACCTTTGTAGAGTTGGAAGATGAGTACAGGAAAGTGAAATTAACAATTTTCAATATTGTTACAAACATGCAGAGTTCTTCTGATGAAGAAGAGCGTAAGCTTGGTCAAACACTTCTCTTAGATGTTGGTAAACCTACAAAGGCAATTCCGAAAGCACTATTTGACAAGGTATGTGAAATATACAAACCTTATAGTAAAGCACTAGTGAAGGCACTAGTGATACTCATTATAAAACTGTCCTTTCTTGCACTTGGTTACACAGTTATATCTGACTACCAGGTGTTTAGTCAGCTCTCACAGTCAGGAGAAAGTATAATCACAGTTCTCTTTGTAAGCATCCCAAACCTACTTCTCAAGAGAAAAACAGATGCAGAAAGTCAGTTGGAACAAGAATATACCACACTTAAAATAAAAGCCATAATCTTAAAAATAGTACAGTGTGACGCCATCAAAATGATATAGTGATACATTTGCTTAATCTAATATAAATCATGCAGGATACCTAATGAGGAGGAGGATGGTTTTTGTCTGGGCCACTGGTTACTAGCCAAATTTCATCGGTTCACCATAGTTGGATCCAGTAGCAGAGATAGTCCAAGGCCCAGGAAAATAAATCACTATTATTTAAGCTGTTATAATTGAGATAAGCATGATTAACTGAATATAACAGCCAGGGAATTTCTTGGTTCTTTCTTTTTTATGTTTCATTGCAATGGTAAAATCTCTAGTTTAATCTGTGTTTTAGATTTGAGCTAAGCAAGCAAAGAAGCCTACCTTTGTGTCTTCTCTGAGTCTATAGGTTTCCAGCTACTGCAAAACATGCATTAAAGGTTAATGAGATGATGTTGAATTTGGTGTAACTTCTATGAGAGCATTTTAGAATTCAAAATCTTCAGAAAGACAAACTTTGAGGCAAAGGGTAGGGTGTGGCTTAGGTGTTGGAATTCTACCTAAATTTTACAGTATGCATGCTGGTGATGTTGAATAGTCTGACAGCTGGTGTCATGCTCTACCATGTTTGCAGTGGCCTGGACATGAGGTTCAGTTGATGCCACTTGTCAGGAGAGGGTAAAGTGACAGATATAGAGGGGGTCAGACACCCGGGATATAGAGGTAGGCAGTATTAGGTGAAGTTAGATATGGGGAGGGCTCGGTATCCATTTATACATCTAAATAGCTTGTTGTGGTTTAGGATGGGAAGATAAAGATGAGAATGGGTCACGAGATATAAAAGTAAGGAAGTGGTAGATGTGAGAAGGTAATGAAGGCTTAAGTATGTAAATATATTAGAACATGAACTTTCTCATTTTGTAGAATTTTCTTCTTTTTTTTCAAAAACAGTAGATTTTTTTAAAGTTTCATGAACAAAAAAATTAATGTTAGCAGTACATGTTCTCCAATAATTTGCAATTTAGGCATAGTTAACTACGTGAATGGGAATTAGAACATTTCATAATTTGTATTGCACTTAAGTTACTTTGGAAAGATCATATTTAGTGACCTACTATTACTTACTATGAGCAAACTTGTAGTAAAGGTCCCTTTCAAAAATCTGTTATGCCTTCACTGTATACATTACTAGAATGGTTAAAATGTATGTTAATCAATTCGTGTAATGTGTTAGATAACATATATATCTAGAAATGTCTCCAATGTTTATTTTATCTCTGTCTTACAGTAGCCTCAGAGAGCAGTAGCACAGGGACAAGGCCTATCCCTCCCCTATGATTTCAAAAGGCTCCCAGTTTGATTCCAGGAAAAACCAAAACTAAAATCCAGTTAGGAAGAGATAACTCACTTCATATCATTAAATATGTTGGGTGTTAAAATTCTGCAATTCAGTTAGAGGCAGTATATACATACATGTTTTCATTTGGTCAGAAGTTTATAGAATAAAGAATTATTCCACATTATTAAGTAATGTGTAATGATTACAATTTTAAATCCTACCTGTGGTAATGCTCTCTGCACTTTCTGCAATAGCTGATTGGTCTAAATGAATAACTGATAATCTCACTTTTGTTCTTAGAATTATTGCCACCTTTTGGATTATTTATAAATATTTTATTGGATGCCTTGAAAACTGCTTTGATCATTTCACTTTGTACTCTTGATATAATGCTCCTTATAGAGCTTTCCAACCTCAGCATTTCCCCAGGGCACACCATGGCAGGACTGAGAATAATTATGTAGATGAGTAGTCTACCTAACATAAGTATATCTCTGCATATACTTTACATGTGTGTCTTTAATAATGCTTAACCACATTTGACATTGATATATATCAACTGCGTAAGAAACTTGTACATTTATAATTGTATATTTCAAAACTGAATTTATATTACAGAAGTACAAAAGATAATGTGAATAATTGTCAAAGATTCCCTTCAACTGAGTATGAGGAATTGTTTCATTGCTGGGCTTTTAATGTTCTGCTTTTAAGAGTGTGGATATATATATGCATGATTAGAAGCAGACCTAGATCCCGCGGGGTCCAGGGCATCGTGACCTCCCCCTTAAGACTTAAAATTCACATACAGAAAAAGCACTACATGTTTGTGCATAAATGCATGTTTTTTAGAACTTAGCCTATAGCCAATCCCTCCCCTTTTGAATTTCTGGATCCGCCTCTGATATGACAATCCATATATTATAACTATTATATATATATATATATATGCATATGGATATATATAAGCTTGTAAAAGAAATTACAAGGATATATGAAGGTTTACTGAGCCAGCCCTGTCTCCTTAACTATGTCCTGAGCAACAGAGGCCTTTTACGCAATACCCAGGTAACAAAGACACGTGATGTGCACATTTGGAACACAGGATCCAGGAATGGTAAACTCGAGTCATAATCTCGTGTGCTACACGGGATTCTGTGGACCTCAATTCTGGTGTTTTCAATGTGTTTTTGACACGAGATTCTGATCAGTGCTTTCTGTGAGAAATCTCGTGTTTTGGGGAATACAGTTTAAAAAAACGTCTGGGACTCGAACTGGGATCTGCTGTTCTGAAAGCAGGCACTCTACCACTAGGCCATTGAGTAAGCAGATGCTAGTATAGTTAAAGCAGTTATATTTATAGTACCTACTACATTGTCATAAATTGAATTACATTCATTTTATGTACAGATTTTGTAGTATATTTTCATTCTTTATTTCAGATAGTAAATCTAACTCAATGTATCATAAGAAGTCCGTATCCCACCACTTTAGCATGAGTTTACACTGAGTAGAGCTGGTGCAAAGTAGTGGTTTCCCTGTGTATATTAAGTGGGCTGGGTTATCAGAACTAAGAAAAAGCTGGATTTATACTAATGTAAAACACATGTTTTACACTGAGAAGACACAAGTCTAAAACTGGTGTCTAATATAGATAGTTTTCTCGGGTAATACACTGTGTTTTACACTAAACCAGTATTACATTACATTAACACCAGTCAAATCTCGTGTTATATACATACTTTTCATAGGGATTATCGCTACACCAGAATAAACTGAGTTTGACACTAGATTACGTAATATACATATAAATATGGTCAATCCTAATCAGAGGTATCATAATGGCACTGATTACTTTCCACATGCAAAAATGTTTCAAAAGCATGAATTTCAAGTAGGGTTAATACTCTGTGAAAAGCGGCAGTAAACACATCCTAAATACTAACATTACACAGGGAAGTACACAGCATCAGTTTTACATGATTAAACACGTGCTAAATTGGATAATACACGTGTCTTGTTTGCTGGGTATTAACTGGTTGTTACATCAAATGGTTTAGAAACAGCAAAACCTTTCCTTATCCACTTTGATTGTTGTACAGTATATAATCAATTACAGTTTCCCATCACATGTCAAATTACAGAATACAATTGGCTCCAGACTGTGACACATTGCAAAATAACAATTGTAAAAGGATAACTTTAAGATAACCTTAAGATAGATATCCCAACAAGCACATGTGCTTATAATGTTGTTATAATTGTTCATTGCCCAATTAGCTGCACTTGCCTATGCAAAAGAGCTGGGTGTGATGTTAAACATATTGCGTATATTTATTCATCTACAAATTTAAATATTTATATATATATGGTCAACTCTCAAAAAAACTGACCAAGTCCGGTTCTATGGCCCAAATAGGGTAAAAAAAAAAAACTTCTCAGAAATGGATTTCTGTTTTGGTATACGTTAATAACATGTTGGGCTATAAATTCATAAATTTGCTGTCTTAACTTCGGTAATTTATGCTGGTATCTGACCTCTATTTCGCGAAATAGAAAAAAACGCGTAACCGTGTCAAAACATAACACCCCTACTTTAGGCTGATATATACTAAATAATGTTTCCCGATTTGTATTTCTTTTTTATTTCCCTATATAAAGCAGCTCTAGTAGTATTTGAAATAGCATTTATATTTCTTTTTTTGGTTAATTTAGGTATTGTGATTCCAAATTGAAGTTTTAGACTTATCAAAAAACCCAAAATGCCATTTTCCCCTCTAATACAAACTAAATTTCTTAATCAATATCCAAATCATATGGGTTTTGTATACTTTACGGCAAAGTATAAATATGAAGCTACAAATACATGCTTATTTAACCAATATATTCTATCATATAAGTTTTTTATTTCATTTTGAACTGTTTTGACACGGTTACGCATTTTTCTCATTTCTTGTTCAATTCAATTAGTATTGTTACTGCTATGGAAGAAATACAAATACGTTATTTAGATAACTTCAAAAGGCTTTATTCATAAGAAAGATACCTCTAGATCAGAAATAACACTTTAAAATTGGTTATTCGTTCATACTTTCTGTAATTTATGTGATTTTCCTCCAATTTCTATACTTTTGAAGGTAAGTATTAAATCCTGATATCCATGAAACATTAATTGTTAACCATAGTTAACTGTCTATTTAATTCCAAATACCGTATATATATATATAAAGCTGTCAAATTCATCACTTATACTCATATTCATTGTAGTAATTTCTATTAACAGGGAGAAAAAGACGTGTTTTGACACGGTTACGCATAGGTGCACATGTTTTGACACGTTTCTTACATTCTAATGTAAACATTAATTCTAGTGAGAATTTAACGCTTTAAACTAAAGTACACATGATACTGACATGTTTGAATTAGTTATAACTTTAAAAATATTTGTATTGATGGTGAAATTAGGGATATTTCCCCTTGTTTTGACACGTTTTGACACGGTTACGCATAGGTGCACATGTTTTGACACGTTTCTTACATTCTAATGTAAACATTAATTCTAATGTGAGTTTAACACTTTAACCTAAAGTACACATGATACTCATATGTTTTAATTAGTTATAACTTTAGAGATAATGTTTTTAAGCCGAATTTTTACTTTTTTTACATGTTTTGACACGGTTACGATTTTTGTTTATCTTCAATTATTTGTGTGTTTCGAATTGTCTGTGTTATGCTAATAGTACGCCTTATACATGTAGATTTAATTTTACTCTTAGTATAACCTCAAACTCTCTACATTTACAAAAGTTTGTGTTGTTTTGACACGGTTACGTATATGGATAAGTAATGCTAATTAGAGGCTGAAAATAGTCCTAGACGCCGTTCTCCTTCACCTCTAAAAACTGCCTGTACAGTTTCCCTACATTCCTGCGGTCTTTTAGGTTGAGTTTCCATACAGCACCGTGTTTGGTGGGTGGCTGTATACCGGCGAGTATGCACTCTTTTTCCACGGAACCGATCTCTTTTCCACACCACCTCCAGTGCCCCCTGAATCTGGACATGTACATTATCTGAAGGGTGTCTCCATCTTTTCCTGTCACTTTCACTGGGTACCATTTCCTATCATATATGACCACCACATAGTCCCCTGTATGCACGTGATCCTCGTCAACTGACAGTTCTTTCTTGATGTTTACTAAGGGCTGATCATCCTCGTCCTCCTTCTTCTGATCCTGGTCGACTGACTGTTCTTTCTTGATGTTTACTAAGGGCTGATCATCCTCGTCCTCCTCCTTCTGATCCTGGTCGACTGACTCTTCTTTCTTGATGTTTATTAAGGGCTGATCATCCTCGTCCTCCTGCTTCTGATGCTCATCGACTGATTGTTCTTTCTTCAGGTGTATCAAGGGCTCATCATCCTCGTCCGTTTCCTTCTCCTTCTGTTCGACTGACTCTTCTTTCTTCAGGTGTATCAAGGGCTGATCATCCTCGTCCTCCTGCTTCTGATGCTCATCGACTGATTGTTCTTTCTTCAGGTGTATCAAGGGCTCATCATCCTCGTCCGTTTCCTTCTCCTTCTGTTCGACTGACTCTTCTTTCTTCAGGTGTATCAAGGGCTGATCATCCTCGTCCTCCTGCTTCTGATGCTCATCGACTGATTGTTCTTTCTTCAGGTGTATCAAGGGCTCATCATCCTCGTCCTCTTGCTTCTGATGCTCATCGACTGATTGTTCTTTCTTCAGGTGTATCAAGGGCTCATCATCCTCGTCCGTTTCCTTCTCCTTCTGTTCGACTGACTCTTCTTTCTTCAGGTGTATCAAGGGCTCATCATCCTCGTCCTCCTGCTTCTGATGCTCATCGACTGATTGTTCTTTCTTCAGGTGTATCAAGGGCTCATCATCCTCGTCCTCCTGCTTCTGATGCTCATCGACTGATTGTTCTTTCTTCAGGTGTATCAAGGGCTCATCATCCTCGTCCGCTTCCTTCTCCTTCTGTTCGACTGACTCTTCTTTCTTCAGGTGTATCAAGGGCTCATCATCCTCGTCCTTTTCCTTCTCCTTCTCTTTCACTGACTGATCATCCTGGTCCTCCTCCTTTCCCACAGCGTCCTGCTGTGCTCCATCTCTTTTCACGATCTTTCTCCAAGGCTCATCGTCCTCGTCCTCCTCAGCCTCTTTGTAGCTGGAGACTTTCCTTTTCCTCAGCTTCCTCAACACCCGTTTCATGGACTTGTAGGATTTTTGGGATGTGACTGGGGCTGTTTTGACAGCTGATGTTTCCTTGACTGCCCTCTTCTTCCCTTGCTTGCCACCTAAGATTTTTCGCCATCCATGGCAGTTCAGAGGGAAGTCGAGCCCCACTTTACAGCAGGGCTCGAAGCAGCTTGTTTCCCTGAAGTACGTGCTGTCTTCCTTGACAATAACTGCGTGCATTGCCATAAGGCCAGGAACTTTTGTCTTGTCCCACTCGTTCACTGCTGTTTCCGCCGACTTTATCTCTTCCTTGCTTGACATGACGAGTATACTTTTAATCCCAGATGTTATTATTTCGGAAGCGAACTCAGTAATGCTCCTCAGGACCTTGCCGGATTTGACGAGGTTGTCCGCCTTCTTCTTGAGGGCCCCCCCTACGCCGTCGCAAGGCCCCTTGCCATGGCCAGCCTCCATCCATGTCCACGACGCCCTGATCCCACCGAACAAGATCGGAAACTGTCGTACCATGGCAACCATGGTTTTGTTCCTGTACTGTGAACTAGGGCTGTCGGTTATGAAGTGGACCTGTACGAGGTTCGGCAGAAGCTCGATCAGAAGATTCATCATCTCCTTTACAAAGGTGTACGTGGTCGGGACAGTGTGTGCCCCGACTGATGTGACACCAATGTAAGAGCTCTTTCGGAGATCTCCCGCTTCATTCCTGTAATCTATCACCATCGGCTGCAGTGAAATTTGGTCTTTATCATAGTAGACGCTGGTAATTTCTTCGGCGTATTTGGCGGCCCAATTTTCCGTGTAATCCATCTGGACTGTCACTTCGAGCATGGGTTCCATGGACTTCTTGAGAACCTTGACCTGTGTGTATTGCGCCGTCGCCCTCTTCAGGTGCTGCCTGACCCCTTCCAGCTCCAACATAAGGTTGGTGCAGAAACTGTTGGAGGTCGTCGAGAAATCACAGAGCTTCACTTTCTTTATTTCTTTCCCTTTCCACTGAACGATTGTGCGAACCCACTGTCGAAAACGTACAGTTGTTCTGACATTTTCCAGCTTCTCCTTGATTTCCTTGTTGGTAAGGTCGGCCAGTCCCCTCGGGCTTCGGGGCAGGCACTTGGAAGCCTGTGCCTTTAGCGTAATGTTTGTGCACTTGTGGCACAAACAAAGCTTCCGCGTCTGGTGCCTGATGAGCAGAACATTCGGTGGTCGCTGTTTTGCGAAGTGGCTGACGGAAATACGGATTTAGGGATTTTCCTTCATGAACTGCTGATGGGACTGCTCCATGGTCAACATCAGGCAGTGCCGTCCCTCTCCTTTGACCTGATCACATTTACTAGGCAGCTAGTAGGCAGCCAGAAATTCCCGCACCTTCTCCTTTATGAGACGGGCCCGGCTTTCCCCTATTTTCTTGGACACATTTGATGCGTTTATGTGCCTACGGGAAATCTTCAGGATTTTCCCAACGCGTGAAGCCACACCTCTCATCTGGGGGTTTTCATTTCCAAACAAAGATTTCTTAACTTTGTGAGGTGCCTTTCGGACGGTATCGACTGCCAAGGTGATGGGCAGCAGAGCCTTGAGGCGTTCTGCAGTGGGTGTAACGTTCATTTCCTTTAGCACCTCAAGGGCATCCCTTTTGGGAGTCGAAATCATCTTTGGCGTAACTCTATCAACAAGGTTGTTTAAGATATTTTCCACAATTGCTGCGGCTTCTTCATGGTGTTGAACATCTACCTTCGTCACGAAATCGTCATCAAATTCATCAACTGTTATTTGACACTGTTCAGGAGTTGGAGGTGTGTCGGGCATATCAGTTGGTTCTTCTTCCTTCCCTTGAGCAGGGCCATTTAGCTTCTGTTTGTGAGGAGAAGCAGGGACGTTTTCAAGAGGAGGGACATTTTGTGTTGTCTTGCTCAGGGATGTTTTCGTTGACGTTTTCAGGAGGGGGGGCCTTTCCGTTCTCTTTCTCAGGTTGAAAGAATTTGCCGCTTTGCTTTATGAGAAGTGTCCAGAGACGTTTCAGCTCTTTCTCCTTCTCCTCTATCACTTGATCCTTTAGAGAGAGTTGGCGCTGAAGCTTTCTGGTCCCTGGTAGCCAGCTGAACGCTGGCAGGCGCACACACAGTTTTTCCCTAATTTAAAAATTATAAATAACATACGGAATATTTAGGAGTGTTATCTAAATGAAAACGCATAAACACAAAACATATAAGTAGATGTAACATCCATATATTTCTTCTTTATTAACAAGTTCTTTCTCATAAATATAAAACTTTACTGTTTTGACATGGTCAATGAAAAGTCATAGTGATACTCTTCTAACACATATAACATGTCTAAATACTCTCATATGGCATCCTTTAGAAATGACGTTAACAGAATTCTAAGTAAGAGTCCTGAGAAATATAATACTCTACTGTTTTCACATGGTAAAGGAAAATAATATTAATACTCTTCTAATACATATAACATCTCTAAATAGTCGGATATGGCATGCTTTAGTAATGAACTTTAAAATATTCTCAATAACAAACCTAAGTTTACCGAAAGTTGTACATTTCGGATGTTTTGACACGTTTTCACACGTTTTCACATGGTGAGACAAAAGTGACATTAATACTTCTCTAATAGATATAACATGTCTAAATAGTCTCATATGGCATACTTCAGTAATGATCTTTAAAATATTCTCAATAAGAAAGCTAAGTTTAACGAAAGTTGTACATTTCGTATGTTTTGACACCTTCAGGTCGCCTCTCCTCTGGGCTGAGGGGTCTACCTCGTCCGAAAGACTACCGTCAGACATCGTGTGTAGCTGGAGACAATAAATTACACTTAGATTAGGGTAAAAACATTTAAAAAAGCTAAATTAAATTATATAAACATAGGTTTTGACAAGTTTTGACACGCGTTTTGACACGGTTACGCGTGTAAACACATAGATTAAGGTGGGGGTAACTGTAAAAACAGCAATGTTTTTTGATATTATTTGTATTATGATTTTAAAGGTATGACATAGTACTGTCATATTTTAGTATAGACTTGTCTATGGGAGATTATTTTTTTATATTTGTAATGATAAATGACCAGAAATATCATATAAATTATCATGTTGTACAGCATTTACGACGGAATATTCAAGAGCAGGCGCGAAAATGATAGGTTGAAAATAGCTTTGGAACTGGTCGAAACGTACTATAAACACACAATAATGTGTACCCGAACTTTATGGGTATACATAGAGTAGAAAATGACATGTTTTGACACGTCACCGTGTTAAAAAAACGTATCCATGTCAAAACATGACATTGAACATTACGGCGTTTGAAATTTTGCTCCTAAGGCGCCGAAACCATAACGCGCGATTTGGAATTTCATCTTTATTACGCCGTGACACTTTCTTAAAAGTTTTGACAGCTATCTATGACTTCTACTGTGTGCACTAGACCGTAATAACAAACTTTGACAGTCATTCGCATGCATATTTTCAGTTAAAATGCAAAAAAAAATCGGGAATTGCTCACCTTACGTACGTCCTATCAGCGTCTCGGTCGAAGACAACCCCCTCTTCCGGTTTGGACCCATATCTTCCGCGTAAAACACCAGACGGCGCCACCGGCGTGTCAGTTTTCCCGCCTTGTCAATGTTTTGACACGGTTACGTTTTTTGACACGGTGACGAAACAATTATGACGCCACATTAGTGCCAATATAGTCTACTTAGCACACAAATAATAATTAGATTCATATTATGCCATTTCATACCCATATGGCTGCACATTATACCAAAAAATCTTTCACTAATATTAAAGCATGTGAAAATGGCACTAAAATAACATGTTTTGACACGGTTACGGGTTTACCTACACAACACCGATTTAGATGAATTTGGGACCTTCTCATGAGTCTATTTAATATTACTACCATAAAGCATTTATATTTTCAAATATGCAAGCTCCATGGGTATTTAAATATAATATGACAGTTAGCTATTTCTTAAAATATATTTCTCCAGATTAGGTTATTGTAATGTTTTGACACGGTTACGAAATGGCTACCCCAAAGTTCTGTGTCGCTCTGTATAAAAAAATATTAGTCAAATAAATGTGTAAAACACTTAAAATAATACAGCAACACATAAGGCATGTAAAAAATATCACTTGGTTATCGGCAAATATTTTTATAAAAAATACCAATGATTTATTTTAAAAATAAAACTATTTTGGGGGAAATTTGACAGAAAAATGATGTTTTTTGGGGCTGGTGTATTTATTTTTTATTCTACAATAGTAAAAGTGGTATGCGCAAGATAGAGCTTGCAAATCCGCATAATTTGGTACCATAAAAACCATCATACGATGAAAATTGACACCGGTAGCCTTGAAATAGGCAAAAAAAGAGTTGACCATATATGTATGCATTTTTATATAGACATAGAAATATCATGGAAAGCTCTTCTATGTTGACTTTTGACTGTTTGAAAACCACCCAGTCAACTGTGACAATAGTGTAATCGTTTCCAATCTTGTTGCTTTTTGTAAGCCCAACTTTCTTTGCATTACATAACAGAGTAACTGAGGTTTTCCAGTCTCAACATATATATATATATATATATATATATATATATATAAACAGCCTATAGCCTATACTACAGCCTACAACTTTTATATATATATATATATATATATATATATATATAAACAGCCTATAGCCTATACTACAGCCTACAACTTTTATATATATATATATATATATATATATGGCCTCTGGGGATATTATTGCTTGCAGTGAACTTATGTCACTTTGTCCAAGCTGGAGAAAAGACCTTAAAGCTCAGACAGTCTAAAAATGTCAATTTAGATCTCATCCACAATGTTATGTACCTTGATTGTTGTATGGTGCAACTGCATGTTGTAACTGTTTATGGAGTAAAAACATCAAATATTCAACATAAACTACCTTGTGTTTCTTTGCCTCAAATGATTAGATTATTATCTAAATAATTTATTTATATGTTAATGTGTGTTTGTACACACAAACTAGTGTTTAAAGCAGTTAAAGCAAAGAATTACATCTACAACTTCCTTTGAAATTGTATGATGGGATCATGTTATTAGCATAATTTTACTTTGATTACAGCAAGGTCAGTAATGAATAAATTAGACATTTGGCTGCAAGACAATACAAAATAAACCCAAGACAGGAATCACTATCCCATCCCACAGAAGTTATGTGCAGGATGGTCCAGGGCTCATGCTGTGGTAAATTGATTGTTTATATTATATTTTAGTGAATGATACATATGCAGATGATATGGTTATTGTTCCTGTCAGCACAGATATAAGCCAGACATGTGTTGGTGTATGACAAGGACATATAGTTATATAAATTGATACAACTGAGCCGCTGGCTTTTGCAGCCCAAATTTATCATTCCTCTCTATTATTCACATGGGTAACGACAAAAATTGTAAGAAGAATTCTACATAGTACAGTTATTATAGCAAACACCTTTGATGGGTATAGTAAACCTGTACCTGAAGGGAAAATCAATAACCAAGGGATATAAAGGGATGATGACAGCTGGTTAAAAGTTAACCAATATACTTTTGGATCAATACGAATCTTGAGGATTCAGGGGTTTGGATAGTGTTTAGCATCTGCTGACATCTGGTGACTGATATCAGAACTACGTCAGTCTGTGAGACCTGTGTTTACCTCCAATACTTGTACATAGGAACTTACCTTTATCATAACTACACTGGCATTTGTACGGCTTCTGATATTCACAATAAACTAACTCGTGTGGCTGAGTTGTATCACTGGCTAGCATATAAGATGAACCTTGGAATGAAGACGGGATATTATGAAATAATGAACTAGTTACCCTATATTTTATCATAAACAGAAGGCAAACAATAGCGTTCAGTTGTTAAAAATTTTGTATTACAGGGAGTCAAAAGCAATGTTTTGTCAAAATATGACAAAATTTTGCAAACTGCAATAACTTTTAAAATACATTCTAAGAGTCTAATTTTAGCCATTGGTAACGTATAAATCATATTGACTCACTATAACTTTACTTGATTTCCATAAAACTCATGTCATTTATGCCTGAGTACAGCAATGTTTGTAAACAAACCAATTTTGGTGGGTCACCAAAATTGACTGGGGACAAGTTTCTGTGTATTTTGATGTAGTTTATGTCTGTATTCACATTCTATATTTTACCACAGGCCTAGATTGTGGCAATAGAATATATTTCAATAGTTACAGAATTTATAAAATCTTGACCCTACATCACTTTTGGCTCCCTTTAAACAAATGAAAAATAAGTATTTTCTACATGCTTGTTCATCTTCAACCTTATTTGTTTCTATCTATATTGCATTGTATCTTTATGTTCATACTATGAAGAAACTTGAATTGAATACAAAAATACAGCTGAATGCATATATTATGGAAGTGTTATTTCATAAGAGAGATAGTTGGACATAATATTAACTAACAAAAACCTTTTATGGATACGGTAGCACCATTTTTGTGAAAACAATAAAACATTGCATAATGACAAAGAAATATACTTATAGCAAAATAATAGGAAAAGATTTTGTGAACAACTGCATCAATTCGACATTTTACCCTAATAGGTATTGTTGATTAATTTGGTATTCCACTTAATGTCAGTGACAGATCTAGGACAGCAACAATACTACAGTAATAGTCTGAGATGATATGTTTAAATCTTCAAAACTTCTTTTTATCATTTTTATTTTTCAATTTTATTATCCCATACTCAATTACAAGAACTAATCTTCCATAAAGGTATTACGTTTAACAATACATGATGATGACTATGTGTAAACATTTGACTCAGCAATCACACATTTCACCTAGCTCGGCCCTTACACATATGCTTTATAGGCAATTTAAAGTCCTGTCTTGAAGGTGTATTTTTGTTACAGTAGGCAGATTATTCCACACCTTGGCTCCTCTATAATATGGAGATTTCTGATGAAGCACTGAGCTGATCATGTTTATCTTAAAGTTCATATGATCAGTGTGTCTATTATAATTTTGTAAGAACTCCTCATGGTCTCAATAGTTGTAGAAAAGCATTAAAAGTTGTAGATCATGTTGCTCCTCCAATAGACCTATTTTAGCATTGTAATGGAACTGAATTAGTCAAATATCCATAGGATTTTGTATCCCATAGCATATTCTCAGTGCCCTATTTTGTAACTTATGTAAATCAGATTGCCTGCAGAATTCAAGAATAAAACTAACATATTCAACAAGAGGGAGAATTGGTTGTTTATAAATCAGTACACTCGTATTCTTATTTACTAGATTCCTCATTTTACTTAGCTGAAGATCTTATAAGAAAACATTTTTATACCAATATTAAAATTTGACTGTATAATATTATATGATATATTGAACAGTACAATTCCCAAATAACAACAATTTGCTCACATAGTTTGTATCCTCCAGCCATCCCAGTGGCCCTCTGAATAAATAATAATGAACACTGGGTAAACAACAAATGGACTAGTTATCCACTTTGATTGTTGTTAGGCCATTTTTATGTGCAAAGATAAAACATTTAGAATGCTGTAAATGAGCAGTAGGTTTTACAGAATATATAATCACAGCGGCCTTTCATATATCATCATACTATTGTCATTGTTATGATTCATCATTATGCAACTGTGGCCCTTTGCACAATTACCTATAATAACAAGAAGCTGAGACTAGTGCTGTTATTTGACTGTGGGGTTTTGTCAGGCACTTAAATTTAACCCATACCCTCTTGTGAGAGGACTTCAGACTTTGAAAGCAACCCTCGATTGCAGTTGGTCAGAAGTCAACAATTTTTGAGTTCAAAACATTTTATTCCCTTGTAAGACATGTCAGCTGCCGACTGACATTCATCAGTGTTTGTCATTGAAGTGTGAACCACCCTTTTTCCTGTACGGAGTTAGCAGTACATTACAGTTTTGCCATTTAGCATCAATGTAGACAGTAGCAAATAAAATTAGAAAAAGCAAATATGATTACCATCAACTGGGAGTAATATCAGCAGCAATATTAGTGTTTTTGATGGGCCATAGATATGTTGGTGCCGGTCTTTCTTTTTCACCAGATGTTTATAGACATGTATAGCAGTAGAGAGGTTGTTTAGTCAGTCCATGGTGGGCAAAACAGTTATCAGCATTGTTAGTGCACTCCTAGTTCCTGAGAAAAGAAAAGCCAAGGCAAGTATTACATTTGTTTAAGACATGAATAATACTGTAGTTTAATTTCAGGATTCCACAGTTAAAACCTTATAAGCACATTTCAGTCCAAAGACAAAGACATTATTCTCTGATACAAAAAGCCATGTCTATGAAAAGGCTGCATATATAGGATGCACAGATATAAATTCTCTGATTTCCTGACATGTTATTTATCTAGATTCATAAACATGAACTTTCATCAAGAATCTGTTTCCAATTCATATATATATATATATATATATATATATATATATATATAGGCTTCTGATCAATGAAACAATATCAGTTATGTCTTATATGATGTATGGTATAATATGTAATATATCAATATAAAGAAATATATATCATCTTGTGTGTATTGTATCATTATGTGAAATATTACAATTTGAAATTTTAGGTTTCATAGTATTTTACTTTAGTCTATGCAGATGGACTACAACAAATGATATGTCACTTAAAGAATATTCAAAAGAAAATTTGAACCTGCTCATAGAAGTCTATATCTTCCATGACAACTATTCTACTTGAAAATATATTTAAGAGTTCATTAAAAAATGATTGTGTATGTAAGTTATTGTCATAGTTATGTACTTTGTTCCAGTACTTTCTTTGAGCTCTGAGATCCTATGTCTTTTTCATTCTTGGTCTGAATGCAATTGGATACCTCTATCAGAAAATACATCAGTCTTTTTTTCATCAAACAGGTTCGGTTAAGACAGCAGAGGAGCATCAGCTACAAGATTTTGTGTTCAACTATAACAGCTAAAATGACACTTTCTGTTGTCTATAATATCTGGAAATATTTTAATACATCCCTAATAGCAATTGGCTTATTTGGCCACTTTCTGACTCTCTGTGTGCTATGCCGCCCTGTATTTACTGAGAAAAGTACTACTATCCTTCTGAGAGCCCTCACTGTTGCTGATTTGGTTTTATTGTTCACACACTTTTATGCTGCTGGTATTGGACTGACTCCTGAGTTACTAGAACTCGGTCCCTTTCAAGTACCAGCAACTACAAGTTCCTGGACCATTGTTCTTCTCACTATGGAAAGACTTGTCATTGTTTACAGGCCACACCAGTCTATTGTCCTGTGTACCAAGAAGAGAGCAATTCTAGCAGTACTTGTCTTATGGTTTATATCTGCAATTGTCAGTGTGGTAAATGTATTTTTGTTTTATCAAAGAATGGAGCAATTCATGCATAGGTTTCTATTAACATACTTGACTTATGTTGTCCTCCCTGGACTCATCATCCTGATATGTAATGTTTTAATCTTGGTAAAGTTGCATAAAGCGAGGTTAGAACGCCAACAGATGACAACAGATACATCTTCAGACCATGTAGACAGATTGACTGGGATGTTGATCATAAATAGCTTTGCTTTTATAGTTCTTAATTTGCCATATCTGGTAACATTTATGTCTGTCAATCCACATGATCAATACCTGGGACCATTTGCCATGCTTTCTTATAGTTGTCAACTAACTAATCATTCTATTAACTTTTATCTTTACTGCATTTGTGGAGAAATGTTTCGTAAGGAATTGAAACTCATGTTTGTAGCTATCTTTATCAAATGTAAGTGTCGGGCTACACATAGAGGACCACAGGATGTTCAGTTACAGGCTGCACCAAATTCACCAGATTATCAATGTTCCTTAGAAAATACTACCCAAGTGTAAAGATAGAGACAAAAGAAGCAGCAAATACACAACATGAACAATTAATGCTTTACAGTTCTGTATTTTCTTGTTAAAATGAGTACATACCAGCAATGTTGATGCAGCCAAATATGCAATGGTGTATTAAACAAGAAAATGGGGCAAGTGCCCCGAAAAAAATTTAATCACCACAGAAAGTGACTGTGAAATTTAGTTTAGAATTGATTGTTGCATTTGTTATTTTCACTTAATTCTAATCTACCAGTCAGAACCATCTAAATGAAGGTGAGCTGGCTGGTGAATGATGCTGGGCCTGTGACTGGTGTATTAGGCCCTTAGCCAGCTTTTTTCAAAGGGGGTTCGTTTTTTGAGTATTAAATAAGGCTCAAAATAGAAAAAAAAACACAGACGAGGGTTGGTTTACTTTTACTCTTTCACTTCATCATATAGGGTTTTTTTTTTTAGATCTTTAGTAGGGAGTTCATCCAAGGGAGGATGGGGGGTCAAACCAACCCCCCGACCTCCCCCCCCCCCTATGTGTTGGCTATGGGCACGTGTAGATCTTTATTAATATCAAGTTTTGGGGAACCTTCTCACACGGTATGCAGTATCACACGACGAAAGGAATAGAGAGAGTCAATCATTTGGCTAGGAGGAATCGGGAATTGATGTAATGGTGTAGATCAGCGCGGGAAAGCATCCAACGCCCCAAGTGGCAAACACTGGTACTACGGCAACGGATGACGAACGCAAAGTGTCACCTGATCACGGCACTGAATATATCCTAGTTTAAAGTCATCCATCACTCAAATCACTTCATCTACATAGCCAGGAATAGGTTATCAGTGTAGAATTACATGCCGGGAACTGTTTTTTGCAGTTGGTCCTTGTTTGTTTACCTATGTTGCTACAGCAGCACTGTCTTTGCTATGGCAAAGCTGTCGTTGCTTAGTCACATGATTTGCTACGTCATGAAATTCGCTACATCACGAAATTTGCCGAAATCTGCTGATGTCTATTTCACAACATGCTTAATTCTATTTAGATACATGCCTTTAACATTTTCTGATACCATGTTGTAGACTTTTAAACTTATGAGTTTATCATGAGTATCCCACAAAATATTTTTATAAGGAAGGGTGATTGCCGCATTCTGGCAATATGTCGTAATCAACTATGGGTAGTGACTACAGCATAATCCCTGGACCTGGCCTACAGCCAGGTGGCCGCTTCACGGCAGGGGTGATTAAAAAATGCATAATTATAATGTTTCAATATTATGTTGTATCAGAACCTACCACCAAACTCATTTTAACAGCATTATCTTAACAATTCACATTGTTGTTCTACTGTTTCAGCAATGAGACAATGTTGTAAGACAACAATAGAAGAATGTATAGCACCACCTTTAAAAAAACTTTTTTTAATCTAAAGCATGTAGTACAGCAGTTTATTACTATTCTGTCAATCAATATATATTTAAAGTGAAGATTGAATCACCGGCTATGTTAAAATTGTATTGTGTAATTGAATGTTTATTTTGTTTGGTGAATTAAGACTATTGATTTTATTAAGGTAATTAATCTGACATGATCTTACCTCAAAAGGATGAAGATTTATTTGTAAGTGCTATCCTGTAAAATTAAGATCATGAATGATCACTGGGAACTGCTCGACAAAGACCTTTATGCAAAATTGTCTCAAGGTAACAGATTAGGAATTAATGTTTTTAAAAAAAGCAAACCTATGATTATTGGCTCTAAAAGAAGGGGGGACTGCATAATGCTCTCCAAACTAAAACTGAATGACCAGGAAAATGATTACATACTTCGTTATAGTTGATAATACCTTCTCCTCCATGTATCCTTACAGGTTAACCCAATATGCTTTGATGAATGTCCTTGTCTATCTATGATAAGATCTATGTGCATTTGATTTACATTGAAATTTCTCCAACACATAACAGTAATCATGGCTTTGAATATGCACTGGGATGTGCTGATAATACTGTAATAATCTGCTCTACACTGCCAGCATGTATTGTCAATCAGACTTGATTAATACTTCAACTTTATGTACAATATTCCATCCTAAATTATCATGCAAAAAATTGGACTTAGGTCAGAAATTTGATTTAACAAATCAAAGATATGCCAACTGGATGAATATGAACTACCTGTTTTGATGTAGAATTATGTTTGTTGTAGCTTCGATGTAGGACACATGAAATCAGATGTACACTTTTTTCTGTCAATAAAAGCTCTACTACTACTATAAACAGTAAATGATTTTGTATTTTCCATATTATTCCTGTATTATTATTGTTAAGTAATCTAAAATCTAGAGTCAGCCAAAATGAATATGCAGGTGCTAAAAATACTGTAAAATCAGCTATCAATGTTAGGAAGAATCACTCATCAGCCTGCAATATTTATGACAAATAGGTTCACACTTCCGCCATTTAAATTTCAATTGAACACCTACTTCAAAGGTTGGGTAATTTTACTGCTAAATACCCTATATATTAATATACACCCTAGACACTTTCAGTATAAGGGATATAAGCCAATTAACCAACACTTGGGTTTTGAAGGTACAGATTCATACTGTACTTTCAATCGGCCTTCCATTTAATTAAAACCTCTGAGACCTCCCACCCCACTTAGGCAAAAATACACATTGAATATGTACTAGTACATTATTATGCACATTTTCAGAAATTCAGAACCCCCCTCCCTCCCTTGATGCGTACGTAGTTAATTGAAGGCCCCTAAATTAATTACAATCAGTAAAATACTAATATGAAAACCAATGGGTAAATTGGATAGGGGGCTTGAAGTAGGGATATTAAGTGGTATAGACTATCCAGTCATAGGCCAGCGACATTTTCGAGGTAACAGTCTGTAATAGAATGTTTAAATTACAGTTGCAGGCTGGAAGGTAGGGCAAGCTATAACAGGGTGACAAAATCTATTTCATATTTTTAAATGTCTAATGAAGGACCTTTATGTGACCATTGACACTGTGGCTCAGTGCATCCCATACATATCCCTTGATGGATATTACACATATTAATTTAACTTTGTGAGCTGAAAACTTTGAACATGTGAGCCTTAGCTCATGTACCACAAGGGCTAATGACTATTCTTGATAAGCCAATCCCAGTTTGGACCAACATTAAAAGTTTGGCATGAAATGTTTCAAAATTGGCTCCATGTTGATTCCACGAAGACAGTTGCACAAACCAAAATTGACCAAAGCAGCTGGGTTGATAAGTTACTCGTAAAATTTGCAAAATCAATCCTAATGTCTTTTTTAGAGTGATGCGCAGAGCGCCGCTGCATGACCCCAGGTAACAACTATCATGATTTTAAATGTAATCAACCATTCAAAAAATAATCCCTCAAAATGGTATATACTATGGTAAAACTTTAGCTGTTTATACACATATTTCTGAATCAATCTTGAGTCTCCCTGCTTGCACAAGATGCAGCACACAGCAAATTTTTCCTTATGCGAAGTTACAAGCAGAAGAGCTGAAAAATTATTTAACTAAAAAATCAACAATATTTTGCTATGTCTATTAGAGCTTTCACAGTTTTTAAAATCTCAAAATGTTATGATATATAACATGAAAAATAATAGATATGATTTATTACAGAATTTACATTTCTGAAATTCAAATATAACTGTTTTTTGTATTGCATCACACACAGACGTCCTGTTTCAGGTGGACACAGGATTTGATGTGTGATCTCAGATATGAACAAGATTTTCTTTTGAGAGGATCACTCTATACTTATGTTAATATTGAGGGTCTTCACTCATATTATAGTTTGTGCCAGCACTTTGTTTTTGCATTATTGTACCTGTAGCAATGGTGACATTTAATATAAGTGTAGGCTTTACATTGTAGATGTAACAACAACATTGTTGTAAAGCAGTGAAAAGAGAACTGCCATATGTTCTTGTTAATATGTCTCAGTTCTGATGAAAAATATTATAGAATCATGAGGCTTACAGCATGCAAAAAAAAGTGCTTTTGACATTCATATCTCATTTTCATTGTGGTTCATTCCTTTGGATGCAATGTGGCAGGAAAGTAATGCCTGTATTCCACGATGCGTTGTGGTCACATACGTCGTGGACTTGCCTTGCAACGCAAGTGATTAACGCATCTTTGGTGGAACGCAAGGTATATTCCACGGTGTGTTTTACTTGTGTTTTTGATGCGTTGTACTTAGGAGATGCTAGTATATTAGGAGATGCAAGTTCACATGTGTTTTTACTTGCGTTCAGATACCAACATATTGGTATCTGGATGCAAGAAAACTTGCGTTTCAATGCAAGTTATACTTGCGTTTCAATGCAAGTGTGATTGAACGCACCGTGGAATATAGCCTTCAACCTAAAGTTTAAAGTCTAAGAAGACTGAAATGAATGCAAACACATGGCTGCTGATGGATCTCGCTGTCTGTGCCATTCTAAATGTGTAGTTTCATTAAGAGTAGTTCAGATTATGCCATGCTCATTGTCACAGGTTTTTGAAAAACACAATTTCAATTTTGCAAAAGGTTGGACCCATCACAAAAATGAGTTACATTAGACTGTTGTGCATGAAATGATAAATGGATTGTCATGGGAAATGGTAATGGTGATATCCAAGATGCAAATGTAATGAAAAATGCACAAGTCTGGGCATTAACTCTAATAGACCTAAGTATGAAACATCAGGGGATTTTTGATATAATAGCACTATACGGCCCAACGTGGCAGCCAAAGCACTTAAATCCACCAGACAGCCATGTCTATTGTTGTGGCTACTGGCATCATATAACATTAACATTAATTTTAGATGTTGCATGGTATATACAAAAGTCCCTTTCACTGCCAGATCAAATAGGCTTTCAGTCCATTCAATGTTGTTCATACTGAGTGCACTGTGCATTTTGAAAAACAAAATTTTGATGTGATTTATCTATTCTATCTTAACATATCATGGGTGGGCATTTTGTTCCTAAGAGCAACAATGTAATATTTGAGAATTTGGTTACTATGGCAACCAATATTTGTCATTTTTCCTGTTTTTTCCCAATTTTATTCCATTTTTTGCCATTGAATTTTAAAGCTTATGAAACGAATTAGTACAAATTTTAAGACATCTAAATAGAGACATGGAAATAAAAGGTAGAAGTTTAGATTTGCCCAAAATGTTTTAACCAAAATCCAAATGGCTTTTTTGGGTAATTCGTAGAATTAATTTGTGCTTGAAATGCCTCAAATTTCCATTGACAGGCCAAGTAATAGGCCAAGTTCATTATAATCATAATCTGGACCTTACATATAGAACAATATAATCATAAAAATAGGTATCATCCAAAATGAAAATTCACTTTAGAAAGTATATAATGGAATTACGGACATTCAATGTAAACAGTTGGGGAATGCCCAGGATCTCATAGGGGTTCCCCGGGGACACATTGTTACTATTTTAAGAATAAGAGGGTGGTCCCCCCTCGAAGGCCTGCCAGTGAAAGGGTTAAAATATATGCTCATTTATATCTACCTCTGGAATTATTATCTATACAAGTATTAATATTATACTTCAAGAATTTTTGGTTTAAGGCAATAGATTGAAATATAGTAGATACTTTACCTTATAACCTGTTCATCATATTCATCTTCTTAAGATGTGTCTCCTCCACCTGCCAGCCTACTGCTCGGGTGAATCTTACCAGCATTGAATATAAATAGCTTTACATTAAGAATAGAAGACACTACTCTGGAGTACAACGTCTATTATGTTCACTGTGCTGGTGAGATTGAGGAAAGCCCAAACGGACAGGGCCTGAAATGGCACTCAAGGTAAATATAATAGACTGATATTACATGAAAAAGTGTCCTTACTTTATACGTTGGATTCATACTTGGGAAATCATCAATTTATTGAAAAATTGCTAATATGGTAGTAGGAAAGGCAATGTCGTTATTGCATCATTTACAGCAATATTAATTATGTGAAGATCTTGTTTTTTTACCTAATTATTCCCATTGATCAATGTACATGAAGAAGACGTTTTTTAATTCTCCATAGATAAGTATGACCACAAATATATTTACCCTGGTGCCAATGGTGCATATATTATTCTGAATTGACTTATACACACCTCATACCAATTACATAAATAACAATATCTTTTCATAATAGTTTATTGGATTATTGGGTTATTGGCAGATTTCTATTACCTACAATACCTATACCAAAAGTAATATGCCTACGATCACAGTTTTCTGGCTTTAATCAAGAATTCATATAGGTTACTAGATAAAATGAGGGAACCAATTTTATCATGTGCTGCATTCTGATGCCCTTTCCCACTCAATGCCCACATAATGCACTGGAAACATGACTATTGAATGATCATACCCTAAAATGATCATTGGGGGGAAAGGGTATATATTCCTAAGATGTTCACATTAATTTATGTCAGTTTTATACTGAATATGTCTATGGAAATAAATGAACAAAGTTATCAAATTGAGCAGTTCATAATCTTGTCTATAAAGGAAAATTAATAGCATAACAATTAATTTATTTTAACATTATATTAATTTTAAAATTGTATTTCATGCTGGTAAGAAAACACTCTATGGCTTATAATGCATGATACAAGATGAACACCAACAGCTCACAAATGGTGCCCCATAGAGTCTTGCAAGTTGCTGAATTAGTAAGCATTGTATTGTGCTGGGTTAATTTGAGTTTTACAGCAACTGTGATTCTATAAAACATACACTTCCACTTTGTGATCGATACTGACATAAAACAGCAAAACAGAACTACCATCTTCATTCTTAACTCTGTCACACAGAAGAAACTAGTGAGTATTCTTCTTGTATCAACGTGTGTTTTTTTACAGATAATGGATAATTAGGATTGTTATTTCTTTGCAGTTTATGCATTGCGTGTTTTTACATTTTCACTGAATGATGAGTGAACCCATTTACCATATTGAGACTCTTATATTGATGTGCAACCATGCAAATGAGTCAGGTGAGAAAATATCAAAAATATATTACAATATTCTGTTTTTTTTATGAAAAATCTTTGACCGATTAACTATTCATGAAAAGGAATTACTACCTGCTTTTACATCAATAATAATGTTTATCCTTAAAAAATAGAGTTTTCTATTCCCAGAGTTATTGGAAGTGCGCTGTCATAAACCAACAAGCTAAATAGGTGTAGTGAGAGTTATTTTATTCAAAAGCCAACATGTGACCCGTTAGGATTTTATTCAGTGTCCTCTTTTCTGTTTTGTACTTTGGATCATTTCCAAACTAATGATAATAAAAGCTATGAAATATGGTCATATTTCTGATACTATGCCAGCCAGATAACTTACTACAGTGCTTTGGTTCAATATTTCAACAAAAATACACACTGATTTAATTCTAAACTGCTTTTAGAGCCTAAGAAAGGGACAATCATCCATAGGGAAGTCCTAATTAGATATATCATAACTAGGAGAACCCCAAATCAAATTCAGGGAACAACCGGTGGTGTTACAGGCCAATGTAAGTTTGTTGAAAAGTACATTCATCATAAAAACAGAAATGTGATTTTCAAACAGTTCCCTCAAAAGTAACATTTTTGAATTGCCCCTAATGTTTCAGAAGGCCAGGAAAATTATTGATGGAGATGTCAGCTATAAGATAGAAATGAAAAATGTTCTTTTTCATACCTTTTTTTCCTAATTCATACTTGATTAAACAAACAGTTTACAGAAACTGGAATAAACATTTGGTGCTTGGAGCCTGATCAAATTATATGGAGACTTTAAGACATTTATGATAGCACAGCATGAGAGAAAATGTATACCCATTTTTATATAAATTATCTTTATTTTACATGTTTTTTGGCATTCCAGTATTCCAGTATTCATTCACGATCAGCCATAACTTAATCTTGATACATCAAAACTTGTTGTATAGTAATACATTAACAATGATCGGGAGCTTTTCGTTTAATTTTCATTTAATCTCACTCCCATTAATCAAGGTCAATTTGTTCGTGATAATGAGAGTAATGAGATGAGTTGGGTGATTCTGCATAATATAAAGCCCCATACCCACTAACAGAAGGACTGACAGCTGACGACGACAGCCATCAGTCGTCACTGCTGACAGTGGCATTGGTGTAAAATTATTAAATATGTTTAATAAGGATTGGCGTGGTCAATCCTTATTATCTGCACCAATTATGTGTGAGTATGTCTTGTCTAAGTAGAGTCAGCCAACAGCCATGCCGACGTCGGCGCTGATTCACCCCAAAATTGGTTAGTGTGTATGGGCTTAAAGGAGAATATTGTTTATGACAATAAACAATTTTATTGCAAGTAATATGATTAATTTATACTCTTTTTCTGCTAACCAAAGTGTGATAGCTGGGAATTTCAGTGACTGTAAGAGTTGCATCTACTACATTTCAATTTTGAATTTTAAATGAACATTGATCTGTACTTTTCATATTTTTGTTATTTGCAGGGAAAAAAGACTCTAAGATGTTGATTGTCATACACCTCTGGATTTTGGCACTGCTCTTTCAAATTTCTCTTTCAATGAGTAGTATACAAACAGTAATAAGTGATGTGGGCAAAATGGATGGCTATTACTTCACCCACCTTGGTAAGAGTCCTATACAAAGAATCATACAATTTGGTGACTGGAGGATTAATCTTAATTGGAACCTGGGTCCTCCTTTCCTGGTTTCCCCTATCAAAGATGAAGAGAGAAAACTCGAGAGTGTTGTCAAAAGTTTAAATCAGTCATCCTTCCACCTAAATGCTGTCAACAACATGAGTGGTCATGTCTGTAACATCTCAGTAGACGGACCCAAGACAATGAGGAATTATTTACGTATTTACCGCAGAATGAAAGAACAACATCAGGACAATACTGGGATGGTAGGACTCCAATTCAGCTTATATGACTCTGTTGTTGCCCTCCATGGTTTTCAAATTGCTGACAAGGACAGAGAGGGAGAGTTTAAATTTCTACCATATAAGCTTCAAGATTTAACACATCTCTTCAGGTTTTCAAAGTCTATGACCCAAGATGATACCCCAATAGACATGCTGGAGATAACTGTCACAGATGGGTGTCTCAGGGATTCTACCATAAAGGAACTAATGAATGGCACAAACATAACAGGATCATCAATAACTGAAATGAGGAAAGATCCTAGATGTTCATCATTTAGAATTCCCAAATCTGATTCATGTATTAAGCTCTTCATTAACACTGACATTGAAACACAAATTAGGTATATTTTTACGTTCTTCCTTCACAACCAAGATATGTTCTTTCAAATGCAACATAATGGGAGATGGCCCACACATAGACAGATATGCATGGTTATCCCTAACTCTAAAAGATCAGATTTTTCAACTTACAAAGAGTTTATTGTGAGTGAATGTTGTTATATGGAAAGAACTGAATATTTGCTGTATTCAGAAGAAAATAAACTATTGTATTGTCACAAGCCCTACTACATTACCAACCTTCTGGGTTTGTTGACAGTTTTTATGAGTTATATTGCTGTTGGAGTTGCTCCACTGATAATTGAGTTGATTCCACCATCTGGCCAGTGTCCCCAAGAAAGGTATGTAATATACATATATGTTGAATTGATATCTTCCACTTTCCATTTCTCTTGGTAATCCAATTCCCTCAAAGATTTTTCTTTTTGGGCACTATACTATATTTCTGATATGATACTAAAGAATATGCTCTACTATTTCACCGTTTTATCAAAGCCCTATTTGGAGATACCAAATTAGGTCATTTTCCTTTTTCTGTGTTTGAGTTGTCATGTCCTGATTTTCTAAGTGCTCCAAAGTGCAATCACAGGCACACATACCCTATAGCACTTATGTTCTTAATTGATCGATTTAATCTTATCTTACAGCATAACATAGTAATGACTTAATACAAAAAAAACCTTAATTATGACTATTTAAGTATCTACAAGTTTGCTTCACTTCTGGAAGGCCCAACTATAAAAAATAGTATCCCCTTGGTGTCCATGAGTGGGCTTGTAGTCTGACCAAGGCAGCTGAGCGGGTCAGCAGAGCACACCATTGAACTTGGATAATGCCCTTATTTTTACCCTTTTGCTCCTTCAACTCCTTAATGGTTGTAAAAACTACCAACCGTAAGCAAGTGAAATGTTTCTTAAAGAAACTCATTTGTTTGACAATGGGATCACTTGAAACTTGTGACCTACTTCTTCTGATCTCCTCTGTCGCTTCTAAGTCCTTACAAAAATGCAGTTCAAATGAACTTGCTGGTCAACACTACCCCTGCTGGGAACTGGTAGGACACAGTGTGTAGTAATTTGTCACCACATGGAGAGGAAGCAACCACAAATTAGTATGTAATGGCCATCATTATAATAGATCAACAGGTTTTACTCAAGCAATTTAAATACTACTACTTTGTAACACAACAAAAAGGAATGATATTTTCAACATTGTACTTGCATTGTGCATTTGCTTGGATGACCATTTTTTGTGCATATATTTATATTCTTATTGGTTCAAATCAATATTCATAATGAAATGCCCAGGGAACATTTCCTCATATAACTACAACTGTTGAATAAAAGGTTCTTGTCAAACATCACAAAGTTTAAACATCACCAAAAGTCAAGAACCTTCACATTCACTAGTTTAACTAACATGGTGACCCATATACTTAAAAACATTTTATGAAAGATAACAAAGTAACACAATTTATGAAGATATGAACAAGTACAATTAATGTCTTAAAAGTGATGGTCATAGGAAGTTATAGACAGCAGAAGAGGATCTGCTGCTTATAACCTTTGTTAAATTTTCTCAACAGAAATTCACACCTGATTCTGTTGCAATACTACCACAACTTTTCTTACGTAACACACTATTAAAGTAAGTGTGTACAATTACTTTGCAGTTAGTTTCTTATTTTATACCTGTTTCATTTCTACTGTAGAAAAGCATTGCTCTTAGGACAGACTTAATAGTGTGCGAACTATGATGCCATCTTTCAGAGCAACCTTGAGAGCAGCAACGACTGGACAAGGAAAGAAAGCCATCGCAGAACAATTTACCAGTTTCACTATAAATGAAACAGGGTCCCATCCAGAAGCAACTCAATCAAGCGAGCCTACTCCCAGAATATTTGAAGAAACCTCAATGACAGTTAAACCTACTGTTAATCTAGGAAAAGTATCTGAAGGATTAATTTTTCTTGATAGTGATCCAGGCTATCATTTTAACTTCACAACTATGCTATGGTATCTCTTTGGTTTTGCTTTTCAAAATCCAGTAGTTAACCGTATGCGGCGCTTTATTTTCCTTCTTTTAGTTAATACCTTGCACTCTCTAGTATCCTTGCAAATGTTTTTATATTATAGAGATGTGCATGATGAAATGTTTCTTTTTCACTACACTCGGTTCTTAGATTCTTTAATTACGTACTATCCAGAAAGAGTCCTGCAGAGAACAAAGGAAGACTTTGATAATATACTCATTTTTTCACTGTTGGTTAAGCCAATTTCCATTTCCTTCATTCAGTTTATTGCCTTATGTCCACTGCTTTGGAAAGTGAAATCAATTGCTGAGAGCCTCTACTGGGAGGAAAGAGAAACTGCTGTTGGAAAATGGATGGGACCAGATGGAAAAATTAATGAAAGTGGGATTGGTTCTGGATGTTTTGAAACAAAACTTTACAGAAATATGCTGACACGAATAACATATTTACTATCATTTAAGTTCTGGCAATACTTGTTCAAGAAATGTATATTCATTGTGGATTATTCATTTATGATAATACTCCTTGGTCCATTAAAATGCTTTCTTCTGCCTTTTTTAGCTTTGGTCCACACTATCCCAATTTTCTCAACATTTAATGGGTTTTTCATGAAAGATAAGAAAGGCATTCATTCTTTATCAATCAAAATGGTTGTCAAAGATTGTACAATGTTTCTAGGAATAGTGTGCTTCTTTGGCATGTTGCATCCATTTATTGCTATCCATCTGTTTGCAGCTACCTTCTTTGTAATCAATGTAGTGAGATCTCTAAAAAGTACTTTGACTACAATTATACTATTGGTTTCAGCTTTTATCAACATCAAAGACACTTTCATAGAGCTAGAAGATGAGTACAGGAAAGTGAAATTAACAGTTTTCAATATTGTTAAAAACATGCAGAGTTCTTCAGATGAAGAAGAGTGTAAGCTTGGTAAAAATCTTCTCTTCGATGTTGGTAACTCTTCAAAGGCAATTCCAAGAGCATTGTTTGACAAGGTATGTGAAATATACAAACCTTATAGTAAAGCATTAGTGAAGGCACTAGTGATTCTTATTATAAAACTGTCCTTTCTTGGACTTGGTTACACAGTTATATCTGACTACCAAGTGTTTAGTCAATTCTCACAATCAGGAGAAAGTATAATTACCGTTCTTTTTGTAAGCATACCTAACCTACTTCTCAAGAGAAAAACGGATGCTGAGAGTCAATTGGAGCAAGAATATACCACACTTAAAATAAAAGCCATAATATTGAAGATAGTGCAGTATAATGCCATCAAACATTAGACACCATGTTTTAGGGGTACAATTACCTAATCTGATGTATGTCATCATCATGAGGATATCTAATGAGGAGGAGGATGGTATTTAGCTACTAGTTATCAGCAATTTTGCATCAGCTTACCATGGTTAGGTTCACTAACAGAGAAAGTTCTAGGCCCAGGTATATAATCACTACTATTTTAGGCTAAGCACCTCTGACTGTGCTTATAGAGATAAGTGTTATTAGTTCACTCTAACTGCTAGGGAATCTCAAGGTTGTTTTTTAAGCTGCTGTTTAAATCTGAGCTAAGCCAGTAAAAAAGCCTACCTGGCATGTCTACTCTGAGCCTATAGGTTGTATAAGACTTGGCTATTAGTAAAGCCGAAACATCTCCCCCCCCCACACCCACACCCACACCCACACCCTCACCCACATCCACACCCACACCCACATCCACACCCACCCAACCATGCTGTGCCACAGCACACATTTCCAGTGAAATTTGAGAATCAGCCTATGAATGGAAGGTTGTTGAGATAATGTTTAACTTGGCCTACTCTTGGATTATGACTTAAATTAGAACATTTTAGAATTCTAACACTTCAGAACAAATTATCAAACTTTGAGGTAACAGGGAGGGTGTGGCTGAGGTTAGAATTCGACCTAGATTAGTGGTTTTACAGTAGGGAAGTTGGTGATGTTAGATAGTGTTATAGCTGGTGTCATTTTTTATAAGTTATATTCTTTTGGTAAGATAAGATTCATGTTAAATTATGAAGCCGCCCTTCTTGTATATAAACAAATGATACTTCCCTTTTTTGATTATTTAGATATATTAATTGATGGTGGGGGTAAATTGTTAATAGATCATTAACAGCTTCTACAATTTCGGGGATTGAAGATTGTGTGTAATTATGTATATGATGGAAGAGTTATAACGAAGGATGATGAAGAAGATGTGCATACATATTGTGGTGTAGAAATGTTACATATACGACGATTACGTAGATTATTGTTGGTTTTCTTTGAAATTGTTCAGTGTGAAAAATTGGAGGATGTACAATATGAATGTAGAAGATTACGTAGTGATCAGGGAAGAAAAATACGTATGGAAAAACCAAACATAGAAGTTTATAAAAGAAATATCAAATATAGAGCATACTCCTATTGGAAATTGTTGCCTTACGAGATGCAGACTCTTGATTCTAAAATAGAATTGGGCCGATGTTTGACGACCGATTTTTTGAATAATTTATATATAATTTATCAGAGAAATAGGAAGTCCTGAGTTTTATGGATTTATGGATGTTGTGTAAATATTTGTATTATGTTATGTTATATATTCATCATGAAAAGCACATGTACTTATGTGATGATGACTCAATAAAAAAAAATAAAAAAAAATTCTCTACCATAGTTAGCAGTGGCCTAAACATGAGGTTCAGTAAGGAGAGGGTACAGTGGCAGATATAGAGGGGGTCAGATACCCTGAAAAGGCCACAAGAGGCAGCCAGTAACAAGTGAAGGTAGGTATGAGAAGGCCTGGGTATCTATTTACACATCTAGATAACTTGTTCTAGTAAAGGTTCGGAAGATATAGATAAGAATTGGTCATGAGATATAAGAGTAAGGAAGTGGCAGAGAAGAGAGGATAATCACAGCTCAGGTATATGAATTAGGACATGAGCTTTTTCATTTTGTAGAATTTTATTTCTTTAGAAATAGTAGATTTATTGAAAGGTTCCATCAACGAGACAACTTCAATATTAACAGTACATGTTTTCTAATTATTTGCCATATAGACATTTTAGACTAAACTACAGGAACAAAAATTAGAACACTCTGTAACTTATATTGCACTTCAGTGACCTTGGAAAGATTATATTTAGTGACTTGTAAACTCATATTAAAAGTCCCTTTCCAAAATATTTCATACCTTCACTGTGTACATAACGTTAACTAGAATGGCTCAAACAGATGTTAACCAATCCATGTAATGTGTTTGATTACCTATATATCCAGAAGAAGTTACAAAAATGTCCCCAATGTTTATTCTATCTCTGCCTTACAGTAGCCTCAGAGAGTGGTATCGTGAGGACAATTCCTGTCCCTCTCTATTGATTTCAACAGGCTCCCAGTTAAATTCTAGGGAGACTTAAAATTTACATTCAAGACCAACCATATATCATAATTATAATATATATGTATGTGTATGGATATATATGTAAGCTGGTAAATGAAATTACATGGATATATGAAGCTTAAGGATTACAGAGCCAGCCCTGTGTCCTCATCTATGTCCTAAGCAACAGAGGCCTTTCACACAATACTGGTTGTTACATCAAATGGTTTAAAAGCAGCAAAACTTTTCCTTGTTCACTTTGATTGCTGTACAGTATATAAACTCACAGTGTCCCAACACATGTCAAAATACAGAATATAATTCGCTCCAGCACAAAAGACATTACAGAAGTTTCCGGGCGGTGTTCATATGAAGGATAGAACTGAGATTTGGAAGCCTTCAGTTAGACCCAGATTTTTGGCTGGATAAATATTAAAATGCCTGGCCACCCTGGTGTCATGATTATGCTGAATGTCATGGAAGTGACCCTGAAATTGTGTGAGTAGCCGAGTGTTGGTTTGGCCCACGTAATGTATGTTACAATGCAAGTGATTAAATAAATTAGATTACTGCTTTTGTAATACATATTGTACAGCAGTGTGAGCTAGCTGCCAACAGTGTTTGATCTAATTTTAGTTTATTTATTCAACAAAGGACAATAGCGGCATGTTCTTGGTTGGTTGTAAGGTTGACAAGCTAGACCTGGTTTTTTGGTCCCAGTTCGGGTGGAAGCCCTGACAAGAGTGTCACCCAGGTTCTTGTTGCGTTGTAGTCCAAAAATATTTTTGGAATCTTTATTCCAAAAAATTGGGATGGGCCTGCTAAATAAATTACTTCATGATTACATAGATAAATATTTCTGGGGAATGTCACAGAGTCATCTCAATAATATTCATGTATTCCACTTGGTTACCTGACGTTGGTTAATTGGCACCAAGATAGTCTCAGCCTTGTCGCCATTAGACTCAGACGTTCCCCTCCTTCTGTATTCTTTTCTTTACTTTCTTTATCATTATTTATCATTGAATTATTATTGTTCTTTTTTATTGTAAATGAAAATGGTTGACTTATCAAATATATTATAGTCCTGAATCAGCAAAAGCATCATTATTGCTTTGTTTCCCTTCTTTCAAATATATAATCTCTATGTACATATAGATACAGATATATCTGGACAGGAAAGCCCCACTATGTGGCCTGGTTACTGGTTGGAAACCCAGTCAACTGTGACAATGGTTTGATCACGACCAATGATGTTGAATTTTTAAAGCTATTGGCATCTTAGAAGTCCAAATTTACTTAAACCTATGGCTAGAAGCCTATGGCTAGAAGGTTCACATGTGGTACATAACAGCCTGGTTTTCCAGTCTCAACATATATATATAAATATATGAACGGCCTCTAGCCTATACTACAGCCTAGAGGCTATTAGCATCTCTGCTTGCAACAAATTCATGTCACTTTGTCCAAGCATGAAAAAGTTCAGACAGTCTAGAAAGGTCAATTCAGATCTTGTTCATAATATTATTCACCTTGATCGTTGTATGGTGCAACTGCATGTTGTAACTGTTTATTTAACAAAATATATCAAATATTCAACAAAGACTACCTTGTGTCTCTTTGCCTCAAATGATCAGATTATCATATGAATATAACATATATATATATATATATATATATATGGGAATATGTGTGTTTAAACACAAACTAGTGTTTAAGGCTGTGGGAAAAATTAACACAAACATAAGTATATCAGACATAAACATATGCTTCATAAACATATATCTGCAAAATAGTATGGGGAAACACAAATTGCATTAAAATGGCTTGATGTCACAACAATCAATACAATATGTACTCCGGAAGAGAATCCCAACCACATCCCACTGAAGCTATGAGCATGATGGTCATCGTAGTGGTAAACATGCCTGTGTATCGACCGGTGTGACAGCTGAAGTGATATAATAAAAGAAAAGTTATCCCCACTGCTGAGAAACCTTTTCTCATTGTAGGACGGATTTTTTTCAACATCCGTTAAGAAGGATCTTTATGTATTTAGATGAGCTGACCATCAGAGATTTTAAGCTTCATTATAGAAAAGACTCAAATCATTCCAGAAATGTCTGTTTAGAGTTGTATGAAAAAACGCTTCAACATGTATAGATTTGTTCAATCAAGATTGTGAACAGTAGGAGCAAATATTTTGCCTATGAAGAGATGTTACAATTCCATACTTACATAAAACTTAGATATTTACAGATGTTTAAGAGGATATATACAAATACTGCAAAAAGAGTATTTAGATTAGAAAACTGCCATATTTATGGTTAACGAAGCATGACAAAGTGTATTTCAGAAGTTTATAATATTATTGGCAAATGAAAAATGTAATGAAAAGTCTTGCTGTGTGGGAATAAAACTATGCAATTCTAAGGCGCCATACCCACTAGGTGATTTAACCATCACTCGGTGATGACTTGGCTGTAAAATTATTGGCACAATCACTGGGTGAGCACGATTGCTGGGCTATTCCTCATGGGAATGGTGCAGATTCTGGGTGACAGTCGACTGACGTTTGGATCAGCAGGAAAATGAGCAGAAAAATATCAAAATTGCTTGGTATGACAGTTGCCCGGCAATGCCAATGCCTATTCTCCCAGTCATCCTTTGCCCAGCAAAGGTAAAATCGCTTATTGGGTATGAGGCTTATAGCAATAACAGTTAATTGTGGATATTACAAATGATGCATTGAATTTGTAATCTTCTGCATGCTTGATTATCTTTAAACTTATTTGTTTCTTTGTACAAGCATTGTATCTTAAAGGGGAACACCAGTGACAAACTACAACAACATTATAAACAGCTCTTGCCTTTCTGATGTCATCAGTCAAATCAACATCAAAATTGAATGAGCGGTTCAAAAGTTATTGAGGAAATAAGATTCTCCTGAGCTCCCCACTGGGGGCTGCCATTTTGAATAGATTTCCCAGCATGCACCTCACCATTAAACCAAATTGTGGTTCCTGTTTAGATTCCTGTAGGCTTAGCTATAGTATTTCATTCATTTTAAGAATGCTTTTATGAAAATGTTTTTCGACAAAACATCATGAAACTTCATGTACTTAGTGGAGATAATTTGAGACACATTTTATGATAGGAATTTCATAGGAATTTACATCCTAATATAGTAAAGTTGCCATGGCAACATTAGTATGTATAGCAACCCCACCATAAGAATAACAGCCCCTATTAAAGGAAAGCTTGCACATAAGGACAGAATAATTATTTCCTTATGAATTATTTTTAACATAGTAATTTCATCAAGAAATAATAATGCTAAAGTTATCTCAACGGTATTGTGAGTGTAGACAGAGTTATGAGACTTTAAAATTTGGTTTATTTTATTTGTTTTAAGGATGATCCTCAAATTTGTGATGTCACAAGGACACTAATTGGGAATCCCCTTGTTTCAATAAAAGGGAATCCCCAACTCTAAGAATTGTATGGAAAGGAAATTGTGCTTCAGCATACAATATTAATGATATACCTTATGCTTATTATTATTTATTTCATGTTTTACTCACCTAAATTAATTCAATTGCTACCTCTGCCAGGTAAACTGCTTGAACGATTCTTGCACACTCAGACTTCCAAATACTTAGAGATAAATAATATAGTATCTGAAAAGCAAAATGGATTTAGGAAAAACCATTCTGACATAGACACTATATTTGAATACACCACCCAACTATTCTGGAATAAACTTAGTAATGATGACAAGCTGTCATTGTATCTGGATCTACGTAAAGCCTTTAATACTGATACACATACTAAATTGCTGGAGGAGTTAAGCAAATATGCATTTCATAACAAGGCCTTAGAACTGAGTAGTTCTTACCTATCACACCGTTTTCAAACTACACTAGTTGCAGGTAATCGCTCAGACAGAGTATCCATTCCTTGTGGAGTTCCCCAAGGGTCAATAATGGGCCCACTACTGTTTATTATATATATAAATGATATAGTGCATGTGGTTAGCAGCATCTTACTGTACGCTGACGCTGTACGCGCCGTGATCTTTAAGAAATTTAAAATAACAAACCAAGGACAGGAGATCCTAGATTTTCAATGTGATATCAATAATGTAGACTTTTGGTGTCAGCATAACAAACTGACGGTGAACTATGACAAAACCAAATTATGTATATACAGCAGATAACAGCAGCGCTAACCATGTTGAGCATGACATTGCCATGAATCAAACAACACTCAAGTATGAACCATCTTATAACTATTTATGAGTATTAATAGATATGAATCTAATTTTTAAAAGGCATATAGCTAAAACATATAGTAATGCATCCTTTAAACTATCATTATTACGTAAAATACGACCCTATTTGACCCTAAAAGCAGCATTAAATGGGTGTAAAACCATGGTACTTCCCATGTTCTACTATGGCAATTTGTTTATGACTCATATTACAGTAGAGGAAGAGCAAGACCTGCAAACCATACAAAATAGTGTACTGAGATGCTGTTATGGGGTTTATAACCCACTAACTGTACACACTGATGAATAACATGCCAGAGCTAATATTCAGCGTATCTATGTCAGAGGGAAGTATCAATAACTTTGTTGTATATATAGGCATGTATTGAATTGTTTTTTGGCATTGAAAAACAATGAATATGCTACAAGAGCATCTATTCACAATAATGTAGATTTACCTGTTGTAAAGATGAACAATATATATCAATCACCCTGGTACCAAAGTTGTTTGCTATGGAATGATGTCCCGGGCCATCTTAAAGATGATCTTGATTCTAACCATTTCAAAACAGCTCTTCAAGCATATGTTTATGTTTGATACAATTTGTAACAGATAGCTTGTGATACTATGCATGTAGAACCACGGTTTTGTATTTATGGATTCCCTCATACAATTGTAGAATGAACTGCTCTCAATAACCTCATCACATTTCATTTCATCATCACCTTTGATATTTAATGCAGTCACTTGTTTAAACTCATCTTAAAAAGCCTTAAAATTGTAACCCCAAGTATACTCATAACTGAGTGGAAGGGGAGACCAGACTACGTATGTTTGACTGAAGCTCAGTATAATAAAAGTCAATTGAAAAAATAAAAAAGGCAGGAGACCTCTGTGTACCATGTAGTACCATATGTAAATACATAGCTATTTAGTAGTGGTAATAAGGGCCTCAGACCCTCAGCACTCAGAGTTGTCTTTGAGTGAAATGCTAATGGGAGGTCAGTGACATATATCACATGTTTTGGATGTTAATGAAAAAATAGTCCTTCATGTGGGTGTTCTTGTCAACTCTTGGTGACCTGAACTACCTCTGGAGCTGATTCATGATCTGCAAAATGGTAGATCAAGACTTGAACTAGTATAAATGAAGAAGTGAATTATCAAATGAATGGTATACAAATACCACATAGATATTACAATGATTATAATACTACATAGTTCAATATGAAGGAAAAATAAAACACAATAAAGACACAGTTACATACCATATGGAAGAGTTTTTGTATGAGGGAGATGGTTGGACAAAAATGAATATGATTATCGTAAAATAATAGAAAAGAGTATTATGAACAGCTGCATCAATTTGACAATTTGCCCAAATGTCAGCGACTGATCTAGAACAGCAACCAGTAGATAAGTACTCTGTTTATGAATTGCCTAGAAAGTTTGTATCCTCCAGCCATCCCTTTGGCTACACCTATTATAACAATGAACAGTAGGCAAGCTGTTAGGCTGTTTTCTAGATTTTCTTAGATTTCTGCTTTATTTAATACTATACTAAAGTACAGGAATTGATCTTTAATATAGATTATATATATGTGAGCAATAAAAACCAAGATGATATTTCACATAAAGAAAACTTAGAATACTGTAAATGAGACGAATTTGTACAGAATATTGACCTTCAGTTTGCTTATTTGATGAGAATATTCAGAGCACAAAAGGATACACCAGCTATGTATTTCTAATTTTCTTAATTTCCATTGATGCTCAATATTCCAACTCTATGGAAACGAAAGGTGATAAAGTGCGAAACAGCACACACAGATAAAAAGAATACAGCCTTGGATAGACTATCAACTTTCCTAAAGTCCCATCACACATACACCCCTTGAACCTTGCATCGTCATCTGTTTTAGACAGAATTAATCAAACGTGTCAGATCGTATTTGTCGTTGGCTGAGACTGTCACTTGACAATAGGGTCAGGCACCAACTAAACTTTAACCCATACCCACTAATCAGAGTACTTTTGTCTTTGAAAGCTGCCCTATTATTGAGTGCAGTTGGTTGGAGGTCAATAACTTTTAATTGGCAACAACAACATGTTTGTCCCTGGTAATGCATGTTAGGTGCAGACTGACACTCATCATTGGTGTTTGTCATATAAGTGTGGACCAGCCTTTTACCTCTACAAAGCCAGCAGAACATTATGGTTTTGCAATTTAGCATCGATGTAGTCAGTAGCAAATTAAGTTAGAAAATTCAAATTATGGTTGCAATCACATGGGAATAACATCAGCAGCAATATTTGTGTTCCTGATGGGCCACAGTTATGTTGGTGTGGGTTATGTTTTGTTTTTTACTAGATGTTTACAACCGTGTATTGGTGAAGAGATGTGTATAGTGTTCAGTCCTCATTGGGAAGGACAGTTATCAGCATTGTTTGTTCACTCCTACATCCTTAGGAAAACCCAGGTAAGTATAATATTTCTTTAAGACTTGAATTAACTATAGTTTAAAGTTAAGTTTAGATTGTACATGTAGTTCCTCAAAGGCACATATATATATATATACATGACATATTACACTTTGTTTCTTCATATATTTGGGATTGTTTTACCTGAAGTAAATTATTTTCTGTACAGCAATCAACATGTCAGTAACAAATGAATGAAAATGTGTGAATGATTGCAATATCCAACGTAATTCCTACTGTAACATCCACAACAAATACTTTTCCTTTGTTACAACCTCTTTTTGGGATAGCAATGAACATAGAAAAATGTAAAAGATTGAAAGTCTAGACATAATGTCTTGTACATTCTCAGGCCAAATGCAATGGCATACTGCTTTTAGAAAATGCAATACTTTCTTTGCAGATGAAAGCTGTAAGAACAGAAGAGAAGCATCAACTGCAAGATTTTGTGTTCATCCAAGAGCTAAAATGGCACTCCCTATTTGGGTATATTTTGATATATTTATGATATGTCTGACGGTAATTGGCTTATTTGGCCACAGTCTGACTTTCTGTGTGCTACGTAGACCTGCATTTGCTGGGAAAAGTACTACTATCCTTCTGCGAGCACTGACTGTGGCTGATTTGGTTGCATTATTCACACCTATTGTGTTTATTTTTATTGATTTGAGCCCTGCTTTACTAGAACTACATATCTTTCAAATACCAGCAACTGCAAGTTCATGGACCATCTTTCTTCTTACTGTGGAAAGAGTCATCATTGTTTACAAACCTCACCAGTCCATTGTCCTCTGCACCGAGAAAAGAGCGATTCTAGCAGTATTTGTTGTATGGTTCATATCTGCAATTGCCAGTGTAATAAATATATTATTGTTTTATCAAAGAAGGGACCAACTCATGCAAAGGTTTCTATTAACTTATTTGACTTATTTTGTCCTTCCTGGAGTCATCATCCTAATATGTAACCTTTTAATCTTGGTCAAGTTACACAAAGCAAGGTTAGAACGCCAACAGATGATGACAAATACATCTTCAGACCATGTAGACAAATTGACTGGGATGTTGATCATAAATAGCTTCGCTTTTATAATTCTTAATTTGCCATATCTGATAGCATTTATGTCTTTCAACCCACATAATTACTCATTATCACCGATTGCCATGCTTTCTTATAGTTGTCAACTAATTAATCATTCTATTAACTTTTATCTGTACTGCATTTGTGGAGAAATGTTTCGTAAGGAATTGGAACACATGTTTGTAGCTATCTTTGTCAAATGTAAGTGTTGGGCTACACAGAGAGAAACACAGGATGTGCAGTTACAGGTGGCATCAAATTCACCTTAGAAAATACAACCCAGGTGTAAGGATAGATACATAACAAGCAGCAAGTATACAATGCGAATACAGTTAATATTGTAAAGTTTGTATTTGTATTGCATTTTATTTTAAAACAAAGAAATGCCAGCAATGAAAATCTGCCACTCAATGGGCAATTGTGTATTAAAACATGTATACAATGTTTGAATATTATATCATATGTATGTCTCAGCTCACAATATTCATACAGCTTCATACCAACTGCAATTTTACAACATTGTCATATAACAAGTTAACATTACTAGACCTTTTTCAGAGCAATCTGAGGCAAGGCTTAATTCTATGTCCCCTATTACTTTTGATTTACACAAATGACCTAGATAGGAGAACTACTGCTTGTTAGAGAAAACCATATGCTGATGACACTGTAATCTACTTCACTGATGCATCTGAAAATGTGGCCTTTGAAAATGTAGCTCATAACCTTGACATATTGTATCACTGGTGTATTTGAAATCAATTACCTATTAACCTGTTGAGGAAAGAAGATTGTGTTGTTGGGTACTAGAAATATATGCAAGAAGGCCAGATACAATGAGTTGAGGTTCGATGTAAAATATGTCAAGCATTTTAATAATCTTGGTGTCAATCGTAATTCTAAATTGAATTTTGAACAATATTCTGCTAAATGTATCAAATTTGTACCACACAAACTAAACCTCCAATCCAAAGTAAGATCATATAATAGTGTATGCATCAGTCATTGGTGCTTACTACTTATAAGAGTGAAATAAATCCATATATGCATCTTATTACAAGAAGCCTAAAGTAAGGCAGTCTATAAATTACAGGAATTACAAAAGAGATGCAATATTCCATTCCTAATTAATAGAAGCCTCTGTCAGCTGAGGAACTGTTACATGTACACTTAGAAAAATATTTTTTTTAAAGTATATCCTTACAGAAGATAGGCACACCAAGACACATGATGCTGCTGTTTTCAGAAAAAAAGCAAGCAGAAGACATGAGCTTTGAGTGTAGTATAATTTTAGTTTGGACATTGTCACAAGGCATTATCATGATCTTGAGAATCTTAAAAAGAGAAATAGAGAATTAATGCTTGGGCAATAATTGTATAAATCTATATGACCTATACTACTTACATATATCTGTATAAACTGAATCTTCACTTAACTTAATTTGTATAGTATTTTCAATTGTAAATTTGTAATACCACTGTGACATTATACATGTTATAGCCTTCTTCTTTATGTTGCCTCATCTGCTTATCAACTTTGGGGATGGATGGTTACCTGTTATTCACCACTGTATCAATATGATATTATTTGGACGGATTGAAACCATATACGGTATTTTCCTGGAATTAATCCATTATATTTAGACCCAGTGGGACAACGGATGACAATCATTGCATCCATCGTCTTTCTTCGACATCTCTCTCCTGTTGAGCTTTATTCGAATCAGGAGGAGAGATGAAGGAGAGGACCGAAATCTGGTTAAGAATCGATTTTTTGTTTGGCCCACGTATTGAATGCCGCAGTGGTTACAAGTGATTAAATAAACTAAATTGCTGCTCTGACAATTTATTTAGAAAAGTGGAGTGAACAGACGGCCATCTGACTTGACTCAGGTTACCGTTGGCAACTTTCAAGTGTAACTGACACTTTGTGTGGTAGTGCATGGTAACACAGACTTAAAAATCTGTTTCTTGCATCAATATGATATTATGTTGCAAATGATGTCCAAGTTTGTATTATTACATACTATGTATTATTATTTGAATTGTGAGCATCTGTTGATATATGTATCGTGATCATATAGACTACACACACTCAAAGTTACTTGTCCTTGTGATTAACTATTTGAAAGATCTAAATCCTTTACTGAGAGGTTTCGCTGAGGTAGTTATTAAAATACCTTGTGCATACAATTGGTATTAATGTATAAGTAAAATAAGAAATGGTCACCAGACTGTGAAGATTCATTATAAAAGGGTTTGAAATTACGTAAATTATACAGTTTGGCAATGGTTGGCACTACTGGCAGGCATAGTAGACCTGTTCGGCTACGATAAACAGGCATCGTCTACCAGTGGCAGCACTACCTGTGAGAACATCAATAACTAATGAATATATAAGGATGACGTCGTAAAGGGGCAGAGTTAGCTGATACACGCGTATGTTTGGATCAATTCGAGTCTTAAGTATTCAAGGGTTTTGTCAGCTATGAATAACATCTGGTGACATCTGGTGATTCAAGGAGAAAATAACACTGTTTGTGAAACCCTATAAAGGTCTTTATTGAGGAAGCTTACCTCCGGGGCGATGACCAACTGTTGAACATAGGGAGTAAAACACCTTATTGACACACTGGCAATTGTGACACAACTGAGATCCACAATAAACTAACTCTCAACCAAGCATTGTCTGCATTTAAGATAAGAGCACCCAGCTCTTGGACTAGTTCAACCATTTGGCTAGCAGAGGATAATGATGATTAAATAACAACACATACGAAGGCGAAGTGAATTAAGTTCCCCATTCTTACAAACAAACCCTAAACAAACACTACCATTCAAGGTGATGAAAACAGGCCTTGGGCCTACTTGTATCATCTTATTGTATCATCTTAGACAAATAAATACTGATTTTCTATGTGCAATGTTTGTACCAGACAACAGCAGATTAACACATTACATAGGGCATTGCATCAAGCTTAGATTGACTTGATTTGGGGGCAAGAACACAAGCTTGAATTTGATTGACAGGTTTCTGCAGCTGATAATGGTGTGCAGGAAAACATTGTAAAATTATGCACTTCTAATTAGCATCATATTGGGTGGGCAGGATATTATGAAATGGTAAAAAATATAAGACGTTGAATCATGTGCCTGTGTGATGGGTGAGCTATTATCAAACTGTGTAAAACAATAACAGTAGGAAATAAACAAGGTTACAATCTAATTCATCATTTAACTTTATGGATAAATAGTTGCCGGGATAAACAGAGGGGCTAAATATCACAATTTTTTCCAAATCTTGATAATTCAAATGCCAAACTCTTAGAAATTATCAAAATAGGGCAGTTTTGCCCCAGCGTCTTGTGAGGTCTATAATGTAAATGGATCTTGAATGTGCATTATGTTGTGGAAACAAATAGGAAACAAGGAGTCTACTGATTTTACTGAATCAAGTAGAATATATAGCATCTGTTCGGATTATTTGAGTAATGACTGCCAGGCCTTAGATCTAATAAAATACATCCTCTGATTTACCCACTGCCATTTGTTCTATCAAACTATAGGAATGAATTATTGAGATCAAAGCCATACTTATTTATCAAGAACTAACATCTACAAATAAGTTGAGCTAGTACTTTACTTTAGTTCAGCATTTTTTGTTTAACAATATTACAGTATTGTAGTACAATATAAGAACAACATACATGATGCACCATCATTCAAAAACATATTTTTAATATAAAGAATACAGCACAACTGTCTATTAATTTTATCAAAATATGTGTAAAGGGTGAATTGAGTCTGGGTTTATAATAACAATTTATGACATAATTGAATTAGGTTCTTAAATCAAAATAATTGAGTTTTTTGTTGTTTCTTGTTGTGCATCTATAGCCTTGACAGTAGCATTTTGAATCAGCAGGTCATTAACCTGACAGGATCTCACCTAAGTAGTTGCTTCTGACTTTCAAATATTGTAACTCTCTGACAGCTCCAGTTGATGGCTAGACAACAACTATTGAGAACTCCTGGCAACATTTTTGTAACTAATAATGTTACTAATAATCCATATCAGCCACTGACCAACATTCATCATCTGTGTTTTCCATTGATTTGGGGACCACTCTATAGCCTCTACGGAAGCCAGAAGTAAATTATGGTCTTGCAATTTGGCAACAATTTAGATAGTAGCAAATATAATTAGAAAAGCTGATATGATTACAATCACCTGGGAAGGATACCAACAGCAATATGAGTATTCCTGATGGGTCTGGTAAGTACAGTTATACTAGTGCGGGTCATTTGTTTTTCATCAGATGTTTATAGCCATGTATGGAAGAAGAGATGTGTTCAGTACTCATTTGGTAGGACATTTTTTAAGCATTGATAGTTTTATACCTACATCCTGAAAAAGGTACACATGTAATATTTGAAGGCAAGTAGAACATTTGATGAGACATAAATTATACTCTAGTTTAAAGTTATGATTTTACATGTAGTTCCTTAGAGGCACATTTCACCATAGACGACAAAGTTCCAATATAGAGACAAGATTCGCAAACATTGAAAGCCATGTTGTAAATGGGTGTCTCATCTTTATTTAAGCACAGGCAGTTAGAAAAATTTAAAAAATTCACATTTCTCTTTTTGTTATTAAATGTATATGACACTGTGTTCATATGTGTGTGTTATAAGCTAATCATAAGGTAAGTATTTCATATTATTCATAATTAGTCAGGGTTATGTTTAAATTTAAGCACCAGTGGGGTTACATTATCACAAGCAGGGTATGTCATACATAGGATGTATTACAAAAAGGTATATTCTGGTGTTTTTGAGACATGTAAAGGATAGACTAATGTGAGGGATGGCAAATTCAATAAATCTCACATGCAAATAATTGTATTTTTAAAGATATACCAAATACATATTCAATAGTAATGGTAATTATTTGCTTTATCAAGTTAGACTTGGTGTTAGAGATTGATAAGATGAAAATAATTTTCCACAATATTTCTTGACCCAATGTTTTTCTTCTAATATCCAAATCATACAGTATTGATTTCATAATCTTATCAATAATTTTAAGTTAACGATTTTTAGATTGGATTTAATATCATTCAATAGAAGAAAGGAGGAAACATTGTGTCAATCCTATAATTTCTTTAAATGTTATTTTTATAGATTTCATTGACATGATTTATTTAGAACCTGATTTAAACTTTATATATGTTATGGCTACCTGCTTCTAAAATTGAATGCATATCAACAAAACATTATCAAAATATCTTATATGAAATATCATTGATATATATTGATGCATTGTATAATGTTACATTATTTCATGAAATATTACAGATTTAAAGTTCCTAGAGGTTCAATTCTAATCACTTCTATCTAGACATTGTAAGATGGATTACACCATTAGATATACCTAATATTTGATATTCTAATGGTAAATTGCACATGCTTGTATCATGTATTGTGAAATGGTATATTGATCATTAAACAGTAGTCCATAAAAGGACCACCACTCACAGTAGTCTATACATAATGAATGACACCATTTGGAAGCATTTTTAATAATTCTTTCGAAGGAATTGTGAGGTGAGAGGAGCAACAACTGCAAGATTTTGTGTCTATGTGACGGCTAAAATGGTACTGCCTGTATCCCACTATATTTGGATGTGTTTTGAAACACCTCTCATGGCAATTGGCTCACTTGGACACCTTCTGACTCTCTGTGTGCTTTACAGACCTGCATTCAGAGCACTGGCTATGGCTGATTTGCTTACATTATCTGTACACTTTATATCAGCATTTGTTGAAATGAGCCCTGAATTCTTGGAAGAAATCCCCTTCAAGAACCAGCAACTGAAAGTTCCTAGACGATCATTCTTCTCATTCTGGAAAGAATTTTTCATTATTTACAGGCCACACCAGGCTAACGTCTTGTGCACAATGAAAAAGAGCAATTATAGCAGTACTTGTTTTATGGTTCTTATCTGTGATTGCCAATGTACTAACTTTGCTTTTTTTTACGCTAAGAAGTGAACAATTTATGCTAAGGTTTCTATTCACTTACGTGACTTATTGTATCCTCCCAGTAGTCATCATGCTGATATGTAATGTTTTTATCTTAGTCAAGTTACATAAAGCAAGGTTAGAATGCCAACAGATGACAACAAATACATCTATGGGTAATGTAGACAAATTGCCTGTGATGATCATAAAAAGCATTGCTTTTATACTTCTCAATTTGCCTTATCTGTTAGTGTTATGCCTTACCAAACCTCTCATTTACTAAAACCATTTTCTATGTTTGCTTATAGTTGCCACCTAACTAATCATTCTATAAACATTTACTTTTACTGCATTTGTGGAGAAACATTCCGTAAGGAATTGCAACTCATGTTTTTAGATATCTTTGTCAAATGCAAGTACTGTACATGTTATACAGGAAGAAGAACACAGGATATTCAGTTACAGGCTGCATCAAATTCACCAAATTGCCAATGTCCCTTGGAAAATACAGCCCAGGTGTAACGATAGACATAAAAGAACCAGTAAATACACAACCTCAAAACAATTGATATTGCACAAGGTTGTATTGTTGTCCTGTTTTCATTCAACAAAGATAACATACCAACAAAGTGTTCCTATAACTCAATGTACAAAGTTGTATTCAAATATGAATACAATTGTTCAATTATAGATTGACCTTATCACACTATTAAATAATCAACAATATGATAATATAATAGGACAACTTAAGAAAAAACATCCAGGTAGTTCTAGCTTTAAGAAAACCTTTTTCAATATAAAGCATCTAGAAGAGCATTTTATGACTTTCCCATCAGTCAAAATTTAAAAGGAGGATTGAATCAGGGATTTCTTCTTTCTTTTTTTTTAAAGTTTTTATTGGGCATTCAGGTTTGGCTTCGTCAGTCTTCCACCTGCTCTAAATTGATATATATATATATATATATATATATATATATATATATATATATATTGGAAGGTGGGAGCAGCAGGATACAGATAACTCAACATATATAATAATCTATCATTAAAATGACATGAACATGAGGTTAATGAGATGGGATGGGATAATTGTGATTTCTAATTAACAGTTTACATTTTGCCTGTTTATGAAATGTTAAAAATATTTTGAAGAACAAAAAAGAAGTTTTGTTGCTTCTCAATAATAGGCATCTGCAGTCTCAAAAGAACACATTTTAAATGCAACAGGTCATGATAGCACCTAAAAGAAAGGTGAAGGGGTCATTCAATTTCCATCCAACCAAATTTCTGAAGGTCATACCATAGAGACCCACTTAACAATCACTTCACTAAGGAGACCACCTCTCTTTAAGACCAGTTTTTGGTCAGATAGGAATATTTTCCTCTATTTCATGTTTAATTTAGCTTCACTAATAAGACCGGTCTCTAAGTGAGGACCTCACCAAGAGACCACCGAGATCCTAGTCCCAATTGACCATTTGCCCCATCTAATGTGGGCAGTTCATCCTTGTTACAAGACATGCATGTAATCAACTTCACATAATTTCCATGTACAAAAAAGTCCAAGGTGGCATATTCACTGTCCAGGCCCATGTGTTAAATTCTCTCACTTTGGCTGCCCCCAGCCCTTCCCTATCCCCTCAGAAGTCCAGGGTGGCTTATTTGCTCACTGAAGGAGTGATTTCATCTCACCTTGGCCACCCACCAGTACTCTCTTGCCTCTCCAAGAATTGAGAACTGAATTCAGTGACCAAATGAACCCAACATTTCAAACAGGGGCAGTAGCTGCAGAAGCGACAGAAGTGACTTCAGAAGAAAGTGTCAAGCCAGCTTAGACAAACAAGAGCGTCAACAAGGGTGTAACCGGCAGAAGAACAAAGAGAACTGCAGACCGCCATCCAGACAAGCACCATCAGACGCACAGAAAGCACAGAGTGACAACCAGTACAACCGAGACAACCACAAAAACATACACACCTGGCACCCAACCTTCTCAAGGCTAAGATAAGATACTAAGGTTGTGTATATTTGAATATAGCCACTGAACAAAGACTAATGTCAAAAACACTATTGATGATGCATTCCAGAGGGAAAGGCATGCTACAACAGTTCAATGATAGGGCACCAGGGGTGTTTGAAATGTGTTTTGAAAAGGCAGCGGACCTGAAGAGGCTCTTTAAAAAAGCAGATGAGCTGCTGTATGGTGGTCAATATAGGCTCATTGTGATTGCCAAGAGGATTTGTAATGTTACTAAGCTAACTGATGACAGAAAGGAAGTCCTATGAACAAAATCAGCAAAGAAAATCACCAAGTTCAAAAAATAGTCACAAAAGGGAAGGAAACTATAGAAAATCATTACAAGCATGTATGGATCATCATTGCACCAACTGTTGGAATGGATCTGGCTGTACAACGGTGAGAACTCCCTAAAGGGTGATCAACAAATCGTCAACAATATGATACTCAAGATAAATAGGGTTCTGGTCAGCAGTAATGAGAGGACAGTATGATACCTTAGATCTCCAAAATAGTCCAATGCTGCAAGGGATATGGTCAGGCATCGCATAAATATAAATTGCTGTATGATGGTCTTCACTTTACTTTCGAAGGTTAAGATGCATTGCCTTGAGAAGATATCAGTTATGAATACCCATAACTCTGGTTGATTCTGATATCCCAGCAAGCACATGACGTGATTACAACGTTGTGTTTTGGTTGTAGATTGGTCATGTTGTTAAAGTACATACCAAAAACGTTGCTGCAACTTCAGGGTGCAACGTTGTATCACAACATGCACACAACCCAGCAAACAAACGTTCAGACAACGTGTCCAACATTACCTTTTCACAACATTCAACTGAAAACGTGGTGGCAACGTTGCAACAAGGTTTTTCACAACGTTTTATTAAAACATACTTGCAACATTTCAAAATGACGTTGTCACAACGTCTTTTTCACAACGTTGTGACAACATAACTTTCACAATGTTATCACAACGTTGTAAAAAGACATGAAATGACCATACAGGTGGCACCACTGTTTAAAAAGTGTAAATTTGGAAAAACGTTTTTCGTTTTCTGCTAATTTGGATAAGAATTTGATATTTGTTTTAAAATAAAATGTATCAATAACATATACTGAATAAAGGAACATTGTTTATATTCATTACATCTCAATTTTATGATATGTTTTGATATGAGGAGAGGAACTCAAATAAAAACTTAAGTAAAACACCTTTTTTGTATGTTGTCAACAAGGTAGAGGTTTTCAGTCTTGAGAGTGTAAGATTGTAAATGCAGCAGGTCATTAACCTGACATGATCCAACATACTTGATCAATGTATTGATTTGTAAATGCAAAATGCAAAATGAAATAAAAATGATAGAATAATTAACAAAGATTGCCCATATTTTCATAATTATTAGTATTTTTTTCATATATTTCATAAAGGATTTTTTATAATTTATATAGTGATTTAAGGACATCACTAGGGAACAGAAATATGTCAGCACAAATGTATTGCCAAATCTATATAATATTCATGAATATTGGATATACACTGGATACATGTGAAAAACAATAAAGTTGTAAGAAGGTTGCGAAATGGTTGCAGTACAACGTTGGGTACAACGTTGCTGCAACCTTTCTGGGAGTCCACAAATTTATGTTGTAACAATGTCATTTTGCAACGTTGCTACAACCAAACTGTTATGTTGTAACAACGTTGTAGCATCGTAAAATTGTTAGCTGGGATTAGAGTTCGATGAGCCTGTGAGATTGTCGGAGATGGGAGGATAATTGAGAGTTCTATGAGCCTAAATTATATTATGATTATCCATTGCTACACAAACTGTCTACAAGTTTCTTGAGTTTAAACCAATGATTAGAAAGATATTTGGGAGTTCTATTAGTCTCAGTTCAGACATATGACCCAAGAAATTTGTGTGGCCCATTACAAACTATCAACGAGTTCCTTGAGTTTATACTGAAGATTAGAAGGATATTTGAGAGTTCTATGAGCCTCAATTCAGACATATTACCTAAGAAATTATTGTAGTCATTGTATTATAGTTCGATGAGCCTGATCAATTATTAACTACTCACAACTATGAACTATTATATACTTTACAACCTGAAATTAATTGCTCGTGTGAGGTACAGAAATGGATAATTCCCGAACCCTCTGTCCGAGGAGCAGAAGGTTAAGACTAGGCGATGGCCACAAGTCACTCAGGTTTTATTGCTCTACTGCCTTTAGCCTTATCAAACAAATATCACAATGAATATCATAACATCATCTGAAATCACACCATCCTCATCAACACACATACAAGGTCACATTCAAGCTAAATTTTTTGGGGTGAAATGTTGGTGCTGCACAAAATGAATCCAATAGAATAATAAACCAGATAACAAATGCATACTCTGGGTTTGATATCATCATGTTAACTGAAACTTAGCTGGCACCCTACATCCCAAACTCAATTATATATGTGTGGGTACCAACTAATCAGATGTGATAGGAAAGGGAGAGGAAAAAATAGAGGAGGTGTTTGTGTGTTTTTATTAAAGATAATATCCAATTTTCTGTTATCCCAGACCCTCAAACAATGGCAGAGGGTGATATATATATTAATTTATCAATTAAGCCAAAACTGCAAAAACTTATCCAACTCTTAGTAGTTTATAGACCACCTGATGGATCACAACATAGGTTTATAACTACACTATCGAATATACTGATTCCGATAAATAGGAACAGGATAGAGGTGACGGTTTGTGGTGATTTTGATATGAACTATGGATCCAATAACAGACCTTAGAGGACTAAATTAGAAATACTTGTAAAGAAACATAGATTGTCTCAACCCATCAACTGTACTACTAAAATAACCAAGGCCACGCTATTGATCTGCTGTTCACTCATATTCGTCATTACTCTGATATTAGTACTACAACATAAGCGGTACCTTCTGATGCTGAGAGTAATTACATAAATGACCACTTCGCATCGATAGGAAGTAAACTGTATGAGCAATTCAAAGATGCTTACGAGTTCCCATCTTATAGTGGAATCTATAACCACCCAACTATTGATGACAGTGTAATTTTTTCGCGTGATGACATTGTTGATTTGTTAGAAGACTTAAATATAAATAAAGGCTCTGGATTGGACAGTGTCCCGACTTACATTTTGAAGGATGCTTTCTTAGCACTTCCTGACCAGCTAACCCATATGTTTAATAAATCGGTGGCTACTGGTAAATTTCCTGATAAATGGGCTGAAGCTGTTATTACTCCGATACCGAAGTCTGGTGACCTCTCTAATATTACGAATTGGCGTCCCATTTCTATTGTTCCTGTGATTGGGAAATTATTGGAAAAATTGTGTTGTAAAATATTGATTAATCAGTTAGTACTTAATGATATTCTTCATCCAGCACAGTATGGTTTTCGGCAGGGGCTCTCAACTTCATTGGCAATTTTTGAGTATGTAAAACATATCGCTGATAAGGTCAATATGAGACAAATTACTGGGTCACTATACATTGATCTAGCCAAAGCATTTGATTCTGTAAATCATAACCGACTCATTTTGAAACTTATGGATATGGGGATTAGTAACCAATTGGTTACATGGATTCGATCATATCTATCAAATAGACAAATAACAACTAAATTCAAAAATCAAAAGTCTTCTTCTCGTTACATCAGTTGCGGAGTCCCCCAGGGTTCTATTTTAGGACCCACCTTATTTTTATGCTATATTAATGACCTGGTAAATAGTATTAAAACCCCTGGTGTGAAAATCATCCTGTATGCGGATGATGCTGTGTTATATTTCTCTAGCTCAGATGAGAATCTTATTCGTGTTACATTGCAATCAGCTCTCCAGGAGGTGTACTCCTGGTGCAATGCAAACTGTATAAATTTGAACATTAATAAGACAAAATTGTGTTATTATGGTACTAGGCACCAAGTTGATACTGTTAGTCATGCCTGTCTGACCATTTCAGGGAAGGACATTGGTATATGTCATAGATATAATTATCTTGGTGTTCTGATTGATGAATGTCTTACTCTTGATAATTACTTTAATCAAATATTCAAGAAATTCTCATTCAAAATCTTCCAATTTGGGAAAATAAGGTATTATCTTGATGTTCGTACAAGAGTTTTATATTAGTTTACAAACAGACTGTTTTACCCTTAGTGGAATATACGAGTTTTATGTTAACCTTTTGTAGGAAGCATGACTTGGATAAATTGCAAAAATTACAAAATCGTGCCTTGCGACTCTGTTATGATATCCATAATCCTAGAGAAATGTCTGTTTGTGATTTGCATGAGTTGGCTAAGCTAGATATATTAGAACAAAGGCGTACTTTGCAGTTGGCCTGTATTATGTATAATTTGCATTTTAATGACAATAATTTAGTTGTTCCTGCTAGAGAGACTCGGCAAGCTGACAGGACTATCTTTGATATTGATGTTGTACGTAGTGAGGTATATCGTAAATCACCATATCATGTTGGTGCTCGTCTTTGGAATGGATTAACTGTTGAGGTTCAACAATCAGAGTGCAAATTGTTTTTTAAAAAATCACTTTACAAACTTTTGAGAGTCTGATGTGCCTAAAATTGCGACTTGTGTGTTCTATTGATTATATCTAACTAGTTTTATCTCCATCTAATAGCTCTGTCATAGATTCTGATCTCAGATATATGACATCGCCTATTAAAACTACTGCTGATTTTATAAATATTATCTAACATATATATTAGCATGCTGGAAGACCAAGTTTGTGACTATTGACTTATCATACATAACTTGCAGTATGAACTACCAACTATGTGGGAATTGTCCTATAACTGATGACATTTTCTAGCTATTATTCAACTTACGTGATCATCTTTGACCTTTTTTAATATGCTATAATACTATTGTCTAGGATTCTGATCTCAGATACAAGACATAGTAAATTGTGATAAATGTAACTCTGCTTTGAGTACTTTATTATAAATGCATTGTTTGTACCTTTGTTATCTTACTTGTATATTGTTATGTTGAAGACCGGATTTATGACTATTGACTCATCATACACAATTTGCAGTATGGACTACCGATTATGTGGGAATTGTCCTATAACTGTTGACATTTTCTATGTATTATTCAAATTATGTGACCATCTTTGAACTTTTTTGATATGCTATAATACTATTGTCTTGGATTCTGATCTCAGATACAAGACATAGTAAATTGAGATATAGCTAAGTTTACTTTGTGTACTTTATTATAATTACGTTGTTTGTACCTATACGGAAGATCATTCTTATGAGTGAGTATGGTTAATAAATAAAAAAAAATAAATAAAAAATAAGCGATAACCTCCCAATATATTTAATATAAATGAAAGTAAAATACTAAAGACCCAAACTCTGGGCAGATCGTATATGAATCGCATAACACCAAAATTGTTAATAGAAAAATATAAATAATTTGTTAAAGGGTAATAACAAAAAATTTCATCTCATTTCATCTAATCAACCCACCCCAAATGATGTTTTTATGGCAAAGAACTAAATATAGAGAGTTATAACTAAACACCTGCTCCCAACAAATGAGTGTATTGTATAGGGAGTAAACGGGTTAGCGGTATAGTCGCCATTTCCGAGATCGCGCTGTGAAATCCTGTGACCACGTTTAGCATAGGCGCCTATGGAGAAAACGCGAATTTTTGCGATTATGCAAAAACTTGACCAAATGCGAAAATTTGAAGGTTTGTATCGCATTCCTGGGATTAATACCAAACTTTTTCTCATTTACTATATGAAGATTGGAGTTCCATTTAAAAAGTTACAGCGAAATAACCAGTTTTCTCCCATAGGATCCTTTGTTAAACGTCCACCCAACCTCCTCCGCGAAATTTCGCCGCGCGATGCGCTATTTTAGAACCTGCTTATGGCATATAGCAATGGGGAGCAGGTGGAAGATCGGCTATGCCAAACCTTGTGCACCCAATAAAATCAATTTAAAAAAAAGAACTGTATGTGTCTGGGCCATAACACTAATAGGCATGAAATATCTGGGATACCAGATATGATGGCATTGTAGAGCCCTACATGACAGCTAAAGCACATAAATTTCATAGAATGTATGTATCAGGAACTGCCTGCTATTGTATAGGGCGGCATCATGTTATTGGATAGGGCGTTCACCACCAGACAACAATGTATCATGTTGGGGTCGTCAGAGGGTGGCTGTATGGCCCAGAGGGGATAGTCATTTAGTTTTATCTTTTAGCACCAAAGCAATATTCCAAATATGCTTTTTAAAAAAAATACTGCAAATGAGGAGTGGCACTTACAGCATGTCAATATGCTCCACCTCCTGTATGTACCACTCTTCGGCAGTGCAGGTGATAAATATATATAGTATACTGATTCATATCTACCTCTGACCATTTTGTCTCTATAAGTCTAAACATTATATTTCAAGAATATCTGGTTTAAGGCAATTGACTGAAATGAAGTAGATATTTTACTTTGTAACCTATTCATCTTTGTCAAGGTTGTCTCCTCATACAACTTCTGTCGAGTACCAGTATGAGGTTTATTATGTTCACTGTGCTGCTACAATTAGCAAAAGCCCAACAGGCCAAGGACTGAAATTGAACCTAAGGGGAAGCTAAAAGACTGAATATGACATAAAAGACTATTCTATGTAATGGATTCATACTTGAGAAATCATCAATTGTTTTAAAAAATCACTGATTATGGTTGTAGCAAAGACAATGTCAGTATCGCAACATTTACTGCAATTTCAAGATCTTGTTTGTTTACCTAATTATTCACATTGATCAATGTACATAAAGTAGAATGTGTTTTACAATACTGTCCATGGTGCATATATCATTCCAATGACCTTATACACACCAATACTCCTACTACCAATTAAATAAAAAACAATAATTTATCTTATCCCAGTAGCTCATCAGACAAGAGGCAGATTTATATCACTTACATTACCTATACCAAATATAATTAGCCCAATATCACAGTTAGATAAGATGAACGACACAGCAGATGAAGTAAATGATTAATGTGATTGTGAAGTCTTTATTATGTGCTATATTTTCATGCTCCTTTCCCACTCAATGCAAGGATAATCCACTGAAAACATAACTGTTGAATAATCCTATTCTAAAATAACAAATAAGCATTTCATTAATTATACCATTATATTATTTTCAAATCTATGTAACGGTGATTAAAAAACACCCTATGGCCAATAATGCACAATACAAGATGAAAATCACCAACTTACAAATGGTGCATCATAGAATAGTGCCAGTTTCTGAATAAGTAAGCATTGCGTTGAGCTGGGTTTGACAGAGTTTTATAGAGTTTTATAGAAGCTGTCATTCTATAAAATACATGCAAACGTACTCTTCCAATTCAGCATCGGTTCAGGAATAAAACAGAAAAAGTAGAACTACAATCTTTATACTAAGCAAAGCTACCAAGCAGAAGAAGCTAGTGAGTATTTTTAGTTCTTGTATTAGTGCTTTTCATTTTGGGTGAAAGTACAGATAATGGACAATTATGTTATTTTTTTGCTGAAGATGCATCATCAGCCAAGTATTTTTACATTTTTACATTTACACTGAATGATTCCATATTTAGACTTTATTGATGCATATTAATGTTAATAGATGTATAAACATGCAAATGGTTGGAAATATAAAATATCAATAACATATCCCAATAGTTTTCTGTTTTTAAAGTTGCTGATGTTAGCTGCAATAAACCATCTAGAAGAGTGGGTGAAGTGAGATGTTTTGATTATTCTAGTTCAATTTTTAGAAACTGTTTAGAATTATTGGAAATTTTTTCCTTATTCCTTTGATAGTGTTTAGAAGGGAATTTCAGTGACTATAATGTTTGTATCTACTATATTTCTGTATTGATTTTAAACATTGATCTGTACTTTTGATATTAAATTTTATCTTTTTTTTTTGCAGCAACAAAAAGAACTATAAGATGGCAATGGCAATGGGCTTCTGGATATTGGTATTGCTCTTCCGAATTTCCAGTTCAATGAGTAGTATACAAAACCTAATAAGGGATGTGAATGAAATGGATGGCTATTACTTCACTGAATTTGGTAAAGTTCTTATGAAGCAAAGAGGTCGTTTAAAATATATCTTTGAACTTGGAAACTGGAGGCTTAATGTTAATTGGAATGTGGGTCCTTCTTTCCTTGTTTCCCCTATCAAAGATGAAAAAAGAAAACTTGAGAATGTTGTCCACAGTTTAAATCAGTCATCGTTTCACCTTAATGCTGTCAACAAGATAACTGGTCATGTCTGCAACATCTCAGTAGACGGTCCACAGACAGTGAGGAATTATTTACGTATTTACCGCAGAATGAAAGAACAACATCAGGACAATTCTGGGATGGTAGGACTCCAATTCAGCTTATATGATCATGTTATTGCCCTCCACGTTTTTCAAATTGCTGACAAGAACAGAGAGGGAGAGTTCAAATTTCTACCATACAGGCTTCAAGATTTAGCAAATATTTTCAGGTTTTTGAGTCCTTCAAGGCCACAGATTTTACCAAATGACATGCTGGAGATAACTGTCACAGATGGATGTCTCAGGGATTCTACCATAAAGGAGCTAATAAATGGCACAAACATATTTAGATCATCAATATCTGAAGCGAGCAAAGATCCTGAACGTTCATCATTTAGAATTCCCAAATCTGAGTTATGTCTTAAGGTCTTCATTATCACTGGTATTGAAACACAAATCAGGCATATCTTTATGTTCTTCCTTCACATCCAAGATATGTTCTTTCAAATGCAAAATACTGGGAAATGGTCTGCAAAAGTACGACAAGTTTGCATGGTTGTCCCTTCTAAAAGATTAGATCTTTCAATTTACAAAGATTTTATTGTGAGTGAATGTTGCTTTATTCAAAAATCAGAATCTACAGTGTATGCAGAAGGAAGAAAACTGTTTTATTGCCACAGGCCCTACTACATTACCAACCTTCTGGGATTGTTAACAGTCTTTATGAGTTATGTTGCCGTTGGAGCTGCCCCATTGATAATTCAGTTGATTCCATCATCTGGCCAGTGTCCCCAAGACAGGTATGTAATATATTTATGTTGAATTAATATCTTTCCACTTTCCATGTCTCTTCATAATGCATGTTTTGATAATCTCAGGAACATTATATTATAGGCACTTACTTTACAGCATTTATGCTGTTTATATATTGCTTTAATTGTATGTTACAGCATAAGCATTTCAATAAATGTGTTTGTTATTCATACTTAGTTACTAAAACCTTAATTATGACTATCAAAGTATAAACAAGTTCACTTCACCTCGAGCTCCTGATGGCCCAACTGTATTGAACCTAGGACAACCCACAAACGTTCCTTGGTGTCCATCTGTGGAGTTGGAGTCTGACATAATCATTTGGTATATGAATCATCAGTAAAATATCCCTAAATCGGCCGCCTGGGCAGCTGACCACACCGTGGGACTGATATAAAGCCCTTTTTAACCTTTTGCATGTAACTCCTTTAATATTCATCAAAACTGCCAGCAGTAAGCAAGTGAAATGTTGCTAAAAACCGCTTGGACAAAATGCACCTGTCAGATATATAATTTCTTAAAGATTTCATTTTCTGTGATTAAATTAAGAATAAAAGTAGGTTCTTCCCATCAGAACTCATGCTGTAAGACTCCAGGAAACTTTTTGGTTCAACAATAGGGTCCCTTAAATTTGTGACCTGCATCTTCTGTTCATCTTGGCCCTCTCATCTAAGTCCTTATAAAAACATAGTTCAAAAGGCTTTGCTGGTGCACTCTACCACTGCTGATTACTGGTAGGACACAGTACTACTGTGTATAAGCAGCCGCATTTAGAAGTGTATGTAATGACCATTTTTATGATTGATCCAAAGATTTTTACTCAAGCACACTAAATAATGCACCTTTATAATACAATAAAAGAGCAACATTTGGTTATTTGTGTGTATTCATATTCTAATTGTTTTAAATCAATGTTCATTATGAAATGCATACAGAATATTTCCTCTATTTACACTTGTTGATTAGAATTTCTCATCTGAAGCAAATGATTTTTTAATAACATCAGTCAAAAATTAGGAACATTCGCATTCACTAGTTTAACTAGCAGAGTGACCTAGATATATGTACTGATAAATGATTTTCATGAAACATAACAAATAACACAATTTATGAAAATATAGCCATTAAAGTCAGCACATATAATCATTTTGCAATTAGTTTATAATTTTATATCTTCATCTTTACTCTGTTAAAGCATTGCTATCTGGAAAGAATTAATAGGATGTGAACCATTATGCATTCTTTCAGAGGAAATTTGGTAATGGAAAAGACAGGACAAGGAGAGAAAGCTATCAGAGGACAGTTGACCATCTTTGACATAAATGAAACAGAGGAGAATGGCCATGGAGCAACACAATCAAATGAGCCTACTGCCACAATATTTGAAGAAACTTCTTTTTCAGAGAGACCTGCTGCTAAGCTAGGAAAGGTTTATGGAAGGTTGATGTATCTTGATAGTGATTCAGGGTACCATTTCAACTTAAAATCTATGATATGGTACCTCTTTGGTTTTTCTTTTCAAAATAAAGTAGTTACCCGAATACGACGCTTTATTTTCCAATTTTTGCTTAATACCTTGCATTCTCTAGTCTCCTTGCAGGTGTATTTATATTATAGAGATGTACATGATGAAACAGTTCATTTTCACTTCACTTGGTTCTTTGATTTAATTGGGTACTATCCAGAAAGAGACCTGCTTGGAAGAAAGACACAATTTGATAGCATGCTCACTTTTTCGCTGTTGGTTAAGCCAATTTCCATTTCCTTCATTCAGTTCATTGCCTTATGTCCACTGCTTTGGAAAGAGAAATCAATTGCTGAGAGCCTCTACTGGGAGGAAAGGGAAACTGCTGTTGGAAAATGGATGGAACCAGATGTAACAATTCATGAAACTGTGATTGGTTCTGGATCTTTTGAAACAAAACATTTTAGGAACATGCTAACCCAATTAACATATCTATTATCATTGAAGTTTTGGCAATACCTGTTCAGGAAATGTATGTTCACTGTGGATTATTCATTTATGGCAATACTCCTTGGTCTATTAAAATGTTTTCTCCTGCCTTTTTTAGCTTTGGTCCACACTATCCCAATTTTCTCAACATTTAATGGGTTTTTCATGAAAGATAAGAAAGGCATTCATTCTTTATCAATCAAAATTCTTGTCAAAGATTGTACAATGTTTCTGGGACTAGTGTGCTTCTTTGGCATGTTGCTTCCATTTATTGTTATCCATCTGTTTGCAGTTACCTTCTTTGTAATCAACATAGTAAGATCTCTAAAAAGTACTTTTATTTCAATTATACTATTGGTTTCAGCTTTTATCAACATCAAAGACACCTTTGTAGAGTTAGAAGATGAGTACAGAAAAGTGAAATTAACAATTTTCAATATTGTTACAAACATGCAGAGTTCTTCAGATGAAGAAGAGTGTAAGCTTGGTCAAACACTTCTCTTAGATGTCGGTAAATCTTCAAAGGCAATTCCAAAAGCACTGTTTGACAAGGTATGTGAAATATACAAACCTTATAGTAAAGCATTAGTGAAGGCACTAGTGATTCTCATTATAAAACTGTCCTTTCTTGCACTTGGTTTTCACAGTTATATCTGACTACCAGGTGTTTAGTCAGCTCTCACAGTCAGGAGAGAGTATAATCACAGTTCTCTTTGTAAGCATACCAAACTTACTTCTCAAGAGAAAAACAGATGCTGAAATTCAGTTGGAGCAAGAATATACCACACTTAAAATAAAAGCCATAATCTTAAAAGTAATACAGTGTGACGCCATCAAAATGATATAGTGATACATTTGCTTAATCTAATATAAATCATGCAGGATACCTAATGAGTAGGAGGATGGTATATTCTGGGCCACTGGTTACCAGCCAAATTTCATCAGTTCACCATAGTTGAATCTAGTAGCAGAGATAGTCCAAGGCCCAGGAAAATAAATCACTATTATTCTAGACTGTTATAATTGAGATAAGCATGATTAACTCAGTATAACAGCCAGGGAATTTTTGGTTGTTTCTTTTCTTTGTTTCATTGTTTACAATGGTAAATTCTCTAGTTTAATCTGTGGTTTAGATTTGAGCTAAGCAACCAAAAAAGCCTACCTTTGTGTCTTCTCAGAGTCTATAGGTTTCCGGCTACTGCAAAACGTGCATTAAAGGTTAATGAGATAATGTTTAATTTGGTCTACTATTGGGGTGTGACTTCTATTAGAACATTTTAGAATTCAAAGACAGAAAGAATTATCAAACTTTGAGGCAAAGAGTAGGGTATGGCTTAGGTGTTGGAATTCTGCCTAAATTTTACAGTATGCATGCTGGTGATGTTAAATAGTCTGACAGCTGGTGTCATGCTCTACCATGTTTGCAGTGGCCTTGACATGAGGTTCAGATGATGCCACTTGTCAGGAGAGGGTAAAGTGACAGATATAGAGGGGGTCAGACGCCTGGGATATAGAGATAGGCAGTATTAGGTGAAGTTAGATATGGGGAGGGCTCGGTATCCATTTATACATCTAAATAGCTTGTTGTGGTTTAGGATGGGAAGATAAAGATGAAAATGGGTCGCAAGATATAAAAGTAAGGAAGTGGTAGATGTGAGAAGGTAATGAAGGCTTAAGTATGTAAATATATCAGAACATGAACTTTCTCATTTTGTAGAATTTTCTTCTTTTTTTTCAAAAACAGTAGATTTTTTTAAAGTTTCATGAACAAAAGAATTAATGTTAGCAGTACATGTTCTCCAATAATTTGCAATTTAGGCATAGTTAACTACGTGAATGGGAATTAGAACATTTCATAATTTGTATTGCACTTCAGTTACTTTGGATAGATCATATTTAGTGACCTACTATTACTTACTATGAGCAAACTTGTAGTAAAGGTCCCTTTCAAAAATCTGTTATGCCTTCACTGTATACATTACTAGAATGGTTAAAATGTATGTTAATCAATTCGTGTAATGTGTTAGATAACATATATATCTAGAAATGTCTCCAATGTTTATTTTATCTCTGTCTTACAGTAGCCTCAGAGAGCAGTAGCACAGGGACAAGGCCTATCCCTCCCCTATGATTTCAAAAGGCTCCCAGTTTGATTCCAGGAAAAACCAAAACTAAAATCCAGTTAGGAAGAGATAACTCACTTCATATCATTAAATATGTTGGGTGTTAAAATTCTGCGATTCAGTTAGAGGCAGTATATACATACATGTTTTCATTTGGTCAGAAGTTTATAGAATAAAGAATTATTCCACATTATTAAGTAATGTGTAATGATTACAATTTTAAATCCTACCTGTGGTAATGCTCTCTGCACTTTCTGCAATAGCTGATAGGTCTAAATGAATAACTGATAATCTCACTTTTGTTCTTAGAATTATTGCCACCTTTTGGATTATTTATAAATATTTTATTGGATGCCTTGAAAACTGCTTTGATCATTTCACTTTGTACTCTTGATATAATGCTCCTTATAGAGCTTTCCAACCTCAGCATTTCCCCAGGGCACACCATGGCAGGACTGAGAATAATTATGTAGATGAGTAGTCTACCTAACATAAGTATATCTCTGCATATACTTTACATGTGTGTCTTTAATAATGCTTAACCACATTTGACATTGATATATATCAACTGCGTAAGAAACTTGTACATTTATAATTGTATATTTCAAAACTGTATTTATATTACAGAAGTACAAAAGATAATGTGAATAATTGTCAAAGATTCCCTTCAACTGAGTATGAGGAATTGTTTCATTGCTGGGCTTTTAATGTTCTGCTTTTAAGAGTGTGGATATATATATGCATGATTAGAAGCAGACCTAGATCCCGCGGGGTCCAGGGCATCGTGACCTCCCCCTTAAGACTTAAAATTCACATACAGAAAAAGCACTACATGTTTGTGCATAAATGCATGTTTTTTAGAACTTAGCCTATAGCCAATCCCTCCCCTTTTGAATTTCTGGATCCGCCTCTGATATGACAATCCATATATTATAACTATTATATATATATATATATATATGCATATGGATATATATAAGCTTGTAAAAGAAATTACAAGGATATATGAAGGTTTACTGAGCCAGCCCTGTCTCCTTAACTATGTCCTGAGCAACAGAGGCCTTTTACGCAATACCCAGGTAACAAAGACATGTGATGTGCACATTTGGAACACAGGATCCAGGAATGGTAAACTCGAGTCATAATCTCGTGTGCTACACGGGATTCTGTGGACCTCAATTCTGGTGTTTCCAATGTGTTTTTGACACGAGATTCTGATCAGTGCTTTCTGTGAGAAATCTCGTGTTTTGGGGAATACAGTTTAAAAAAACGTCTGGGACTCGAACTAGGTATCTGCTGTTCTGAAAGCAGGCACTCTACCACTAGGCCATTGAGTAAGCAGATGCTAGTATAGTTAAAGCAGTTATATTTATAGTACCTACTACATTGTCATAAATTGAATTACATTCATTTTATGTACAGATTTTGTAGTATATTTTCATTCTTTATTTCAGATAGTAAATCTAACTCAATGTATCATAAGAAGTCCGTATCCCACCACTTTAGCATGAGTTTACACTGAGTAGAGCTGGTGCAAAGTAGTGGTTTCCCTGTGTATATTAAATGGGCTGGGTTATCAGAACTAAGAAAAGGCTGGATTTATCCTAATGTAAAACACATGTTTTACACTGAGAAGACACAAGTCTAAAACTGGTGTCTAATATAGATAGTTTTCTCGGGTAATACACTGTGTTTTACACTAAACCAGTATTACATTACATTAACACCAGTCAAATCTCGTGTAATATACATACTTTTCATAGGGATTATCGCTACACCAGAATAAACTGAGTTTGACACTAGATTACGTAATATACATATAAATATGGTCAATCCTAATCAGAGGTATCATAATGGCACTGATTACTTTCCACATGCAAAAATGTTTCAAAAGCATGAATTTCAAGTAGGGTTAATACTCTGTGAAAAGCGGCAGTAAACACATCCTAAATACTAACATTACACAGGGAAGTACACAGCATCAGTTTTACATTGATTAAACACGTGCTAAATTGGATAATACACGTGTCTTGTTTGCTGGGTATTAACTGGTTGTTACATCAAATGGTTTAGAAACAGCAAAACCTTTCCTTATCCACTTTGATTGTTGTACAGTATATAATCAATTACAGTTTCCCATCACATGTCAAATTACAGAATACAATTGGCTCCAGACTGTGACACATTGCAAAATAACAATTGTAAAAGGATAACTTTAAGATAACCTTAAGATAGATATCCCAACAAGCACATGTGCTTATAATGTTGTTATAATTGTTCATTGCCCAATTAGCTGCACTTGCCTATGCAAAAGAGCTGGGTGTGATGTTAAACATATTGCGTATATTTATTCATCTACAAATTTAAATATTTATATATATATATGGTCAACTCTCAAAAAAACCGACCAAGTCCGGTTCTATGGCCCAAATAGGGTAAAAAAAAAAAACTTCTCAGAAAGGGATTTCTGTTTTGGTATACGTTAATAACATGTTGGGCTATAAATTCATAAATTTGCGTACCTTAACTTTGGTAATTTATGCTGGTATCTGACCTCTATTTTGCGAAATAGAAAAAAACGCGTAACCGTGTCAAAACATAACACCCCTACTTTAGGCTGATATATACTAAATAATGTTTCCCGATTTGTATTTCTTTTTTATTTCCCTATATAAAGCAGCTCTAGTAGTATTTGAAATAGCATTTATATTTCTTTTTTTGGTTAATTTAGGTATTGTGATTCCAAATTGAAGTTTTAGACTTATCAAAAAACCCAAAATGCCATTTTCCCCTCTAATACAAACTAAATTTCTTAATCAATATCCAAATCATATTGGTTTTGTATACTTTACGGCAAAGTATAAATATGAAGCTACAAATACATGCTTATTTCACCAATATATTCTATCATATAAGTTTTTTATTTCATTTTGAACTGTTTTGACACGGTTACGCATTTTTCTCATTTCTTGTTCAATTCAATTAGTATTGTTACTGCTATGGAAGAAATACAAATACGTTATTTAGATAACTTCAAAAGGCTTTATTCATAAGAAAGATACCTCTAGATCAGAAATAACACTTTAAAATTGGTTATTCGTTCATACTTTCTGTAATTTATGTGATTTTCCTCCAATTTCTATACTTTTGAAGGTAAGTATTAAATCCTGATATCCATGAAACATTAATTGTTAACCATAGTTAACTGTCTATTTAATTCCAAATACCGTATATATATATATATAAAGCTGTCAAATTCATCACTTATACTCATATTCATTGTAGTAATTTCTATTAACAGGGAGAAAAAGACGTGTTTTGACACGGTTACGCATAGGTGCACATGTTTTGACACGTTTCTTACATTCTAATGTAAACATTAATTCTAATGTGAGTTTAACACTTTAACCTAAAGTACACATGATACTCACATGTTTTAATTAGTTATAACTTTAGAGATATTTGTTTTTATGCCGAATTTTTACTTTTTTTACATGTTTTTATCTTCAATTATTTGTGTGTTTCGAATTGTCTGTGTTATGCTAATAGTACGCCTTATACATGTAGATTTAATTTTACTCTTAGTATAACCTCAAACTCTCTACATTTACAAAAGTTTGTGTTGTTTTGACACGGTTACGTATATGGATAAGTAATGCTAATTAGAGGCTGAAAATAGTCCTAGACGCCGTTCTCCTTCACCTCTAAAAACTGCCTGTACAGTTTCCCTACATTCCTGCGGTCTTTTAGGTTGAGTTTCCATACAGCACCGTGTTTGGTGGGTGGCTGTATACCGGCGAGTATGCACTCTTTTTCCACGGAACTGATCTCTTTTCCACACCACCTCCAGTGCCCCCTGAATCTGGACATGTACATTATCTGAAGGGTGTCTCCATCTTTTCCTGTCACTTTCACTGGGTACCATTTCCTATCATATATGACCACCACATAGTCCCCTGTATGCACGTGATCCTCGTCAACTGACAGTTCTTTCTTGATGTTTACTAAGGGCTGATCATCCTCGTCCTCCTTCTTCTGATCCTGGTCGACTGACTGTTCTTTCTTGATGTTTACTAAGGGCTGATCATCCTCGTCCTCCTCCTTCTGATCCTGGTCGACTGACTCTTCTTTCTTGATGTTTATTAAGGGCTGATCATCCTCGTCCTCCTGCTTCTGATGCTCATCGACTGATTGTTCTTTCTTCAGGTGTATCAAGGGCTCATCATCCTCGTCCGTTTCCTTCTCCTTCTGCTCGACTGACTCTTCTTTCTTCAGGTGTATCAAGGGCTGATCATCCTCGTCCTCCTGCTTCTGATGCTCATCGACTGATTGTTCTTTCTTCAGGTGTATCAAGGGCTCATCATCCTCGTCCGTTTCCTTCTCCTTCTGTTCGACTGACTCTTCTTTCTTGAGGTGTATCAAGGGCTGATCATCCTCGTCCTCCTGCTTCTGATGCTCATCGACTGATTGTTCTTTCTTCAGGTGTATCAAGAACTCATCATCCTCGTCCTCTTGCTTCTGATGCTCATCGACTGATTGTTCTTTCTTCAGGTGTATCAAGGGCTCATCATCCTCGTCCGTTTCCTTCTCCTTCTGTTCGACTTACTCTTCTTTCTTCAGGTGTATCAAGGGCTCATCATCCTCGTCCTCCTGCTTCTGATGCTCATCGACTGATTGTTCTTTCTTCAGGTGTATCAAGGGCTCATCATCCTCATCCTCCTGCTTCTGATGCTCATCGACTGATTGTTCTTTCTTCAGGTGTATCAAGGGCTCATCATCCTCGTCCGCTTCCTTCTCCTTCTGTTCGACTGACTCTTCTTTCTTCAGGTGTATCAAGGGCTCATCATCCTCGTCCTTTTCCTTCTCCTTCTCTTTCACTGACTGATCATCCTGGTCCTCCTCCTTTCCCACAGCGTCCTGCTGTGCTCCATTTCTTTTCACGATCTTTCTCCAAGGCTCATCGTCCTCGTCCTCCTCAGCCTCTTTGTAGCTGGAGACTTTCCTTTTCCTCAGCTTCCTCAACACCCGTTTCATGGACTTGTAGGATTTTTGGGATGTGACTGGGGCTGTTTTGACAGCTGATGTTTCCTTGACTGCCCTCTTCTTCCCTTGCTTGCCACCTAAGATTTTTCGCCATCCATGGCAGTTCAGAGGGAAGTCGAGCCCCACTTTACAGCAGGGCTCGAAGCAGCTTGTTTCCCTGAAGTACGTGCTGTCTTCCTTGACAATAACTGCGTGCATTGCCATAAGGCCAGGAACTTTTGTCTTGTCCCACTCGTTCACTGCTGTTTCCGTCGACTTTATCTCTTCCTTGCTTGACATGACGAGTATACTTTTAATCCCAGATGTTGTTATTTCGGAAGCGAACTCAGTAATGCTCCTCAGGAACTTGCCGGATTTGACGAGGTTGTCCGCCTTCTTCTTGAGGGCCCCCCCTACGCCGTCGCAAGGCCCCTTGCCATGGCCAGCCTCCATCCATGTCCACGACGCCCTGATCCCACCGAACAAGATCGGAAACTGTCGTACCATGGCAACCATGGTTTTGTTCCTGTACTGTGAACTAGGGCTGTCGGTTATGAAGTGGACCTGTACGAGGTTCGGCAGAAGCTCGATCAGAAGATTCATCATCTCCTTTACAAAGGTGTACGTGGTCGGGACAGTGTGTGCCCCGACTGATGTGACACCAATGTAAGAGCTCTTTCGGAGATCTCCCGCTTCATCCCTGTAATGTATCACCATCGGCTGCAGTGAAATTTGGTCTTTATCATAGTAGACGCTGGTAATTTCTTCGGCGTATTTGGCGGCCCAATTTTCCGTGTAATCCATCTGGACTGTCGCTTCGAGCATGGGTTCCATGGACTTCTTGAGAACCTTGACCTCTGTGTATTGCGCCGTCGCCCTCTTCAGGTGCTGCCTGACCCCTTCCAGCTCCAACATAAGGTTGGTGCAGAAACTGTTGGAGGTCGTCGAGAAATCACAGAGCTTCACTTTCTTTATTTCTTTCCCTTTCCACTGAACGATTGTGCGAACCCACTGTCGAAAACGTACAGTTGTTCTGACATTTTCCAGCTTCTCCTTGATTTCCTTGTTGGTAAGGTCGGCCAGTCCCCTCAGGCTTCGGGGCAGGCACTTGGAAGCCTGTGCCTTTAGCGTAATGTTTGTGCAATTGTGGCACAAACAAAGCTTCCGCGTCTGGTGCCTGATGAGCAGAACATTCGGTGGTCGCTGTTTTGCGAAGTGGCTGACGGAAATACGGATTTAGGGATTTTCCTTCATGAACTGCTGATGGGACTGCTCCATGGTCAACATCAGGCAGTGCCGTCCCTCTCCTTTGACCTGATCACATTTACTAGGCAGCTCCGACGAGACGTCCTCACGTCGGAGAAATTCCCGCACCTTCTCCTTTATGAGACGGGCCCGGCTTTCCCCTATTTTCTTGGACACATTTGATGCGTTTATGTGCCTACGGGAAATCTTCAGGATTTTCCCAACGCGTGAAGCCACACCTCTCATCTGGGGGTTTTCATTTCCAAACAAAGATTTCTTAACTTTGTGAGGTGCCTTTCGGACGGTATCGACTGCCAAGGTGATGGGCAGCAGAGCCTTGAGGCGTTCTGCAGTGGGTGTAACGTTCATTTCCTTTAGCACCTCAAGGGCATCCCTTTTGGGAGTCGAAATCATCTTTGGCGTAACTCTATCAACAAGGTTGTTTAAGATATTTTCCACAATTGCTGCGGCTTCTTCATGGTGTTGAACATCTACCTTCGTCACGAAATCGTCATCAAATTCATCAACTGTTATTTGACACTGTTCAGGAGTTGGAGGTGTGTCGGGCATATCAGTTGGTTCTTCTTCCTTCCCTTGAGCAGGGCCATTTAGCTTCTGTTTGTGAGGAGAAGCAGGGACGTTTTCAAGAGGAGGGACATTTGTGTTGTCTTGCTCAGGGATGTTTTCGTTGACGTTTTCAGGAGGGGGGGCCTTTCCGTTCTCTTTCTCAGGTTGAAAGAATTTGCCGCTTTGCTTTATGAGAAGTGTCCGGAGACGTTTCAGCTCTTTCTCCTTCTCCTCTATCACTTGATCCTTTAGAGAGAGTTGGCGCTGAAGCTTTCTGGTCCCTGGTAGCTAGCTGAACGCTGGCAGGCGCACACACAGTTTTTCCCTAATTTAAAAATTATAAATAACATACGGAATATTTAGGAGTGTTATCTAAATGAAAACGCATAAACACAAAACATATAAGTAGATATAAAACACGGTAGACGGGGAGAACAAAAGAAATAGACCGTGGTTATATCACGTATTGGCCCCAGTGAAGCGGAACGCTATGATCTCACAGCGTACACCTCCCTTCCACTGAACCTGTGGTCATGTGTTTATTTTTACTCTTTTGCATACAACGTTTTTGTATTCATTAAAACCTTATACAGTAAGTGAGTAAAATGAAAATCAGAATCTTGTGCATCATACCCTGGTATCAGATTTTCAAGATTTTGATTTTTTCAATTTTGAATGATTTAATTAAAACAAAAAGTATTTTCTCCCCATAGACTCCCATGTTAAAAATGTTCATTTTCTAACCAAAATATCTCAGTTAATAATTATTCCCAACGTGTCCAATTTTGATGGTTAATAAATGGTGATATAAATTAAAATTGTCATAGCAGAAAAACGATTGATCTTGTTTCTTTTAGAAACTATGATCAATTGCTTAGAACCTTTTCCCAGTCCCATAGTCAGTCCCGTGTTTTATGTCAGATAAACCCCTCGTGAGTTAGGTTACTTGAAATACCCACTCGGCTGACGCCTCGTGGGTTATTTCGCGTAACCCAACTCACTCGCGCTTTATCTACCACGTAACATCCATATATTTCTTCTTTATTAACAAGTTCTTTCTCATAAATATAAAACTTTACTGTTTTGACATGGTCAATGAAAAGTCATAGTGATACTCTTCTAACACATATAACATGTCTAAATACTCTCATATGGCATCCTTTAGAAATGACGTTAACAGAATTCTAAGTAAGAGTCCTGAGAAATATAATACTCTACTGTTTTCACATGGTAAAGGAAAATAATATTAATACTCTTCTAATACATATAACATCTCTAAATAGTCGGATATGGCATGCTTTAGTAATGAACTTTAAAATATTCTCAATAACAAACCTAAGTTTACCGAAAGTTGTACATTTCGGATGTTTTGACACGTTTTCACACGTTTTCACACGGTGAGACAAAAGTGACATTAATACTTCTCTAATAGATATAACATGTCTAAATAGTCTCATATATATGGCATACTTCAGTAATGATCTTTAAAATATTCTCAATAAGAAAGCTAAGTTTAACGAAAGTTGTACATTTCGTATGTTTTGACACCTTCAGGTCACCTCTCCTCTGGGCTGAGGGGTCTACCTCGTCCGAAAGACAACCGTCAGACATCATGTGTAGCTGGAGACAATAAATTACACTTAGATTAGGGTAAAAACATTTAAAAAAGCTAAATTAAATTATATAAACATAGGTTTTGACACGTTTTGACACGCGTTTTGACACGGTTACGCGTGTAAACACATAGATTAAGGTGGGGGTAACTGTAAAAACAGCAATGTTTTTTGATATTATTTGTATTATGATTTTAAATGTATGACATAGTACTGTCATATTTTAGTATAGACTTGTCTATGGGAGATTATTTTTTTATATTTGTAATGATAAATGACCAGAAATATCATATAAATTATCATGTTGTACAGCATTTACGACGGAATATTCAAGAGCAGGCGCGAAAATGATAGGTTGAAAATAGCTTTGGAACTGGTCGAAACGTACTATAAACACACAATAATGTGTACCCGAACTTTATGGGTATACATAGAGTAGAAAATGACATGTTTTGACACGTCACCGTGTCAAAAAAAACGTATCCATGTCAAAACATGACATTGAACATTACGGCGTTTGAAATTTTGCTCCTAAGGCGCCGAAACCATAACGCGCGATTTGGAATTTCATCTTTATTACGCCGTGACACTTTCTTAAAAGTTTTGACAGCTATCTATGACTTCTACTGTGTGCACTAGACCGTAATAACAAACTTTGACAGTCATTCGCATGCATATTTTCAGTTAAAATGCAAAAAAAAATCGGGAATTGCTCACCTTACGTACGTCCTATCAGCGTCTCGGTCGAAGACAACCCCCTCTTCCGGTTTGGACCCATATCTTCCGCGTAAAACACCAGACGGCGCCACCGGCGTGTCAGTTTTCCCGCCTTGTCAATGTTTTGACACGGTTACGTTTTTTGACACGGTGACGAAACAATTATGACGCCACATTAGTGCCAATATAGTCTACTTAGCACACAAATAATAATTAGATTCATATTATGCCATTTCATACCCATATGGCTGCACATTATACCAAAAAATCTTTCACTAATATTAAAGCATGTGAAAATGGCACTAAAATAACATGTTTTGACACGGTTACGGGTTTACCTACACAACACCGATTTAGATGAATTTGGGACCTTCTCATGAGTCTATTTAATATTACTACCATAAAGCATTTATATTTTCAAATATGCAAGCTCCATGGGTATTTAAATATAATATGACAGTTAGCTATTTCTTAAAATATATTTCTCCAGATTAGGTTATTGTAATGTTTTGACACGGTTACGAAATGGCTACCCCAAAGTTCTGTGTCGCTCTGTATAAAAAAAATATTAGTCAAATAAATGTGTAAAACACTTAAAATAATACAGCAACACATAAGGCATGTAAAAAATATCACTTGGTTATCGGCAAATATTGTTATAATAATACCAATGATTTATTTTAAAAATAAAACTATTTTGGGGGAAATTTGACAGAAAAATGATGTTTTTTGGGGCTGGTGTATTTATTTTTTATTCTACAATAGTAAAAGTGGTATGCGCAAGATAGAGCTTGCAAATCCGCATAATTTGGTACCATAAAAACCATCATACGATGAAAATTGACACCGGTAGCCTTGAAATAGGCAAAAAAACGGACTTGGTCGGTTTTTTTGAGAGTTGACCATATATGTATGCATTTTTATATAGACATAGAAATATCATGGAAAGCTCTTCTATGTTGACTTTTGACTGTTTGAAAACCACCCAGTCAACTGTGACAATAGTGTAATCGTTTCCAATCTTGTTGCTTTTTGTAAGCCCAACTTTCTTTGCATTACATAACAGAGTAACTGAGGTTTTCCAGTCTCAACATATATATATATATATATATATAAACAGCCTATAGCCTATACTACAGCCTACAACTTTTATATGTATATATATATAAATATAAACAGCCTATAGCCTATACTACAGCCTACAACTTTTATATATATATATATATATATGGCCTCTGGGGATATTATTGCTTGCAGTGAACTTATGTCACTTTGTCCAAGCTGGAGAAAAGACCTTAAAGCTCAGACAGTCTAAAAATGTCAATTTAGATCTCATCCACAATGTTATGTACCTTGATTGTTGTATGGTGCAACTGCATGTTGTAACTGTTTATGGAGTAAAAACATCAAATATTCAACATAAACTACCTTGTGTTTCTTTGCCTCAAATGATTAGATTATTATCTAAATAATTATTTATATGTTAATGTGTGTTTGTACACACAAACTAGTGTTTAAAGCAGTTAAAGCAAAGAATTACATCTACAACTTCCTTTGAAATTGTATGATGGGATCATGTTATTAGCATAATTTTACTTTGATTACAGCAAGGTCAGTAATGAATAAATTAGACATTTGGCTGCAAGACAATACAAAATAAACCCAAGACAGGAATCACTATCCCATCCCACAGAAGTTATGTGCAGGATGGTCCAGGGCTCATGCTGTGGTAAATTGATTGTTTATATTATATTTTAGTGAATGATACATATGCAGATGATATGGTTATTGTTCCTGTCAGCACAGATATAAGCCAGACATGTGTTGGTGTATGACAAGGACATATAGTTATATAAATTGATACAACTGAGCCACTGGCTTTGGCAGCCCAAATTTATCATTCCTCTCTATTATTCACATGGGTAACGACAAAAATTGTAAGAAGAATTCTACATAGTACAGTTATTATAGCAAACACCTTTGATGGGTATAGTAAACCTGTACCTGAAGGGAAAATCAATAACCAAGGGATATAAAGGGATGATGACAGCTGGTTAAGAGTTAACCAATATACTTTTGGATCAATACGAATCTTGAGGATTCGGGGGTTTGGATAGTGTTTAGCATCTGCTGACATCTGGTGACTGATATCAGAACTACGTCAGTCTGTGAGACCTGTGTTTACCTCCAATACTTGTACATAGGAACTTACCTTTATCATAACTACACTGGCATTTGTACGGTTTCTGATATTCACAATAAACTAACTCGTGTGGCTGAGTTGTATCACTGGCTAGCATATAAGATGAACCTTGGAATGAAGACGGGATATTATGAAATAATGAACTAGTTACCCTAAATTTTATCATAAACAGAAGGCAAACAATAGCGTTCAGTTGTTAAAAATTTTGTATTACAGGGAGTCAAAAGCAATGTTTTGTCAAAATATGACAAAATTTTGCAAACTGCAATAACTTTTAAAATACATTCTAAGAGTCTAATTTTAGCCATTGGTAACGTATAAATCATATTGACTCACTATAACTTTACTTGATTTCCATAAAACTCATGTCATTTATGCCTGAGTACAGCAATGTTTGTAAACAAACCAATTTTGGTGGGTCACCAAAATTGACTGGGGACAAGTTTCTGTGTATTTTGATGTAGTTTATGTCTGTATTCACATTCTATATTTTACCACAGGCCTAGATTGTGGCAATAGAATATATTTCAATAGTTACAGAATTTATAAAATCTTGACCCTACATCACTTTTGGCTCCCTTTAAACAAATGAAAAATAAGTATTTTCTACATGCTTGTTCATCTTCAACCTTATTTGTTTCTATCTATATTGCATTGTATCTTTATGTTCATACTATGAAGAAACTTGAATTGAATACAAAAATACAGCTGAATGCATATATTATGGAAGTGTTATTTCATAAGAGAGATAGTTGGACATAATATTAACTAACAAAAACCTTTTATGGATACGGTAGCACCATTTTTGTGAAAACAATAAAACATTGCATAATGACAAAGAAATATACTTATAGCAAAATAATAGGAAAAGATTTTGTGAACAACTGCATCAATTCGACATTTTACCCTAATAGGTATTGTTGATTAATTTGGTATTCCACTTAATGTCAGTGACAGATCTAGGACAGCAACAACACTACAGTAATAGTCTGAGATGATATGTTTAAATCTTCAAAACTTCTTTTTATCATTTTTATTTTTCAATTTTATTATCCCATACTCAATTACAAGAACTAATCTTCCATAAAGGTATTACGTTTAACAATACATGATGATGACTATGTGTAAACATTTGACTCAGCAATCACACATTTCACCTAGCTCGGCCCTTACACATATGCTTTATAGGCAATTTAAAGTCCTGTCTTGAAGGTGTATTTTTGTTACAGTAGGCAGATTATTCCACACCTTGGCTCCTCTATAATATGGAGATTTCTGATGAAGCACTGAGCTGATCATGTTTATCTTAAAGTTCATATGATCAGTGTGTCTATTATAATTTTGTAAGAACTCCTCATGGTCTCAATAGTTGTAGAAAAGCATTAAAAGTTGTAGATCATGTTGCTCCTCCAATAGACCTATTTTAGCATTGTAATGGAACTGAATTAGTCAAATATCCATAGGATTTTGTATCCCATAGCATATTCTCAGTGCCCTATTTTGTAACTTATGTAAATCAGATTGCCTGCAGAATTCAAGAATAAAACTAACATATTCAACAAGAGGGAGAATTGGTTGTTTATAAATCAGTACACTCGTATTCTTATTTACTAGATTCCTCATTTTACTTAGCTGAAGATCTTATAAGAAAACATTTTTATACCAATATTAAAATTTGACTGTATAATATTATATGATATATTGAACAGTACAATTCCCAAATAACAACAATTTGCTCACATAGTTTGTATCCTCCAGCCATCCCAGTGGCCGTCTGAATAAATAATAATGAACACTGGGTAAACAACAAATGGACTAGTTATCCACTTTGATTGTTGTTAGGCCATTTTTATGTGCAAAGATAAAACATTTAGAATGCTGTAAATGAGCAGTAGGTTTTACAGAATATATAATCACAGCGGCCTTTCATATATCATCATACTATTGTCATTGTTATGATTCATCATTATGCAACTGTGGGCCTTTGCACAATTACCTATAATAACAAGAAGCTGAGACTAGTGCTGTTATTTGACTGTGGGGTCTTGTCAGGCACTTAAATTTAACCCATACCCTCTTGTGAGAGGACTTCAGACTTTGAAAGCAACCCTCGATTGCAGTTGGTCAGAAGTCAACAATTTTTGAGTTCAAAACATTTTATTCCCTTGTAAGACATGTCAGCTGCCGACTGACATTCATCAGTGTTTGTCATTGAAGTGTGAACCACCCTTTTTCCTGTACGGAGTTAGCAGTACATTACAGTTTTGCCATTTAGCATCGATGTAGACAGTAGCAAATAAAATTAGAAAAAGCAAATATGATTACCATCAACTGGGAGTAATATCAGCAGCAATATTAGTGTTCTTGATGGGCCATAGATATGTTGGTGCCGGTCTTTCTTTTTTACCAGATGTTTATAGACATGTGTGGCAGTAGAGAGGGTGTTTAGTCAGTCCATGGTGGGCAAAACAGTTATCAGCATTGTAAGTGCACTCCTAGTTCCTGAGAAAAGAAAAGCCAAGGCAAGTATTACGTTTGTTTAAGACATGAATAATACTGTAGTTTAATTTCAGGATTCCACAGTTAAAACCTTATAAGCACATTTCAGTCCAAAGACAAAGACATTATTCTCTGATACAAAAAGCCATGTCTATGAATAGGCTGCATATATAGGATGCACAGATATAAATTCTCTGATTTCCTGACATGTTATTTATCTAGATTCATAAACATGAACTTTCATCAAGAATCTGTTTCCAATTCATATATATATATATATATATATATATATATATATAGGCTTCTGATCAATGAAACAATATCAGTTATGTCTTATATGATGTATGGTATAATATGTAATATATCAATATAAAGAAATATATATCATCTTGTGTGTATTGTATCATTATGTGAAATATTACAATTTGAAATTTTAGGTTTCATAGTATTTTACTTTAGTCTATGCAGATGGACTACAACAAATGATATGTCACTTAAAGAATATTCAAAAGAAAATTTGAACCTGCTCATAGAAGTCTATATCTTCCATGACAACTATTCTACTTGAACATATATTTAAGAGTTCATTAAAAAATGATTGTGTATGTAAGTTATTGTCATAGTTATGTACTTTGTTCCAGTACTTTCTTTGAGCTCTGAGATCCTATGTCTTTTTCATTCTTGGTCTGAATGTAATTGGATACCTCTATCAGAAAATACATCAGTCTTTTTTTCATCAAACAGGTTCGGTTAAGACAGCAGAGGAGCATCAGCTACAAGATTTTGTGTTCAACTATAACAGCTAAAATGACACTTTCTGTTGTCTATAATATCTGGAAATATTTTAATACATCCCTAATAGCAATTGGCTTATTTGGCCACTTTCTGACTCTCTGTGTGCTATGCCGCCCTGTATTTACTGAGAAAAGTACTACTATCCTTCTGAGAGCCCTCACTGTTGCTGATTTGGTTTTATTGTTCACACACTTTTATGCTGCTGGTATTGGACTGACTCCTGAGTTACTAGAACTCGGTCCCTTTCAAGTACCAGCAACTACAAGTTCCTGGACCATTGTTCTTCTCACTATGCAAAGACTTGTCATTGTTTACAGGCGACACCAGTCTATTGTCCTGTGTACCAAGAAGAGAGCAATTCTAGCAGTACTTGTCTTATGGTTTATATCTGCAATTGTCAGTGTGGTAAATGTATTTTTGTTTTATCAAAGAATGGAGCAATTCATGCATAGGTTTCTATTAACATACTTGACTTATGTTGTCCTCCCTGGACTCATCATCCTGATATGTAATGTTTTAATCTTGGTAAAGTTGCATAAAGCGAGGTTAGAACGCCAACAGATGGCAACAGATACATCTTCAGACCATGTAGACAGATTGACTGGGATGTTGATCATAAATAGCTTTGCTTTTATAGTTCTTAATTTGCCATATCTGGTAACATTTATGTCTGTCAATCCACATGATCAATACCTGGGACCATTTGCCATGCTTTCTTATAGTTGTCAACTAACTAATCATTCTATTAACTTTTATCTTTACTGCATTTGTGGAGAAATGTTTCGTATGGAATTGAAACTCATGTTTGTAGCTATCTTTATCAAATGTAAGTGTCGGGCTACACATAGAGGACCACAGGATGTTCAGTTACAGGCTGCACTAAATTCACCAGATTATCAATGTTCCTTAGAAAATACTACCCAAGTGTAAAGATAGAGACAAAAGAAGCAGCAAATACACAACATGAACAATTAATGCTTTACAGTTCTGTATTTTCTTGTTAAAATGAGTACATACCAGCAATGTTGATGCAGCCAAATATGCAATGGTGTATTAAACAAGAAAATGGGGCAAGTGCCCCGAAAAAAATTTAATCACCACAGAAAGTGACTGTGAAATTTAGTTTAGAATTGATTGTTGCATTTGTTATTTTTACTTAATTCTAATCTACCAGTCAGAACCATCTAAATGAAGGTGAGCTGGCTGGTGAATGATGCTGGGCCTGTGACTGGTGTATTAGGCCCTTAGCCAGCTTTTTTCAAAGGGGGTTCGTTTTTTGAGTATTAAATAAGGCTCAAAATAGAAAAAAAAACACACACGAGGGTTGGTTTACTTTTACTCTTTCACTTCATCCTATAGGGTTTTTTTTTTATATCTTTAGTAGGGAGTTCATCCAAGGGAGGATGGGGGGTCAAACCAACCCCCCGACCTCCCCCCCCCCACCCCCCATGTGTTGGCTATGGGCACGTGTAGATCTTTATTAATATCAAGTTTTGGGGAACCTTCTCACACGGCATGCAGTGTCACACGACGAAAGGAATAGAGAGAGTCAATCATTTGGCTAGGAGGAATCGGGAATTGATGTAATGGTGTAGATCAGCGCGGGAAAGCCTCCAACGCCCCAAGTGGCAAACACTGGTACTACGGCAACGGATGACAAACGCAAAGTGTCACCTGATCACGGCACAGAATATATCCTAGTTTAAAGTCATCCATCACTCAAATCACTTCATCTACATAGCCAGGAATAGGTTATCAGTGTAGAATTACATGCCGGGAACTGTTTTTTGCAGTTGGTCCTTGTTTGTTTACCTATGTTGCTACAGCAGCACTGTCTTTGCTATGGCAAAGCTGTCGTTGCTTGCCGAAATCTGCTGATGTCTATTTCACAACATGCTTAATTCTATTTAGATACATGCCTTTAACATTTTCTGATACCATGTTGTAGACTTTTAAACTTATGAGTTTATCATGAGTATCCCACAAAATATTTTTATAAGGAAGGGTGATTGCCGCATTCTGGCAATATGTCGTAATCAACTATGGGTAGTGACTACAGCATAATCCCTGGACCTGGCCTACAGCCAGGTGGCCGCTTCACGGCAGGGGTGATTAAAAAATGCATAATTATAATGTTTCAATATTATGTTGTATCAGAACCTACCACCAAACTCATTTTAACAGCATTATCTTAACAATTCACATTGTTGTTCTACTGTTTCAGCAATGAGACAATGTTGTAAGACAACAATAGAAGAATGTATAGCACCACCTTTAAAAAAAACGTTTTTTAATCTAAAGCATGTAGTACAGCAGTTTATTACTATTCTGTCAATCAATATATATTTAAAGTGAAGATTGAATCACCGGCTATGTTAAAATTGTATTGTGTAATTGAATGTTTATTTTGTTTGGTGAATTAAGACTATTGATTTTATTAAGGTAATTAATCTGACATGATCTTACCTCAAAAGGATGAAGATTTATTTGTAAGTGCTATCCTGTAAAATTAAGATCATGAATGATCACTGGGAACTGCTCGACAAAGACCTTTATGCAAAATTGTCTCAAGGTAACAGATTAGGAATTAATGTTTTAAAAAAAGCAAACCTATGATTATTGGCTCTAAAAGAAGGGGGGACTGCATAATGCTCTCCAAACTAAAACTGAATGACCAGGAAAATGATTACATACTTCATTATAGTTGATAATACCTTCTCCTCCATGTATCCTTACAGGTTAACCCAATATGCTTTGATGAATGTCCTTGTCTATCTATGATAAGATCTATGTGCATTTGATTTACATTGAAATTTCTCCAACACATAACAGTAATCATGGCTTTGAATATGCACTGGGATGTGCTGATAATACTGTAATAATCTGCTCTACACTGCCAGCATGTATTGGCAATCAGACTTGATTAATACTTCAACTTTATGTACAATATTCCATCCTAAATTATCATGCAAAAAATTGGACTTAGGTCAGAAATTTGATTTAACAAATCAAAGATATGCCAACTGGATGAATATGAACTACCTGTTTTGATGTAGAATTATGTTTGTTGTAGCTTCGATGTAGGACACATGAAATCAGATGTACACTTTTTTCTGTCAATAAAAGCTCTACTACTACTATAAACAGTAAATGATTTTGTATTTTCCATATTATTCCTGTATTATTATTGTTAAGTAATCTAAAATCTAGAGTCAGCCAAAATGAATATGCAGGTGCTAAAAATACTGTAAAATCAGCTATCAATGTTAGGAAGAATCACTCATCAGCCTGCAATATTTATGACAAATAGGTTCACACTTCCGCCATTTAAATTTCAATTGAACACCTACTTCAAAGGTTGGGTAATTTTACTGCTAAATACCCTATATATTAATATACACCCTAGACACTTTCAGTATAAGGGATATTGAAGGTACAGATTCATACTGTACTTTCAATCGGCCTTCCATTTAATTAAAACCTCTGAGACCTCCCACCCCACTTAGGCAAAAATACACATTGAATATGTACTAGTACATTATTATGCACATTTTCAGAAATTCAGAACCCCCCTCCCTCCCTTGATGCGTACGTAGTTAATTGAAGGCCCCTAAATTAATTACAATCAGTAAAATACTAATATGAAAACCAATGGGTAAATTGGATAGGGGGCTTGAAGTAGGGATATTAAGTGGTATAGACTATCCAGTCATAGGCCAGCGACATTTTCGAGGTAACAGTCTGTAATAGAATGTTTAAATTACAGTTGCAGGCTGGAAGGTAGGGCAAGCTATAACAGGGTGACAAAATCTATTTCATATTTTTAAATGTCTAATGAAGGACCTTTATGTGACCATTGACACTGTGGCTCAGTGCATCCCATACATATCCCTTGATGGATATAACACATATTAATTTAACTTTGTGAGCTGAAAACTTTGAACATGTGAGCCTTAGCTCATGTACCACAAGGGCTAATGACTATTCTTGATAAGCCAATCCCAGTTTGGACCAACATTAAAAGTTTGGCATGAAATGTTTCAAAATTGGCTCCATGTTGATTCCACGAAGACAGTTGCACAAACCAAAATTGACCAAAGCAGCTGGGTTGATAAGTTACTCGTAAAATTTGCAAAATCAATCCTAATGTCTTTTTTAGAGTGATGCGCAGAGCGCCGCTGCATGACCCCAGGTAACAACTATCATGATTTTAAATGTAATCAACCATTCAAAAAATAATCCCTCAAAATGGTATATACTATGGTAAAACTTTAGCTGTTTATACACATATTTCTGAATCAATCTTAAGTCTCCCTGCTTGCACAAGATGCAGCACACAGCAAATTTTTCCTTATGCGAAGTTACAAGCAGAAGAGCTGAAAAATTATTTAACTAAAAAATCAACAATATTTTGCTATGTCTATTAGAGCTTTCACAGTTTTTAAAATCTCAAAATGTTATGATATATAACATGAAAAATAATAGATATGATTTATTACAGAATTTACATTTCTGAAATGCAAATATAACTGTTTTTTGTATTGCATCACACACAGACGTCCTGTTTCAGGTGGACACAGGATTTGATGTGTGATCTCAGATATGAACAAGATTTTCTTTTGAAAGGATCACTCTATACTTATGTTAATATTGAGGGTCTTCACTCATATTATAGTTTGTGCCAGCACTTTGTTTTTGCATTATTGTACCTGTAGCAATGGTGACATTTAATATAAGTGTAGGCTTTACATTGTAGATGTAACAACAACATTGTTGTAAAGCAGTGAAAAGAGAACTGCCATATGTTCTTGTTAATATGTCTCAGTTCTGATGAAAAATATTATAGAATCATGAGGCTTACAGCATGCAAAAAAAAGTGCTTTTGACATTCATATCTCATTTTCATTGTGGTTCATTCCTTTGGATGCAATGTGGCAGGAAAGTAATGCCTGTATTCCACGATGCGTTGTGGTCACATGCGTCGTGGACTTGCCTTGCAACGCAAGTGATTAACGCATCTTTGGTGGAACGCAAGGTATATTCCACGATGTGTTTTACTTGTGTTTTTGATGCGTTGTACTTAGGAGATGCTAGTATATTAGGAGATGCAAGTTCACATGTGTTTTTACTTGCGTTCAGATACCAACATGTTGGTATCTGGATGCAAGAAAACTTGCGTTTCAATGCAAGTTATACTTGCGTTTCAATGCAAGTGTGATTGAACGCACCGTGGAATATAGCCTTCAACCTAAAGTTTAAAGTCTAAGAAGACTGAAATGAATGCAAACACATGGCTGCTGATGGATCTCGCTGTCTGTGCCATTCTAAATGTGTAGTTTCATTAAGAGTAGTTCAGATTATGCCATGCTCATTGTCACAGGTTTTTGAAAAACACAATTTCAATTTTGCAAAAGGTTGGACCCATCACAAAAATGAGTTACATTAGACTGTTGTGCATGAAATGATAAATGGATTGTCATGGGAAATGGTAATGGTGATATCCAAGATGCAAATGTAATGAAAAATGCACAAGTCTGGGCATTAACTCTAATAGACCTAAGTATGAAACATCAGGGGATTTTTGATATAATAGCACTATACAGCCCAACGTGGCAGCCAAAGCACTTAAATCCACCAGACAGCCATGTCTATTGTTGTGGCTACTGGCATCTTATAACATTAACATTAATTTTAGATGTTGCATGGTATATACAAAAGTCCCTTTCACTGCCAGATCAAATAGGCTTTCAGTCCATTCAATGTTGTTCATACTGAGTGCACTGTGCATTTTGAAAAACAAGATTTTGATGTGATTTATCTATTCTATCTTAACATATCATGGGTGGGCATTTTGTTCCTAAGAGCAACAATGTAATATTTGAGAATTTGGTTACTATGGCAACCAATATTTGTCATTTTTCCTGTTTTTTCCCAATTTTATTCCATTTTTTGCCATTGAATTTTAAAGCTTATGAAAAGAATTAGTACAAATTTTAAGACATCTAAATAGAGACATGGAAATAAAAGGTAGAAGTTTAGATTTGCCCAAAATGTTTTAACCAAAATCCAAATGGCTTTTTTGGGTAATTCGTAGAATTAATTTGTGCTTGAAATGCCTCAAATTTCCATTGACAGGCCAAGTAATAGGCCAAGTTCATTATAATCATAATCTGGACCTTACATATAGAACAATATAATCATAATAATAGGTATCATCCAAAATGAAAATTCACTTTAGAAAGTATATAATAGAATTACGGACATTCAATGTCAACAGTTGGGGAATGCCCAGGATCTCATAGGGGTTCCCCGGGGACACATTGTTACTATTTTTAGAATAAGAGGGTGGTCCCCCCTTGAAGGCCTGCCAGTGAAAGGGTTAAAATATATGCTCATTTATATCTACCTCTGGAATTATTATCTATACAAGTATTAATATTATACTTCAAGAATTTTTGGTTTAAGGCAATCGATTGAAATATAGTAGATACTTTACCTTATAACCTGTTCATCATATTCATCTTCTTAAGATGTGTCTCCTCCACCTGCCAGCCTCATGCTCAGGTGCATCTTACCAGCATTGAATATAAATAGCTTTATATTAAGAATAGAAGACACTACTCTGGAGTACAACGTCTATTATGTTCACTGTGCCGGTGAGATTGAGGAAAGCCCAAAAGGAAAGGGCCTGAAATGGCACTCAAGGTAAATATAATAGACTGATATTACATGAAAAAGTGTCTTTACTTTATATGTTGGATTCATACTTGGGAAATCATCAATTTATTGAAAAATTGCTAATATGGTAGTAGCAAAGGCAATGTCGTTATTGCATTATTTACAGCAGTATTAATTATGTGAAGATCTTGTTTTTTACCTAATTATTCCCATTGATCAATGTACATGAAGAAGACTTTTTTAATTCTCCATAGATAAGTTTGACCACAAATATATTTACCCTGGTGCCAATGGTGCATTGACTTATACACACCAATGATCATACCAATTACATAAATAACAATATCTTTTCATAATAGTTTATTGGATTATTGGGTTATTGGCAGATTTCTATTACTTACTATACCTATACCAAAAGTAATATGCCTATGATCACAGTTTTCTGACTTTGATCAAGAATGTATATAGGTTACTAGATAAAATGAGGGGACCGATTTTATCATGTGCTGCATTCTGATGCCCTTTCCCACTCAATGCACACATAATGCACTGGAAACATGACTATTGAATGATCATACCCTAAAATGATCATTGGCGGGAAAGGGTATATATTCCTAAGATGTTCACATTAATTTATGTCAGTTTTATACTGAATGTGTCTATGGAAATAAATGAACAAAAGTTATCAAATTGAGCAGTCAATAATCTTGTCTATAAAGGAAAATTAATAGCATAACAATTAATTTATTTTAACATTATATTAATTTTAAAATTTTATTTCATGCTGGTAAGAAAACACTCTATGGCTTATGTTATAATGCATGATACAAGATGAACACCAACAGCTCACAAATGGTGCCCCATAGAGTCTTGCAAGTTGCTGAATTAGTAAGCATTGTATTGTGCTGGGTTAATGTGAGTTTTACAGCAACTGTGATTCTATAAAACATACACTTCCACTTTGTGATCGATACTGACATAAAACAGCAAAACAGAACTACCATCTTCATTCTTAGCTCTGTCACACAGAAGAAACTAGTGAGTATTCTTCTTGTATCAATGGGTTTTTTTTTACAGATAATGGATATTTATGATTGTTATTTCTTTGCAGTTTATGCATTGTGTGTTTTTACATTTTCACTGAATGATGAGTGAACCCATTTACCATATTGAGACTCTTATATTGATGTGCAACCATGCAAATGAGTCAGGTGAGAAAATATCAAAAATATATTACAATATTCTGGTTTTTTTAATGAAAAATCTTTGACCGATTAACTATTCATGAAAAGGAAGTACTACCTGCTTTTACATCAATAAGAATGTTTATCCTTAACAAATAGAGTTTTATGTTTCCAGAGTTGTTGGAAGTTAGCTGTCATAAACCAACATGAAACATGGGTGTAGTGAGAGTTATTTTATTCAAAAGCCAACATGTGACCTGTTAGGATTTTCTTCAGTGTCCTCTTTTCTGTTTTGTACTTTGGATCTTTTCCAGACTTATGATAATAAAAGCTATGAAATATGGTCATAATTCTGATACTATGCCGGCCAGATAACTTACTACAGTGCTTTGGTTCAATATTTCAACAAAAATACACACTGATTTAATTCTAAACTGCTTTAAGAGCCTAAGAAAGGGACAATCATCCATAGGGAAGTCCCAATTAGATACATCATAACTAGGAGAACCCCAAAGCAAATTCAGGGAACAACCAATGGTGTTACAGGCCAATGTAAGTTTGTTGAAAAGTAACTGAGTACATTCATCATAAAACAGTTCCTGCAAAAGTAACATTTTTGAATTGCCCGATTTTTGAAAAGCAAGAAAAATTATTGATGGAGATGTCAGCTATAGGATAGAAATGAAAAATTTTCTTTTTCATACCTTTTTTTCCTAATTCATACTTGATTAAACAAACAGTTTACAGAAACTGGAATGAACATTTGGTGTTTGGAGCCTGATCAAATGACTTTAAGATATTTATGATAGCACAGCATGAGAGAAAATGTATACCCATTTTTACATAAATTATCTTTATTATACATGTTTTTTTGCATTCCAGTATTCCAGTATTCATTCACGATCAGCCATAACTTAATCTTGATACATCAAAACTTTGAGTTGTATTGTAATACATTAACAATGATTGGGAGCATAACATTTAATTTTCCTGTAATCTCGCTCACATTAATCAAGGTCAATTTGTTGGTGATCATGAGAGTAATGTGATGAGATGGGTGATTCTGCATAATGTAAAGCCCCATACCCACTTACCAAAGGACTGACGGCATCGGTGTAAAATTATTAGATATGTTTAATAAGGATCGGTGTGGTCATCGGTGCCTATGTCAGCGCCGATGCCAACATCGGCACCAATTATGTGTGGGTTTGCACCAATTTGTCCCAAAATTGGTTAGTAGGTGTGGGGCTTAAAGGAGAATATTATGTATGACAATAAACAACTTTATTGCAAGGAACATGATGAATTTATACTCTTTTTCTGCTAACCAAATTGTGATTACTGGGAATTCAGTGACTGTAAGAGTTGCATCTACTACATTTTTATATTGTATTTTTAATGAACATTGATCTGTACTTTTTATATTTTTGTCATTTGCAGGGAAAAAAGACTCTAAGATGTTGATTGTCATACACCTCTGGATTTTGGCACTGCTCTTTCAAATTTCTCTTTCAATGAGTAGTATACAAACAGTAATAAGTGATGTGGGCAAAATGGATGGCTATTACTTCACCCACCTTGGTAAAAAACCTATACAAAGAATCATACAATTTGGTGACTGGAGGATTAATCTTAATTGGAACCTGGGTCCTCCTTTCCTGGTTTCCCCTATCGAAGATGAAGAGAGAAAACTCGAGAGTGTTGTCAAAAGTTTAAATCAGTCATCCTTCCACCTTAATGCTGTCAACAACATGAGTGGTCATGTCTGTAACATCTCAGTAGACGGACCCAAGACAATGAGGAATTATTTACGTATTTACCGCAGAATGAAAGAACAACATCAGGACAATACTGGGATGGTAGGACTCCAATTCAGCTTATATGACTCTGTTGTTGCCCTCCATGGTTTTCAAATTGCTGACAAGGACAGAGAGGGAGAGTTTAAATTTCTACCATATAAGCTTCAAGATTTAATACATCTCTTCAGGTTTTCAAAGTCTATGACCCAAGATGATACCCCAATAGACATGCTGGAGATAACTGTCACAGATGGGTGTCTCAGGGATTCTACCATAAAGGAGCTAATGAATGGCACAAACATAACAAGAACATCAATATCTGAAATGAGGAAAGATCCTAGATGTTCATCATTTAGAATTCACAAATCTGATTCATGTCTTAAGGTCTTCATTGACACTGATATTGAAACACCAATCAGATATATCTTCATGTACTTCCTTCACATCCAAGATATGTTCTTTCAAATGCAACACAATGGGAGATGGCCCACACATAGACAGATATGCATGGTTATCCCTAACTCTAAGAGATCCGATTTTTCAACTTACAAAGAGTTTATTGTGAGTGAATGTTGCTATATGCAAAGAACTGAATATTTGCTGTATGCAGAAGAAAACAAACTATTGTATTGTCACAAGCCCTACTATATTACCAACCTTCTGGCTTTGTTAACAGTTTTTATGAGTTTTATTGCTGTCGGAGTTGCTCCGTTGATAATTGAGTTGATTCCACCATTTGGCCAGTGTCCCCAAGAAAGGTATGTAATATGTTGAATTGATTTCTTCCACTTTCCATTTCTCTTGGTAATCCAATTCCCTTAAAGAATTTTCTTTTTAGGCACTATACTATATTTTTGATATGATACTAAAGAATATGCTCTACTATTTCATAGTTTTATCAAAGTCCTATTAGGAGAGACCAAATCAGATCTTGATCGTTTTCCGTTTTTTTTTGTGTTTTTTTGAGTTGTCATGTCCTGATTTTCTAAGTGCACCAAAGTATCCAGGCACACATACACTATAGCACGTATGTTGTTAATTTATAGTTTTAATCTTATGTTACAGCATAACATAGTAATAAATTTGGCTGTTATTCAAACTTAATTATGACTATTCAAGTATCTACAAGTTCGCTTCACTGCTAGAAGGCCCAACTGTACCAAACTGTATCCCCTTGGTGTCCATGAGTGAGCTTGGATTCTGACCGGGGCAGCTGAGCACACCATGGAACTTGGATAATACCCTTATTTTTACCCTTTTGCTTCTTCAGCTCCTTAAGTGATAGTAAACCGCCGCGGAGGAGGAGGTTATGCTATATAACCTCCGAGGCATTAGCCGAGGAGGTTATATAGCATAACCTCCTCCTCCTAGGCGGTTTACAAGCTTATACTACGTCCCATAACCATGATAAACATGTTTTATTCCTCCTGTGGTCACGTAGATATGAATTTCATATATATTTATACATAGCATTATATATACATATGTCCAGGCATAATTAAATTATTATTGAACTCATTTGAATGGACATTATAATGCTCACAAAATGTATTTTCCTTGAACTTGCTAAAATACCATGGCAGAATGAACCTCGCGCCTGATCATGGACAGTCAACATAATCACTGGGTCTTCCTCCCTTAACTCAACCATTTACTAATCATATTAATCATTATCATGATAAGATATGAAAGTACTCTTGTGGACGGAGCACACAAGCTCATGTGATTGTATATATGTTTTTTCCCCAGATACCATCAAGGCTCGATCTATATAATATAGGATATCGAGCTAATTTGTCATCTTGTTCATCTCACCTCATCATCATCATAATGATTCAATCACTGCCTTATGATTTTTAATATGCAAGACTTATCAGCCAAAAAAGGACTGAATATCATCTTTTGGAATGCACAAAGCCAGGTGAACAAAATGCTCTATCTTACTGAACTGCTAACTAAAATTAATGCAGATGTATTAGTTATTGTGGAATCCTGGCTTCGGAAAGAAATAACAGATAACTTTGTAATGATAGAAAACTACTCGCTGGTCAGACAAGATAGAGCAGATTATAAAGCATACAATATTCCCAAAAGAGGAGGTGGCCTTTGTTGTTATATCAAAAACACTATCCCATTTGTACAACTTGATTTAGTACCTTATTCAATAAATAACCCTGACTTAGAAATGGTGACTATTAAATTAAAGATTGAAAGAATATGTCCAATTTTTGTAATAGGAGTATATCGACCTCCTAGTGGTTCAGTTCCCAGTTGCAAGCAGCATATTGTGCAGATTCTAGATAGTTTAGCATTAATAACTAAGGTAGACATTTATATGGGGGGAGACTTCAATATCGATTACAAAACCCCAAGTCCATCCAGAAAACATCTTAAAGACTTGGAACACAGGTTTGGAATACATCAATTAATTAAAGATAACACCAGACCCTTACACAGCAACTATACAGTTCACCTAGTATATACAAACAACACTGAGGTTACTAAGTCTGGAACTTTGAACTATAACATCAGTGACCATATTCCAACTTTCATAATCAGAAAGAAAACCAAAGTTATACCTATAAAAACTGAATTTATAGGTAGAACTTACAAAAACTATGATCCGGACTTGTTGGCTGCTATGTTGCTGTCTTGCAACTGGGAAAAGATCTATACTTTTACTGATCCTAATGTTTGCATGATATTATTATGCCTATTATGCCTATTGTTGATAACATGTGCCCGTTTAGAATGTCTCATTATAATCGTTCACGACCTGAATGGATCACAAATGAACTAATTGAGCTCGCCAGAGATAGGGACTTAGCAATGAAAACTGCAAGAAAAGATCCAACTACAGCAAATAGAAACACTGCAAGACAGTTGAGAAATTTCACTAAATCAACCTTCAAACAAGCCAAAGACTCTTATATACAAGACCAACTGGAAATGCATAAAGACAATCCTAAAAAATTCTGGCAAACTGTACATCAAATCATGTACCTGGTAATACATCTAATACTGAATTCATGTTATATGATGAAAACAATGACGCAGTGTCAAAAGACATAACGTCAGATTATATAAATAATTACTTCAGCTCAATTGGTTGTATCCTGTCAAATCAGATACCAGTTCTAAATCCTGATCATGAAGCCAAATTTTTATCAGAAATAGCAAATGAGCATCCACTTCAGCAAGATCAAATTTTGAATATAAATCACTTTACACTTCAAGACCTTATTAAGGAAATAAATAATATAAATGAATATAAAGCATCTGGTATTACCAATCTATCAAGTAAACTATGTAAAAAAATCTTTCAAACTATCCCCAATGTCCTCCTGCATATTCTCAACACATCTTTAGTCACAGGTTGTTTCCCAGATAGATGGAAAATAGGCACTGTTATCCCTATCCCAAAAATACCAAATCCTAAACTGGTATCTGATCTACGACCCATTACCTTATTACCATTACCCGGTAAATTGATGGAACGTCTCATACATAATCAACTGTATCCACAGCTAGAAACAATTGTTAAGTCAGGACCAGAATGGATTTAGAAAACACCATGGCACTCATGACACTATCTTTAAATTTCTTAACACAATAACTGACAATCTTAATCAAAAACAAACTGCCATAGCAATTTTTATAGACTTTAAGAAAGCTTTTGATACTCTAAATCATGACGTCTTACTAAATGAAATTAAAGGTTTTGGCTTTCCTAAAATTCTGACAGACTGGACACGAAGTTACCTTCAAAACAGAAAACAGAAAACATTCGCAAATGGCCAATTACACATGATGTCCCCCAAGGATCCATTCTGGGTCCACTCTTTTTCAATATGTATATCAATGATTTACCGTCAGTCACCAGAAACAATACATTACTGTACGCTGACAATTCAGTCATTATCAAGACCGGAACAGATTTGAATGCCATATGTAATGATCTACAACATGATCTAAACAGAATCAAAATGTGGTGTGATGTACATAAACTGACGATCAATGTAGATAAGACCAAATCCATGATGTTCTCCCTGAAAAAGGTAAATAATAATCTTACCTTACCTCTTCATATAGGACCAAAACAGCTTGAAATTGTTCCCACCTTCAAGTACCTTGGCATTACTCTTGATTCACAGCTAAATTTTAACACACAGTTCTCAGACATGGTAAGGGTAGCCTCCCACAAACTGTTAATGCTTAAAAGAATAAGGAATTCTCTGACTGAATTTACTGCTCTAACTGTACTTAAATCAATGATCCTGCCATATCTTGATATGGGCAATATGTACTTTACAGGAAAAAATATCATGGATCAGCATAAATTGGATGTGATCTTAAATTCTGCACTTAGGGTTACCTACCAAATTAGAAATCCTAGAGAAGTTCATTGTGTTGATATGTATAATAGAGCAAACCTCTTCTCACTAGACTTTAGGAGGAAATATTTCCTACTAAATCTTATGCATCAACTTATCCACTCAGATGCCATAGAGACAAAGGCACAGGTTCGGGAAACAAGGCTAATGCAAGCGCCTATTGTGAAATCATATGTTGCCATTAACGAAACAATGGCAAAATCAACTGTCTTTTGGGCGCGCACTTTGTGGAATGAATTGCCTGTTATAATTAGATCAATTGAGGACCATGTACTTTTTAAGAATAACCTAAGGCAGCTTCTTACTAGAGAATACAATGACTTTGAGCTACTAAAGTTGTATGCTGGACAGTTACAATATATATAACTAACAACCCTGCACTCAAAGACGAAAATGACGGTTATCATAACCTCATATCAACCTCATCTCATTACCATACTATTATCACATCCCTCCTTGATACTTTAAATAACCTATTGATGCTACACATTTGTCTTATAGGCTAGAGTACAGTAGCTAATGCCAATACTGTTGTACCCTGACGAGAATGCGACCGATATGCAATTGTACTAGATATAAGTTATGGCTGGACAAGAATGATTACTGGAGCAATCCAATTCTTGTCCAGGGTAAATAAATTGTTACAAAAAAAAAAAAAAGAATGGTTAGCAGCATGTGGTCACTCTAGGTGAGTGGTTAGGATGTTGGCTTTCCATGCATCAGGTCCTGGGTTCGAAACTCAACCACATCCAAAGTGTTTACTGATTTATCACCCAGGATTACTCTTTTTTTCATTTTTAGAGTGTTGTTCAAATGTAACATTCCTTTTCAATTCTGTGCACCAAAACGAGAAACATTTATGAACGTTTTTATTGTGTTTCTTTCTGTTTCTTCTGTATATATAGGCCTTTATACTCCCTCTCCCCACCCCAAACCCCCACCATTGCACCTATGAACGACACCAAGCAGTAGAACCACCCAGCGCCACAAGTACAGCTGCCTCAGTAGAGTAGTGGTTAGCCTCTTGGACTTTAAATCCTAAGGTACAGGTTTCGAATCCTGAGTACTGAATGAACAAAACTTTTCAAAATTTCGACACATAACTTGGGAAAAATTTTCGCATAACCTCCGGAGGTTTACTACATAACCTCCGGAGGTTTACTCCATAACCTCCGGAGGTTTAGCACATAACTTCCGGAGGTTTAGCACATAAACCTCCGTTGGAGGTTTACCTGGTCAGACATAGGAGATTACGCAGAGAAACCTACTGTGTAGACAATAGAAGTGTGGGCCGGGAGTAGTATAATGGTTGTAAAAACTACCAACAGTAAGCAAGTGAAATGTTGATAAGAACCTTGTGGACATAATGCACCTGTTAAATATATAATTTCTTAAAGAAACTCCTTTGTTTGACAATGGGATCCCTTGAAACTCCTATTTCTTCTGATCCCCTCTGTTACCTCTGAATCCTTACAAAATCTAGTTCAAATGAATTTGCTGGTGCACCCTACCCCTGCTGGTTACTGGTAGGACACAGTGTGTAGTAATTTGTCACCACATGGAGAGAAAGCAACACAACAGTATGTAATGGGCATCATTATAATGCATCAACAGGTTTTACTCAAGCAATCTAAATAATGCTACTTTGTATTACAACAAAAAGGAATGATATTTTTCAACATTGTATTTGCATTGTGCATTTGCTCGGATGAACATTTAGTTTTTTTTGTGTATATTCATATTCTTATTGGTTCAAATCAATATTCATAATGAAATGCCCAGGGAACATTTCCTCATATAATTACAATTGTTGAATAAAAGGTTCTTGTCAAACATCACTAAGTTTAAACATCACCAAAAGTCAAAAACCTTCACATTCACTAGTTTAACTAACATAGTGACCCATATACTTAAAATCATTTTATGAAAGATGACAAAATAACACAATTTATGAAGATATGGACAAGTAAAATTAATGCCTTAAAGGTGATGGTTGTAGGAAGGTATAGACAGCAGAAAAGGATCTGCTGCTTATAACCTTTGTTAAATTTTCTCAACAGAAATTCACACCTGATTCTGTTGCAATACTACCACAACTTTTCTTACATAACACACTATTAATGTCAGTGTGTACAATTATTTTGCAGTTGGTTTCTAATTTTATACCTGTTTCATTTCTACTGTAGAAAAGCATTGCTCTTAGGACATAATTAATAATGTGCGAACTATCATGCCATCTTTCAGAGCAACCTTGACAGCAGCAAAGACTGGACAAGGAAAGAAAGCCATCGCAGAACAATTTACCAGCTTCACTATAAATGAAACAGGGTCCCATCCAGAAGCAACTCAATCAAGCGAGCCTACTCCCAGAATATTTGAAGAAACCTCAATGACAGTTAAACCTACTATTAATCTAGGAAAAGTATCTGAAGGATTAATTTTTCTTGATAGTTATCCAGGCTATCATTTTAACTTCAAAACTATGCTATGGTATCTCTTTGGTTTTGCTTTTCAAAATCCAGTAGTTACCCGAATGCGGCGCTTTATTTTCCTTCTTTTAGTTAATACCTTGCACTCTCTAGTCTCCTTGCAAATGTTTTTATATTATAGAGATGTGCATGATGAAATTTTTGTTTTTCACTACAGTCGGTTCTTCGATTCTTTAATTACGTACTATCCAGAAAGAGTCCTGCAGAGAACAAAGGAAGACTTTGATAGTATACTCATTTTTTCACTGTTGGTTAAGCCAATTTCCATTTCCTTCATTCAGTTCATTGCCTTATGTCCACTGCTTTGGAAAGAGAAATCAATTGCTGAGAGCCTCTACTGGGAGGAAAAGAAAACTGCTGTTGGAAAATGGATGGAACCAGATGGAACAATTAATGAAAGTGGGATTGGTTCTGGATCTTTTGAAACAAAACTATATAGAAACATGCTGACTCGATTAGCATATTTACTATCATTTAAGTTCTGGCAATACCTGTTCAAGAAATGTATATTCATTGTGGATTATTCATTTATGATAATACTCCTTGGTCCATTAAAATGCTTTCTCCTGCCTTTTTTAGCTTTGGTCCACACTATCCCAATTTTCTCAATATTTAATGGGTTTTTCATGAAGGATAAGAAAGGCATTCATTCTTTATCAATCAAAATGGTTGTCAAAGATTGTACAATGTTTCTGGGACTAGTGTGCTTCTTTGGCATGTTGCTTCCATTTATTGCTATCCATCTGTTTGCAGCCACCTTTTTTGTAATCAACATAGTGAGATCTCTAAAAAGTACTTTGACTTCAATTATACTATTGGTTTCAGCTTTTATCAACATCAAAGACACTTTCGTAGAGCTAGAAGATGAGTACAGAAAAGTGAAATTAACAATTTTCAATATTGTTACAAATATGCAGAGTTCTTCAGATGAAGAAGAGCGTAAGCTTGGTCAAACACTTCTCTTAGATGTTGGTAAATCTTCAAAGGCAATTCCAAAAGCACTGTTTGACAAGGTATGTGAAATATACAAACCTTATAGTAAAGAACTAGTGAAGGCACTAGTGATACTCATTATAAAATTGTCCTTTCTTGGACTTGGTTACACAGTTATATCTGACTATCAGGTGTTTAGTCAGTTCTCACAGTCAGGAGAAAGTATAATCACGGTTCTCTTTGTAAGCATACCAAACCTACTTCTCAAGAGAAAAACAGATGCTGAGAGTCAGTTGGAGCAAGAATATACCACACTTAAAATAAAAGCCATAATCTTAAAAGTAATACAGTGTAATGCCATCAAAATAATATAGTGATACATTTGCTTAATCTAATATAAATCATGCAGGATACCTAATGAGGAAGAGGATGGTATTTTCTAGGCCACTGGTTACTAGCCAAATTTCATCAGTTCACCATAGTTGGATCCAGTGGCAGAGATAGTCCAAGGCCCAGGAAATTAAATCACTATTATTTAATTTAGATAAGCATGATTAACTGAATATAACAGCCAGGGAATTTCTTGGTTGTTTCTTTTTTATGTTTCATTGTTTACAATGGTAAAATCTCTAGTTTAATCTGTGGTTTAGATTTGAGCTAAGCAAGCAAAAAAGCCTACCTTTGTGTCTTCTCTGAGTCTATAGGTTTCCGGCTACTGCAAAACAAATACAGTTCTGGTCAGACACCCAGGAAATGCCACTAGAGGTAGGCAGTATTAGGTGAAGGTAGATATGGGGAGGACTGGGTATCCATTTATTAAAAATGTGTAATAATTAAAATGTGATGATGTTGTCAGCACTTTCTGTAATAGCTGATAGGTCTAAATGAATAACTGATAACCTCACTTTTGTTCTTAAAATTTTGATTATTGTCTACCTTTTGGATTATTTATAAATATTTTAGTGGATGCCTTGAAAACTGCTTTGATCATTGCATTTTGTACTCTTGATATACTGCTCCTTATAGAGCTTTCTAACCTCAGCATTTCCTCAGGGCACACCATGGCAGGACTGAGAATAATTATGCAGATGAGTGGTCTACCTAACCTAAGTATATCTCTGTATATACCCTACTTGTGTGTCTTTAATAATGCTTAACCACATTTGACATTGATATATTACCATTGCGTAGGAAAGTTGTACATTTATAATTGTATATTACAAAACTATTTATATAACAGAAGTAGATATATTACAAAAGATAATTTGAATATTTGTCAAAGATTCGATTCAACGAAGTATGAGGAATTGTTTCGTTGCTGGGCTTTTCATATTCTGCTTTATAGAGTGCGGATATATATGCATGATTAGAAGCAGACCTAGAGCCCACGGGGTCTAGGGCATCGTGACCTCCCCCTTTTTCTTAAAATTCACATAGAGAAAAAGCACCACATGTCTGTGCATGAATGCATGTTTTTTAGAATTTAGCCTATAGCCGATCCCTCCCCTTTTGAAGTTCTGGATTTGCCTCTGATATGACAGTCAATATATTATAACTATTATATAAATGTATGCATATGGATATACGTAAGCTTGTAAAAGAAATTACAAGGATATATGAAGGTTTACTGAGCCAGACCTGTGTCCTTGACTGTGTCCTGAGCAACAGAGGCCTTTTAGACAATATCAACTGGTTGTTACATCAAATGGTTTAGAAACAGCAAAACCTTTCTTTGTCAACTTTGATTGTTGTACAGTATAATCAATTGCAGTTTTGCATCACATGTCAAAATACAGAATACAATTTGCTCCAGACTGTGACACATTGCAAAATAACAATTGTAAAAGGATAACTTTAAGATAACCTTAAGATAGATATCCCAACAAGCACATGTGCTTATAATGTTGTTATAATTGTTCATTGCCCAATTAGCTGCACTTGCCTATGCAAAAGAGATGGGTGTGATGTTAAACATATTGCGTATATTTATTCATCTACATATCTAAATGTTTATATGTATATATGTATGCATTTTTATATAGACATAGAAATATCATGGAAAGCTCTTCTATGTTGACTTTTGACTGTTTGAAAACCACCCAGTCAAATGTGACAATAGTGTAATCGTTTCCAATCTTGTTGCTTTTTGTAAGCCCAAGTTTTCCTTGCATTACATATATATATATATATATATATATATAAACAGCCTATAGCCTATACTACAGCCTACAACTTATATATATATATATATATATATATATATATATATATATGGCCTCTGGGGATATTATTGCTTGCAGTGAACTTATGTCACTTTGTCCAAGCTGGAGAAAAGACCTTAAAGCTCAGACAGTCTAAAAATGTCAATTTAGATCTCATCCACAATGTTATGTACCTTGATTGTTGTATGGCGCAACTGCATGTTGTAACTGTTTATGGAGTAAAAACATCAAATATTCAACATGAACTACCTTGTGTCTCTTTGCCTCAAATGATTAGATCATTATGTAAATATTTTATTTATATGTTAATGTGTGTTTGTACACACAAACTAGTGTTTAAAGCAGTTCAAAGAATTACATCTACAACTTCCTTTGAAATTGCATGATGGGATCATGTTATTAGTATAATTTTACTTTGATTACAGCAAGGTCAGTAATGAATAAATTAGACATTTGACTGCAAGACAGTACAAAATAAACCCAAGACAGGAATCACTATCCCATCCAACAGAAGTTATGTGCAGGATGGTCCAGGGCTTATGCTGTGGTAAATTAATTGTTTATATTATATTTTAGTGAATGATACATATGCAGATGATATGGTTATTGTTCCTGTCAGCACGGATATATGCCAGACATGTGTTGGTGTGTGACAAGGACATATATAGTTATATACATTGATACAACTGAGCAGCCCAAATTTATCATTCCTCTCTATTATTCACATGGGTAACGACAAAAATTGTAAGAAGAATTCTACATAGTACGGTTATTATAGCTAACACCTTTGATGGGTATAGTAAACCTGTACCTGAAGGGAAAATCAATAACCAAGGGATATAAAGGGATGATGACAGCTGGTTAAGAGTTAACCAATACACTTTTGGATCAATACGAATCTTGAGGATTCGGGGGTTTGGATAGTGTTTAGCATCTGCTGACATCTGGTGACTGATATCAAAACTACGTCAGTCTGTGAGACCTGTGTTTACCTCCAATACTTGTACATAGGAACTTACCTTTATCATAACTACACTGGCATTTGTACGGCTTCTGATATTCACAATAAACTAACTCGTGTGGCTGAGTTGTATCACTGGCTAGCATATAAGATGGACCTTGGAATGAAGACGGGATATTATGAAATAATGAACTAGTTACCCTATATTTTATCATAAACAGAAGGCAAACATTAGCGTTCAGTTGTTAAAAATTTTGTATTACAGGGAGTCAAAAGCAATGTTTTGTCGAAATATGACAAAATTTTGCAAACTGCAATAACTTTTAAAATACATTCTAAGAGTCTAATTTTAGCCATTGGTAAAGTATAAATCATATTGACTAACTATAACTTTACTTGATTTCCATAAAACTCATGTCATTTATGCCTGAGTACAGCAATGTTTGTAACAAACCAACTTTGGTGGGTCACCAAAATTGACTGGGGACAAGTTTCTGTGTATTTTGATGTAGTTTATGTCTGTATTCACATTCTATATTTTACCACAGGCCTAGATTGTGGCAATAAAATATATTTCAATAGTTACAGAATTTATAAAATCTTGACCCTAAATCACTTTTGGCTCCCTTTAAACAAATGAAAAATAAGTATTTTCTACATGCTTGTTCATCTTCAACCTTATTTGTTTCTATCTATATTGCATTGTATCTTTATGTTCATACTATGAAGAAACTTGAATTGAATACAAAAATACAGCTGAATGCATGTATTATGGAAGTGTTATTTCATAAGAGAGATAGTTGGACATAATATTAACTAACAAAAACCTTTTATGGATACGGTAGCACCATTTTTGTGAAAACAATAAAACATTGCATAATGACAAAGAAATATACTTATAGCAAAATAATAGGAAAAGATTTTGTGAACAACTGCATCGATTCGACATTTTACCCTAATAGGTATTGTTGATTAATTTGGTATTCCACTTAATGTCAGTGACAGATCTAGGACAGCAACAATACTACAGTAATAGTCTGAGATGATATGCTTAAATCTTCAAAACTTTCTTTTTATCATTTTTATTTTTCAATTTTATTATCCCATACTCAATTACAAGAACTAATCTTCCATAAAGGTATTAAGTTTAACAATACATGATGATGACTATGTGTAAACATTTGACTCAGCAATCACACATTTCACCTAGCTCGGCCCTTACACGTATGCTTTATAGGCAATTTAAAGTCCTGTCTTGAAGGTGTATTTTTGTTACAGTAGGCAGATTATTCCACACCTTGGCTCCTCTATAATATGGAGATTTCTGATATAGCACTGAGCTGATCATGTTTATCTTAAAATTCATATGATCAGTGTGTCTATTATAATTTTGTAAGAACTCCTCATGGTCTCAATAGTTGTAGAAAAGCATTAAAAGTTGTAGATCATGTTGCTCCTCCAATAGACTTATTTTAGCATTGTAATGGAACTGAATTAGTCAAATATCCATAGGATTTTGTATCCCATAGCATATTCTCAGTGCCCTATTTTGTAACTTATGTAAATCAGATTGCCTGCAGAATTCAAGAATATAACTAACATATTCAACAAGAGGGAGAATTGGTTGTTTATAAATCAGTACACTCGTATTCTTATTTACTAGATTCCTCATTTTACTTAGCTGAAGATCTTATAAGAAAACATTTTTATACCAATGTTAACTGTATATATGATATATTGAACAGTACAATTCCCAAATAACAACAATTTGCTCACATAGTTTGTATCCTCCAGCCATCCCAGTGGCCCTCTGAATAAATATTAATGAACACTGGGTAAACAACAAATGGACTAGTTATCCACTTTGATTGTTGTTAGGCCATTTTTATGTGCAAAGATAAAACATTTAGAATGTTGTAAATGAGCAGTAGGTTTTACAGAATATATAATCACAGCGGCCTTTCATATATCATCATACTATTGTCATTGTTATGATTCATCATTATGCAACTGTGGCCCTTTGCACAATTACCTATAATAACAAGAAGCTGAGACTAGTACTTTTATTTGACTGTGGGGTTTTGTCAGGCACTTAAATTTAACCCATACCCTCTTGTGAGAGGACTTCAGACTTTGAAAGCAACCCTCGATTGCAGTTGGTCAGAAGTCAACAATTTTTGAGTTCAAAACATTTTATTCCCTTGTAAGACATGTCAGCTGCCGACTGACATTCATCAGTGTTTGTCATTGAAGTGTGAACCACCCTTTTTCCTGTATGGAGTTAGCAGTACATTACAGTTTTGCCATTTAGCATCGATGTAGACAGTAGCAAATAAAATTAGAAAAAGCAAATATGATTACCATCAACTGGGAATAATATCAGCAGCAATATTAGTGTTCTTGATGGGCCATAGATATGTTGGTGCCGGTCTTTCTTTTTTACCAGATGTTTATAGACATGTATGGCAGTAGAGAGGTTGTTTAGTCAGTCCATGGTGGGCAAAACAGTTATCAGCATTGTTAGTGCACTCCTAGTTCCTGAGAAAAGAAAAGCCAAGGCAAGTATTACATTTGTTTAAGACATGAATAATACTGTAGTTTAATTTCAGGATTCCACAGTTAAAACCTTATAAGCACATTTCAGTCCAAAGACAAAGACATTATTCTCTGATACAAAAAGCCATGTCTATGAATAGGCTGCATATATAGGATGCACAGATATAAGTTCTCTGATTTCCTGACATGTTATTTATCTATATTCATAAACATGAACTTTCATCAAGAATCTGTTTCCAATTTATATATATATATATATATATATATATATATATATATATATATATATAGGCTTCTGATCAATGAAACAATATCAGTTATGTCTTATATGATGTATGGTCCCTTTCAAGTACCAGCAACTGCAAGTTCCTGGACCATTGTTCTTCTCACTATGGAAAGACTTGTCATTGTTTACAGGCCACACCAGTCTATTGTCCTGTGTACCAAGAAGAGAGCAATTCTAGCAATATTATACACCGATGCTAAAATACATTACGAATACCAACCAGACACTGAGAGGCAATATTTTCGTCGTATGTGCACAATGGTCAGTATTCCTTCGTACGGCCCACCCTCCTCCGCCGTCCGCCGTCGCCATCTTGGATTTTCCGCTGAAGCTTGTACCCGGCGAGACGAGCAAGGAGGCGTCGGGGGACTCCGGCCACCATCGGCGCAAATCGGCGAGACATTTTGAATATTTTGGGCGGTTATTTCTCGAAATAGATATCATATTATTTCATTTGAGGCCAATTTAGAACTCCATAATGAATACTAGATCGATCTAAGCAGTAAACGAGAAGATAGGAAAAAAAAAAAAAGCATTCGGCGGACTTCGGGCTTTTCCGGAAGGACGGCGGAACCACGTGACCTGCTTTCGCGCCAGATTCGGTAAAACACTCGGAGGAGGAGGATGTCCGCTCGCCGACCTACGGTAAGAATGCCTTTTTGATCGATTCTATTGAAAATATTTTGTATCTTATGGCGTCTAGACCTATTTTATTTTATTGCTGGCATCTCAGGGATCACGTAGATATAAATTTTTTATGGAAGGAAGGCATATTTCTCGAGAAATCTTAAGTTTTATTTCTGGAAATTTCAAATCTTTTTGATTCTTCGCGTCGTCTTTGCGGGATGAAACCGCCGGTGCAAAAGAAGAAACCTGTACTGGTTTCTCTTTAGGAACAAAGTGTAGGTATAACTTTAACAGAGAATGTCTTTGAACAAGGAAAATTTCGGCAACTTTTGATGAATTACATCTTGATATTGATGTTAAATGTGCCGCCACTGATGTTTGCCCCAGAGAAAAGGCCTCTCAGCATCGTCTCAGCACGTTGGTTTGCTGCAAGAGTGGATGGGGCAGCGGCGGGCAGTCTTGGCACTGGAAGGGCAGTCTCCCCCTCCATTGGCTCATCCCAGTCCTCCTCCTGTATGGCGAGGGCCTGCAAAATACAATTAATATTATTTTTATTATTTTGAAAAATTAATTGTTCACTTATCTCTACAGTTTACTGGTGAAAGATTATTTTCTTACCATTGCATGTTCTTCTGCTGGCTCCTGGACCTGATACGGACGTTTGGGCAACGGAGGAGCAGCACCCAGGGCAGCAGCAGGCTGAGCAGCATCTCGGGCAGCAGCACCCAGGGCAGCAGCAGGCCTCTTCCGCCGATCAGCTGATGGCGGCGGGGCAACGAGGGCGGCTGAGGGGCGTGGCCGGACTGATGGAGGAGCACCCAGGGCTGCTGAGGGGAGTGACCGGGCGGCTGAGGCGGCTGCAGGCACCGACTGCAGGGCGGCTAAGGGCGGCTGGATGGTCTTCCACTGCAATCATGGATTATTATTATTATTATTCAATGCTGGATGTGCTTGATTACCATGGATTATACTGTGGCAGCTGAATTTTTTTTTTTTTTTCCCTGCTTTTTATTTTTTTACATTTTTATATTTCCACTGGAGACTGGAAATTTTTTTTTTATCTGCTTCTCATTTTTTTTAGTTCTCCTCTGGAGAGGGGACAGTCACACACTTATGGATTAACACTATGGACCAGGACAAGGCACCATGCCTTAGGAACTATACTCACCTGAGGAGGGGCAGCATGGGCAGAAGGTAGGCCTGTTGTTATATCCTGGTTACTTGTGATATTGTACATGGCCTTCTGCTGGGTCAGTGAGGCAGTGCTATACCCCAACACACTCTGGATGTTGGTATGCCCAGACAGCTGTTGAACTATGACTGGGGGGACATTTGCCTGCATTAGCTTATTAATACAGGTCCTCCTGGTGGAAAGGTTTGTGTATTTGCCTTCCATTCCTGCCTTCTTAGCCAGTTCTTTCATTATTTTGCCCAGTTCATTCTTGCCCATCGCCTGGCGCTGATACCAGCATTGGGAATGTGGGGCCCGTTTGTCATTTACAACCAAATAAAAAGGGGCATCCTCCTCCAACATATCATATGGCCTGTGTTTTTTGTACTCTCTGTACAAATGGATGGGGCACCGCTCAGGCTTGGAAAGGTTGGGCCACAGCTTGGGCAGGAATTTCCTGGCCTTCCCCCCAAACTGCCTGGTCTTAGTTGTCCTTTCATAGAATTCCATATACTCCCCATGTACGTTGGACTTCAGCTGGAGGTCCCCCCACCTCATCTGTCTGGCCTCCTGCCTCCCCCTGCAGCCCAGGGATTTGTTGCAGAGGAACCACAGGGTGTTCCTGAGGGTTCTGGGGGAGTGGGAGCCCAGTGTGCCCTTGTCCCAGAGGTGCTCCTGGTCCTCAGGTTCCAATCCTTCGGCCTGAAAGTAAAAAAAATATATTTATTTATGACATTAGGCAGTTTGGGAGGGGGGCGTGGCATTTTTTCCATGTTTTAGCTTCACATTAGGCAGTTTGGGAGGGGGGCGTGGCAGTTTTTCCATGTTTTAGCTTCATATTAGGCAGTTTGGGAAGGGGGCGTGGCATTTTTTCCATGTTTTAGCTTCACATTAGACAGTTTGGGAGGGGGGCGTGGCAGTTTTTCCATATATTAGCTTCACTGTAGGCAGGTCAGTACATGGGGAAGGGGGCGTGGCACTTTTGTTTACATTCAGACTTTCTGACATCTCAGGAGGGTGGGGATGGGACATTCAATACTGGGGGGCACCTGGCACTTGAACTTGCTTGAATATTAAATGGACATGTATCGTACGACCCGTACGACCCTCGGGTCGTACGGCGGAATAATTAACGTCGAAAACACTTGAAATACTCACTCTGTTTGGAAAGTTTCCGAGTCCCTCTGCCTTGAGTTCCTTCTTCCTACCAGCCAGGGCGTCCCTGGCACTTTTGAAAAGTTCATATGTTACTATGTTTTTTGTTTTTTTTGTTTTTTTTTATTGACAAATCAACATCACATACAAGGGTTCGTGATCTTCCTGTTGACGAGGTGATGATAATGGAGAAATAAGTAAATTTAGAAAAATAATTTTTAGTGAACAGGATGAAGGTAATATCATTAGAGAGTAAGCATAAATCTATTAACATAGCAATCTTTTATAAACATATAATAAACCAGAGTTAAGTTTAATATAAGTAGGTTCCAGAGTCAGTCATGGTCATCTTCCAGGGACATTAGGTGTTTCTTTAGGTCCGATTTAAATTTGACTTTCGTTGTAGCTCGTTGGATATCATCTGGAATCAAGTCCCAAAGAGCAGCTCCCCTATATAAGGGGCTCTTTTGGATTTTTGTCAATTTTGTGAATGGGACTTTAAATTTCAACTTCATATTACTTCTTAGACAAACATCAGGCCTGTGCTCAAGCAATCTGCCTGGTATTCTACTTTGTCTGTACATCAATGACAATATATGTTCTTTACGTCTAACACAAAGATCATTGATTCCATACATTATCATTAAGTCATCACTAGATGTTTGAGGATGCTTCTTATAATCTATTATTTTGACTGCTCTTTTCTGAAGGCGGTCAAGTTTTTCAATCTTAACCTTGCTAGACGTGTCAATCAGGAAATCACTATAATCGAGAATAGGAACAATACAGGTCTTATAAATTTTGTTTGCAATTGAGTTTGAAATAAGGGGTCTAATTCTCTTTAGTATGTATAATTTACGATTCGCCTTATTAAAAGAACAATCAATAAATTTGTCGAATTGCAAAGACTGGTCAATGTCTGAACCTAAATATTTGTAAGAAGATACATTCTCTAGAGTTTGCTCTCTAGAACTAATGTTTCGACCAGTGACCAACTCCTCCATGGCTTTAGAACGTGGCACAAACAGGTGCTTTGTTTTTTTATAGTTGACAGTCAGCTTGTTTTTAACACACCACCGAGACAGAATTGCCAAGCCATCCTCACATAGTTGCATAGCAGTGATAGGGTTTCTATGAGCACCATACAGGACCGTGTCATCAGCGTACATCGTTATTGAGACCCCAGAAAATTTATTCATGTAATAGAGTAAATCATTTACATATACAACAAAGAACAGGGGTCCTAATACGGATCCCTGGGGAACTCCGTAAGAGACAGTGGTCTCGTTGGAGAGATTTGGATGTATTTTCACTCTATGACGTCTATTTTCCAAATATGAATTAGTCCAATTTAGTGTAGTTGGTGAAAAATTATATTTCTTTAATTTAGTTATTAGTATATTATGATCTAGGGTCTCGAAAGCCTTTTTATAATCCACAAATATACAACTTGAACTCATATCATTATTGTAATTTTGATTTAAGTCAGTTATAACTTCAAAGATCGCCTGGGAGGTACTATGTTCCTTCCTGAAGCCATGCTGTTGAGTATGTAAAAGTCCAAAATCTTCAAAATATTTGTAAATTTGATAATGTACACGCTGTTCTAAAATTTTACCTGGCAATGGGAGAATTGTTATCGGACGCCAATTTTCAGGCAACAAACCATCTCCATCTTTCGGGATCGGTGTTATTGTGCCTACTGCCCAACGATCAGGAAATTTACCCAAGCGTAGCGATTCATTTAATAGATAAGTAAATTCGACAGATAGGCATTTTAATGCGTCCTTCAACAGAAAGGTGCTAATATTTACCATACCTGATGATTTTCCATTGTCTATATTTTTAATCAGCTTCACAACCACTGTAAGTGGTATAAAACTAAAGTCAAAATTAGAATTACATACTGGATAATGATCACGCAAAGAAAAGTTAGCCTCAGGTATGTCTCTTGCAAGGTTACTCCCATTATTAGCATAATACTGACTAAGAAAGTTACATAACACTTTTCCAGACAGTATATTCCCATCATTTGTTTTTAACTGCCCACAGGAGTTATTACCAGTCTTCCCATTTAGGCCTAAGTTCTGATTAAGATATCGCCAGAACCTTTTAGGGTTATTGGCGTTAGCGTCTAGTGTTCCTAAAACCACATCTCTTTTAGAGTTTCTGAGCATTTTTCTTAGCCGAGATTTCCAAATTTTCAGTAGGGCCTCATTCTCGGGACTATTATCTGCCCTGAATAAATGGGTTAATTGTTTCTTGTGATAAATACATTCTAGTAATTCAGTGGTCATCCAACCTGGTGAAGATTTACTCACACGAATATCAACCCAAGGGCATAATATATCTGCTGCGTCAGTTATTATAGTTTCCATTATTTCCCATAATAAATTAACATCATCAACAGCTGACCAGAATGCTTTCCATCCCATATGTTCAACTATTAGACTGTGGAAGAAATCCATATCGTAGCCTCTTTAACTTCTACCCCGAACAGTCTGCATATCTTTCGGACACTTAACTTTTTTTTTTATTATAAAAATTGGTAAATGATCTGAAATTGATACTGAGAGTACACCACTATGTGCAATGTTTTCCATGTCAGTGAAAATGAGATCTATAGTGCTCTTTACTTTGTGTGTTACTCGAGTTGGGCCTCTTATATATTGTTTTAGATTGTAGTATCGTTCAAGCCTCTTTAGCTTGATACAATCAGGTAGATGTTGTTTTGAGTAATTGATATTAAAATCGCCCATTATCATAAAATTAAATTTCTTAGTGTTATCATCTATGGTGCTCATAGACAACGATAGTTCTTCCAGAGCATCGGACACAATGCCTGATGGTGGTCGATATAGGACACAGAGGAATATCTTTTTTACATGCGGAATCTCTATCTTTACCCAAAGTTGTTCTAGATTTCTAGAAATATTAGACAGTTCTGAAATTTTGCATAAATGCGTACGTAGGTTTATCTTACAACAAATTAATAAACCACCCCCCCTTTCTTTCACCATATTAAGCGAATCTGAACGGTCTTGGCGTATCATTGTGTACCCATCTAGACTTATGAGACTATCAGGAGTATTTACATTTAACCAAGTTTCTGTAAACGCCATTATACTATAGCCAGAGAACGTGGCCTTTATCTCATCATGATGTCTAGCAAAACTTCGCGTATTCAAATGCAGAAAACTCAAACCCTTTTCAGCCTTTGAATGATCAACCAACATAATATATACAATAATGATCAAAATAAATCAATATACGTGATAATCTAAGTTTGAGATTATTCAACCAAATATTGGATAAAAAGGAAAGGGAATTTAGAATAATAGTAAAGAGTGATTAGGAAAGAAAAGTGGTAGTGATATAAAGTAAGAATCAATGTTGTGCCCGTATTTCTGGTATTCAAGGTATCTTTTAACTGAGCCGAACATGGAGCTCAATGAGCCAGGCTCGTAGCTCGTACCATCCTGCTTATGGACGTTTATCATATAGAGCCCTAAATAAAGATTGAGCCTGGCTGGCTCCACTTTTTCCAGGGGAGTAGGGTCGTCATGGTTGTCAACGATCCATTTCTGGAAGGCCGCGGCCTCCCGTTTGGTTTTTTTCTCCGTTTCTGGGTTCCTTTTGGACGCTATATAGTCGTCAATAATGTCCTGGGGGTCGTCCGGGAGTCCCTCAGGGTCGTCCGGGGGTCGTACGTCCACTTCTTGCTCATTATTTGGCTGTTGTGGGACGTTTTCCACGTTGAATAGGTCCGAGATGTCAAATTCAAAAACGGCGCCGTCCGTTTCCCCATCCATTTTGTGGTCGTCTGCTGGGACGCCCAGTGTGACGTCATACGGTCACTTTGTAAGCCAATGAAAAGGGGGGTTACATGCTTGGGGCGGTCCGAACGGGCGTGTGACGTCATACGGTCACATTGTAAGCCAATGAAAAGGGGAGTTACATGCTTGGGGTGGTCCTTAGGACAGGTACGTTAGCCAATGGCTAGGGACGTTACTAACGTCCGTAGGCGGACACATGTACGGCCCACTCTGCTCCGCTCGTGAAAATGGCGTTATTTATTGAATTTCTCAGTAATTACGGTGTATAATATAAGGAAAACAAACCTCGGTTGATCGTACGACCCTGAATACTCGGTGGGACATCAGAAAAAGTCCTACCCCCGGCCTAACGGCCTCGGGCAGGACATTTTCGATGCCCACCTCGTATTCAGGGTCGTACGATCAACCTCTGTATGTTTTCCTATAGTACTTGTCTTATGGTTTATATCTGCAATTGTCAGTGTGGTAAATGTATTTTTGTTTTATCAAAGAATGGAGCAATTCATGCATAGGTTTCTATTAACATACTTGACTTATGTTGTCCTCCCTGGACTCATCATCCTGATATGTAATGTTTTAATCTTGGTAAAGTTGTATAAAGCGAGGTTAGAACGCCAACAGATGACAACAGATACATCTTCAGACCATGTAGACAGACTGACTGGGATGTTAATCATAAATAGCTTTGCTTTTATAGTTCTTAATTTGCCATATCTGGTAACATTTATGTCTGTCAATCCACATGATCACTACCTGGGACCATTTGCCATGCTTTCTTATAGTTGTCAACTAACTAATCATTCTATTAACTTTTATCTTTACTGCATTTATGGAGAAATGTTTCGTAAAGAATTGAAACTCATGTTTGTAGCTAACTTTATCAAATGTAAGTGTCGGGCTACACATAGAGGACCACAGGATGTTCAGTTACAGGCTGCACCAAATTCACCAGATTATCAATGTTCCTTAGAAAATACAACCCAAGTGTAAAGATAGACACAAAAGAAGCAGCAAATACACAACATGAACAATTAATGCTTTACAGTTCTGTATTTTCTTGTTAAAATGATTACATACCAGCAATGTTGATGCAGCCAAATATGCAATGGTGTATTAAACAAGAAAATGGGGCAAGTGCCCCGAAAAAAATTTAATCACCACAGAAAGTGACTGTGAAATTTAGTTTAGAATTGATTGTTGCATTTGTTATTTTTACAATTCTTATCTACCAGTCAGAACCATCTAACTGAAGGTGAGCTGGCTGGTGAATGATGCTGTGCCTGTGGCTGGTGTAGTAGGCCCTTAGCCAGCTTTTTTCAAAGGGGGTTCGTTTTTTGAGTATTAAATAAGGCTCAAAATAGAAAAAAAAACACATGAGGGTTGGTTTACTTTTACTCTTTCACTTCATCCTATAGGTTTTTTTTTATATCTTTAGTAGGGAGTTCATCCAAGGGAGGATGGGGGATTGAACCAACCCCCCGACCTCCCCCCCCCCCTCCCCCATGTGCTGGCTATGGGCACGTGTAGATCTTTATTAATATCAAGTTTTGGGGAACCTTCTCACATGGCATGCAGTGTCACACGACGAAAGGAATAGAGAGAGTCAATCATTTGGCTAGGAGGAATCGGGAATTGATGTATTGGTGTAGATCAGTGCGGGAAAGCCTCCAACGCCCCAAGTGGCAAACAGTGGTACTACGGCAACGGATGACGATTGCAGAGTGTCACCTGATCACGGCACTGAATATATTCTAGTTTAAAGTCATCCATCACTCAAATCACTTCATCTACATAGCCAGGAATAGGTTATCAGTGTAGAATTACATGCCGGGAACTGTTTTTTGCAGTTGGTCCTTGTTTGTTTACCTATGTTGCTACAGCAGCACTGTCTTTGCTATGGCAAAGCTGTCGTTGCTTAGTCACATGATTTGCTACGTCATGAAATTCGCTACGTCACGAAATTTGCCGAAATTTGCTGATGTCTATTTCACAACATGCTTAATTCTATTTAGATACATGCCTTTAACATTTTTTGATACCATGTTGTAGACTTTTAAACTTATGAGTTTATCATGAGTATCCCACAAAATATTATTATAAGGAAGGGTGATTGCCGCATTCTGGCAATCTGTCGTAATCAACTATGGGTAGTGACTACAGCATAATCCCTCCACCTGGCCTACAGCCAGGTGGCGGCTTCGCGGCGGGGGTGATTACAAAATGCATAATTATAATGTTTCAATATTATGTTGTATCAGAACCTACCACCAAACTCATTTTAACAGCATTATCTTAACAATTCACATCGTTGTTCTACTGTTTCAGCAATGAGACAATGTTGTAAGACAACAATAGAAGAATGTATAGCACCACCTTTAAAACAACGTTTTTTTAATCTAAAGCATCTAGTACAGCAGTTTATTACTATTCTGTCAATCAATATATATTTAAAGTGAATATTGAATCACTGGCTATGTTAAAATTGTATTGTGTAATTGAATGTTTATTTTGTTCGGTGAATTAAGACTATTGATTTTATTAAGGTAATTAATCTGACATGATCTTACCTCAAAAGGATGAAGATTTATTTGTAAGTGCTATCCTTTAAAATTAAGATCATGAATGATCACTGGGAACTGCTCGACAAAGACCTTTATGCAAAATTGTGTCAAGGTAACAGATTAGGAATTAATGTTTTAAAAGAAACCAAACCTATGATTATTGGCTCTAAAAGAAGGGGGGACTGCATAATGCTCTCCAAACTAAAACTGAATGACCAGGAAAATGATTACATACTTCATTATAGTTGATAATACCTTCTCCTCCGTGTATCCTTACAGGTTAACCCAATATGCTTTGATGAATGTCCTTGTCTATCTAGATCTATGTGCATTTGATTTACTTTGAAATTTCTCCAACACATAACAGTAACCATGGCTTTGAATATGCACTGGGATGTGCTGATAATACTGTAATAATCTGCTCTACACTGCCAGCATTTATTTGCAATCAGACTTGATTAATACTTCAACTTTATGTACAATATTCCATCCTAAATTATCATGCAAAAAATTGGACTTAGGTCAGAAATTCGATTTAACAAATCAAAGATATGCCAACTGGATGAATATGAACTACCTGTTTTGATGTAGAATTATGTTTGTTGTAGCTTTGATGTAGGACACATGAAATCAAATGTACACTTTTTTCTGTCAATAAAAGCTCTACTACTACTATAAACAGTAAATGATTTTGTATTTTCCATATTATTCCTGTATTATTATTGTTAAGTAATCTAAAATCTAGAGTCAGTCAAAATGAATATGCAGGTGCTAAAAATACTGTAAAATCAGCTATCAATGGTAGGAAGAATCACTCATCAGCCTGCAATAGCTATGACAAATAGGTTCACACTTCCGCCATTTAAATTTCAATCGAACACCTACTTCAAAGGTTGGGTAATTTTACTGCTAAATACCCCATATATATTAATATACACCCTAGACACTTTCAGTATAAGGGATATAAGCTAATTAACCAACACTTGGGTTTTGAAGGTACAGATTCATACTGTACTTTCAATTGGCCTTCCATTTAATTAAAACCTCTGAGACCTCCCACCCCACTTAGGCAAAAATACACATTGAATATGTACTAGTACATTATTATGCACATTTTCAGAAATTCAGAACCCCCCCTCTCTCCCTTGATCCGAACGTAGTTAATGGAAGGTCCCTTAATTACAATCAGTAAAACACTAATATGAAAACCAATGGGTAAATTGGATAGGGGGCTTGAAGTAGGGAAATTAAGTGGTATAGACTATCCAGTCATAGGCCAGCGACATTTATGATATATTTCAAATTTGCCCCATGTTTATTCAACGAAGACAGTTGCACGAAACAAAATTGACCAAAGCAGCTGGGTTGATAAGTTACTCGTAAAATTTGCAAAATCAATCCTAATGTCTTTTTTAGAGTGATGCGCAGAGCGCCGCTACATGACCCCAGGTAACAACTATCATGATTTTAAATGTAATCAACCATTCAAAAAATAATCCCTCAAAATGGTATATACTATGGTAAAAACTTTAGCTGTTTATACACATATTTCTGAATCAATCTTGAGTCTCCCTGCTTGCACAAGATGCAGCACACAGCAAATTTTTCCTTATGTGAAGTTACAAGCTGAAGAGCTGAAAAATTATTTAACTGAAAAATCAACAATATTTTGCTATGTCTATTAGAGCTTTCACAGTTTTTAAAATCTCAAAATGTTATGATATATAACATGAAAAATAATAGATATGATTTATTACAGAATTTACATTTCTGAAATTCAAATATAACTGTTTTTTGTATTGCATCACACACAGACGTCCTGTTTCAGGTGGACACAGGATTTGATGTGTGATCTCAGATATGAACAAGATTTTCTTTTGAAAGGATCACTCTATACTTATGTTAATATTGAGGGTCTTCACTCATATTATAGTTTGTGCCAGCACTTTGTTTTTGCATTATTGTACCTGTAGCAATGGTGACATTTAATATAAGTGTAGGCTTTACATTGTAGATGTAACAACAACATTGTTGTAAAGCAGTGAAAAGAGAACTGCCATATGTTCTTGTTAATATGTCTCAGTTCTGATGAAAAATATTATAGAATCATGAGGCTTACAGCATGCAAAAAAAAGTGCTTTTGACATTCATATCTCATTTTCATTGTGGTTCATTCCTTTGGATGCAATGTGGCAGGAAAGTAATGCCTGTATCCACGATGCGTTGTGGTCACATGCGTCGTGGACTTGCCTTGCAACGCAAGTGATTAACGCATCTTTGGTGGAACGCAAAGTATATTCCACGATGTGTTTTACTTGTGTTTTTGATGCGTTGTACTTAGGAGATGCTAGTATATTAGGAGATGCAAGTTCACATGTATTTTTACTTGCGTTCAGATACCAACATGTTGGTATCTGGATGCAAGAAAACTTGCGTTTCAATGCAAGTTATACTTGCGTTTCAATGCAAGTGTGATTGAACGCACCGTGGAATATAGCCTTCAACCTAAAGTTTAAAGTCTAAGAAGACTGAAATGAATGCAAACACATGGCTGCTGATGGATCTCGCTGTCTGTGCCATTCTAAATGTGTAGTTTCATTAAGAGTAGTTCAGATTATGCCATGCTCATTGTCACAGGTTTTTGAAAAACACAATTTCAATTTTGCAAAAGGTTGGACCCATCACAAAAATGAGTTACATTAGACTGTTGTGCATGAAATGATAAATGGATTGTCATGGGAAATGGTAATGGTGATATCCAAGATGCAAATGTAATGAAAAATGCACAAGTCTGGGCATTAACTCTAATAGACCTAAGTATGAAACATCAGGGCATTTTTGATATAATAGCACTATACAGCCCAACGTGGCAGCCAAAGCACTTAAATCCACCAGACAGCCATGTCTATTGTTGTGGCTACTGGCATCATATAACATTAACATTAATTTTAGATGTTGCATGGTATATACAAAAGTCCCTTTCACTGCCAGATCAAATAGGCTTTCAGTCCATTCAATGTTGTTCATACTGAGTGCACTGTGCATTTTGAAAAACAAGATTTTGATGTGATTTATCTATTCTATCTTAACATATCATGGGTGGGCATTTTGTTCCTAAGAGCAACAATGTAATATTTGAGAATTTGGTTACTATGGCAACCAATATTTGTCTTTTTTCCTCTTTTTTCCCAATTTTATTCCATTTTTTGCCATTGAATTTTAAAGCTTATGAAAAGAATTAGTACAAATTTTAAGACATCTAAATAGAGACATGGAAATAAAAGGTAGAAGTTTAGATTTGCCCAAAATGTTTTAACCAAAATCCAAATGGCTTTTTTGGGTAATTCGTAGAATTAATTTGTGCTTGAAATGCCTCAAATTTCCATTGACAGGCCAAGTAATAGGCCAAGTTCATTATAATCATAATCTGGACCTTACATATAGAACAATATAATCATAATAATAGGTATCATCCAAAATGAAAATTCACTTTAGAAAGTATATAATGGAATTTCGGACATTCAATGTAAACAGTTGGGGAATGCCCAGGATCTCATAGGGGTTCCCCGGGGACACATTGTTACTATTTTTAGAATAAGAGGGTGGTCCCCCCTTGAAGGCCTGCCAGTGAAAGGGTTAAAATATATGCTCATTTATATCTACCTCTGGAATTATTATCTATACAAGTATTAATATTATACTTCAAGAATTTTTGGTTTAAGGCAATCGATTGAAATATAGTAGATACTTTATCTTATAACCTGTTCATCATATTCATCTTCTTAAGATGTGTCTCCTCCACCTGCCAGCCTCATGCTCAGGTGCATCTTACCAGCATTGAATATAAATAGCTTTATAATTAAGAATAGAAGACACTACTCTGGAGTACAACGTCTATTATGTTCACTGTGCTGGTGAGATTGAGGAAAGCCCAAAAGGACAGGGCCTGAAATGGCACTCAAGGTAAATATAATAGACTGATATTACATGAAAAAGTGTCTTTACTTTATATGTTGGATTCATACTTGGGAAATCATCAATTTATTGAAAAATTGCTAATATGGTAGTAGCAAAGGCAATGTCGTTATTGCATTATTTACAGCAGTATTAATTATGTGAAGATCTTGTTTTTTACCTAATTATTCCCATTGATCAATGTACATGAAGAAGACTTTTTTAATTCTCCATAGATAAGTATGACCACAAATATATTTACCCTGGTGCCAATGGTGCATATATTTTTCTGAATTGACTTATACACACCAATGATCATACCAATTACATAAATAACAATATCTTTTCATAATAGTTTATTGGATTATTGGGTTATTGGCAGATTTCTATTACTTACAATACCTATACCAAAAGTAATATGCCTATGATCACAGTTTTCTGACTTTGATCAAGAATGTATATAGGTTACTAGATAAGATGAGGGAACTGATTTTATCATGTGCTGCATTCTGATGTCCCTTTCCCACTCAATGCACACATAATGCACTGGAAACATGACTATTGAATGATCATACCTTAAAATGATCGTTGGCAGGAAAGGGTATATATTCCTAAGATGTTCACATTAATTTATGTCAGTTTTATACTGAATATGTCTATGGAAATAAATGAACAAAAGTTATCAAATTGAGCAGTCAATAATCTTGTCTATAAAGGAAAATTAATAGCATAACAATTAATTTATTTTAACATTATATTAATTTTAAAATTTTACTTCATGCTGGTAAGAAAACACTCTATGGCTAATAATGCATGATACAAGATGAACACCAACAGCTCACAAATGGTGCCCCATAGAGTCTTGCAAGTTGCTGAATTAGTAAGCATTGTATTGTGCTGGGTTAATGTGAGTTTTACAGCAACTGTGATTCTATAAAACATACACTTCCACTTTGTGATTGATACTGACATAAAACAGCAAAACAGAACTACCATCTTCATTCTTAACTCTGTCACACAGAAGAAACTAGTGAGTATTCTTCTTGTATCAACGTGTGTTTTTTTACAGATAATGGATAATTAGGATTGTTATTTCTTTGCAGTTTATGCATTGTGTGTTTTTACATTTTCACTGAATGATGAGTGAACCCATTTACCATATTGAGACTCTTATATTGATGTGCAACCATGCAAATGAGTCAGGTGAGAAAATATCAAAAATATATTACAATATTCTGTTTTTTTTATGAAAAATCTTTGACCGATTAACTATTCATGAAAAGGAATTACTACCTGCTTTTACATCAATAATAATGTTTATCCTTAAAAAATAGAGTTTTCTATTTCCAGAGTTGTTGGAAGTGCGCTGTCATAAACCAACATGAAACATGGGTGTAGTGAGAGTTATTTTATTTAAAAGCCAACATGTGACCTGTTAGGATTTTCTTCAGTGTCCTCTTTTCTGTTTTGTACTTTGGATCTTTTCCAGACTAATGATAATAAAAGCTATGAAATATGGTCATATTTCTGATACTATGCCAGCCAGATAACTTACTACAGTGCTTTGGTTCAATATTTCAACAAAAATACACACTGATTTAATTCTAAACTGCTTTTAGAGCCTAAGAAAGGGACAATCATCCATAGGGAAGTCCCAATTAGATACATCATAACAAGGAGAACCCCAAATCAAATTCAGGGAACAACCAATGGTGTTACAGGCCAATGTAAGTTTGTTGAAAAGTAACTGAGTACATTCATCATAAAACAGTTCCCTCAAAAGTAAAATTTTTGAATTGCCCGATTTTTGAAAAGCAAGAAAAATTATTGATGGAGATGTCAGCTATAGGAATTCCTAATTCATACTTGATAAACAAACAGTTTACAGAAACTGGAATGAACATTTGGTGTTTGGAGCCTGATCAAATGACTTTAAGATATTTATGATAGCACAGCATGAGAGTAAATGTATACCCATTTTGATATAAATTATCTTTATTATACATGTTTTTTGGCATTCCAGTATTCCAGTATTCATTCACAATCAGCCATAACTTAATCTTGATACATCAAAACTTTGAGTTGTATTGTAATACATTAACAATGATTGGGAGCATAACATTTAATTTTCCTGTAATCTCGCTCACATTAATCAAGGTCAATTTGTTGGTGATAATGAAAGTAAGGTGATGAGATGGGTGGTTCTGCACAATGTAAAGCCCCATACCCACTAACCAAAGGACTGACGGCATCGGTGTAAAATTATTAAATATGTTTAATAAGGATCAGTGTGGTCATTGGTGCCTATGTAAGGGCCGATGCCAACATCAGCACCAATTATGTGTGGGTTTGCACTGATTTGTCCCAAAATTGGATAGTAGGTGTGGGGCTTAAAGGAGAATATTATGTATGACAATAAACAACTTTATTGCAAGGAACATGATGAATTTATACTCTTTCTCTGCCAACCAAATTGTGATTACTGGGAATTCAGTGACTGTAAGAGTTGCATCTACTACATTTCTATATTGTATTTTTAATCAACATTGATCTCTACTTTTCATATTTTTGTCATTTGCAGGGAAAAAAGACTCTAAGATGTTGATTGTCATACACCTCTGGATTTTGGCACTGCTCTTTCAAATTTCTCTTTCAATGAGTAGTATACAAACAGTAATAAGTGATGTGGGCAAAATGGATGGCTATTACTTCACCCACCTTGGTAAAAGTCCTATACAAAGAATCATACAATTTGGTGACTGGAGGATTAATCTTAATTGGAACCTGGGTCCTCCTTTCCTGGTTTCCCCTATCAAAGATGAAGAGAGAAAACTCGAGAGTGTTGTCAAAAGTTTAAATCAGTCATCCTTCCACCTTAATGCTGTCAACAACATAAGCAGTCATGTCTGCAACATCTCAGTAGACGGACCCCAGACAATGAGGAACTATCTACGTATTTATCGCAGAATGAAAGAACCACGCAAGGATGATACCGGAAGAGTAGCACTCCAATTCATGTTATATGACTCTGTTGTTGCTCTCCAGGGTTTTCAAATTGCTGACAAGGACAGAGAGGGAGAGTTTAAATTTCTACCATATAGGCTTCAAGACTTAACACAGATTTTCAGATTTTCGAGTTCTTTGACCCAATATGATTCCCCAATAGACATGCTGGAGATAACTGTCACAGATGGGTGTCTCAGGGATTCTACCATAAAGGAGCTAATGAATGGCACAAACATAACAAGAACATCAATATCTGAAATGAGGAAAGATCCTAGATGTTCATCATTTAGAATTCACAAATCTGATTCATGTCTTAAGGTCTTCATTGACACTGATATTGAAACACCAATCAGATATATCTTTATGTACTTCCTTCACATCCAAGATATGTTCTTTCAAATGCAACACAATGGGAGATGGCCCACACATAGACAGATATGCATGGTTATCCCTAACTCTAAAAGATCCGATTTTTCAACTTACAAAGAGTTTATTGTGAGTGAATGTTGCTATATGCAAAGAACTGAATATTTGCTGTATGCAGAAGAAAACAAACTATTGTATTGTCACAAGCCCTACTATATTACCAACCTTCTGGCTTTGTTAACAGTTTTTATGAGTTTTATTGCTGTCGGAGTTGCTCCGTTGATAATTGAGTTGATTCCACCATTTGGCCAGTGTCCCCAAGAAAGGTATGTAATATGTTGAATTGATTTCTTCCACTTTCCATTTCTCTTGGTAATCCAATTCCCTTAAAGAATTTTCTTTTTAGGCACTATACTATATTTTTGATATGATACTAAAGAATATGCTCTACTATTTCATAGTTTTATCAAAGTCCTATTAGGAGAGACCAAATCAGATCTTGATCGTTTTCCGTTTTTTTGGGTGTTTTTTTGAGTTGTCATGTCCTGATTTTCTAAGTGCACCAAAGTATCCAGGCACACATACCCTATAGCACGTATGTTGTTAATTTATAGTTTTAATCTTATGTTACAGCATAACATAGTAATAAATTTGGCTGTTATTCAAACTTAATTATGACTATTCAAGTATCTACAAGTTCGCTTCACTGCTAGAAGGCCCAACTGTACCAAACTGTATCCCCTTAGTGTCCATGAGTGAGCTTGGATTCTGACCGGGGCAGCTGAGCACACCATGGAACTTGGATAATACCCTTATTTTTACCCTTTTGCTTCTTCAGCTCCTTAAGTGATAGTAAACCGCCGCGGAGGAGGAGGTTATGCTATATAACCTCCGAGGCATTAGCCGAGGAGGTTATATAGCATAACCTCCTCCTCCTAGGCGGTTTACAAGCTTATACTACGTCCCATAACCATGATAAACATGTTTTATTCCTCCTGTGGTCACGTAGATATGAATTTCATATATATTTATACATAGCATTATATATACATATGTCCAGGCATAATTAAATTATTATTGAACTCATTTGAATGGACATTAGAATGCTCACAAAATGTATTTTTCTTGAACTTGCTAAAATACCATGGCAGAATGAACCTCACCCCTGATCATGGACAGTCAACATAATCACTGGGTCTTCCTCCCTTAACTCAACCATTTACTAATCATATTAATCATTATCATGATAAGATATGAAAGTACTCTTGTGGACGGAGCACACAAGCTCATGTGATTGTATATATGTTTTTCCCCAGATACCATCAAGGCTCGATCTATATAATATAGGATATCGAGCTAATTTGTCATCTTGTTCATCTCACCTCATCATCATCATAATGATTCAATCACTGCCTTATGATTTTTAATATGCAAGACTTATCAGCCAAAAAAGGACTGAAAATCATCTTTTGGAATGCACAAAGCCAGGTGAACAAAATGCTCTATCTTACTGAACTGCTAACTAAAATTAATGCGATGTATTAGTTATTGTGGAATCCTGGCTTCGGAAAGAAATAACAGATAACTTTGTAATGATAGAAAACTACTCGCTGGTCAGACAAGATAGAGCAGATTATAATGCATACAATATTCCCAAAAGAGGAGGTGGCCTTTGTTGTTATATCAAAAACACTATCCCATTTGAACAACTTGATTTAGTACCTTATTCAATAAATAACCCTGACTTAGAAATGGTGACTATTAAATTAAAGATTGAAAGAATATGTCCAATTTTTGTAATAGGAGTATATCGACCTCCTAGTGGTTCAGTTCCCAGTTGCAAGCAGCATATTGTGCAGATTCTAGATAGTTTAGCATTAATAACTAAGGTAGACATTTATATGGGGGGAGACTTCAATATCGATTACAAAACCCCAAGTCCATCCAGAAAACATCTTTAAGACTTGGAACACAGGTTTGGAATACATCAATTAATTAAAGATAACACCAGACCCTTACACAGCAACTATACAGTTCACCTAGTATATACAAACAACACTGAGGTTACTGAGTCTGGAACTTTGAACTATAACATCAGTGACCATATTCCAACTTTCATAATCAGAAAGAAAACCAAAGTTATACCTATAAAAACTGAATTTATAGGTAGAACTTACAAAAACTATGATCCGGACTTGTTGGCTGCTATGTTGCTGTCTTGCAACTGGGAAAAGATCTATACTTTTACTGATCCTAATGTTTGCTGGTCTTATTTGTATGATACTATTATGCCTATTGTTGATAACATGTGCCCGTTTAGAATGTCTCATTATAATCGTTCATGACCTGAATGGATCACAAATGAACTAATTGAGCTCGCCAGAGATAGGGACTTAGCAATGAAAACTGCAAGAAAAGATCCAACTACAGCAAATAGTAACGCTGCAAGACAGTTGAGAAATTTCACTAAATCAACCTTCAAACAAGCCAAAGACTCTTATATACAAGACCAACTGGAAATGCATAAAGACAATCCTAAAAAATTCTGGCAAACTGTACATCAAATCATGTACCTGGTAATACATCTAATACTGAATTCATGTTATATGATGAAAACAATGACGCAGTGTCAAAAGACATAACGTCAGATTATATAAATAATTACTTCAGCTCAATTGGTTGTATCCTGTCAAATCAGATACCAGTTCTAAATCCTGATCATGAAGCCAATTTTTTATCAGAAATAGCAAATGAGCATCCACTTCAGCAAGATCAAATTTTGAATATAAATCACTTTACACTTCAAGACCTTATTAAGGAAATAAATAATATAAATGAATATAAAGCATCTGGTATTACCAATCTATCAAGTAAACTATGTAAAAAAATCTTTCAAACTATCCCCAATGTCCTCCTGCATATTCTCAACACATCTTTAGTCACAGGTTGTTTCCCAGATAGATGGAAAATAGGCACTGTTATCCCTATCCCAAAAATACCAAATCCTAAACTGGTATCTGATCTACGACCCATTACCTTATTACCATTACCCGGTAAATTGATGGAACGTCTCATACATAATCAACTGTATCCACAGCTAGAAACAATTGTTAAGTCAGGACCAGAATGGATTTAGAAAACACCATGGCACTCATGACACTATCTTTAAATTTCTTAACACAATAACTGACAATCTTAATCAAAAACAAACTGCCATAGCAATTTTTATAGACTTTAAGAAAGCTTTTGATACTCTAAATCATGACGTCTTACTAAATGAAATTAAAGGTTTTGGTTTTCCTAAAATTCTGACAGACTGGACACGAAGTTACCTTCAAAACAGAAAACAGAAAACATTCGCAAATGACCAATTACACATGGTGTCCCCCAAGGATCCATTCTGGGTCCACTCTTTTTCAATATGTATATCAATGATTTACCGTCAGTCACCAGAAACAATATGTTACTGTACGCTGACGATTCAGTCATTATCAAGACCGGAACAGATTTGAATGCCATATGTAATGATCTACAACATGATCTAAACAGAATCAAAATGTGGTGTGATGTACATAAACTGACGATCAAACTGTTAATGCTTAAAAGAATAAGGAATTCTCTGACTGAATTTACTGCTCTAACTGTACTTAAATCAATGATCCTGCCATATCTTGATATGGGCAATATGTACTTTACAGGGAAAAATATCATGGATCAGCATAAATTGGATGTGATCTTAAATTCTGCACTTAGGGTTACCTACCAAATTAGAAATCCTAGAGAAGTTCATTGTGTTGATATGTATAATAGAGCAAACCTCTTCTCACTAGACTTTAGGAGGAAATATTTCCTACTAAATCTTATGCATCAACTTATCCACTCAGATGCCATAGAGACAAAGGCACAGGTTCGGGAAACAAGGCTAATGCAAGCGCCTATTGTGAAATCATATGTTGCCATTAACGAAACAATGGCAAAATCAACTGTCTTTTGGGCGCGCACTTTGTGGAATGAATTGCCTGTTATAATTAGATCAATTGAGGACCATGTACTTTTTAAGAATAACCTAAGGCAGCTTCTTACTAGAGAATACAATGACTTTGAGCTACTAAAGTTGTATGCTGGACAGTTACAATATATATAACTAACAACCCTGCACTCAAAGATGAAAATGACGGTTATCATAACCTCATATCAACCTCATCTCATTACCATACTATTATCACATCCCTCCTTGATACTTTAAATAACCTATTGATGCTACACATTTGTCTTATAGGCTAGAGTACAGTAGCTAATGCCAATACTGTTGTACCCTGACGAGAATGCGACCGATATGCAATTGTACTAGATATAAGTTATGGCTGGACAAGAATGAATACTGGAGCAATCCAATTCTTGTCCAGGGTAAATAAATTGTTACAAAAAAAAAAAAGAATGGATATCAGCATGTGGTCACTCTAGGTGAGTGGTTAGGATGTTGGCTTTCCATGCATCAGGTCCTGGGTTCGAAACTCAACCACATCCAAAGTGTTTACTGATTTATCACCCAGGATTACTCTTTTTTTCATTTTTAGAGTGTTGTTCAAATGTAACATTCCTTTTCAATTCTGTGCACCAAAACGAGAAACATTTATGAACGTTTTTATTGTGTTTCTTTCTGTTTCTTCTGTATATATAGGCCATTATACTCCCTCTCCCCACCCCAAACCCCCACCATTGCACCTATGAACGACACCAAGCAGTAGAACCACCCAGCGCCACAAGTAAAGCTGCCTCAGTAGAGTAGTGGTTAGCCTCTTGGACTTTAAATCCTAAGGTACAGGTTTCGAATCCTGAGTACTGAATGAACAAAACTTTTCAAAAATTCGACACATAAATTGGGAAAATTTTTCGCATAACCTACGGAGGTTTACTCCATAACCTCCGGAGGTTTAGCACATAACCTCCGGAGGTTTAGCACATAACCTCCGGAGGTTTAGCACATAAACCTCCGTTGGAGGTTTACCTGGTCAGACATAGGAGATTACGCAGAGAAACCTACTGTGTAGACAATAGAAGTGTGGGCCGGGAGTAGTATAATGGTTGTAAAAACTACCAACAGTAAGCAAGTGAAATGTTGATAAGAACCTTGTGGACATAATGCACCTGTTAAATATATAATTTCTTAAAGAAACTCCTTTGTTTGACAATGGGATCCCTTGAAACTCCTATTTCTTCTGATCCCCTCTGTTACCTCTGAATACTTACAAAATCTAGTTCAAATGAATTTGCTGGTGCACCCTACCCCTGCTGGTTACTGGTAGGACACAGTGTGTAGTAATTTGTCACCACATGGAGAGAAAGCAACACAACAGTATGTAATGGGCATCATTATAATGCATCAACAGGTTTTACTCAAGCAATCTAAATAATGCTACTTTGTATTACAACAAAAAGGAATGATATTTTTCAACATTGTATTTGCATTGTGCATTTGCTCGGATGAACATTTAGTTTTTTTTGTGTACATTCATATTCTTATTGGTTCAAATCAATATTCATAATGAAATGCCCAGGGAACATTTCCTCATATAATTACAATTGTTGAATAAAAGGTTCTTGTCAAACATCACTAAGTTTAAACATCACCAAAAGTCAAAAACCTTCACATTCACTAGTTTAACTAACATAGTGACCCATATACTTAAAATCATTTTATGAAAGATGACAAAATAACACAATTTATGAAGATATGGACAAGTAAAATTAATGCCTTAAAGGTGATGGTTGTAGGAAGGTATAGACAGCAGAAAAGGATCTGCTGCTTATAACCTTTGTTAAATTTTCTCAACAGAAATTCACACCTGATTCTGTTGCAATACTACCACAACTTTTCTTACATAACACACTATTAATGTCAGTGTGTACAATTATTTTGCAGTTGGTTTCTAATTTTATACCTGTTTCATTTCTACTGTAGAAAAGCATTGCTCTTAGGACATAATTAATAATTTGCGAACTATCATGCCATCTTTCAGAGCAACCTTGACAGCAGCAAAGACTGGACAAGGAAAGAAAGCCATCGCAGAACAATTTACCAGCTTCACTATAAATGAAACAGGGTCCCATCCAGAAGCAACTCAATCAAGCGAGCCTACTCCCAGAATATTTGAAGAAACCTCAATGACAGTTAAACCTACTGTTAATCTAGGAAAAGTATCTGAAGGATTAATTTTTCTTGATAGTTATCCAGGCTATCATTTTAACTTCAAAACTATGCTATGGTATCTCTTTGGTTTTGCTTTTCAAAATCCAGTAGTTACCCGAATGCGGCGCTTTATTTTCCTTCTTTTAGTTAATACCTTGCACTCTCTAGTCTCCTTGCAAATGTTTTTATATTATAGAGATGTGCATGATGAAATTTTTGTTTTTCACTACAGTCGGTTCTTCGATTCTTTAATTACGTACTATCCAGAAAGAGTCCTGCAGAGAACAAAGGAAGACTTTGATAGTATACTCATTTTTTCACTGTTGGTTAAGCCAATTTCCATTTCCTTCATTCAGTTCATTGCCTTATGTCCACTGCTTTGGAAAGAGAAATCAATTGCTGAGAGCCTCTACTGGGAGGAAAAGAAAACTGCTGTTGGAAAATGGATGGAACCAGATGGAACAATTAATGAAAGTGGGATTGGTTCTGGATCTTTTGAAACAAAACTATATAGAAACATGCTGACTCGATTAGCATATTTACTATCATTTAAGTTCTGGCAATACCTGTTCAAGAAATGTATATTCATTGTGGATTATTCATTTATGATAATACTCCTTGGTCCATTAAAATGCTTTCTCCTGCCTTTTTTAGCTTTGGTCCACACTATCCCAATTTTCTCAATATTTAATGGGTTTTTCATGAAGGATAAGAAAGGCATTCATTCTTTATCAATCAAAATGGTTGTCAAAGATTGTACAATGTTTCTGGGACTTGTGTGCTTCTTTGGCATGTTGCTTCCATTTATTGCTATCCATCTGTTTGCGGCCACCTTTTTTGTAATCAACATAGTGAGATCTCTAAAAAGTACTTTGACTTCAATTATACTATTGGTTTCAGCTTTTATCAACATCAAAGACACTTTCGTAGAGCTAGAAGATGAGTACAGAAAAGTGAAATTAACAATTTTCAATATTGTTACAAACATGCAGAGTTCTTCAGATGAAGAAGAGCGTAAGCTTGGTCAAACACTTCTCTTAGATGTTGGTAAATCTTCAAAAGCAATTCCAAAAGCACTGTTTGACAAGGTATGTGAAATATACAAACCTTATAGTAAAGAACTAGTGAAGGCACTAGTGATACTCATTATAAAATTGTCCTTTCTTGGACTTGGTTACACAGTTATATCTGACTATCAGGTGTTTAGTCAGTTCTCACAGTCAGGAGAAAGTATAATCACGGTTCTCTTTGTAAGCATACCAAACCTACTTCTCAAGAGAAAAACAGATGCTGAGAGTCAGTTGGAGCAAGAATATACCACACTTAAAATAAAAGCCATAATCTTAAAAGTAATACAGTGTAATTCCATCAAAATAATATAGTGATACATTTGCTTAATCTAATATAAATCATGCAGGATACCTAATGAGGAAGAGGATGGTATTTTCTAGGCCACTGGTTACTAGCCAAATTTCATCAGTTCACCATAGTTGGATCCAGTGGCAGAGATAGTCCAAGGCCCAGGAAATTAAATCACTATTATTTAATTGAGATAAGCATGATTAACTGAATATAACAGCCAGGGAATTTCTTGGTTGTTTCTTTTTTATGTTTCATTGTTTACAATGGTAAAATCTCTAGTTTAATCTGTGGTTTAGATTTGAGCTAAGCAAGCAAAAAAGCCTACCTTTGTGTCTTCTCTGAGTCTATAGGTTTCCGGCTACTGCAAAACAAATACAGTTCTGGTCAGACACCCAGGAAATGCCACTAGAGGTAGGCAGTATTAGGTGAAGGTAGATATGGGGAGGACTGGGTATCCATTTATTAAAAATGTGTAATAATTAAAATGTGATGATGTTGTCAGCACTTTCTGTAATAGCTGATAGGTCTAAATGAATAACTGATAATCTCACTTTTGTTCTTAAAATTTTGATTATTGTCTACCTTTTGGATTATTTATAAATATTTTATTGGATGCCTTGAAAACTGCTTTGATCATTGCATTTTGTACTCTTGATATACTGCTCCTTATAGAGCTTTCTAACCTCAGCATTTCCTCAGGGCACACCATGGCAGGACTGAGAATAATTATGCAGATGAGTGGTCTACCTAACCTAAGTATATCTCTGTATATACCCTACTTGTGTGTCTTTTATAATGCTTAACCACATTTGACATTGATATATTACCACTGCATAGGAAAGTTGTACATTTATAATTGTATATTACAAAACTATTTATATAACAGAAGTAGATATATTACAAAAGATAATTTGAATATTTGTCAAAGATTCAATTCAACGAAGTATGAGGAATTGTTTCGTTGCTGGGCTTTTCATATTCTGCTTTATAGAGTGTGGATATATATGCATGATTAGAAGCAGACCTAGAGCCCACGGGGTCTAGGGCATCGTGACCTCCCCCTTTTTCTTAAAATTCACATAGAGAAAAAGCATCACATGTCTGTGCATGAATGCATATTTTTTAGAATTTAGCCTATAGCCGATCCCTCCCCTTTTGAAGTTCTGGATTTGCCTCTGATATGACAGTCAATATATTATAACTATTATATAAATGTATGCATATGGATATACGTAAGCTTGTAAAAGAAATTACAAGGATATATGAAGGTTTACTGAGCCAGACCTGTGTCCTTGACTGTGTCCTGAGCAACAGAGGCCTTTTAGACAATATCAACTGGTTGTTACATCAAATGGTTTAGAAACAGCAAAACCTTTCTTTGTCAACTTTTATTGTTGTACAGTATAATCAATTGCAGTTTCGCATCACATGTCAAAATACAGAATACAATTTGCTCCAGACTGTGACACATTGCAAAATAACAATTGTAAAAGGATAACTTTAAGATAACCTTAAGATAGATATTCCAACAAGCACATGTGCTTATAATGTTGTTATAATTGTTCATTGCCCAATTAGCTGCACTTGCCTATGCAAAAGAGATGGGTGTGATGTTAAACATATTGCATATATTTATTCATCTACATATCTAAATGTTTATATATATATATGTATGCATTTTTATATAGACATAGAAATATCATGGAAAGCTCTTCTATGTTGACTTTTGACTGTTTGAAAACCACCCAGTCAAATGTGACAATAGTGTAATCGTTTCCAATCTTGTTGCTTTTTGTAAGCCCAAGTTTTCTTTGCATTACATATATATATATATATATATAAACAGCCTATAGCCTATACTACAGCCTACAACTTATATATATATATATATATATATATATATATATGGCCTCTGGGGATATTATTGCTTGCAGTGAACTTATGTCACTTTGTCCAAGCTGGAGAAAAGACCTTAAAGCTCAGACAGTCTAAAAATGTCAATTTAGATCTCATCCACAATGTTATGTACCTTGATTGTTGTATGGTACAACTGCATGTTGTAACTGTTTATGGAGTAAAAACATCAAATATTCAACATAAACTACCTTGTGTCTCATTTGAGACATCAAATGATTAGATTATTATGTAAATATTTTATTTATATGTTAATGTGTGTTTGTACACACAAACTAGTGTTTAAAGCAGTTCAAAGAATTACATCTACAACTTCCTTTGAAATTGTATGATGGGATCATGTTATTAGTATAATTTTACTTTGATTACAGCAAGGTCAGTAATGAATAAATTAGACATTTGACTGCAAGACAGTACAAAATAAACCCAAGACAGGAATCACTATCCCATCCAACAGAAGTTATGTGCAGGATGGTCCAGGGCTCATGCTGTGGTAAATTAATTGTTTATATTATATTTTAGTGAATGATACATATGCAGATGATATGGTTATTGTTCCTGTCAGCACGGATATATGCCAGACATGTGTTGGTGTATGACAAGGACATATATAGTTATATAAATTGATACAACTGAGCAGCCCAAATTTATCATTCCTCTCTATTATTCACTTGGGTAACGACAAAAATTGTAAGAAGAATTCTACATAGTACTGTTATTATAGCTAACACCTTTGATGGGTATAGTAAACCTGTACCTGAAGGGAAAATCAATAACCAAGGGATATAAAGGGATGATGACAGCTGGTTAAGAGTTAACCAATACACTTTTGGATCAATACGAATCTTGAGGATTCGGGGGTTTGGATAGTGTTTAGCATCTGCTGACATCTGGTGACTGATATCAAAACTACGTCAGTCTGTGAGACCTGTGTTTACCTCCAATACTTGTACATAGGAACTTACCTTTATCATAACTACACTGGCATTTGTACGGCTTCTGATATTCACAATAAACTAACTCGTGTGGCTGAGTTGTATCACTGGCTAGCATATAAGATGGACCTTGGAATGAAGACGGGATATTATGAAATAATGAACTGGTTACCCTATATTTTATCATAAACAGAAGACAAACATTAGCGTTCAGTTGTTAAAAATTTTGTATTACAGGGAGTCAAAAGCAATGTTTTGTCGAAATATGACAAAATTTTGCAAACTGCAATAACTTTTAAAATACATTCTAAGAGTCTAATTTTAGCCATTGGTAAAGTATAAATCATATTGACTAACTATAACTTTACTTGATTTCCATAAAACTCATGTCATTTATGGCTGAGTACAGCAATGTTTGTAAACAAACCAATTTTGGTGGGTCACCAAAATTGACTGGGGACAAGTTTCTGTGTATTTTGATGTAGTTTATGTCTGTATTCACATTCTATATTTTACCACAGGCCTAGATTGTGGCAATAGAATATATTTCAATAGTTACAGAATTTATAAAATCTTGACCCTACATCACTTTTGGCTCCCTTTAAACAAATGAAAAATAAGTATTTTCTACATGCTTGTTCATCTTCAACCTTATTTGTTTCTATCTATATTGCATTGTATCTTTATGTTCATACTATGAAGAAACTTGAATTGAATACAAAAATACAGCTGAATGCATATATTATGGAAGTGTTATTTCATAAGAGAGATAGTTGGACATAATATTAACTAACAAAAACCTTTTATGGATACGGTAGCACCATTTTTGTGAAAACAATAAAACATTGCATAATGACAAAGAAATATACTTATAGCAAAATAATAGGAAAAGATTTTGTGAACAACTGCATCGATTCGACATTTTACCCTAATAGGTATTGTTGATTAATTTGGTATTCCACTTAATGTCAGTGACAGATCTAGGACAGCAACAATACTACAGTAATAGTCTGAGATGATATGTTTAAATCTTCAAAACTTTCTTTTTATCATTTTTATTTTTCAATTTTATTATCCCATACTCAATTACAAGAACTAATCTTCCATAAAGGTATTAAGTTTAACAATACATGATGATGACTATGTGTAAACATTTGACTCAGCAATCACACATTTCACCTAGCTCGGCCCTTACACGTATGCTTTATAGGCAATTTAAAGTCCTGTCTTGAAGGTGTATTTTTGTTACAGTAGGCAGATTATTCCACACCTTGGCTCCTCTATAATATGGAGATTTCTGATGAAGCACTGAGCTGATCATGTTTATCTTAAAATTCATATGATCAGTGTGTCTATTATAATTTTGTAAGAACTCCTCATGGTCTCAATAGTTGTAGAAAAGCATTAAAAGTTGTAGATCATGTTGCTCCTCCAATAGACTTATTTTAGCATTGTAATGGAACTGAATTAGTCAAATATCCATAGGATTTTGTATCCCATAGCATATTCTCAGTGCCCTATTTTGTAACTTATGTAAATCAGATTGCCTGCAGAATTCAAGAATATAACTATCATATTCAACAAGAGTGAGAATTGGTTGTTTATAAATCAGTACACTCGTATTCTTATTTACTAGATTCCTCATTTTACTTAGCTGAAGATCTTATAAGAAAACATTTTTATACCAATATTAAAATTTGACTGTATATATGATATATTGAACAGTACAATTCCCAAATAACAACAATTTGCTCACATAGTTTGTATCCTCCAGCCATCCCAGTGGCCCTCTGAATAAATAATAATGAACACTGGGTAAACAACAAATGGACTAGTTATCCACTTTGATTGTTGTTAGGCCATTTTTATGTGCAAAGATAAAACATTTAGAATGTTGTAAATGAGCAGTAGGTTTTACAGAATATATAATCACAGCAGCCTTTCATATATCATCATACTATTGTCATTGTTATGATTCATCATTATGCAACTGTGGCCCTTTGCACAATTACCTATAATAACAAGAAGCTGAGACTAGTACTGTTATTTGACTGTGGGGTTTTGTCAGGCACTTAAATTTAACCCATACCCTCTTGTGAGAGGACTTCAGACTTTGAAAGCAATCCTCAATTGCAGTTGGTCAGAAATCAACAATTTTTGAGTTCAAAACATTTTATTCCCTTGTAAGACATGTCAGCTGCCGACTGACATTCATCAGTGTTTGTCATTGAAGTGTGAACCACCCTTTTTCCTGTACGGAGTTAGCAGTACATTACAGTTTTGCCATTTAGCATCGATGTAGACAGTAGCAAATAAAATTAGAAAAAGCAAATATGATTACCATCAACTGGGAATAATATCAGCAGCAATATTAGTGTTCTTGATGGGCCATAGATATGTTGGTGCCGGTCTTTCTTTTTTACCAGATGTTTATAGACATTTATGGCAGTAGAGAGGTTGTTTAGTCAGTCCATGGTGGGCAAAACAGTTATCAGCATTGTTAGTGCACTCCTAGTTCCTGAGAAAAGAAAAGCCAAGGCAAGTATTACGTTTGTTTAAGACATGAATTATACTGTAATTTATTTTCAGGATTCCACAGTTAAAACCTTATAAGCACATTTCAGTCCAAAGACAAAGACATTATTCTCAGATATGAAAGGCCATGTCTATGAATAGGCTGCATATATAGGATGCACAGATATAAATTCTCTGACATGTTATTTATCTAGATTCATAAACATTAAAGCAGGACTTTCATCAAGAATCTGTTTTTTTTATTAAGGCCGTTTATTCCACCTAATGAAGACACAAAAAAGAGAAGAGAGGGGAGCAGGTCTGCCCAGGACCATAAAAGTAAACAATATGGTGGTGTTGCCAGCCACCTGCACTGACATAATTTAACACAGGTGGCAGCACCCACACCCTGTCTTTCTTATACATACATAGTTTATATCACTAGAAATGGAACATTTATAGTTTGACATATATATATATATATATTTATATATATATATAGGCTAGCTACATGCTTATAAAATTGTATTCTGATCAATGAAACAATATCAGTTATGTCTTATATGATGTATGGTATAATATGTAATATATCAATATAAAGAAATACATATCATCTTGTGTGTGTTGTATCATTATGTGAAATATTACAACTTGAAATTTTAGGTTTCATAGTATTTTACTTTAGTCTATGCACATGGAGTACAACAAATGATATGTCACTTAAAGAATATTCAAAAGAAAATTTGAACCTGCTCATAGAAGTCTATATCTTCCATGACAACTATTCTACTTGAAAATATATTTAATAGTTCTTTAAAAAATGATTGTGTATGTAAGTTATTGTCATAGTTATGTACTTTGTTCCAGTACTTTCTTTGAGCTCTGAGATCCTATGTCTTTTTCATTCTTGGTCTGAATGCAATTGGATACCTCTATCAGAAAATACATCAGTCTTTTTTTCATCAGACAGGTTCGGTTAAGACAGCAGAGGAGCATCAGCTACAAGATTTTGTGTTCAACTATAACAGCTAAAATGACACTTTCTGTTGTCTATAATATCTGGAAATATTTTAATACATCCCTAATAGCAATTGGCTTATTTGGCCACTTTCTGACTCTCTCTGTGCTATGCCGCCCTGTATTTACTGAGAAAAGTACTACTATCCTTCTGAGAGCCCTCGCTGTTGCTGATTTGGTTTTATTGTTCACACACTTTTATGCTGCTGGTATTGGACTGACTCCTGAGTTACTAGAACTCGGTCCCTTTCAAGTACCAGCAACTGCAAGTTCCTGGACCATTGTTCTTCTCACAGTGGAAAGACTCATCATTGTTTACAGGCCACACCAGTCTATTGTCCTGTGCACCAAGAAGAGAGTAATTCTAGCAGTACTTGTCTTATGGTTTATATCTGCAATTGTCAGTGTGGTAAATATATTTTTGTTTTATCAAAGATTGGAGCAATTCATGCATAGGTTTCTATTAACATACTTGACTTATGTTGTCCTCCCTGGACTCATCATCCTGATATGTAATGTTTTAATCTTGGTAAAGTTGCATAAAGCGAGGTTAGAACGCCAACAGATGACAACAGATACATCTTCAGACCATATAGACAGATTGACTGGGATGTTCATCATAAATAGCTTTGCTTTTATAGTTCTTAATTTGCCATATCTGGTAACATTTATGTCTGTCAATCCACATGATCAATACCTGGGACCATTTGCCATGCTTTCTTATAGTTGTCAACTAACTAATCATTCTATTAACTTTTATCTTTACTGCATTTGTGGAGAAATGTTTCGTAAGGAATTGAAACTCATGTTTGTAGCTATCTTTATCAAATGTAAGTGTTGGGCTACACATAGAGGACCACAGAATGTTCAGTTACAGGCTGCACCAAATTCACCAGATTATCAATGTTCCTTAGAAAATACTACCCAAGTGTAAAGATAGACACAAAAGAAGCAGCAAATACACAACATGAACAATTATTGCTTGACAATTCTGTATTTTCTTGTTAAAATGATTACATACCAGCAATGTTGATGCAGCCAAATATGCAATGGTGTATTAAACAAGAAAATGGGGCAAGTGCCCCGAAAAAAATTTAATCACCTCAGAAAGTGACTGTGAAATTTAGTTTAGAATTGATTGTTGCATTTGTTATTTTTACAATTCTTATCTACCAGTCAGAACCATCTAACTGAAGGTGAGCTGGCTGGTGAATGATGCTGTGCCTGTGGCTGGTGTAGTAGGCCCTTAGCCAGCTTTTTTTAAAAGGGGGTTCGTTTTTTGAGTATTAAATAAGGCTCAAAATAGAAAAAAAAACACATGAGGGTTGGTTTACTTTTACTCTTTCACTTCATCCTATAGGTTTTTTTTTTATATCTTTAGTAGGGAGTTCATCCAAGGGAGGATGGGGGATTGAACCAACCCCCCGACCTCCCCCCCCCCCCCCATGTGCTGGCTATGGGCACGTGTAGATCTTTATTAATATCAAGTTTTGGGGAACCTTCTCACACGGCATGCAGTGTCACACGACGAAAGGAATAGAGAGAGTCAATCATTTGGCTAGGAGGAATCGGGAATTGATGTAATGGTGTAGATCAGTGCGGGAAAGCCTCCAACGCCCCAAGTGGCAAACAGTGGTACTACGGCAACGGATGACGATCGCAGAGTGTCACCTGATCACAGCACTGAATATATTCTAGTTTAAAGTCATCCATCACTCAAATCACTTCATCTACATAGCCAGGAATAGGTTATCAGTGTAGAATTACATGCCGGGAACTGTTTTTTGCTGTTGGTCCTTGTTTGTTTACCTATGTTGCTACAGCAGCACTGTCTTTGCTATGGCAAAGCTGTCGTTGCTTAGTCACATGATTTGCTACGTCATGAAATTCGCTACGTCACGAAATTTGCCGAAATTTGCTGATGTCTATTTCACAACATGCTTAATTCTATTTAGATACATGCCTTTAACATTTTTTGATACCATGTTGTAGACTTTTAAACTTATGAGTTTATCATGAGTATCCCACAAAATATTATTATAAGGAAGGGTGATTGCCGCATTCTGGCAATCTGTCGTAATCAACTATGGGTAGTGACTACAGCATAATCCCTCCACCTGGCCTACAGCCAGGTGGCCGCTTCGCGGCGGGGGTGATTACAAAATGCATAATTATAATGTTTCAATATTATGTTGTATCAGAACCTACCACCAAACTCATTTTAACAGCATTATCTTAACAATTCACATCGTTGTTCTACTGTTTCAGCAATGAGACAATGTTGTAAGACAACAATAGAAGAATGTATAGCACCACCTTTAAAACAACGTTTTTTTAATCTAAAGCATCTAGTACAGCAGTTTATTACTATTCTGTAAATTTATATATATTTAAAGTGAATATTGAATCACTGGCTATGTTAAAATTGTATCGTGTAATTGAATGTTTATTTTGTTTGGTGAATTAAGACTATTGATTTTATTAAGGTAATTAATCTGACATGATCTTACCTCAAAAGGATGAAGATTTATTTGTAAGTGCTATCCTTTAAAATTAAGATCATGAATGATCACTGGGAACTGCTCGACAAAGACCTTTATGCAAAATTGTGTCAAGGTAACAGATTAGGAATTAATGTTTTAAAAGAAACCAAACCTATGATTATTGGCTCTAAAAGAAGGGGGGACTGCATAATGCTCTCCAAACTAAAACTGAATGACCAGGAAAATGATTACATACTTCATTATAGTTGATAATACCTTCTCCTCCGTGTATCCTTACAGGTTAACCCAATATGCTTTGATGAATGTCCTTGTCTATCTATGATAAGATCTATGTGCATTTGATTTACTTTGAAATTTCTCCAACACATAACAGTAACCATGGCTTTGAATATGCACTGGGATGTGCTGATAATACTGTAATAATCTGCTCTACACTGCCAGCATGTATTTGCAATCAGACTTGATTAATACTTCAACTTTATGTACAATATTCCATCCTAAATTCTCATGCAAAAAATTGGACTTAGGTCAGAAATTCGATTTAACAAATCAAAGATATGCCAACTGGATGAATATGAACTACCTGTTTTGATGTAGAATTATGTTTGTTGTAGCTTTGATGTAGGACACATGAAATGAAATGTACACTTTTTTCTGTCAATAAAAGCTCTACTACTACTATAAACAGTAAATGATTTTGTATTTTCCATATTATTCCTGTATTATTATTGTTAAGTAATCTAAAATCTAGAGTCAGTCAAAATGAATATGCAGGTGCTAAAAATACGGTAAAATCAGCTATCAATGGTAGGAAGAATCACTCATCAGCCTGCAATAGCTATGACAAATAGGTTCACACTTCCGCCATTTAAATTTCAATCGAACACCTACTTCAAAGGTTGGGTAATTTTACTGCTAAATACCCTATATATTAATATACACCCTAGACACTTTCAGTATAAGGGATATAAGCTAATTAACCAACACTTGGGTTTTGAAGGTACAGATTCATACTGTACTTTCAATTGGCCTTCCATTTAATTAAAACCTCTGAGACCTCCCACCCCACTTAGGCAAAAATACACATTGAATATGTACTAGTACATTATTATGCACATTTTCAGAAATTCAGAACCCCCCCTCCCTCCCTTGATCCGTACGTAGTTAATGGAAGGTCCCTTAATTACAATCAGTAAAACACTAATATGAAAACCAATGGGTAAATTGGATAGGGGGCTTGAAGTAGGGATATTAAGTGGTATAGACTATCCAGTCATAGGCCAGCGACATTTATGAGGTAACAGTCTGTAATAGAATGTTTAAATTACAGTTGCAGGCTGGCCAAGCTATACCAGTGTGACAAAATCTATTTCATATTTTTAAATATCTAATGAAGGACCTCTATGTGACTATCGACACTGTGGCTCAGTGCATCCCATACATATCCGTTGATGGATATTACACATATTAATTTAACTTTGTGAGCTGAAAACTTTGAACATGTGAGCCTTAATTCATGTGCCACAAGGGCTAATGACTATTCTTGATAAGCCAATCCCAGTTTGGACCAACATTAAAAGTTTGGCAAGAAATGTTTCAAAATAATATTGGCTCCATGTTGATTCCACGAAGACAATTGCACAAACCAAAATTGACCAAAGCAGCTAGGTTGAGTTGCTCCTAAAATTTGCAAAATCAATCCTAACATGTCTTTTTTAGTGTGATGCGCACAGTGCCGCTACATGACCCCAGGTTACAACTATCATCATTTTAAATGTAATCAACTTTTCAAAAAATAATCCCTCAAAATGGCATATATCTAACTTTAGCCGTTTAGACACATTTCTGAATCAATCTTGAGTGTCCCTACTTGCACAAGATGCAGCACACAGCACATTTTTCCTTATGCGATGTTACAAGCAGAAGAACTGAAAAATTATTAAACTAAAAAATCAACAATATTTTGCTATGTCTACTACAGCTTTCACAGTTTTTAAAATCTCAAAATGTTATGATATATAACCAACAATTAATAAATATGATCTATTACAGAATTTACATTTTTGAAATTCAAATATAACTGTTTTTTTGTGTTGCATCACACACAGATGCCCTGTTTCAGGTGGATACAGGACCTGATGTGTGAACTCAGATATGAACAAGATTTTCTTTTGAAAGGATCATTCTATACTTATTTTAATATTGAGGGTCTTCACCCATATTATAGTTTGTTTTTGTTTTTGCATTATTGTACCTGTAGCAATGGTGACATTTAATATAGGTGTAGGCTTTACATTATAGATGTAACAACAACATTGTTGTAAAGCAGTGAAAAGAGCACTGTCATAATTATGTGTCTCAGTTCTGAAGAAAAGTACAATCATAATATAGAATCATGAGGCTTACAGCATGCAAAAAAAGTACTTTTGATATTCATATCTCATTTTCATTGTGGTTCATTCCTTTGGATGCAATGTGGCAGGGAGGTTAACCTAAAGTTTAAAGTTTAGGAAGACTAAAATCAGTGAAAACACATGGCTGCTGGTGGATCCCGTTGTTTGTGCCATTCTAAATGTGTAGTTCAGGTTATGTCATGCTCATTGTCACAGGGTTTTCAAAAACACAATTTCAATTTTGCAAAAGGTTGGACCCATCACAAAAATGAGTTACATTAGACTGTTGTGCATGCAATGATAAATGGATTCTCATGGTAAATGGTAATGATGATATCCACCATGCAAATGTAATGAAAAATGCACAAGTCTGGGCCATAACTCTTATAGGCATGAAACATCTGGGATACCAGATATTATGGCACTATAGGGCCCAACATGGTAGCCAAAGCACTTAAATCCACCACACAACAATGTCTCATGTTATGGCTAATGGCATTACAGAACATTAACAGCAATTAGATAGGATTTCAGTCCATTCATTGCTGTTCATACTGAGTGCACTGTGCATTTGAAAAAACAAGATTTTGATGTGATTTTTCTATTCTATCTAAACATATCATGGGGGGCATTTCGTTCCTATGAGCAACAATGTAATATTTGAGAATTTTGTTACTATGGCAACCAAATTTCAATATTTTTCATTTTTCCTGATTTTTCCCAATTTTATTCTAGTTTTTGCCATTGATTTATAAAGCTGCCAGAAACGTAATAGAACAAATTGTAAGACATCTAAGTAGAGAAATAAAAATTAAAGGTAGAAGGCTAAATTTGCCCAAAAATTATGGTAATTCATACAATTATGTGCTTGAAATACCTCAGATTTCCATTGACGGGACAAAATTAGATATATGTAATAAGCCATGTACATTATAATCATAATTATAGGTATTATTCAAAATGAAAATTCACCTTAGAAAATATACAATGGGGTTCAATTCAATGCAAATATTTGATGAATCCCCACAATCTCATAGGGATTCCCTGTTACTATTCTTAGAATTAGAGGGGGGTCACCCACTTGGAGGCCTGTGACAGTGAAAGGGTTAGATATATGCTTATGTATATCTACCTCTGGCATTATTATCTAGACAAGTCTTGAGATTAAATAAAATAGATATTTTACCTTGTAACCTGTTCATCATATTCATCTTTGATAAGGGATGTATCCTCCACCTGCAAGCCTCATGCTCAGGTGAATCTTACCACCATTGAATATAAATAGCTTTATCCTAAGAATAGTTTATTGGACAAGAGACATATTTCTATTCCTACAATACCTATACAAAAAGGAATAAGGCCCGATATTTCGAAACACCTAAACCTTAAATTTCCGACGGATTTAAGGTGGTTGCTAGGCAGTCTAGGCTATTTTAAGGCCTGTCCTTAAATTGAGCCCAAAACTTAAGGTCTGTGATATTTCAAAGCACCTTACCTTAAAAAAAGCCTAGTTTAAGGTGATTTCTTTAAGGTAGGTCGGGAGGTACCTTAAACTTTTAGGTGACTATGTAATTCTTATATTTCTGTTAAATCTTCTAAACAATCAAGTTTATTTACTGATAAATACCACAAATAAATATATATTGTCACAATAATGACAAAACTTTTGATGTAATCTCTGATTAAACAGGGAACTATATTCTGTCATTTATCTGTGGATGTTTACATGAGTGCTTTGGCAACGTCGTCGTCATGGCGATGACGTCATCGCCATGACGACGACGTCATGACGACGACGTTGTCAACAATGTAAACAAGGTCAGCGATCTAAACTTTTAAATATCTCAGTCAATTCTGCATGGATTTTCACAATTATTTTTTTGAATTGAGGATAAAAATCTATTCCCTTACGCAAATCATATTCAGAATTACACATATTTTGATGAATAATCGGAAAATAGCCTTAGATTATTAAGATGTAAGGATGTGCAGGCTCCTTAAACATTTAAGGTGACAAGGTGTTTCGAAATATCCATTTCTTCCTTAAAATATAAGGAAAATATATTTAAGGCGAGCTACGTCCAGACATTTAAGGCCTCCTTAAGTCAGGAAAAAGTTTAAGGTAAGGTGTTTCGAAATATCGGGCCTAAGATTATGATCACAGTTTTCTGGCTTTGGTGAAGAATGCATCTAGTTTACTGGATAAGATGAGATTTTACCATGTGCTGCATTCTGATGGATGAAGGGGTAATGTGGCAAGTCCAGTATTCATATAATAACATTTTCTATTTTCTATTTTCTACAGATATGTTTATCAAATATATCAAATGGTATATAAATGAAAATACTGCAAGTGAACTTATAATTACTTTCAATTTCCTATTTTCTTTCATGCCAATACTTTACATTTAAGACTTATGTCATGGAATTGAAAAATGTACAAAACAGGAAAACAGACAATTGAACCCAGTCTTCATATGCAAATGAGCATACATGATTAACAGGCATCACTCTCCATGCAGGGCATCACTCTCCCAGCAAGGAACTGTACATGTACTTGTTTCTGCTTGGAGAGTGGAGATCAGGGATTTCACACTCTCCACTCCAGGCGGAGATTTTGCAAGCGTAATTCAATGCATCTAAGAAGGATCTGCTTGGAGAGAACCCCTATGCTGGTCTCCCTTCTCTCTTGGCTAGGAGGACTCAGCCTGAGAGAGTGCAGGTGGAGGCCATTGCATCAATGAATCTGACTGGTCGAGAAGTGGTCACGTGACGCCGAGTTAGCCAATACCCCACACTACTTCGGGAGCCAGCCCCGGAAAGTGCATACCCCGGCGCTGATAGTGCATACTTCAGAGCCTCCTGCAATTTGACGTCATAAATGAACTTGATATTTTGGATTAAATACAATACTACTAAATTCTGAATGTACCATGGAATGTGCCTTTGGTACATGTGAGTCCTGACTGCCGCCTCTTTCAATCTTTTTCTAAACATAAACAAACAACAATGACATCACAAAAACATCAAAATTGACGATGCGTTGCAGCGGTTTGCATGGACTCTCATAGGGGACACTACCATTGCGAAGTTCATGTCGAAATCTCATGAAACTATGATGAATCGGGTATGAATCTTATTTTGGAGGCTCGTTGTCACAGCGACGGATGTCGTCAAGGCAACAGACGTCGTCAAGGCAACGGACGTCGTCAAGGCAACAGACGTCGTCACGGCGACGGACGTCATCACGGCGACGGACGTTGTCACTGTAGGATTCATAATAAAGGAGGCCAGGATTACTTGATAATCTGGTTTAATCTTCAGTAAGTTACGGACTGCCTGTTCACGAGAACCGCCATTACCGTTACTTGCGCACCCGATGTCTCAGTGAAAGTTTTTCCACGAAAGTTACTCGGGGAGTGCGCTTCCTGCCATACACCTCAGTCACAGCGACGGACGTCGTCACAGCGACAGACGTCGTCACGGCGACTGACTATTTTTATCCTGCAAGGCATAGTAATAGATTGAGACAAGCATATCTTTGCTGGTTCCTGCAGGTCGGTTAATTTTCTATTTATATACATAGAAGACAATGAAAACCGGCGAAAATGAATATTAATGAGGTGGGCTGTACCTGATTAAGACTGGGTTCAATTGTCTGTTTTCCTGTTTTGTGTATTTTTTCAATTTGATGAAAATGTAAAATATTGATATGAAAGGAAATTGGAAATTGAACGTGATTTTTAGTTATGTTGTAGTTATTTCATTTTTATTTACATTTGATATATTCCATTCATATATTTATGTAGAAAATAGAAAATAGAACATGTAATTATACAGATGTTGGACTTGCCACATTACCCCTTCATCCACCAGCTATATGTATTTCTAAGTTTCCTAATTTCCATTGATACTCAATATTCTAACTCTATGGAACCGAAAGGTGATAAATGTGCGAAACAGCACACACAGATAAAAAGAATACAGCCTTGGATAGGCTATCAACTTTCCCAAAGTCCCATCACATATACACCCCTTGAACCTTGCATTGTCACCTGTTTTAGACAGAATTAATCAAACGTGTCAGATCGTATTTGTCGATGGCTGAGACTGTCATTTGACAATAGGGTCAGGCACCAACTAAACTTTAACCCATACCCACTAGTCAGAGTACTTTTGTCTTTGAAAGCTGCCCTGTTATTGAGTGCAGTTGGTTGGAGGTCAATAACTTTTAATTGGCAACAACATGTTTGTCCCTGGTAATGCATGTTAGCTGCAGACTGACACTCATCATTGCTGATTGTCATATAAGTGAGGACCAGCCTTTTACCTCTACAAAGCCAGCAGTACATTATGGTTTTGCAATTTAGCAACGATGTAGTCAGTAGCAAATTAAGTTAGAAAATTCAAATTATGGTTGCAATCACATGGGAATAACATCAGCAGCAATATTTGTGTTCCTGATGGGCCACAGTTATGTTGGTGTGGGTTATGTTTTGGTTTTTACTAGATGTTTACAACCGTGTATTGGAGAAGAGATGTGTATAGTGTTCAGTCCTCATAGGGCAGGACAGTTATCAGCATTGTTTGTTCACTCCTACATCCTTAGGAAACCCAGGTAAGTATGATATTTCTTTAAGACATGAATTAACTATAGTTTAAAGCTAAGTTTAGATTGTACATGTAGTTCCTCAAAGGCACACATATATATGTACATGACATATTACACTTTGTTTCTTCATATATTTGGGATCGTTTTACCTGAAGTGAATTATTTTCTGTACAGCAATCAACATGTCAGTAACAAATGAATGAAAATGTGTGAATGAGTGCAATATCCAACATAACTCCTAATGTAACATCTACAACAAATACTTTTCCTTTGTTACAACCTCTTTTGGGGATAGCAATGAACATAGAAAAATGTAAAAGATTGAAAGTCTACACATAATGTCTTTTACATTCTCAGGCCAAATGCAATGGCATACTGCTTTTAGACAATGCAATACTTTCTTTGCAGATGAAAGCTGTAAGAACAGAAGAGAAGCATCAACTGCAAGATTTTGTGTTCATCCAAGAGCTAAAATGGCACTCCCTATTTGGGTATATTTTGATATATTTATGATATGTCTGACGGTAATTGGCTTATTTGGCCACAGTCTGACTTTCTGTGTGCTACGTAGACCTGCATTTGCTGGGAAAAGTACTACTATCCTTCTGCGAGCGCTGACTGTGGCTGATTTGGTTGCATTATTCACACCTATTGTGTCTATTTTTATGATTATGAGCCCTGCTTTACTAGAACTACATCTGTTTCAAATACCAGCAACTGCAAGTTCATGGACCATCTTTCTTCTTACTGTGGAAAGAGTCATCATTGTTTACAAACCTCACCAGTCCATTGTCCTCTGCACCGAGAAGAGAGCAATTCTAGCAGTATTTGTTGTATGGTTCATATCTGCAATTGCCTGTGTAATAAATGTATTATTGTTTTATCAAAGAAGGGACCAACTCATGCAAAGGTTTCTATTAACTTATTTGACTTATTTTGTCCTTCCTGGAGTCATCATCCTGATATGTAACTTTTTAATCTTGGTCAAGTTACATAAAGCAAGGTTAGAACGCCAACAGATGATGACAAATACATCTTCAGACCATGTAGACAAATTGACTGGGATGTTGATCATAAATAGCTTCGCTTTTATAATTCTTAATTTGCCATATCTGATAGCATTTATGTCTTTCAATCCACATAATTACTCAGACACATCACCAATTGCCATGCTTTCTTATAGTTGTCAACTAGTTAATCATTCTATTAACTTTTATCTTTACTGCATTTGTGGAGAAATGTTTCGTAAGGAATTGAAACACATATTTGTAGCTATCTTTGTCAAATGTAAGTGTTGGGCTACACAGAGAGAAACACAGGATGTGCAGTTACAGGTGGCATCAAATTCACCAGATTACAGAAGTCCCTTAGAAAATACAACCCAGGTGTAAGGATAGATGCATAACAAGCAGCAAGTATACAATGTGAATACAGTTAATATTGTAAAGTTTGTATTTGTATTGCATTTTATTTTAAAACAAAGAAATGCCAGCAATGAAAATCTGCCACTCAATGGGCAATGGTGTATTAAAACATATATACAATGTTTGAATATTATATTATATGTATGTCTCAGCTCACAATATTTATACAGCTTCATACCAACCGCAATTTTACAACATTGTCATATAACAAGTTAACACTATTAGACCTTTTTTAGAGCAATCTGAGGCAAGGCTTAATTCTATATCCACTATTACTTTTGATTTACACAAATGACCTAGATGGGAGAACTACTGCTTGCTAGACAAAACCATATGCTGATGACACTGTTATCTACTTCACTGATGCATCTGAAAATTTGGCTTTTGAAAATATAGCTCATAACCTTGACATATTGTATCACCAGTGTATTTGAAATCAGTTACCTATTAACCTGTTGCGCAAAAGAAGATTGTGTTGTTGGGTACTAGAAATATATGCAAGAAGACCAGATACAATGAGTTGAGGTTCGATGAGATGGTGTAAAATATGTCAAGCATTTTAATAATCTTGGTGTCAATCTTAATTTTAAATTGAATTTTGAACAATATTCTGCTAAATGTATCAAATTTGTACCACACAAACTAAACCTTCTATCCAAAGTAAGATCATATAATAGTGTATGCATCAGTCACTGGTGCTTACTACATATAAGAGTGAAATGAATCCATATATGCATCATATTACTGGAAGCCTAAAGTAAGACAGTCTATAAACCACAGAAATTACAAAAGGGAGCGATATATCTAACACTTAAGATGGATGGTAGGTATAATGTTTGGATACTGCACAATGAATGTAATATTCCATTCCTAATTAATAGAAACCTCTGTCAGCTGAGGAACTGTTACACTTAGAAAAATGATTTTTAAAAAGTGTATTCTTACAGAAGATAGGCACACCAAGATACATGATGCCGCTGTTTTCAGAAAAAAAGCAAGACATGAGCTTTGAGTGTAGTATAATTTTAGTTTGGACATTGTCACAAGGCATTATCATGATCTTGAGAATCTTAAAAAGAGAAATAGAGAATTAATGCTTGGGCAATAATTGTATAAATCTATATGATCTATACTACTTACATATATCTGTATAAACTGAATCTTCACTGAACTTAATTTGTATAGTATTTTCAATTGTAAATTTGTAATACCACTGTGACATTATACATGTTATAGCCTTCTTCTTTATGTTGCCTCATCTGCTTATCAACTTTGGGGATGGATGGTTACCTGTTATTCACCACTGTATCAATATGATATTATTTGGACGGATTGAAACCATACGGTATTTTCCTGGAATTAATCCATTAAATTTAGACCCAGTGGGACAACGGATGACAATTGTTGCATCCATCGTCTTTCTTCGACATCTCTCTCCCTTTGAGCTTTATTCGAATCAGGAGGAGAGGAGATGAAGGAAAGGACCGAAATCTGGTTAAGATTCGATTTTTTGTTTGGCACACGTATTGAATGCCGCAGTGGTTACAAGTGATTAAATAAACTAAATTGCTGCTCTGACAATTTATTTGGAAAAGTGGAGTGCACAGACGGCCATCTGACTTGACTCAGGTTACCGTTGGCAACTTTCAAGTGTAACTGACACTTTGTGTGGTAGTGCATGGCAACACAGACTTACAAATCCGTTTCTTGCATCAATATGATATTATATTGCAAATGATGTCCAAGTTTGTATTATTACATACTATGTATTATTATTCAAATTATGAGCATCTGTTGATATATGTATTGTGATCATATAGACTACACACACTCAAAGCTACTTGTACTTGTGATTAACTATTTGAAAGATCTAAATCCTTTACTGAGAGGTTTCGCTGAGGTAGTTATTAAAATACCTTGCGCATACAATTGGTATTAATGTATAAGTAAAATAAGAAATGGTCACCAGACTGCGAAGATTCATTATAAAAAGGTTTGAAATTACGCAAATTATACAGTTTGGCAATGGTTGGCGCTACTGGCAGGCATAGTAGACCTGTTCGGCTACGATAGACAGGCATCGTCTACCAGTGGCAGCACTACCTGTGAGAACATCAATAAATAATGAATATATAAGGATGACGGCGTATAGGGGCAGAGTTAGCTGATACACGCGTGCATTTGGATCAATTCGAGTCTTAAGTATTCAAGGGTTTTGTCAGCTATGAATAACATCTGCTGACATCTGGTGATTCAAGGAGAAAATAACACTGTTTGTGAAACCCTATAAAGGTCTTTAGTGAGGAAGCTTACCTCCGGGGCGATGACCAACTGTTGTACATAGGAAGTAAAACACCTTATTGACACACTGGAAATTGTGACGCGACTGATATCCACAATAAACTAACTCTCAACCAAGCGTTGTCTGCATTTAAGATATGAGCGTGCAGCTCATGGACTAGTTCTACCATTTGGCTAGCAGAGGATAATAATGATTAAATAAGAACACATATGAAGACGAAATGAATCAAGTTCCCCATTCTTACAAACCCTAAACAAACACTAGCATTCAAGGTGATGAAAACAGGCCTTGGGCCTACTTGTATCATCTTGGATTTGATTTGCAGGTTTCTGCAGCTGATAATTGTGTGCAGGAAAAGATTGTAAAGTTAATTAGGAGACGTTAAATCATGTGCCTGTATGATGAGCGAGATATTATCAATCTGTGTAAAACAATAACATTAGGAAATAAACAAGGTTAGAATATAATTCATCATTTAACTTTTTCATTAAATAGTTGCCAGGATAAACAGAGGGTTTAAATATCTCAATTTTGCCAAATCTTGACAATTCAAATGCCAAACTCTTAGAGATTATCAAAATATGGCATTTTGTCCCAGCTTCTTGTGAGGTCCGGAATGTAAATGGATCTTTATGAATGTGTATTAAGTTGTAGATACAAATAGGAAACAAGGAGTCTGGTTTTATGGTTTCAAGTAGAATATATAGCACCTGTTCGGATTACTTGAGTAATGACTGCCAGGCCTTACATCTAATGAAATACATCCTCTCATTTATCCACTGCCATCAAACTATAGGAATAAATGATTGAGATCAAAACCATACTTATTTATCAAGAACTAACATCTACAAATAAGTTGAGCTAGTACTTTACTATAGTTCAGCATTTTTTGTTTAACAATATCACAGTATTGTAGTACAATATACAAACAATATATACATGATGCACCATCATTCAAAAACGTATTATTAATATAAAGAATTTGGCACAACTGTCTATTACTTTTATCAAAATATTTGTAAAGGGTGAATTGAATCTGGGTTTATGATAACAATTTATGATATAATTGAATCAGGTTCTTAAATCAAAATAATTGAGTTTTTTTGTTGTTTCTTGTTGTGCATCTATAGCCTTGACAGTAGCATCCTGAATCAGCAGGTCACTAACCTGACATGATCTCACCTAAGTAGTTGCTTCTGACTTTCAAATATTGTAACTCTCTGACAAGTCCAGTTGACGTGTAGTCAACAACTATTGACAACTCTCGACAACATTTTTGTTACTAATAATGTTACTAATAATCCACATCAGCCACTGACCAACACTCATCGTCTGTGTTTGTCATTGAATTGGGGGCCAATCTATAGCCTCTAGGGAAGCCAGAAGTAAATTATGGTCTTGCAATTTGGCATCAATTTTGATAGTAGCAAATATAATTAGAAAAGCTGATGTGCTTACAATCACCTGGGACTGATACCAGCGGCAATATGAGGATTCCTGATGTATATGGGTCTGGTAAGTACAGTTATACTGGTGCGGGTCATTTGGTTTTTATCAGATAGCCATGTATGGAAGGAGAGATGTGTTCAGTACTCATTTGGTAAAACATTTTTTAAGCATTGATAATTTTATACCTACATCCTGAAAAAGGTACAAGTGTAATATTTTATGAGACATAAATTAAACTCTAGTTTAAACTTATGATTTTATATGTAGTTTCTTAAGGAACATTAACATTTCACCATAGAGAAATTATTGATAAGATTATCCTATCTTATTCAATAGAAGAAAGAAGGGAAAATGTTGCCAATCCTATAATTTTGCACAAAGGTAGAGATTAAAACATTTGCTTTGTGCATGCCTACTGAATTAGTGTAAGAGCCACCAGATGAATATACATGATGAGAATTCTTCTAAATTACTTAGTTTATGAAAATATATAGTAATGGCCGGTGCCGCTGGTAAGTGTTGATATGCCTGACGACAATGATCATCGGGACACACTCCCCCGCAAGCACCGATGCCTTGGGTAAAAATCGATATCAGACTGCTTTATAAGCAAGAGTGTAGGAGAGTCGAAAGGGAGAGAACAGTAGCGTTTGGATCATACGGATCGGGAGATTCGGAGGGGTTTAGATAGCCATACAATCAAAGGGACATCTGGTGACTTATATGACGTTGTTGCACGACGGCCAGAGGCGAAAATAGGCGGACTCTACGGAGGAAGCTTACTCCTCCTCAAACTGGAACTGTAATACCTTGGACTTATTGTCATCACGAGCAGCTGTACGCATCACTATATCCACCAATAAACTTACCGTACTGCCAAGCGTTGTTCATGTTATGGATTGAGCGCCCATATCGTGGACTCACTCACCACTTCACTAGCATTCCCTTAGAGACAATACCAATCGTAATAATTATATTGGACAATGCACGGTAATGATAATCACCACTAAACCAAACAGTAGCGTTCATTTTCTTGAAATGTTATTTTTCATAGATTTCATTGACCCGATTTATTTAGAACCTGATTTAAACTTTACATATGTCATGGCTACCTGCTTCTAAAATTGAATGCACATCAACAAAACATTATCAAAATACCTTATATGCAATATCATTGAGATGTATTGATGCATTGTATAATGTTACATTATTTCATGAAATACTACAGATTTAAAATTCCTACAGGTTTGATTCTATTCACTTCCATCTAGACATTGTAAGATGGATTATACCATTAGATTTGCCTAATATTTGCTATTCTATTGGTAAATTGCACATGCTTGTATCCTGTATTGGGAAATGGTATATTGATCATTAAACAGTAGTCCATAAAAGCACCATCATTCACAGTAGTCTATACTTAATGAATGACACCATTTGGAAGCATTCTTAAGAATTCTTTTGAGGAAATTCTGAGGTGAGTCATTGACATAGTTATGTGCTTTGTCACAATATTCTCCTTGAGCTCTGAAATTCAATATCTTATATATTGTTAGGCCAAATGCAATAGGATACTGGTTTCAAAAGATATATACCACATCTATTTGTTGGGCGAATGCAGTGAAGCCATCAGAGGAGCAAGAACTGCAAGATTTTGTGGTTGTGTGTCAGCTAAAATGGTCCTGCCTGATCCCACTATATTTGGATGTGTTTTGAAACACCTCTGATTACAATTGGCTCACTTGGATCCCTTCTGACTTGCTGTGTGCTTTACAGACCTACATTCAGAGCACTGGCTGTGGCTGATTTGCTTACATTATCTGTACACTTTATATCAGCATTTGTTGAAATGAGTCCTGAATTACTTGGAAGCAATCCCCTTCAAGAACCAGCAACTGAAAGTTCCTGGACGATCGTTCTTCTCACTCTGGAAAGACTTTTCATTATTTACAGGCCACACAAGGCTAACGTCTTGTGCACAACAAAAAGAGCAATTATAGCAGTACTTGTTTTATGGTTTGTATCTGTGATTGCGAATGTACTAACTTTGCTTTTTTTTACACTAAGAAGTAAACAATTTATGCTAAGGTTTCTATTCACTTACTTGACTTGTTGGATCCTCCCTGGAGTCATCATCCTGATATGTAATGTATTAATCTTGGTCAAGTTGCATGAAGCAAGGGTGGTGCAGGAAACCAGATGCCAAATCTGAAAGCCACCCAGTTTAAAAAAAAAATGTTTAAAAAAAAAGAAAAAGGTTGGAACACCAACAGATGACAACAGATACATCTACAGACCATGTAGACAAATTGACTGGGATGTTGATTATAAATAGAAGTGCTTTTATAGTTCTCAATTTGCCTTATCTGTTAGTGTTTATGTCTTACCAAACCTCTCATTTACTAAAACCATTTTCTGTGTTTGCTTATATTTGCCACCTAACTAATCATTCTATAAACTTTTACCTTTACTGCATTTGTGGAGAAATATTCCGTAAGGAATTGAAACTCATGTTTTTAAATATCTTTGTCAAATGCAAGTGCTGGGATACAGGAAGAAGAACACAGGATATTCAGATACAGGCTGAATCAAATTCACCAAATTGCCAAAGTCCCTTGGAAAATACAAGCCAGGTGTAACAATAGACATAAAAGAACCATGCAGTAAATACACAACCTCAATACAATTGATATTGAACAAGGTTGTATTGTTGTTCTGATTTCATTCAACAAAGATAACATACCAACAAAGTGTTCCTATAACTCAATGTACAATGTTGTATTCAAATATGTATACAGTTGTTCAATTATAGATTACCATCATCACACTATTAAATAATCAACAATAGAATAATATTATAGGACAACTTAAGAAAAAACATCCAGGTAGTACTACCTTTAAGAAAACCTTTTTCCATATAAAGCATCTAGAAGAGTATTTTATGACTTTCCCATCAGTCAAAATATGTTTAAAAGAAGGATTGAATCAGGAATCGTTTTTTTTTTTCTTTCTTTTTTCAAATCTTTTTATTGGGCATGCAGGTTTGGCTTAGTCAGTCTTCCACCTGCTCTCAATTGAAATATATATATATAGTGGAAGGTAGGAGCAGCAGGATACAGAGAACTCAACATATAATAATTTATCATTAAAATGACATGAACATGAGGTAGATGAGATGGGATGGGATAATTGTGATTCCTAATTAACAGTTTACATTTTAACTGTTTATGAAATGTTAAAAATATTTTGAATAATAAAATGTTTATTTTGGATGGTGAATTAAAACAAAAGAGTTTTTGTTGCTTCTCAATATCAGGCATCTGCAGCCTCAAAAGAACATATTTCAAATGCAACAGGTCATGATAGCACCTAAAAGAAAGGTGAAGGGGTCATTCAATTTCCATCCAACCAAATGTCTGAGGGTCATACTGTAGAGAGCCATTTAATGACCACTTCACTAAGAAGACCACCTCTCTTAAAGACCAATTTTTGGCCAGGAAAGAATATTTTCTTCTATTTCATGTTAAATTTAGCTTCACTAAAAACACCGGTCTATAAGTGAGGACCTCACCAAGAGACCACCTAGATCCCAGTCCCAGGTGACTGTTTGCCACCTCTAATGTGGGCAATTCACCCTTGTTACAAGACATGCATGTAATCAACTTCACATAATTTCCATGTACAAAAGTCCAAGGTGGCATATTAGCTGTCCAGGCCCATGTGTTTATTTCTCTCACTTTGGCTGCCCAGCCCTTCCCTACCCCCTCAGAATCTAGGGTGGCATATTTGCTCACTGAAGGAGTGATTTCATCTCACCTTGGCCACCCACCAGCACTCTCCTGCCTCTCCAAGAATCTCCAAATGATTTTTCAAACAAGGGCACTAGATGCAGAAGCAACAGCGCTAATTGCAGAATAAAGTGTCAAGTCATCAGCCGCATAGACAAACAAGAGCGTCAACAAGGGTGTAACCGGCAGAAGAACAAAGAGAACTGCAGACCGCCAACCAGATGAGCACCAACAGACATACAGAAAGAGCACAGTGACAACCAGTACAACCGAGACAACCACAAAAACATTTACACCTGGCACCCAACCTTCTCTAGTATCAGAATCAACCAGAGTCATGGGTTTGTTTATACTGAAGATCAGAAGGATATTTGAGAGTTCTATGAGCCTCAATTTCAGACATTTTACGAAATTGTTGTATTCATTGTATTATAGTTCGATGAGCCCAATTATTAACTACTCACAACTATGAACTATTATATACTTTACAACCTGAAATTGATTGCTTACGTGAGGTACAGAAATGGATAAATCCTGAAGCCTCTGTCTGAGGAGCAGAAGGTTAAGACTAGGCAATGGCCACAAGTCATTCAGATCTTATTGCTCTACTGCCTTTAGCCTTATTAAACAAATATCACAATGAATATCATAACATCATCTCAACTCAACTCCCCTGAGAAAAAGGGATTAAAATCTGTCCACTTAAATGTCAGAAGCCTTTATCATAAAATGGACCATATACAAAATGCATTCTCTGTGTTTGATATCATCATGTTAACTGAAACTTGGCTGGAACCCTACATCCCAAACTCAATTATATATGTGTGGGTACCATCTAATCAGATGTGATAGGAAAAGAGGAGAAAAAAAGAGAGGTGTGTGTGTTTTTATTAAAGATAACATCCAATGTTATCCCAGACCCTCAAACAATTGCACAAAGGTAGAAATTAATTCGTTTACTTTGCGCATGATGATCGAAATAGTGTAAAGGTCACCAGTTGAATATAGGGGGATAATAAGAATTCTTCCAAATTACTTAGCTTATGATAATACACAGTATAAATATAGCAGGTGCTGCTGGTAGGTGTAAATATACCTGATGGCAATGTTCAGCAGGGTACACCTCCCCCCAACAGGCGTCGATGCCTGGGGTAAAAATCAATACCAGACTGCTATAAGAAGCGAGAACGCAGTGTAAGAGCAGAGAGAAATTCATTAACGTTTGGACAATACGGATTGAGAGATTCGAGGGGTTTTAGATAGCTACGCAAACCACAGGGACATCTGGTGACTTACACTGTACTACCGCACTACAGCTGAAGGTGACATTAGGCGGACTCCAAGAAGAAAGCTTACTCTACACTGAATTGGAATTGTCGCACTTAGGAACTTATCATCTCTTCACTGGCAATTGTACGCATCACCGTATCCACCAATAAACTTACCCTACTGCCGAGCGTTGTTCATGTTATGAATTGAGTGCCCATCTCGTGGACTCACTTACCACTTGACTAGCACCCATTAGGAATAATATTAATGACAGTGATTATCTAGGACGATTCACTATAACTATAATTAACCATAAACTTACTGTATCGTTCACAATGACAGAGGGTGATGTTGAATATATTAATTTATCAATTAAGCCAAAACTGCAAAATAACTATGCAACTGGTAGTAGTCTATAGGCTACCTGATGGATCACAACATAGGTTTATAACTACACTATCGAATATACTGACCCCAATAAATAGGAACAGGATAGAGGTGATGATTTGTGGTGACCTTATTCTGAACTATGGATCCAATAACAGACCTGAGAGGACTAAATTATAAATACTTGTAAAGAAACATAACTTATCTCAACTTATCAACTCTCCTACTAGAATAACCAAGGACATAGCTAAAACTATTGATCTGTTGTTCACGGATATTCGTCATTACTCTGATGTTGGTACTCTAAACTACAACATAAGTGATTACCCCCAAATTTATTTAAGGATAGACAACGCCTCTCAGGGGCCATTTCATGATGGTCTCTTTGAGGAGGTCTTGGCCAATTATTATACAGGGCAATGATTTGTATCATACAGATTTAAATAGTCAATAAACAGCTCAATCCATTGATATTTTTTATTTTGCTTTATGTTGGGCACAACTTGTGGAAATTGACCAGGATGTGAAAAAAGTCATTTTTTACTTTTATTTTTTAAACAAGGATATCTCGCTTAATAATAAAGATAAACGCATGAAATTTTGTAAATGCCTAGAAAAGATTCATTTGAAGGGAAGCTTGTCTCAAATTTCTAATTCATGTCCTGGTTTTTGTTTTATTAAATGTAAAAAATTAATTTGAAAAAAATCACCAAAAGTTTCCCGTTTTTTGACATAAAATAAAAACTAATGCCTAAATAAAAAATCTGAGACACTGTTCCCTTGATACAAATGTTATAAACAAGCTCCCCAAATTTCATAACAATCTATCAAGCGATAGCTGAGATATTCATGTTCAAAAAATAAAAAGTCAGAAAATTCTTTTTTCTGCTCTTTTTTCTTTAATAATGGCGTGATAACAGTGTATCTTATGTCAAAAGATAGAGAAAAATATGTTCTATTTACACTACATATATAAAACGGCACGAAAACGAGATTTGCTCCATGCGACGCCATGTTTTTTCGCTGGTTTCAGCCTTCCATAAATACCTTAGTGCTTGGACAAACCCACCTGCCGCTTAGCATCCAGCGGGAGCAAATCACGGCAAAAAGAGATCTACATTTCAATTTGAACTTTTTCTCTATATATGTATAAGATTTCGTCATTCCCATTCAATCAAATGGCATAATAAACACTCAAAAAAGTAATGGTAATCATTGAAAAAAAGATCGCAGGGTCACTGACGTGGATATTCGTGACGTATTGCAACATGCGTCGTCAGGACGACATGCGTCGTTAGGGTGACGTGCGTCGTTATGGTGAGCCTGCACTGTGCAGTGGCGGATTTAGTGGGGTCGCCGTTATTGTTTTTAATGTACAATTCTTGGATCTGGATGCTCCAGCGTATACGGAAGATGTAAGTCTGAGGGTTTGGGGAGAATTCCCAACCATTCGCGCATCGCGTCGTGAACATAGCGACGGGAATGCTGGGGTCAGCTCCTAGCATAGTCTTGCTAGTAACGCATTGAATTACAGTCTAGTAGTAGTGTTAGTAGAAGTTTTATTGACAACTCGGAGTCATATACACTGATCTCATGATTACAGTGGCCAAAGCTAAGCCTGAAGACTTCACCCGAAACCACGGGGGTGGACGGATAATGCTACTTCGGGAGCTGCTAACTGGAAAGTGCATACCTCGGCGCCGATAACGCTACTTCCGGAGCCGATTTTCCCCCTCCTTTTTTACCCTTGAAAATCTCTGCACCCATCCTAGCTTTCTTTGCCGAGACGCGGAGCGTCTTGTATTTGATATAAACTATGTTTTTCTACCTCTAAAAGACACTGCGCGATACTGATTACCGCCTATGGCTTGCTGAGAGGTGTTGTCTATCCTTAATAAAAAGGAGAGTTAGAAGTAAAATACTAAAGACCCAAACTCTGGACAGATTCTATATGAATTATAACACTGAAATTTTTAAAAGAAAGAATAATTTGTTAAAGAGTAATAACAAATGATTTCATCTCATTCCATCGCATAGACCCACCCCAAATGCTGTTTTTATTGCAAAGAACTGTATATAGAGAGTTATAACTAACCACCTGCTCCCAAAAAATGAGTGCATTGCATAGGATAGGGGAGCAGGTGGAAGATCGGCTACGCCAAACCTTGTGGACCCAATAAAATCAATTTAAAAAAACAAAAATACTGTATGAGTCTGGGCCAAAACACTAATAGGATTGAAATATCTGGGATACCAGATATGATGGCATTGTAGAGCCCAACATGACAGCTAAAGCACATAAATTTCATAATATGTATGTATCAGGAACTGCCTGCTATTGGATAGGGCGGCATCATGTTATTGGATAGGGCTTTCACCACCAGACAACAATGTATTATGTTGGGGTCGTCGGAGGGTGGCTGTATGGCCCAGAGGGGATAGTCATTTAGTTTTATCTTTTAGCACCAAAGCAATATTCCAAATATGCTTTTAAAAAAAAATACTGCAAATGAGGAGTGGCGCTTACAGCCTGTCAATATGCTCCACCTCCTGTATGTACCACTCTTCGGCAGTGCAGGTGATAAGTATATATAGTATATTGATTCATATCTACCTCTGACCATTTTATCTCTATAAGTCTAAACATTATATTTCAAGAATATCTGGTTTAAGGCAATTGACTGAAATGAAGTAGATATTTTACTTTGTAACCTATTCATCTTTGTCAAGGTTGTCTCCTCAGACAACTTCTGTGGAGTACTAGTATGAGGTTTATTATGTTCACTGTGCTGCTACGATTAGCAAAAGCCCAACAGGCCAAGGACTGAAATGGAACCTAAGGTGAAGCTAAAAGACTGAATATGACATAAAAGACTATTCTATGTAATGGATTCATACTTGAGAAATCATCAATTGTTTTAAACAATCACTGATTATGGTTGTAGCAAAGGCAATGTCAGTATCTCAACATTTACTGCAATGTCAAGATCTTGTTTGTTTACCTAATTATTCCCATTGATCAATGTACATAAAGTAGAATGTGTTTTACGATACTGTCCATGGTGCATATATCATTCCAATGACCTCATACACACCAATACTCCTACTACCAATTAAATAAAAAACAATAATTTATCTTATCCCAGTAGCTCATCAGACAAGAGGCAGATTTATATCACTTACATTACCTATACCAAATATAATTAGCCCATTATCACAGTTAGATAAGATGAACGACACAGCAGATGAAGTAGATGATTAATGTGATTGTGAAGTCTTTATCATGTGCTATATTTTCATGCTCCTTTCCCACTCAATGCAAGGATGATCCACTGAAAACATAACTGTTGAATAATCCTACTCTAAAATAACAAATAAGCATTTCATTAATTATACCATTATATTATTTTCAAATCTATGTAACGGTGATTAAAAAACACCCTATGGCCAATAATGCACAATACAAGATGAAAATCACCAACTTACAAATGGTGCCTCATAGAATAGTGCCAGTTTCTGAATAAGTAAGCATCGCATTGAGCTGGGTTTGACAGAGTTTTATAGAAGCTGTCATTCTATAAAATACATGCAAACATACTCTTCCAATTCAGCATTGGTTCAGGAATAAAACAGAAAAAGTAGAACTACAATCTTTATACTAAGCAAAGCTACCAAGCAGAAGAAGCTAGTGAGTATTTTTATTTTGGGTGAAAGTACAGATAATGGACAATTATGTTATTTTTTTGCTGAAGATGCATCATCAGCCAAGTATTTTTACATTTTTACATTTACACTGAATGATTCCATATTTAGACTTTATTGATGCATATTAATGTAAATAGATGTATAAACATGCAAATGGTTGGAAAGATAAAATATCAATAACATATCCCAATAGTTTTCTGTTTTTAAAGTTGCTGATGTTAGCTGCAATAAACCATCTAGAAGAGTGGGTGAAGTGAGATGTTTAGTTCAATTTTTAGAAACTGTTTAGAATTATTGGAAATTTATTCCTTATTCCTTTGATAGTGTTTAGAAGGGAATTTCAGTGACTATAATGTTTGTATCTACTATATTTCTGTATCGATTTTAAACATTGATCTGTTCTTTTGATATTAAATTTTATCTTATTTATTTGCAGCAAAAAAAAAGAACTATAAGATGGCAATGGCAATGCGCTTCTGGATATTGGTATTGCTCTTCCAAATTTCCAGTTCAATGAGTAGTATACAAAACCTAATAGGGGATGTGAATGAAATGGATGGCTATTACTTCACTAAATTTGGGAAAGTTCTTATGAAGCAAAGAGGTCGTTTAAAATATATCTTTGAACTTGGAAACTGGAGGCTTAATGTTAATTGGAATGTGGGTCCTTCTTTCCTTGTTTCCCCTATCAAAGATGAAGAAAGAAAACTTGAGAATGTTGTCCACAGTTTAAATCAGTCATCATTTCACCTTAATGCTGTCAACAAGATAACTGGTCATGTCTGCAACATCTCAGTAGACGGTCCACAGACAGTGAGGAATTATTTACGTATTTACCGCAGAATGAAAGAACAACATCAGGACAATTCTGGGATGGTAGGACTACAATTCAGCTTATATGATCATGTTGTTGCCCTCCACGGTTTTCAAATTGCTGACAAGAACAGAGAGGGAGAGTTCAAATTTCTACCATACAGGCTTCAAGATTTAGCAAATATTTTCAGGTTTTTGAGTCCTTCAAGGCCACAGATTTTACCAAACGACATGCTGGAGATAACTGTCACAGATGGATGTCTCAGGGATTCTACCATAAAGGAGCTAATAAATGGCACAAACATATTTAGAACATCAATATCTGAAGCGAGCAAAGATCCTGAATGTTCATCATTTAGAATTCCCAAATCTGAGTTATGTCTTAAGGTCTTCATTAATACTGGTATTGAAACACAAATCAGGCATATCTTTATGTTCTTCCTTCACATCCAAGATGAGTTCTTTCAAATGCAAAATACTGGGAAATGGTCTGTAAACGTACGACAAGTGTGCATGGTTGTCCCCTCTAAAAGATTAGATCTTTCAATTTACAAAGACTTAATTGTGAGTGAATGTTGCTTTATTCAAAAATCAGAGTCTACAGTGTATGCAGAAGGAAAAAAACTGTTTTATTGTCACAGGCCCTACTACATTACCAACCTTCTGGGATTGTTAACAGTCTTTATGAGTTATGTTGCTGTTGGAGCTGCCCCATTGATAATTCAGTGGATTCCATCATCTGGTCAGTGTCCCCAAGACAGGTAATTAATATATGTATGTTGAATTAATATCTTTCCACTTTCCATGTCTCTTCATAATGCATGTTTTGATAATCTCAGGAACATTATATTATAGGCACTTACTTTACAGCATTTATGCTGTTTATATATTGCTTTAATTGTATGTTACAGCATAAGCATTTTAATAAATGTGTTTGTTATTCATCCTTAATTATGACTATCAAAGTATAAACAAGTTCACTTCACCTCCTGATGGCCCAACTGTATTGAACCTGGGACAACCCATAAACTTCCCTTGGTGTCCATCTGTGGGGTTGGAGTCTAACATATTTTGTACATGAGTCATCAGTAAAATATCCCTAAGTCGGCCTCCTGGGTAGCTTAGGACTAGGATAAAGCCCTTTTTAACCTTTTGCATGTACTCCTTTAATAATCATCAAAACTGCCAACAGTAAGCAAGTGAAATGTTGCTAAGAACCGTTTGGACAAAATGCAGCTGTCAGATATATAATTTCTGAAAGAATTCATTTTCTATGATTAAATTAAGAATAAAAGTAGGTTCTTCCTATCAGACCTCATTCTGTAAGACTCCAGGAAACTTTTTGGTTCAACAATAGGGTCCCTTAAACTTGTGACCTGCATCTTCTGTTCCCCTTGGTCCTCTCATCTAAGTCCTTATAAAAACATAGTTCAAAAGGATTCGCTGGTCCACTCTACCACTGCCGATTACTGGTAGGACACATAACTAGAGTGTAGAAGCAGCCGCATTTAGAAGTGTATGTAATGACCATCATAATGATTGATCAAAAGATTTTTACTCAAGCACACTAAATAATGCACCTTTAAAATACAATAAAAGAGCAACATTTGGTTATTTGTGTATATTCATATTTCATTTGTTTTAAATCAATGTTCATTATGAAATGTATACAGAACATTTCCTCGATTTACACTTGTTGATTAGAATTTCTCTTCTGAGACAAAGAATTTTTCAATCACTAAAAGTAGGCTAAAACCAAAACTAAGAAAATTCACAATCACTAGTTTAGCTAGCAGAGTGACCTAAATACATGTATGGATAAATGATTTATATAAAAGACAACAAATAACACAATTTATGGAAATAAAGCCATTAAAGTCAGCACATATAATCATTTCGCAATTAGTTTATAATTCTATACCTGTTTCATCTTTACTCTGTTAAAGCATTGCTATCTGGAAAGAATTAATAGGGTGTGAACCATTATGCATTCTTTCAGAGGAACTTTGACAGGAGAAAAGACAGAACATGGAGAGAAAGCTATTGAAGAAAAGTTAACAGTCTTTGATATAAAAGAAACAGAGGACAATGAAGCCACAAAATCAGATGAGCCTACTGCAAGAATATTTGAAGAAACTTCCTTTTTGGAGAGACCTGCTCTTAATCGAGGAAAGGTTTATGTAAGGTTGATGTTTCTTGATAGTGATTCAGGGTACCATTTTGACTTAAAAACTATGTTATGGTACCTCTTTGGTTTTTATTTTCAAAATAAAGTAGTTACCCGAATACGGCGCTTTATTTTCCTATTTTTCCTTAACACCTTGCATTCTCTAGTCTCCCTGCAGATGTATTTATATTATAGAGATGTACATGATGAAACAGTTCATTTTCACTATACTTGGATGTTTGATTTAATTGGGTACTATCCAGGAAGACGCCTGTTGAGAAAAAAGAAAGAATTCGATACTATGCTTATTTTGTCGCTGTTGGTTAAGCCAATTTCCATTTCCTTCATTCAGTTCATTGCCTTATGTCCACTGCTTTGGAAAGAGAAATCAATTGCTGAGAGCCTCTACTGGGAGGAAAGGGAAACTGCTGTTGGGAAATGGATGAAACCAGACGTAACAATTCATGAAACTGGGATTGGATCTGGATCTTTTGAAACAAAACTTTTTAGAAACATGCTAACCCGATTAGCATATTTATTATCATTTAAGTTCTGGCAATACCTGTTCAGGAAATGTATATTCATTGTGGATTATTCATTTATGATGATACTCCTTGGTCCATTAAAATGCTTTCTCCTGCCTTTCTTAGCTTTGGTCCACACAATCCCAATTTTCTCAACATTCAATGGGTTTTTCATGAAAGATAAGAAAGGCATTCATTCTTTATCAATCAAAATGGTTGTCAAAGATTGTTTCTGGGACTAGTGTGCTTTTTTGGCATGTTGCTTCCATTTATTGCTATCCATCTGTTTGCAGCCACTTTCTTTGTAATCAACATAGTGAGATCTCTAAAAAGTACTTTGACTTCAATTATACTATTGGTTTCAGCTTTTATCAACATTAAAGACACCTTTGTAGAGTTAGAAGATGAGTACAGAAAAGTGAAATTAACAATATTCAATATTGTTACAAACATGCAGAGTTCTTCAGATGAAGAAGAGCACAAGCTTGGTCAAACACTTCTCTTAGATGTTGGTGAATCTTCAAAGGCAATTCCAAAAGCACTGTTTGACAAGGTATGTGAAATATACAAACCCTATAGTAAAGCATTAGTGAAGGCACTAGTGATTCTTATTATAAAACTGTCCTTTCTTGCACTTGGTTACACAGTTATATCTGACTACCAGGTGTTTAGTCAGCTCTCACAGTCGGGAGAGAGTATAATCACGGTTCTCTTCGTAAGCATCCCAAACCTACTTCTCAAGAGAAAAACAGATGCTGAGAGTCAGTTGGAGCAAGAATATACCACACTTAAAATAAAAGCCATAATCTTAAAAGTAATACAGTGTAATGCCATCAAAATAATAGAGTGATACATTTGCTTAATCTAATATAAATCATGCAGGATACCTAATGAGGAAGAGGATGGTATTTTCTAGGCCACTGGTTACTAGCCAAATTTCATCAGTTCACCATAGTTGAATCCAGTGGCAGAGATAGTCCAAGGCCCAGGAAACTAAATCACTATTATTTAATTGAGATAAGCATGATTAACTGAATATAACAGCCAGGGAATTTCTTGGTTGTTTCTTTTTTATGTTTCATTGTTTACAATGGTAAAATCTCTAGTTTAATCTGTGGTTTAGATTTGAGCTAAGCAAGCAAAAAAGCCTACCTTTGTGTCTTCTCTGAGTCTTTAGGTTTCCGGCTACTGCAAAACAAATACAGTTCTGGTCAGACACCCAGGAAATGCCACTAGAGGTAGGCAGTATTAGGTGAAGGTAGATATGGGGAGGACTGGGTATCCATTTATTAAAAATGTGTAATAATTAAAATGTGATGATGTTGTCTGCACTTTCTGTAATAGCTGATAGGTCTAAATGAATAACTGATAATCTCACTTTTGTTCTTAAAATTTTGATTATTGTCTACCTTTTGGATTATTTATATATATTTTATTGGATGCCTTGAAAACTGCTTTGATCATTGCATTTTGTACTCTTGATATACTGCTCCTTATAGAGCTTTCTAACCTCAGCATTTCCTCAGGGCACACCATGGCAGGACTGAGAATAATTATGCAGATGGGTGGTCTACCTAACCTAAGTATATCTCTTTATATACCCTACTTGTGTGTCTTTTATAATGCTTAACCACATTTGATATTGATATATTACCACTGCGTAGGAAACTTGTACATTTATAATTATATATTACAAAACTATTTATATAACAGAAGTAGATATATTACAAAAGATAATTTGAATATTTGTCAAAGATTCAATTCAACGAAGTATGAGGAATTGTTTCATTGCTGGGCTTTTCATATTCTGCTTTAAAGAGTGTGGATATATATGCATGATTAGAAGCATCGTGACCTCCCCCTTTTTCAAAGAGACTTAAAATTCACATAGAGAAAAAGCACCACATGTCTGTGCATAAATGCATGTTTTTTAGGACTTAGCCTATAGCCAATCCCTCCCCTTTTGAAGTTCTGGATCCGCCTCTGATATGACAGTCAATATATTATAACTATTATATAAATGTATGCATATGGATATATGTAAGCTTGTAAAAGAAATTACAAGGATATATGAAGGTTTACTGAGCCAGACCTGTGTCCTTGACAGTGTCCTGAGCAACAGAGGCCTTTTAGACAATATCAACTGGTTGTTACATCAAATGGTTTAGAAACAGCAAAACCTTTCTTTGTCAACTTTGATTGTTGTACAGTGTATAATCAATTACAGTTTCCCATCACATGTCAAAATACAGAATACAATTTGCTCCAGACTGTGACACATTGCAAAATAACAATTGTAAAAGGATAACTTTAAGATAACCTTAAGATAGATATCCCAACAAGCACATGTGCTTATAATGTTGTTATAATTGTTCATTGCCCAATTAGCTGCACTTGCCTATGCAAAAGAGCTGGGTGTGATGTTAAACATATTGCGTATATTTATTCATCTACATATCTAAATGTTTATATATATATATATGTATGCATTTTTATATAGACATAGAAATATCATGGAAAGCTCTTCTATATGTTGACTTTTGACTGTTTGAAAACCACCCAGTCAACTGTGACAATAGTGTAATCGTTTCCAATCTTGTTGCTTTTTGTAAGCCCAAGTTTTCTTTGCATTACATAACAGAGTAACTGAGGTTTTCCAGTCTCAACATATATATATATATATACATATATATATATATATATATATATATATATAAGGCCTCTGGGGATATTATTGCTTGCAGTGAACTTATGTCACTTTGTCCAAGCTGGAGAAAAGACCTTAAAGCTCAGACAGTCTAAAAATGTCAATTTAGATCTCATCCACAATGTTATGTACCTTGATTGTTGTATGGTGCAACTGCATGTTGTAACTGTTTATGGAGTAAAAACATCAAATATTCAACATAAACTACCTTGTGTCTCTTTGCCTCAAATGATTAGATTATTATGTAAATATTTTATTTATATGTTAATGTGTGTTTGTACACACAAACTCGTGTTTAAAGCAGTTCAAAGAAGTACATCTACAACTTCCATTGAAATTGTATGATTGGATCATGTTATTAGTCTAATTTTACTTTGATTACAGCAAGGTCAGTAATGAATAAATTAGACATTTGACTGCAAGACAGTACAGTATATACCCAAGACAGGAATCACTATCCCATCCCACAGAAGTTATGTGCAGGATGGTCTAGGGCTCATGCTGTAGTAAATTACTTGCTTATATTATATTGTAGAGAATGATACATATATGCAGATGATATGGTTATTGTTGCCTTCAGCACAGATATATGTGCACAGACATGTGTTGGTGTATGACAAGGACATATAGTTATATAAATTGATACAACTGAGTCACTGGCTTTTGAGGCCCAAATTTGTCATTCATGGGTAATGGTATATGTAGAAGAATTTATGTGTTGGTATGACAAGGACATATGGGCCACTCTCCGGAAATCTCCTCAATTGATAAAAACGGTATAATTGAAAGTCAGAGGCCCCTTATAGAAACATTTCTCATGCTTATTCAATCTTGATACTACCTCAACGTGGTATAGGCTTAGACAATTCAGAAAATGTATGGTTTCGCCAATATAAAGTCTGGGAATATGTTAGAAATATAATGAAAACATAGAAAAGTACCATAAAAACCTATGGTAAATTATTTTCTTATTGCACCTCCTTTAAACACAAACTCTATTTTGATAATCTTGACATAGTTCCAACATACTCAAATAGTGTTCGCTACGTACAGAACCAACCTATGTAACATACAGAACCAAGCTTTCACTAGATTTTTTTGTTTTGTAGAAAAACAACCTTGACAGCTACTGTTTTTATACTCCCTTATATTAGGTGGATACAGTTGCTCCCAAAAATAAGTATTTTGGCTGAATAGTGCAGGAACATAGGCATAATTATAGCAGAAATAGCTTGGTTATGTATGTTAAAGGGTTTGTAACATAACAGCATAGCTTACGAAATACTATTTTTAGGAATGTTTAACACATTTTCTCCAAGTATAGAAAATGGCTTCCTGGAGGCAAGACTCTACAAAATGTATATTTCTAGCATTAGATGGCCAAAAAGCTTGGTTTTGTATGTTACAAGCTTAGTTATGTACGTTACATAGGAAATATAAGGCAATATTTTCAAATACAAATAAAATTAACAATAATTTTTATAAAGTTGTCCCCTTTCGGATATGGATTACAGGTGAATGCATCTTACAATTTATGAGCAAAAACCTTGATTTTATGATGTTTGATTTTTTACCTACTTTCATTGGAAAATTGCGGAATTTTCCCGAGAATGGTCCATATAGCTATATTCATTGAGACAAGTGTACCATAATTTATCTCAGGGAACCTCCACTAGGTGTCAGGACCACACCACCACCACTTCACTGCAATTCAGACACTGGTGGAGGCCATACATTACACTGTTTGTGCCTTGTATGTACAATACACTTTTTTTTTTTGATTAATCAGGCAGATGTCCTGCCACTGGCTTTTCCAGCCAAAACTATTGTCTGCCTCTATTATTCGCATGGGTAACAGAAGAAGCATTCATATGGCAGAAAATGGATCAACATAATTATACTCTAAAGCATATACTTGAATGCATTAAATGAGCTGACCATTATAGGTGTGTACACATAGAATCATCAATGTAAAACCTAAATATTGACAAAGTTGACCATGTTTAAAAGAATGTTTGAATGTGTAATATGATTATTATTATCATCATATTAATATATATTTTGAGGAACATGTACGATTGATTATAGGGGCAACCTAATTGATATTCATGAGTATCATGTAAGTCACATGGTGCTCTTGGTGGCAATTGTTGTATCCATAGATGCCATTAGCCTTCACATGTTCCCACTGATTCCAGAATTTTTTCTTTGTTTAATTATTAATAAAAGGGCCGACGTTATTATATTCCTGATTTGGCAATTACTGGCAATATTATGTCTGTTTTCCTACTTCAAATATATACTGCAAAAAAAGATGAATTTAGTAGAGAGAAAAAACATTTACGGTTAAGGACACATGACAAATTGGATTTGAGCAGTTCATATATGGGCAAAGCACATGTAATGAGCAGTCGATTCTGTGTGGGTATGAAACTATGCAATAAATTCTATAAAGCATAGCAATTAGAATTAATTGTTGTTTTGCATTGAGGTAGCAATTAGATACTTTGTGCATATGGTCAGTATAAAAGAATGATAGTTGATGGGAGGTCACCAGATTGCGAAAGATATAGTATAAAACGATGAAAAATTGTAAGAAGAATTCTACATAGTACAGTTATTATAGGTAACACCTTTGATGGGTATAGTAAACCTGTACCTGTAACGGTAGGTGAGATCCACCTATCAGCGGCAGTGAAAATCAATAACCAAGGGATGTAAAGGGATGACAACGGCTGGTTAAGAGTTAACCAATACACTTTTGGATCAAAACAAATTAAGAACAACTGCATCAATTCGACAATTTACCCTAATAGGTATTGTTGATTGATTTGGTATTCCACTTTATGTCAGTGACAGATCTAGAACAGCAACAATACTACAGTAATGGTCTGCGGTGATATTTTTCATATCTTCAAAACTTTCTTTTTATCATTTTCATTTTTCATTTTTATTATCCCATACTCGATTACAAGAACTAATCTTCCATAAAGGTATTAAGTTTAACAATACATGATGATGACTATTTGTAAAAATTTGACTCAGCCATCACACTTTTCACCTACCTAGGCCCTAACACATGTGCTTTACAGCCAATTTAAAGTCCTGTCTTGAAGGTGGATTTTTTTATTACAGAGGCCATTTTTATGTGCAAAGATAAAACATTTTGAATGTTGTAAATGAGCAGTAGGTTTTAAAGAATATATAATCACAGTGGCCTTTCATATATCATCATACTATTGTCATTGTTATGATTAATCATTATGCAACTGTGGCCCTTTGCACGATTACCTATAATAACAAGAAGACTAGTACTGTTATTTGACTGTGGAGTTTTGTCAGGCACTTCAATTTAACCCATACCCTCTTGTGAGAGGACTTCAGACTTTGAAAGCAACCCTCGATTGCAGTTGGTCAGAAGTCAACAATTTTTGAGTTCAAAACATTTTATTCCCTTGTAAGACATGTCAGCTGCCAACTGACATTCATCGGTGTTTGTCATTGAAGTGTGAACCACCCTTTTTCCTATATGGAGTTAGCAGTGCATTACGGTTTTTTCCATTTATGATTGATGTAGGCAGTGGCAAATGAAATTAGAAAAAACAAATATGATTACCATCAACTGGGAATAATATCAGCAGCAATTTTAGTGTTCTTGATGGGCCATAGATATGCTGGTGCCGGTCTTTTTTTTTACCAGATGTTTATAGACATGTATGGCAGTAGAGAGGTTGTTTAGTCAGTCCATGGTGGGCAAAACAGTTATCAGCATTGTTAGTGCACTCCTAGTTCCTGAGAAAAGAAAAGCCAAGGCAAGTATTACGTTTGTTTAAGACATGAACTATACTGTAGTTTCATTTCAGGATTCCATAGTTAAAACCTTATAAGTACATTTCAGTCCAAAGACAAAGACATTATTCTCAAATACGAAAAGCCATGTGTATGAATAGGCTGCATTTCCTGACATGTTATTTATCTAGATTCATAAACATTAAAGCAGGACTTTCATCAAGAATCTGTTTCCAATATATATATATATACGATAGCTACATGCTTATAAAACTGTATTCTGATCAATGAAACAATATCAGTTATGTCTTATATGATGTATGGTATAATATATCATATATCAATATAAAGAAATATATATCATCTTGTGTGTGTTGTATCATTATGTGAAATATTACAATTTGAAATTTTAGGTTTCATAGTATTTTACTTTAGTCTATGCACATGGGCTACAACAAATGATATGTCACTTAAAGAATATTCAAAAGATAAATTGAACCTGCTCATAGAAGTCTATATCTTCCATGACAACTAATCTACTTGAAAATATATTTAAGAGTTCTTTAAAAAATGATTGTGTATGTAAGTTATTGTCATAGTCATGTACTTCGTTCCAGTACTTTCTTTGAGCTCTGAGATCCTATGTCTTTTTCATTCTTGGTCTGAATGCAATTGGATACCTCTATCAGAAAATACATCAGTCTTTTTTTCATCAGACAGGTTCGGTTAAGACAGCAGAGGAGCATCAGCTACAAGATTTTGTGTTCAACTATAACAGCTAAAATGACACTTTCTGTTGTCTATAATATCTGGAAATATTTTAATACATCCCTAATAGCAATTGGCTTATTTGGCCACTTTCTGACTCTCTGTGTGCTATGCCGCCCTGTATTTACTGAGAAAAGTACTACTATCCTTCTGAGAGCCCTCGCTGTTGCTGATTTGGTTTTATTGTCCACACACTTTTATGCTGCTGGTATTGGACTGACTCCTGAGTTACTAGAACTCGGTCCCTTTCAAGTACCAGCAACTGTAAGTTCATGGACCATTGTTCTTCTCACTATGGAAAGACTTGTCATTGTTTACAGGCCACACCAGTCTATTGTCCTGTGTACCAAGAAGAGAGCAATTCTAGCAGTACTTGTCTTATGGTTTATAACTGCAATTGTCAGTGTAGTAAATGTATTTTTGTTTTATCAAAGAATGGAGCAATTCATGCATAGGTTTCTATTAACATACTTGACTTATGTTGTCCTCCCTGGACTCATCATCCTGATATGTAATGTTTTAATCTTGGTAAAGTTGCATAAAGCGAGATTAGAACGCCAACAGATGACAACAGATACATCTTCAGACCATGTAGACAGATTGACTGGGATGTTAATCATAAATAGCTTTGCTTTTATAGTTCTTAATTTGCCATATCTGGTAACATTTATGTCTGTCAATCCACATGATCAATACCTGGGACCATTTGCCATGCTTTCTTATAGTTGTCAACTAACTAATCATTCTATTAACTTTTATCTTTACTGCATTTGTGGAGAAATGTTCCGTAAGGAATTGAAACTCATGTTTGTAGCTATCTTTATCAAATGTAAGTGTCGGGCTACACATAGAGGAGCACAGGATGTTCAGTTACAGGCTGCACCAAATTCACCAGATTATCAATGTTCCTTAGAAAATACTACCCAAGTGTAAAGATAGACACAAAAGAAGCAGCAAATACACAACATGAACAATTAATGCTTTACAGTTCTGTATTTTCTTGTTAAAATGATTACATACCAGCAATGTTGATGCAGCCAAATATGCAATGGTGTATTAAAAAATGCATAATCATAATGTTTCAATATTATGTTGTATCAGAACCTACCACCAAACTCATTTTAACAGCATTATCTTAACAATTCACATCGTTGTTCTACTGTTTCAGCAATGAGACCATGTTGTAAGACAACAATGTATAGAATGTATAGCACCACCTTTAAAAAAATGTGTTTTTAATCTAAAGCATCTAGTACAGCAGTTTATTACTATTCTAGTCAATCAATATATATTCAAAGTGAAGATTGAATCACCAGCTATGTTAAAATTGTATTGTGTAATTGAATGTTTATTTTGTTTGGTGAATTAAGACTATTGATTTTATTAAGGAAATTAATCTGACATGATCTTACATCAAAAGGATGATTAATTTGTAAGTGCTATCCTTTAAAATTAAGATCATGAATGATCACTGGGAACTGCTTGACAAAGACCTTTATGCAAAATTGTGTCAAGGTAACAGATTAAGAATTAATGTTTTAAAAAAAGCAAACCTATGATTATTGGCTCTAAAAGAAGGGGGAACTGCATAATACTCTCCAAACTAAAACTGAATGACCAGGAAAATGATTACATACTTCATTATAGTTGATAATACCTTCTCTTCCATGTATCCTTACAAGTTAACCCAATATGCTTTGATGAATGTCCTTGTCTATCTATGATAAGATCTATGTGCATTTGATTTACATTGAAATTTCTCCAACACATAACAGTAACCATGGCTTTGAATGTGCACTGGGATGTGCTAATAATACTATAATAATCTGCTCTACACTGCCAGCATCTATTTGCAATCAGACTTGATTAATACTTCAACTATATGTACAATATTCCATCCTAAATTATCATGCAAAATGTTGGACTTAGGTCAGAAATTCGATTTAACAAATCAAAGATATGCCAACTGGATGATGCCTGTTTTGATGTAGAATTATGTTTGTTGTAGCTTCGATGTAGGACACATGAAATCAGATGTACACTTTTTTCTGTCAATAAAAGCTCTACTACTACTACTATAAACAATAAATGATTTTGTATTTTCCATATTATTCCTGTATTATTATTGTTAAGTAATCTAAAATCTAGAGTCAGTCAAAATGAATATGCAGGTGCTAAAAATACTGTAAAATCAGCTATCAATGGTAGGAAGAATCACTCATCCGCCTGCAATATCTATGACAAATAGGTTCACACTTCCGCCATTTATATTTCATTCGAACACCTACTTCAAAGGTTGGGTAATTTTACTGCTAAATACCCTATATAATAATATACACCCCAAACACTTTCAGTATAAGGGATATAAGCTAATTAACCAACACTTGGGTTTTAAAGGTACAGATTCATATCCTATGTTCTTTCAATTGGCCTTCCATTTAATTAAAAAATCTGAGACCTCCACCCCACTTAGGCAAAAATACACATTGAATATGTACTAGTACATTATTATGCACATTTTCAGAAATTCAGAACCACCCCTCCCACCCTTGATGCCTATGTAGTTAATGGAAGGCCCCTAAGCTAATTACAATCAGTAAAACACTAATATGAAAACCAATGGGAAAAATGGATAGGGGGCTTGAAGTAGGAATATTAAGTTGTATAGACTATCCAGCCATAGGCCAGCGACATTTATGAGGTAACAGTCTGTAATAAAATGTTTGAATTACAGTTGCTGGCTGGAAAATATTTTTGAATATCTAATGAAGGACCTCTATGTGACCATCAACACTGTGGCTCAGTGCATCCCATACATATCCCTTGATGGATATTACACATATTAATTTAACTTTGTGAGCTGAAAACTTTGAACATGTGAGCCTTAACTCGTGTGCCACAAGGGCTAATGACTATTCTTGATAAGCCAATCCCAGTTTGGACTAAGTTTGGCAAGAAACTCATGTTTCTTGTGTTTTTGGGTCTATAGGCCATCTGGTCACAATTCTATCCCATACCATTTATCAACTATCACATCTAGGCTAATTGTACGCAACAATTAAAGTATGAATAGGTCTCCTACGCTGTAAAAAAGCCTGAACCCATCCATCATTCTTTTTCACCAATGCTCAACCACACGGACCGACGATGATATACACCTCAGTGATAGGAGTAGAACATATGAACTTATGCCTTATTGTAATCTGACTCTTAAGATACATATATATTTTGTCATTTGGTATACAACATATTCTTAGTATTCTCTTGATATCTCTTAAGTCAATTCTAATGGAAAATAAAAAGGCTTCAGCCCTTATGCAATGACTGGGAGATCTATTCATACATTAATTGTCATGTATATTTTGCATTGATGTGACAGTTGATAGTTGGTATGCAATGGAATTGTGTTCTGATGGCCTATAGACCCAAAAACACAAGAAACATGAGTAAATATATACATGTTGATGAGAACAATGCTGCTGCCACCTGGTGCATAAAGATAGCATAATAAGCAAATGTGACCTTTACAGGATGTAAATACCTTGTAAATGTGACATTTCCATCAAATTTACTTTGCTTGTAAAGGTTACCTTTAAGTATTTAGTTCTAAACTAACCACTAGAGGGGACATGAGTAAATCATCATCAGTTTCATTGTAATGTCATATCTAAAAACGATCTTTGCCTTATGTTTAATCCTTTGATATTGGATCAATATACCATGAACTAATTTCATTACATATGGGGTTAGAGATTGGAAACCAAAATATTTGTAATAGATTTTATAATGCCTCTAAGTAATGATCCTTTTGATAGACACCTTTTCTGCTCAAAGCTACTGGAGTGACTAGGCACTCTTCCTCTTTCTCTATATCAAACTTGAAATGAGACAAACTGAGAGATAGATCTCACAGTGATTGGAAAGATGACCATTTTGGTAATCTCCAAACTCATCACTCAGGTATAAACCTCAGATATAATGAAAAGAGGTTCATTATTGTATGCTCTAACTCATTATTGAGACAAACATCTCAGAGGTATTGGAAAGATGACCATTGAGTTAACTCCAAACTCATCAGATATGGCCTCTCAGTGCCCCTGCACTATCACAGAGGCCTTATCTTTCCAAACCTTTAATCTGTTTTAATCTTTATAAAGATTATATTTAAGGTATTTCCAGATACTATTAAAGAACTTGAAATGTCATATCAACAATCTTTACCTTGTCAGTAAATATGGGCTTTAGTAATTTTTCCAAATTCCATCAGGAACAACCTTTACTGCAGTTTACAAGGATAATTGAATTTGGACAAGGTGTCCATTATAGCAATTCATGTGTTTTGTAAAAAGAGCCATTACATTCAGTAAGGATGAGGAGAATGGTCATCTTTCCATATTTTGTTAAGGTTGACTAAAGACCATTCTTGTGACATTTAATTTTTCATGATGTGTGATCTTAGATGAAATTTACAATGTTCACAAAAGAACAATAAAGGTCATCTGACAGGGCCAAAAAGGACCCTTGGAAAAAGAGCCATTACAAAATGTAAATATCATGGAAATTACAACTTTTACTGTTTGTTCAAGCTCATCCCTCATGGTTTGGAAATGCCCTTATATCCAATGGAAATGTAGCCATTTATGTATCTTTCCAAGAGAATTAATATCTTGTAAAAGCCTATTTTCGCGCAGTGAAATGTGTAGTTTCATTAAGAGTAGTTCAGATTATGCCATGCTCATTGTCACAGGTTTTTGAAAAACACAATTTCAATTTTGCAAAAGGTTGGACCCATCACAAAAATGAGTTACATTAGACTGTTGTGCATGAAATGATAAATGGATTGTCATGGGAAATGGTAATGGTGATATCCAAGATGCAAATGTAATGAAAAATGCACAAGTCTGGGCATTAACTCTAATAGACCTAAGTATGAAACATCAGGGGATTTTTGATATAATAGCACTATACGGCCCAACGTGGCAGCCAAAGCACTTAAATCCACCAGACAGCCATGTCTATTGTTGTGGCTACTGGCATCATATAACATTAACATTAATTTTAGATGTTGCATGGTATATACAAAAGTCCCTTTCACTGCCAGATCAAATAGGCTTTCAGTCCATTCAATGTTGTTCATACTGAGTGCACTGTGCATTTTGAAAAACAAGATTTTGATGTGATTTATCTATTCTATCTTAACATATCATGGGTGGGCATTTTGTTCCTAAGAGCAACAATGTAATATTTGAGAATTTGGTTACTATGGCAACCAATATTTGTCATTTTTCCTGTTTTTTCCCAATTTTATTCCATTTTTTGCCATTGAATTTTAAAGCTTATGAAAAGAATTAGTACAAATTTTAAGACATCTAAATAGAGACATGGAAATAAAAGGTAGAAGTTTAGATTTGCCCAAAATGTTTTAACCAAAATCCAAATGGCTTTTTTGGGTAATTCGTAGAATTAATTTGTGCTTGAAATGCCTCAAATTTCCATTGACAGGCCAAGTAATAGGCCAAGTTCATTATAATCATAATCTGGACCTTACATATAGAACAATATAATCATAAAAATAGGTATCATCCAAAATGAAAATTCACTTTAGAAAGTATATAATGGAATTACGGACATTCAATGTAAACAGTTGGGGAATGCCCAGGATCTCATAGGGGTTCCCCGGGGACACATTGTTACTATTTTTAGAATAAGAGGGTGGTCCCCCCTCGAAGGCCTGCCAGTGAAAGGGTTAAAATATATGCTCATTTATATCTACCTCTGGAATTATTATCTATACAAGTATTAATATTATACTTCAAGAATTTTTGGTTTAAGGCAATAGATTGAAATATAGTAGATACTTTACCTTATAACCTGTTCATCATATTCATCTTCTTAAGATGTGTCTCCTCCACCTGCCAGCCTACTGCTCGGGTGAATCTTACCAGCATTGAATATAAATAGCTTTACATTAAGAATAGAAGACACTACTCTGGAGTACAACGTCTATTATGTTCACTGTGCTGGTGAGATTGAGGAAAGTCCAAACGGACAGGGCCTGAAATGGCACTCAAGGTAAATATAATAGACTGATATTACATGAAAAAGTGTCCTTACTTTATACGTTGGATTCATACTTGGGAAATCATCAATTTATTGAAAAATTGCTAATATGGTAGTAGGAAAGGCAATGTCGTTATTGCATCATTTACAGCAATATTAATTATACGAAGATCTTGTTTTTTTACCTAATTATTCCCATTGATCAATGTACATGAAGAAGACTTTTTTTAATTCTCCATAGATAAGTATGACCACAAATATATTTACCCTGGTGCCAATGGTGCATATATTTTTCTGAATTGACTTATACACACCTCATACCAATTACATAAATAACAATATCTTTTCATAATAGTTTATTGGATTATTGGGTTATTGGCAGATTTCTATTACTTACAATACCTATACCAAAAGTAATATGCCTACGATCACAGTTTTCTGGCTTTAATCAAGAATTCATATAGGTTACTAGATAAAATGAGGGAACCAATTTTATCATGTGCTGCATTCTGATGCCCTTTCCCACTCAATGCCCACATAATGCACTGGAAACATGACTATTGAATGATCATACCCTAAAATGATCATTGGCGGGAAAGGGTATATATTCCTAAGATGTTCACATTAATTTATGTCAGTTTTATACTGAATATGTCTATGGAAATAAATGAACAAAGTTATCAAATTGAGCAGTTAATAATCTTGTCTATAAAGGAAAATTAATAGCATAACAATTAATTTATTTTAACATTATATTAATTTTAAAATTGTATTTCATGCTGGTAAGAAAACACTCTATGGCTAATAATGCATGAAACAAGATGAACATCAACAGCTCACAAATGGTGCCCCATAGAGTCTTGCAAGTTGCTGAATTAGTAAGCATTGTATTGTGCTGGGTTAATGTGAGTTTTACAGCAACTGTGATTCTATAAAACATACACTTCCACTTTGTGATTGATACTGACATAAAACAGCAAAACAGAACTACCATCTTCATTCTTAGCTCTGTCACACAGAAGAAACTAGTGAGTATTCTTCTTGTATCAATGGGTTTTTTTTTTCAGATAATGGATAATTATGATTGTTATTTCTTTGCAGTTTATGCATTGTGTGTTTTTACATTTTCACTGAATGATGAGTGAAACCATTTACCATATTGAGACTCTTATATTGATGTGCAACCATGCAAATGAGTCAGGTGAGAAAATATCAAAAATATATTACACTATTCTGTTTCTTTTATGAAAAATCTTTGACCAATTAACTATTCATGATAAGGAATTACTACCTGCTTTTACATCAATACGAATGTTTATCCTTAATAAATAAAGTTTTCTGTTTCCAGAGTTGTTGGAAGTTAGCTGTCATAAACCATCATGAAACATGTGTGTAGTGAGAGTTATTTTATTTAAAAGCCAACATGTGACCTGTTAGGATTTTCTTCAGTATCCTCTTTTCTGTTTTGTACTTTGGATCATTTCCAGACTAATGATGATAAAAGCTATGAAATATGGTCATATTTCTGATACTATGCCGGCCAGATAACTTACTACAGTGCTTTGGTTCAATATTTCAACAAAAATACACATTGATTTAATTCTAAACTGCTTTTAGAGCCTAAGAAAGGGACAATCATCCATAGGGAAGTCCCAATTAGATACATCATAACTAGGAGAACCCCAAATCAAATTCAGGGAACAACAAATGGTGTTACAGGCCAATGTAAGTTTGTTGAAAAGTAACTGAGTACATTCATTATAAAACAGTTCCTGCAAAAGTAACATTTTTGAATTGCCCGATTTTTGAAAAGCAAGAAAAATTATTGATGGAGATGTCAGCTATAGGATAGAAATGAAAAATTTTCTTTTTCATACCTTTTTTTCCTAATTCATACTTGATTAAACAAACAGTTTACAGAAACTGGAATGAACATTTGGTGTTTGGAGCCTGATCAAATGACTTTAAGATATTTATGATAGCACAGCATGAGAGAAAATGTATACCCATTTTTATATAAATTATCTTTATTATACATGTTTTTTGGCATTCCAGTATTCCAGTATTCATTCACGATCAGCCTTAACTTAATCTTGATACATCAAAACTTTGAGTTGTATCGTAATACATTAACAATGATTGGGAGCATAACATTTAATTTTCCTGTAATCTCGCTCACATTAATCAAGGTCAATTTGTTGGTGATAATGAGAGTAATGTGATGAGATGGGTGATTCTGCATAATGTAAAGCCCCATACCCACTAACCGAAGGACTGACGGCATCGGTGTAAAATTATTAAATATGTTTAATAAGGATCGGTGTGGTCATCGGTGCCTATGTCAGCGCCGATGCCAACATTGGCACCAATTATGTGTGGGTTTGCACCGATTTGTCCCAAAATTGGTTAGTAGGTGTGGGGCTTAAAGGAGAATATTATGTATGACAATAAAAACTTTATTGCAAGGAACATGATGGATTTATACTCTTTCTCTGCCAACCAAATTGTGATTACTGGGAATTCAGTGACTGTAAGAGTTGCATCTACTACATTTCTATATTGTATTTTTAATCAACATTGATCTCTACTTTTTATATGTGTTTTATTTGCAGGGAAAAAGGACTCCAAGATGTTGATTGTCATACACATTTGGATATTGGCACTGCTCTTTCAGATTTCTTTTTCAATGAGTAGTATACATACAGTAATAAGGGATGTGGGTGAAATGGATGGCTATTACTTCACCCACCTTGGTAAGATTGCTGTTAAGCAACAAAGTCCAATACAAAGAATCATACAATTTGGTGACTGGAGGATTAATCTTAATTGGAATCTGGGTCCTCCTTTCCTGGTTTCCCCAATCAAAGATGAAGAGAGAAAACTTGAGCGTGTTGTCCAAAGTTTAAATCAGTCATCCCTCCACCTAAATGCTGTCAACAACATGAGTGGTCATGTCTGTAACATTTCCGTAGACGGACCCAAGACAATGAGGAATTATTTACGTATTTACCGCAGAATGAAAGAACAACATCAGGACAATACTGGGATGGTAGGACTCCAATTCAGCTTATATGACTCTGTTGTTACCCTCCATGATTTTCAAATTGCTGACAAGGACAGAGAGGGAGAGTTTAAATTTCTACCATATAGGTTTCAAGATTTAACACATCTCTTCAGGTTTTCAAAGTCTGTGACCCAAGATGATATCGATACCCCAATAGACATGCTGGAGATAACTGTCACAGATGGGTGTCTCATGGATTCTACCATAAAGGAACTAATGAATGGCACAAACATAACAAGAACATCAATATCTGAAATGAGGAAAGATCCGAGATGTTCATCATTTAGAATTCCCAAATCTGATTCATGTATTAAGCTCTTCATTAACACTGACATTGAAACACAAATTAGGTATATCTTTATGTTCTTCCTTCACCTCCAAGATTTGTTTTTTCAAATGCAACATAATGGGAGATGGCCCACACATAGACAGATATGCATGGTTATCCCTAACTCTAAAAAATCTGATTTTTCCACTTACAAAGAGTTTATTGTGAGTGAATGTTGCTATAGGGAAAGAACTGAATATTTGTTGTATTCAGAAGAAGATAAACTATTGTATTGTCACAAGCCCTACTATATTACCAACCTTCTGAGTTTGTTGACAGTTTGTATGAGTTATATTGCTGTTGGAGTTGCTCCACTGATAATTGAGTTGATTCCACCATCTGGCCAGTGTCTCCAAGAAAGGTATGTAATATACATATATGTTGAATTGATATCTTCCACTTTCCATTTCTCTTGGTAATCCAATTCCCTTAAAGAATTTTCTTTTTTGGGCACTATAGTATATTTCTGATATGAATATGCTCTACTATTTCACAGTTTTATCAAAGCCCTATTTGGAGAGACCAAATGAGGTCATTTTCCTACTTTTTTTGAGTTGTCATGTCCTGATTTTCTAAGTGCTCCAAAGTGCAAAGTGCACATGTACACATACCCTATAGCACTTATGTTCTTAATTGATCAATTTAATCTTATGTTACAGCACAACATAGTAATAACTTTGGCTGTCATTCAAACCTAATTAAAAAAAAAACTTAATTATGACTATTTAAGTATCTACAAGTTCGCTTCACTTCTGGATGGCCCAACTGTAAACAAACTATATCCCCTTGGTGTCAATGAGTGGGCTTGGAGTCTGACCGGGGCAGCTGAGCGGGGCATACCATTGAACTTGGATAATGCCCTTATTTTTACCCTTTTGCTCCTTCAACTCCTTAATGGTTGTAAAAACTACCAACCGTAAGCAAGTGAAATGTCGCTAAGAACCTTGAGGACATAATGCACCTGTTAAATATGTAATTTCTTTATGAAATTCCTTTGTTTGACAATGGGATCCCTTGAAACTTGTGACCTACTTCTTCTGATCCCCTCTGTCGCCTCTGAGTCCTTACAAACATTGTATTTGCATTGTGCATTATTCATATTCTTATTGGTTCAAATCAATATTCATAATGAAATGCACAGGGAACATTTCCTCATATAATTACAATTGTTGAATAAAAGGTTCTTATCAAACATCACTAAGTTTAAACATCACCAAAAGTCAAAAACCTTCACATTCACTAGTTTAACTAACATAGTGACCCATATACTTAAAATCATTTTATGAAAGATGACAAAATAGCACAATTTATGAAGATATGGACAAGTACAATTAATGTCTTAAAAGTGATGTTTGTAGGAAGTTATAGACAGCAGAAAAATCTGCTGCTTATAACCTTTGTTAAATTTTCTCAACAGAAATTCACACCCGATTCTGTTGCAATACTACCACAACTTTTCTTACATAACACACTATTAAAGTCAGTGTGTACAATTATTTTGCAGTTAGTTTCTAATTTTATACCTGTTTCATTTCTACTGTAGAAAAGCATTGCTCTTCGGACAGAATTAATAGTGTGCGAACTATCATGCCATCTTTCAGAGCAGCCTTGAGAGCAGCAAAGACTGGACAAGGAAAGAAAGCCATCGCAGAACAATATACCAGCTTCACTATAAATGAAACAGGGTCCCATCCAGAAGCAACTCAATCAAATGAGCCTACTCCCAGAATATTTGAAGAAACCGCAATGACAGTTAAACCTACTGTTAATCTAGGAAAAGTATCAGAAGGATTAATTTTTCTTGATAGTGATCCAGGCTATCATTTTAACTTCAAAACTATGCTATGGTATCTCTTTGGTTTTGCTTTTCAAAATCCAGTAGTTACCCGAATGCGCCGCTTTATTTTCCTTCTTTTAGTTAATACCTTGCACTCTCTAGTCTCCTTGCAAATGTTTTTATATTATAGAGATGTGAATGATGAAATCTTTCTTTTTCACTACACTCGGTTCTTAGATTCTTTAATTACGTACTATCCAGAAAGAGTCCTGCAGAGAAGAAAGGAAGACTTTGATTTTATACTCATTTTTTCACTGTTGGTTAAGCCAATTTCCATTTCCTTCATTCAGTTCATTGCTTTATGTCCACTGCTTTGGAAAGAGAAATCTATTGCTGAGAGCCTCTACTGGGAGGAAAGGGAAACTGCTGTTGGAAAATGGATGGAACCAGATGGAACAATTAATGAAAGTGGGATTGGTTCTGGATCTTTTGAAACAAAACTATATAGAAACATGTTGACTCGATTAACATATTTACTATCATTTAAGTTCTGGCAATACCTGTTCAAGAAATGTATATTCATTGTGGATTATTCATTTATGATAATACTCCTTGGTCCATTAAAATGCTTTCTCCTGCCTTTTTTAGCTGTGGTCCACACTATCCCAATTTTCTCAACATTTAATGGTTTTTTCATGAAAGATAAGAAAGGCATTCATTCTTTATCAATCAAAATGGTTGTCAAAGATTGTACAATGTTTCTAGGAATAGTGTGCTTCTTTGGCATGTTGCTTCCATTTATAGCTATCCATCTGTTTGCAGCCACCTTCTTTGTAATCAACATAGTGAGATCCCTAAAAAGTACTTTGACTTCAATTATACTATTGGTTTCAGCTTTTATCAACATCAAAGACACTTTTGTAGAGTTAGAAAATGAGTACAGAAAAGTGAAATTAACCATTTTCAATATTGTTACAAACATGCAGAGTTCTTCAGATGAAGAAGAGTTTAAGCTTGGTCAAACACTTCTCTTAGATGTTGATAAATCTTCAAAAGCAATTCCGAAAGCACTGTTTGACAAGGTATGTGAAATATACATACCCTATAGTAAAGCATTAGTGAAGGCACTAGTGATTCTTATTATAAAACTGTCCTTTCTTGGACTTGGTTACACAGTTATATCTGACTACCAGGTGTTTAGTCAGTTCTCACAGTCAGGAGAAAGTATAATCACTGTCCTCTTTGTAAGCATACCAAACCTACTTCTCAAGAGAAAAACAGATGCTGAGAGTCAGTTGGAGCAAGAATATACCACACTTAAAATAAAAGCCATAATCTTAAAAGTAGTAAAGTGTGACGCCATCAAAATGATATAGTGATACATTTGCCTAATCTAATATAAATCATGCAGGATACCTAATGAGGAGGAGGATGGTATTTTCATCAGTTCACCATAGTTGGATCCAGTAGCAGAGAAGGTCCAAGGCCCATGAAAATAAATCACTATTATTTTAGACTGTTATAATTGAGATAAGCATGATTAACTCAGTATAACCGCCAGGGAATTTCTTGGTTGTTTGTTTTCTGCAAGACCATTATTTACAATGGTAAAATCTCTAGTTTAATCTGTGGTTTAAATTTGAGTTAAGCAAGCAAATAAGCCTACCTGTATGTCTTCTCTGAGTGTATAGGTTCTCAGCTACTGGTAAAGCATGCATTTGCACCTACAGTTGAGCATCACCCTATGAATTGAAGGTTAATGAGAAAATGTTTAATTTGGTCTACTATCGGGCTCAGACTTATATTAGAGCATTTTAGAATCCAAAGACTTCAGAAAGAATTATCAAACTTTGAGGCAAAGGTAGGGTGTGGCTTATGTCGGAATTCTGCCTAAATTCTACAGTATGCATGCTGGTGATGTTAAACAGTCTGACATCTGGTGTCATGCTCTACCATGGTTAGCAGTGGCCTGAACACAAGGTTCAGTTGATGCCACTTGTCAGGAGAGGGTAAAGTGACAGATATAGAGGGGGTCAGACACCCGGGATATGCCACTAGAGGTAGACAGTATTAGGTGAAGGTAGATATGGGAGGGCTGGGTATCCATTTATACATCTAAATAGCTTGTTGTAGATGAGGATAGGAAGATATAGATGAGAATGTGTCACGAGATATAAAAGTAAGGAAGTGGTAGATGTGAAAAGGTAATGACGGCTTAAGTATGTAAATATTTTAGGACATGAACTTTTTCATTTTGTAGAATTTTCTTCTTTTTTTTCAAAAACAGTAGATTTTTAACAACAATTTTTAGTAACAGTAACTTTAATATTAGCAGTACATGATCTCCAATAATTTGCTATTTAGGCATAGTTAACTACATGAATGGGAATTAGAATATTTCATAATTTGTATTGCACCTCAGTTACCTTGGAAAGATCATATTTAGTGACCTACTATTACTTACTACAAGCAAACTTGTAGTAAAGGTCCCTTTCAAAAATATTTCATGCCTTCACTGTGTACATTACTAGAATGGTTAAAACGTATGTTAATCAATTCATGTAATATGTTAGATTACATATATATCTGGAAATGTCTCCAATGTGTATTTTATCTCTGTCTTACAGTAGCCTCAGAGAGTGGCAGCACAGGGATAAGGCCTGTCTCTCCCCTATGATTTCAATAGGCTTCCAGTTTAATTCCAGGGAAAACCAAAAACTAAAATCCAGTCGGGAAGAGATTAATCACTTCATATTAATAAATATGTTGAGTGATAAAATTCTGCAATTCAGTTAGAGGCAGTATATACATACATGTTTTCATTTGGTCAGAAGTTTATAGAATAAAGAATTATTACACATTATTAAATAATGTGTAATAATTAAAATTTTAAATCCAACCTGTGGTGATGCTCTCTGCACTTTCTGCAATAGCTGATAGGTCTAAATGAATAACTGATAATCTCACTTTTGTTCTTAGAATTTGGATTATTGTCTACCTTTTGGATTATTTATAAATATTTTATTGGATGCCTTGAAAACTGCTTTGATCATTGCATTTTGTACTCTTGATATAATGCTCCTTATAGAGCTTTACAATCTCAGCATTTCCCCAGGGCACACCATGGCAGGACTGCGAATAATTATGTAGATGAGTGGTCTACCTATCCTAAGTATATCTCTGCATATACCTTACATGTGTGTCTTTAATAATGCTTAACCACATTTGACATTGATATATTACCACTGCTTAGGAATCTTGTATATTTATAATTGTATATTACAAAACTGTATTTATATTACAGAAGTAGATATATTACAAAAGATAATTTAAATATTTGTCAAAGATTCAATTCCCTAACAGCCTTTCATTGCATGTATGAGGAATTGTTTCATTGCTGGGCTTTTCATATTCTGCTTTTAAGAGTGTGAATATATATGCATGATTAGAAGCAGACCTAGATCCCATGGGGTCCAGGGCATCCTGACTTCCCCCTTTATCAAAGAGACTTAAAATTCACATAGAGAAAAAGCACCACAAGTTTGTGCATAAATGCATGTTTTTTTATAAATTAGCCTATAGCCTAACCCTCCCCTTTTGAAGTCCTGGATCTGCCTCTGATATGACAGTCCATATATTCTAACTATTATATATATGTATACATAATATTATGGATATACGTAAGCTTGGAAAAGAAATTACAATGATATATGAAGGTTTACTGAGCCAGCCTTGTGTCCTCGACTATGTCCTGAGCAACAGAGGCCTTTTACACAATAGTAACTCGTTGTTACATCAAATGGTTTAGAAACATCAAAACCTTTCCTTGTCCACTTTGATTGTTGTACAGTATATATAATTACAGTGATCCATCACATGTCAAAATACAGAATCTAATTTGCTCCAGACTTTGGCCCATTGCACAATAACAATTGTAAAAGGATAACTTTAAGATATATATCCTAAGAAGCACATGTGCTTAAAATGTTCTTAAATTCTCCATTGTTATGATTGTTCTTTGCCCTATAAGCTGCACTTGTGTGATGTAAAACATATTGTGTAAATTTATTCATCTACATATCTCAATTATTATATATGAATGAATCTTTATATAAACATAGAAATATCAGGACTGGAAAGCTCTCCTATGTTGCCTTGTGACTGTTTGCAAACCACCCATTCAATGGTGACAATGGTGTAATCGTTTCCAATCTTGTTGCTTTTTGTAAGCCTAATGGCACCTTAGAAGTCCAAGTTTACTTTGCATTACATAACCGAATTAACCCTGGCTTTCCAGTCTCAACAGATATATATGTATATATATGTATACATAAGATATATGTACAACTATAGAAACAGCCTATAGCCTATACTACAGCCTACAGCTTATATATATGTATGGCCTCTGGGGATGTCATGGCTTGCAATGAACTTATGACACTTTGTCCAAGCTGGAGAAAAGACCTTAAAGTTCAGACAGTCTAAAAATGTCAATTTAGTTCTTATCCACAATGTTATGCACCTTGATTGTTGTATGGTGCAACTGCATGTTGTAACTGTTTGTGGAGTAAAATCGTCAAATGTTCAACAAAAACTACCTTGTGTCTCTTTGCCTCAAATGATCAGATTATTATGTAAATATTATATTTATATATATGTTAATGTGTGTGTGTACACACAAACTAGTGTTTAAAGCATTTGAAAAAATTAACATGAACATCTACAACTTCCTTTGAAAATATATGATGGGATCATATCATTATTATAATGCTACTTTGATTACAGCAAGGTCATTAATTAAGTAGATTAGACATTTGTCTGCAAGACAGTACAAAATGTACCCAAGACAGGAATCACTATCGCATTCCACAGAAGTTATGTGCAGGATGGTCCAGGGCTCATGCTGTGGTATATTAATTGTTTATATTATATTGTAGATAATGATATATGTCACAGTATATATGCAGATGATATGGTAATTATTGCCTTCAGCACAGATATATGCCAGACATGTGTTGGTGTATGACAAGGACATATAGCTACATAAATTGATACAACTGAGCCACTGGCTTTTGCAGCCCAAACTCATCATTTGTCTCTATTATTCACACAGGTAATGGTACATGTAGATGAATTTATGTGCTGGTATGACATATGGCCATATAAATTGATACATATATATCAGACTATCTAATTTGTTTGACACCAGAGGTCCCCATATCCCAGGGAACCTCCACTAAGTGTCAGGACCACTTTTGCAACCAAAACTAGTGTTTCTCTCTATTGTTCACATGAGTAACAGAAGAAGAATTTATATGGTAGAAAGAGGATGAGCATATACTTTAAAGCATATACTTGGATTTTGTAATAATAATTCAGGGGTATTAAAATAAGACCGAAAAACATGTGTGTTGAAGGTGTCAAAAATTAAAAAGGATCATCATGAATATGAATGAGTTGATAATTATAGATGTTTCAGTTTCATTAAAGAAAGGTTAATTAATCTAAAACTTAGATATTTACAAAGGTGTTTATGTTTATAAGAATGTATAAATACTGCAAAAAGGGTATTTAGAAGAGAAAATGAGACATTCATGACTAGGGACATATGACAAATTTATTTTGAGCAGTTAATATATGGGCAAAGCACATGTAATGAGCAGTCTGTTCTATGTGGGTATAAAACTATCAATAAAATCTATAAAATGTAGCAATTAGAATGTTTTTATTATTATTATTATTATTATTATTATTTAAACATCTCTTCATTACAAAGTTCTTCCGATGTAGGTGATATACATATTATACGATGATCAGCATATATGAACAATGATTGAATTAATTGTGGTTGTTACAAAAGTTGCATTAAATGTATAAGATCTGCGTATTTTCTGCATGCTTGATCATCTTCAAAGTTATTTGTTTCTATCTATATTGCATTGTATCTTTATGTTCATAATATGAAGAAACTTAATTTAAATACAATAAAAATACAGCTGAATGCACATATTATCGAAGTGTTATTTTATAAGAGAGATAGTTGGACATAATAACAAACAAAAACTGTTTATGGATATGGTAACACCATTTTTTGTGAAAAGAAATAAAGCAATACATAGTAACAAAGAAATATGATTATAGTAAAATAATAGGATAAAATGGTTATGAACAGCTGCATCAATTTGACAATTTACCCTATTGGGTATTGTTGATTAATTTGGTATTTCACTTATTGTGAAAATGTCAGTGACAAATCTAGAACAGCAACAATACTGCAGTAATAGTCTGAGCTGATACATTTATATCATCACAACTCTTTTTTTCATTATTATCGAACCATACTCAATTACAATAATTGATCTTCCATATAAGTATTAAGGCCGTATTCCACATACCGAAAGTGTGGGCCGCCAATATTGATCATCTCTATTGTAACATTCCCTATCGGGCCCTTCAACTTTCGGCAGACTTTCAGCTGCAGAAAGTGGAATATCGGCCGCCGAAAGTAGAATATCGGCTGCAGAAAGTAGAATATCAGCAATCAGTCAAAAATCAGAAGGAAATAATTACCAACATGTTGGTAAAATTTTGTCGGTGATGCTGGCGATTTCAAATCGCCACTACGAAATTGCATCGGCAGCAAATCACCAACACAATAATGAACAAGATGGCATAGATGAAATAGCAGCTCAGTTTGTGCTAAAATATTCAGAAGAAGGTCCTTCCAGTATGCCTGTAATGCAACGATTGTTTTCTAGGTGTACGTGGGGGTCTTCTCAGCACGACGGCTACCGCAACAATGGATGTGTTCACCCAAAGTTACCACACAGACCTTGCTGCCTCATTATCATATTGGTTGTTGATTGGTTCTCATCGCATTATAGACTCCATAGAGTGTGAATGGAACAATCCCAGACAGACTGGTGGAGACACCTGGTGTCTTTCTTGGGAGGGTCCATCACTACTCTGTTGGTTTGGGGTTGGCGATTACTGGGCGTCCTAGAGGTTCGTTCTGCCACATAGAGGGCAGTGAACCTATTCACCTTATGTCAGGTGGCTAGGATGGTCATTGGTACGGTTTCGGTGCATTACCTCATCAGGCCGTTTTGTGTGTGCGGTGTCCACTTTTTAGGGATCTTAATGCTCTTGGTTTAGTTGACGTGTTGAAAAGTGCTGTCCAATATCCAAGAAAGGGATCAAACCTACAAATGGTGAGTTCTTGTGAGGCAAGTTTTAAGCGAATAATGGTCTGTGTGACTTCAATCTTCTTCTACATGATTGATTACCGGGCTTCAGTAGCGATGGTTCCCAATAGGCTATGTTGGGGGATGATATCAGGTGATATCTAGTCGGGTGTGACGTGGAGAAGTTGCCAGTGGGACGGGTTGTTTTCTATAATCCTTATTACAGATATATATTGGTATAAGATTTAAAAGATTATATGAAGATATATATATTATATATGCCCAGCTAACAATTTTACGTTGCTACAACATTGCTACTTTACAGTTTGGTTGTAACAACATTGCAAATTTACGTTGTTACAACCTAAATTTGTGGACTCCCAGAAAGGTTGCAGCAACGTTGTACCCAACGTTGTAATGTCACCTTTTCACAACCTTTCTACAACTTTTATTTTTCGATCATATAGGCCTAAATAAATAATATATTCAATATTCATAAATACTAGATCTAGATTGTGTCATACATTCAGGCTGATCCCAGATAATGGTCATATTTTGTGTTGTCCCTAAACCATTAAAGAAATTTTCAAAATTTATACCATTAATAATATAAAAAAACATTATGAATAATATAAAAAAACATTATGAAAAATACAGGCAATCTCTATTGATAACCCCATAATTTTATTCCACATCTTGAAACCAACATGTGCAATGATTATGTATGTTAGATCATATCAGGTTGATGACCTGTTGCATGTACAATCTAAATGTCTTCAGGCTGGAAACCCTGTACCATTTTGATAAGATGCGAAACAGGTGTTTAGCTTAAGATTTTATTTCACTACCCCTCCATGAGTCAAAATATATCATCATTTTAAATATGTATTAAAATAAACAATGTTCCCTCATTTGACATACCTTATTTATGAATTTAGTTAAAGAACAAAAATCAAATTCCTATTGTAGATGGCATAGAATAAAAAAACGTTTTATAGACTTGTTACTTTTTAGACAGTGCTGCCACCTGTGTGCTGATTTTAATGTTCTCCTACAACGTTGTGACAACATTGTGAAAGTAACGTTGTCATAACATTGTGAAAAAGACGTTGTGACAACGTCATTTTGAAATGTTGCAAGTATGTTTCAATAAAACATTGTGAAATACGTTGTAGCAACATTGCCACCACGTTTTCCATTGAATGTTGTGAAAAGGTAATGTTGCAAACGTTGTCTGAATGTTATGTTTGCTGGGTTGTGTGCACGTTGTCATACAACGTTGCACCCTGACATTACAGCAACATTTTTGGTATGTTCTTTAACAACATGACCAATCTACAACCAAAACACAACGCTGTATTCACGTCATGTGTTTGCTGGGTGTCGTGCATAAAAGAGGGAGCTTGGAGTTCCTGCTGCCACCTGGTGTTAGTGGCTACGTATTAGAGGTGGCCTGACTGGTCTAAGGTCACTCCACTCTCAGCTCCCGTACGCAGAGGACACTACAACTACTTGAAATGTCTTATTAGGCTCTTCATACGATGATAATGATATGTCTTTGTTTAGTACTTCTAGAGCCAGCGGCTCACCTCCTACAGCTGATACCGGCCCTGATTCGCAAGCTGCAATCGCCAGGATAGAGGTAGATGACTTCATGAGACGGGTCCCCTGTACTTCATCTACACCAGCTGAGACGGACTACGGTTTGCTATCAGCATCCGATGAGGTAGGGAAAGATGGCTACATTGAACAGGTTGCCAGCGGTAATAGTTCTTTGTTGCCCGATTGTGTTAGTGATGAAGGGTATGAATTTTCTAATAAGTTGCCTAATTCATATGTTACCACTCATTTTGAGCCTACCTTACGTACCATCCCCCTGTACAGGGTTAATTCCCATCATACTATTGGGGGTTTAAAGTATGAACTTGGACACTTGGTTGTATGAACTCTCTTTTGAGAATGATGATTTTCTCCACAACTACCTAGAGAATGGAATTAGAAATGGATTCTTCATTGTTAACCATAACAGTGACACTCCAGTTTATTTCTGTGAAAGCTATTTGTCTTCTTTGACTGGTGATGCCTTCAACTTTGTTGACAATTTAATTTCTCAGGAATTAAAGGAAGGTAAATACCTCATAGTTGATTAGACTCTTCATAGTGTTCACGCACTTGGCGCCATTCCGAAGAGTGGTGGAAGATACAGGATCATAACTGACTGCAAACATCCGATTGGTTATTCAATAAATAACTTTGTCTGACACCTTTTCTACCTTTTCTTATAAGAGTGTAGATGACGTAGTGAATCTTCTCAAACCAGGCTCATTTTTGGCGACGGTTGATATTTCATCGGCCTATAGGTCTATTCGTCAAACTGGAAATATCCATCCGTCAAACTGGAAATATCAAGGAGTTTCGTGGATGATCAACGGCCAGTTAACTTATATGCTAGATTCTAGGATCTGTTTTGGCCTCCGAAATGCCCCCTATTTGTTCACTAACATTAGCAATTTCATAATGAGGTGTATGTCGAGACGTGGCTATGACAATTTGGTTAATTATCTCGATGACTTCATTGTGATTGGAGATAGTTTTGAGGAATGTCAGCGCATTCAGATGGAATTGATATCGCTGCTGGGGAGCCTCAGGTTTTTTGTGAACTGGAAGAAATAGTACCCGTTCTACTAAGAACAAATATTTGGGTATTATATTTGACTCAGTGAGGATGGAGTTATCGTTACCTCTGGATAAATTGGATAAACTCTATTCAGAAATTGTGTTCTTCAAAGACAAGAAGCGAGCCACAAAGCGCCAACTCCAACGTCTGTGTGGCATCCTTAGTTACTGTGCAAAAGTGGTAAAAGGGGCCCGTACTTTCTCTAGAAGGATAATAGACCTTTTAAAAGGTCTTGGTGAAGGTAACCCAAGAAGTACACTCACTCCCGAGTTTCGCGCTGACTTAGAGTAGTGGGGTGATTTCTCACAGATCTTCAATGGAACTGCGTGTTGTATTGACTACAATTATGGTCATGGCCCTTCCGTGTATACAGATGCTTCTCTAATGGGCTATGGCATCGTCTGTGGTAGTGATTGGCAGGCGGGTTTTTTTTATGCAAGTACTGCCCCTGCCTCAACTGACAATCTCGATGGTCACCATCAACACTGGGTTAATTACTTGATTGACTCTGCCAACATTAATGTGTTGGAAATGGTTCCAGTGTTGCTATCACTACACAGATTTGGCTCGATGGTTCGTAACTCCCATGTAGTTTTTTACACAGACAACATTCAAGTTATGTCAAACATTAATAAGGGAGTCAGTGTGAACTCATTAACCATGAACATGCTTCGAGAGATCTTTTGGAATGTACTTGCAGATTGGCTGTAACGTATTACTGTGACTGAATCCCTTGATAACCTACGCACTTATTCATTGTGTTGCAGTGGATCTGTCTTCGATCGACTGTGAAGTATCTGGTGCAGTAGGATCAGCGTGGGCAGCGTCCACGTTAAAGACGCTGAACTCGCAATGGAAGCGTTATATTGATTTCTGTCAGGATAATCAGCTGTGTCCTTTGCCAGCATCTCCAAAGACAGTGGCTAGATTCTTGGTTTTTCAAGCAAGGTCTTAGAAATATAATACGGTCAACAACTACATGTCTGCAATAAATAGACTACATTCCTTTTATGGCTATGACATTGACTTCAGGAGCTGCTTCCCGATTAAACTTGTGTAGTGCGGCATCAAACGTCAGTTAGGGGATGCTGTAAAGCAGAAAATACCCTTAACCCCTGAACAGATGTTAGCTATTTATGGGCAACTAGACTTATCCAGTCACCTTACATGTTCACTATGGTGTGCCCTCATGCTCAGCTTCCGTTCTCTTCTCAGGAAATCTAACATTGTACAGGACACTGCTGGCCTTACGGATCATGTCATTAGGCGAAGGTCAATTACTTTCCATGACGGGGGTATGACCATCAAGGTTCACTCATCCAAGACTTTGAAATATCAGGAGAGAGTTCTGGAAATACCGATTTCCCTTGTGTGCAACCCAGCCTTCCGTGTGGTCTCTATGTTATGAGATCATTTCCGTAAGGTTCCTTCGTCTCCAGATCATCCACTCTTCATGAAGAATGAGGGCCAGAGATTGGTTCCTATCCTGTATCCTGAACTGCTGTCCTTCCTTAAGCGTTTGGTGATGCTCATAGGGCTAGACAGTGATGATGTTGGTCTGCATTCTCTTCGTCGCAGTGGAGCGGCCTTCCTCCATAGCATTGGGACACATTTAGAGGATATTAAATGTATTGGGGACTGGAAATCACTTGCTGTGCTCTCCTATCTTATTACCCCCAAGGATCGTAAGCTGTCTATCGAATCAAAGGCTGCTTCAGAGCTGGATAGTATCTAAGCCGTGGTATGAATTATCACTGGTCTTCGTTGGAAATATCTAACTACATTGTCATGGATTAGTATTACTTGTCATGCCTTGGTGCATTATTATCGTCAAGAAGTCCAATATATCATGGATGGGTTACGTCTAGGCTTCCATGGAGGAACTTAATTAACCATTGCTCTATATGGGTTATATAAGCCTTTGCCATTGTCAAGGATTATGTGTGTTTTGTTATCCTGTTGGAACTGTTGGTGGCAGAATTTCTATCATCATTGTCGAGGATTATCATTGGATGTTGACTTATTACTTACTTTCATCATTGTCAAGGAATTTGAACTTATTAACTTTTCTTTGGGTGATTGGCAGTCACTAAGACACTGTCATCAAGCGCAGTTAGTAGTTGTGTGAGTAGTTGAGGGAGCTTGGAGGGAGCTTGGAGGGAGCTTGGAGTTCCTGCTGCCATCTGGTGTATTAGATGTGTCTATGTATTAGAGGTGGCCTGACTGGTCTAAGGTCACTCCACTCTCAGCTCCCGTACGCAGAGGACACTACAACTACTTGAAACAAAATTTTTTGTTATTAAAGGGCAGTCACTAAGACACCGTCATCAAGCGCAGTTAGTAGTTGTGTTATTATTAATTACCAGAATAGGGTTCTTCCAGTATGCCTGCAATGCAACAATTGTTTTCTATGATCCATATTACAGATATATTGGTATACAATTCAAGAAATTATACGGACATTCATACAGGTTATCACACAGAATTACCAACATAAACTGGCTAACACATGCTTTATAGCCAATTTAAAGTCCTGTATTGAAGGTGCATTTTTTATTACACTAAGCAGATTATTCCACATCCTGGCTCCTCTGTAATATGGAGATTTCTGATATAGCACTCAGCTGACCATGTCTATTTTAACATTTATATAATCAGTCTATCTATCATAATTTTGTAAGAACTCCTCATGGTCTCAATAGTTGTAGAAAAGCATTAAAGTTGTAGATCATGACGCACTTCCAATAGACCTTTTTTAGCATTGTAATGTAACTGAATTAGTCTAATATCCATAGGATTTTGTATCTGATAGCATATTCTCAGTGCCCTATTTTGGAGACGTAACTTTTGCGATTGCCTGCAGAATTCAAGAATATAACTAACATATTCAACAAGAGGGAGAATTGATTGTTTATGAATCAGTACACTGGTTTCCTTATTTACTAGATTCCTCATTTTACTTAGCTGTAAGATTTTATAAGAAAACTTTTTCATGACAATATTAAAATGTTACTGTAGATATAAACAAATAACAACAACTACTCAGAAAGTGTGTATCCTCCAGCCATCCCAGTGGCCCTTTGCACAAAAATTATCATAGCAATGAACACTTGGTAAACAACAAATGGACTTGTTGTCCACTTTGATTGTTGTTAGGCCATTTGTCATGTACAAAAATAAAACATTTAGAATGTTTTAACTGTTTTTAATTGTCAGACTTGTCAGAATTTTGTGTGATCGGACTTTAACCTGCAGAAAATTGTAGTCTAACAATTAATAATAAATTCAATAATCCTCAACAAAGCTGACCTGCAGGCCTAACCAAAAGCAGATCAGATCCCTGACCAATCAGGGAGGAGAAAGAGAGGTCAGAAGAGTTCAATAAACAATATTGACCAATGAAACAGTGAACACAATCACCAGGGCAGAGCACCATGGGCAGAGCACCCTGGGCACCCTGGGCACTTTCAATTAAATGTTCATTTCATACTCATTATCAGGAGGGATTTGAAAGGCACAGCTCCCATTGTGAAATAGCTCAGACCAACTAAAGAGGCAACAAAACTCAACATTGGGTTGCTGTGTGTGCAATGATAAATGGGTTGTCATGATGATATCCCCTATGCTACTGTAATGGAAAACTGCATGATACTGGGCCATAACACTAATAGGCATGAAACATCTGGGATACAAGATATAATGGCATTGTGGGACCTACATAGCAGCTAAAGCACTTACATTTCGCAGAATGTATACATTGAGGACTGATTATGATTGGATAGGGCAGCATTATGTGGGTGTTGGTATCAACAATGTTAGGTTCACCAACAGACATCAATGTTTCATGTTATGGCTACTGGCATCATAAAAAGATTAACAGCAATTCTAGATTTTGAGGGGCATATACTATTATAAGAACTATGGGGGTCATCAGAGGGTGGCCCTGTGACCCAGAGAGTCATTTATCACCTGCATGGCCGTGCGTATAAGGGGCAGTGCATATAAGGTGCACTGCATACCAATAGGCTGTACATACCGCTCCTCATTGTCAGTATTTTTAAGAGATTTGAATACTGTTCGGGTGATAAAATATAGAAGACCCTTAGGGGTCGTCCTTGGGTGCCTGTACGACCCATGGGGATTTTACATATTTTACATGTGACAACCCCAATGAGTCTTCTTATATTAGTACTTATAAGCCTGAGGTACATATGATCCTCATAGGTCATACATCCTCATAGGTCATACATCCACCTAAGGATGATCCCTAATGTCCTTATATATTTCAGTACCAAAGCAATATTCCAAATATGCCCGAAGTTACTGAAAATGATGAGCGGTGCTTACGGCCTATCAATATGCTCCACCCCTTGTATGTACCACTCCTTGGCAGTGCAGGCGATATATATATATATATATATATTTCTATGTAATGGATTCATACTTGAGAAATCATTATTTTAAAAAAAAAATCAGTGGTATGGTAGTTGCAATGGCAATGTCAGTATTGCAACATCTCTACTGCAATGTCAAGATCTTGTTTGTTTACCTAATGATTCCCATTGATCAATGTATATGAATTAGAGAAGGGATTTTTTCCAAATTCTCCAGAGGTTAGTAGGACCACAAATATATTTACCATACCAACAATTCCGGACTAAACTCAATGGCAAACTATCTGAAGAGACATGTATCGATATAGGTGTCCCGCAAGGGTCCACTCTAGAGCCGTTGTTATTTGTTTTATACATTAATGATATTGTTGATTGTATCAAAGATTTGGATATCAAGATATTACTATATGCTGATGATGCGGTTATATACTGCACTAAGCATGATCCTGAACAAATAGTCTCTGATTTGCAATTAGCAGCGGATAACATAGCTGAGTGGTGCACTTGTAATGGCTTGACTATGAATGAGTCTAAATCGAAAACAACCATGTTTGGTACAAGAGGAAGATTGAATAAATTAGACCCCAGTGAATTAAGTGTAAATATGAATGGTGTGAGGCTCTCACAATGTAATACCTATAATTATTTAGGTGTTATTTTTGATAACTGTATGACTATGACCCAACATTTAAATAATCAGAGTAGAAAGTTCTTCCAACAAATATTTAAATTACCAAAATTAAAGCAATATATGAATGTGAGAACTAGAATCATGGCATATAAGCAAACTGTCCTTCCAGTTATTGAATATGCTGATTTAATGTTTACCCTCTGTAGCAAACATGATAGACAAAAATTGCAAAGATTACAGAATCATGCCCTTAGAGTATGTCTGGATGTCAATCGACCAATTGATATGACAACTAATGAATTACACCAAAGATGTAGAATAGAAACCCTACAGAAAAGACAAGACATACACCTGCTAACGAGCATGTTTAAGTACAGACATTGCACCAAATGGTCGCAGAACAGGGACAAAACATTCACAAGAAATAGTAGAAAGATATGTTATTCATTGCAGGTAGTTAAATCCAACAGATATGCTAATAGCCCGTATTATGTAGGAGCTAGAATGTGGGATAGTTTGCCATTAGAAGTACAAATGATTGAGGGAAAATCGGACTTCCAGGAAAAGATCAGGGAGATCACTTAGGTATAGTTTTGTATCTCGAACATGTTAGCTCTCCATTACCAAATTACTCCTTATGGGAAACAGAAAATGTATCCTAGGTGAGATGTGTTTAGTTCATACATTCTTTCCATGAGTTCAAATATGAATGCTACACTAGGGTCAGTGCTTAACTGAGCATGGCCCGGGTATACTAAATACAAATATAGTGTACATCTCTCAAATTTGATGTTTTGATATTAAAACTCGTATGGGTCAATATCCTCTTTGCTTAACTTAGCTGGAGGAATGCTATAAATTGTATTGTATTTCATAAACATAATAATGTTGATGTTAATATTGATGCGTACCTATATGGAAGAACATGGTTCTATTACTATGAATGTGGTTTAAGAAATAAAAAAAAAAAAAAAAAAACTGCTAAATACAGTGAAAGAGCAAAGTGTACAGATATGAAATTCTTATCCGTACAGTGTACAGATACGGAAAATAGTGCGACCTACATTAGACCAATCAAGATACATGGACACAGAGAGAGTTTGACCTCTGACCTACACTGATCGGACGTTGACCTACGTTGACCTATATGTATATATATTATTTTGCTTTTGTCACTATATTTCTCTATTTGGAGTTACTGGTATGTATGGGGGTCCCTGCATGAATATTTATCAAGAGACCCTCACGTGACCTAGCGTCCCTCTACTTGCCGGGCCCCGTCTCCAGATTGGGCAGAGGTGCGGCGGCAGGGAGAGGGACCAGACAGGTTGAAAGCCAAGTGTGGGGCCACTGTAACAATAGCCTGGAAGAATAAAAGGAGTTAAACCAACAAAATTTGTCTTCCTATACGATCCGGCCAACATATATAACCGACCAATGGGTAGCGCGGATTTGATGTGATGTTGATGTCTGATGTGAGACAGACGCAGTGCATTCAGTCTGCACATAGAACAACAAACCCACGAGAGCTAAAATTATCGGAAATATCCATTAAAAACATCGAAAATGTCAAAATTGACGTTTAGTATGGATCTAACGGACGGACAAATAAGGGAAATGGTAATGTTCGATTCTGACATTAGTGAAATGGATTTAAATGGAGTTTTAGACGTTTTTGAGGCGCCTGACGTCTTTTTGGCATTGGGACAACTCCCCTCCCGCCATGCCAGAAAACAGCCCTGACATGCCAGAAAACGGACCTGACATGCCAGAAAATGGCCCTGACATGCCAGAAAACCCTCCGGACCCGTCATGTTTAAATTATGAGTAAATTATGGGTAAAATAAGGGGAATATTACCCTCCACCTCTCAGGAAAGCTCTCATTCATGTACAGTTTAGGGCAAAAATGTCTGGGATCCCCTTACCAGCCTCTCTGGTCATAGAGTGGTGCTCATTTTTCTCCATTTTCATCTTCCATGTTTCTATTAACTTTCAAATACTGATGAGGAGGACTACATGGAGGAAGACATGGAGGACATGGGAGAGTACATGGAGAGGGGAGGCAGCTGTATATAATATGTATGAAATCATCAAGTCCCACCGCTCATCCCAAATGATGGCCCCTGACAGCCCCTTCTTCCTGGCCATCAACAAGAGTCCCAGGGCCATGACCTGGTACAAGAACCAGCCCCTGGGTGTGCACCGACTTCGCAAAGTTGTCCCTGAAATGGCCAAAGGCCTGAAAGCTGAAGGGGAGGCTGACAAACCACAGTATCAGAAAGAAAACAGTGACTAGTCTGCTCCACAGCGGGGTGAACCCCAGTGTAATAGTCCAGCTCACAGGCCACAGCAATGTGGCCAGCCTGAACAATTATGCTACAGCTGACATGTCAATGCAGTATGAGATGTGCGATCTCCTGCAGAGTGATCAGGAGAGGGCACAACTCTCAAAGAAAAGGGCCCTACCTGCTGCCACCCCTCACAGCGAAGTCGTCGGTGCCCTCACAGCATCGACAGCACTGTCACACAGGAAGAGGCCTGTGTCCTGTGTCCTAGGTGCATCTCCTCCTGTCCCAAACCAAGGTGAACAATGTGCAACTCCTCCAGGAGGGCCAGCAATTGAAGCACCAAGGCCTACCACCTCTCCTATGAGGCAGGGTGCCACGCCCCCTCCCCCACAAGCACACAGTATAACTCCTCCAATGCATGCGGCCACTCCTCCAGGGCAGGCGGCCACTCCTCCAGGGTGGGTGGCCATCAGCCAAGGTACGGCGACAGTAGTCCAAGGTCTGGCAACAGTAGTCCAAGCTCCAGCGACCGTAGTCCAAGCTCTGGCGACAGTAGTCCAAGGTCCAGTAACTCCTAAAGGGCGGGCACAGGTCACTTCAGGTCCGGCAGGTCCAGGTCTTGCAGTAGCAGCAAACATGGACATGGCAGGGGCAGGCTGCTCTCTTCCAGTCATCATCCTCCAGCCTCAGGCCTCTGCACTGCTCAGCGGGGCGGTATTCCATGGAGCTGTGAACATAAACTTTAATTATTACGGTGCAAACCATCAAAACATTCTCCACATATTTTTCCACATACTGGGGGCCTTCTCCACGTACTTTTGTGGTATTTTGAAGCAGTTCTGGTGGATGAAAGAGCGGGGGTCTGGGCGCTGGAAAGCATGATTTTGCCTTCAAGAAACTCAAGATTTTGAATGTTCATTATTTAGATTTCACAAATCTGATTCATGTCTTAAGCTCTTCATTAACACTGATATTGAAATGCAAATCAAGTATATCTTTATGTTTTTCCTTCATTTACAAGATATGTTCTTTCAAATGCAAAATACTGGGAGACTGACCACACATAGACAAGTATGCATGGTTATCCTAAAATCTAAAAGATCATTTCTTTCAATTTACAAAGTTTGTTGTGAGTGAATGTTGCTCCATGTCAAAATCAGAATTTACACTGCATGCAGAAGGAAAACTGTTGTATTGTCACAGGCCCTACTACATTACCAACCTTCTGGGATTGTTAACAGTTTTTATGAGTTATATTGCTGTTGGAGCTGCCCCATTGATAATTCAGTGGATTCCATCATCTGGCCTTCTCAGCATACTTTTGTGGTATTTTGAAGTAGTTCTGGCGGATGGAAGAGCAGGGGTCAGGCGCTGGAAAGCATGGCGGGCAGGCACGAAGTTGGCAAGTAAAATACCCAATCGAATAGGCCAAATATCTCCATATTAAACAGATGACACATTAATTTCACAAGTCCTCATAGATTAGGGTATGTTATCCACGTGCAGCAACCAGGATTAGCTCGTAGATTGCATATTTTCACCGCAAAGTGAGGACCAATTTGGTGTCTTCGCGCCATAACCGCCACCTTGTTCAAACAGAAAGTAGGTCATTCAGCCGCATCACTTCAGTAAATTGTAGTCCGCCATGCAAAATAGATCCAAATGAATGTGGCCGGTCAAATAAATTATTGTATAATTTTCAAAAACATAGCAATATCACCGGTGACAAGAAGCGTAAGAATACCAACAGGTCTGAAGTCACGGTGAAGTCGGTCAAATCGCCTCGGCACCTTCATCAAACGTAGTCCGTCACGCATATAGTTCCAAATGAATCAGTCTTGTTGAATAAATCTATGGGATAATATTGCTCAAATCCTCTTCTATATAGTCATTTAACATTCTCAATTCTGCACTTGGCCTGATATCATTCCTGCCTAGACTGATCCGGCGATCTGTATCTCCATACTTGTCCAGTTTTATTTATATACACACCCATGCACCTACTACCAATTACATAAAAGACAATATCTTAAAACAGTAGCTCACTGGACAAGAGGCAGATCTATATCACTTATAATGCCTATACCAAATATAGGAGATGTAAGGATTATCATCCATCGTGCTTCAGGGTCTTAACCTCATGGATTAATCCCAAGTTACACTGTATGGTATTGTGATGAATGTCTATTCATCACGTGTCAAGCATAGCGACGCGATAGAGTTAAAAGTGTATTTTGTAACGGGCCCAAAAAGCCCGAAACCCGAAACCCGTAAAGCTATGTAAACTGGAAATGACGTCAGTATGATCACGTGATATCCACGTGACAACAGATAGCCAATCAGAGTTGACCTATAGACTATAAAAGGGGCGGTGAGGCCCGAAAATAAAGAGTTCCTTCATAGTACTCCTGGTGTTCAGACGTGTCTTCTTCCTCTAGCGGCCTCTTAGGAGGGATTCCAGTCAATAAGATGATCAAATAAGGACTAAGTAACAGGAAAATATAAGTAATATTGGTAAAATTATAGGAAACTTAGACGAAAATTAGCATAAGGCCCGAAGGCCCGAGAGACCGGAATATGGCCCGAAGGTCCGAAACAGCCCGACTGACGTCCCGAGAACAGAAGACCGGCCAAGTACGAAAGCCCGAAATAGTCGGTGGTGGTATGACAACCGGAGGTATCAAGGCGCGACCGGCTCGGCCCCACGCTACCAAACGATAGGCGACCGTCGGCCCGAAACCTTGGGCAGAACGTGCGAGAAGGTAGACCCTCCGGCTGGACTGACAGGGCATGAAGATCAAGCACCGGCCTGGACCCCTACCCAAAATATATTTTGCCCTCCGCCATCCTCCACCAGATGGCTGAAACCCCTCGGTCCCATCCGACCAACACCCCCTCCCCCTTGCAACGAATACCGATCCCCCGACCGACCCACTCGACCCCCCTCGTGCGTGAGGCACGACTCTTAATCTCACATCTCAGCTTCTTGCTCTGCCTCTGTGCCCAGCTGAGTCCCTCGACGGCAGAACCCGACAACCCCGAACAACCGAGGAATGTCACAGTATCTTACCTTCTAAAATAAATCCTATACCAAATATAATAAGCCTATGATCACAGTTTTCTGGTTTTGATCATCTGAGCATCAAGGTTACTGGATAAGATTAACCACACAGATGAAGTGAATATTAATGTGATTGTGAAGTCTTTACTATATGCTGTGTTCTGATGCCCCTTTCCCACTCAATGCATGCATAATGCACTGGAAACATTACTATTGAATGATCCTATTCTAAAAGGATCAACAACATAGTGTTTCATTATTTTACCATTATTATTGTCAAATTTCATTTCACTGTGATGAGAAACACCCTATAGCTAATAATACACAATATGAAATGAAAACAGCCAGCTCACAAATGGTGCGTCATAGAGTAATGCTAGTAGCTGAATAAGTAAGCATCGTGTTGAGCTGGGTTTGACAGAGTTTTACAGAAGCAGTCATTCTATGAAACACATGCAAACGTACTCTGCATCAATTCAGAAATAAAACAGAAGAGTAGAACTACGATCTTCATACTAAGCAAAGCTGTCAAGCAGAAGAAACTAGTGAGTATTTTTAGTTCTTATACCAATACTTTTCATTGTGGGTAAAAGTACAGATAATGGACAATTATGATTGTTATTTCTTTGCTATAGATGCATCATCAGCCATGTGTTTTACATTTCTACATTTTGACTGAATGATTCCATAATTTAGACTCTCATATTGGTGCATATTGATGTATAAAAATACAAATGGTTGGAATGATAAAATATCGATAACATATTCCAATAGTTTTCAGTTTTCAATGTTGTTGAAGTTAGCTGCCATGAACCAACTAAACAAGCGGGTGTAGTGAGAGTTTTGAATTTTCTAGTTCAATTTTAGAAAATGTTGAACTAAAGAAAAATCACTTTAAACTATTGGAAAGTCATCCTTATTCTTTTGATGATGTTTTTCTGCCAACCAAATGTGTATAGAAGGTAATTTCGGTGACTATGAAACTATGAGACTACTTGTATCTACTACATTTCTGTATTGAATTTCAAATGAACATTAATCTGTACTTTTGATATTAAATTTTATCTTATTTCATTTTCAGCAAAAATAAAAACTATAACATGACAACTGCAAAACACCTTTTGATATTGGTATTGCTCTTCCAAATTTCCTGTTCAGTGAGTAGTATACAAAGAGCAATAAGGGATGTGGGTGAAATGGATGGTCATTACTTCACTGATTTTGGTAAGTTTTTTTTAAAGCAAAGAGGTCCTTTACAAGGGATCCATGAATTTGAAGACTGGAGGTTGACTTCTAATTGGAACTTGGGTCCTCCTTTCCTTGTTTCCCCTATCAAAGATGAAGAGAGAAAACTTGAGATTGTTGTCCACAGTTTAAATCAGTCATCGTTTCACCTTAATGCTGTCAACAAGATAAATGGTCATGTCTGCAACATCTCAGTAGATGGTCCACAGACAATGAGGAATTATCTACGTATTTACCGCAGAATGAAAGAACATCAGGATGATACTGGGATTGTAGGACTTCAATTCAGCTTATATGACTCTGTTGTTGCCCTCCACGGTTTTCAAATTGCTGACAAGGACACAGAGGGAGAGTTTAAATTCCTACCATACAGGCTTCAAGATTTAGCAAATATTTTCAGGTTTTTTAGTCCTCCAGTCCCATATGTTTTACCAAACGACATGCTGGAGATGACTGTCACAGATGGGTGTCTCAGGGATTCTACCATAAAGGAGCTAATGAATGGCACAAACATAACAAGAACATCAATATCTGAAATGAGGAAAGATCCTGAATGTTCATTATTTAGATTTCACAAATCTGATTCATGTCTTAAGCTCTTCATTAACACTGATATTGAAATGCAAATCAAGTATATCTTTATGTTTTTCCTTCATTTACAAGATATGTTCTTTCAAATGCAACATACTGGGAGACTGACCACACATAGACAAGTATGCATGGTTATCCCAAAATCTAAAAGATCATTTCTTTCAATTTACAAACAGTTTATTGTCAGTGAATGTTGCTCCATGTCAAAATCAGAATTTACACTATATGCAGAAGGAAAACTGTTGTATTGTCACAGGCCCTACTACATTACCAACCTTCTGGGATTGTTAACAGTTTTTATGAGTTATATTGCTGTTGGAGCTGCCCCATTGATAATTCAGTGGATTCCATCATCTGGCCAGTGTCTCCAAGACAGGTATGTAATATATGTATGTTGAATTTCCACTTTCAATGTCTCTTGGTAATGCATGTTATGACAATGTCAGGAACATAAATTATAGGCACATACCTTACAGCATTTATGCTGTTTTTGTATTGCTTTAGTTGTACGTTACAGCATAAGCATAGTAATAAATTTGTTTGTTATTTATACTAAGTACACAAAACCTTAATTATGACTATCAAAGTATAAACAAGTTCACTTCACCTCCTGAGGGCCCAGCTGTATTGAACCTGGGACAACCCACAAACTGCTCTTGGTGTCCATCTGTGGGGTTGGAGTCTGACATATTTTGTATATGAATCATCGGAAAATATCCCTAAATCGGCCCCCTTGGCAGCTGACCACACCATGGGACAGGGATAAAGCCCTTCTTTTTAACCTTTTGTTTGTCATGTAACTCCTTTAATATTCATCAACACTTCCAACAGTAAGCAAGTGAAATGTTTCTGGTGGACATAATGCACCTGTCAGATAAATAATTTCTTGAGGATTTCATTACATTGATTAAATTAAGAATAAAAGTAAGTTTTCCCCATCAGAACTCAGACCCCAGGAAACTGTTTGGTTCCTCTTGAACTTGTGACCTACTTCTTCTAGTCCCCTCAGTCCCCTCATCTGAGTCCTCATAAAAACATAGTTCAAATGGATTTGCTGGTCCACCACTACTGGTTAATTGTAGGATACAGTGTGAAGCAATTGGTCGCCACATGCAGTCAAGCAACCGCAATTTAGAAGTATATGTAATGACCATCATATTATCTGATCAAAAGGTTTTACCCAATCAAAGTAAATAATGCTACTTCATGATACAACAAAAGAGCAACATTGCTGGGATGGACATTGGTTATTTTGAGTATTTTCATATTCTAATTGTTTTAAATCAATATTCATAATGAACAAATTTACAAATGTTGATTAGAATTTCCCTTCTGAAGTAAATTTATTGTCAATCACTAAGAGTAGGCTAAACATCGACAAAAATCAAAAACATTCACATTCAAGAGTTTAACTTACATAGTGACCTATATACTCTTAAATGATTTCATGAAAGATATGGCCAATAAATGGGTATGTACAACCATTTTGCAGTTAGTTTTTAATTTTATATCTATTTCATCTTTACTCTGTTAAAGCAGTGTGGTTAAGAAAAAATTAATGAGGTGTTAACCATTATGCATTCTTTCAGAGGAACTTTGGTGGGAGCAAAGACAGGACAAGGAGAGAGAGCTGTCAGAGGAGACTTAACCATCTTTGCCATAAATGAACCAGAGGACAATGATAAAGCAACACAATCAAATTAGCCCACTGCCAGAATATTTGAAGAAACCTCCTTTTCAGAGAGACCTACTGTTAATCTAGGAAAGGTATACGTAAGGTTAATGTTTCTTGATAGTAATTCAGGCTATCATTTCGACTTAAAAACTATGTTATGGTATCTCTTTGGTTTTTCTTTTCAAAATAAAGTAGTTACCCGAATACGGCGCTTTATTTTCCTTTTTTTGCTTAATGCCTTGCACTCTCTAGTCTCTTTGCAGATGTATTTATATTATAGAGATGTGCATAATGAAACAGTTCATTTTCGCTACACTTGGTTCTTTGATTTAATTGGGTACTATCCAGAAAGAGGCTTCTTTATAAGAAAGAAAGATTTTGATATTATGCTCATTCTTTCGCTGTTGGTTAAGCCAATTTCCATTTCCTTCATTCAGTTCATTGTCTTCTTATGTCCACTGCTTTGGAAAGAGAAATCAATTGCTGAGAACCTCTACTGGGAGGAAAGGGAAACTGCCGTTGGAAAATGGATGAAACCAGATGTAACAATTCATGAAACTGGGAATGGTTCTGGACCTTTTGAAACAAAACTTTGTAGAAACATGCTGACCCGATTAACATATCTATTATCATTCAAGTTTTGGCAATACCTGTTCAGGAAATGTATGTTTCACTGTGGATTATTCATATATGGCAATACTCCTTAGTCCATTGAAATGCTTTCTCCTGCCTTTTTTAACTTTGGTCCATACTATCCCAATTTTCTCAACATTTTATGGGTTTTTCATGAAAGATAAGAAAGGCATTCATTCTTTATCAATCAAAACAGTTGTCAAAGATTGTACAATGTTTCTAGGAATAGTGTGCTTCTTTGGGATGTTGCTTCCATTTATTGCTATCCATCTGTTTGCAGCCACCTTCTTTGTAATCAACATAGTGAGATCTCTAAAAAGTACTTTGACTTCAATTATACTATTGGTTTCAGCTTTTATCAACATCAAAGACACTTTTGTAGAGTTAGAAGATGAGTACAGGAAAATGAAATTAACAGTATTCAATATTGTTACAAACATGCAGAGTTCTTCAGATGAAGAAGAGCGTAAGCTTGGTCAAACACTTCTCTTAGATGTTGGTAAATCTTCAAAAGCAATTCCTAGAGCACTGTTTGACAAGGTATGTGAAATATACAAACCTTATAGTAAAGAACTAGTGAAGGCACTTGTGATACTCATTATAAAACTGTCTTTTCTTGGACTTGGTTACACAGTTATATCTGACTACCAGGTGTTTAGTCAGCTCTCACAGTCAGGAGAGAGTATAATCACGGTTCTCTTTGTTAGCATACCAAACCTACCTCTCAAGAGAAAAACAGATGCTGAGAGTCAGGTGGAGCAAGAATATACCACACTTAAAATAAAAGCCATAATATTGAAAATAGTGCAGTATAATGCCATCAAACATTAGACAACATGGTTTAAGGGCACAATTGCCTAATCTGATGTAAATCATCATGAGGATATCTAATAAGGAGGAGGATGGTATTTAGCCACTGGTTAGCAGCAATTTTACATCAGTTTACCATTGTTGACATAGAGAAAGTTCCAGGCCCAGGGAATTAATGGAGATAAGTGTTATTAGCTCACTACAACTGCTAGGGAATATCTTGGTTGTTTTATTAAGCTGCTGTTTTAATCAGAGCTAAGCCAGTTAAAAAGCCTCCCTTGAATATTTTCCCTGAGCCTATACACAGCATAAGATTTAGCTATTAGCAAAGCAAAAACATTTCGCCCACACCCACACCCACACCCACACCCACACCCACCCAACCATGCTGTGCCCCAGCACACATTTGCATCTAAAATTGAGAACCAGCCTATGAATGGAAGGTTTTCAAGATAATGTTTAACTTGGTCTACTCTTGGATTATGACTTAAATTAGAGCCTTTTATAATTCAGAATGAATTATCATACTTTGAGGTAAAGGGGAGGGTGTGGCTAAGGTTAAATTAGTGGTTTTACAGTAGGCATGCTGGTGATGTTAAATAGTGTTATAACTAATGTCATAGTCTACCATGGTTAGCTGCTGCAGTGGCTGAACACAAGGTTCAGTTGATGTGTCAGGAGAGAATACAGTGGCAGATATAGAGGCAGTCAGATATCAGGGATAAACCACTAGAGATAGGCAATAATAGGTGATGGTAGATATGGGGAGGGCTGGGTATCCATTTACACATCTAAATAGCTTGTTGTAGTTGAGGATGGGAAAATATAGATGAGAATGGGTCACGAGATATAAGAGTAAGAAAGTGGTAGATGAGAAAAGGTAACGATGGCTTAAGTATGTAAATACATTAGGACATGAACTTTTTCGTTTTGTAGAATTTTTTTTGAGAAATAGTAGATTTTTTGGAAAGTTCCATGAACAATATAACTTTAATATTAGCAGTACTAGTGGGATCTGTTAAGGTAATTTTTTAGTGAAATGGTTTAGAGAAAAAGTGAGGTGCCTCATACCAAATTTGGTGCTTTCATTCACTTTGTTATGAAAATTTTGTTAACAGACCCCACTATACATGTTCTCCAATGATTTTCCATTTAGGCATAGTTAACTACATTAATGGGAATTAGAAGATTTCATAATTTGTATTGAATTTCAGTGACACTATCACTTACTATGAGCAAACCTGTAGTAAAGGTCCCTTCCAAAAATATTTCATGCATTCACTGTGTACATTACTAGAATGGTTCAAACAGATGTTAATCAATTCACGTAATGTGTTAGATTACATATATATCTAGAAGAAGTTACAAAAATGTTGCCAATGTTTATTTGATCTCTACCTTACAGTAGTGTCAGAGAGTGGTATCACAAGGACAATTCCTGTCCCTCCCCTATGATTTTGATAGGTTCCCAGTTTAATTCCTGATGCAGTGAAAACTGCCTTGATCATTGCACCTTGTACTCTTGATACAATGCTCCTTATAGAGCTTTCCAACCTCAGAACTTCCCCAGGGCACACCATGGCAGGACTGAGAATAATTATGTAGATGGGTGGCCTATCTAACCTAAGTACATCTCTGCATATTCCTCACATGTGTGTCTTTAATAATGTTTAACCACATTTCACATTAATGTATTACCACTGCTTAAGAAACTTGCACATTTATGATTATATATTACAAAACTGTATTTATATTACAAAAGTAGATATATTACAAAAGATGAATTTGAATATTTGTCAAAGATTCAATCACAGTTCAACTGAGTATGAGGAATTGTTTTATTGCTGGGCTTTTCATGCTCTGCTTTTAAGAGTGTGGATATATATGCATGATTAGAAACAGATCTAGATCTAGTGGGGTCCAGGGTATCCTGTCCTCCTCTTTTTTCAAGGAGACTTAAAAGTCACATAGAGAAAAAGCACCACATATCTGTGCATAAATGCATGTCTTTGAAAACTTAGCCTATAGCCGATCCCTCCCCCTTTGAAGTCCTGGATCCATCTCTGATATGACAGTCCATATATTATAACTATTATATATATGTATGCATATGGATATACGTAAGCTGGTAAAAGAAATTACAAGTATATATGAAGGATTACAGAGCCAGCCCTGTGTCCCCAAATATGTCCTGAACAACAGATGCCTTTTACACAATTCTGGTTGTTACGTCAAATGGTTTAAAAACAGCAAAACTTTTCCTTGTCCACTTTGATTGTTGTACAGTATATAAACTTACAGTGTCCCAACAGATGTCAAAATACAGAATATAATTTGCTCCAGTAGGAAAGATGTTAAAGAAGTTTCAGAACAAAGATCTTGTAACAAAGATGTCACTGTGAAGCACATGTGCTTAAAATGTTCTTAAATTTCCCGTTGTTATGATTATTCATTGCACTATAAGCTATACTTGCCTAAGCAAAAGAGCAGTGGCCCGTTGCACAATAGAATTTCCTTGTGAGGATCAAATTAAGATAGCATAATGAACTTTTGCTTAACGGGGAAATGTTTCCTTGTAAGGAAAATTTTCCTTGTTACGAAAATAGTAGAAATCTCTGGTTCTAATGAATGAAATTGAATTCTGTAAATTGATATAAAAAGGGAAAAAATTAGAGAAAAATCAGTAAAAGTTACAGCTCCTTGAGGGCATTCTAAATATAGAAAGAAAATTGTTGCAAAACGATCTTTGTTAGGAAAATATTTGCAAATAATTTATTATGCAACAACGAACTGTTTCACTAATAATATTATTTTCATTGCTAGGAAACCCATTGTACAATGGGCCACTGGTTATGATGTAAAACATGTTGTGTACATTTATTCATCTACATATCTAAATGTTCATATACAATATATTTGTATGTATCTTTATATAGACATAGATATATTAGGACTGGAAAGCCCTCCTATGTTGCCTTGTGACTGGTTGGAAACTACCCAGTCAACCGTGACAATAGTCTGATCATTTCCAATATTGTTGCTTTTACAAAGCTAATGGCACCTTAGAAATCCAAATTTACTTTGCAGTACATAAAAGAGTTAACCCTGGCTTTCCAGTCTCAACATATTCTCAACATAACTCTCTCTATATATATGCAAATATAAAAACGGCCTATAGCCTATACTACAGCCTATAACTTATATATGTATGGCCTCTGCTGATGTCATTGCTTGCAAAAATCTTATGTCACTTTGTCCAAGCTGGAGAAAAGACCTTAAAGTTCAGACAGTCTAAAAATGTTGATATAGATCTCATCCACAATGTTATGTGCCTTGATTATTGTATGATGCAACTGCATGTTGTAACTGTTTGTGGAACATTAAATATTCAACAAAAACTACCTTGTGTCTCTTTGCCTCAAATGATCAGTTTATCATATAGATTATATATAGCAGTTGAAAAAATTAACATGAACATCTACAACTTCCTTTGAAAATGTATGATGGGATCATTTTATTAGTATAATTTTAATTTGATTACAGCAAGGTTGTTAATTATGTAGATCAGACATTTGTCTTTAAGATAGTACAAAATGTACCCAATAGGGGAATCACTATCACATCCCACAGAAGTTATGTGCAGGATGGTCCAGGGCTCATGCCCTGGTATATTAATGATTTATATTATATCGTATATATCGATATATATCACAGTATATATGCAGATGACATGGTGATTGTTGCCTTCAGCACAGATATATACCAGATATGTGATGGGACAAGGACATATAGCTATATAAATTGATACAATTGAGCCGCTGGCTTTTACAGCCCAAACTAATCATTTGTCTCTATTATTCACATGGGTAATGGTACATGTAGAAGTATTTATGTGTTGGTATGATAAGGACATACAGCTTTATACATTGATACAAGTATACCAGACTATCTACTATATTTGAGACCAGAGGTCCCCATATCTCAGGGAACCTCCACTAGGTGTCAGGACCACACCACCACCATGGCCACTTCACTGTAACTCAGACACTGGTGGTGGGCACACATTGCATTGTTTGTACCTTGTATATATAGGAAACATTTTTTTGTTTGATTAATTAGGCAGATGTCCTGCCACCGGCTTTTGCAGCCAAAACTAGTGTTTGTCTCTATTGTTCGCATGTGTAACAAAAGAAGAATTTATATGGCAGAAAGAGAATGAACATATACTTTAACCCTTTAGTGACGGCCCCATAGGAAATCGATCACATATGATCGATGGTCACTGTATTGGCTGTAGTATTTATAATTTTAATAGCTGAATATTATTTCTTGAAATTATTGTATTAGATGTTATGTCACTGCTATCAGATACAAATTTTTATCCATTAATAGCTCACTTTTAATTTTTCTGAGGTCTTAATTGGGGTACTTTTAACAATTTCGCCACTCCATTTATGAGGGACCCTTCTGATACCCCTAAAATTCCCTAAATATTTAGTTTTAATTGCCAATTTTGAAATTCTTATTTTCTTTTATCTCTAGAATGTTTTTCGAATGTACAGCATCATCATGTCTACATACCTTTACACTTTTGATTTATCTTTACATTCATTTTCTTTGGCCTAGAGTCAGGTTAATTTGATACTACTGGATTGGAAAATGGTTGGGAATTACCCATTTTGAGCCATTTTCAAGATGGCCGCCCATGAAAACTAGTATTTTAGAGTTTTGATCTCTTATTTTTAGTATTTCCTGAGTAATGTTACACAACATTTCTTAGATATGCCATAAACATGTTGTTTTATCATTTTCATTATTTATTTAATTGTTCCCCTTGGTTAAATTGTATTTTCCATCCAAATGATATTATATTTTATCATAAATAACTGTAATCTAGGGAAATTTGAAGATTTTTCTGCCACAACGTCCTCATACTTCTCTTCAAGGCAAATGCACAAAGAATGCAAATGGCCTAAAGAATGAAATATCAAATGAAGGACAATTGCATGGGGAACAACTTTCAAATTTAATTTTATTTTCTAAAATCAATATTTGTTCTATTTTTTGGCCATTTTTGCAAAAATAGGCTTTTAAATATGACATTTTCCAGAAATTTGATATTTATTTAAAACGTTCTATGGTTACCATGGCAACAAATATCTAAGATAATATATAATTTTCTAAATCCTGTTATTATAGGTCATACAGCAATATCAAACTTTACCATAAAACAATCATTTACAAAATGACAATTTGAAAATGAAATCACCAATGCTTTATTTTTGTTAAAATCCGTTTTGGTGCTGTCACTAAAGGGTTAAAGCATATGCTTGAATGTTGTATTGACAATTCAAGGGTATTGAAATAAGACCCAAAAACATGTGTGTTGAAGGTGTCAATAGGATCTTGTTGCATTTAAATGAGCTGACAATTATAGATGTTTCAGTTTCATTAAAGAAGGTTAATTAATCTAAAACTTAGATATTTACAAAGTTGTTTATGTTTAAAAGAATGTATAAATACTGCAAAAAGAGTATTTAGAAGAGAGAATGAGACATTATTGGCTAGGGACATATGACAAATTGGATTTGAGCAGTTCATATATATATGGGCAAAGCAAATGTAATGAGCAGTCTGTTCTATGTGGGTATAAAACTAGGTGATAAATCCTTTAACAAAATTAGCAATTAGAATTAATTGTGGTTGTTACAAACGTTTGTTATAAAATTTCTGTATTTTCTGCATGCTTGATCTTTATGTTCATAATAATAAGGAAACAAAAATTAATTACAATAAAAATACAGTTTAATGCACATATTATTGAAGTGTTGTTGTATAAGAGAGATAGTTGGACATAATAACAAACAAAAACCTTTTATGGATATGGTAACACCATTTTTGTGAAAAAATTAAAACAAAACTTAATAACAAAGGAATATGAGTATAGTAAAATAAGAGGATAGATGGTTATGAACAACTGCATCAATTTGACAATTTACCTTAATGGGTATTGTTGATTAATTTGGTATTCTACTTATTGTCAAAATGTCAGTGACAAATCTAGAACAACAACAATACTTCAGTAATAGTCTGAGATGATATGTATCTCATCACAACTGTTTCTTTTTATTATCAAACCAGACTCAAGTTTAACATAATACATGACGATGACTATGTGTAATCATTTGACTAAGCCATCACACATTTCACCTAGCTAGTTTAAGCATCAGTGAGACATATGGGCAAGGTCACAATAATGAACAAGTTGGGATAGATGAAATAGCAATTCAGTTTGTGTTTAAGCATTCAGAATAGGGTTCTTCCAGTATGCCTGCAATGCAACAATTGCTTTCTATGATCCATATTACAGATATATATTGGTATACGATTTAAGAAATTATACAGACATTCATACAGGTTATCACACAGAATTACCAACATAAACTGGCTAACACATATATGCTTTATAGCCAATTTAAAGTCCTGTCTTGAAGGTGCATTTTTTATTACATTAGGCAGATTATATTCTGCATCTTGGCTCCTCTATAATATGGAGATTTCTGATACAGCACTCAGCTGACAATGTCTATTTTAACATTTATATGATCAATCTGTCTATCATAATTTTGTAAGAACTCCTCATGGTCTCGATAGTTGTAGAAAAGCAGTAAAAGTTTCAGATCATAATGCTCTTCCAATACACCTATTTCTGCATTGTAATGTAACTGAATTAGTCCAATATCCATAGCATTTTGTATCCCCTAGCATATTCTCAGTGCCCTATTTTGGAGACGTTGTAACTTTTGCAAATCAGATTGCCTGCAGAATTCAAGAATTTAACTAACATATTCAACAGAGGGAGAATTGATTGTTTATAATTCAGTACACTGGTTTCCTTATTTACTAGATTCCTCATTTTACTTAGCTGAAAGGTTTTATAAGAAAACCTTTTTATAACAATATTAAAATGTGACTGTAGGTATAAACATTGATCCAGTATAATTCCCAAATAACAACAACTACTCAGAAAGTTTGTATCCTCCAGCCATCCCAGTGGCACAAAACTTATCATAACAACAAATATTGGGTAAACAACAAATGGACTTGTTGTTCACTTAGATTGTTATAAAACATTTAGAATGTTGTAAATGAGCAGTAGGTTTTACAAAATATATACCTACAGTGGCCCTTCAAATATCATATACTGTTGTCACTGTTATGATAGATCATTATGCAACTGTGGCCCTTTGCACAATGACCTATAATAACAAAAAGCTGAGACTGTCACTTGATGGTGATGTTATGTCAGGCACCAGCTAAAATTTAACCCATACCCTCTTGTCAGAATACTTTAGCCTTTGAAAGCAGCCCTCAATTGCAGTTGGTAAGAAGTCAACAATTTTTGAGTTCCAACAACATTTTTGTCCCTTGTAAGACATGTCAGCTGTCGACTGACACTCATCGGTATTTGTCATTGAAGTGTGGACCACCCTTTTTCCTTTACAGAATCAGCAGTACATTATGGTATTGCCATTTAGCATTGATGTAGAGAGTAGCAAATATAATTAGAAAAAGCAAATATGATTACAATCAACTGGGAATAATATCAGCAGCAATATTAGTGTTCTTGATGGGCCGTGGATATGCTGGTGCAGGTCATTTTTTTACCAGATGTTTATAGACATGTATGGCAGAAGAGAGGTAGTTTAGTGTTCGGTCTATGTACAGCAAAATCAGCATTGTTAGTTTACTCCTAGATCCCGAGAAAATGAAACCCCAGGCAAGTATGACATTCATTTAAGACATGAATTATACTGTAGTTTAATTTTAGGATTCCACACTTAGTTCCAAGCACATTTCATTCCAAAGATAGAGACATCATTCAAAGATATGGTAAGCCATGTCTGTAAATAGGGTGCATATATATAGGGTGCACAGATATAAATTCTCTGATTTCTTGAAATGTTATTTATCTAGATTCATAAACAATAAAGCAGGATCTTTATCAAGAATCTGTTGCTCCTATATATAGGCTGGCTACATGCTTGTAAAACTGTATTCTGATTAGTGAAACAATATCAGTTATGTTTTATATGATATATGGTATAATATGTAATATATCAATATAAACAAATATATATCATCTTGTATATGTTGTAGTATTATGTGAAATATTATAGATTTCAAATTTTAGGTTTCATAGTATTTACTTTAGTCTATACACTTACATGGACTACAACAAAATAATATGCCAATTAAAAAATATTCAAAAGAGTGTACCTACTCATAGAAGTCTATATTTTTTATGACAATGAATCTACTTGAAAAAAGATTGTGGATGTAAGTCATTGTCAGTGTTATGTACTTTGTTCCCATACTTTCTTTGAGCTCTGAGATCCCATGTCTTTTACATTCTCAGTCTAAATGCAATTAAATACTACTTTCAGAAAATACTTCACAGTTCTTGTTCATCAGACCAGTGCAGTTAAAACAGCAGAAGAGCATTAACTACAAGATTTTGTGTTTAATTAACAGTTAAAATGACACTTCCTGTTTTCCATAATATTTGGAAGTATCTTAATACAACTGTAATAGTGATTGGATTAATTGGCCACCTTCTGACTCTCTGTGTGCTATGCAGACCTGCATTTACTGGGAAAAGTACTACTATCCTTCTGAGAGCACTGGCTGTAGCTGATTTGGTTACATTGTCCATCTACTTGTATGCAACTTCTGCTGGACTGACTCCTGAGTTGCTAGGACTAGGTCTCCTTCAAGTACCAGCAACTGCAAGTTCCTGGACCATAGTTCTTCTCACTATGGAAAGACTTGTCATTGTTTACAGACCACATCAGTATATCATCCTTTGCACCAAGAAGAGAGCAATTCTAGCAGTACTTGTTTTATGGACCATATCTACAATTGCCATTGTAGTGAATGTATTTTTGTTTTATCAAAGAAGTGACCAATTCCTGTCAAGGTTTTTATTTACTTATTCAACTTATTGTATCCTCCCGGCAGTCATCATACTAATAAGTAATGTTTTAATCTTGGTCAAGTTGCATAAAGCGAGGTTAGAACGCCAACAGATGGCAACAGATACATCTTCAGACCATGTAGACAAATTGACTGGGATGTTGATCATAAATAGCATTGCTTTTATAGTTCTCAATTTGCCATATCTTATAGCGTTTATGTCTTTCAATCCACATGATTACATGCCAACAATTGCCATGCTTGCTTATAGTTGTCAACAAATTAATCATTCTATTAACTTTTATCTTTACTGCATTTGTGGAGAAATGTTTCGTAAGGAATTGAAATTCATGTTTGTAACTATCTTTGCCAAATGCAAGTGTTGTGATATGCAAAGAGGAACACGGGATGTGCAGTTACAGGCTGCATCAAATTTCCAAAGTCCCCAAGTGTAATAATAGACACAAAAGAAGCAGCAAATATACAACATGAAAACAGTTAATGTTGTACAGTTTTGTATTTTTATTCAATTTTATGTTAAAACAATGAAATACAAGCAATGTAGCTACCACCCAATGTAAAAGGAAGTATTGAAACATGTACACAGTGTTTCAATATCATATTGTGTGTATGTTGTGGATGACAACATTTATACAGCTTTGTACCAACCTCAAATTTATGACATTGTCATAACAATTTTACATTATTACACTTTTTTAAAGCAATCTGAGGCAAAGCCACCTGAAGACCACAGATCACATTACTATGTGGACAAAATTCATGGTCAAGACAAATCCTTGTGTCTCACAACACTGAACGTAATAGTTCATAATATTTATGGCCTGTCTTATGCCCAAAAGTCTATATATCAATGAAATGGTTGACTCATTACATTACTTATAGAAAGCAAAGGTGTATGGAAAATGGGATTATATCTAGCACTCAAAATGTCACCTGTGGGGTGCCATCAGGCTCAATTATTTGTCCACTATTCTTCTTGATTCAAATAAATGACCCAGATGGGAGAATTTCAGCTTGTTAGACAAAACTATATGCCAATGACTCTGTAATCCATCTTAATGATCCATCTGAAAATGTAGCTCATGACCTTGACATATTGTATCACTGGTGTACTCAAAATCAATTAACTGTAAATCTGTCTGATGTTACTGTATAGAGTGGAATATATACTACCTGTTGAGATTACTCGAGTGATATAATGACTGCCATGCCTTAGATCTAATAAACTATATCCTCTCATTTATCAAACGCCATTTGTTCTATCAAACTATAGGAATGAATGATTAAAGAATGGAGATCAAAACCATACTTATTTATCAATAACTACATCTACAATTAAGGAGTGTTGAGCTAGTACTTTTCTAGTTTGTCTAACTAGTAGATGAGTACTCTTGGCACAGATTTTAGGCATTTTTTACTATGGTGATCTCCTCAATTTTTAAATCAATATCAAAATAATTAAGTAAGGATCAGTTTACACATCCAAGAAGCTTGAGATTTTATATATATGTGCAGTAGCTCCAGCAGTGACAAGAAGTGTCCAGGCCTTTTTAGAACCAAATTTATTCAAAGTGCAATTTCCTTGTGTTTCTAGAATGTTCTATACTCAGTACACATACTAAGTCATTCACGATTATGCACTCTAATTAGGTAATAGATCATTGTGTGCCCCTCACTTGAGTTTTGTTTTAACCCAGGGTACATAAGCTCAAGGAAAGAGCTGTCAACACTTAGATATGGAAATTATTGTGTTTTGCCTTAGTTAGTTCACATTTAAAGGCCATACCCACTGGGGGAGTTAACATAAAAGCTGGAGCTGAAATTGGTGTTATGTATGGGTTTAGCATGGTATGGGTATGGAGTGCAAACTCGACCTTTTTAGCAGTGACTCATATCAAGCCTGTTCAATAATTTAATGCTGACTCATTTGGCTGATCCTCAGTGCCCGACCCAGTTGGCCAACTTGGGCACCCATTCATGCTGATTGCTTGGCGGGTATACATTCTAATATATCCTTTATTGTTCTATCTGGTTCTTAATTTTACACTATAATTAGAGCAACAGTTCTCAAGTTAACAAGTCTCAAGTCCACTGTAGTCTTTTTTCACTCTTGTTGATGCCAAGATAACAAAGTTACAAAATAATTTATAATATCCTCATGCACAGTATTAATACCATCACTTTAAAAGCATAGTGTAACCTCTCTCAATACCCCATTCTGGGGCTTGATTTTTACATAACAATAATTAACATTTGGTAAACGAAAAAATAGGGGGGAGGCCTCTTGCACTACCCTCAAATTCCATCTTGGTAACATGTGGCATGCCAAATTCAAATGGAGATATAGGTCTTGACTGTTGTCAAAAATTAACAAAAATGGCCTTTATATTCAGCAAGTGACATTTATTGTATTATTTTTCTATATATTATCAACTACATGAAAAACCTACTTTGTAAGATGAAGCTCTGAAACTAAAAAGATATTTTCAGTGACAAAAGGGCACCAAAAGTTTACCAAAACAAATTCCACATTTAAAACCAGCTGCAGATACATAATCAGCAGGAAATATTTACCAAAATGTTAGTACATTTAGTCTGCAATGCTGCTAAAAGTATATCGGCACTACCAAAAGTATATTGGCAGGAAATCATTATAACACTTTTGGTAAATGGAATACAGCCTTAATTAAGGCCCTGCCTTCAATGAAGTTTAAGGAAAATTTGGAATTTCAAAATATCAAATGAAGATTGATCATAATATTATATATATTGAAGAAGGGCAGCAAAGGCAGTATTGACGCTCTTGCCAATTCAGGAACTAGTTAAATAAAGTCGGCCCTTTTATTAACTTAACCAAATAAATAAATGAAAAATAAATAGATAGAAAAAAAATACAGGCATGTGGGAAATGTCTGCCCCTAATGGCAACCGAGGAGAGACTAATTTTGGCGCCAAGATGACCATGTGATCAATTAACATACATGAATATTAATTAAGTAGGCTCGCAGCATTTCCCAATAATATATATCAATATAATAATAATAATTATTACGTCTGACATTAATGACCTAAACCAAATAGTCTAATTGTTTTATTACACAAAGTTAAGTCAAATGGACTTCATTAAACACAATCACAAATCAATTCTTAATGGCAAGGGGACATTGGGGACAAGATAATGACAATGATATATTTCAAAGGGGATGCAAAATACGTTAATTATTTATTATTAAGAAATGCCATTATGGACTGTGAAAAAGAAATTAGAGCGTCTCTTTATACAATGAAAGGCTTCAAGACATTCTGCATTTTAGAAATTTCTAATAATAGATTACGTATATTTTATGGAAATCACAACAGGAAAAACTAGTTATTTTCTAGATTTTCTCGATTTTCTAGATTTCCATTGCTGCATCTCTAGCTTATTATGTGCAACCTAAAGGTGACAAATTACACCCTTCCTCCATAGCAGCCTTGGGAGTGGCACCATTCTGTCTGCCAACAAACACCTGTTTAGGCAATCAAACATGTTGGGTCACATTTGTCAGTGGCTGAGATGAGACTTGTCAGTTGGGAAAAGTTATGTTTGACACTAACTAAAATTTAACGCATACCCTTTTGTCAGAGTACTTTTGACAAATTCCAACTCTCTGACAAAATGCAATCGGTCGGTAACTAATGACCATTTATGGCAACAATTTTGTTACTAGTAATGCACATCAGCCACTTACCAACACTCATCATCTGTGTTTCTCATTGAATTGGGGACCAGTCGATAGTCTCTACGAAAGCCCACAGTAAATTATTGTCTTGCAATTTGGCATCAATGCAGATAGTATCTAGTGTATTTCGAAAAGCTAATATGATTACAATCACCTGGGAATAAAATCAGCAAAAATATGACCGTTCTTGATTGGTCTTGTAAGTACATTTATACTGGTGCGGGTCATTTTGTTTTTTACCGGATGTTTATAGCCATGTATGGGAGGAGAGATGTGTTCAGTACTCGTTGGGCAGGACAGTTCTAAGCATTGCTAGTTTTATACCTACATCCTAAAAAAGGTACAAGTATAACATTTGAAGACAAAATTTGACATAAATTAAATCCTAGTTTAAAGTTATGATTTTACATGTAGCTCCTTAGTAGAATATTTCACCATAGAGGTACAAAGTTCTAAGATAGAGACAAAATTCTCAGATATGGGTTAAGCATGTTGTAAATAGGGTGTCTCATCTTTACTTGAGCACAGGCAGATAAAAGAATAGAAAGAATCCACATTTCTCTTTTTGTCATTAAATGACACAACACTGTGTTCATATGTGTGTGTTATATGCTTATCATAAGGTAAGTATTTCATATCATTCACAATTAGTAGGGATCATAATTATTTAAATTTAAGCACCTATGATGTACATTACCATAAGTGGGATACATCAAGTATAGCATGTATTACAAAATAGTATATTTTGGTATTTTTGAGACATGTAAAGGATAGACTATTGTGAGGGATGGCCAATTACAAAAATATTTTTAGAGACATAGCAAATGTGTGTGTTAAAGGTAATTATTTGCTTCATCTAGATAAACATACTTGGTGTTGGTAAGATAAAGATATTTTTCCTTAATATTTCTTGATTCAATGCTATTCTTCTAATGTCCTAATCATGCAATTTTGATTGTGTAATATTATCAAAAATGCTCATGTCGAGGAAAATTTCAGATTTTTAGATGAGATTTAGTTCTATCCTATAGAAGAAACAAGGAAAGATTAGGCCAATCCCATGATTGCTTCTTAAATTGAATGCATATCAACAAAATCAAAGTTGTTGTATATGAAATATGATCAATATATATTGATGTATTCTATAATGCTACATTATTTGTGAAATAAGATTCTATGTTCCCTTCTATTTACTTCTATCTAGACATTGTAAGATGGATTACACCATTAGATATGCCTACTATTTGATATCCTAATGGTAAATTGCACATATCTGTATCCTGTATTGGGAAATACATGTATATATTAAGCATTAAACAGCAGTCCATATAACCACTTTTATATTCTCAGGCCAACTGCGATAGGATACTGCTTTCAAAAGATATTACAGTATCTTTTTCGTCAGGAGAAAGCAGTAAGGCCAGCAGGGGACTGCAAGAATTTCAGCTAAAATGGTACTCACTGTATCCCACTATATTTGGGCATGTTTTAGCACACTTCTTGTGGCAATTGGCTCACTTGGACACCTTCTCACTCTCTGTGTGCTATGCCGACCTGCATTTGCAGGGAAAAGCACAACTATCCTTCTGCGAGCACTGGCTGTGGCTGATATGCTTACTTTAACTGCACACTTTTTATCAATACTTGTTGAGTCAAATCCTGAATTACTTGGACTAAATCTTCTTCAAGCACCAGCAACTGCAAGTTCCTGGACGATCGTTCTTCTCACTATGGAAAGACTATACATTGTTTACCGGCCACACAGGGCGAACATCTTGTGCACCACAAAAAGAGCAATTATAGCAGTACTTGTTTTATGGTTCATATCTACGATTGCCAGTGTAGCAACTATGTTTTTGTTTAATCAAAGAATTAAACAATTAATGCAAAGGTTCCTATTAACTTACTTGACTTATTGTATTCTACCTGGAGTTATTATCCTAATATGTAATGTTTTAATTTTGGTCAAGTTACATAAAGCAAGATTGGAACGCCAACAGATGGCAACAGATACATCTTCAGACCATGTAGACAGATTGACTGGCATGTTGATCATAAATAGCTTCACTTTTATAGTTCTCAATTTGCCATATCTGTTAGTATTTATGTCTTACCAAACATCTCATTTATACACACCATTTTCTATGCTTGCTTATAGTTGCTACCTAACCAATCATTCTATAAACTTTTACCTTTACTGCATTTGTGGAGAATTGTTCCGTAAGGAATTGAAACTCATGTTTTTGAATATCTTTGTCAAATGCAAGTGCTGGGATGCAGGAAGAGAAACACAGGATGTCCATTTACAGGCTGTATCAAATTCACCAAGTTGCCACGATCTCCTGGAAAATACAACCCAGGTGTAATGATAGACATGAAAGAAGTGGCAAATGCACAACCTGAATATTATTAGTATTGTCCAATGCTGTATTCCTATTCTGTTTGTATTGAACAAAGATAAGAAACCAGCAATGTTCCTATAATCCAATGTACAATGTTCTATTCAAATATGCATAATATGTATAATGTTTCAATAACAAATTGAACTTATCACACATTTTTTTCAACGATTTCACAATACTGTAGCACAATATAAGAACAACATACAGGTAGCACCACCTTTAAAAAGTGTTTTTAATATAAAGCATCTGGGGTAGCAGTGAACGCTATTGGGTTGTGTAGGGTTAACTATAATTATGGTGCATTGTCCGAGATAATTACAGTTATTAATATTGTCTCTGATGGGTGCTAGTCGAGTGGTGAGTAAGTCCACGAGATGGGCGCTCAATCCATAACATGAACAACGCTTGGCAGTACGGTAAGTTTATTGATGGATATGGTGATGCGTACAGTTGCTCGTGATGGTAATAAGTTCCAAGGTATAACAGTTCCAGTTTAGGGTAGAGTAAGCTTCCTCCTTAGAGTCCGCCTAGTTTCACCTCCAGCCGTCATGCGGTAGTACCGTGTAAGTCACAAGATGTCCCTGTGATTGTATAGCTATCCAAAACCCCTTCGAATCTCCCAATCCGTATGATCCAAACGCTAATGGTCTCTCTCCCTCTCTTACACTGCGCTCTTGCTTATAAAGCAGTCTGATATTGATTTTACCCCAGGCGTCGGTGCTTGCGGGGAGGTGTGCCCCGGTGAGCATTGTCGTCAGGTATATTTACACCTACCAGCGGCACCTGCCATTACTAGATATTTTCATTCATAAACTAAGTAATTTAGAGGAATTCTTATTATTTAATATTCAACTGGTGACCTTTACACTAATTCAATGACCATGCACAAAGTAACTGATTTAATCTCTACCTTTGTGCAGCAGTTTATGACTTTCCTCTCAATCAAAAGATGTTTAAAGAATGGATTGAATCAGGGATTATGTTAAAAATGTTTTGAATAATAAAATGATTATTCTAGTTGGTGAAACAATAGAGCTTTTGTTCCTTCTTAATATCAGGCATCTGCAGCCTTAGATAAACACTTTAACATGTTAATCTAACATGATCTCACCCAAGTAAAAAGCTGAGGGGTCATTGCATGTCAAGTCAACAAAATTTCAGATGGTCCCAAGCACTTCAAGTCAGATTTTCTTAAAACCCATAAATATATCTTCCAAAGCATGTTGACAAAACATGTTTCAATTTTATACATCAAATTCTTAAAACTTCTAATGATATTGCAAGTCTTGTGACCCAAGATATTGCTTAATTTTGAAGAGAAATTGGAGCCCTTAAGTCTGAACTTTCTGGCCCCATATCTCTGCTGAATATGCAGTTAGAGTCATAATATCTTAGGTATCCTTGGTCTTTTAGGTACGCTCCATGAATATATGAGGGTTGATTACATCAGATTTGATAGGGAAGAATGGTATGCACATGAAGAAACACTGCATGCAAAAGAAAAGGTGGTTATGTTTGGGACCTCATAGAAAAAAACAGATTTCAAAGCTGTGCATCTATATAAGATGGTACTAAAAATGAAATCTGTCCCATGAGCAGTTGTGTATTTTCACTGGCCGCTCATGGAGCAGATTTCATTTTTTGTGCCATTTTATATATGTATTTCAATTGGGTGTTGTTTAGACTATTTCATGCTCATCATCGAAAAAGTATTTGAAAAGCACAATGTACAATGATAAATGTATTGTCATAGAAACTTACATTGTAATGGTGATATCTACCATACAAATGTAATGGAATACTAAATGATTCTTAGCCTTAACACAAATAGGCATGAAATGTCAGGGATACAAGATATAATGGCACTGTGGGGGCAATGTGGCAGTTAAAGCAATAAGGCCCACAGAATGTATGCCTTGGGGGCTGCCTATTATTGGAAAGAATGGTATCATATGGGTGCTGACATTAAGTTCACAACCAGACAACAATGTCCCATATTATGGCTACTGACATAATAGAACATTAAAACCAATTTTCAATTTTGAGGGGTATATACAAAATATATATACTTACTGATTTATATCTGCCTCTGACATTTTTATCTCTACATGTTTTAAGATTACAATTCAGGAATTTCTGGTTTAAGATAGATTGAAATAAAGTAGATATTTTATCTTGTAAACTGTTCATCATATTCATCAAGGACATTCATCCTTGTTAAGGTGTGTCTCCTCTGCCTGCCAGACTCATGTTCATGTGAATCTTACCACCATTAAATATAGATAGCTTCATACTAAGCGTAGAAGACACTACTCTAGAGGGAGGTGTCTATTATGGTTGATGTGCTGATGAGATGAGAAAAAATGTGACAGGATAAGGACTGAAATAGAACCAAAGGTGATTATAATGGAATAATATTACAAACAAGCAAGGTCTTGACATTCTTGCGTTTCCAATAAATTGATGAATTCTCAATGGATACAGTATGAATCCATTATATGAAAAGAAAATTCTTGCTTGTTTGCATTATTATTCTCATTTATTAATGTACATAAAATAGCAAACCTTGTTCCAAATTCCGCAGAGATAAATATGACCACAAATAATTATATTTACCATGCTACCACTGGTGCATAAATTGCCTAATACACACCAATGGTTCTACTACCCCTCATAAAAATAAAGGTATCTTACCACAGTAGCTCATTGGGCAAGGGGCAGATTTCTATCCCTATATATATGCCAAAATATAGTAGGCCTAGGACTATGATCTCAGTGTTCTGGTTTTGGTCATGTCAGCATCTAGGTCACAAGATAAGCTGAGAGAACCACTGATTTCAAATTTTGTCGGCAATGAACCTATCAGAAGATGAATTCTGAATGCTGTCACAGTGCCAAACATTGCCAAGGATGTCGTATGGTGCGATCATCGGCCGAGAGGTCGGCTCGGCAGAAGTGAGGGTGTTTGCAAAACTAAAAGTCTGAGCAACAGCAAAAGGTGTAAGTTCAATGAGGCCTAATGTGTAAGTTAGTCTTAAATTGTTGTAATTGGACATGACATTTGGAGGAGGCCATGGCAGCAGTGCTATACACAATGGTTAGGACTAATCTTTATGGCAGCTCCAGCACAGATCAATGGAAAGACCATATCTTGTCTAAGAGGGAGCAACAAGCTTTGGAGGGGCCTGAGGATCCAAAGGACAAGAAGGTTGAGCCCTTGATCATCAATGATCTGATAAAACAACTGCTGCAAGAGGAGACCGAAATTTGACAACTTTAGGTAGGTCAGCTTGTGTGTCTGGGAATTTTTGAGTTCAAAATCAGCAATTTCTGTAAGGACACCCCCCCTACTGAATGGCGTCCCTAATGTTTGCAGCTGACTGAATTTTCTGTTTACATCCTATAAGGCTTAATTCAGAATTATTAGCAGACATCTAATGATCCAATTTCAATCCAGGACATTTTGTGATGTTTGAACATTTATGGAACTCTGACAGCCATATTTATGGTAAAACAGGCTGAAAAGACACTTCAGGATTCCTCTTTACAAGTCATTCTGACTTCAAATCAGCCTACTAGAAAAGGTATTGTGACTGTTTGTGCTTGTCCTCTAGGTTAAGTTTTTCCTTTTCAGATGCAGAATAACTCAAGGAGTAACAATGCTGTCATGAATTAAGTTTTTTGTTTTTGAAGCATGACTTCAAAGTATTTTGTAGCTAAAATAGTCTAGAATGTATATATGCCAAGTCTCAGGTTGGTAGGAAAAAACACTTCGATAGGTATCCAAGGAATTCCAACCGGCTGTACCAAAAACCATTACGAAAAACTTTCCTGCCTACCGCATTTAGGGAAAAAAGGTAACTCAGCTCATAATCATCATAGAAAGACAATATATACATCAAAATGAAGCTCTATTCGAGGTGAACATATCTAGCTGAACCAATTCAGTTCCCTGTGAAATGTGACTCATTACGTCAGATCGCATCACATATGGTAGCTGTATCCAGTTGTTAACCTAATCATCTGATTGTCTAGGGAAATATGGCGTCACCTAGGTTTGGAGATTGACACTTGGTTACTGTCATATAGTGACAACAATAATATGTTCCAGGTTCCTTTGATGGGGTTTCATTCCATACTTCTTGTGCCAGCTCTGCCTGCAGGTGGCCCAAACCGACTGTTTCCTATTACCAGTGGATGAGCCACTCATATATGGGACACCAAATATGATTCCTATGTCGTGGGACAGGAGGGGAACGGAGGGTGCACTTTTAGACCTTGCCTCTGTTAGGCTGTGTAAACACTATGCTGTGTTACAGTTGCCACCTGGCAATTGGAGGTTCAGCCCTCTGGTGTCATCTTAAGTTTAAAGGGTTCCTTGCACATAAATTTGGAGGTTCCCAATTTCTATTTACTTTACTTCATTCATGTGTTCTTAAAATGTTACAAACAAGAAAAAAGGCAAAATATCACAATATAGTAAATTATTGAGGATAGAAAATTAAATTTGGGAATTCCCTGACGTCTGGACAATCCAGTACTCCCCTTGCTACGTCATAATAAGGGGCCTTCCATTAAGTACGTACACACCTAGGGGGGGTGGGGGGTCTGAGATTTTTGAAATTTTGCGTATGTTCCTGTACAAATCCAATGCGTATTTTAGCCTAAGGGGGGGTGGGGGGGTCTAGAATTGGTGAATTTTTGCGTACGTACTAAATGGAAGGCCCCTAATGGGAATTCCCTTTCAAAATAACTTGGGAATACCAGGTTATTGAATAAATGTTGGTTAATAAAAAAATATTATTATTGATAACTTGTATGGGGTCTAATCAAAAATACTTGTTTTTAAATTCAATTTCCCCTCTACAAATTTCTGAGAATGGGGGATTCCCTTTTATGGAAAATTGAAAATTCCTATTTAGTCACCGTGTGACGTCAAAAATTAGGGATTTCCCTTGAAAAATACATAGAAATAGATCAAATTTTGAAGTCCCTTAACCCTATACACACTGGGAATATTTTTAAGATTTTTGAAACGTCATTAGTGCTTAATGTAAAGAACAATCTACATGGATTTCATTTCATGTGCTAGGGTCCCTTTAACCACCAGATGTCCAGTTCCCACAGAACTAATTATTTTCCTGCATAGTTTAGTATAATGGATCTTGAGAAATAAATACTAGGCCATATGAAAGTGACTCTATTGTGGCCACTTTGGCACACAAAATATCAAAATTGCAGGGTAGGTTCCCCCATTAAAATCTGAAGCACAGGTCCTAAATGTTGATACACGCTAATTTCTAAGGTAATCAAATTCATAGGACATAGAGCCCATTTAAAAAACGTACTGATACCTACCAAGATGCATAGACCAAGGATTACCAAATAACTCATAAATGATAGGGGGTACCCTGTGATTTTTCATTCAATTCTGTGAATTTTCCTTATTTCATTATCAGCCAATCAAAGCCAGTCCTTCCCTTCACCTCAGGACAGAAAGGTATATGACACTACAGATGCTGCCACAATTAGTGCCCATGAGACCTCCGGACGGGTATAGCAAATGTGACTTTGTTCGGGCCTCACTCCCCACTCAGACACCGAATAGGACACACACCGGTACTGTATAGCATTCACTTACAATGTTATTTTCATCTCTATTTCTATTTGTTGGCACCAGTATTTGCAAATGAAGATTGACCAAGAGACCATAAGACTCAGTTGCACTTTACATTAAGCCATAGTAAAGAATATTCCACATGTAATGTCAGCAAAACTGCTTAAAGAATTTACATAAATGTATCTTTTGTTTCAGATTTTTGCAATTCAGGAGCATCCAAGATATTGTCCATTGGTTAGGACCAAAATGGAAGTTTTTATGTGTTGGGAGAGTTTGGGAATTGATACTATACTTCTGATAGCAATTGGCTTATTTGGCCACCTTCTGACTCTCTGTGTGCTATGCAGACCTGCATTTTCTAGGAAAAGTACTACTATCCTTCTCCGGGCACTGGCTGTGGCAGACATGGCTACTTTATTGATGTCCATGTTGGAAACGAATGATGCTTTCTTCTCTGACGTCAACTGTGAAGTGATGTCCATGGTTAATGTCAGTTATCCAGAGCCTCAAAAGCAATTTGCATTAAACTTTGTACATTTACAGGCACTATTGGTAGCTTCCTGGAGCATCATTCTCATCACAGGAGAAAGGCTTGCTATTGTCTATAGACCACAACAGGCAGATTTCTCTTGTACCAAGAAGGGAGCGCTTAGAGTAGTGGTGGTTACATGGTTCATGTCAGCAACTGTCAGCTTACTGAGCACTAACGTATATCAACAAATAAAGGGCAAGGACAAGGACAAGGACAAGGACAAGGACGTTGCAAGAAAGTTCCAGGAAAGTTTTTGGTTATTTGTCGCTGCTTATTATATCGTCCCTGTAGTAATCATCCTCATTTTCTTGGCTGGGTTGTGTAAAGCAATGTATAAAGCAAGATTTGGGCACCACCAGATTGCAAATATATCTGCAGGCCACCTGAAGAAATTGAGTAAGATATTGGCCCTCAATGTTGGAGCTTTTGCTTTTCTAAATTTGCCATATTTGATCATTTTGAGCAATACAATTACCATCATCCATTTTGATCAATATTGGCTCTTTCGTAAGCTCTCCACTTACTTCCAGATCATTTATCATTCAATAAATTGTTATCTTGTCATCTGCATTTGTGGAGAAATGTTCTTCAAAGAGTTTAAACGTGTGTGCGTTTGCAAGTGCTGGGGGACTAGAAGAGGAATACAGGATCTAGAGTTACAGGCTGAACTGGATCTACCAAATAACCAAAGTCCTTTAGAAATTGTAACCCAAGTGTAATGAGAGACTCTAGTGACAAGTAGGCCATACCAAAAGTTTTACTGCACCTCTCTATTTATTGTTGGGTATTAATCTGTTGTGTGTGGACTCTAATAACATAAATACAATCCTGGGACCTGTAGATCCATGATTAACCACCCAAAAATTGATAAAATACACCTATGTATTTAGTCTAAGATATCAGAAAAGTGTGAAATGGTGGCAATTGGTTTGGATTAGGAACCAAAGATATAGTATTAATTTGTTTTAACATGGGAATAAATCAATGATTTTGAAACATACTTTTTGTGCACTTTGGGTATGTTGGCTTGTTGGTTAGTTATTGGGGTTTAACGCTATAGCAACATTTAAGGTCATATCACGGCGAGAACAAGATTTGACAATTCTGTCGTTGATGATCGTATCTATGGAATGAATGAATCTATGAGAAGATAGAGACCATACCCCTACACATTTACCGAGGCAGGTGTTCTTTAATGTGCAGGGTCCCATAGGCAGGGCCCTACATACAACAGCCAGTGGCCCACTAGGAGCCTTTGATAACCCTGTTGTTGTCACAGGGAGAAATGCAGAGGGGAGTAGCAGCCAGCCCACCTCTGCCCAGACTTGAACCCAGGCCGCTCGCGCAACAGACGGACACTCTAACCACTTCACCACCCCGCACACCTAGGACTAGAATGTACATCTACCATATATTATCTCATGAGATAATTCCTTTCTGACACTATGAAGATTGAAATAAACAAAGAAAAAGCATAATGTCATGTTGAATTTTGAGTCAATCTATAAAAAGTATTTTGATTCTAAGCTAATGATATCTTAATTCCAACATTTTGATACATACACTGGTGGATCCAGCTGGGGTTCTGGGGGTCCTGACACCCCCCCCCCCCATCCTTTTGCTGGACTCCTAAACTACAAAAAGAGGGGGAAATGTTGCATGCGGATGTGTGAATGTACAAAATTTTAGTACTTAACCTTTATGCAGAACCACATCTTTCAAAAATCCTTTGTTCGCCCCTGACATGTATCTATTCAATTAATCAGGAATCTATACACCTCAAATAACAAGTGTCTAGTTAACCAGTGGATCCGTTTAAAATATTAGGTTATATATAGAGAGAAAATACAATATTATGTATGAATGATATGAATATGAGAGTGTGAAATGGTTTTATAAAACAAAGAGAACCATATGAATTTCTTAAGCTAATCCTTCATCAGATGATTAGTACAAGGGCCACTCAATGAGGAAAGACATACAAAGAGATCAATTATCCAGTTGTATTGCTGGCATGATATCGAGGTCTGACATGATTGCAGTTTTTGAAAAGTCAGGCACTGACCCAAACCCGAGTGAATGGGTTAGTACTTGTGTTTTCAATAAGGTGTTGATAAATGAGGATGAAATATTATTTCCTCTCAATTGGGTAATTACTTCCATTTAAGATGAACCAAAATAAAGTATGCTTTTGTGATTTTAGGGTTGGACATCATGAGCAAAGCTGAAGGGCTTTAACTCTTTTCCCTATGGGAAAATACCATTTTTGTTTTCCAGTCATAAAGCTACATATTTAACATCATATTGAAAGTAAAAGCTTTGAAGTTTAGTTTGGGGTAATAGTACTAGGACAATTACTGTGAACCAAGTATGATGAACATTTCTCTAAAAATGTTGATATCATAGAAATAAGGGGTGGGTTAGCTGGCAAAGTGGATAGGTCTATTGGAGCATGTCCAAGTAAATCTACAATTCTCCCAACCATGGATAGTTGGGTTTTTTGGGGTTATTTTTAAATTGTTTTTTATTGGGCTAATTGGCTCAGCATTGCCAATCTTCTGCTGACCCCCAGATTTTTTTCTTTACCTTGTGCAGAGCATCAGCATTTCTCATTCTAGCAAAGCAACAAATTCCAGATCATTTGACAGAAGTGTTCCATAGATTTTGTTTATCATTGAATGTTTAGTGCAAGTAAATAAAGAAAAGGGCCACAATGCAGCCCTGTTTGTTTTAGGAAAGTAATACGTTTAAGTATCAATTGTTTACATTCCGACAGATACAACATTGAGTAGATATTCAACAGCTTTAATTCTAACTTTAATTCAACACTGTTAATTATTGATATACCAGACTGACTCTGAGGTTCGAATTTAATCCTGATGAAGGCAGTAACACGCTTAAACTAGTCGGTTCACCATTGATTGCTTGTCTACATAATGAAGAAGGGTCGACTACACTCTGTTGTTTGGTTTGGTGTAGATCCAACACTTTTATAACATAGAGTAAAGTACATGTATTACATTCTCTGGTTAAAGGGTTCTGCATGAATCCTCATAAAGAGATCAAAGTCAAAAACATCTCTTTAGGCAGGTCATTATTGCACAGTCATGTTATTCATGGATCTGATCCAGACCCCCTCATGTTCTTCCTAAGAACAAATATTTCTAAAGTTAGGTAATTATTCTAGTGGCAAAATCTGATAAGAAATTCCTTATCCACCCATAAATATGATGTAAAGAGAGAAGGCAATTTTAGTTTTCCAGGATTCATTGTTCAGACCATGTACAAAGCACCATTTAGAAATATTATCAAAAATGTAAAGTCAGCATAATATAAAATCTTACATTCCATTTCTAACCATAATTAGTAGTACACATAATAAACAACAACAAAGATCCTCTCCAGAGGATTTACCTATTATAACAATGAATACTGGGGAACTCAGGCCGCTGTTGAACTCGGGTCCGGTTAACTCGGACCACTGTCAAACTCATACCACTGAGGCTGGAGAACCATAAGCCTGGGGAGCAGAAACTATATTCCCCTCTCTTCTCATAGATGCCTAGGATTCATACCTTAAAAGCTAACTCTTCCCTATATTCCATGTGTGTGGCTGTAGTAGAGCTCATAGTTTTAGTGGCCCAAGTTCGACAGCAGCCCGAGTTCACCTGACACGGGTACGACAGCAGTCCGAGTTCTCCAGTCACCATAACAATGCCTACCCCAGGCAAGTAATGGGTATGTTCTGCAACCATATTTTTTGGACAGACCGACCCACTACTTACAACATTTTCATATAACAGGGTGATAGCATTTAGGGATGTTGAGTACATTTATGAATGTTTGGTCATTGTTATGGTTCCAGCCCCATGGGGCTTAAATAAGCACATTTGGGAACAGTAGCCCCTACTGATCATAATTATAAGGCAACAATAGGGGGACCCAGCACTGACCAAGTGGTTCTTTGATTTCAATTCCCGGTCAATGCTTGTTTCACTAAGGGATCAGGTACAGCAAAAATGACTTCCAGGTTTTGATCCCCTGCTCTTTGCCCGCCCTGTCATCTTCATCTCATAGATTTAATCACCAAAGACAGAATTCGTCCCAAGTGATTTTCGCTGTGAAAATTACCCTGGCTGTTGGTATAGCGTAAAACACCCAACCCTCATTCACTCACTTGTTATGATTTCATCTGTTTTGCAATAATGTTTGAGTAACAGTAATGTAAAAGAAAGTTATCTTAGGTTTACACTGATGTGTTAATAGTAGTCAAGTGTCCTCATGGAATGGGTGTAAGAGGTGGCAGTTAGGAGACAGCTTAAGTCTAATGAGTTATATATGAGAATATTTGTATGAGATTTACAACTGCTTTACAACAAAAACTGGTGAAAAGTACAAAATAATATTTTCTAGTGAAAATAAAACTTTTATAAAATACCCATGCAATATTGCATCCTCCATCTTTCAATTTAATGCGAGAGAAACATTAACACTAACCAACTCTGGGCTAACACAGAAAGTCGGAACGACCCGTGATAACAGGACGTCCCGTGATGCTGGGCCACAGGTCGTCCCGTGATTTGGGAACGTTTGAACAAAACTAACAATATCAGTTAATAGGGAAATTTGCTGAATATTCTGACTCGGTAAATGTGTCATAAATAAGTATTTCCAGTAATCTAGCTCATGTAATCTAAAGTTGAATGTGTACATTTTTTCGCAAAACCCAAAATGGGTCCCCCTATGGCCCCGTAGTGTTGTGGGATTAGGCCAGGGTGAAGGACCAGGCCGGAGGCCTGTTACAAAACCTGTCCCCGCCCTGCGACACACCCTTAATAGGTCTAATTATAGATAGTCCTGCCTGGACACAAGCATCCGCGCTGGTCTGGAGGGGTCTGATACAACAATAAAAAGGCGGGGAATATCAATTAGCCTGAAATATCAGGCCAGCCCTGATTCACGGGACGCCCTGTTTAACTAGGACGGTCCGAGTTTTCGAGACGGCCCGGTTTTCCTATGTTTGCCCCAACCTGCTAACAGCAATCTCAACAGAAACACACAACTAAGAAAATGGCAATGTTCAGCATGAACTGATTGCTTAAAGCAGCTTTCCCATACACATAGTGGCCATAATATTTTGATATATTGTACCGCCGAACCAAGTTTGTGACGTGACCAATAATGTTGCTGGATTATGTTCTAACGTTGCAAAGCACGTCACCAGCCATTGCGTTGTTAGGCTTACATCTGTGTATGTAACCTGACAACACACGGAAGAGATCGCCACTTTAATAGTGAAGTCCACTCGAGCCTTGGTAATTTCACTGTAATTAGGGTCTGCTTGTAACATACAGCTTTGCAACATAGCTCTACACCAAGACACGTGATTTGCATGTTTCCTTAATAATTTTGCATATTTCCAAAATATCCAAATTTAAAGAGAATTCTTTAGTAGACAAACTTGGAGAACATTATGAATGTCAGGGGCAAATACGGGATTTTCGAAAGGGGCTTTCAGCATAAATGTTAAGTACTAGAACGCCATGCATCCATGGATACATGTGTGACATTTCCCCCTCGTTTTGTAGTTTAGGGGGTCAAGCAAAAGGCGAGTAGGGGGGGGAAGAGGGTCAGGACCCCCAATACCCCCCCACCCTGGATCCACCCCTGCATGAATGTGCAGGTTAAATTGGATAATTTAAAATTGAATTCAATTGTTTCCATATGGAAGGAGAATAAGAAGGATAGAAATGAGGAAGGTATTTAAGACTGATGGCAGTTAAATCTTTCAGACACTATAATAATTTTCTCAATCCCTAATTATGTTTTTATTTTCATTTTGATGCTATCAATAGTCAGCAGGAGACAAACAGGCTTGCTACTGTATGAAATCCTCTATGTCAATCTATACTTTTAGATAGAAATATCCAAAGTTAAGACGGAATACAACACCACATGGTGGCTGCATTAGAGGATCATGTAATCCGATAATGCATGAGCTCTTAACAGATATCTTTGCCCCAATGGACTTTGTGTCTAGCTGTTGGTAGTGGCTGACTACTGACATTATCAGTGTACCAAAAGCTAATTTAATTGCTGCTTTCCAAGTTGAGTCACTGTCTGTATTTGTTCACGTTCACCATGAAAGCTGACCCTACTGGTGAGTGCTATAAATAGGCACATTTGGGAACAAATGCGACAAGAGAAGGAATTAAGACAAGATAGTGAGGTCTGTTAACAACATTTTCGTTACAGAGCGGATAAAAGCACCACATTTTGCATGAGGCAACTCTGAGGCATAACTATTAAATCTAGAAGGGCAGCCACCTTGAAATACCAAAACGAAATTTTGACAAATTTTGTTTGTTTTTAGCATTTGAAACCTAAGGTATTTGGCCAAAAGGATTGGCCATTTTGGGTTAGGTCTCTTGTGTAGATTCCAAAGGTAAATAATTGAATTCCCTGACCTCTTATCTCCCAATTTTGACACTAACAGTGTGTTTCTAGGCATTTCAGAGGCTGAGATATCAGGTTATTTCACTGAAAATCTGCCATTTTGGATTTTTGGTCCCCATCAGGGTTGTGTAGATATTTCAAGGTGGTTCCCCTTTCAAAATTGATTGAGGGGTCCTAGGAGATCATCATACCATACAAAATTAATAAATCTTGTGGCAAAAGAGTAAAGTCAATATCCCTTTCTTTTGAATTATTTTGGAATCCAGTGGTCATTATCAAAGGTATCATGGAAATAAATTCAGCCATTTTGAAATTTATGGTATTGTATTGGATGAATATTATATCTATTTAGCCCTCTAGGCTATTAACAACTAATATTGGAACCATTTCCCCTAGCCTTATGCCTTAGTAGCTAAAATCATAATATTTCTCAAAATTGGTCAGCCACCTTGGATTTTGGATTTCCGCATTGACTTGAAACATAAGTAATTGAATTCCCTTACCCATAATCCCTCAATTTTGACACCAACCATGTATCTTTATTCCTTTTAGAAGCTGAGAAATATGAACTTTTACAGTAAAAGTTGGCCATATTGGTTTTTGGGCCCCCATATATGTCCTATTGATATTTCAAGGTGGCTCCCCTTCCAGATTTGATAGTTATGCCTCAGAGGTGCCTCATACCAAATTTGGTGCTTTTATCCTAGGTAACGATTTCTGAAATAAAATGACCTTAACAGACCCCACTAAGAGAGGGAATTATGTGAAATATCTCAAAAGGTATTGCAATTTAGAACAATCCCCAAAATAGGTGCAAAAAGCCACCACTGAAGGCGGTATTCCACATACCGAAAGTGTGGGCTGCCAATATCGACCCTCCCCATGGTAGCATTCTATACTGGCAGCCCCTACTTTGGGCACAATTTTGGCTGCCAAAAGTGTGATATCTCTGACCGAAAGTGTGGTATCGCCAGCTGAAAGTGTTATATCAGTAGCCAAAAGTGTGATATCAGCAACTAGTAGAAAATTATGGTATTATAGGAAATAATTAACATGTTGGTAAATTGTATTGGCAGTAATGCCAATTGTATATCAGCAGTGGCGAAAGTGTGTCAGCCTCAAGTCAACAATGCACTTTTGGTATGTGGAATATGGCCTTAAGGTTAAATTCAAGAAATGCAATACTGGTGTTGATGAATTGTCTACTTCTGACACAGATCATTATATATGCAACCAGCTCTGTGAGTTTTGGGGCCTATTAACAAACACTTAGATAGGTCTATCATCAATATTTAGAGAGAAAGAGACCAAAGATGGTAAATTTTATATGAAACTGAAATCTTTAGAGAATTTTAAATATTATTCCCATGGTAACAGAATGTTATTAAACGTTGAAATGTCAAAATAATGTAAAGATGAATCTTTCAGTTTCCATGGATACCAGGTCATGTCACATGAGCAAAACCTAAAAGTAAAAATTTTCAAACTATGTTATGCAAAATCCAGCTCTAGCTATCTTCAGCAGAACATAATTGAGAGTAGTTTGTTTGTATTATCCTTTGTATCTTTTTATACTTTACTCTTTATTTGCCTGCTCATAATTGTGTCCATACCATTTATATGATATTTTTCATGGATTTAAGGTGTCTCCCTATATGACGTTTAGTTGCTCATAGTCCAGCTTCTACTCAGAATATCTATAAGAGTTTGTTACATTTTGAGAAAGCCTGAGATTAGTTACCCACCTGTGATCAGTGGGCCCAGCACCAGGTGGCAGTAGAGGGTCCATCAGCTCCCTCTGTTAAATATGACCTATAATTATATGATAAATACATCCACAGATATGAAAAGTTTTGTTTTGTTTAGTTTTTATTCTTGTGAAATAAAGAAAGTATGTTCTCAAGTAAAAGAGTTTTTACTTATCTGATGTCAAAGATGTCATGGCTGTAGATATTTTTCAGGTTGTCATAAAACAGGCGCGGATTTAGGGGAGGCCCGCCAGGCGTGTGCCATGGTGGATTGATTAATATCAATACTGTGAGTGTAACTTGCTGCACATCCAGATAAGAAGTCTTCCTGTCAAGTTTCATCTAGAAGTGAATGCTGGATGAAGATCCCATTTTTCTGCCCTCAGTCTTCTTGGACCCAGGGTCACACCACCTTAGTCTGCAATTTATTTGTCACCAGATGGTCTCACAGAACTAATTGTGGTGCCATCTGTAGTGTCATATACCTTTCTGTCCCAAGGTGAAGGGAATGATTGGCTTTGAGTGGCTGATAATGAAATAAGGACAAATGACAGGACTTAATAAAAAATCACAGGATACCCCCTATCATTTATGAGTTGATTGGTAAAAATGAATGCTTGATCTCTGCTTGTTGGTAGGAGTTTTTAATAAGCTTTGTGCCCTCTGAATTTGACCACTGCAAAACTTGCAAAATGAGGGTACATCCACATTTAGGCACCATGCTTTAGATTTTGATGGGGAACCTACCCTGAAATTCACATATTTTGTGTATCATAGAGGTCACAACTGGGAAATGAGTCAATCTGAGGTGGCGCAAAATTCAGAATTCTCTTTTTCCCTGCGAGGCTACATTAAACTATACAGGAAACAATTAGTTCCATGAGACCAGATTGCTCTATTCTCTCCATAATACAACCTGACCCCTGGTATTGAGAATGTGAAACCATGCAAATATTATGCATAACAACTAATCTTTACTGAGCTGCCATTATATGCAAATTCTTTTAAATATGAGGGAGGTCTCCCAGACTTAAACACTAAAGAAGTTTTATGTAAAAACAACCTCCATCTGTCTGAATGTTCTTTTACAAAATAGAAATCAGTGGGATATTCTTGTTACATGCTCTGGCAAAGCTTTCTTTAAAATAATTCAATTGACGGTTCAAATCATTTTATGATATAACGGATCGAGGAAGTGATTAAAGAAGTTTTATCAATATATCTCTTTATATTACTTTGCTTTTAATATAAGTTCTGTGATGATTGCAAGGAAAATTGTTAGATTTTCTGTTTGGAATTAAGTTAATAAGTTACCTTGAAGTTATTTTTAAATGTGTCATTTACTGATTGGATGATGTGTTATACCATAAACATGTCCAAATTACAAAGTAATTGGGCCTTATTGACGAGGAAGATCAGGACAGGAATCAAGCTTTGTCATGCTGGTGATGGTACTATTTATTAATACTAGAGGGAATCACATTCTTATGTGTATGCTATATCAGATACCAGGTGGCAGCACTGATCATGTAGTGGTCAGAATGGATACTACACCAGTGGTCACCTAAATAAAGAACCAAGTCTCACGGAATTTAGGGAACTCTCCCGAATTTGTTAACACTTTTGGATATTCTTCAGTTTTCCTGCACTAATTTTAAAATCTCCCGGATTGTCTTCAATTTTCTCTTCTTTTTTTTGTGAAAGTTTATTCAAACAGATTAAAGGGGATTAATAAAATAGTCCATAGAAGTGTACCACAACGTTAAGCTCATTGCTGTAACTTTAACTACAAAATATACATGATTTATCTGGGTTTTTTTACTTGATTTTAACATATATATTTGATAGCCCATCATCCATCTTAAAAACAGAAATATAATGTATATGGTCCTGTCTCCCCTTTTTGATAAAGATATAGATGTGGATATTTATTACAGCCTTTTTTTAGTCAGTTTTGATCTAACCACTGCTGCTAATGTTGTCTTTTTTCATGGGTGGTTTCAGCCGTCCATTGTTCACTAACCATTGCACCATTACCCACTGCTATGGGTTTTATAAAAAGAACCTGAGCTATGGCAATTTGAATGAACTAAAGTTGGCATCCCTTAATGATAAATCCCTCTCAAATTCATATAATTAGGAATATCAATTTTGATTTAAGAGCAAATTCTTTTACTATATAAGTCTTTATAGTAAAATAAAGTTTATGATATTCTACCGCCCTGTGGCATAAAACTTCCTACAGCTTCTACGAGTGAGATATTTGGTTTCCGTGCTAGCCTGTTTTCCTATGGAAACACATTTCTTTGGCAACCTTGGTTACCATTTCAGAAAACATTCCATTTGGGAGATTTTTCAGGTAGGGAATAATTAACAAAAATAAAGAAATGAAAAAGGAACATTTGCTTTCATAACATCTTTAATATGTCGAAGTTCACATAAATAAATTTAAAACCTAGTTCACTTTGTTTGGCCTATCCCTGGTCTGACTCTCCAGGCCCATCCAGCCTGTTGCCCCATAACAAAACCTTCAGGTTCTTATTGAACTGAAGGATCTGGCACAGATGTTCGTAAACCACATCGATCGGGGGTACTTCGTCCTCAGAGGAGCCCGCGGTCGCTCCGCCTGGCCTTGTCGGGGTAGGTGACGAGGGGATGTTCCTGCCTATGTCGTTATAGCAGAGTTTGAGGGTGGTCATGGTAGTGTTGTATCTGAGGGCCTCTAATACCTCCAGAAAACCCTTATTGCCCACCTTGCACATGTTCAGACACAGGGTATCCAGCACGTGGTTGTATTTGATTCCATCGGACAAACCCCGAATGCCGCTGTCTCTCACCGGATTCATGCTAAGATCAAGCACCTTCAAGGTGGAGTTTGTTTTCAATGCTCTAGACAAAGCGATACATCCCTCCTCTGAGATGTTGCAGTTTTCTAAGTTCAGCTCCCGGAGGGTTCGGTTCGAAAGGAGCATCTCGGCCAGGTTGACCATGCAGGAGTTGCCTATCTTGTTGCTGCTCAGGTCCAGGACACAGAGGCGGAAGTTCTTCCTCAGCGCTTTGAAAAGGCGATTGCAGCCGTACCAGGAGATGTAATTGTCTCGCATGCGAAGCTTTCGCAGGTTGGTGTTGGAGGATAAGAAGCTGGCAATCGCTTTACATCCATCATCCTGCAGATCATTGAAGCCGACGTCCAGCTCGGCCAATAGGGGCATGGCCGCCAGACCAGGAATGAGAGCACTGCACCCTGGGCCAGACAGCTCTGTGCCACCCAGGTTCAGGAACTTCAAAGTTACATTTGATTTAAGGCCCTCAGCCAGAGCTTTCACGTCTTCCTCATTCAAGGAATTGAAGCGAATCTCCAGCTTTGAAAGACTGCGGTTCTTTCCCACCGCCCTCCCCAGGATTCCTGTCCAGCAAGAGGCTAAATGGCACTTGGAGATGGAGAGCTCTTTCACACAGGTGTACTTTTCCAGGATCCTTGAAATAGATTCCAGGCTCTCTTTACACAAGCACTGGTGGAATAGACTCACAGATATGACAGGTATGTAGCGATCAGCGTCTTCCTCATTGAAAGAGAAACTCTTATCAAAACCCCTTGGGGTTAGCGGACGGTCAATTTTTATTGTGTTCACATTATGCAAGGCTTTGGTTTCACCGGTGACAACATCCAGGTAAGACATGTCAATATCGAAAGATGGTGACTCTCCAAGAAGGTCATCATCATTGTTGTTACTCGCACACGTGCTGCACTGCAGACACGAAGCACCGTTAAGGTGACCCTCCATCGAGTCATAACCGGGATCAGTCTTGAAAGCAGCCGCACTGGACACAGCCATGGTTTCAATGAGACTGTCCAGGACATGTAGCAGGTCTGCCAGATAGCTCTCCTTCTGCACGTATCGCAGAGCGTCACAGAATACCTTGAACTCATGCGGGCCACGTTGCGTGACAGCATCCATGAGCTGTTCACTCAGTGCCAGCTTGGAGTCACAATGTTCCAGCAGCTGGTGGGCTGTCATTCGGTCAATCGCCTCCTTCTCCACTAAGTAGGGCAGGATCATCTCTGGTTTGAGCTCACACACAAGGAAGTCCCTTGCTTGGGCCATGATCTGGTAGACCTTGTTCCGAAACCCCCTCGGTGGACCGAGCCTGGCTCCCATCAAGGCCCCTGTGTCGGTCGACTGGATGGACAAGTCAAGGACATTGGTGACATCCGCCAAGGAGGACTTGAGAGACTCGCTGCCCGTTGATCGAAGTGATGGCGTAGGGGAACAGGTACTGCTCTGGTTGATATAACTCTGAATACGAGGCGGCTTCGGTGGAGGCTTGCTCCGAGGAGTGAGGCTAGGAGGGGCTGTGTTTCCAGAAGCCGAAGAAGGTGGAGAACCCAGCAGTGGTCTCTGATCGCCCGCGACGAGAGCGGTCGAGGACTCGAGGGACGAGAACTCGGACCCCTGCAGGCTGCTCACCTCGCTGCCCTCCAGCAGGGCAATGTTGATCATCTCTGGGTTGGTGTGTCCCTGGCAGTGGGACTGGGGTGACCTCAGGGCTGGGTTGGAGTAGATCACCGGGTAGCGATTGTAGACCACCATGGGACCATTGTCGTAGGAGTGGGGGATGTCACCCGAGGTGTGGTTGGGCAGGGCATGGTACGGGCTGCGGTGGTGGTCAGGGGAACCTTTGGGCCCTGGAAGCAGATAAAAGAAAACACTATTAGTTATCATGGAATCATTTTCGTTTTACAAAATTAAAGGCAATGACAACATGTTATGTTGGGGCAATTATATAACTGCACCATTTCTCTTTGTATTTTGTAGCAAATGTAATAGATAACTCCTCCAGTAACTGTGCAATAGACCTGTTTCAATGATATGAAGCGCTCCTTCTCCCTAAGCCATTGGATCCTGATTCTTCTATCTATGGTACACGATTATAGGTCTGCTGTTTAGGAAAGGACCTAATTTTACATATATAATAGAACCAAGGAGTTTGATTCTATTGATTGAACAAGGAGTTTGATTCTATTGTGATGAGTGCCTCTACGTACAATAAAGTAAGTTTTCTCAAATATTGCAGACCAACAGACACCCTCAGAATCCCTCTCACACACTGTAATTTAAAAAACGGTAATGTCGCATGTCTTTGTTGCTTATGTTTCTCAATGTCACATTTCACTAAGGTTTTAAAGCCCTCTGTCATGTCATTAAGCCCCATGTCGTATGTCGATTTTAAGAAATGGCTTTGTCGTCGTGTCAAATTTAGTGGTCTAGACCCATAGCCTTGGTCCACCTACTCCCCAGGTGGTGGCGCAATAACACAGAAAATACCCAATTGTGTGTAGGTGTCCTGTCTGCTTAGTTCATGTTCCTTGTTTACTTTTACTTATTACTGGCCAGACTCAGGCCTCAGGCCGACCCTCCCAGTCCCCACCCCACCCACACACATAAGTGGCTTAGGGAACACCATGATATCATATAGCACGTCCCGATAACAATAAACAAACACCCGGGGTACAAAAACACCCACGTTTCCTGCTGGTTTGGGGGCAAGGGCAGGTAGGTAGGTAGAAAAAAAGGTCGCCCACAGGGCGGCTAAACTCTACAAATGAGTTTTGTTGGCAAACAAATTGCTTAACCATTTGCAAAGGCGGGTTTCCACAGGACGACTATGCTCATCATGTCCCTTGTCACTGAACATCCAATGTCCCATGTCGCCTCTAAGATCTTCTCATGTCTCACGTCAAATAAAAGAAATGGTCCCTGTTGTTTCGTTATTCTTGTTCTTCATGTCACTAAGCTCTATGTCGCATGTCAATTTTAAGAAATGGCCATGTCGCCATGTCGAATTTAGGGGTCTAGCGCCATTTTTCAGGCATTGTCACACTCTTCAACCTACACACACAAGGGAGGGGGCCGGGGAGGGGGTGGGTATCATCATTCATGGATGGCCCCTTATGTACAAGTCTCCGGGGCATTTCACTGTACATATTCACGTCCCAAACATTGTACCTAAGGTGTTTTAGCCCAGAACCTTCCGGTCTCTCCAGGCCTTTCAGAGACGTAGCCAAAAGACACAGCGACAACATGGGATGAGTCAGGTGACCTTTGACCTTGGGGTGGGCAGACAGAGATCACAGTGGGCTTATACAGGTCCCTATAATGGTCCCTATAATATGGGGGTGGACCACTAAATTTGACGTGGCAACACCGCCTTTTCTTAAAATGCTGGGTATGGATGAGGGGAAGGGGTCCCATGTTGTGTGTCAAATCTAAAAAATGGCTGTGTTGCCTGTCCATATATCTCAGATTAGACCCATGTCGCATGTCGAATCTAAGAAATGGCCATATCCCATGTCACTATCTTTAGCCCAAGTCGCATGTCAAATTTAAGAAAAGGGCAATGTCATTTGTCCCTTAGTTTCCATGTTGTGTGTCAAATTTAAAAAACGGCCACGTCGCCATGTCGATTTTAAGAAATGCCTGTGTTGCCCTATCAATTTTAAGGGTCTACACCCATATGGCAACAATGGTATTTCTTAAATTCAACATTCGACACAGCAACATAGGGACATGCGACATCAACATTTTTCCACGAGTGACATGCAACAGGACAATTCGACATGCGACATTGAAAAAAATTAGCCACAGAGACATGCGGCATGGCCATTTTCTCATGTCAAAGTCAAATGTCAATGTGACATCAGAACCTCCCCATCCCCGTCCAGAGCCCCCCTATAATGCAGGCAGCGCCCTATTTCACCCATTATCATCCACCCTACCCCTGACAACCACAAGTAGGTCAGGGTCATTTACACTGAGGCTGGGGCTAGGGAAGGGATGGGGGGGGGGGCTTTTAAAGCAAGGCTGTAAAAACTGGGTTTTTAGATTACACGTGAGAGAGTAAGAAATGTTATAAACAGGTAAAAATGGAATGAAACAGATCTGTATAGAAGACCAACAAAATGCATAGTTGATTTACAACTATGCCACATATAATCATCTCTCAGTGGATCTCAGTACATGCAAAATTGGGGGGAAGGGTTATATGCCACCATGTGAATCCCTCCCCCCCCCCTTAAATCCCATACAGCAGGGGAGGATACAGGATTTTCGAAAAGGGGCAGTCAGCATAAAGGCTAAGTACTAAAACTGCTTGCATTCGCACTTATGCATGTGGCATTTTCCCCACTTTTTGTAGTTTAGGGGTCCACCAAAAAAGGGGTTGGAGGTTATAGGACTCCCAGGTTCCGCCCCTGGATCCGCCCCTGTACAGTTACGTCAAGGAGGAAAGAGCGTAGCTATTATAAATCTTTGGTTACTTGTCTGCTCTACTGTAAAGCTCAAGTTCTGCTAATTCATACAGCATGTTGACATCTTGTTCAAGTAATTTAAAGTTCACTCCTCTCCTATGTCTTGACAAGCCCTGTGCCAAATGGCAAGTGGTCTGGTATAATGATCAAATTGATCACGTGACATTGGGACCTGCCATTGAAAACACAGCCCCGTGGTCTGTGTCGCCAAGGCACGTTTTGTCATAAAAGGGGACTATGGTTGAGGGTGGGGGGGGTCCTGATGTCGCACTGACCAAGTGGTTTGTTGGGTTTGATTCCTGGTCGGTGTCTGGGTTCACTAAGGGATGAGGTACAGCAAAAATTATTTCCGGGTTTTGGTCCTCTGCTGTTTGCCCACCCTGTCACCTTCATCTCAGATACAATCACCAACGGCAGAATTCATACCAACTTGTTTTCACTGTGAAAATGACCTTGGTTGTTGGTACGGCATAAAACATCACTCACTCTCACATGTTGAATTTAAGAAATGGTCATGCCACCATGTCAACTTTAAGGAAGCCCCATATTGTATGTCAGTAAAGCTTACGTCAAAAGTCAAATTTAAGAAATGGTCCTGTCCCATTGTCTAATTTAGGGGTCTATGTCCATATAACAACACCGGCTGTGCTTTCATTGCAACAACACCGCAAGAAAAACTGGTAAAAAGGCAGAAGTGGGAGAGCCACACTGAGAGGGGTAAAAAGGAGAGTTGATCAACAAAGCCTTGACAATGACAGAATGAGAGAAAATATACATAGACACACACACACAAAGGGGGCAGTAGAGGGGATCACGTCAGGTGTGGATAAGTGTACAACAGGGAATAGATATTGAAAGTTAGACTATGGCCCTAGACCCTTAAAGGGAGTCAAAAGCAATGTTGTCAAAATATGACAAACTTTTGCAAACTCAAATAACTATGAAAATACAAGAGTCTCACTTTAGCCATTGGTACAGTATAAAATTATGATACTAACCCTCATAGAGCCCATATCATTTATGCTTGAAGACAGCAATGTTTGGGAAAAAACGTTTTTGGTGGGTCACCAAAATGATTTGTGGGTTTTTGTGTAATTTTATGAAGTTTCCGTTGATATTCACATTCCATATTCTACCACAGGCCTAAGTTATGGCAATAGAATATAATTCAATAGTTAACAGAATTAACAAAATTTTGACTTTAAATTGCTTTTGCATGAAATTCGACCTCTGATGCATCCAGATTTTGTATATTAACACATTAAAGTATGTTACAGGGGACAGAAAGGTCACCTTTACAACACCTTTACAAGAGTAAAGGGCTTGAAAAGGTCATCATGACGAGATGTTTCCATGACCCGTCATGTACTTTAATGGCTCCATTTACAAAACACAAAGGTCATTAAAGGTCTATTCTTGCACATATATGAGGGGACCATTTATCAGTTACGACTTACTCATTCCATATGAGTGACTAGTTATTGTTATTCAGTCTATACGTGGGCTCCGATGTGTGCCAAGATTTCCTGCCCTACAGCTAGCCATATGAATGGGAGGCTGTCCAACCACAGGGTTACAATACCAACCTGAAAGCTTATTCATACTGTAAAGCCTCATACCCACTAGACGATTTCGACTGAGTTGGCCGACTAATCAGCACTAGAACCAGCTGATTCTAGTGCCGATTCAGATTACCAGTCAGTATGGTATATTGAAAGATGTATATTTGATATGAGTCAACCCTAAAATCGGCCAACTCTTCTAGTAGAGTCGGCTGATTTTAGTGTGGTGAGCCAGCCAAAGTCACCTAGTGGGTATGGGGCTTAAGGCATTCCAGTCCCCCAGCCCGGTTTAGATATACGTGAGTATGTAGGTAAGTTTGAAAAAAAGTAGAACTGTATAGATAAAATTGGTAAGGAGGAAAATTTCAAATAAAAATGAGTAGTAGAACCTTTCAAATATGAAGTACCGTACCTACATACAGAAATCTTAAAAGACATATCAAGGGCATTTGGTTGAGGTATTGGAGTCAAAGTGTATTGCGATATAAACCTATTCCCTGAATAAAACAATGCTAAAGTCTGTTTGTCAACTTTATGTATAATGTTCCACCATATTATTCTTTTTTTTATGAGAAAGTTCTTTTTTTCCATAAGAAAGGTTTTGTCGAAGGTAAAGTCCTGTAATGTAAACGCAGCCAAGTGTTGCTGGTTATGTGAGTGGGACAGGCTACAACTGTAGAGTAACAGAGCTAAGCTTCAATCTCCATTACCACTATGAGCAATCTCTATATTATCGCTCACTGTTGGCCAACAGGGGCAAGGTTCTTGAAACATATTACAAAAATGAGTATTTACATATCTTAATGGGTGGTTATATTATATCGCATAAATGTAGAGTATTTGAAGAGTAAGAATGCATTTCTAAAACTAAATTTGGTGGAAGCAGAATTATAGACTTAAAATGTTAAAGAACTTAAAAAGGTTTAGGAAAGAAGTGTGTTGAAATATACTGTGTACTCCAGTACTTATTTTGTCATATCATACTTAGTCTTTAATTCTGCAATGGTAGATATATACCATTTACTTAGTGGAGATACCCTGGGATCCCCCAACCCTTACCCCAATGGACCCTCTTGGCACACAGAATGACCACAGCTAAGTCCTATACTGTTAGAGTGCCAATAGGCAGCTCCAGACACCCAGCAATTCCAGGGTAGGTGTTAACCCTATAGAATCCAATCTGGCCATGGATCTGGCTGTAACCACCTCTCCAGCAAGAATGTAACATATTCATAACATTGCAGTAACATTTTATCTGGTTTTGGTTTGGTTGTTGTTATGTTATTTTTATGGCACCCCATAATGTCGTTAGAACCTAACATTGTGATGGCGCACTGTGACATTATCATAACATTCTGGTTATATTATTTCACATTAAAATAATTGTATTATAACGTTCTGTTTTGGTAAGGTCTCAATTTCACCAGAATATAATGCTAATATTATGCACTGCCTTGGAGAGTCTCAACCTACCATAAAGAGATGTAACTGTTACCTGAAAATTGGGAAGTTAACAGACTGACCAAAACAGTATGGTCAAAGAACGTGCTCGTATGTTGCTGCTTGTCTGGCTGTGGTTAGTTAAGCCATTCAAGCGGCTGCTGCCCAGTTAGATACCCAAAATTTCAATATTTTTTTACATTTTCCCAATAAAAACGCAATGAATACCAATCTACCCTGTAGGGCGTTCTAGATTTTAAATGAAAGCTTATGCCATCGTCTATACAATTCAGCTTAAAACATCCAGTTATGATAAGCTTTTAAAAACTCGTGTACATTTTCCAAAATTAACCGGAATATTGGGAAGTCTGGGAAAGTAGGCACTTCTTTTCCGGGGCACAGGGGGCCTAAAGGGTTACAGTGGAAAAATGGTAGCCTTGAGTGTGACGTAACCATGGCCCGGGGTAGGTAACTGGAAATAGGTCTCACTATGCTGATTCACTGAATAGCCGTAAGGATATTTTGGGTGTTTGTTTTTGGTTGTTTTTTTCTCTTTTTTAATGATTTTTATTGCATGTCAAATTGATGCCCTTAGCACCAAAGCAGGCATATGACAATTTCTGAGAACAAGAGTAGCCGGTCTATATATTATCTGTACACTGAAGAATACAATAAATGTTTACTTAGTAGAATATCTGTGGATGATAATTATTTATGAAAGCAACCTGCTGAATTTAAGAACCAAAATGATTAATTTCTAGAATAACTGTAGGTAACAGATTGTAATGCAGTTAACTTTCAGATACAAATTGGGGAATAGTCACTGAACTTAAAGGAAACACTTAAATCCAACGGTTATTCTCGCAGCACTGACGTCTACATGGACACACTTTTTTCTAGACCTAAAACTAGGATAGTTCCTGTACAAACATATATATCCCACGATTGGGGAAGGGAATTACAGCTATGATAACATTGCTGACAACTTTTGTTTGGCTTTACTATTGGTTTTCATGCGGGCTCAATGTTTAAAAACATGTATAAATCCTTCTGATTTCTGATTTAATTTGTTATCACCCTTTATGCTGAACAATCAGGTGAAATGCAAATCAAGTCAAGGCATTTTAAATAAATGCCAAAGCCAAGTTTCCAAAGCCAAGACACGCTTACATTAGCTTAATTGCCTTCACAGCGTTTCATGTGCTTCTGGCTTCATGAAGGGTTAAAGTAAATAAAGCCATATAGATGTATTTATACAGGCTTATTAACTGTCAGGGCTGTCCACATATTGACAGACCTCTAAGGGGCGGTCTAATCCTTTAATAATCCCTTAAGCGAATGGGATTAACTCCTTAAATACACACAGGGGGCATGTTGACCATGCATGGGGAGCTTGATAGACTATATGCACAGTGTGATCAAGTGTCCCAGCCAAGGATGCAACGTTATTATAATGTTGCAGCAATGTTCTGGCTGGTTCTGTCTTTGGTTCTTGCTACATTCTTTTGTTGACTCCCAATTATGTTGCTGCAACGTACTGCTGTAACATTGCGCTGTGATGTTATTACGACATTCTGGTTACATTTTTCAATCCATGTTCTTATAATGTTCTGTTTTCATTTCATCCTAACCTCACCAAAAAATATTGTTATAATAATATTCTGATTTGGTTAGGTTTCAACCTCACTATCAAAAACGTAAGCACATTGCAAGCTGGCTGAGGTGTGTGTGTGTGTGGGGGGGGGGGGGGGGTCATTTGCAATGTCCTATGTAAAGTTCTCGAGGGGCTGATATTGCATGCCATTATTATCTTTGAGTTTGCTGTTTTAAGACAGACATGTACCCTACACAGGGGTATGGTAGGTGACGGTAAAGTTCAAATTCATGTCACTGCAGTCGGGCGTTGGAAATATGTGTTTACTTATTGGAAGGCCCATTTAAAAAAAAGGAATTGGCTAAATATTCTCATACATACACACATTAACTATTTCATATATATGTATAAATGTATAATGATTATATGAATATATATATATATATATACATATACAACTACATTCATATATATATATATATATATAATATACAAACATATACATATTTACACAAGCATACACACATACATACACACATATATAAACATACATATGTACATACATACATACATACATACATACATACATACATATGCATGCATGCATGCATACGTACGTATGAAATATATACATATATTATATATATATATATATATATATATATATATATATATATATATACATAATATATAGAGGTATCTTGAGGGTTATAACCCCAGCTGACCCAGTGACATCAGGTTAAGACCAAAACAGCTTACATCTGATACCCGTTGGCCTGTGAGGGTTGATAACCCTATAAATACCTCCTCCTCCTCCTCAGGTAATCTCGCAGTTATCGTTGCCTGATACAGAATATGTATCATCTTTCTTTTTACGGGGGACTATTTTGTACTGCCGGGACTACTTTCTGTACCACATCTTAGGTGAATCAACTTTTCTATCATAAAAACCTAATGAAATAAATGACATATGTACATCTGAATAGGTTGAGGATTGTAGATATGAAAAGATAAGTTGGAAAATCGTTTTATGAAAGGAGGTGTATATATTATATCACGCCACGATTTTATTCATTATAATAAAAAGTTTATCAACACCTGTCCACCAGTCAGTCGTCGAGTTGGATATATTTACTCCACTTTGATATATATTATATATATATATGTACATATATTCATATATCATATACATGTTATGTATATAATATTATTGAATACATATGTTTTAGAAATGTACCATATATAGACGCATCTAAAGGTGTTTAACCTTTTACATTAGCTTACACAGAATTGACTAAAATTTATAATAAGTTATTCTATAAATATATATGTGCATGGCCGAGTGAAGCAAGGTAATCTTAAGCAAGGTCATCAATGTACACCCACCATGCCCTATGGACCTTGTGCAGACGTCGTCATGTGATCTCATTTTGGTGATCAATACATGGTGATCATAGCCACTTGGCAATTATGTATTTATCAAAATGTATCAATTCAAAGTGATCATGCATAGGTGCTGATTATGATGTAGCAAGCAGGGTGTAGGTAAATGTGGCATAAATATTTAGCCGATAATGTTCACAATAATTATTAATGATAATGATTATAATAAGTTGGTCTCCAATATGGCAGCCAGTCCATTTGTGAGGATGTGACGTCATCTGCACAAGGTCTAAAGCTCAGGGCACAGATTGGGATCATTCATAACTGAGACTCGTATTATGATAAAAGGGTAATATGACTGGCAAACAAGGATAATTGTAGTGCGCAGTTTACTATGAAAGGGAGTTGGCAGGCTGAATAAAGTCATATAGGTGGTATTGGTCTAGTCCCATTGATATTGTGATATATTCCCATTGCCAGACATCCCTATAATTAAACATGTAATAATGCCTTTTGAAAATGGTGACAGCCTGTGAACATTTCAATAAAAGGCCATTCACAGAAAGAGTGACAAAAACTGAATAGCGAGGTGGTTTAATCAGAAAGAACTCCAAACTAGATTTTAAAAAAAAAAAAAAGCTAGTGAAAAGGCCTTTCACCGATTTCTCATGAATGGACGTGGCTGGTGCATAGTGAATTCCCGGTGTGATTCTAAAACCGCAATACAACAGGTTTTCAGACATGACCACACTTTATAAGGCCCTGTTACACTACAAAACCTGAGCTGTGAAATTAGCGCAATAGGATGACATTGCAGATAATTTATACGCAGGAGTGATATAATATTTTGAAATGGTAATTTGGAGTATTCAACATATGTGTAACAAAGACCTCTGTTTCTAATATGTGCAATTTCTCTGTGATATTGTCATGTCACAATTCATGTCGTGTAGTGTGATATCTTTCTTTTTACCTAAGTTTAAGTTTATCGCCCTATACGCCTTTTCCAATAGTCTGCTAGCTGATAGACCTGAACCAAAAAAAAGTGACCCACGCCCACTAATTATCCTATTACTAGTTTAAGGTGAATGGTAATTTCTGTCAACCATAAAAAACAGACTCAAAAAGTTAGATGAACATAATAATAACAAAGGAAGTATAATTAGAGTACTAGTCAAGAATTCGTGAGACATTTGACTGTATCCGCTGCCAAGCCAAATGACTTAATATTGTTACATTAAAGGACATTTAAAAAGATGTCATTAATTGACTGGAAACATTTGTCTGCATGCTACCCCCCGCTGCCAATGGTCAAAAGTGTTGATGAGTTCGATTAGCACGAGCGGGCTGGGCCAGAACCTGCCAGGTCCTATATGTGTAGGCCATTCATCATATAGTCTGTAGTACTGACACAAACCGCCAGGCGCACATTTGAGGTCAGTGATCCTCTACCATTTTAAGGCAGGAATTCCTGCCTCCATCCCAGCATGCTTTGCAGCCGCTCCTTATGGGCAAGCTGGCTAGTTACTAGCTACCAGGCCCTTAACCCGTGAAGGGGTTCCCCCATTTAAAATTAGATAGCCAATTAGAATATTCCTGCCATAATATGTTAATTTTGGGCTGACGAGTAGGATCCATCAACACAGCAGGGGTGTATGGACCTATCCTATGGAACCAGATTGGTGCACTTTATGGACTATTCATCATACTCCCACACACACGTACGGGCTATCTGATGAGGAGGGTTAGAGTATTATGTCCGCTTAGCAGGATTTCAGCTATATCAGGACCAACTCACATCTTTCAACTTGGCCAAAGTACTATGATTGAATCTTAAAGTATAGGGCTGAGAACGATGACAAGAAAAGGGGATCCAAAAGATAGCCATGGTAATTGAACCTGGACCGGCTGTGCAGAGTCAATGTGCTACCAGCTGGACTATCCCCTCCCCTTCATGAGTAACTGACATTTCAAGTATGAAAAAAGTCCCTCCAGGATTCAATCTCACAACATAGGTGTTTGGAGGGGGTTGCTAACCCTTACACTATAAAGCCACATAGAGGATGAGAGGGAATTAAATAATGGTGTCATGACCTAATTTGCTGGTCCCAAAGGTCCTTTAAAAAGTTGTTTAACAAATCAGCAACCAAATGGACTGGCTTGTAGTCATTTAGTCACTGGTTCTTAGTAAAGCCTGAAGTAAGTTCAGTGTGTAGACTGTAACATGATAAAAATCATTTTAAATGTAGTAGGGTAAACATTGACAGGCAGTTTTATGCGGGGAACATTCCTGCTCTAATCTACTTTGCAAACTCAAGGGTACACATTGATAGATTTACAATATTATAGGACTGATTTATAAGTTAGAACTACAAAATAATACGGATGAATATATCCCAGCCCTTTCAGCAGCGAATCCGGGAATTTTCAAAATGGAGGGGCATACTATAGCTATGCTTTCCCCGTGGAATCCAGTGCAGGGATTTTTCGGTCAAAATTTAAATTTGAGGAAAAAGGGGGCGTGCAACTCTCACCTCACACCCATCCACCTGAAGCTATATCTGACCTTGCAGTGTAAATTAAGCCAAACATGTAGTAATAGAGGCAGGAGGTATAAATGGGTCCCTCCTGGGTTCGACCCTTTGGTACCCTTTGGGTGCTAGGGGCACACAGTTACATACTAAGGTACACAAACTGTCTCACATCGCCCCCAGACCCGACCTGCAGCAGTGTGGGTTGATTTGACACACATTTGGCACGTTCCCAGCATGGTCTTTGGGGAGTGTGCTGCAAGTAAAATGAACTGGAGGCGCGAACCCCTCCACTTTCACCTATTTGTGTAACATATTGTTTAACTTAACTTAATGGGTAGTTCTCTGGTGTTTTTTTCCATTTGCATTTGTTAGGATTTCTGAACATGGTGTGAACATAACCAGGCAATCAGCTTTGAGTTGGGTCAACAGAACTGGCTGCTTAAAATGTTGTTTGCAATCCATCTTTTGTGAAATATAGAAAACTAATTTTAAAAAGAACTCGGTAAAGCATTAGGTGACCCAGTTATTATCACAAACTACATTAATCTGATCCCCAGCGGTGGCTTTGGTTCTAGACTTGGTTTGTTAGAAGCTCTGCTGGCCTTGTGTATATACCATTAGTCCATGTTTCTGCTTGGCTTGCCAAACCCCGGGGGCCTAGTAACAGATTGTGTGGGAGGGGGAACGGCGGGGGGAGGGGGTACTCTATCTTCACTGGTAATCTTAAGAGTCTAAATGTTTGTCAACTATGACCAACCTTGTTAGTCAAATTGACGGGGCCTAAATCAACTAACTTTGTTAGTAAGTAGTGATTAAGGTGATTTACAGAGATAGTCATGATTGACTAAGGTTGGATTTTGTATTCTAAATTGTAAACTCATTTTCTTAAACCCTGATTCACATGCAGAGTTATCAAAGGTGGGACAACCCCCACTTTTCCGGCCTTTACAACGCACACAGCCTCGGCTTCCAGGGTTGTATTTTCACCGAGTGATGTATCCTTCTAGCCTCCAATATCTGTCCACATTAGAGGGGGGCGCCCACCCTCCATTTCTTTGGGGGGAGGCGTTAATTTTTATGTACCATTCGACCAAAACGTTTTTTTTTTTAAATCAGAAGCGCCCCCCCCCCCCCCCACCTTATTTTCAAAATCCTTGGTCCGTCAAGGTAATTGTCCCAACTTGGTCATTTGCTGACGTCTCTAATGGGGTATTCGTGATTAAGTTACTGCAAAGTATGAATTGCGTCGTCTTCACGGAAACACAGGACATATACCTGTTTTTGCCCCAACTTTACCCCCATGTGGTTTAGTTTGCCCTAACCCCACCCTATCCCCACTGTCATACCTAAGTTTAGGCATGCCATATCCTCCCTCTAACAACTACAATTATTTACCAAATTTATCATATAAAGATATATAAATATCATAATTTCATAAACAATAATTAAAACACATATCAAATATGTATATACTACTTCATAGAGTTTATGGTAAAACCTCTGTTAGCACTCCCCCTCCCTCTAGTGGCAACTGGCCTAATTAAGTAATTAGGTCAAAGGCCAAAGGTGAGGTGGGGAAGTGCACCCCTGCGGTGAAGGCAGTGGGAGTCTGAACACCAAGGTGAACACATGTCCATTGTGTAACAGCCTAGGCTTAGGCCTATGGTTTATAACCTGTGACTGAAGAATACAACATCATCTCAACACTACTCCTGCCTTCAACTCTTCATTACTCCCCTAAACAACTTCCACAATTAGAAAGTACTACTACACCAAACTTTAAAGTACTTCATTGCTGGAAGAACCAGGGTACCTGACCTCCACATCACAGCCAAGCAGAAGAAGAAAAGAAGAAAGAAACAAAGAAGAACAAAGAAGCAGAAGTTCCAAGTCAACTACTTCAGTCCAGGGCAACATCTACAAGACTACAAGAATACCAACACAACAAATCCGGTGAGAGTATTTTGTTTCCAATAATTGATCCTTGAAACTTTGTTTGTATTTCAGAAAAGTCGGCACTAGGAACGGCCGCGATTTCCGCTATTCTGGCTGAGATCTAAGACTGTCTGTTACTCTAGCCACGGGCACCTTGAAATTACCTATCTGCTGGCGAAAGTTGCATGTTTCTATCTTATTTTTCAGCCAAGTTATTAACCTATAACCCCTTTCATAATTGTCAGAGATACCCGCGGAAATAAATCTGGAAACAGCGTGGAAACTGTGCAATTTCTTTGTTCTAATGTCCATAGATACATGTATTAAAACAACCACACATAATGCTATTTTGATTGCGATTTCTTTATTCTATGGGCCATAGCCACGTGTGCCTCAAATTACTTGTTCAACAGTGAAAACGGCAACTCTCTAGCTATAATAGAACCAAAGTTAGAAAGAATTAAAGATTTATAAATATTTTCATAAACAAGTGAGGAAACAACCCGAAAATCTCTGTACATTCCTGTAAATTTCTATGGTAATCAGTCCCAAATTAGTTCAAGTCTATAACACGCCGTGTATCCTGCCACCTTTCTCGCAATTCCCGGTAGATTAACCAGAGAAAATACCTACAACATCGACACCTACTTGCATAACTTGTAGCCACGTCCAGGCTTTCCTTTAACTTTATCTACGAATCCCTTATCTTTTCATTTTGTTCCGGAAAAACAACAACAACAACAAAACGCACTAGGAACGGCCGTGATTTTCATTATTAAGGATCATTCTGTACAAGCTCTGATATTTTTCCCACTTAGTGCTCGAAATTAGCTAACTCTCAGTGAAAACGGCAATTCTCCAGCTTAAGTTAAACCAACGTTATAACGATTTCTGTATATTTAAGATTCTCGCACATACGGCCACCACCTACGCGGGAACAGCGTTATTATCTTCCCAACCACATGCCTGTAGAATAATCATTCATTCAATGCATGAAACGGCTGCTAACTGATTTCATTTTAAACAAAATGCTTTTTCCATTCTGATTACAGGACGAGGGTTATTGCTACAACTATTTTGAAAGTTTCAGAAATACCCACAGAAACCACATGAAAACAGCTGCAACTTATACCTTTATTCGTGTCCATCTCCAGTTTTTTTTTTAACTTTGCAAACGAGCCCATATCTAACCATCGGCGATTGCACACCAGCAATAATCCCCCGACGGCCACTTGACCACCGGCGGCCACAAGCCGGCGCGGTGATTGTACCACCTTTGTCCCTACCGGCGACAATTAACCAGACGCCTCTATCGGGATTAACAAAGCACCCCCTACCAGTGCGTCCACTTTATGAAAATAACACCTACGCGTAAATCCCCGCTACGAGAGTCTTGCGCCCCGCGTCAATCCGTCCAGACACCGATTAACAAGACGCCCGTATCTAACCGTCGGCATTCACCAGTTATCCTTAATAACTCCGACCACCGTCACCTGCCAGCCAGCGCGGGAATTCCCAGCGCCTTTGTCCCCCTCGCCGACCACTCATAACTCTTACGCCCATATCTAACTAACCCAACACCTATGTCAGCGTCATTTGATAAAGTGAACCCATAATTTCACAAGAATATAAATAACGAAATCAAAATTAAACCAAACCAACAATTTTGGACATATTGTACACATAACATCAATGATTTCGGATTTACAGTGGTACATCTGTAAATAGATTTCTAATCAAACTACCCATATCAAACTAAACGTGATAGATGTCAGGAATATTTCCTAAAATTTACTCACATATATTTTTCTCATAATGCCACGCTGACCGACCCCTATTTCGACCACTTGGTCTGTTTAAGCAACACACCATATAGCAAAATTAAGTATTGTATTGTTAATTCTTTATATAAAAGAAACACATCATTTAATAAAGTGACGCACTTTGACAATTATTGGATCTGTTACCTGTAGACCTATCCGAAACAAAATTGCGTACTAATTTCAAATCTAGAAACAAATCCGAAATCTTAACCACTATTAAAGAAGATATATCACAAATTGTGCCTCAAACTTTTAAAATATTATTTTCCCATACGAAGACTCTTTTTCAAAAATACAAACAAACGCCGCAGTAACCCAACAACTACTTCATCTCGTCCAGAATTTAATGAGGATTTCAAAAAAGAAAACGAAATTAAAATCCAACCAACAGTTACGGAGATATTGCGGAAAACGTTCTTCCTAATTTTGACCCAAATCAAATCACTTTTGATCATTTAGACATCCGAATTACATAATAATTGCATAGACTGTTGAAGCTTTATTACACAATTGATAGATATTTGTGTTAGATTATATTCAGCATATTTTTCAAATTCTTCTTTTGAATCATTTTGGGATTTTTATAAACTTTGAAGACTTTCCATCCTTCTTGGATGCTTTTCATCCCTTTTTGAATCACTCTTACAAACATTTCTGGATTTTTCTACAATCTTGGAGATCTTACACGGATCTGATTTCTTAGAGCTCCTTGGATTTTTCAACATTTTTGGATTTTTTTCGCCTTCTTGGAATTTTCCAACTAAGTCAGATTTTTCCTACAGTCTTGGACTTTTTGGATAACGGTGATTTTATCAACTAACAAACATGGTGACAGCTGAGGAACTTGCACTCATCCTTGATAAGTCCAACAAACAAAATCAAGATGATGTAGCACAACGGGTGCAAGTCAACGAAGCTAACACACAATTGATGATGGATAAGCTTATTGCCGAAATTCAAACATCCAATGACAGAAAAGAGCAGAATGAATCGAAAAAGGCCTCGCGACGCAACTTGACAAGACCAAAGAAATTCTCTATGCCCACCAAACTGAGTTCAATTGACAGGTTTGTCATACAGTACAAAAAGTACATGGACAAAACAGAAGATGGCGATTACACGAAATTTCTACGCTCATACTTGGATGGGCAGGCAGCTGACTGGTATGATTCCAAGGTGGATGGTGACATGGAAGAAGATTTTGATGCCATCATCGCCAACATGCGTGTACGTTTTGAAAGAGAGTCTCGGGCAGCTGACTCATTCATGCCCTTCCAGGATGAGCAGACAGTGACAGAATTCTATGATCATCTTATGTCTGTTGCTGTTGCCCAAAACTGGTCAGAAGAAAAGAGCTTAGACCGCTTCAAAGAAGGAATCGCCAATCGCTATAAGGCAAAACTTGAAGTACGTGTACCAAAAACACTTACAGAAGCCTACAACATGGCCCGTGTCATTGAAATTGACAACATGGATAAGACTTCAGAAAAGAACAAGTCTGACATCAAAGAGCTGACTCAAGTCGTGGCACAAATTGCCGCCTTCCAACAAGCCCAAGCTGAAACAAGAACTTCTCACCAAGACGATGCAACACAGATCAACTTCAATGAGACAGCACCAAACAATGATGCCAGACGTATAGATGATTTGGAATCAAGTATGCTTGACTTAACCAAATTGGTAAAGGAAATGCACACCAATCGGTTGAATGAAAATCAGCAAGTAAACCAGCAAATACCTCAACCAACCTACCCCTACAACCAAAGCCCCTATGTACAGCAACAGAACTTCCAACAACCGCCATACAACCAACATCAAAATGGGCAACAATACTTCTACAAAAGGAACCAATCTAATGACTTCCAAGGTATGCAAAGTTTCAACAACCCAAACCCAAACTATCATGGATGGAACTATGATCCCCATTACATACCAAAGAACAAACGCCCATTCAACATCAAATACCGGGCACAAAAGATCCAACAACATCAAGCGGAAAACTAGCATGTCCGACCAATAATGGGCCCATTGGCTCGGACACAGCAACAACGAATGAAAACACGAAAGGAACGACCAACGACACGACAAAGAACCACAGACTCGGCACCACTCAAACGCCGGCTGTGGATCCAATTGAGGCGACCCTCACTGTTCAGAGAGATCTGAATGGGTCAAATCAACATGGTGAACAAGGCAACAAGGTACCAGAAGTTGTTACAGTCCCAATTAGAAATGGGTGCGTTTCAGCTTCAGTGTACCATCTCACATTACCAGTTCTTGTAGACACTGGCGCCTCAGTGTGCTGCATGGGTGAGAAATTGTTCCAGTCTCTATCTAGGTCTCATACTATTGCTATCAAGCAAATCCGTATGAAGATCTTTCTTGCAGATGGAGGCGTTTGCCATGTCCGGAAATCAGCAAAGATCCAGTTTAAAATAAACAATATCCCCTTTGCCCACTATTTTGTGGTAATGCCGTCATGTGCAGAACCACTTATTTTAGGAACGGACTTCTTGAAGAAAGCAAAATCAAAGATATCTTTTGCAGAGGATATAATTCAAGAGAACAAACCAGTACGAGCAATCAAAGGAACAACAATCCCTCCTTATTCAGAGATCTGCCTAACAGGAGAAATCACTTGTGTAAATTCACTTTCAGAGAATCCTGGTGTAACTGAAAACTTTAAATCAGACAGCAACAGACCTTTCTTGGTCCAAAGAGCTCTTGTAAACCCGAATAGCCAAAACCGACATCCTGTTGTGTTACTCAATGTCACCCCAAACTACGTGAAAATTAACAAAGGCGAAATTGTTGCCATTTTCTGTAAATCTAAAGATGATGACTTCATCACAAGTTCTGAACAAATCTCAAGTAACACAATTGAACAAAAATCTGAAGATGTTGAGTACAAATCGGAAGAAGGTATTAATGCTGTAAAGGAGTCTGTAGCTCATAATGCTGAAATAGACCACTCGAATCAATCTGAGTCCTCAATACAACTAACTGATCAAGAGCAAGAAAAACTAGATAATCTGTTAAAAGAGTATGATGACATCTTTGTAGGGAAAGACGGAAAAATTGGTCTGACAAACTTGTACGAACATACTATACAATTAAAACCTGATGCTATTCCTTGCCACTTCCTCCCATATAGGATGGCCCCGGACAAAGCACGGTTAATGGAAGAAACTTGTCAAGACTATGTAAAACAAGGGATCTTAGAAGAAACCACCTCTGGTCCTTGGGCCAGTAGGGCTTTCCTCCTTCAAAAATATGACTCCGATGGCAATAAGTCAGGGGTCAGACTCATTTCAGACTTTAGGCATTTAAACACTTCTATTATCAAGCAGTCTCTAGGTTCGCCGCGTGCCGACACAAGCTTGGAAATGATTGGTGACTTAAAACCAGCCATCTTTTCTAAGCTCGACGCGCAACAAGGCTTCTTCCAAATTCCTCTATCGGAAGCGAGCAGAGATGCTACTGCATTTTTAACACCAAATGCAAAGTACAGATACAAAGTGATGCCTCAGGGTTTGGCTACCTCGCCACAAGCATTCTGCGCCCTGGTAACCTTGATTTTGAACAAGTTAAAGTATAAATGTGCGATCCCATATTTAGACGATATTTTGATCCTCTCTCAAAACAAAGAAGACCATTTCAGAGATCTAAAGGACGTCTTCAAAAGTTTAAGACATGGTAATTTGAAATTGAAACCCTCAAAGTGTCAGTACTTCATGGACAAAATTGACTTCTTAGGTATGGTCGTAACACCACAAGGCCTACAACCATGTCCCAAAAAGGTTCAAGCTATCAAAACATTTCCAACTCCGAAAACAGTCAAACAAGTGAGATCATTCAATGGCATGTGTCAGTTCTACAAGAAATTCATCAAAGACTTCGCAACTTTGGCAAAACCTTTGTATCGATTAACTGAAGATAAAGTAAAATTTCATTGGACGGAAGAATGTGATCAAAATTTCAACAAACTCAAAAATGCTTTATGCAAAGAAGCTCTACTTCATTATCCAAATTTTGATAAAGAGTTCATTTTGGCAACAGATGCTTCAGGCATTAGTGTAGGAAGTACACTTTCTCAAAAAGATGATAACGGAATTTTACGGCCCGTAGCCTTTGCAGGGCGCTGTCTCAAACAGCACGAAAGAAACTACAGTGCTACAGAAAGAGAACTTTTAGGTGTAGTATACTCTGTCCTTCATTTTAGGCACTATTTGGAAGGTAGACATTTTCAACTATACACAGACCATGCAGCGTTGATCCCACTTTTGACTAAGAAAGATAACCAGCATAGATGGGCACGCTGGGCCCTTGATATCCAACAGTTTTCATTCACAATAACTCATGTAGCAGGAAAATCGAAAATGATGAATGGTCCGGACACTCTTTCGAGACGTCCTTACCCAGATCAACCAGGACTGACAAATCCTCCGCCACCAGCACCAAAGATCAAAGTGTCAAAAAGAATTAATTTCAACAAAAACACAAAAGTTCAACACTTTGAAGACGAGGATTTGCCAGTTCAGATTCTGCGACATGAAGCCAAAACAACACCTATCCTAAAAGAACCAACTCATTACCACTATTGTGACTGTGAGGAAACATACAAAGCACAGGTGGGGGACAAGAGCTTTGTTCCTGTTCAAACTAACACTTTGGAGATAACAGCTGCCAGCGATGTTGATTTCAAGTCTACAACAGTGATTAGGACTCCAATAACATCAACAGTTCAAAGCTTAACTGATATCACATATTCGGACTCATCAACTCAAACTTCAAGTGAACCCGATGTCCAACAAAAACAATGTGAGGAACAATTAACTCTAACTTCAAGTGAACCTACTGTCAAACAAAAACAATGTGAAGAACAATCAACTCAAACTTCAAGTGAACCTAAGGTCGAACAAAAACAATGTGAGGAACAATCAACTCAAACAACAATTGAACATGCTCAACCAACAAGTACTGAAAATCAACAAGTTTGTGCAACAACTGGGAAACCAAAAAGAAAACAACCAATACTGGAAAAACGAAAACCAAAGCCTAAACCCAACAACCAGAAAATCAAACAAACTGACAATTTAGATCCAAAGACCATGAAAGAGAAATCGAAAGACCAAGCAGAAAATATAATACAATTCCTAAATTCACTGCCAACCAATGACTTCAATATAACAAGTCTGAAGAGAGATCAACGTTCAAGTGCTGAGATCAGAGACATCATTGATTACCTAGAACAAGATAAACTTCCAGAACACAAAGGCTATGCTTCACAAATTCTGAATAAATCAAAAGATTTCCTTCTCATTGAAAATGTGCTGGTACACATCAACCACCGACTGTGGAAAAAGTTTGGCGACATTTCACTTCAACTCGTCATACCAGAAACTTGGGTCAAAAAGACATTGAGCCACTTCCATGATGATCCACTAGCTGGTCACCTGGGAGCTGTAAAGATGCTATCAGCAATGACACCCAGAGTTTACTGGAAATCAATGACGTCTGATGTGCAAAAGTTTGTCAATACTTGCAACACCTGTATGAAAGCTAAAAGAGCCGTCAGGAACTCAATCAGTCCAATGACCCTTCATACACCAGCACCAGCAATATTCTCAGAATGGAACTTAGATGCTATCGGTCCTCTTCCCGAAACACCAGAAGGAAACAAATACATTCAAGTTGCTATAGACCGTTTCTCCCGATTCTGTGTAGCCTATCCTACAGCTGATCTGACTGCCCATCGAACTGCTTATGAGTTCGTCAAGAATGTTCTATGCCAACATGGTGTACCCGGCAGCATTCAGACTGACAATGGTACATCCTACACAGGAAAGGAATTCAAGGAAATGTGTCAGAAATATAACATCAAGCACATCTTATCTTCACCCTACCGACCTCAGTCGAATGGACTTGTAGAAAGGAACAACAAGACCATTGGAAATGCTCTTCGATCGTATTGTATGAGTAACCAGGAAACTTGGGACTTATACTTGCCATCAATTGTATTCTCCATGAACAACACCGAAAACAGGTCTACTGGCTACAGTCCATTCTTCTTAACTTACGGACGGAACCCCAAAACAGTTCTTGATGCAACAATCAACCTTGGTGACAAAGAGAAAAACATCCTCCAGAGTGTCACCGATACTGTTCTTGCACAAGATCTAGCATGGAAAATGTCTCAGAAAAACCTTAAACTAACAGAAAAAGAAATGAAGACAAGATATGATTCAAAAACGAAACAATCGCCAATAATGAAAGCGGACATAGTCTATGTTCAAATTCCCAATCTTCTCAAACAAGGAACTTCAAAGAAATTACAACCTATCTATTCAGGTCCTTATTTGGTTTGTAAGCGACCCAATATCCACACTGCATCCCTTAGGGACATCAAAACTGGAAAGCTGCTGACCCGGAACGTCCACGTCGACCGACTAAAAAGAATAACGGAAATCAAGAACAACCAATTTGCCGGAAGATTGATAACGCCAAACAGTGAACATCTGAAGAAAATGTGGAAAATCAACAACAAAGAAATCAAAGCAACAGAACAACTGTTGAGGACAGACAACACAATTAAAACAAGACCAACTCACTCAAAACTAAAGAAAAAATCAAAACGAGGAACAAGATCAACTTAAACTACAAAAAAGAGTGAAATCAACAAATTTACAATGTGAATGTCCTAATAAACATCAAAATCACCTTCTTTTTGCACTCAAAACACAAAAGGTCAACACATCATCATAATTCATCCCTGAAGATACCTGTAAACGGACACTCTGATTGCCGATACCATTGATCCTCTGGGCCACTGTCACTGGCCGTATTCATGACATTGTTTCATTCATGTCATTTCCAATCTATGCAAACTAAATGATCACAAAATTACAAGGCAAATTTGCCAAAACTTTATAGACGGTGAAGCACAATCATGTGACCTATCAAGTTATTATGATTGGGGACAATAGAGTCATGCATGATCTATTTGTCTGCTTGCAGCAACTGACTATCTATAGAAGCATACTCATAACTATAAGCCTACCCTCAGGGAGCAAAAGCTCCGGGGTCCTAGCCAAACCCCTATGGTGTGACAGTTCCACACGCCCTGAGGTTCATAGGCTCAACACATTCCCATTTACAGCTGATCTTACCAGGCCTGATACACCTGGTTAGGATCCACCTATTATAACTTACACATTTCCCAGTGACACCCCTTTGGACGGTATTTGAGCCTGATTTTTCAGAGTGGTTTAACGTAAAGGTTGACTCAGGCGTATTCACTAACATTAACCTCATACTTCCTTTCAGCAGCGACTTACAAAAAGAATAGCAATATGCTAATCTTAACAAAAAAATTGAAATTTTTATGGTTGAAAACCAATAAAGGAAAACCCATGGACCATCTCCTGGGCAGACCCCCATAAAATATTATCAAAACAAAATTGAAACTCTCCTCAATTTGTTGTTATGCTGTCTATTGTATGTTAAGCGAAGAAACAAAAAGTAGATTTAAAAAAAAAAAAAAAAAAAAAAAAAAAAAAAAGTTGTTCAAACAAAAAGAATGTCAAAGAAAGACAAAGTCTATTAGATTTAAAAAGTAGATAATGTAGGTGCAAAACAAACAAACAAAAAGTAGATGACAAATTCTTCACTTACATACACTTTCCCGACCTACACAATGCTCCGATACACATTCAAACATTTTTCAATTTCTTCCATACAGGAATTTTGCTACTGAAGTGATCAACAACAAGCTTCATCAACATCTACTGGTCCATCCAGGCTGCCAACAAAATGAGAGTCTCAACATCTCCCTGGGAAAACAACTGGGACAACACTGTGCAGATAACCTAACTCTCCAACTTACGGCTCCTGGATCAACTAGATCTTTAGTGATCCATAACTACAACAACGTTAAGTATTTTGGACCAACTATGCAAAGATTAATGTAACTTTTACTATTCCAAAATTTCCTAACAAGTAAAACATTTTTGCTTAACATAAAAGAAGAATACCTAATTCAAAAAACTAACGGAGTTCAAACCAGAAACACATAAACAAAATCAATAACTTTAAACCATTCACTACAACCTGCGTTCTTTTATATGCATACCCTGATCCTTCTCAAACTTCTCATTTAAGTTGCTGCGAGATGGTACGTTGGGACGGCAGCAGTCAGCCGACAACCACCCAACACCGATGGAGCAACTCATCGGACAAGCACGACCCGTCTCACCCAGACACACCTCAACACATCTAACGCAGGACAAACCATGAACTATTCAAACCAAATCAAACAAAACTTTAAATTCAAAACGCATAAGTGCTAACAAACCACATCAGGATGAAACAACTGGCGATCAACAACAACAAAGGATAAGAACAGACAATCAACAACAACTAAGGATAAGCTGTAGGAGCCCACAGCTAAATGGACAAATGTAAATAATCAAAGATCAACTATGAACAATTTTCAAATGTCAAAGTTGTGATTGTAAAATATTACTTATATGTATTTCTTGTGTACTAACAATGTTTTCAAAACCAAGGTTTATGTATATATGTTGGACATGCCTCCACTTGGAGACCACGTTGATGTCTTTGACATAAACGGTCCCAAATGCAAAAGTAAAACTACCATCAAATATTTTCAAGATCCAAACAAAATTTAACATCTACCATTTAGTGCTTTAGGCGCAAAGTTGCTATTTGGCAAAGACAAAACTAATACCAAAGACTTAATAACTTCTATACATGGTAAGACCTAGTTGTAAATAATAAGTCAATTAGAAATAAGTAGACTCAGGTTTTGAAAAAATCAAATCACAAATATAGTCTATTTAATTCCTAAAGTCTAATTCTCTACTTTCGTTTTCAGCTAGGGTTAAGCAATTAATTCTACACTTTATTTCAGAGATTTAGACAGGGAAAACAGCTAGGGAAACTAACACTATTATAATCTATACAATCTTCATCAAAAGCCTTTTCATTTTTAAGGTTAGGTGAAACATATTGTATTAGAATTTATAACCTTGTCTCATTCGACTTGGTTTATATAAATTAAAATCTAAATTAGAAAAGACTAGATAAGCCAATAAAAGTTAAAGCTATCATTGTATTCCATAATTCAATGCTATCATTGTATAATTGATATCATTTAGAAGATCACTATTATTGTTTAAAATACAAAATACATTCCAGGTGCACACATGAAAGAAAAAATATCATAAACTCTATTTCCTCTAAAATATATAATATTAGAAATTCAGAAAACAAATTTATTTGTGCGGAGCCAAATTTTAATCAGGGAAGGGGGGCATTATGTCATACCTAAGTTTAGGCATGCCATATCCTCCCTCTAACAACTACAATTATTTACCAAATTTATCATATAAAGATATATAAATATCATAATTTCATAAACAATAATTAAAACACATATCAAATATGTATATACTACTTCATAGAGTTTATGGTAAAACCTCTGTTAGCACTCCCCCTCCCTCTAGTGGCAACTGGCCTTATTAAGTAATTAGGTCAAAGGCCAAAGGTGAGGTGGGGAAGTGCACCCCTGCGGTGAAGGCAGTGGGAGTCTGAACACCAAGGTGAACACATGTCCATTGTGTAACAGCCTAGGCTTAGGCCTATGGTTTATAACCTGTGACTGAAGAATACAACATCATCTCAACACTACTCCTGCCTTCAACTCTTCATTACTCCCCTAAACAACTTCCACAATTAGAAAGTACTACTACACCAAACTTTAAAGTACTTCACCACCCTGCCCCACCCCCGCCCCAGCCCCACACGACCATTGTATATTGTCATATTTGTACGACCTCATTTAACCAACCAGGGGTGGGGAGGGTGGGGGTGTTGGCTGTAGCCTGGTCGTCAGGGGGAGGGGGGGGGCATTTTATTACAGTTATGGAATTATAATGGAGAGATTGAAAACGTAACGCATCCCGATAGGTAGTTACCCATTTATATTCAAGTTATAAGACCACATTTTGGTTGTTGTTAAGTTACGAGGCTTATATATATATATATGTATATATATGTATATATATATGTATATATATGTATATATATATGTATATATATATGTATATATATGTATATATATATGTATATATATATACATATATATACATATATATATATATATAATTAATCGTGACAAGTTGGTTTGAAAAATGATTCAATACATACGGCTATACAACTAATAATCGTACATTTTTCTACAGTTGCCCCTATGTCTTTTTAGACAAAATCGGTCCAAATTAACCTGCAGGTGCCAGAAATGCAGTAAATCAGCTACTCCTAGTAGGGAGAATCACCCCTAGATGACAGGACACCCACCCCACCCCCTTCTTTATAATGTGTCATAGAATAGGCCTGTCAGTAGCCTATAATCATACCTATGACACATAGGCCGTGCGCGGGCACCTTGGGCATTGTTGCATGTACACCTATGTCTCATATTATGTGTCATGTAGCGTGAGACATACTAAGACTTAAAGTAAGGGAGAGTGGGGGTGAGACCACAGAACGTGCGTGCAATATGTGGTAAGTAGCCTATGGCTGGGGGCTTTAATATGGCGTCCTCTAGATTGTACTTCCATTTTAGGAAATACATGTAGGTAGCCTGTGGTTTAAGCATACAATATGGGATCTTCCAATTTGTATTTCCATTTTAGGAAATAGATTAAGCATACAATATGGGATCTTCCTATTTGTATTTCCATTAATAGGTAGCCCATGGTTTAAGTATGCAATATGGGATCTTCCAATTTGTATCATTTTCATTTAGGAAATGGGTTGCCTATGGTTTAATAAGTCTTCCAACTTGTATGTCCATTTAAGGAAATAGATAATTAACCTATGACTGGAGGACTTGGATATATAGGATCCTCCTACTTAGTGTATACATATACTCTCGAAGCTCATTGCATAATGTTAATTTCAAGAAGGCAACCGGAAGGAATATCTTGTAATTCATACCGACAATTTACTATAAAAGTATAATTATGAGTCGTCGGTGTCAGGAACCGGTCATTTTTATGTTCATCATGTATGTTCATGTTGTTGAACACTGTGATATATCTAATCTTCATTCAACCATGATCTATTCTGTTTACTATCATTTCTATTCAAGAAACTCCCAGACTCTCCAGATGTGAATAATTTGATTAACAAAAACGAACAGATAGACATTATCTACAGCTCCTATATCCAGTTAAACCCAACAATTTCATATACGTACTCATCACTCAATGTCCCTATATGGGCTATAATTAGTTAAACCCCAGCAATTTTATATATGCATTCATTATTACTCAATATCCATATACATCCTTATCGTCTACATCCAATTAAAACCCAACAATGTTACACACATATGACTCAATGTCTGAACTCTGAATTCATGTTCTAAATCAGCGTATGGGTCAGAGGTTAGGACATAAAGTGTGTCACATCTAACGCTGTGTGTGGGGGGTGGAGGGTCAACGCGTGCTCACACCACACGGGGGCCTTAAATTAAAAAAAAAAAAAAAAGGGGGGGGGGGGGGGTCCTGATGTACCTTGTCGAGTTTATGTATTATGCATGTCATTGAGCTATTAAAATACAGTGTCACATGTCGAATTTAAGAAATGGCGATGTTGCCATGTTGTTTTTAAGAAAGACTCATTTCACTAACCCTATGTCAGAGGGGATTCATCGTAATAATATATAAATATTACTTTGTCCAATCTCTTTCGCATAGGTTTTTGCCGTGAAAAGTTGACATATGGGAAGATACGATGAGCACAATGATCATAGTGAAATATTCCCCGATTAAATAAGCTTTACAAGTAAGCTATCATAGTTGGCTGGGGGGGTATGAGTTGCTTGGCCTCCACAGGAGCACCACACGTTCATGGAAATTAATTATAAATGGCCCTAACAAGGACACAGGCTGAGGGATGGAAGAAAAATATCGGTTACAAAACCGAAGAAACCCGGGTTATTGACTCTTTTTCTATATATGATAGTAGAATGCTTGAAGACATAATTATGGGGCTAGGAATACGAAATATCGAGCGAATTATCGATTGATTTTAAACAAAAAGATGCAAATGCCAGCGCGAGTGAAGCCGTCCGCCATTGTCCTCTATTATCGTTCACCAACACGCGGAGAACACTAACCTTTTCTTCGATGCCGATCGGTCATATCGACATAATTCTTCATGATATATCGACCCAGACCAGCTCCTGATATTAGTAATCCATAGTATATACTCCATTTTGCTGGACGATGCCGATTTAAGGCGTAAAAGGCGGAAACTCGCGGAGAAAACCAACACGTGTCCTCACCGGGTCGCGCCATCTTGGGCGTCTGATGCAATAGGCCTGTGGTTTGACAGTGTGACTACGCGAGAAGCGCTTCGCCCGGAAGGGATTGCGCATGAAATCTAGTCCGGAAAGAAATGCAATTTTCTGGGTTTATATCGACATATAGCTTCCCAACACATCGGCATCATCAATAAAAGATCGGCATAGACCTATATAACGCGTTAAGTCGACTGAAATGCGCGTGAAATAGTCGAAACAGGCGAGCAAACCCGGCTGACTTTCCGATCAGAGGCCGGGGGCCGCCATGTTCGCCGTCATCACCCTCATTAACATAATAATACTACACGGCATCCAGCACGCTATAGGCCTTTGAATGCTGAGACGTCGATGTTATACAGTTTGACCTCTGTCAATCTCCTACCCGATCTCGGCTAATGCTTTGTCAATGGTCAAACTCCAGCGTAGACTTTCCATAGGCACAGCATTACAACCGGATGTAGGTCTAAATTTGCGATCTTGTTTCCGCTGGTGCTGGTATCGTTCAATGGCGTTTCCCGCCTAAATGTTCAAGTCAATATACCCGGGCGAGATTCGATTTGATCGATCATATTTCGAAGATGACTGGATAATACAGCGAGCCCGGGTAAAAACTGCCATGGTCATTAGTATGACGTCCTCCTTTCGGATGTGTGTGACGTTTTGTTTTTTGGGAGCACGTGGGAGACCTATAGACCTTATACAGATGTGGCTGTGTGACCACTAACTTACTGGCGATCACCATAGATTTAACATATCCACGTGCCTACAAGATACAACTAGAATTTCTTAATTCTAAACAATAATAACCAATGTCTATGTTTCTGTAAATTTGGCGTGAACCTGAGTCAAATGTCTGTTCGAGATGTTTTGGATTATTGAACAACATCAATTTCTAATTCCTTAACAAATATGGCGTCCAGCCCGTTTTAGACTATGTGACATCATCTGCACAACGTCTATAATTGGGAGAGGGTCAGTAGGGTTCGGAAGCAGGACGCTCCGGCCCGTATATCTATAAGGGGTGGGGGAGAGAATGTGTGAACCCAGACTTCTAACAACGTGCACTCAAACCGTGTAATGATGTGGGATGTTCACCGAATATATAGCCCAGTATCCTATCACACCAGTTCCTAATGGTTCAGATGAAACAATTCTCCCAAACGTGAATCTCTGGTTGGTTATATTTTGGTCTACCTACGGGCTAAATCAAGGTGCAGTGTGGGTAACATGTTGCTTAATCCATGTTTCGTTATACGTCTTTAGTGAATAACAATTATACATCATCTTTTGTTTCATAATTAAACTATAGGAAGAATAAGGTCCTTTTCATTTTGTTAATGTTTTCCTGCATATTTCTTAATTGAATTTGAAAATATTGGCAATAGAAACCTTTATATTGCCATAGTATGCATAGCGTGCAGGAACACATATTTAATTTAGGAAAACTGGGAACTGCATCTTCCTGAATTATCTATATCTCTATTTCTTGATTACATTATAACACCTGCATCGGAAAACGCTGACCTCATCAAACATCCCAGCTCCCACCTGTGACCCCCTGGGCCCGGACCTCTGTAATAGACCTGGGTTACCTATCCACCTTAGGCGTATCATGTGGTCGGTCGGTCCGTCTATGAGTGTGACTCACTCTCCTGACCTCAGCACATTAAAAGGAGCAGCTCCGAGCTTCTGAGCAGCTCCAAGAAGGTCGAGGATTAGACACCAGGGTGGGGTACAGGAGTAATAGGGGTGAGGAGGAGAGTTGGCTCAGGGTATAGAGCGCTGTTCAACAAATCTAAAGGTCGCTGGTTGATTTCAAGCCTAATTCCACCTAATATTGGGGTCATGGCTCAGGCCCTGGCATGTAACATGCATATCACTGCAGGAGAAGAAAGCAAAGCTGAGCAAATGCATCTATTTGGGAATATAATGCCTAACATTTATGTTTTCCATCTTACTCATATTTGTATTACCTATACGGAACATCAATTCATGTAAAAAAAAAAATAAAGAATTAAATACCTAGAAAAATATAGAATTAAAAAACGTCAGCAACATCTCGGCTTGATTAATAAGATTCAACGACTGGCTGTTTAGCCAATCCCAGCTTGTAATAGATCTTTCTTTAAACCTTTTATAGCATCTTAGGGTGAAACACTATTCTTCCAAGGAAGGTCATAGTTATAGTCCCAGTCTCTCGACTAGGATCCAAGGAATGTAAATGAAATTGTACTCTTGCCAAACAAAATAGGATGGGAATGTTGATTGTGTTTATTGGATCATCTATTTATTCTACACCACAGCTTCTTGGAAAGTTAAAGTCCGTCCATGTTATGACATACACCTATAGGTTACTTGGCTCTCTCCCAAAATGGCCAAGGCAATTGGAGTTGTTAATGTCGATGTAATTGAATAAAAACAGATCCATTTGGTTTTGAAATGTATGGGAGACAGGATAAACATGCAAAGTTGTAATGGCTATCATTTGAGGGATAGAAAAGAAACTAATTTTGAAATTTAAGAGACAAGCTCTGAATCCTAAAGCCCTGGGGCCACAGAATCATCCATCAATTGTGGCTGTTGTGGTGTGCGGGGACGTAAAGCATGTACACCAAGGCGACAAAGTTTACACAGCGGAGAACAAATAAGCATTGTATGTACTGCTGTGAGGGGCATGGTGCATGGGTGGGTGGTAATCTATGTTATATGCCACACTACCGCAGTATGTGACACTTTATATCATGCCACATCCCTGCTTACCTCAGCAGTGCATTCTGAGTAAAACAAGAAGGAACAATCTGAAATGTGCGCTAAGTTGAATATCATATTTAACAAAATACATATTTCGTCGCCTTTCCACCCATCCTAAATACTTTTTTCTAATTTGGTTTTATATGTTTTCGGGAGGTATTGTACAGATCTAAGGAGGCAACACTGACGCACTGACTTTCCCCCATGCCTATTTACTTGTTTTATTCCTCTCCATAATTATACAAAAACAATTGGTATAGTCTATGACGTACATTACATGCATGTGACCTATATATATACAAGCAGGTCTAGACATGGTATAAGACATAATCATGTTGGTTTTCTATATTCTATATTGAACATACATACATGGCACTGTGGTATGTGGCAGGGTGGGGGGGATATCGACCGTACCATTATGTTTCCCAATACTCTAAACGGTGGCAGCATTCTGCGCCATACCTCACAGCATGACAACACTCTCCGCTGTGTTTGTCACGCCATGCTCGTTGGCCTTGGTCTACACCACAATGGACAGCGAGAGATGAGCCTGGATCGACGGGAATGACCCCCGGGGGCCAACGTAGAATCCATCCTACTGTCCCCGTAATAAACTAAGGCTCTAAAGTTAAGTAGGCAACATCGGCAATAAAATAATGGCATAATTGACCTGCACTCAATGTAAAATGATGCTACATCAGGACCCCTCCCTCACCACATCAGGGGCCACTATTTCAGCACTTCTTCAGTCACTTTGTTTTCTAAACTAGCTATTTGTCTAGTATCATCCATGTTTTACTTAAGGCTTTCCATGTGGCAATTTTGTATTTTGTTTGATTTTGTAGTATGAAACCATGCATGATCCTACATACCATTAGAAAGAGGATTTCTATAAGGGATATTTTTTGACGGTTCTCCTTCTAAGAAAGAGAAACATCCGTATGTCATTACATGTATGTTTATCCAACCAGGATATGACAATACACTATGGCTCTATAGCAATGGCAATACATCGACACAATGACTATTAAGTCTTCCTAAATCCAAAATTGTGAATTGCATTCAGGCCTAAGCTATAGGCCTATGTGATGTGCATTAAAGATTAAGCGACAATTAAGAGATCTACATTCCACTACCCACTGAGAATTCCGTTCCACTCAACACCTAACAACATTTGGCATTTCAAATAGACTTTTTGGAATTCCTAAATCAGCATGTGAGGTCGGACTCTGACCCTATCCCTGTGTCAATTAAAGGTCCCTGGGGTGTAGTGTAACTGTTCCAGTAGCCTACTGACTGGGTGCTATCTATGTGAAACTAAAGCCCCATACCCACTAGGCAATTTTACCGGTGACTGGTGATGGGTGACTGGGAGAATCGGCCAATTCTTATGATCGCCTGTCAGTACTGTATATTGAAATATGTATGTTGGATCTGAATCGGTGCTAAAATAAGCCAACTCTACCAGAAGAATCGGCTGATCTGAGCACTGATGAGTCGGCCAATTGTGCAAAAATCGGCTAGTGGGTATGGGGATTAAAGGCCCTATTACACTACACAACTTTGAGCTAAGATACCGTCACGATATGATGATAGTACAGAAAATGTGCATGCAGAAGTGATATAATTGTTTGAAATTGGCAATTTGGAGTATATTACACATGTGTAACAAACTGCATGTGTCTCTAATATGTGCGATTTTTCTGCGACATTGTCATACCGCATCTCATGTCACGACTTTAATCCTGCGATATTGTTGTGATATGATGATAGCACAAAAAATGTGGAAGCAAGAGTGATATAATTGTTTGAAATTGGTAATTTGGAGTATTTTACACATGTGTAACTAAGAACTGTATCTCTAATAATCGTTTGCTATTTCTCTGCGACATCGTCATGACGCAGTTCATGTGGTGTAATCGAGCCTTAAAGGTCCTGGGGGTGTAATGTAACTGTACCAGTGGCCTACTAACTGGCTACTATCTCTGTGGAAACTGACTCCCACACCAATCCGACACCCCATCCGACATACAACGCCTTCTGCACCGTTTGCATAACACAGTGGGGACAAAGCTGTACAACAATAGGGGTTTATCACCGTCATAGTCCATCAAGTGTAACAATCTCGTTCCACAGGAGAGGTCCATACACCCCTGCTGTGTTGTCGACTCCTACTGGCTAGCCCAAAATTAACATCTTATGGTAGGAATATTCTAAATGGCTATCTAATTTTAAATGGGGAAACCCCTTCACTGGTTATGGGCCTGGTAGCTAGTAATGGGCCAGCTTGCCTATAACCAGTGGCCGCAAAGCATGCTGGGATGGAGGCAGGAATTCCTGCCTAAAAATGGACCATTGGTAGAGGTTCACTGATCTCAAATGTGTGACTAGCGAGTCAGTACTACAGACTATAACCGTCACTGTCCTACCTGAATGAAGAGGCGGATATGGGAAAAGATTTAATGTTAAATTCGGACAAAAGGGCTTACGATTTGATTTCCAAAAGCACCCTCCCCTTCTTTAAAATGGTTTTCCGCCCCTGGTTTGGCTTCTGAATACATAACCTCTAGGTAACATTTATAGGCTGGAAAGGCCTAAGGAGAAGGGAACATTTTTTCATCGAACGAAATGAAAAAGCTTGTCATGCTAATCTGACAGCAATATAATATATATAAGGTATAACTTGTTCTGAAAGATGGTATCAATGAGCAGGTCAAAGACCTGTAGTTGCCCCTGCAGTAGGTTTTACGTACTACTAGTGGAAATAAGGAGATAACCTTGTGTATATATATATATATATATATATATATATATATATATATATATGAGTGCTTATAACAACTATATTGTATACTGTAGTCTTTTCAGCATATTCTATGGCAAGTGTAGATACAGGATTTCCGAAATGGCAGCGGATTGTTATGCATATAAGCTAAGTACTAAAAGGGCATGTATTCACATGAACACATGTGCCATTTTCCCTTTGTTGCTTAGTTTGGGTGTCCACTAAAATAGGGGGCAGGGGTCAGGATCCCTGGACCACCCCCCTGGGTCCGCCCCTGAATAGTACTAATCACAATGATTGTGTACTCTAGTATCCTCGGTTCTCGTTCAATAGTTACTAAAGGGAAGGATGATGACTGTATGAGGAAACATGAATCATAAACATTCCGAGGAAGGCCGCTAACAGGACATGGTACACACTATGTATTTGAATCCTATAGTGGTCAATCTATGAGATACGAATATAAATCTATTGAAAGTATGAGCTTACAGAATACGAGGTTAATCTCGTTAACAACCATTTAGTGTCTACATATAGCTCCATTATTTTTTTCAAATATAGGTATGATAAGTATATTCAACCCCCCCCCCCCCCCCACCCACTCCCCGTTTTGAGCCACCAGACTCTGACAGTAGCTGAGGAGCACTGGATTTTCACATAGCTCCTGGATGATCAAATCTATGACAATGTAGAGACCATACCCCTACACTTTCACCGAGGCAGGTGTTCTATTATATGCAGCGTCCTATAAGCAGGGCACCACATACAAAGGCTGATGGCTCAATAGCCTTTGATAACTCGTTTCGTTGACCAAGGGAAGAGTATATAATGGTATTCTAATACCACAGCAGCAGGACAGAGACAAACAATTGGGCATAAATCTCTCCGCTTTAAAGCCAGAACACCCCTCCCCCATAAACCCCCACCCATCGTCTTAACCCACCCACCTGTTGGATCCCTCCGGCCGCCTCTATCTGGTCTTAATCCTCAGAGACGCCCGCGTCCCTCCTGGTAACGTATCCCAGCGTCTGTGTGGTACAAGATCCAAGCCGTAGCTCGTACTCCGCAGGTCCTTTATCAAACTGCCGGTTTTTGTGAGTGTGTCTGTGTGTCTGTGAGATGAGGGAGGGATCCCGATGTGGTGATCTGGGATGGTGAAATGTCACCAGACGCGGCGTTCCCCGGCCATGACTCGTCCCTCAGACCGCTCTACTGGGAGTCGGACAAATGTCGTCTGCCGCTAGACCCGGCCGTCAGCGGCCCCCTGGTGGCCGGTCTGGGGACTAATCACTCTCATAGCACAGTCTGGGGTATGAGTATGAGGCGCCGGGTGCGCAGAAAAATTATTTTCCTAATACTGATTACAGGGGAGTGAATGAGTAATGATGTTTTACACCGTTTCGACAACTAACGTCACATTCACACTGAAAACAGATTGGGGCGAACTGTCTTTGGTGATCGTATCTATGAGATGAAGGTGACAGGGCAGGTAAACAGCAGGGGATAAAAACCTGGAAATCATTTTTGCTGTACCTCATCTTTTAGTGAACCGCAGCACCAACCTGGAATTGAACCCAAACAACCACTTGGTCAGTGCTGGGTCCCTCCTATTGTCGCCTCATACAATCAGCAGGGGCTACTGGGGGCCTATTATTTCCCAGAACTCCCACAGGCCTGATAAGAGGGGTGATAAATTATACTTTCCTTTGGCCAAACAATAAACGTATATTCCCAAGGAAATTTTCTTACTGATTTAGGTTTAGTTTCACATAGTACCTAATGCACATTCACTAACCATAGCCTAATCATAATGCCATTAAATGCCTTAATTGTGGATATTCTTTAATAGATCTGACAATTCTTTTAAACTCTAGGCTCAGCATCCATAGACTAGATAATAAAATGGCGTGCAATCCCCCTGGGACGCCCTTCCGCCCGTATCTGCCCATGTGCAATTGCTGGGATAAATTTACTTGTGTAAGGTATGGAGTATAATGTTTCATATTCTAAAAAGCAGATAAAACCAATGTACATAGCATTCAGAAAATAATAGAATTGTAAATTGAAAGTCTAAATCAAGCCGAGTGTAAAGTATAATTTGTAAAATGGAAACTAGTTCGATCCAGGAGTCTTTTTATAGGTGTTGTAAGTTCGTTTTGTGTCTAAACTAGGTCGGATTTCTGTGGGTCAAAAAACGCGCCCAAAAAAATAATTTCAATTGTGTTATAGTTAGCTTTCGCAGCTTGCATTTACCAGAGGCCAAAGTTAGACTCATAAACGTTTTTTCATAGACCTATGAATTGCAAACTGGTGTTAGTTTTGAGCTATACTTAACTCTGGCTGTAATGTTAACATTATCAGAATATTCTGCAAAATTTAATCTTTGCACTAACAGCGCCCCAATGGTTCTCTACCGCCCGTCGTTGTGTCCACGGTCTCTATTGGCCCTATCCAGCAGCAGGGACCTGTGGTACTGAGTGTGTGTGTGTGTGTGTTGGGGGGGGGGGTGAGGGGTGATTAGGGGTGTGTGTTTATATGTCAATACTGGGGGACTGGTAGGCGTGGAAAGGACGTCCCACAGACAGCAGGCCTTAGAGGGTGAACTCTGCAGCCACCGGTAACACTTAACTAAAATACAGGACTCTGTGTGTGGGGGGGGGGGGGGTGGGGGGTTGTATGTCAATACTGGGGGACTGGTGGACGGGGAAAGGACGTCCCACAGACAGCAGGCCTTAGAGGGTGAACTCCGCAACCACCAGTAACACTTAACTAAAATACAGGACACTGTGTGTGGGGGGGGGTTGTGTTTGTATGTCAATACTGGGGGACTGGTGGGCGTGGAAAGGACGTCCCACAGACAGCAGGCCTTAGAGGGTGAACTCTGCAGCCACCGTTAACACTTAACTAAAATACAGGACTGTGTGTGGGGGGGGGGGGGGTGTGTGTTTGTATGTCAATACTGGGGGACTGGTGGGCGTGGAAAGGACGTCCCACAGACAGCAGGCCTTAGAGGGTGAACTCCGCAGTCACCGGTAACACTTAACTAAAATACAGGACTCTGTGTGTGTGTGTGGGTGTGTGTTTATAAGTCAACACTGGGGGACTGGTGGGTGAGGAAAGGACGTCCCACAGACAGCAGGCCTTAGAGGGTGAACTCTGCAGCCAGCGGTAACACTTTACTAACATACAGGACTCTGTGTGTGTGTGTGTGGGGGGGGGTTGTGTTTGTATGTCAATACTGGGGGACTGGTGGGCGTGGAAAGGACGTCCCACAGACAGCAGGCCTTAGAGGGTGAACTCTGCAGCCAGCGGTAACACTTAACTAAAATACAGGACTCTGTGTGTGTGTGGGGGGGGGGGTTGTGTTTGTATGTCAATACTGGGGGGACTGGTGGGCGTGGAAAGGACGTCCCACAGACAGCAGGCCTTAGAGGGTGAACTCTGCAGCCAGCGGTAACACTTAACTAAAATACAGGACTCTGTGTGTGTGTGGGGGGGGGGGGGTTGTGTTTGTATGTCAATACTGGGGGACTGGTGGGCGTGGAAAGGACATGGAAAGGACGTCCCACAGACAGCGGGCCTTAGAGGGTGAACTCTGCAGCCACCGGTAACACTTAACTAAAATACAGGACTCTGTGTGTGTGTAGGGGGGGGGTGTTTGTATGTCAATACTGGGGGACTGGTGGACGTGGAAAGGACGTCCCACAGACAGCAGGCCTTAGAGGGGGAACTTCGCAGCCACCAATAACACTTAACTAAAATACAGGACTCTGTGTGTGTGTGGGGGGGGGGGGTTGTATGTCAATACTGGGGGACTGGTGGGCGTGGAAAGGACGTCCTACAGACAGCAGGCCTTAGAGGGTGAATTCCGCAGCCACCGGTAACACTTAACTAAAATACAGGACTCTGTGTGTGTGTGGGGGGGGGGGGTTGTATGTCAATACTGGGGGACTGGTGGGCGTGGAAAGGACGTCCTACAGACAGCAGGCCTTAGAGGGAGAACTCTGCAGCCACCGGTAACACTTAACTAAAATACAGGACTCTGTGTGTGCGTGTGTAGGGGGGGGGTGTTTGTATGTTAATACTGGGGGACTGGTGGGCGTGGAAAGGACGTCCCACAGACAGCAGGCCTTAGAGGATGAACTCCGCAGCCACCGGTAACATTGTACATTTAACCCGTAACATTGTACTACTGAGTTACTGGTCGGTGAAGGATGGACAGAAGGCAACCAAGGATGAAAGATAAATTATGCATGTTCATATACAAACAAATATGTCTAGTATATAGTATACATAATACAGATACTGCCCACCTTGCTTTACTGTGTAAAATGTTTTTCTCCTTATTTTGTGAATTCTGAATGGATTTGCATGATTATCTTTTTTTAATTTCAGGTAAAATAATGCAGTCTAATTAAATGGAGATAGTGATAGAATCCTAATTTAAGAAAAAATAATGAATATTAGGGAAAACTGCTTGATGACAGTCAAAGTGTGTGCATAATGAATACATTGGAATACTGCCCATTTTGCTTCACTGGTAATTTACTTTCTCTTTTGCTTATAACTTACAAATATGGTATAAGGAAAACTCGGTGGGATGTCAGAAAAATTACTGCCCTAAGCCTAACAGCCTCGGGCAGTAATTTTTCGACACCCACCTCGTATTCAGGGTTGTACTGTCGACCTCTGTATGTTTTCCTATAATATGTAATATGTAATATACAAAATTAAATATAGTACACATAATAACTATCATATATGTGTGTGTACTAATGTGCTACACATATCTTTATCAGTTCCTTTGCTTGAATACTAACTAACTAACAATATTTCTAAGCCTTTTGTGTATTTTCGGGGGGCGTGGCACATTTCATGTTCTTTGGACCTCTGCTTACATGTTTGCAGTGCCAGTATCAGTAGGAGTTAAAGGGACGGCTGTCTCCTATGTTTATACGTACAAATACGGTTTTCAATTTTGTTTTTGTTTATGGGACCCCGCCCACCCAGGATGACTGACTCCGGATCTGCCCCTGGTTAGGGAGTCAACTGCTGAGTTAAGAATGTAAATTGCTATTCTGGAAAAAAAAAGTAACAGAGGAACGTCCCCCTTCCTTGTGCCCCTAAAGGTATGATGACAAAACCCACAGGGCGGAAAGGGTGTAGGGTCTGGTGGGTCTGTACAAAGGGGAGGAGTTAACGGGGGAACCAGGAGGTGTGCGGACTGACTGACTCTATACTCTCCATACTACCCTACTTTCTGATGCTAGTTAACGGGGAATTAGAAGGTGTGGGGACTGACTGACTCTCCATACTATGCTACGAACCGGAGCGGAAAGCTACACGGTCAGTTTGTGGTAGTGGGTGCTCTCAACTCGTCATCGCCACGGCAGGGGGTATATAGGGAGTTGGACCGATTTTTTTTTTATAGTAATTATTTTATAGGTCATCTTCAGATAGGTCTGTCTTTCCAGACGTTGCAATGAATCGTTCTTTGGCAAAAAAAACCTATATATCATCATCATTTTTTGGGATACATATGATATCAACGATGATACAATGTGCAATTGCTGGAACTGTGATTTACCAAAATATCAATAACCTTTCAGTTTCGTAATTATGATCGTGTGTTTGCAATCGAGTGATTGAGATATGGCGATAGGAACCGATATTATATCTACTCCGTTTATAACAAAAGTTTTGATTTGTTAATTTTCCTTTTAAAAAGTAGTGAACACTTCATATTTTCTGGACAAATAATGAATGTACCTTAAGGCACACTACATATTTTCTGGAAAATAACGTTTCTCTAAGTAATCTGACAAGTGACCTATCTGCAGGTAAATATAAAAAGGATTAAAATAGCATGACGGCATAAGGTTATGTGTTGGCAGTTCGCGCCGAAGTAGTATAGTTCTTGTGACAACCCCCCCCCCCCCCCCCCCCCAACACTAAACCAACACACACAGCCAACATCAACCCGCCCCCGATCCCGGTGAGGTAAAAGGAAAAAAAAATGAAATACAGGTCGCATACCTGGACGTCTGCCCCCGTTTGAGGTCCGTCCATGTACCAGGTGCCGGTCAGTGATCCCCTCACCTTATACCGTTAGGTGACATGACACACATACATCATATGGACGCCCATGACACACATATATTAGGGCCTATAGGGACGCTGCTATGACACCAGGTGGGCGTTTAGAACGATGATATTGGATACCTAAATGTCCTCTTCACCGTGTGTGTGTGTGTGTGTGTGTGTGTGTGTGTGTGTGTGTGTGTGTGTGTGTGTGTGTGTGTGTGTGTGTGCATGTGTGGGTGTGTGTGTGCGTGTGCATGTGTGTGTGTGTGCACGTGTGTGTGTGTTCGTGTGTCTGTGTCTGTGAGTGTGAGTGTCTGTGTGTGTCTGTGTGTGTCTGTGAGTGTGCCTGTGTGTCTGTGAGTGTCAGTGAGTGTCTGTGTGTCTGTGTGTGTCTGTGTCTGTGTCTGTGTGGCTGTGGCTGTGTCTCTGTGTGTCTGTGTTTGTGTCTGTGTGTCTGTGTATCTGTCTGTGTCTGTGTCTGTTATACCAACTCACGTTGTGTTGTGTACAATGTACTGATAACAGAATGTATTGGGGTGATAATCCCTAGTCTCTTCATTACATTTCAATTTGTATATATTGCTTTGATGGATATCATATACCATATAATATCATAAACCAATGCCACAGCCATAATAATCATCAGGAACTTGGGTATCCCATATCAACTTTTTTACTTTTTGATTTGATTTATTAATGATTTAACCTTGTAAGTGCATTTGGGTCGATGGGGAATGTATACGTTTAGAGTTATACATTAAACAGATTATTAAACACTCCCAATTCGAACTGCTACCTATGTCCGATAACTAGGCCTATATGGAGGGCTCGCAATGTATTAAATTGGGTCATAAGGAATCCCGGCACTACCACAAACGTCACCTATCGTTTTCAATCAATACAACCACTAAGTACATAATCTGACTGATAACATAATCTGACTGATAACTCCCACTTTTCTAACTCTAACTTTTGTTGGAGGGGAGTTTATTTAGGCCTTATATCTCTTTGAGTATTTACGCGAAATTGTCTAATATAATATGTTACATACACATGTAAACAATAAAGTACACATTATAGTATATGTTACATATATGCATGTATTATATTATATAATATATGTGTGTCCTGTCACATATCCAATCCCAGATAACGGCACTTTTAAAGGCTACCACGTGTCCATATTTAACATGAACTATTTTTGTAAGTTAAGTTGTGTTTAAATAAAGAAAAACAAAAAAACTACATGAAATGATAATAACAGCCTTTTCTAGGCATGACCATAGTTCTAGGTACATATCCTGCCATTACACATGCGCCGTGATAACTATTATGGGATAGTGACGAGTTAATCTGTTTGTGCTCCCACATCCCGTCTGTGTGGGTGTGTATAAAAGGGATTATCCCATAATCTATGGTAATCCTATCCACGTGAACCGACTACATACGTACTGCCTAACCTTAACCAATAATGATATAAGAACTAACAAAAACCTTCTGTTTAACATTGAACGGTTGTTTACCTCCGCAATTGTTAGATCAATATTTTAAATATGACAAATAAATGTGTGCATGTGTGTGTGTGTGTGTGTGTATTTCATCCTACCCAGCCGAAAATGTGACATTATTATAACATTGCAACAATTTTCAGGCTTGGTTCTCTTTATGCTATTCTGATTGATTGCAATAACATTGCTGCAAGGTATTGCCAAGTGCGGATTTAGGACGTGCCAGGCGTGCGCCCCCCCCCCCCCCTATTTTTTGGCCAATTTTTAATTCTTTTAATGTAAAATTCCTGTGCCCGGAGGGCCCGGCCGAAAATGTTGCTGTAGTACGCTCTCCCCCCCCCCCCCCCCCCCCCCAACCCTTTTTTTTTTTTTTTTTTTTTTCAAAATCCTGGATCCGCCCCTGACTGCTGTGACATTGCACTATGACATTATTATAACGTTATGGTCATGTTCTTCAACCTAAACAGAATGTTCTGTTTTGGTTTCGTCCTAACCTTACCAAAAAATAATGTTATGATAATGTTCTGATTTGGTGAGGTTGAAAACTCACCATCAATAACATAATTGTTATATGCCATCTTAGTAAGTAACAAACTGACCAAAAAGTATGGTTGCAGAACATTTCTGTTACGTTGCAAGTTGGCTGGGTACAAATGTACGCCCTCCATGTATACCATCAATTTCCGTTATCAAATACGCAATCACGCGCGTTGCTTGCTTGCTCTGTCCTGTCCAGACCCTCATGGGTGGTATTCTATATGTGGGAAATAAACAAATTACGAACATCTGCCGGGGTGGCGGGAAAAGAGGAACGTACACACAAATAGGACAAAAAAAGTCGTCTGCAGAAAAATAAAACAAGAAATTTCTCATCGTATTGTGATTCAGCTGAGGCAATTAAGGCATATTTGGGGTAGCATCTGGCTATTTGTTGGTGTGTTTTTGGTGGAAAGTTGATGTAATATAATAATTATTGTGTACATTTCTCCTTCCAGAAGCAGACGACAATGAATGTGGCCGTACACAGCTGGTTACCGGTTGTGCACGTGTATAAGGTTTAGAACCGTGTTAGTATCAGCGGTTTATATTGGGGAGTTGTACTATCAAGTCGATCAGAGCGTTATCGTCCATTGATTTAGGTCAAAGTTCTCATTTATATGAACACCAAAACACTGTTCTCAGAAAACTAAAGTCAATGTGAAATATCATAGTGAAGCATTGAATGCATGTATTTGAAACGGTCGGGGAATACAAAGTTATAACCAACTGCAATATATTTCTGTGTTTCTAAACGCAGTTTCTCACTCCATAATTTCTAGTGTAATATCGTGTTACTGTATTTTCGTCTTTATTTTAGACCTGTATAAGAACGGGGGCCCAATCTATACCGATAATGTACAGGCTGTATTCTACTATCCGATTTTACTCCCTACATATCAGCAGTGTGAATTTTGGTGAATGATACACATGTTACACACCATTAGAAAGGTCTTCCAACTCTCTTTCACATGATATGTAGGGTGCGAGTTCTTTTGCAACAGAACTGGTTAAACAAACCTACAAATTACCAATAACCGGCAGTCAGAATCGGCTATTGGAATATAGGCGTAACGTGGTATTGCAGAAAGTTAAATTTATGTCTCCGACCCAAGGTTTGTGAAGACCAGTTGTAAACGTGCTACAAACTCTCTACAACTGGTTAAAAAGAAACAATAGAAACAGGTCTCTTTAACTGAAGGCGTGCATACTTCATACACGGCCCTAACAAGGAACATGTGTCAGGGAGAAGAACAAACGCATTCTTTAGACCTCAAATGATTTCAACATGTGGCTACCAAAACATGCAATCTTCTCTTTAACAAAAAATAGAACAAAGTCTAGAAAAACTAAGGACATAGTACACCAACTATCTTACTTAGAAATGTGCGGAATGTGCAATATGAACCTTTGAAGTAAGAAAAAGAGATAGTAATAGAATTTAAAAAAGAAAATTGAATATTTCAACAAGTGGAGATCGGCCAGATACATGAGTTGTAACCCCACCCAGTAAGCTGGTCACTGGTGGCGGGGGGGGGGGGGGCTATAGTCTGTTCTGTGCACGTCCACCACTAGGAGTCGATAGCTATACTCTCTTCTTTGGAAGTTGAACTTTCAAACAATCGGTTTTTATGGGTGTAGACCCTCAAATTCGACAGGGCGACACAGACATTTCTTGAATTCGACACGGCGACATGGCCAGGTTTTTTTTTAAAATTTGACAGGAGACATGGCAATTAAGGGACAAATGACATTGCCCTTTTCTTAAATTCGACATGCGACAGGAGCTTTAAAAAGATAGTGACATGCGACAGGGCCACTTCTTAAATTCGACATGCGACATGGGTCTAAACTGAGATATAGGGACAGGCGACACGGCTGTCTTTTAAATTCGACTCGTGACATGGGACCCCCCCCCCCCCTCACATCTATACCCCCGTTATTGTATTATCAGAATCGGGCTATCGTTCATGTAGAATCCAGACGTCAACCTTGTAGTTCAATAAAAAATGGGGAGGGGGTCTTTAGTCTGTTCTGCGGACGTTGACCCGTGGGAGTGGATAGCTATACTCTGCTCTGTGAAGGGTGAACTTTCAGACAACGGGTAATTGCATTATGAAAGTTGGGCTATCGTGCATATAGAATCCAGATGCTATTTAATTTATTGCTACCCTCTTTCATGGAAAATGCAAATCTTAAAGACAGGATTAAATTCTCTACTTGAAATTCAGCGTTTCCTTAATTATATGCACATGCTAGATAATAATGAATTATTGTGGAAACAAACATGCGAAACGAAAAGGAAACATATAAATGTTTTTACCATAATAAATCCCAATGCTTTCCCCAGGCCCTTATGGCTGGCTATTCCGACCCAGCTTAAATTCTCATCGCCAGGCTTAAATCTCCATAAGCTGCTAAAACATGTATCAAAATATGCAAATTATCTGATCAGAAATTAATTTACAAAACAGCCAGGTTTAATTTGTTCTGGGAAAACCCTGAAATCCAACTAATCTAGATAAAATTCAATTTGCACGGTTATAAATGGTCATATTGATTAGTACCGGTTAAAGACATTAAACAACTGTTTTAGTAAATATCAAACGGTGAAATGGTCAAGCTTTCTTTTTTTGGAGGGGAGTGTAGGTTTCTTGCCCCCACAAAAAGTATTTCCCATGTATAGTAACATGTCCTCTCATTTTGGTGATGTTATCCCTGTATCTAAAGCGATAATAATGGTAGAAAACACAGTCTAACACAATGACAAATAATTTGAACATCGTTGTCAATTAGGATTCCTCATTTAAAAAAAAAAAAAAAAAAAACCTTCAATAATCAAACGCACCTGTTCCATGCGACGTTTTGACATTTTGCTTTTAGTCAGATTATCAACTACTAGCGAGCCATCTAGTTTTATGGATCGTAGGTATACATATATAGTACCGAAGTGGTTTTATAAGTCTTCTGTCAGAATTAATACATGTACAAAGGAACATTAGATATGTATTCCTTGTACCTGTCAAAGGGTATTCTACTGGTTAGAATCTGACACTTAAGCCCTAATTACACTACGCGGGTAACATTGCCGAACACAACTAGTTCGCATTGGGTCCATATTAGAGCCATATTACACTATGAGTCCCAATGCGAAGTATATTATACTACGTATTTTGGGGTCACGTTAGATCAACGTTTTATTATACCTTAGGGTGATACAAGTTTAGTAGTTAAGAGTTTAACACAGGGTGATACAAACCTGGGTGATGGATATCAAAAGAGTTATATGAAAAAACATTTAAAAAATGTGCAATATCACAGTCCCACCATCACTGATTGCTGTGCATCCTTTCTTGGGACCTCAGATCTAACAGAAAAGGACTCAGTGTTCGAAATTAAGGATTTATTTGATGCACAAGCCGGGTGCAAAGATAGTCAAAATCATGCACCCGGCAATTTGTTCATGGGTTCACCCTTATATAAAGGTATCTAAAGTTCAGAAAAGCTGTGCATACACCGGGTGCACACGTTGCAAAATCTGTGCACCCTGCAGCAAAATTGTGCACACCGGGTGCAGGGTGCACCCTTAATTTCGAACACTGAAGGTATAATAAATCCATAACCAACCTCGAAGGGAGTACTTGGGCAGTTATCACCCCTCGCCGGGACCCCGATATCAGCCCTTGGCCGGCCCTTCGGGGTGATAACCACCCTCGTACTCCCTTCTTAGTTGGTTATATGTATGGATCAACGCGACTCAACGCATTGCCTGCAGAAACTTGTTTCTATATTACACTACACGTTCGGGTGCTTTCAGCACTTGCGTTTGGTAAAACAACCCCAAAACCAGCCAGCCTACGCGTAGTGTAATTTGGCCTTTAGTAAAATAATTTACATCATCCTTTTTGTCGAAAGCTGATGCTGTATATTTAGTTTCTGAGTCAGAGGGGCGGTCAGGGTGTTGTTGTTTGTAAGGGTGTGGTCCTTTATAACCCACAGCATTAAAGATACAGGCCATAGTCTACTCCCTGTGTGTTGGCCCTATGTAGTCAGAACCTGCTATAGTCTACTCTATGTGTGTTAGCCCGCTGTCAGAGGTCAGGGTGTTGTTGTTTGTAACCTGCTATAGTCTACTCTCTGTATGTTAGCCTGCTCCATCAGAACCTGTTATAGTCTACTCTCTGTGTGTTAGCCTGCTCCATCAGAACCTGCTATAGTCTACTCTCTGTGTGTTAGCACTCAGCCATCATACCCTGTTATAGTCTACTCTCTGTGTGTTAGCCTCCTGTCATCAGAACCTGCTATAGTCTACTATCTGTGTGTTGGCCTCTTTTCACCATAACTTGTTATGGCCTACGCTGTGTGCATTAGCCCTCTCTCATCATAATCTGTTATAGTCAACTCTCTTTGTGTTAGCCCCATATCATCATAACCTGCTGTAGTCTACTCTCTCTGTGTGTTAGCCCTCTGTCATCATAACCTGCTATAGTCAACTCTCGGTGTGTTAGCCCCCTATCATCATAACCTACTATAGTCTACTCTCTGTGTGTTGTCCCTCAGTCTATTTGACTGGTCGGCAGCAGGCTGTGCACAATCTTGTACCAACCTGGACAGGTACCCCCTCCACAAATAGCCATTTGGGTATGAATCCTAGTGACATAAAAGATGTGAGTTGTGAGGGATATACATCTAGTTTGCTACCCATTACAACTTTTACTGGCATGACTAACAGAACGAACATTTATACAATCTGAGGCTGAAACCTACCCCAGCATGCATGTGGGCAGTAGACAAATGCTGGCAGTGCGTGATTCCTGTGACACCTGCTACAGACTATAGTCTACTCTATGCGTGTTAACCTTATGTTACCATCACACAAAAAAGGCTGTTGTCAACTCTCTCAGCGTTGGCCCCCTGTCACAACACCTTACTATAGGGTATAGATTATATATGGGGTTAGGGCTGTTAAGGACGAGTAAGCGCAAGGAGAAAGCGTCATGTAGTGCAACCAGGTACACCTAACAAAACTTAGAATCTCAGCTTTAAATGTTCTAGCGTTCATGTTAAAAATTTTCTTATCCAAAAGGTGCTACCTCAAAACATTTTTATATAACCATGGTCAAGCCATGGCTGGGACTAGTCAATCCCTAGTCAATCCCTATCACTAGGGAATATTCTTTATAACCACCACATTCATTTTATGGTGCTAACCATCATGCAAACTTCTGTGGTCCTACCCGACCCACTCTGTATATATTTATGTACATACCCTTTGATCTGTTTAATAGTCTTTAGTGTTATCATCTTGTAGCTAGCTGACTCTTTCTATTGTTAATCGGGGATGCCATGTATCTATCGGCTAACCGATCTCTTTCCTTTGCCTCTGCTGGGGCTGTGAATAAACTATTGTATTGTATTGTATTGTCTACTCTGTGTGTTTTGTCCTTGTGTCACCCTAACTCCCTACAGGTTATAATCAATTCTCTGTATGTTAACCCAGTCACCATAACTTCCTACAGGATATAGTCTACTCTCCGTGCATTGTCTCTCTGTCTTCATAACCTGCTACATGCTACAGTCTACTATCTGTGTTTGAGCTATAGTCTAGTCTAGAAACGTTAGCACCAATTACCACTTAATGAGGATAAGGTGGACTATTTGGGGAATTGTTGATAGTGGTTAGTCTTATATATGAGTTGGATTGGCGCAGTTCTGTTGGACCTCTGACCACCCCAAGCGCAGGGCGGCAAGTGCTGTTAGTAGACTAGCAGGCAGCCCCACCTTGAACCTTGTGAGTGGCGCTATCTGGAGAGAGAGGTATAAATACTGATTTAGGGGCCGTCCATAAATGATGTCACGCCCAAAGGGGTGGGTAAGTGTGTTGAACAGTGTGACACTGCCTGAAAAACGGGCCATATTTTCAGGTTAAGATTAGAGAATTAAGTGTGACAGAGGGGTGGGTGGGTTCCTAAAATACCCTGAAAAAGTGTGACATCATTTATGGATGGACCCTTATATATACTCCATAATTTTCAACTGTATTTCATAAGTCACAGACTGATCGTCGTTGGTTTTACCGGTCTAGTGCCAAGATGGCGGTGGAAGCTTTGGGTTTCCGCCTAGCGCCATCTGGAGGTGTTAAAACGGGGTAAGTAGACACCCCACAGGAATGTACTACTGGGTGTTGGGGGAGGGTGGGGGGAGGATGTGAGAATGGGGTGAAATCACAGTGTACCAACACGTGAATCAGTCAGCAGCGGGACCTAGTTTTGGGGTTAGGGCTGTTAAACAGGGGCTTCAGCCTTCACGGTTTGCTTTGGGAATGATTGAGGACGAGTAAATTTGAGTACAAAGTTGCTTCTTCTTGTATAAAATATCATAATTATGTGATATGATTTTACCAAATATTACATAACATTCACAACTCACCTCAGTGATCCCCTATCAATTTTAATTACGTTTAAAAATATGCATCTCCTAGCCCCTAGCTAATTTCAGAGGGTAGCAGAGGTTCTTATGGGACCCATGTCTGCCCTGGACCCTTGGTCTCATTCCCACAACAGTGGCGTAGCCAGTTGGGCCCTGGGGGGCTATTACCCTCTTTGAGGGAAATTATTCGACTTTGAAACCAAAAATTGACCCAGCACTTTCTAAGCTTTTGGTGGATGCTTGCAATGGTGGATTTGGGAAGCTTTTTCTTTGGCCAAATCAAAAATATGTTACGGTAAAATTCTGGAGAGGAAAAAAGGGTGTGTTCCCCATCCTCCCTCCCTATTCCCAAAGCTGGAATCGCCATTGACTCTGAACGTGGGTTATTCTACGCCCCTGTTCAGTGGGTGTTTCCCTGCTCGGGTCATGAACCCACCAGTGGGAGGGCGAGTGGAACCAGGGCTGGCTCAAGGGGTTCCTGCTATTTGCTCGGTTTCAGGGTCGCGAAAAAGGGAGGAGTTGGGGGAGGAGGAGGGGAGGCAGCTTACAAAGGATTAGTACAAAAACATGGTGTATATTCACAAACAAGTGTAGATTTTCAAGAGCGGATTAAGAGTGTGTGTGTGGGGGGGGGGGGGGAGGGGGGGATCCAGGGGGTCCTGACCCCTCTCCCCCTCCCACTTTTGGTGGGCTCTCACACTATCCAAAGAAGGAAAGACGTTGTGAACATGAGTCATTGGACTTATACGTGGCCTATAAATGCTAACCCTCTTTCTGAAATTCTATATCGGATTATATCTGCCCTGTATTTACTGTCTTTGGCAAGCATTCTAGTTTGATTCGCCACCAGAAGGGGTTTAGGCACACCCCCCCCCCCCCCCCATCCCCATTTACTTGGTCTGGTGCCCTCGGATTATATGTTTCATTAAATTTTAATCATTATAACGGTAAGAATGGCCCTGCATCAACAAAATCTACACCAAAGTGAGTAATGATAAAAAAAAACTGGTTTCAATTTGCATACAAATATTAAATGTATTTTCAAGTTATGTATACATAATTCACATTTGACTATCAAATTTCTGTACCGTATGGAAGGTTTGGGAGAACCATTTTGAATTATATAGCTGCACAGCTGGAGAATGTGTCCTCCTAGGTTTTAAGTGTGCATTGTGAGAGTGAGTGGGCGAGGGGAGCGGAAAGCCTCGACAAACAGTCACACCTGATTCCCTCTCTTTAAAAAGTACAAACAGTAAAAAGGAGTGTTCTAACTTGACAAAGGGGGCGGCCTCCTACCTGGCCCGGGGGGGGGGAGGGGTTACTTTCTCTTGTAAAAAGAGATGCTATGCACTTGGGATATGAACTTCATACACGTGTAGAATAATTTTCTTAATTATTGGTCGGAGCGTCGCTTTCACGATCCCAGTTGTCAACGACAGATCTGGAATTTGAAACAAAGTTTACGTTAACCAACAACCCTCCCCCCCCCCCCCCGCAAAAGATAGATAAATGAATGAATGAAATAAAAATTATTCAATAATATTACATTATAGATTAATAGATATATTTAAATAATACATTTGCTTAACATAATCCTAACATGTATTTGATAACTTTTCGTCCAAGCCACGTTTCATATAGATAAAAAGAATATTAAAGTAAGTTGAATAACCTTATTTTGTTAATAAAATGAAGAGATACTTCAGATGTTATTATTGTTTTCAGTCCTCCCCCCTCCCCTAACCGGTGTAGGTTGCTATATACCTTCGGGGATGACTTATTGGTGTATGTGTGGAGGTGGACAGGAGGACGGGGAGATCCATGTACGCCGTGTTTTATCACCTATACACTGAACAATGGGAGAAGTTTGGGGCCTGCTGAGAAGGCCGGGTAGAGGAAGGCCTGCTCTCCTGACTTGCATAGATACACAGATAGCTGTTTTACAGTATTTTTAGCACCTGCAGGCTAATCTAGACTGAATTTGTAGACAAAACCCTGAAAGAACTACTGAAAAATTAACAAATAGTTGTTATATCCATCTGTGAAGAATGAAGTTTCAACTTAGAAAATATCAAATGCATACAGGTACAAATTTAAATTACATACGAATGCAAATTTTAAAAAGATCTCTAGTTTTACATCATGTTAAATTTCTAATAATGAGTTGATTCATTCTTTTCTAAAGCCTTGTGGTTTGTCTACATATCATCCAGCATGCATCCTATCCTAGGCAAACCTGCAGGCAAAACTCCATGATTAGGACAATTTATAGACCGTTTAAACCGGTTTTGTGCTTGTAATGTGATCACTTAAAATGAATAATTAAATGGCCTTGCCAATGAACGTGACAGGTGACGTCATCAGTTGTTTTTGATCAACCACATCAATTTGGTATTCTAATATTAGTAGCTAAGACCATACTTTATGAAACAGAGGATAATGTGTACTGGACCATGAAATGCAAAAGGTAGAGAATAGCGTGAACTATTAAAAGATGTACGTCGACCTAAAGTTACTAAACTGGGGCAGGTACAGGATTTTGAAAAGGAGATCTGCATACAGGATAAGCACTAAAACATTGTGTAAGTGCAACGTTTCTTTCTCTATATAAAGTAAAATATCCACCAAAAAGGGGGTCAGGACCTCCTGGACCCTCCTAGCTCAATCCACCCTGTTAAACGATTGTGGGGTTGAACCATCCCAGCCAGGTTGCGATGTAACAGAAACGTTCTGCAACCATACTTTTTTAGTCAGTTTGTTACTTACTAAGATTGCACATAACAATGACGTTATTCATGGTGAGGTTGAAACCTCACCAAATCAGAACGTTATCATCACATTATTTTTCGGTGAGGTTAGGACGAAACCAAAACAGAACGTTATAAGAACTTTCTGTTTAGGTTGCAGAACATAACCAGAATGTTATAATAATGCCACAGTGCAATGTCACTGTTGCAGCAACATTATTGGGAGCCATCAAAATAACGTAACAAAAAACAAACCAGAACGTTGCTGCAACATTGAAATAACGTCTGGCCAGGTGGTTAGTCATTGGTACCCTAATCCACATACACTGAGTCAGAGTTCAGCCGACAGCTTCAGAAAACGTCGCCCTTATTTGGTGGCTCGGGATGTGATGACAGTACAAACAGACAGACGTGTTTAAACACCACATGTCAGCGTTATTCTGATCCATGAGATCTATGAGATTTGTAATATATGATGTGGAAACCCTGAAGACTTCTACTAAATTCCCATCCTCTACTAGAGCGGCGGTTCGCTACCTCGAATCACCTCTCTAAGGGTTGGCCCCAACACGCCCGAGCTTTTTGGGGGACTTCATATGCGCACTCCTTTCGGTCCGTAGCCCACCGCCAAAACATAGTTCCATGTTTATTTGTTAATAACAGATGTAAACTGACAAAGCATACAGAAGTGTTCAACCAGAATTTGTCTTTAGTAGATAATATCTTATAAGAGGTCATAGATTTGTAAATATATTGATATTTTACCATTTTTTATTTTGAAAAAGTTCGTTGCTGCCGGAACTACATCCTCCATTCGAAAATCTATCAAAGTTATTTCATGTGATCTAGCTAATGTCATCTCATGATTACAGTCAAAATGGCTAGAGTTTGACCATATGATGTCCCTTATTATGTCTATTATAAGGTTTTATTCTTCATTTGATTGCACTCAAAAGTGACAGTTCCAAAACATACCGCCACCATTACCCCTTCCCAGAAACTGACCCATGCAGTGATGATTCGGACGGAATTCATTTTGGGTTCTATATCCCATTTCATCCAAGATTGTATCAATTGACTCTATGTAATTATATTTAAACAAGAAAACATTTAATAAAGTTAGAATTAGCATAATAAATAAAGGCAAAAATGTCAAATGCGTCACCGTACATACTTCTAGTAATTGACTTATTATTCTCTATAGAAAAGGAGAGAATATCTGGAAAAAAGTGGATTGATTTACGTCATGTACTAAATTTAGAAATAAGTAAGATTTGTATGACGAACTTTGCCACAAATAAACGATACTTAGGCCTGAAATAAAATATAAATGCGTCACCGTCTATATACTGATGTCATACACGTTTTTAGGTATAATACTGATATAGCAGTACATGTACAACGATGTGGCCGTACATGATATTGAAAAGAAATGAATAATAGAACTCGTGTAAAAGCATCTATAAAATGCATCATTCTCGTTCATGCCTCTGTGAAAATCATATTAAGATATATCACTTTTCTTGCATCACCATATATACTCTGCCACTGTATCTAAAAAAAAGGTGACGTAATATCTTCAAGAATTATAAAGATTAGTGCTCCTAATTTTGGGCTATCATTTCGAGATATCACTGACTAATACGTAAGTATGTTTATGTTCTAATTTTACCCCCATTCGGCATTCTTTCAGAAATGGCCATAAAAACCTTTAGTGAAAATAATAATATTATAGCATCAGAAACATGAATTTGGTTTTGTGATCTTTTGTGCCATCGACAAATGTCAACTTTAGATAATGTATGACTAATTCTCTTAGAAGACGTCAAAGGCAAAGAAAAGCTACAACTCAAGAACGTCATAATTACATATTATTTCCCAATTTATACCATTACATTTAAAAAGGCAGAGGAAATTAAAAAATGTGCAAGTCCTTAGAAGTAGACAACCAGGATAGCTGCATGACAGAAAAAAAGAACTAAAATAACCGTTGACAAATTAAGCTGACATGATCCCCGGGTAATTGGGAATAAACAGGACTGGAATAGCATGTGGTAAAGCAACAAGTGGCCAACCATGTAATGACACATTTATAATAATGATACAAATCAATGTGTTGCTACAAAGACAGATTATATTTCTTTAAACAGTTATAGAACTAAGTCATTTGGATCTAAATTTCCTGGAACTTTCATCCAAAAAAAAGCAATTGACTGCTGGAGAAACTTGTAGAATGCAAGTAACAATTGTCAATTAAAAACAATTACAAAGTAAAGAGCGACATACGTCCATGCTATAGCCCATTTTTAGGGGCTGAAGCAATGAACTATAGCTGGTGATTTGTGCAGCGAACTATGGCTACAATGCACAATGTTGCAGTATATTCAAAAAGTAATCTTATGCAACAGGCTACCCAGCCACGGGCATGACGTTTTTATAACATTGCAGTGATGTTGTCTTTACTCAGACTCAGTTCTTGTTACATTATTTTGATGGCTTCTAATAATGTTGAAGCAACATACTGCTGTGAAATTGTGCTGCAACATTATCGTAACATTCTGGTTACAATCTGCAACCAAATCAGAATGTTATCATAATGTCCTGTTTTAGTTTGGCCTAAACTCCCAAAAAGAACATTATGAAAACAGTTTGATTTGGTGAGATCTTAACCTCACAATAAGTATTAAGTAATGTTTCTAATATGTGCCACTTTAGTAAGTATTAAACACACCGACCAAAATGTATGGTCAGAGCAGTATATTACGTTAGTGCAATGTTCTGGTTGTTACAACATCATTCTTGTTGTTTCGACTTGGCTGGGCAAGCTGGCCTATAGAACAGTATGAACACTAACGAGCAAACTTATAGCATTATTTTTTGGTGAGGTTCAGACGAAACCAAACAGAATATTATAAGGCCACCCTTAAAAAGAAGTTTGTTTTCTGTCCAGCGCCCGACTGACTACTTTTTTTTCCAGATTTTCGGATTTTTTTTTTCAACAAAAAATTTAGTTAATGCCTTACCAAAAAGAAAAAGAAAAAAATATTTCCTGACCTCCCGACTGTTTTTTTCCTAGCCACTCGCTGGACAGGACACAAACTTTTTTTTGAGGGTGGCCTAAGAATATTCTGTTCATGTTGAAGAACATAACCAGAACGTTATAATAACATCACAATGCAATGTCACAGCAATACATTGCAGCAACGTTATTGTGAGCCATCAAAATAGTGTAACACGAACCAAACCAGAACGTTGGCTGGGTAACAGTCCCCTGAGGAAGTGTGCCTCGTCCTGAATGACGGCAAGTTCATAAAAAAAAACACAAAGTATGCAAACAGTGGTGTGGGAAGCCACGTGCAGAGATAGAGAGTGGGACGGACGAAGGGATATTCTGAAATAATAACAAAAACAGGCATAGAAAAGTGGTGCAGAAGGCGGTATAAGTCACTGTACCTGGGAGTCCATACTGGGGGCAGCGGTTAGACTGAAAATATCAATATGGAGGCTGGGGTTATTCTGTTTTCATTGGCGTTTATGAATGTCCTATATTTTGGTCATGAAGGTGCTTATATACTACGTTCCACAAATGTTGAGCATGTTTCTAATATGACTTTTATTGAAAAGATTTCCAATCAAGCTGTCTAAAATTTGTGTTATTCATTATTTGAGTAAGTAAGGTTGCTTCTATTCCTTTACATGTCTATGGTACTACAGGTTTACAAACACACACAATATTTAAAGTAATGTATTATGCCCCTTCATAGTATAAGTAGACCTGAGAGGTTTATGAATCACTTCAATCGTTACAAACGTATTTCAGTCGTCACTAGTCCCCCTTTTCGTTTTCTGAGACTCAACTTTTAGGAGACTGAGTATAGCATAGCCTGACCGTTTTGGTCTGGCCAATCTCTAATTAATCTTGTAGTATGAGAGGTAGATGCGATTAAATATTCAGTGTACTAAATCTATTGATACTCAACTTCTAGGAGACAAAGTATAGCCCTGTCTGATCGTTATAGTCTGAAAAAAACACTATGCTGAATATTTGCAAACAGATTGTTAAAAGAAAATAGACGCCTGCGACTCAACTTCTAGTCCTGGCAGCCTGATTGTTTTGGTCTGGGCATTTATTCATTTATCCTGTAGCATGAGTATCAGACGGCGAGCACGAGACAAAAGGTTGAGCTCTTATCACCTCTGGTGTGGTCTTTATTGACTACGTGTTGAATAATTTATGGTGTATAACTAATTTAGGTCTACATAGGTTAGTAACAGTGGGACTTGTTGTCATGTAAATATTCAGTGTACTATATCTATTGATACTCAACTTCTAGAAGACAAAGAAGAAAAGACTATGTTGAATATTTGCAAAGATGAAAAGAAGACAGACGCCTGAGACCCAACTTCCAGGAGATAGAGTATAGTCCAGCCTGATTGTTTTGGTCTGGGCATTCTCTCATTAATCTTGTAGTATGAGTATCAGACGGTGAGCACGGGACGAAAGGTTGGTCTCTTATCGCCTCTAGTGAGGTCTTTATTTTCTCCCCGATAAAGGCTTAATGGTGTATAATTTATAATTTACGTCTGCATAGGTTAGTAATGCTGAGACTTGTTTTCATCTAAATATTCAGTGTACTAAATTTATTCAAACTCAACTTCTAGGAGACAAAGTATAGCCCTGTCTGATCGTTAAGGTCAGAAAAAAACTATGCTGAACATTTGCAAAGACAACAAAGAGTGAAAACAAAACAGACACTTGAGACCCAACTTCCAGGATATATAGAGTATAGCCCAGGCTGATTGTTTAGGTCTGGGCTTTCTCTCATTAATCTTGTAGTATGATTATCAGACGGCGAGCACGAGACGAGAGGTTGGTCTCTTATTGCCTCTGGTGAGGTCTGTATTGACTACCTGTTAAATAATTTATGGCGTATAACTAATTTAGGTCTACATAGCTTAGTAACACTGAGATTTGTTGTCATGTAAATACTTAGTGTACTTAATCTATTGATATTCAACTTCTAGGAGACAAAGTATAGCCCTGTCTGATCGTTAAGGTCAGAAAAAAACTATGCTGAACATTTGCAAAGACAACAAAGAGTGAAAACAAAACAGACACTTGAGACCCAACTTCTAGGATATAGAGTATAGCCTAGGCTTATTGTTTAGGTCTGGGCATTCTCTCATTAATCTTGTAGTATGAGTATCAGACGGTGAGCACGGGACGTGAGGTTGAGCTCTTATCACCTCTGGTGTGGTCTTTATTGACTACCTGTTGAATAATTTATGGCGTATAACTAATTTTTGTCTACATAGGTTGGTAATGCTGAGAATTGTTGTCATGTAAATATTCAGTGTACTAAATCTTTTGATACTCAACTTCTAGGAGACATAGTATAGCCCTGTCTGATCGTTATGGTCTTAAAAAAAACAATGCTGAATATTTGCAAAGATAACAAAGTGTTAAAAGAAAATAGACGCCTGCGACTCAACTTCTAGGAGATAAGGTATAGTCCTGGCAGTCTGATTGTTTTGGTCTGGGCATTTACTCATTAATCCTGTAGCATGAGTATCAGACGGTGAGCACGGGACAAAAGGTTGGCCTCTTACTGCCTCTAGTGTGGTTTTTATTGTCTCCCTGATAAAGGTTTTACGGTGTATAACTTATTTACGTCTGCATAGATTAGTAAGGCTGAGACTGCAAATACTTAGTGTACTAAATCTATTGATACTCAACTTCTAGGAGAGAAAGTATAGGTTGGCCCCTTATCGCCTCTAGTGAGGTCTGTATCGACTCGCCGATAAACACATTACAGTCAGGCTCTATGGCCTATAACTAATTCAGGTCTAGGCCTACATAGAATTAGTAACGCTGTGACTTTATCGTCCACTTTTTGTGTTGCAAATTGCCAGTGTAATAAATCTACTGAAAAAAAAGTGGACTGTATTTCTTATTTGAGTACACAAAATGTTTGGCCCTTTAAACTACCCTCACGTATCATGACAACATAAAACTATTTCGAATATGATCAAAAATATATATGATTTATTAAAGGACTATGGTAAAATCAATATTGTTTAATCATAACGTTTATCACGTTTCTAAAAGAAAAATGCGTGGTAATTACCATGCAATTTCTACTCACACTATAGTCCTTCTGATAATGGAGAGTAAAATGAGATTTTACTCTCTATGTTCTGATAAGTGACCTTCAGTGACTCAGTGCACGCCTTGTGGTAATTGCTCCAGTTGTAGGTTGGTGACCACAGACCAGAGACTGTAGTTACGTCCAAGTCCTCTAGGTGTTCAAACTAGGACTATTAACCAGCAATCATTTTAGGTGGTTTATGGCAGGTAGGACCACAAACCAGCTAGCACCCAGACAGCCATCAAAGAGGTTCCCCATGCCATTTATAGAGGGCCAATAAAAGAATTCCTTACAAATTTTAAGTGTCCACTAGTAGCCATTATTAACTCTTGTGGGTGTAAGAACCTATTATGAAAGATCTATCTAGGCCATGAAAGGACTACACAGACCAGAGACAATAGACTGTGGGCGGGGGGTGGTGTTAATTCACATAGACTGTGTGGGGGTTAATTGACTGTGCTCTAACATTGACTGTCAGAATATATCCGGATCCTAATGCTAACATCACGTCTGACTAGAGTTCAATAGAGTACTACACGTGGGGCTCTAAACCTGGTGTGCCTATCTTCTCTAATCATATGTATATTATATATATATCCTATATGTATATCATATATATATATTATATATATATATAAGATATTTGACCTATGTTTTCACTGGGTAAAGGCCATATTCCACTATGCGGTGGGGTACTACTTGCGGTGAGCGTTTTTGTCACCGCTAGCAGTTTGCAGAGCAGAAACTGCAAAGTATTATATAGAAATCTATAGAAAATCACTTGTGGGGGTGCTTGCATTGCATTGGGTCAACACAAATGGCAATGCAAGTGGCAACGCAAGTATTCCTATATTCCATCTTTCAAACACCACAAATGTGAGGTGACACACCGGATATACAAGCAAAACACTAGATAGTGGAATATGGCCTTAATTAACTTCCTAAAACCACGACCCTTATTAGGTCCCTGATATGTCGTGTAGGAAGTGCCGGAGCAAGTGCTAATGTGAGGTTACAGGATTACCACGTACCGTGTCATGTATGCGCTGCTAGTGTTACCACTCAACTCTCTCAGTCCCCGCCCCCACCCCCATCATCCACTCATTACCAAGTCACGGTATTTTGTGACCACATCGCCATATCATAACACTTAAGCTTATATTCGACAGAACGTTTTACTGCCGTTCTTAAAAATTGGCAGTGAGAATAAATGTTAAACAATATAGACATTTTCATATATCACTAGTAAAGTTTGTGCAAGTCCTTTCAAAAGGTATACATGATGTAGGTTTCCAGTGGCGGATCCAGTTTTTTCAAGGTGGGTGCACGCTAAAAGAAAGGGGGGATGCACCCCCAAGTTTTGAGAATTTTACATTAAAAAAGTTAAATTTGGCCAAAAAAGTAGATATTCTCAGAGATAATCAAACAAAAATCAGAAGTAGCAAACTTGATCTGTGTAATAGAGGGTTTTAACCTCTATTCAACAGGCCCAGGTCAACAAAGCTGATTCGGTTGCCTTTTTCAACAATATCGCATGGAACCATACATCCTATATTCATTTTGAAAGAGAATCATAAAACCTTTCTCGTGACATATACTAATTATATAATTACTATTATACTTAAAACTTTCTTTTCCATGTGAATCATTAAAAATGAACAGCACAATTGTTACCACTAAGTACACCTATAATATATCTACTTACATTTAGTCATGTCAAAGTGTAATCAATCAAATTACCGTTACTTCCCTGTGCTGAACTGCAATACAGACAGGATCACGCATATGGAACATTGTTCAGTCATAATCACGAAAGGATTTTAGGCCAGCCTTAAAAAAGGTTTGTTTCCTGTCTAATGGGTGAACAATAGATGTCCAGTTGGCAAGTGAGAAATATTTTTTGTCCCTTCTATTTCTCGACAAGGTTTTAACAATAACTGGGAAAGAAAAAATCTACATGAGAAAAAAAGGGGAAGATATGCTGCCAGTAGGCATAATCAAAAATACTCAGTCGGGCGGCCCACAATAAACAAACATTTTAAGGGTGGCCTTATCATGGCTTGTAGCCTGAGAGCTTATAAATTATTGAAATCTATAACGTTGGTTTCCTGTCCAGTGGGGAGTGGTAGGACAAACTATAAGATTGGGATCTACTTAATTTCATCTGAGAGTATTGTATACTGCAGGAGTTGGTAGCCGCTGCTATATTCTAAGGCTCTAACTGTGCAGGTTATCAACACATTGTATAAGCTGATCAATATAAGTGCACTTGTACCTCCAGACTACGGCTAGCGTATTAATACTGGTTTCCCAGATTGGGTATACTGTGTACTGTATTGATATAGGCTTCAGAGATATCACAGAATTGTGTACACTTATATAAAGGTATCAAAACATTTACATGTAATTATCATATACACATAATTTCTATTTGATAATGGTTAAAAGCGTACTGATGAAATGATAATATCGTGTGCATGTATTCATTATATAAATATCTATACAGATGTAGGTTTATGTATCAAAATATACACATATTTATACTCAAGTATATATGAATGATATAATTATACATACATATATTGTGGATTTTTTTATGTTAATTTGTTTATATAAATGTTGTATAGTTCATTCATGCATGTACATATATGTATAAATACTGTTACATATATAAAACAGTTCTAAAACGGCCCAGTGGGTCCCAGATTCAGGTCAAAAGGTGGGCTGACAGGAGGAGGTTGGTCTTCACTAGTCGGGTGTAGCACACTCCTACACACACCTGGCACCCTCTAAATACCCGCCACCTTCACCTCTGACAACCAGGTGGGGGGTGGGAGAGGTAGGGGGGGAGGTCTTCACTAGCCGGGTGTAGCACACTCCTACACACACCTGGCACCCTCTAAATACCCGCCACCTTCACCTCTGACAACCAGGTCGGGGGTGGGGGAGGTAGGGGGGAGGTCTTCACTAGCCGGGTGTAGTACACTCCTACACACACCTGGCACCCTCTAAATACCCGCCACCTTCACCTCTGACAACCAGGTGGGGGGTGAGGGAGGTAGGGGGGAGGTCTTCACTAGCCGGGTGTAGTACACTCCTACACACACCTGGCACCCTCTAAATACCCGCCACCTTCACCTCTGACGACCAGGTGGGGGGTGGGGGAGGTAGGGGGGAGGTCTTCACTAGCCGGGTGTAGTACACTCCTACACACACCTGGCACCCTCTAAATACCCGCCACCTTCACCTCTGACAACCAGGTGGGGGGTGGGGGAGGTAGGGGGGAGGTCTTCACTAGCCGGGTGTAGCACACTCCTACACACACCTGGCACCCTCTAAATACCCGCCACCTTCACCTCTGACAACCAGGTGGGGGGTGGGGGAGGTAGGGGGGAGGTCTTCACTAGCCGGGTGTAGCACACTCCTACACACACCTGGCACCCTCTAAATACCCGCCACCTTCACCTCTGACGACCAGGTGGGGGGTTGGGGAGGTAGGGGGGAGGTCTTCACTAGCCGGGTGTAGCACACTCCTACACACACCTGGCACCCTCTAAATACCCGCCACCTTCACCTCTGATGACCAGGTAGGGGGTTGGGGAGGTAGGGGGGAGGTCTTCACTAGCCGGGTGTAGCACACTCCTACACACACCTGGCACCCTCTAAATACCCGCCACCTTCACCTCTGACGTCCGGGTGGGGGGTGGGGGAGGTAGGGGGGAGGTCTTCACTAGCCGGGTGTAGCACACTCCTACACACACCTGGCACCCTCTAAATACCCGCCACCTTCACCTCTGATGATCGGGTGGGGGGTGGGGGAGGTAGGAAGGAGGTCTTCACTAGCCGGGTGTAGTACACTCCTACACACACCTGGTACCCTCTAAATACCCCCCACCTTCACCTCTGACGACCAGGTGGGGGTTGGGGGAGGTAGGGGGGAGGTCTTCACTAGCCGGGTGTAGCACACTCCTACACACACCTGGTACCCTCTAAATACCCGCCACCTTCACCTCTGACGACCAGGTGGGGGGTGGGGGAGGTAGGGGGGAGGGCTGGGGGAGGTGAGAGCGGGGGAGGATAGGGAACTGAGCCAACACAGATTAGGCAAACCAGTAGTGGTGCCTGGCTTGGAGAGGATAGGACCAGGATGGGGGTCGGTGATATATAACATTACGTTGCCAAAAAGAATTATATGGGTGAACTCCAAATATAATTATTCAATCTATTCATGGGCCTAGTTGTGCGTTTGCAATGATTTCTCCCTATCTTGCATGAGTACAAATAAAATGTTACATGAATAATGTACTAATGCACAAATGGTAGTCAAATAAATTATGGCTTTTATATGCGTAAATTCGTCTTTTATTATGCTACTTATATATATGTTAAATAGTCCAAAACCGTAAGTATGAGTTTATTTACTTTAGATTAGTTTAGGTACAGCTGGGATTAAGATACGGATAGTCAGTACGAGAGTAATGGTACTTTGTGTGCTAAGCTGTTAGTCCTATCAGTATTATTATCCCATATGTCACGAGGTTTACTATACACATCCTACTACCTCCTTGGTCTAATGTTTGTAGCATCATTACTCATGTGTCAAAAGGGTTAAATCTACCAGTATTTGCATTTGCATGCCTGGTAGCACCACCTGATAAATGTCGACTATAAAGGGTTATAAGGTGACAGTGCCAAAATCTATATAACTGCACCGGTCTAAAGGGTTAGCCATATTGTTACCTCAATTAAGGGTCTGAATGGTAAACTATAATACAGTGTCATTACGTCAAGGGTCTAAATGGTTAATCGTAAATGGTATAACTACATCAAGTGTCTGAAGAGTTATCTGTATTATTACCTCAAGGGTCCAAAGGGTAATCTCTACAGGGTATAATTACTTCAAGTGTCTAAATGGATAACATACATTTATAAGGTCCGAAGGTTAACTATACGTGTTGATATTGCTTCGAGGGTTTTATTTTAACCTCAGGGGTATAAAGGGTTAAAATACATAATAATTATTACATCCAGTGTCCGAAGGTTAACTATACATGTTGATGTTGCCTCAAAGGCTTTATTTTTACCTCAGGGGTATAAAGGTCTAACATACACGCTATTCTTAGACCAAGGGTACGAAGGGTTGACAATTCATACTGATATTGCCTCAAAGGTTTTGTTATTACCCCAAGATACTAAAAGGTTAATCATACATATTATCATTACCTCTAGGGTATAAAGACTTAACCACCATGTTATTATTACATCAAGGTCCTAAAGGGTTAACAAACATGTCATTATTACCTAAAGGCTACAAAGGGTTAACCATACATGTTATCATTACCCCTAGTGTCTAAAGAGTTAACCCCCCCTCAGTGGGCAGTGTTAGATGGGGCCAGGCGCTGTACACATCAGGCACGTGTCTACCGGGCCGAGTAGTGGGGAACCATGTTGATAGAATTGGGTTATATAGTCACTGGGGAATCTCGGGGATACGGTGAGCCAGTTGGCCTGTTGTAGGGGGAAGGGTAGTGGGGGGGAGGGGCGTTACCAGGTAAAATCAAGATTTATCTGAACAAGACTTTTAGTTTTCCATATAAAGAGGTGCCCTATGAAGTGTGCAAAAATCTTAAATGCATTAATCATCCATATATCATAACATAAAGAGGGAAATGGACTATTGTTTTAATTGTATTCAAAGCATTTTTTTTAAAGTCATTATACATTATACTGTGTCTGTATATATATGGAAATATAAATACGATTTATACTTGTAAATACATGTAAAAATTAGTAGCATAATATTATGTAGACACATAAATAGTGTGTGTGTGGGGGGGGGGGGGGGGTTGTGTGTATGTAAAAATCATAATTTAGTATTATTTATACTCATGAAATACAGAGGTTCCAGGCATAGGGTAAGCATGAAGCATGTTTTTCCATGTCTATTTCCTAAATCTAAGTTCCTCAGGTAGTCTTCCAATCCCTATGGTCCATGAATATTCCCCTGTCTCTTGTAGGGAGAGTCTGGGGGTGGTGAAGTGGGCCTCTTCCCTCTGAGAACTGTTTGCTCCTTTATCTTATGCCATGCCGTCATCATTTTGTAAATAGAGGATGGTGCAATGTGTATGTGTGTAAACTTGGAATGGACTGAGTGAGGCAGAGTGAGTGGGAGGGGAAAAGAGATGTCTCCGAGTCGTCTGGGAGAAAGTATTAATGCCTTGGGTCAGCCTGAGTATTGTGCTATTGTGGCCATTTGAAAAAAAAAAACTTACAAAAAACAATACTTTTTCCATAAGCCCTTAAATAATACAAAATATATACTATAGCATCTATGAGGACCTTCATGTTTCATGTAATGTATCTTATGTGTTCCATTAATCCATGAATTCCAGTAAAAAATCTAAGTTTACAAACATATCAGGCTCTCCTCTGTTTACAAAGTGATGTCAGTGTTTTAAGATAGAGGAACAAACAGTTCTCATATATCCACTTAAGCGCCCACGGTCTCAAGCTCTCCCGACAAGACCCGGTATTACACACTGCCATAGACAATGGGGAATGTTCTACTCTTCCAGTGTTTCTAATGGCAGGGATGTAAGTCATGGTTACTGGAAAAATTAACAGCTTAAATCAAACCTGAAATGATGTTGTATGTTATAAAATGTGATGTATGCAGTTATATTTTGGAAACTACTTTTAGAATTGCCGAAATGAAAAACTGAAATCAGACAGCAATCTGAAAACTGTAATCCTTGTAAATGACAATGTAGAAGAGTAAATGAACATTTCCCTTCTCCCTGATTTGACTCCTTTGTTTCTCTCTTTTAATATGAGGCTATGTCGCCCACGATCTCTATGTCTGCTTGGAAAACAACTACTATCATTGTCCGAACAAGATTGTCCCATTACCTGTGTAAATTACCCCCACTTGCACCCCACCTGTGGGCACCAGAAAGGGCCGCCACACCTGAACACCTCTAATCTACTCACCTGTCATCCGGGCACTCCACCTCCACTGACCCCTCCGATGACCCACCCCCTTATAAGGGCATCAGACTGCGCTATAGTCAGTTCCGGGGAAGTTGCCCTGAGGGCCATAAAACGGGTACACACCTCCACTGACCCCTCAGATGACCCCCCCCCCCACCCCCCACCCCCTTATAAGGGCATCAGAGGGCGCTATAGTCAGTTCTGGGGAGGTTGTCCTGAGGGCCATAAAAGGGCACTGACCTCCACTGACCCTAGCCTAGCTGTATAAGGGCATTTGGGCTTGTTAGACTATATAGAGTGTTTGGGTCGTGAGTACATTGACCGGACTGGTTTATGGTCTGTTCTTGGGAGTATGACCTACAGGTACAACAGTTCAGAGGTATTGGGAACATAGTGGAGGTGAACCCAAAAGCCATTGCAGGCCATCAAAGTTAACACCACCGAATTGAGACCTGTGTATCTTGAGGCCCAGATATGAACATACTTATGTTTGAAATATGCTAATAAATAGAGGCACCTAGAAGATATTGTATTTGCAATATAAAGTCAGGGAATCATTATCTTGAATTAAGCTTGATATTTAGAATCCTGTTTACTTATTATATTCCTTCCTCCCCCAAACTTATTCACTTGGACTTGGAGAAAACAAGGTCAACACACCTAGAACAGACTAGAGTGAGTCTCACCCCACCTGTTGGTGTTGGTGGTGGGAGCAGAGACAGACAAAGATGGCTTCCTCTGAGACCATTCACTCCTAAGCCTCATGGACAGTTCTTAACAATTCAACAAGCCACATGGGCCTTATTTATAGTGACAACGATAAGAGCTTTACAAATACACAATTACAAATGGTATGGGACATCTTGTAAGATTTCAAATCGACACGGGACACTGAGGATGAGAATGAAAAATAGATGCTCATTGCAATATTCTTTTAATCAACACTGGACGTCAGGAGCCACCATCAATGGCCCATCCTCTGCAGCCTGTTGCTTCCTGCTAACGCCAGCACTGCACACTCTCCGCTGAACCCCCTACGTCCTATCCCTCTAGCACAGAGGTGGTCGGGGCTGCAGACTGACCACTCTCTTAATTCCCCAGGGTCTGCAGCCTGCAGTGCTGCCGCAGCTCGTGCTATATTCCATTACCTACTGTGTACTTATTAGGCCAGTCAAAAGAAAATATTTTCTCCGGCGGACTGACTGGCTTTTAAGGGCAAGCCAGGAGGTCGGGATTTCCTTCTACTTTTTTTGTAGTTTTCTTTCATCATTTGGTAGGGATTATACTATTTTTTTAGAATAACCATTTTTGAGAATTTTGTTAGTCTGGCTTTAAAAACTTTGCCAGTACAAATACCTGGAGGCAGGGCTAGGTGTGTGTGGTTTTTGTCTGTGTATGCAAATGTGTGTATTTGTGTCTGTGTCTGTGTGTCATTGTGTGTATGTGTGTGTATCTTTTGTGTGTGTGTGTGTGTGTGTGTCTGTGTGTATCCTTTTTGTGTGTGTTTGTGTCTGTCTGTGTGTCTGTGTGTGTCTGTATGTCTGTGTGTGTCTGTATATCTGTGTGTATCTGTGTGTGTGTCTATGTGGGTCTGCGTGTCTGTCTCGATCTGTGTCTGTTGGTGTGTCCGTGTGTGACAGTACATCTGTGTCTGTGTTTGTGTGTGTCTGTGTCCATGTTTGTGTGTGTTACACCAAGAAACAAGAAATGACTTCCTCCCATATTGTTAGTCACAAATCGGGGCTGGAGCTCATATCAACAAGTTTCGACCATTAACCAGTTACTTTACCTACATATTCTACACAATGAAAACGAAAATAACTTCCTCCCATACTGTACAACTCAAAAATGCAGAGTCACGAGTTCTCAAGATTTGCTTATTAAGAGTCGTACTAATTGGAGTAGGGATTTGACGGTGGTAGCCAAGCCATAATTAATTAGCTGGGAGTAGTATTAACACTGACATCTGGGACTTCACTAATTAACGTCTACTCCTGTCCGCCTTATCATAACTCAGGTAAGTGGCAAAATGGCCGCGGGCCTTTTCTGGAGAAGGAGAGCAATCATTTCGGTTCAGGTAGGCAAGAAGAAAGAAATAGTTGTGTTCAGGTAATTTAGGTCAAAAAAATCGAGGTAGGTAGGTCGATTTGATTCAATTTTCCAAATATTGAGCAAGGCTTTTATATTCATTCAGTCTCTAAGACTTCCGACATCCTCCACAATACTTTCTAGTATCTGAAAATTTCAGATAGTGGGAGATCAGATGTTGTAATTTAAACTTGTTACAGTATAATAAAGATGTTTAAACAAAAAAAAAAATACTATTTGACACAGATATATTTCAAATATATATGTGGGTCAAATATATTCCATTTCCTATCCTTTAAGTCATTCTATCAGATTTTGACATTCCTTAGAACAAGTTTAATAAAAAGAAAAGTTAGAGCAGGGCCAAAATATTTGAGTATTTCTCTTTGTAGGCCTTAGCACTGACACCTTGCACTCCACTAATAAAACTTGTACTGCATGCCTTATCATACTTGAGGTAAGTGTCTAAATGGCCTCAGGCCTTTTCTGGAGAAGGAAAGCATTACAGTCATTTCGGTGTGGTTAGGCCAACGGAAAAAAGTGTTTCTTGTGGAATGAGTGGGTGGTGACAAAATGGCCACTCGGGCGGTTGGGAAAGTTTTTCTTTAAAGTATTTTTATATTTTTGTTCTCGGGAGGATAAAAACAAGAGAAAATAGAAAACAGTATTTGCCTTTTGGCAATAAAAAAGCCACCCCGGTGAGCCACAGGAAACTCTTTTTAGACTGGCCTTTAGGATGAGTCTTTCTGGAAGAACCTTCGCATTGTTAGAAGAAAACCGTCATGAATAGAATTAAAAACACTGCATTGTACAGTTAGAAACGCCAGTGTGGCTTAATAGTCTCTATATGGGATATACATGACTGAAGGGGAGGTCTATTTTACCTGCAATTGTGCCTCAAACCGAAAAAAGGCTTTGGCAGATTGCTTTTCTTATCAGTAATTTTCACACATTCACCCCCATATATATTTACATACCATATATATATATTAGATATATTGGGAATTAACATTATTACAAATATCCCTAGCTACACATGGATATTCCCCGTTCAATTCTATTGACGAAATAAAGTTGTAGCCTGTTAAAGCGTTCCCCGTTGAATACACTACTTAATAAATGCAGTACATACAGGACTGATACCATTGAGTCTATACTGTTATAGCTAATCGACTCCACGACCCGTTCTAGACTCGGCCCTCAGACCTGTAGGCTGTCAGGTTGAGTAGAGGGACCAGACCACGTCAATACTGACACACAACACTGAAGGTGGTATTACACTACACAACAAGAGCTGTTATTTGACAATGTCCTATAGAAATGGCACATATTAGATACAAGATTCATGGTTCCACATACATGTATAATACTTCAAATTGCCAATTTCAAACTATCATATCACTTCTGCGTGCAGATTTTCTGTAATAATTATCATAACATCCCACTGACATTGCAGCTCAAGTCGTGCAGTGTAATAGGGCCTTTAACGTGTGAACAGTTGACGGTTTGTGTCCCCACACTCAACCTAATAACCCCAAATATACCCCTTACAGACTAGCCTCAGGATTTGCCATACAATAACAGTTCAATATAGGCATAAAGCACAACCTAATGTGTAATAGCGAGGTTTTTACATCTGTATTTGGTTGTGTATATAAAATGTTAAGGTGTTTATTTGTATCTCTTTAATGTAACGTTTAAGTCATCACCAAAAAAAATGTTGAAATTATATATTCGATTTGCTATCAAATAATATTTTGCTATCAAATATGATTATATTATCAAAAACAAATATTGTGATCTGTGCATGAGTCTATATAACCTTTCGCTTAGAATATACCTCCTTATAATGTTGGAATCAAAGAAAATATGTATATAGTCATACGTGCCTAATACCCCTTACTAACGTCCAGTTTTAATTCAACATTTACAATTTCCTCAGACAATACTAGGAGGATATATTTACACATAACTTTGTAATGACTTCTCTGTTGTCAATAAAATACTTATTATTTATGCTGTGGCCAGCCTCATTATAAAGTGATTATGAAACATGAAGATAAAGCTACTCATACTAATGTTTGAGTACACATATGGGTCACTAGACATGGCCATACTGCTTATATAACGTAGATAAAGACCCGTCGAGTCTAATCCCCCTAAAGCTGTATGTGACCCGATCCCCTGAGGCCGGTTAGACGCGGTCACCTGTTTACAGGTATGGATTTTTATCGAGTACTATAACTGTAAGGTAGATCAGAATATCCCAATAATATATTACATAATATAACTGTGAGGTAGTTCAAAATATCCCAATAATATATCAACTAATATGACTGTAAGGTAGATCAAAATATCCCAATAATATATCGAATAATATAACTGTAAGGTAGATCAAAATATCCCAATAATATATCGAATAATATAACTGTAAGGTAGATCAAAATATTCCAATAATATATCAAATAATATAACTGTAAGGCAGATCAAAATATCCCAATAAATTAAATAATATGACTGTAAGGTAGATCAAAATATCCCAATAATATATTGATATAACTGTAAGGTAGATCAAAATATCCCAATAATATATTAAATGATATGACTGTAAGGTAGATCAAAATATCCCAATAATATATTAAATGATATAACTGTAAGGTAGATCAAAATATCCCAATAATATATTGAATGATATAACTGTAAGGTAGATCAAAATATCCCAATATAAATCATGAGTATCGGTATTGCTCCACTGGCTTTTAAATGATAAGTGTGCATAGTGGGCCTTGTGCAGCACTATCTGTGATTGTACGTCTGTACATGATAATATCCATAGACACATATGAGTATCTTGAGGAATGACCCAATGACCGAGTACGTTGAACGATTTATATTGGAAAGGTTAACTATGGTATTGGACAAACTATCAGTGTAAATAATTCATTTAAAAAATAAAGAAATGTTTGTGATGAAGGGAAAAAAACCATAATGTCTCATACACATAATTATGCCTCAGACACGCCAAATGTTTCTTTATAACACTATACGTTACTTAGATGCCTGTGATTTGGCTCACAAAATTACATAGGACGTATCCTATATTCAACTTTGAATAGATAGTTTTCATTCGCTTCAATACCATTGAACACCATGCAGGTGTTTCGAATACCTTTTCATTACTTATCGCTGCTTTTTACTAGTGAAATTCGGACATTTATTATTCCTCCTATGGAATAAATAATACCACACGGGTGTGATTCAACTCACTTTTCTAATATGAATTATTCATGTTAACACTTCCTGTCGATTATATCATACATTATGATTACACTAAAGATACGCATGTAATACTCTGAAAACCAGGGGAGACCCTAATGTTCAATGAAAATAAAACACAATTTAATGGAATGAAAAACAGCTGACCCTGATGCTTATTGCAGGTAAAAATTAATTTGATTAAACACATTTTAATAATAAAAAAACAGATTGACCTACCTAGTCGGTACCTTGGCGGCGCCCTGTGGCAGCTGCAGAGCCCGGCGCCCATGGTGATAACGGTGGTAGTAGGGGGGAGTAGGGGGTGTGGGCAGGTGTGGGGAAGGTGTGTACACAGGTGAGCACTGGCACTCACCCTACTACCTGCCCTCACCCCTAGGGGTTAACGCCCTCTCCTCCTCCACGGTGAGCCAGGTACAATCCACGGTCAGCAGATGGCTGAGGGGAGGGGTGTACTGATAATTGATGGTTTGGGGCGGTGTGTATATTATATACTATATATTATAGGTGTGGTCTTAGGAAGATAAGAGACGGTTTGAGGTGGTATACTCAATATACTGATGTAGCGCTCCCCGTGCTACGTTACTCTGATATCAGATGGGTGGAGGTGGTATACAGAATATAGCCTGTATAGGTGGGGTCATATGGCGGTATCCTGATAATCCTCCGACCCTTACCTCCTATTTGATCCTATTTGATTTACAGGTGAAAATTGGTATATATCACAGAAAGGATATATAGGTGTGGTCTCATGGCCGTATCCTCCGTATCTTCTGCCCTTACCTCCTATTTACAGGTGAAAATCATGGGGTTATCACATCAAGAATATACGTGTGCTCTCCCTAGGGTATCCTCCGTGTCTTCTGTCACTTATATACCTCCTGTGTGATTTACAGGTGAAAATTAAGATATCACAGACAGGAAAGGTAGACTACATTCAGTGCTGGCTGGGTGGTTTCAGATAAGTCAGTGGTGGGCTTGGCGGCGGTTTTCACTGGTGTCATAAGTAGGAGTTTACAATCTGGACTCTGATCTCCGCCCTAGCTGTGGTTGCCAAGACGATGACAGTCAGTGTGATGATGACAACGTCGGCGGCAGGTACCCACCGCCCTGGATGCCTCCTGCCGCAAGCCGCCTGCTGTCTGCAGCAACACCTTGCAGACAGCTCCTCCACCCCCTCCTCCCTCCTCCTCCTCCTCCTCCTCCCTCCTGGAGCCCCCTCCTCCGCCCCCTGTTGCTCCTCCTCCCCCTCCTCTCCCCGGAGGAGTGTGTCACTGCGGCGTCTTCTCCCCCTGCTCGTGTTATTCTCCTGACTCTAATACCTAACCCACCTATCCGTGTAGGTTGTACCTGGCCCTGTCAGGAGGTCTGACAGCCGTCTCCAGGCCCCTCTCCTCCTGGTCCTTTATACCGTTATATTACTCCTGTGTGTCGGTACCGCTCCTCCTGTCTCTGTTTGTTGTGTGGTCATGTCAGTGAGAGGGGTGGTGAGTGTCACTAGGTGCCTAGCCCCTCCAGTGGCCGCCGACCCTGCTCCTACTCCTCCCGGCCTCAGTCCTCCGACAGACAGCAGACCGCCTCTACTGGTTAGCTCGGGGAGGTACAGGAAGTATTAAAGGGCCCCCTGTGGTCGTACCTGGCTCCGGCACCTCCTGCCCCTAACGGTAAACCCGGTAAACCTGCTGATATTATAAACCCGCCCCCTCCTCCTCCTGTCCCTTCCTCCCGGCGGCAGTCACACGCGCCGTCTGCTTGTTGTACCCAGACAACCCAGACTACTAATGCCTTGGACTTAGAGAGGCAGGCTATAGTGTGCTCTGTGAAGGTTGGCCTATGTAGACCTAGACCAATAATGCCTTGGACTTAGGGAGGCGAGCTATAGTCTGCTCCATGATGGTTGACTTATGGAGCCCAAGACTGCTAACACCTTGGACTTAGGGAAGTGCATGAGTTATAATCTGCTCTGTGAAGATTTGCCTCTGTAGACCCACACTAACAACACCTTGGACTTAGAGAGGCGAGCTATAGTCTGCTCCATGATTGTTGACCTCTGTAGACCCACACTAACAGCACCTTACTATAGTTGTAATGCATAGACCAGGCTACTGTAGTTAAGTATAGTTGTAATGTCCAGGCTATAGTTGTAATGTGTAAAGTGGACCTCAGGTCGTGAACTCGGAGAGTATCGGGCTAACTGACCGAGCAGGAAACATGAACCAGTCGGTGTGTGGAGGTGATAGAAACACCTGGGGAGGTCATTACACGCCTTGACCGTTAACTGACCGTTAACTCATTGGTAACTCACCATCAACTGACCGTACAGTGGGGTATGATACCTGAGGTTGTACAGGGTTGTAGGCAGAAGTGAAGCAGGGGCGGATCCAAAGATTTTTAAAAGGGGGGGGGGGGCGTAAAATATTTCCCTGGACCCTCCGTGCACCAGAATTTTACATTAAGAATTTTTTTTTTCTCAAGGAAATTTCTGAATTCTGGTGCTGATATGGAAGGTTATGGCAGGTCAAATATATTATTACAATATGCCCTTCCTAAGATGTGACGTTACAGAACGTCCTAAGAAAGTTGCAGAGTGTCACAAAACGTTATGAGAATGTTGCAAAATGCTGCTGTTATGTCGCTCCTTGCCTTCGTATATAATTTTCGCCTACATTAAGGGTAATGTCATAGATGGCCATATTCAGTAAATCCAGGTAATGAAATATGAAAAACACATGATTAAACAGTTTATGGTTAAATGATATAATCTAACAATAATGTTTCCATTGTTAAAATGCTTTGGTCTCCCTCTTGCCTCCCTCCTAACCACCTTGCCCCTCTCTCTCCCCACTCGTTTCCTATCTCCAATCAAAGTTCCTGTCATATACAATCCTTGTCCGTTTATCTATAGCGCATGTGATCTACTTCAACTATAGAATCAAGTAAACAATATGATATTATCATATTATACTAAACCGATTTCTAATCTTGAACGACCCTTCTGTTGGTCCTCTGTTAGATGCTGTGACCTACTTGACCCATCCTATCCTGATCTCTCACTTGTTAAGGATGGTTGTATTTCGTCAAAAATTGTGAACTTGCAATTCATTATGTAATTCACAGATGCAACAATAAGGGGAAACTAACAACCTAAATAACAAATATACATACATACATACATACATTTATTATATACATATCGATCGTGTATATATATACATACATACATACATAGATGCATGCATACATGCATACATGTATACATATTATATATATATATATGGTCGATTCTCACGAAACGTGCCCAATTCGCAGCAATAGGGGTCTCCAGGGTGATTTTTTTTTTTTTTTTTCAAATTCTTTCAATCTTCTGGTATACTTGAAAGGGTGTATTGTACACTATGTATACTCATTTGGGAACACTAATATAGTTTTTTCTGAATTCTATTGCGTTTTTAATATCATTGTTTTAGACCCTGCCCCCACGAACGATGACAAGCCCCCACGAACGATGACAGAGCCCCCACGAACGATGACAAGCCCCCACGGACGATGATAATGCCCCCACGGATCATGACAGAGCCCCCACTGACTATGATACGAAGAACCTACAAATACTACATTTGTTTAATTTATATAACCGTACCTAAATTTTGAATAAATATTGAATAAATATTAATCATAAATTTAATTAATCGTTTTATTCCATTGTCTTCACTTAAAATTACTAATATTGCATCTTTCTAATATCGTTTCAAACTATTTTTCCTATTTTTTTTTTATTAAATTCTCATTCATCAATAAAGATATTTAATAAACACCAATGAAAAATACAGTATATTACAATTTCTGAAATATTTTTTATTATTTACATATTTTTATCGAATTATTACATTTTCTAATAGTAATTTCATATATTTTGAATACATCTTCATTACAATTCAATTCAATAAACATTATACTATACATTTTCCCATACAGTAAATTTATGCTGCTTCTATTCCTTTCCTCCATGAACGGGAAATCTCAATTCTCCTAACAACTATACAATACAAATTACATATTTAAAGTACAAATTACTTTTATTTTCCATTACAAATTCATAATTTCCCAATTTCATTAGGTCTTCAAATTTTTTTAACTTTGTCCTAATATTTTCCACCATCTATACCATTATTTATGTGTACATTCATATTTTCATTATTTCTAATCCTCACACAACTTTAAATTTCCAGTAATTCGATTACCCTTTTATCAACTCAGCATAATATTTCCTAAACTTTTTATAACATTTCATCAATCTCGCAGCACTGAGTATCCATCACAAATTCTATCAGTACTATACCAAATACTAGAGCATCATATTTAGATTACTTAATTTTTCATAATATTTCTTAAGCAGTTAAGTTCTTAATTTTAACCTCAATGCTTCTGAAAATGTACTAAGTATGCATCACAACTTGTATGAGTACTATACCAAATACTATAGCACAATATTCATATTACTGAATATTTCATAAGATATTGTTTAAACTATTGAAAATACTGTGAACGGTCTATATCTTATAGAACCCCCAAACTCTTCCCCCACGGTTCCCCCATTGACCATGACAACTGTCCCCCACGGACCATCACAACTTCCACCGCTATACAGCACATTTTCTATCACGCAACAGTCAACTTGTGAATCATAACCACACTGCATCTTAAAATCGACTAAGTATGCATTAATAACTTCCCCCACCATTTATTAGAGCTGCCACCACCATCCATCAGAACCGCCCCCACGGTCCCCCCACCGACAAGCACAACTGGCCTCACGAACTATCGGAAAGTTCTCCGCAAACGATACAGCACAAGTTCTAAATACTAGAGCATGATATTCACATTACTACATTTATCATAACATTTCGTGAAAACTGTTGAAAATACTGTCAACGGTCTACATCTTCAAGAACCGCCCCCACGGTGCCCCCACGGACCATGACAACTGTCCCCCACGCACCATCACAACTTCCACCGCTATACAGCACATTTCCTATCACGCAACAGTCAACTTGTGAATCATAACCACACTCCTTCTTAAAATCGACTAAGTATGCATTAAGAACTTCCCCCACCATTTATCAGAGCTGCCACCATCATCCATCAGAACCGCCCCCACGGTGCCCCCACGGACGATGACAACTGCCCCCACGAACTATCGGAAAGTTCTCCGCAAACGATACAGCACAAGTTCCCCCATCACATCGCAAAAGTTCTTTACAAAATATTATTCCATCATAAATTTGCTCTAAATACTATGCTAAATACTAGAGCATGATATTCACATTACTGCATTTATCATAACATTTCGTGAAAATGTTGAAAATACTGTCAACGGTCTACATCTTCAAGAACCGCCCCCACGGTGCCCCCACGGACCATGACAACTGTCCCCCACGCACCATCACAACTTCCACCGCTATACAGCACATTTCCTATCACGCAACAGTCAACTTGTGAATCATAACCACACTCCTTCTTAAAATCGACTAATTATGCATTAAGAACTTCCCCCACCATTTATCAGAGCTGCCACCACCACCCATCAGAACCGCCCCCACGGTACCCCCACGGACGATGACAACTGCCCCCACGAACTATCGGAAAGTTCTCCGCAAACCATACAGCACAAGTTCCCCCATCACATCGCAAAAGTTCTTTACAAAATATTATTCCATCATAAATTTGCTCTAAATACTATGCTAAATACTAGAGCATGATATTCACATTACTGCATTTATCATAACATTTCGTGAAAACTGTTGAAAATACTGTCAACGGTCTATGTATCTTCAAGAACCGCCCCCACAGTGCCCCCACGGACCATGACAACTGTCCCCCACGCACCATCACAACTTCCACCGCTATACAGCACATTTCCTATCACGCAACAGTCAACTTGTGAATCATAACCACACTCCTTCTTAAAATCGACTAAGTATGCATTAAGAACTTCCCCCACCATTTATCAGAGCTGCCACCACCATCCATCAGAACCGCCCCCACGGTGCCCCCACGGACGATGACAACTGCCCCCACGAACTATCGGAAAGTTCTCCGCAAACCATACAGCACAAGTTCCCCCATCACATCGCAAAAGTTCTTTACAAAATATTATTCCATCATAAATTTGCTCTAAATACTATGCTAAATACTAGAGCATGATATTCACATTACTGCATTTATCATAACATTTCGTGAAAACTGTTGAAAATACTGTCAACGGTCTACATCTTCAAGAACCGCCCCCACGGTGCCCCCACGGACCATGACAACTGTCCCCCACGCACCATCACAACTTCCACCGCTATACAGCACATTTCCTATCACGCAACAGTCAACTTGTGAATCATAACCACACTCCTTCTTAAAATCGACTAAGTATGCATTAAGAACTTCCCCCACCATTTATCAGAGCTGCCACCATCATCCATCAGAACCGCCCCCACGGTGCCCCCACGGACGATGACAACTGCCCCCACGAACTATCGGAAAGTTCTCCCCAAACGATACAGCACAAGTTCCCCCATCACATCGCAAAAGTTCTTTACAAAATATTATTCCATCATAAATTTGCTCTAAATACTATGCTAAATACTAGAGTATGATATTCACATTACTGCATTTATCATAACATTTCGTCAACGGTCCCCACGGTGCCCCCACGGACCATCACAACTTTCCCCAAGGGAATCACATCTCAAAAGTTCTGTACCAAATATTGCATCATTTCCTAATAGGGTATTACTTTATATTTAAATCGATTTGTCTCAGTACTAATTTTACAATATAGCAAAATTCTCTAAATAAATATGGCTACACACATGAGGCCTGGCAGCTTAGGCAACTGAATTTAAACTTGTATGGAACCGGTGAAGACTACAGCAAACTTCATGGCAGGCAGTTTGTCTTGTTGCGGTGTTCAGGTGTTGAGTTATGTAGATCTTACAGGAGTTACAGGAGTTGGTAGTCCAGTTATCTTCTGGGTCAAAGGTATTGACGAAGCTACTTGCTACACACACTATGCCTGGCAGCTGAGGCAAATTAAAAAAAAATTAAATCTATTACGAGTGCCCCCACGAACGTGCCCCCACGAATGATGACAAATACCCCCACGAACTAAATTAAAATGCTATTTTTAAAATTACAAAAATGTCCAACTATTCCGAGTACCCCCACAAACCATGACACATAACCCAAAATACCAAACAATACCCCCACTTACCATTACAGAATACCCCCACCATCTAAATATTACAATACCCCCCACAGTCTACAAACTAAGCAAAAGTTGTAACTTCGTCTCCACCTCTTTCCTCTCCGATGGCGTCACATCAAACACTTTTCCAGAGCCTGATGGTTTTGGCTTCTGGATCCGTGTAAGAATGTTACCCATCTCTACGGTCCCTACATCCTCCAGTTTAGTCCACACGAACTTGTTGTTGTAATGCTTCATGTACCGGATGTGAAGTATCGGTCCATCCACCTTACGGCACACCTGCACCGGGTACCACTTCTTCTGGTACATCACTGTCACAAAGCTGCCCACCTTGAGTGGTTGCTTGTCACGTACCCTTACCAGTTCCATATTATCCTCAGAGTCCCACGACTCGGACGACACCTGGAGACGAGACAGCTTGACATCATCTTCCGATTCAGACGAGGGTTCCGTATGACGTACTTCCCCATCCTCTTCAGAGTCCGACGACACATGCCTCTTCTGTGTCTTCCACAGGCCAGACAGCTTAACGTCTTCTTCCGATTCAGACGAGGGTTCCGTATGACGTACTTCCCCATCCTCTTCAGAGTCCGACGCTATCCATGGCTCCGTCTCACATAGCTGAACATCCTCATTGCGCAGCAAAGAAACCTTTTCTTCATCTTCCGATTCAGACGAGGGCTCCATATCGGAGTCGCACGACTTGCACGACTCGGACGACACCTCATCACGTACTTGTGCGAGTGTCATGTTGTCCTCATCATCATCATCATCAGAGTCCGAAGACGGCTGTACAGCTGGTTCTGGTTGGTGTAGATCCAGTGGCACGGTGCGCCATCCAGGGCAGGTGGGAGACAATTTGCAGCATGGGCCAAAGCAAGAGGTGTCCCGTATGGCCACACCAGTAGGGACTGATACACACGCGTGCGTACTCATCATTCCCTTGATGGGCAGAACGTTCCACCTCTTCACTTCATTCTGTGTTGCCTCCACCTCTTCCAGTGATGCCGACAGCAGGTACATGTTCAGGGGTGAGCTGTTTGCAGCGGTGATGAACTCACTGGTGTTGCGGATAACTTGTCCACCCTTGACGAGGTTGCTCATCTTCCGTTTCAGTGAGCCACCCACCCCGTCACAAGGACCTTTACCGTGTCCTGCCTCCAACCACGTCCACGATGCCTTGATGTTGTGCATGTGGGCGAAAGCACCGATCATATGCACAGCCGTCCGGTTCCTATACTGGCTTGAGGGGCTGTCCGTGATGAAGTGCAGAACCTCCAACTCCGGCAGAAGAACTTCCAACCTGGCCAGCAGTTTCTTCAAGAAAGTGTACGTTGTGGGTATGGTGTGTGAGCCCACAGTCGTAACTCCAACAAAGCTTTTGACCCGCAGCTTCACCCCGTTGTGGTAATGGACCACCATCGGGTGAAGTGCAGTTTGTGCTTTGTCGAAGTACACAGCCGTAACTTCGAATGGGAACTCTGCCGACCAGTTCTCAGAGTAGTCCATCTGTAGTGTGGCCTCCTTGAATGGTATGAGTGCTTCCTTCAGGGTGCGTATCTGTGCATACTGCACTTCAACGCGATGGCAGTGTCCCCTGAAGAAAAGCATCTTCTGACGGATGGTGGACTGCACTTCTTCCTTCGCCATGTGAAAGTCAACCAACTTGGTCTTCTTTATGTCGTCCTGTTTGTAAGTGACGGAGGTCCGTGCCCACTGCTGGACGGTGTAGTGGTCCTTCGTCATCCCGTGGAACAACTGATCCAGTTCATCTTCTGATAGTTGGCCAATATCCGGTGGGGAGGTGGGCATGCCCGGCACTGCCCCACTCAGCAATGTCATGTTTGCACAATGCGAGCATAGGCACTGACGTCGCTGAGTGAATGCGATGGTTTTCACGTACTTTGGTCGTGACCGACAGAAAGTCGCCAAAGATAACTTTCCTCCCTCCTCCTGGTACTTGCGGTGAAGGCTGCTCAGGGTGTAGTTGAGCCCGTGAATCTGTTGTCCCTTGACATGGTCCCGTTTCGATGGCATCACCGAACTGCTTTCGGGCCGGCACATGTAGGCTTCAACAGAAGCTCGGTTTTTTTCTTTATTCAACGCCCTCTGACTGATGTTAACCTTGCGCTTTCCAAGGAGTTTCCTGGATATTCCGATCTTTCTACTTATCTCCGAAGCACATCTTGTTGTTTGTTTAGTTGCTTCCGGAATTGAAGTGAACAGTTCCTTCTTGGTCTTTGTAGAGGCTCCTTTCACCGCTGATACAGTAACAGTGAAAGGCATTATGTTCCGTATACGTCCTAGTGTGGGAGTTATTTCTAACTTCTCACACAGGTGGAAGGCCTCTTTCTGAGGAGTCGACCAACTCTGTTTCATATTTACTTTTCTGTGTTTATCTTTCTTTAAATTGTCATGGTCGTCATTATCCGTGGAGGTATTGTCGTCGTCGTCGTCCGTGGGGGCATTTTCATCATCGTCCGTGGGGACGTCATCCGTTGCGGCGGCGTCCGTGGGGGCATCGTCCGTGGGGGCGTCGTCCGTGGGGGCGTCGTCCGTGGGGGCTTTATCATCATCGTCCGTTTCTTCTTCACTTTCTAAATCCCCATCATATTCTGAAGATATATCGCTCATGTCTTCTCCCTCATCCTCCGTTTCCAAAAGTAGTCAACTGTTATCATCGTCGCTTAGCGCTTCGCTTCTGTTTCTTATCGATGTTACGAATTTTTCATACACCTCACTCTCCTCATCAGTATCATACGGATCTTTTTCCTCATGATAATCTTCGTCTTCCTTCTCTTCCTCATCACAATCTTTCTCATCCCTATACTCATCATCCTTCTCCTCGTCATCATACTCCTCCTGATCATCATCCTTCTTCTCCCTCTCTTCCTCATCCTTCTTCTCCCTCTCTTCCTCATCCTTCTTCTCCCTCTCTTCCTCATCCTTCTTCTCCCTCTCTTCCTCATCCGTATGCTGCTCATTACCTTCTGTCTCTTCCTCTCCCTTCTCTTCCTCATCGCTACTATCATTACACTTGTCCTCGTCCTTCTCCTCCTCCTCCACCTCTCCATCCTTCTCCTTCTCCTCATCCTCTTCCCTCTCTTCCTCATCATCATCCTTCTTCTCCCTGTCTTCCTCATCCGTATACTGCTCATTACCTTCTGTCTCTTCCTCTCCCTTCTCTTCCTCATCTCTACTATCATTACACTTGTCCTCGTCCTTATCCTCCTCCTCCACCTCTCCATCCTTCTCCTTCTCCTCATCCTCTTCCCTCTCTTCCTCATCATCATCCTTCTTCTCCCTGTCTTCCTCATCCGTATACTGCTCATTACCTTCTGTCTCTTCCTCTCCCTTCTCTTCCTCATCTCTACTATCATTACACTTGTCCTCGTCCTTATCCTCCTCCTCCACCTCTCCATCCTTCTCCTTCTCCTCATCCTCTTCCCTCTCTTCCTCATCATCATCCTTCTTCTCCCTGTCTTCCTCATCCGTATACTGCTCATTACCTTCTGTCTCTTCCTCTCCCTTCTCTTCCTCATCTCTACTATCATTACACTTGTCCTCGTCCTTATCCTCCTCCTCCACCTCTCCATCCTTCTCCTTCTCCTCATCCTCTTCCCTCTCTTCCTCATCATCATCCTTCTTCTCCCTGTCTTCCTCATCCGTATACTGCTCATTACCTTCTGTCTCTTCCTCTCCCTTCTCTTCCTCATCTCTACTATCATTACACTTGTCCTCGTCCTTATCCTCCTCCTCCACCTCTCCATCCTTCTCCTTCTCCTCATCCTCTTCCCTCTCTTCATCATCATCATCCTTCTTCTCCCTCTCTTCCTCATCCTTCTTCTCCCTCTCTTCCTCATCCCTTTCCTGCTCATTACCTTCTTTCTCTTCCTCTCCCTTCTCTTCCTCATCTCTACTCTCATTACACTTATCCTCGTCCTTATCCTCCTCCTGAACCTCTCCGTCCTTCTCCTTCTCCTCATCCTCTTCCCTGTCTTCATCATCATCATCCTTCTCTTCCTTATACACGTCATGATCGTACTGCTCCTTATCCTTATCCTCTTTCTCCACATTTTTCTCCTTCTCCTTCTTCTGATTCTCTTCGATGTCTTCTAATGTTAAGAGAGTCTGTATTATATCGTTTTCATCCATGGACGACCACGAGTCTTCATTGTTCTCAAGTTCCTCACTATCTTTTATAAGGTGTCCCTCTTTTTTATGAACGTCCGTGGGGGCGGTTGTCATGGTCGGGGGTGGGGGCACCGTGGAACTCTCGTCTTCTTCATAACTCGCCTTTATCGGGTGGTGTTCGATTTTAACAAAGTCCGTGGGGGCGGTTGTCATGGTCGGGCGTGGGGGCACCGTGGAACTCTCGTCTTCTTCATAGCTCGCCTTTATCGGGTGGTGTTCGATTTTAACAAAGTCCGTGGGGGCGGTTGTGATGGTCGGGCGTGGGGGCACCGTGGAACTCTCGTCTTCTTCATCACTCTCCTCTATCGGGTGGTGTTCGATTTTAATAAAGTCCGTGGGGGCAGTTGTCATGGTCTGGCGTGGGGGCACCGTCAAACTCTCGTCTTCTTCATAACTCGCCTTTATCGGGTGGTGTTCGATTTTAACAAAGTCCGTGGGGGCGGTTGTGATGGTCGGGCGTGGGGGCACCGTGGAACTCTCGTCTTCTTCATCACTCTCCTCTATCGGGTGGTGTTCGATTTTAATAAAGTCCGTGGGGGCAGTTGTCATGGTCTGGCGTGGGGGCACCGTCAAACTCTCGTCTTCTTCATAACTCGCCTTTATCGGGTGGTGTTCGATTTTAACAAAGTCCGTGGGGGCGGTTGTGATGGTCGGGCGTGGGGGCAGCGTGGAACTCTCGTCTTCTTCATCACTGTCCTCTATCGGGTGTTGTTCGATTTTAATAAAGTCCGTGGGGGCAGTTGTCATGGTCAGGCGTGGGGGCACCGTTGAGTCCGTGGCATTTTCCACCTTCTCATCCTCCTTCTCCTCCTCATCTCCCCCTACCCCTATTTCTATGAGCCACTCTTCGTACGATGATTGCTTTTCCTCATTAGGGGCATCGTCCGTGGGGGTGTCGTGGGGGCGTTTTTCCTCAGGTTTAGGTAGAACACCTATTTCTATGAGCCACTCCTCATAGGACTTTTCAGGTTGATCAGTCTGGAATGGGGGTTCAATAATTGCTTCCAGGTCCTCCTCCCACAATTCTTTATTTTTATTTGATGTTTCTTTTAAAAATGTCAGATTTATTGGAGAGGAGGAGGAGGAGGAGGAGGAGAAGGAGCACGTCGTATCCTCTATAACGACAACATCATTTTCATTCTTTTCCTTGACTGCTTGATAGTGAATAATCTCTGTTTCTTGTTTTACCAGCCATAGTGGCTTCCTTGGTTTAACCATTGTTTTTCCACGAGAAGGTGTTGGAATACTTGTTGTGAGAGGTCCACCATTTGTTTGTTTAGTTTTGTTGAGCCCTTTTGGTGTTTTCGGTAAACCTGGTCTTCGATGTTTCTTTTTGTTTGTGACTTGAACAGGTGTGGTTTTCTTCTTTGTTGGGGGGGAGGAGTCACTGTCTGACCCAGTACCGATTTTCGTTTTCCTTTTTTTCAATTCACAAGGTGTTTCTTGTTTTGGTGTACACTTTTTCTTTGGAGCAGGAGGACACGAAGGGGAGCAATTGTCCCTTTTTGGTGTTGTTTTCTTTTTTCCTTGAGTAATCGTTTCCGTCTTTTTTCCTTTAGTTGTTTTATTAGGTGGGGTGGAGGACTCATGTGATTTTACTACTTCTAGTTCTAGTTCTTTTGTTTTCTTTTTAATTTCTGCTTTCATTATCTGCATTTTGTCTTCTTGTATGCGCACTTTACGTTGAAGAGCCCTGGTTTTCGGATGGCGGCTGTGAGGTGTTTTTGAATTCCTGGAAATACATGAATTTCTAAATACTGAGTTATCAAATAAATACTACCATGTATTATAATAAGTATGATCTGTATTAGTTATTTATAAAATACAATAACTTGTCAGTATAATTGTACTGTTACATAATACCCCAAAAGAATATGATGTATACATACACCCCCCAGGAATGTTCACAGTTCCATAACGGACCATGACGGGAGAGCGGCACCATGAGAGAATTAGCCGACTTTAGATTACAGCCCCCACGAATTTCGACGAGGTGCCCCCACGGACCATGACAGATGGGGAGTGCCCCCACCAACCATGGAAGAATAAGCCCATCCCAGTTTACACCAACATCAAGCTTTACTACCCCAAAAGAATATGATGTATACATGTACACCCCCCATGAATGTTCACAGTTCCATAATGGACCATGACGCCACACAGGCACCAAGAGAGAATTAGCCGACTTTACATTACCGCCCCCACGAATTTCGACGAGGTGCCCCCACGGACCATGAGAGATGGGGAGTGCCCCCACCAACCATGGAGCCCATCCCAGTTTACACCAACATCAAGCTTTACTATAAAATATTCTAAATATTGCCCCCATGCTTATTGCATGAAGTGACTTGAATAATACAAAAGTAATGAAAGATATTTAGTTGACAGAATTAGCCGAAAGCCCCCACGAATTTTAACGAGGTGCCCCCACGGACGATGACGGTCCCCACGAACCATGACAGAATTACCCCACTATCAGTTACAGCCCAAACGAATCCTGAGTAATCGCAATAAGAAGCAATACTAACGATGATAGAAAAAAAGATAGATTCAAGCATGTAACGTTACACAAATATTATCATTTATTCATACACAATAGAAATTTACTCGTCAAGTAACTTATCTACTCACACCCAAGAAAAATGTCTGAAAGATGTATAAAAATAGGGTTTGTTTAATTTTGAAGAGCCACTGTGGTTTAACGAATGGTATACCTTTCACAAATCCAGACTTTTATATCATGCCGAGCTTTACATTGACATTGAAATGATCTTAACACGTCAAAACAATTTACTCGTCATTCACAATAATGAAACACATATTATAACCTGAATGAAGTAACTGCAAAACAACATATTACAATATAGTTTTTTTTTAACCGTAGCCAGAAATGATGGGCAGTTAGTATATTATAACCATGTAATTTTTAAAATTGGACACACCACATAAATGGCATGAGTGTTTGATAACATGCAACTTTGGTATACACAAGTAGCACTTAAGCATCCAACTTCTATCATGCCCACTCACGATACTAACATGAAAAATGCAGTTCCTGTCCCCAAACCACAGGATCAAGTAGCACCATTTTTGTTAAATATTACCGTTCTAATCAACCAGTGATTACGGCATAAGAGATGCCAGTGGGGCGCTGGTGATTACAAAATACTTCTGTTTAAAAAAGAACTATTATTTTACTAGGATTATTATACGAGTTTTACATATTTCTTATGTATTACAGGGTTGCTTGCTACACACACTATGCCTGGCAGCTGAGGCAAATTAAAGAACAAAAAAATCTATTACGAGTGCCCCCACGAACGTGCCCCCACGAACGATGACAAATAGCCCCACTAACGAAATTAAAATGCTATGCTTACAGGCACAAGTAACTCTCACACAGTTAAAGAACCATAACAGATGCCAGTGGGGCGCTGGTGATTACAAAATACTTCTGTTTAAAAAAGAACTATTATTTTACTAGGATTATTATACGAGTTTTACATATTTCTTATGTATTACAGGGTTGCTTGCTACACACACTATGCCTGGCAGCTGAGGCAAATTAAAGAACAAAAAAATCTATTACGAGTGCCCCCACGAACGTGCCCCCACGAACGATGACAAATAGCCCCACTAACGAAATTAAAATGCTATGCTTACAGGCACAAGTAACTCTGACACAGTTAAAGAACCATAACAGATGCCAGTGGGGCGCTGGTGATTACAAAATACTTCTGTTTAAAAAAGAACTATTATTTTACTAGGATTATTATACGAGTTTTACATATTTCTTATGTATTACAGGGTTGCTTGCTACACACACTATGCCTGGCAGCTGAGGCAAATTAAAGAACAAAAAAATCTATTACGAGTGCCCCCACGAACGTGCCCCCACGAACGATGACAAATAGCCCCACTAGTTAACGAAATTAAAATGCTATGCTTACAGGCACAAGTAACTCTCACACAGTTAAATAACGTTGTTTAGAACATTCTGAGGTTGTTCATCACTGTAGGGTCAAAAATACAAAGTACAAAGTATAGTACTCCACCATTTTTTGTTTGAATTTGAAATTCCTACACAATATACTTGGGTTAGAGAAATTATACAGAACCATAAGAACTGTAGAATTTTAGCTTGCAAAAAAATACTAGTTTAAGTATATGAAATTACTACAAAATCTCTATAATGTTCTACAGTACTTATTAGATTGGGCGAGGCAAGCGTTTTAGGTTAGGAAAGATAAAATTGAAATTTACAAAATGATTACTATAGATTTACAAAATCACGTAAGTGCTAACGTGACAAATGTTAAAACTTAAAGTGAAAAGCTGAAGTTAAAACATTAAATTACAGGGATTCAGTCGATCCCGAAGAGAAATGTATAGAATGGGAAGGGGAATGGGAAGTGGAAGGGGAAGGGGAAGGGGAAGGGGAACGGGATGTAAAATGCAGTTGGTGCAGGTATGCCTGTTTTTCATTCTCACGAATTTTAGACATGAAATTATGGAATGGGGATGATGATGCTAGTGGGGACAAGGGTTGGTGGGTAGAAGGTGACTGGGAGGAGGAGGTGGGGGGGGATGTAGGTGGACGGGGCATGGAGCGGGTCGGGGTACCTTTACGTTTACGTGATTTGGAGAGGGTGGAGGTATGACGGGGGGACCGGGTGTGGGGGCGGGCTTCAGGGGAAGGGGATCTAAGGTCTATGTGGGTGTCGGGATTGGGGGTGGAGCGGGTGGAGGGAGGCTGTGTTGAGGTGGGACGTGTAGGGGGACGTTTCAGGGAAGAGGAGGTGGAGCGGGATGTTGAGGGCTTCGGGGAGGTGGGACGTGTAGGGGGATGGGGGGTGGACCGGGTGTGAGGGCGGGCTTCAGGGGATCTAAGGGCTATGTGGGTGTCGGGATTGGGGGTGGAGCGGGTGGAGGGAGGCTGTGTTGAGGTGGGACGTGTAGGGGGACGTTTCAGGGAAGAGGAGGTGGAGCGGGATGTTGAGGGCTTCGGGGAGGTGGGACGTGTAGGGGAATGGGGGGTGGACCGGGTGTGAGGGCGGGCTTCAGGGGATCTAAGGTCTATGTGGGTGTCGGGATGGGGGGTGGAGCGGGTGGAGGCAGGCTGTATTGAGGTGGGATGTTTAGGGGGACGTTTCAGGGAAGAGGAGGTGGAGCGGGATGTTGAGGGCTTCGGGGAGGTGGGACGTGTAGGGGGATGGGGGGTGGACCGGGTGTGAGGGCGGGCTTCAGGGGATCTAAGGTCTATGTGGGTGTCGGGATGGGGGGTGGAGCGGGTGGAGGGAGGCTGTCTTGAGGTGGGATGTTTAGGGGGACGTTTCAGGGAAGAGGAGGTGGAGAGGGATGTTGAGGGCTTCGGGGAGGTGGGACGTGTAGGGGGATGGGGGGTGGACCGGGTGTGAGGGCGGGCTTCAGGGGATCTAAGGGCTATGTGGGTGTCGGGATGGGGGGTGGAGCGGGTGTGGGGGCGGGCTTCAGGGGATATAAGGTCTACGTACGTGTCGGGATGGGGGGTGGAGCGGGTGGAGGGAGGCTGGGTTGAGGTGGGACGTTTAGGGGGACGTTTCAGGGAAGAGGAGGTGGAGCGGGATGTTGAGGGCTTCGGGGAGGTGGGACGTGTAGGGGGATGGGGGGTGGACCGGGTGTGAGGGCGGGCTTCGGGGGAAGGGGATCTAAGGTCTATGTACGTCTGGGGATGGGGCGTGTACTGGGTGTGGGGGCGTGAGGGAGGGGAAATCAGGTCTATGTGGGTGTGGGACTGTGAGGTAGAGGTGGGGGGGTTACATTCTTGCCGAAACGCTTGCCGCGCCCAATCTAATAATCCCTCAGTCTCTTGTTCTTGCTCATCCTCTGTTGTTGTTGAAGTTATGTCAAGGAACTGGGGCCTGAAGGACGTGCCAAAAATGGCCTCCCCGTCTGCAATGTCTTCTTCCCAGACAGTTCTGACACGTCTCTCCTCCTCGCTATTTTTAAAAATGAATAAGAATAACAAACCAAAAAAATAATAAATAATGTAAAATAATAGAAAGTACAGAATTGCTACCAAATGTCCTTATATTGAATAATGATACGGGAACAAGGGACGTGAAAATAAAACAATAACGAAGTATAAAAAGTGCCCCCACGAACTACGAGAAAGTGCCCCCACGGACGATGACAGTGCCCCCACGAACTGTAAGAGCTAAAGTGAAGGAAAAACAATGGCATTCCACTTTTCATTTGGGGTTACAAAAAAAATAAAGAATAATCTTTTTCTATATATTGAACGAATAGATTAGCATTATTATTTCTTAAATTTCATGAGTTGAATTAGTTAATTTTGTGAGTAACGTCTAAATAAGATCCCCACGAACTCTCACAAAGTGCCCCCACGAACTACGAGAAAGTGCCCCCACGGACGATGAGAGTGCCCCCACGAACTGTAAGAGCTAAAGTGAAGGAAAAATAATGGCATTCGACATTTCAGTTGGGGTTAAAGAATAATAAACAATAATCTTTTTCTATATATTGAACGACTAGATTAGCATTATTATTTCTTAAATTTCATGAGTTGAATTAGTTAATTTTGTGAGTTACGTGTAAACGAGACCACGACGAACTCTCAAAAAGTGCCCCCACGAACTATGAGAAAGTGCCCCCACGAACGAAGAATGAATTGAATTTTAAGGACATTTGGTAACAGTTCAGCATAAAAATAATATTTCAAAGAAATGTGGTTCAACAATAATAATATTAGTTAATTAAGAAATGTCACCTTATCTCCTATTGAGGGTATAGTTCTTTTAAAAGGTTCGTTTTAAAGCGGAATGTACAATAAATCCAATAATTTTGTGCCATTTTTATACAATGATGGTGGTTAAAAAAAATACAATATATTTTTTCTCTAATTTCCAGTACAGGAATGGCCTTTTTTAAAGTTAACCCAATAAGAGATTATAATTTTTTAGAATTAAAGCAATGCAAGATTGCACATTACTATAATAGTATAAGTAACTACGTTCCCTATTTGAAGATGTTGTGACAAACATTAACATAATTAAGCAAACTATTTGTGAATAATGGAAAAATCATACAAATCATTTTATTGAAAGTACATCTAAAGAAATGGGAAACTTACGTTTCCACTGGTAGAGTTTCACATGTCTCAGTGCGCCTGGACCTCAAAGAGTGGGTCGTGGTGGACTCTCCTGAAGATCTGTAAAATAAGAAAAAGTAAACCAAATTAAGAAGTGCTCCCACGAAAGGTACAAGGTGCAAGCCCCCACTATTTTTTTTTTTAAAAGTGTCCCCACGAACGCCATAGTGCCCCCACGAATTACGAGAAAGTGCCCCCACGAACAATGACAGAAACCGACCACTAAGTACTCATTTATTTATAAGTTGAGGAAGCCCGTTACATGATGATACTAATATGACGTTAAGTGTCTATGTTTCAAGAAGAATATTGGGAAAAGCACAACTTACCTTCTTCCGTGAAGGGTGGAGGAGGTGGCGGCCTGCCCCTGGGATGTACCATCTTCTGCGTCTACCTGGGATTCGAACTGCTCTCTGCGCGATCTGTAAATTAAAACAAACAAAACAAAGTTCAAGTTATGTGAAAAGAAATAAAATATTTTAGGGGGAAAAAGAAGGAAAACAAATTAAGAAGTGCTCCCACGAAAGGTACAAGGTGCAAGCCCCCACTATTTTTTTTTTTTAAAAGTGTCCCCACGAACGCCATAGTGCCCCCACGAATTACGAGAAAGTGCCCCCACGAACAATGACAGAAACCGACCACTAAGTAGTCATTTATTTATAAGTTGAGGAAGCCCGTTACATGATGATACTAATATGACGTTAAGTGTCTATGTTTCAAGAAGAATATTGGGAAAAGCACAACTTACCTTCTTCCGTGAAGGGTGGAGGAGGTGGCCGCCTGCCCCTGGGATGTACCATCTTCTGCGTCTACCTGGGATTCGAACTGCTCTCTGCGCGATCTGTAAATTAAAACAAACAAAACAAAGTTCAAGTTATGTGAAAAGAAATAAAATATTTTAGGGGGAAAAAGAAGGAAAACAAATTAACAAGTGCTCCCACGAAAGGTACAAGGTGCAAGCCCCCACTATTTTTTTTTTTAAAAGTGTCCCCACGAACGCCATAGTGCCCCCACGAATTACGAGAAAGTGCCCCCACGAACAATGACAGAAACCGACCACTAAGTACTCATTTATTTATAAGTTGAGGAAGCCCGTTACGTGATGATACTAATATGACGTTAAGTGTCTATGTTTCAAGAAGAATATTGGGAAAAGCACAACTTACCTTCTTCCGTGAAGGGTGGAGGAGGTGGCCACCTGCCCCTGGTATGTACCATCTTCTGCGTCTACCTGGGATTCGAACTGCTCTCTGCGCGATCTGTAAATTAAAACAAACAAAACAAAGTTCAAGTTATGTGAAAAGAAATAAAATATTTTAGGGGGAAAAAGAAGGAAAACAAATTAAGAAGTGCTCCCACGAAAGGTACAAGGTGCAAGCCCCCACTATTTTTTTTTTTAAAAGTGTCCCCACGAACGCCATAGTGCCCCCACGAATTACGAGAAAGTGCCCCCACGAACAATGACAGAAACCGACCACTAAGTACTCATTTATTTATAAGTTGAGGAAGCCCGTTACGTGATGATACTAATATGACGTTAAGTGTCTATGTTTCAAGAAGAATATTGGGAAAAGCACAACTTACCTTCTTCCGTGAAGGGTGGAGGAGGTGGCGGCCTGCCCCTGGGATGTACCATCTTCTGCATCTACCTGGGATTCGAACTGCTCTCTGCGCGATCTGTAAATTAAAACAAACAAAACAAAGTTCAAGTTATGTGAAAAGAAATAAAATATTTTAGGGGGAAAAAGAAGGAAAACAAATTAACAAGTGCTCCCAGGGAAGGTACAAGGTGCAAGCCCCCACTATTTTTTTTTTTTAAAAGTGTCCACACGAACGCCATAGTGCCCCCACGAATTACGAGAAAGTGCCCCCACGAACAATGACAGAAACCGACCACTAAGTACTCATTTATTTATAAGTTGAGGAAGCCCGTTACGTGATGATACTAATATGACGTTAAGTGTCTATGTTTCAAGAAGAATATTGGGAAAAGCACAACTTACCTTCTTCCGTGAAGGGTGGAGGAGGTGGCGGCCTGCCCCTGGGATGTACCATCTTCTGCGTCTGCCTGGGATTCGAACTGCTCTCTGCGCGATCTGTAAATTAAAACAAACAAAACAAAGTTCAAGTTATGTGAAAAGAAATAAAATATTTTAGGGGGAAAAAGAAGGAAAACAAATTAACAAGTGCTCCCACGAAAGGTACAAGGTGCAAGCCCCCACTATTTTTTTTTTTTAAAAGTGTCCACACGAACGCCATAGTGCCCCCACGAATTACGAGAAAGTGCCCCCACGAACAATGACAGAAACCGACCACTAAGTACTCATTTATTTATAAGTTGAGGAAGCCCGTTACGTGATGATACTAATATGACGTTAAGTGTCTATGTTTCAAGAAGAATATTGGGAAAAGCACAACTTACCTTCTTCCGTGAAGGGTGGAGGAGGTGGCGGCCTGCCCCTGGGATGTACCATCTTCTGCGTCTGCCTGGGATTCGAACTGCTCTCTGCGCGATCTGTAAATTAAAACAAACAAAACAAAGTTCAAGTTATGTGAAAAGAAATAAAATATTTTAGGGGGAAAAAGAAGGAAAACAAATTAAGAAGTGCTGCCACGAAAGGTACAAGGTGCAAGCCCCCACTATTTTTTTTTTTAAAAGTGTCCACACGAACGCCATAGTGCCCCCACGAATTACGAGAAAGTGCCCCCACGAATAATGACAGAAACCGACCACTAAGTATTATAAGTTCAGGAAGCCCGTTACGTGATGATACTAATATGACGTTAACTGTCTATGTTTGCTTTTTTTTAATTTGACACGGGACAACCCATCTAGACTCTAAGTATGGGGTTTAACCCAGGGGATCAACACTGTGACACTAACACACGGGAAAACCGTTTTTTCAGTGGTGAAAACCGCATTTCTTGTTTAAAAGTGCAACCACGATCAATGAGAGAAAGCCCCCACTAAGTATTAAGTTGCGGAAGCCCGTTAAGTGATGATGATAATATGACGTTTACTGTGTATGTTTCAAGCAGAATATTGGGAAAAGCACGACTTACCTTCTTACGTCATGCGGGGTGCCCTGTCCTTCGTCGGACCCGAGATACTGCACGTCACTGTCACTCGTAGGCGGACGGCCCTGTGCCTCTGCAGGTTCTGTTTTGGTAAATAACATGCATTGTTAAGTATATTTAGTGAATTATGGGGAATATAATTTTTGTTTTTCGGTGCTCGCTATGGTTACTGCCTACGGTAAGTATTAAAGTGTAGTAATGGAGTAATTCTACTTGTGATTGTCCGTTTGGGGACGTCCGTGGGTGGACATCCGTTTGACACGTCCGTGGGGGCACGTCCGTGGATGCACGTCCGTGATGGGATGTCCGTGGGGGCACGTGCGTGGGGGCACGTGCGTGGGGGCAATATTATATTATACTTGGTAGGGGCAGTGTTAATGGTTGGTGGGTTAAAGTTAGATTTACTTTTGTAGATCAAGAAGTTAAAAACTATGAATGAAACATTGCATACTTCTATATTAGAATAAGTTATAAAATATCTAAACAGTGAAATGAATATAATTTAAATTTCACTCATATATTTTATACTTACTGTCTTGTGTCTGGGAGGCCCGCATTGAGCGCTTGTACTGTTTTTCACGTTTTTGTTTCAGCCCCCTCTCATGCTCCGACATCCCACCCTCATCTGCGATGCGCTGACGCCTCGCCTGAGGTATAAATAGATAAATTTTGAAGTTAGCAAGGTGTTATGAAAAAAGTTATTATTTGTACAAAATTGTGGTAGCCACCGAACGAGAATTACAGTGAGCACAATATAGAGAAAATTCCTTACAGTGTTACATGCTATTAGAATAGGTACAAAACAATATTCTGGAGGTAATATTTCATGTGTTAATTTGGAATAATTATCTGGTGTTAAGAAGCACCACGAAAATTTAAATTCTTCAGGTACGGATTTTATGGTGGTCGAGGACAGGGGGATACACATATTTTCATAGCATTATTATATTAGTGGTACAGGAATAGAATAGATAATTATATTTGAATATTAAAAGAAATATTTTAAAAATAATGCTAAATGCAAAGGTATATTATTACCTGACTGCGGTTCTTGTCTTTTTCGCGGGTGTCGTGCGTCTTACGGTATTCCACCATGTACCTTCTATTACTCTCTTTCTCTTTGGTCGATTTCGGCTTCTTTACTCGTTTCTTTTTCTTCTTAGGGGGAACTTGTTGTTCTACCTCTTGTTCTGCGTGTTGTTGTTGTTGTTGTTGGGATTTTAGTGTGCGTCGGGATCGGGATCGTGCTGGTGGTGGTGGTGGTGGTGGTGGTGGTGGTGACGGTGGTGGTGGTGGTGGTGGTGGTGGTGGTGGTGGTGGTGGTGGTGGTGGTGGTGGTGGTGGTGGTGGTGGTGGTGGTGGTGGTGGTGGTGGTGATGGTGGTTGAGATGGTGTTGATGATGATGATGGTGCGGGTGATTGTGTGGTGTTCCGCTTGCGCTTCGCCATTTCTGAAAACATTTATAAGAAAAACAATTAAAAAACGAATTAGAACATTTTAATTTCAAAGAAGAATAAGTTGTACAATACAGGGGTACAAATTTAGACGGGAGGTAGGGTTTCATTTTTCAATGAAAAAGTTTTCCCCAAAGGATGCGCCCCGACGGATTATGTTTAGCCCCCACGAATTATTTCATATGGACATTATTCATTAAGAGATAAAGAATTGGTGGGGATGAAAGTCGGTGAATACATGGCACTTAGTATTAGATTTCTATGAAAAATTTAGCAAAATGTATCCAACTTCTTATAATACTCCAAGAATTCGTGGGGGCTGACGAAATGATAGGTGGGGGCAGACGGTATGATTCGTGGGGGCTGATTCGTGGAGGCTTATTCGACGTGGTGAGGGTATGAATAGAGGGGGATGATGGGATAGGTCGTGGACGCCATAATGGTGGGTGGATACATGGGACGTATTATTACAACATTTTCTATGAAAAATTTAGCAAAATGTATCCAACTTCTTATAATACTCCAAGAATTCGTGGGGGCTGACGAAATGATAGGTGGGGGCAGACGGTATGATTCGTGGGGGCTGATTCGTGGAGGCTTATTCGACGTGGTGAGGGTATGAATAGAGGGGGATGATGGGATAGGTAGTGGACGCCATAATGGTGGGTGGATACACGGGACGTATTATTACAACATTTTCTATGAAAAAAGTTTGCAAAATGAATGGCCATTAAATTAGATTACTGATAGAATTCGTGGGGGTGAGGAAATGATTCGTGGGGGCTAATTTCAAGTAGTGACGGAATAAATGGTGGTGGGTGGTGGGCCATGATGGGATAGGTGGTTGAGGGAGTGATCGTGAGTAGATAAACGGCACCTATCATTACCACATTTCTATGAAAAACTTTGCAAAATGTATGGACATTATTCTATGATACTGAAACAATTCGTGGGGACTTACGAAATAATCCGTGGGGGCTAAAGGAATGGTTCGTGGGGGCTTATTGCTTCGGGCGAATCGTGGGGGCAAAAATGGTGGCGGGATCCACGTCTTCACGAAATTTCGAAAGCATTTTTCGATCAAAAAGTTTATGTGTACCTTAACTGTATGAGAAAAAGTTGATATCTAGAATCTATACATATTATTCTATCATATTAACATAGGTTTGCATAGTTGACATTATGAAATTAAAGAATAATGGTGCTAGATTCACAAGAAATATGAAGAAAGACGTTACTCACCGAAAACGCTGCAGAACTCCGCGTCCCTGTGACGTCATGGTTTTCCTCCGTAAATCGGTAGATGGCGCCACGAATTAGTTCCAGATATGAACGGTAGATGTAGGTATGGTATTGCGCGCTTTGACAGAAGGAACACCACGAACGATATGAGCCCCCACGGGCCCCCACGAACGCTGACATAGGTGCCCCCACGGACGATAATGCCCCCACGAACGTTAAGACGGGTGCCCCCACGGACGATAATACCCCCACGAACGATGACAAAATAGCCCCCACGAACGATGACAGCCCCCACGATCGATGACAGTAGAGTTTATGGAAGGAAATTTTTAATAAATACTATTGATATAAATTCAGTTTTACAACAGTGCATTGAGGAAGGTTAATGCTTGATAAGGTGTATAATATTATTAAATAATGATATATAATTTGCAAGATATAATGGATATTGTTACGTTATGCCCCCACGAACGATGACAGGGAAAAAGTACACCACTTTTCTATTTTATCGTATTTAGGTGAGAAATTGAATAATTTTATAAACTTTTAAAGTATTATAATATGCAAATAACTATAGGTATTTGTTTAGAAGTAAGTATTGAAATAAATTGATATTTTTTAAAATGTACTGTACTGTTAGTAATGGTTTTAAGTGCCCCCACGGACGATGACAAAAAAAATGTACAAGTGATTAAAGACTGGAATAAATATTATATTTTATTCATATCTTTATGTACTGATGGAATAGTAAATAAAAGAATGTATACAAAGTGATAAAAAAAAACCCAGAAAGTATGTATAATTAATTCATTACAAAAAAAGCCGTTAAATTAGAGTATACAAGAAAAAACAGTGAAAACGGGACAGAAATCATACATTTTTAGGGGAAATTCATAAAATATTTAAGTTAAGGGTGAAAATGTAAGTTGCAAAATGTAGACATATTAGGTATTCATACTCAAATACAAAAAACAGATATGAATTTGGTTAAATAACTTAGTAATGAGGAAATAATGTTGAAATCCATGAATTGGGCACGTTTCGTGAGAATCGACCATATATATATATAATATAAGAGTCTACATACATGCATACTTACATATACATACAGTATTGAACTATAGAGGTTTAATTATCCATTTAAAGTTAATGCGTGTTTGTGATGTTTCGTTGTATAGATAATAGCTAGCTCCATTCGCAGTCTCCCTCCTCGTCGACTGCGGTCGTCCAATACATAATTATAGTTCCCTTATCATGTAAGACGTGAACACTCGTTGTGAAAGGATTTGTTGTTTATTATCCAATGTCTAGTCGTTCCGTGACAAGAACTCGATTGACCATGATCAGTCCCGAGGTTAGAGTTCCCTCAAACACATTCAGTCAACGCTCCGCGCTCTAACACAATTTCTATATGCCTCTCTCCAGAACCTAGACTGCAGATTAAAGGTCCAACCTTCACAGAATGTTTACTCACACAGTGCTTGCAGCTACTCTGGCTAGCTAAGAGCGGAACACATTATTATATGGTGGTACGTCACACCTTAACTCCTCCCTCATTTCACTACTGTCAAAGTGAAACATTGGCTTACACGTGCGCTTCTAAGCTCACGTTATGCTGTCCAAACATGGACTGGCCACCCGCGTCAGTACAGTATATTCATAACGATGGTGATTATAAATGCTCCCGGCCAGCAGTAAAGGTGTGTTACAGACAGGTAAAGTGAGATGGAGTATAAACCGGCTGTCGTGGGGCCATATGGATATAGCGGCGGCTGGTTTGGGCATCACTACCGTCTAGCCTATACTCCACTATGTAATAGGCAAGTAGAGTCTTACTGTTATTGACAATTTGGTAATTTCTATAAAAAAAATTTAAATAATATTAGAAATATTACAGAAACCCATGCATGCTATATATCATTGGAAAGAGAATTCAAAATCCTCTCTCGAGATATATAACATGCTTATTCAGATAGCCTTTGCTCTTACCGGCGATTTTCAAAATCTAGGGTAAAATCGTAATACATGTACAGCCTTCAGGTAAGCAGGGGTTTCCCCTGGCCCTTACAGCCGGCTCCAATGCCCAGCTGTATAGTTCTGGTCGACCAGCTGTGAAGGTGGGCAAAATCATATTGAAATATACTGAAAAAAACATAGTACCTATATTGAATAAGATAACCAACCGGATATACCGTATCTTTGGTACAGAAAGATCCTGCTAAATTATGCCCTGAGAAACCTATTACCCTGGGAAAGTTCAGAAACATACTACATGCTATAGTAGGCTATTGGCTATCACTAGATCGCATAATGTTACTCGAAAATGCTGCTAAAAAAATGGATAGGAAAAATAATGATGAGAGGATAACAAATATGAATCTATGATGATAGATCGTTGTAACTTCAGTGAAAAGCAATACATGTAACAGAATGAGACGTCACCCTCAACGATCCTCAACTTTCTCCTCGCCTCTACTTGATGGTTTTCCATCGTGATATACATCCCATTTCTATATTTGACATTGCACCATAGGCAGATATCATACGATTTCTAGATCAGATTGTATGATGTGTCCCAGCATTGCAGCAGGACGAGGTGGCCGAGTGGTTAAGGCGATGGACTGCTAATCCATTGGGCTCTGCCCGCGTGGGTTCGAATCCCATCCTCGTCGATGTGTTTTTCAGAAACAAATGCTATGTTTCCCATTCTTTGACAGATATGTCTATCCTGTCCTTTCACATAGGACCAAACCAAGGCGATATTTCTGTCAGATGTAAGCCCTGCAACCTCTTATCACAATGTGGGGAAGCAAAAAACGTTGGGATATACCATTTCCTATCAGCAAATTACTAGATATTTATTAAAATATGCTACAAATACTTTAAGAGGGTATCTGAACTTGATTGCATGCTGTCATCTAATCATACATAACATCTGATTGAGTAGGAATATCTTAGCAATTCAAATACCACATTGTCATGCAACCTCTCAAGAACAAGTAGAAACCACAATCAAAGATATAAGAGAAATAGCCTTTAGACTTGTTTTTTAGGGTAATATGGGCAGGGTTCTTGTGCTGCCCATATTAGCCTCCCTCATTTGTCACTGTATTACTACAGGGCTAATATGGGCAGGTGTGCCCATATTACCCTAAAATAGGGGGTGCCCATATTTCCCTGTGGTGGGTAATATGGGTTTTGAAATGCAAACCTTATTTTCTCCATTGCTTAATTATTTCTTGAGCTGGAGGGTCAAAAACCCACATATTTCTTCAATTACTGGTAACAGGTCCATAAAAGAAAACAGAAGTAAATTATGATAATTTCTCTTCATTTCACAGCCATGGGTCCTTAAGGTGCCCATATTACCCGACTTTACCCTACGTTGCATTTGGGATATACAAAATAGGAGCTATATTTCTGTGTCATATACCTCATAATATCATCTTTCGTAATATTTCTGAATAGACGTATCCATCCTCTAAAGACGGTGGGGAAGGGGAAACTAGCTTAATGTTTGACCCTTTAAATAATTCTTTGTTGAACAAGAAACTAGGAACATTATTTTTTGTTACAATATCACTCTATATAAGGCCTGGGGTATAGACGTTGTGCAGATGACGTCACAACTGGACATAGTGGGCAGGCCCACTATGCACAAGCTCTATAAGAGAGTCCATGGTGTAGTAAATTAGAAAAACCGAAAGTGAAAAATTGGTTTGCCACAATAATTGTAACAATATGTTTTAAATAGGATGGAGATCGTTGAACATTTTCCTCACTGGGGGGAGGGAGTGTACTAATGGCTTAGTACTTTTAATATATTGTCATGATATATAATCCAACAAGGAAGAGGCTTGGCAAGTCTACTTCTAGTCTACTTCTAGGAGAAATATCTTACGCTCCTAGCGCCACCTGTTAACCAGTATAAAAGGCGCTGCAAGGTAGGGAGCGAGCAGTTAGTTGGTTAGAAGTTAGTAGTCACTTAGTTTAGTGAGAACATTAGCTAAACATGTTTAGCCAAGGAGTTATACCCGGAGTAAGTACATCGACTCCGTGTAACAGACTGGAGTTTACATTGTGTTAGAGCTGAATACTAGAATGGTCTAGAAGGCGTTGGAGCAACTCGTGTTCTAAATGTGGTTGATTGCTGATAGGAGATGGGAGGTGGACTGATGAAGACTTATACATGGTGGCTTTGACTCGGGATGAGATGTTTACTGAATAAAAACCCTTTCATATTAAGAAGCTCCCTCATCGTTCATTTCTTTTGAACTATTGGGAAGTGAATGGACAAACTTTAAACGCGGTCTGAATTACTCAGGCATTCTGGAAAGCAACTCATGAAGACTTGGATATACACGAATCTTACGCAGTCTTAAATCAAACATTAACAATAGTTCATTTGGTGGAGATTACCCGAAACATGACTTGTGCCGTTTTGCTCATCCTTGATGTCAGCCACCGGTGATTTTGAGGCTTCCTCTAACCCCAAGCCTCAATCTTTGCGGCCCGCAGGACACGATGTGTCAACATCATATACAGGGAATGTGGAAAACCGCCACCTGGTAGGTAATCCCTTAGACGGGGAGGCACAGAGACAGGAGGTCGCAGCCAGACCCAAGCAGCTCTGCCCCGAAGGTGCACAAAATTACCAAACCCGTGGCAAAGGTAAACCATTTCCCTGGCACCTAGGGTCCAAGGATAGGCCGGTTCTTGACGAAGGACTTGAAACCCTAACACACTCGGGACGAGTTGAAGGGAAGAACCGTCTCACGGAATATCAGCAATATTGGAACCCAGGGTACGTACCACCTACGGACCACGAAACTGGTACTAGCTCTCGCTCCACCTGTGAATCTGATGTGAACAATCCGTGGTGTAACCAAAGTGTTCCTTATCGTTTACTACCCGCAGCGGGAGGTGAAGGTGAACAGGAAGTTTCCAATGGAGATAACCTATTTTCTTCAGGAAACCTAAAACAACGACAAAACACCGCGGATAACTCCAGCCCATCAGGGGGAAAACGCCCCGAAAATCCGGTAATCCTACCTGATGGGAGCTCTCTCACCTATCCATTACCCCAACGACTTGAGTTTATCAGTCACCCACTGGTAACACCAACTCACCCCAACCCGGGGGCGTCCATTCCTTATTCCACTGTAGCTAAAGGAAAAACAGTGGGAGGGGATAGGGGAGTGGGAAGGGAAGCAGAGGGAAGCAGCGAGAAAGTAGGCAATTTACAACCCTATCGATTAACTTACGGTGTAGAAACGAACTTAGACCAAGCTGGTAAAAGAGCGGAAGCTCAGGCCTTTGATCCAGCCGAAATATTAAAGCAGTGGGCAGACTCAAGCCCCGAAAAGCACATAGATTTAGAGAGGCTAAGCGATCAGGATAGTGAAGAAAATGTAACGCTTAAAGCACAAGATTTTAACACTCTAACTCATGAATTGTATGAAGAATACGAGGATGAGTACGAGGAAGAAAATAGCGAGACAGAACAAGCAGCCGCAAATGTCAGAGGGGGTAGTCCTGATAGAAAATTAGCTAGAGAAGATAAATCAACCTCGTCTTCATACGAACTTATTACCGAGGATGTTTTAGACACAGGTAAGAAAGCTAAACTAGAGAGTGAGGACGAAATTAGTGTAGAGGAAATACCTGTGAAAGAACAGTGGGACGATCACGATATACAAAACCTCCACGAAAATAATATGGCGGAAGGAGGCGTTCCTTTGATGGATCTAGTAGAAGAAAGAGAGGATAGAGATCAACGCCAGCAACCCGATGAAGGGGGAGCTGGGGGTGTAGATCTGGGGGCATGGCATCCTAACCGTGGGATGGACCCTGGGGGACCCCAACAAAACAATGGGAATGGCCAGATCCTAATCCAGCAGCCGGACCGAGGCGTGCAGGCAGGACTTATTCCTCCTCTTAATCAACAGGCCCAAGGAGGCCAAGGTAATCAGGCCAATCCTCCCCTTAATCAACAAGTTCAAGGGGGCCAGAACGATCAGGCCAACCCTCAAGGACTTATTCCTCCTCTTAATCAGCAGGTCCAGGGAGGCCAGGATAATCAGGCCAACCCACAAGGGCCTAACCCTCCTCAAAACCTTCTTAACAACCCTCCTCAAAACCTTCTTAACAACCCTCCTCAAAACCTTCTTAACAACCCTCCTCAAAACCTTCTTAACAACCCTCCTCAAAACCTTCTCAACAACCCTCCCCAAAACCTTATTAATAATCCCCCTCCGAATCAGCCCAATCTGGGGATAAACCCTGGGGGACTCCAGCAACCCGGTGCAGGGGGAAATGGTGGTGCGAATCCGGGAATACAGCAGCCTAATCCTGGGGTAAACCTTGGGGGACTGCAACAAAATGATGGGGGAGGCCAACCAGGCCAACAGCCCGGCCGGGCCGTGCCAGCAGGAGGTGGGGTCGATCAAAATCTGCTCCCCCACCTATTGCAGGCGATGGCACTCGCAGCCAATCTTAACGCAGGCCGAGGAAGAGCGGATAACCAGCAGGGTCAGCAAGCCCCAGCAGGCCAGAATAATCAAGCAAATCCACCAGGACCCAATAACCCTCCCCCGAACCAGAACAACAATCCTTTCCTTAACCAACTCAACAACCCCCCAAACCCACCGAATCCTCCACCGCCCGGACCACCAGGTCCGCCGGGCCCACCAGGTCAGAACAACCCTCCAAACCCACCGAATCAACCAAATATTTGGGAAATTCTACCACAGTTGGGTCTGGCACTGGGGCAAACACCAGCGCCAGTGCGTGAAACGACTCACAGTGGTCACCAAAGGGGACCAAACATTAGGTTACCGTGGTTTAGTGGAAAAGAAGACGAGCAAATAGAAAAGTATTTCAGGGAATTAAAACGACTGAAAGCTATCTATGACTGGTCGGACGCCCATCTCCTGAATATGGCGCTGTTAAGCCTAAAAGGAAGGGCCGACGACTGGGCAGGAGCGTTAGCTGAAAGTGAGAAAGACTCATTTGAGAAGCTAGAAGCCCAAATGACCAAGATCTTCGGTGATCGAAGAGCTAAGTGGCAGAAACACGCAGAGTTCTGTGGCCTTAAACAAGGAAAAGACCAGAGCGTGATCGAATTTGCAGGTGTTCTGAAACAAAAGCAAGTTAAAGCAGAGGCGAGTGAAAGCATGATGTTAGCTGTGTTTTTAGAAGGATTAAAACAGGGCGTAGCCAGGCAAGTAGCTATACTGGACCCTAAGTCGTTCACCGAAGCGGTGGATTGTGCAACGAGGCTAGAATCGTTGGACAAAGGCAAAGGGGGAACTAAAATATCTAATGCAGTGAGCGAACTGGCTGGAAGCCAAGAATCAGAGGAGACCGCGGCCCTAAACTCCATCTCCGAACGATTTGGAGTGGTGCTGGCCCGACTGGAGGCCGCTCCATGGTTCCAGAAACCAAAGCCAGGGCAAAGCGGGACTCCCCAGAGTGGTGGTAACTTTAAACCGCAAGGTTATGAGAGAAAAGATAGGTACGAAAACCAGAAAGGTGAAAGAAATTCAGATCAGAAGCCTAAATCCAATATCGCCCCGAACAGAGAGGCAGATAAGGGAAAGAATCTGCCAACTCAACAGAAAGTAGAGAGACCCAGGTTGCCTTTTGATGAAAGTAAGTTTTGTATCATTCACCAACAGCATGGTCACTCTACAGAAGCGTGCTTGTGGTTGAAGAATAGGTTGAGGGAAAAACCCCCGCGGATCTACAAAGATAGCAAAGCCAGTGGTACCGAACAAAAGAATCAGGGAAACTAGAGGAAGGGTCCGTTCATTCCACGATAGAATTAGGCGCAGTGGACGGACCGGCTAGGAGAGAGATAGGAGACGAAGCATTTTTCTTAACGTTAAGATTTGATGATCAGAAGGAGGTTAGATCTTTAGTAGACACAGGAGCGAGCGATTGCTTCATGTCCACCCATTGTAAACGACAGATCCCTAAACAATGCATTTTAGATGAATGGAAGGTATCGAAGGGAAACATCAGTTTGGCAGACAACTCGTCTCAAGTAATACTAGAACAAATTAGATGTAAGTTTTCAATCCAGGGATCGGTGGTCTGCTATGATTTCAACATAGTGGACGATCTATGCCACCTAATAGTAATCGGGAGAAACTTATTAACAGTGCTTCGATCAGATTTATCTCTACCAGGCGCAAAGATAGAAGTGTTTTGTGGAAACCCTATAGTTAGCAAAGAAACAGTGAAAATTCCGCCGGAAAATGAATGCATCATACCGGTAACCACTCGAGAGCCGCTGGGATTAGACTCACCGGTAGCTTACTGCGCACCGGCGGTAACCGCACCAGTCCTAGTAGAGGGGTGCGTGAATACGGTGGGAAGCCAGTGGTGGATCAAAGTCATGAATCCACTAGATGAAATCTACCGTCCGGTTGCTTTCTGGGGATGTACTCTCCGGGACGCCGAATTAAATTATTCGGTAACAGAAAAGGAGGCTCTGGCAGTAATTAAAGGCATTAAGAACTATGAGGACATGTTGCAGGGAGCTAAAATCACAATAGTGACTGATCACAAACCGTTGATTCCCCTGCTACAGAGTGCCTACAAAGCCCCGTCAGCCCGGCTGAGACGGTGGGCTTTAGCGTTATCAGATTTTGATTTTGAAATCATATATGAGCCAGGAGCGACTCATTTTCTACCGGACTATTTGTCTAGAGTCTATCATGAGCATGTCCCAGGTGAGGAATATGAGCCCGCTGTGGGATGTGAGTTATTTGAGGCCGAAGTTCAGGATGAAGAGCTTTCTGTGGCTACGGTATTAAACGCGCAACTCCAAGATGCAGAGTGCGCGCAATTGATAGACTACCTGCAGGACGGAGACCTACCGACAGATCCCCTTGAAGCTAGGCGAATAATGGACCAAGCTGATTTTGTAGGAATGGTAGCACCGGGGGTACTATGTAGGTTCAACGTCAAAAGGTATAACAAACACCAAGACCAACTGGTCAGACTAAAACCCCGTATGATAGTTCCAGGAAAGTTAATTCCCAAAGTCCTGAGACTATTACATAATGACATCTTGGCTGGGGGACATGTAGGGATCAGTAACCTCACTACCAAAATCTCTGATAAATTCTACTGGCGGAACATGAACGCCGACATAGTAGACTATGTGAAAGCTTGTGAGACCTGCTCTCTGAGGAGACGGGCTCCGCATTTCAAGGCCCTAGCTAAGTCTTGGGAGAGACCAACCCGACCCTTTGAGGTGGTACAGTGTGATTTCATCGGGCCACTAAAGAGGGCTAGGGATGGGTCAAAATATATCATGACCTTCATAGACCTACTAACAGGTTGGCCGGAGGCTTTCACCACGAAAGACTCCACTGCGCAAACCGCGGCCAACTGTTTCCTAACCGGGATAGTGTGTCGGTATGGACGGGTAAACCGTCTGCACACAGACCGGGGGGCGGCCTTCCTCTCAGGGCTATTCAGGGAAATCACCACACGACTAGCGTGCAAACAAACGTTCACTACCGGGCGAATGCCGACTGGCAACGCTCGAGTAGAAAGACTACATAAAACCATTGAAAACCTGATTGCTTATTATATCCCTGACGACCACTGTAACTGGATCGATCTACTTCCCATTGCACTATGGACAGTTAGATCCACAATCAGTGTACGGTCGGGATACAGCCCGCACACCCTGCTGTTTGGCAGAGATCCAATCAGTATGGGAATGCCTGAGCAGGGAACAATTCCTGAAACGCTGAACGACTGCGAGTTTTTCATGCAAACCAAGGATAATATTGCTATGTTTAGGAATATGGCTGAAAGGGTAGTTCAAAACTACGAAAAAGATCTGAGGCTGCGAATTGATGAGCGGGCGCGGCCCACTCAGATGTACGAAGGTGATATGGTATACATGTACGACCCTTTAGCTAGTGAAAATAAAGCGTCTAAGTTCTCAAACAGGTATACTGGGCCATTCAGGGTAATTGAAACAAAAGGAGACCACCTTGTTAGACTAGTGTCTTTAAAAACTGGAAAACAGGTCCCACATCTAGTAAACATTTCAAAACTCAAACCTGCACATGGGCCTTGGTCTCCCGCCGTCCCTCATAACATTCCCAAACTGGTGAGAGAAGCGAAAATCACTAACTCAAAAGGGGCAGATCCTGACCGAAACCCTGAATTGCATCACACTCCGACGGGTGAAATCGCTGAGGAAGATGGCGAAATAAGGGGTGCTGAGACTGAAAACTCAACGGGAACGACCGGTCCCCGTGAGCATGATGCAGTTCCTATGACCAGGAAGGTACCTACACAAAAACCTGGTCCAAGTCCCACTGATTTAGCAGAAACGGATGGGCAAATCACTGATGGTCAGGGCACCAGTGCGGACACCGCGCTGTCAACAAACTTATCCTTTGTTCCTAATAAAGCCGCCTGTGAACGGGGAACAGCTGGCGCTAATGGACAGAGGAAACGCAAACGAGCTAAACGAAGGGGCAAAAACCAGCCGTTGGAGGGGAGATCCCCTCCAGGCAACAACAAGCCCATAAAACTACCCTGCGGTGATGTGCCGATCTTGGATACATCGGAACAGAGCCCAGAAAAAACAGTAAAGGACCATGTCCCGACGAAAGGTGGCTATAACCTACGACGGAACCGCCACCCTAACTACGTCGCTCTGTCCAACGGCGGGGAGAGCGACGACATGGATGATTAATGCAGGAAATTTAGCCGCCCTGTGAAAATAAAGGTTCGACGGAGCGGCACCGTTAGCATCAGCGCTAATGGAACAGGTGGTCTGCCTCACGGCCACCTCGCCGCGCCCAGGGGCGTGGCAGAAAGGGAGGGTGCGCACACCAAGAGAGATGCCAGTGGTTTGGCGTCATCTCTTGGGACTGGATGCAAGCGTTCCCCCCTCCACCTGAAACAAGATGCAGCTCCAAATATGGAGACGGCATGGACAAGCGGATCGGTTATAATTTCGTGGGATCCGCGCCGATCCACCAGTCGGTCCGCAACTCTGCTCCTAGACGGTCACCTCTGCTGCAGGTGATTGTGCGCGCAACCCAGCTCGGGAGGAAACGGAGATAGATATTGATTCTATCTCTGAACAGAAGTTGGAGATAGAAATTGTTCAACTTCCGACTTCTCCTGGAAGGAGCAGAAAGAGAACTTAGCTGGGACACTGATCCACCGACTCATGGGGAACTGTCTAGCCCTCCGGCCACATAGCAATCCAAAGGGAACCACTACTTTCCCTGCGGACACGGAGGGAAGGATCATCGTCCCCCTGAGAAGGAAACGGATTAGCCAGCCCCACCAGAGGGCGCTGCCTACCAAGGGAAGGTTCGTTGGGCCATTCTTTTAGGATTTTACCAAATGAAAGAAAAGGCAGTCGAGAAGGAGAGTACTAAGAAACAACCGGCTCAGACCCTTAGGCGGTGGAGTTGGCCGGGCCGGGGCGGTGTCCGTCCGGACTCGACCGACGCCGGGATTGCCCGGAAGAAGCCAAGGACACCAGCCCGGCGGCCCACCAGAACGACCACAGGCGGAGCCAAGAGGTCCGCTAAATCGGCTCCAGCCAAAAAGAAGACAGCAGATAAAGACTTCTACAATTTATCTGAGGTGAGTGACTCGGAGCCCGAGCCAAGGCTAACGGCGTTGGCCAAGCCGGTTCAGAAGGAGGAAGCGGCCAACCAACCGGTGCAGATACAGGCCGGCTGGTTCTGGGACCTTACGCAACCACTGTTCCAACTATTTGAGACCGTTGACGAAATTAGGAGAACAGTAGGACTGGATGTGCCAAAATCAAACAAACAGTTAGCTGAGATTAAAACTCAGATAGCTCCTTTCATTCAAAGGACCACACAAAACTCTAAATGCGTCAAGGAAAGTACCAGCCTACAAACAACACGAGGCGGCCGACCTCTGCCCACTCTGGAAAGGCGATCGGGAGGGGAACAGCTAACCGTCGCCGCTCCAGGACTAAAAGTGGAGGTAGCACCCGTTCAACACGCGCCAACCCCACCGGTGGGGAACGGGCCAGCGGGAGCTCCCCTCCTCCACCACTTACAGCCTGCGGACCCCGCTTGTTTAGACTTGAGCAGCTTGACAACGAGCTGCAACGCCAATCCCTCACCACTGCTATGGAACCAGCAGCAGTGGACGCCAACCAGCCAGCCGGGGGGCCCACTGTGGCCGAGCCCACTCCCAGCGACAAACCAACCACAGGTACCGAACCCATACCCCTCGAGCCAACCATCGTACGATCCAACGGGGGCCGTTTCGGACTGGAACCTACTAGGCCAAGACCCCTCAGAGCAATGCGCCCATCGTCCTGCGAACGTATGAGAGGCTTGAGAATCACGGTCACCAAGGACTAGAGCGGGATCATCAGGCGAGTGGTAAATGACAACGGGCACAACCTCTACGAGCATGTCCCAAACTAAAACGGACCAGAGGACCCGGGAGGAGAGCATATTTCAGCGCATGGATGATAGTAGTGCGCAGGAAAATAAGGTAACTTTGCTGTGAACATGTTTTAGATAAACTGCAAAATTAACTTTCTCAAGCTATCGCTAAGGCCAAAACAAAGACAATGAAGTGGCTAGTGCTGTTCGTATTAGCTATAATAGGGGGCATTAGGGGAGTGCATAATGACTCCAACCCACCTGAGGGGCTAGCCCCTAACGCTGAAGTGATAGCTTTAGAACAATATGGAGTAGTGTTAAAACCAGGGAAGTTAATGTCCACCGCGGATATAACACACGTCCGACAAGGCTTCCTAATCACTATTCCAAGGAGGCGCTCCTTCAACAAGGCTACCTTTGGCCAGGTCTGTCACCGATATCTACAGGGAGGAGACGCCCTCGATCGGGCCTGCTACCATATTAGGTCGCTGGTCAATTGGATGGATCAGACGTCGCAGGCGCTTAAGGGTCGGTACCGAGAAGTTCTTAATGAAACCTTAAGTTCCCTAATAAAGAACACTCAACAAGACCTTCAAAATCAAGAGTCGGAGTTAAAATCAGGTGGAAGGGTCAAAAGAATGAAGAAGTTGCCCACAATGCTGGACGATCCAGGATGGCCGACCTTTCCTCTTCCAACCTCTTGGAATCAAGGGCTGGCAGCTGATGTCAAATATAACAGAGAATTGATTAGAGTATTGCAAGAATCTTCGAACCAAATGATCGAAGACTTGGCTCTGATGAATGAAAAACATGACGAGGCTGTCGAAAAGATTAACAATGTCGTGATAGGCCTACTGGACAATCTAAGATCACTAAATAAGGCACACAACACGACTCGCCGGAGGATGAAACTCGTGCAACATAAGGTGGATTGGATGGAACTGTACCTGAATATGATACCGGTCGCTCTGGAAGACAAGTTAGGAGAGATGGTGTATCTTCAATTAATGGTAGAACAAACTCGCGTGTTCAGGAAAGGTGTACAGCGCCTGACGCGGGGCCAGCTGACTATGGACTTGGTACCCCGCCAATATATGGTCGGAGCGGTCCAGGAAGTGAACAGATACCTGAAGGGGATCCACCCCAGGTTCCATGTCGCGTTCACAGATCCTTCCTTCTATTACGAGAACAGTCAACCTTCGTTCAAATTCAATGAAACCACTCAGGAACTAATAGTGTATGTAAGGGTGCCTGTGGTGGCTGATGAACATTTGTTCCGGGTCTACGAAGTACTAACTTTTCCTGTGCCAGTGACGGTTAGGGGGCGACTTAAGAAGGACGCTCTCCAAATTGTTAATCTACCCAAAAATGTCGCCATGTCCATGTCCCGCCAGTATTACGTACCATTGGCTAGTGGCAGTTGGTCAGGTTGTTATGGACAGACCATCACGCTCTGTAAGGACCTACCCTATATGAAAAAGATTACAGACAACACCTGCACTGCTGCGCTACTGAGGCGCGACGACCTAGCGATCCAAGAAAAATGTGAGCTGGACTATCTACTGGAAGCAGACTTCGGAGAGATGGCAGTGTACCTAGACGACGGAGATATGCTAGTGGTCAGCGCCGACACCCGAGGCCAAATGATTTGCAGAAACCAGCCTGCGGTCGGAGTGAACATAGAAAATTACGCAAGGGTTCAGGTGGAATGCGACTGTGCATTCCAAACACAAGGAGCGTGGATACCGTATAGCTTGCGAAATTGTGACCGGCACACCAGGATCACCACGGTTGTGTACCCACATAATGACCTGTTGGAAGCAGCAAGTCGTGTGAAGGGGTGGGACATGAATTTCACAACGTCCAAAAACGAACCCACTATGTTGGAATCAGACCCTATCCCTGAAACAATTAGGAAAGACCTGCTGGAGATCGAGGAAAGCCTGAAGGCCAAAATACCTGTAGCCTCCTTGGCCAAACGAATACAAAAACACCGTAAAGACTTGGCCAAGGGCATCAAGAAAGCGACTGACCGTTACGAGGTAGAGAAACACGCCCCGTGGTTCTCTATAGGTAACTTCGGAGGTGGGTTTGGTCTCCTCACCATCTTCTGCGTAGTGGTGGCTGTGACAATTATTGGATGTGTCCTCTGGAAATGCTGGCGGAACCATCAAGGTAAGGCTGCCCTAGCCGGACTAACCATGACCTTACCTCGGGCCATGGCCTTGGAGACGGCGGACCCGGAGAAACTGTTGCACCATGAAAAGGCACTAACTGGGTGTCCAGACGCGACCGCCAACCCCACTGCAGTGGCAGTGCTGGCTATATTATTGGCAGTACTAGTCATCACTATAGTGGTCCTCGTGTGGCGAAAGTGGAGAAATATTAGAAGAAAGACTGTGGATGGGTTGTACGTACAGTTTGCCAATCCACATATGATAGAAACAATCTTCCTAGGCGAACTGGCTATGCCCTCAGACCACACTTATACGGAGGGCTATGTGCTCATTAGGGATCTACTGGTGACCCAGCTGTGTCTGAAATACACTCTGACAGTTACCTGGGGGGCGCAGCTGATGGGAGCAGCGACTAGACCTGGACAACACCCATCTAAGGTGCCACTACCCGACACCCTGAGGGTATCTAAAAAACTAGCCCGTCTGATGATGAGTAACTTAAAATACAATACCAGGGCCAGACTACTGAGATATTCCTCGGGGCTAGCCACTCCTGTACCCATGGGAGTACCTCGCCTCATCGACGCAGGGTGGTCCGATGTCGGAGCGGACTGGCCTCAACCGGTGTTGGGACAAGGAACAATGCCTAACGCTCCTCCTAGATCGACCACGCCCACCTCAGCAGCGACCGGAACAGGATCTGCACGAAAGACAATAAGGCCAGGGACATCCGAAATAAATCCAGGAACGGTTTATGAAGTTATCATATGACAATGTAACGAGTGTTAAAACCTGACCTAGTGCTGTACAGGTAAAATTGGTGAATTAATAACACAAAGGTACGAATACTAAAACTAAAATGTTACAGGAAGTTCGCTGGGCAATACCTGTTTGGGTAGGTAGGGTTCTGTTGACTAACCTGATCAATAAGGATTCACCAGTCAGGGAAACCTGGGTCGGGTAGGCTGGTCCAACCGTCTCTCTATGGACCCATGGGTTATCTAAATTTCTCTCAAGTCGAGTGTCCCATGCCCGGTAGCCTAGCTCAACACTCTCATTGTTATTGATTTGGCAACTCTTTTAAAGTAGGGAGCCATTTGGAACCGATCCTAGTGTCGCGAAATTTTAGCATTTAAAAAAGATACTCAAAATTCTGTATAAAAACTAAGAGCGCTCAACGGGACCAAATGCTCCCAACGAGCGAAGTAAACTTCCCCAAGCAAGTACCATCTACACCTGACCCCTGTGCTGTTGTTACCGCTAGGATCGGGCTGCAGTACAGGAGTCACTTGGGGAACGCCACTGTCTATTCTTTAGCATGCTTACATATATACTCTTCTCAAAGATGAGGGGGTTGCACAAGCAGCAGGAGCCTGCCCACAGGCCTGGTGTCAGTGGTGCCTGACAGGAGGCAGGACGTTGGGGTTACGCGTCACTGACGCTGCGAAGGGCACTGGGGTGGACGCCCAACCATGGCAGTCACTATGCCCCGGGTGGATTGGCTCCTGACAAGCGGTCCCTTCATCACAAAAAAAAATCGACGAGTAGAAAGAAATTTACCTAAAAACTAATATATAAAGCAAACCAATATTTGTGTAACTAAGAGCTCTTCCTCAGGGAATTTTGGACAAAATATAATAAGAAAGCAGTATAATTAGTAACATTCTCAGGGGAGACGCTCTGTGACAGCACACGAGAGTACCTTATACGTGGCTCGTTTGCTCCTGGCATAGACACGCTGCAGCGACAAGGATATGTGCAAATCCTGACAAGGCGTGCTATATTTGGGAGCTATAACGGAGGTCACAAGGAAATGTAGTTACGGGACAACAGCGAATTGGTGACATTCACAGGGTGCTCGGCTCTCTCTCACTATATCGCGACTCCCTCAGACGGGACAAGCCATCCCTGGGGGGGGAGAAGCTGTAGCGAAAACTCACAAGGCGGTGGAGCGAGGTGCTGTCCTTATTAATAGCCCCGTCGTCTTGGTTATGTGTAAATGACCACTGGATCACCGTATGTCTTAGGTCAAAGGATCCTGACTTTAACATAAAAAAAGTCAGGATCCAACGACAACTAGTATCAAGAAGAAAGAAAATAATGAACAACTGCCCATAATTCAAGACTAAGTTATTTAGACCACTTTTAGACCAGTTTTAATCGGGACAGAGACAAAACGGCAAGAAGTCAAGTTTCGACCCGGGTAAAAATTAGAAATAATTAAAATTAATAAAGGAAATGAGCGGCTTCAGAGCTGACCGCCGTAGAGAAAAAAAAAAAAAATAAATGAATAAAAATTAGTCTTGACCGCCGTCGTGGCGCTAAAAGTATCCAGGTCTCCGCTCAACAGTTGAGCTGAAGAGGGGGGACATGGACTACTGATTCCCTGATGAACAAGCTACAATAAACTTGGTTGACACCCAGAGCTAATAAGTTTACCCGATCTATTAGAAAGGAGATAAAAAATTCTAACTCTATCTTTAGCACTACCTATCCCTGCCCTGCATGCGCATAGTTAGGATAAGCTGGGGGCGGAGTATTTTCAGGAGTAGTCTTGACTCTCCACAAGAGAAACGGGCATAGACCTGAACAAGAAAACGGGTTTAACCTTGTACTGTACTTCGGTAAAGGCCCGACTTACTAGGTGCTGTCTGGAAGTAAGTGATCTAAGGAGATGCATTTACACATCTCTATAATTTAAAGGGGGTGTAGGCTGCATATTAAAAAAAAAAAAAAATATATATGCAGTCTGCTCCCAATTATAACAATGGAAACTCGGTGCTACCCATTCTGGTCCTATGAATGGGAGAGTACCGACAAACCACGTGTAACTAATGAGGACCGGGAATCAGATCAGAAATGAACCTGAATCTGAGACCCGATCCTCTAGTGATAACAAATGAGGAACGAATAATCTCAACCTCCTTTGTACAGTTAGTTACCGAGAGGGATGAGCTCCTCAAAGGGTAGCTAACAACAGGCGGCAGTGGGCCCGCAAGGGTCCGGGGACACGTTAAAACTTGTACTATAGTGCTGGGGAGAGACGTACTGAAGGCCCCCGTGTCTAGCGAAGGATGAATTAACATCCTACTGTGGTACCGTCTAGTCGGCGTACATATCGGGCTGCTGGGTCTCAAGGGGCACATACGACTAAAATTTAAATCCGATTCAGAGCTAATGGGTGCGGGGGAAGGCCAATCCCATACGGCAGAATCCACTAAATTAAGGTCTATTAGGTGTGCACCCGCCAGTAAGTGGTATGTACGTGGTACGGGGCCGACAGACCCCACCTAGCTCCTGACAGCTCAGGAGTGAACAGGCAAGGCCAGTGAAAACGGTCAAAGTTCAGTGTGGGTTGGCAGATTCACCTGGATCAGACCGTCGGTGACCACCCAGGGTGACTTGGGACCGGTAATCGCTATCGACTGGGTCACTGGCCGGTCGTCTCTGCTCTGCTGGTAGGTCCAAGATCTCCCGGTAGCAGAGAGGGCTCAATGTACAGTCAGGCCATGGTAAAGCTAAATGCTGCATGTCCAATACCCTATTATTGGATATTGTGGGTTTAGTTGAGCCATGCTCTCTGTGATCAGAACAAGTTTGAAAAGAACCATCTGGGAAGCAGAGAGAGCCTTATGGCTGGAAAGGGTTCTAGCTCAGGCGCAATCCACTATGTCTCATGACATGGGGGAAGGCCAAAGGAACCAAGCGACTTAATGTCCTTTAATGACATTTATAACTCACGGAATGAAAACGCTACCCCCACCGCTTGTCATGTTGGTTTTTCCCATGTGATGTAGAGTATAGGGTAGACAGTGAGGTGTTACTGTTAACGTAGGTGTAATATCTATTCAGTGAACCGTTTGGAGTTAGTGGCGCACCCGTTGGCATTATCAGAAGGGCGCCACTACCCAATATAAAGTGGAACTCGGTCTTCAAACCCCAGGCTGAATGTAGGGGGTGAACGCCGAGCTACCACCTGTAACTAGCAGAAAGAGAAGGAATTTTGTCGTAACATAATCATTCAATAAGAACAAACTGTGGTTTTAAAGCGGAGGCTTCACAAAATGGAGTCAAATATGTTAGAACAGTTGTCACCCTTGAAGGGGGTGTTAACTTGTTTACGTACAAATCCTTGAAGTGTATTGGGTAATTATTCTAACACGCTGTACAGAAAGAGTGTTATCAAGAGTATTGACTCTTGTAAAAAAAAAAAAAAAATGACCTCTTAAGGTAAACCACCAGGGATCCAATTCCTATCATTATTCTTATCTCCCCATGAGGTCGGTTAGGGAATCTGAGCGGGACAGTTTTGCATCACATCTCGGGCACTCATGAGGCCTTTGCAGATGGATGTTCTTGTGACGGCTCAGCCCCGACCTGTGGGCATAGGCTTCCACACATTCATCGCAAGGATATCACTGTCTGAAATGTTTGGCAATCTCGGGCACTGATAAGCGTGGCTTCTGCGTTCAATGGAACGGCGCCTACTAAGGCCTAATCTATGAACGTACGAACTCCCACAGTGTTCACACATGTACCTCTGCTTGGGACGCTTGATAATCTTTGTGGTGTTGGTGCCTTTCTAGCTCTTAATAAGGATACCATTCCTTCTTTCACAAGGACACATACAGAATCTTCATCTGGGAATTCATTCAGTGTCTTAGAGACTTCATCTCGGTCTTCTCACAGTAGTATTTTTTCCTCTTCGAGACGACTCTGAACATTAGTACTCACTCTAAAACTTATTCTAACACGATGACATTGACGAAGTCTTGCTGTTAGACTAAAACATGGGATGGGTATCTGTGGCCTTCGCCACTACATCTCAAACTTACCAGGAGTCGCCAACAACTCGTTGGACGGCTCCACCTATGGTGTCGCCTCACGTGACCGACACGTCAATATTTCTTGTACCCTGTAAGGGGAACTACTCATCAAAGAATTCTGTCACAGCCAATCTAATGCTGGGAAGTCTGGACCAAAATACTTGGTCACCTACTGTCACCTAAACTTACCAGGGTGAACACCCTAGGAAGCGCTTGTTACCTAGGGCACCCCATGTGAATTGTTTCCAATGAAGACATTTACATTAATGTCCTGCACGGGAACGATAAAACTAAGAATTCTGTTATGACAAAGATAACACTGTATGAATATAGACCAAAAATGTCCGGTCATCTCTATAAATCTATTGGGGCAGTGCCATCAAATTAACAAGTAATCATAATACAATAACATTTAAAGCCAACACGGCGCAAACTACCCACACACACTGAGAGCCTGCTTGAATCGGTAATGTCAACAAACCACTAGTTAGGAAAACCTCCTATTATCGCCCAACTACGCGCGAAGTAAAATGTTTGATCATGTTCGCCTAAGCAATCCCTCCCACTAAAATAGTAAGCCGAACGTTATTCAGTGTCCAGCCGTGTCACCTCATTTCATTTACATCGCCCTAACATACCACAGGACCTGGAAAAGATAATAAGTTTAGTACGCGAGATCCTAGTTCTCAGCCCGCGTCCACCATCTTGAAATCAAAAGTAAACACTAGGTGGCCACCCACGCTACCCGTTACTAAAATCATCAGCGAAACACAGTTTATGGTTCCGGGAGTGACATCAGCTTCCGGAATACAACCACGTGAAGGCGAGCCGAGAACCACCAAGAAGAATTTGGCCAACAATCTCCTTAAACCCTACGGGTTAGTAGCCTGCCTAACATGCAAAGAACAATAGAAAGAAGGCTGTACTCACCAAGTCTCGGAGCGGGCTGGACGAGGGGCCGTCTCTACGAGGAGGGCGGTGTCCGACGACAAGCCAGCAGGGCGGTGAAAGTGTCCGATTCATCCCATAAGAACAGTCTGGAGCTCCATCAAAAGTGTGATCTGCTCCTCTTGGATATATGAACTTAAGTGGACTAGGTGCTGATCGGGAATTAAATCACCAGAATCACTCGGTGAAAACGATCCGGAATTAAGTGTTCCAATCACAGGCCGGGAATTGGATCATAAAATCACTTGTTTAAAATCAATATAAATCATTATGTACAAGGTAGTGCCGACGGTCTAACGGGGGGCTAAGGGCAGGCGGGCAATCACGCGGCCGAGTGCCCTGGCCCACCGACGGAGGATACGGGCGGACGGCATATAGCCGTCCACCAATCCCCTAAGATCATTAATGTTCATTAAACCGTCCGCTGCGGACCGAGTCATATGCAGGGCTTGTCCAGTGTGGATGGTCGGTACGCCGTACCAGTCGTTCGCGCGTTGTGCTTCGCGACCAATCTTTGGGGCGAGCCGATTAACCCATTTTTGAAGCGACCCGTCGCTGTCGGTGAGGTTCCAGAGACGGGCGTCGAATCCGGAGGGTGTTGCCAAAATAAAGGTGGATGAAATTGGATGGGATCGTATATTCAGGAAGGCTCTGTTGAATAGTTCGGAATAAAATCTCACGGCTTCTTCGGGGCGGATAAACAGTGGAATGAACAGGTCCAGCTCCTGATCCCATGTAAGGATGTCCAGTAAGTTTGTCACTACAACTAAGATATCTTCTGGGTGAAGGACATGATGGGCGAAAGCAAAACCAGCCAACTCGGCGGTCGTTGCTTCGACGCAAGGATGAATCACACAACTGTTGCCGGAATCCTTCAGGAGCAGATCAGGGTAATCCTGAAGACCGGCTTCCCGGTCGGAGCAGAATACTGCTACTCGGGCCATACTTCTTCGTAAAAAGATAAAAGTGTTACGAGACAAAACAAAACCACGTCTGTCCTCTGAAAAACGACCGTCGGCACTGATTAAAATGACGTCAAAACGAGGCTAATTTGGAAAACCCCTTTTTGATCCAAAAGATCCAAATTCTGAAATCGGCTAGCATGATCAAAACATCGTATAATTTCTTATAAAATCTGTGCTAAACTAAAGTTTAGGTCCCCAACCAACGTAATCAAGCGCCAGAATTAATTCATATCGGCCCAAAATATCAGGTCGAACCATCAAACTTGCAAATTTGTTCGAAACAGAAATTTGCCATCCGGGCACTTCGCGCCTGAAGGATCCAAATCGAGGTCAAACCTTGGGGGGGAACTCCAGTCAAGCGTCCCGCTAAGTACACGTGTACTAAGTATAGCTGGCAGACGCGTGACAGGAATGGTGGTATTTTCTGGTTCCAACTGCTCGGTATTACTAAACCTGATACAGAGACCTTGTATTTATTGTAAATAATGTTGTTATGATTGAAGTTTGGTTGAAATTTGACACGCATTGTATCATGAAAGTCGTTCGTTCAAAATGTCCGAATTCTCTGTATTGACTTATGTTGTGTTAATTTGTTCTGAAATTGGATTTGATGTACACTTGTTACTCTTAGAAGTTTAAGACAACCCTACACTGTATATATGTTGAGTTCTGTCGACTTGTGTTACAAATTACAAATGTCAGAATCTGTACATGTATGTACTAAGGAAAAACCCAACTCTATCACTTTAAGCACAAGTGTCATAAATCTTCATCCTCTGAAACTGAGTACGCCTGTTTATTAACATGATTATGTCATCATTTACTTGTCATACAATGATCATGATTCACTAAAACTTACCTTGATACCTTATGAACCTGTTCCGCTATTCTTAAGCCATAATATGGACTAACAATACTAGGAACGCTTCCTGAAAATTTTATGTTTATGAACCTTTTCAACGTGATCTCGAGTCTTAGCATGGACTACTGGAAATGTACTTGTGAATTAAGTAAAACTGGACATATGAATGTAACTTTGTTTACAGTTCTTGAAAGAACTTCTGAATTTATCGACACTGTGCTGAATGTACCACGAAAGTCAAAGCCACCCCACCATGGTTTAACAAATATATCCAATCATCAAAATTGGGAGTTCATTATATTCATTTGGTTTGAGCTATGTCGTCCACCTCCTTAAACTCAAACACCTGACCGCCGTCGAATGTACTAATGGCTTAGTACTTTTAATATATTGTCATGATATATAATCCAACAAGGATCAGGCTTGGCAAGTCTACTTCTAGTCTACTTCTAGGAGAAATATCTTACGCTCCTAGCGCCACCTGTTAACCAGTATAAAAGGCGCTGCAAGGTAGGGAGCGAGCAGTTAGTTGGTTAGAAGTTAGTAGTCACTTAGTTTAGTGAGAACATTAGCTAAACATGTTTAGCCAAGGAGTTATACCTGGAGTAAGTACATCGACTCCGTGTAACAGACTGGAGTTTACCAATATCCACTACCTCGGACATAGGATTGTGTTAGAGCTGAATACTAGAATGGTCTAGAAGGCGTTGGAGCAACTCGTGTTCTAAATGTGGTTGATTGCTGATAGGAGATGGGAGGTGGACTGATGAAGACTTATACATGGTGGCTTTGACTCGGGATGAGATGTTTACTGAATAAAAACCCTTTCATATTAAGAAGCTCCCTCATCGTTCATTTCTTTTGAACTATTGGGAAGTGAATGGACAAACTTTAAACGCGGTCTGAATTACTCAGGCATTCTGGAAAGCAACTCATGAAGACTTGGATATACACGAATCTTACGCAGTCTTAAATCAAACATTAACAATAGTTCAGGAGACTGATAACGTTTCTTTTATTAAATTATAAGTGGATAGATTGTGCCAAGATGTAAGAGTTCTGTAGAATGTAACGGTTTTTGGGTCGGAGCTGCAGATAGCACAAGGTTTTTTCTTTTTCATTGACATTTACAAAATGTGCTCTTCCAACAGAGTTAAATTGGTAACGGTAAAAGGAATCGATGAAGAAATTTATCATTTACTTTAAATTAGGATCCTTCCATAAGTATGTACGCACCAAGGGGAGGAGGGGGGTCTGAGATATTTTTTTTAAATGTGCATATGTTCCAGTACAAATCCAATACGTATTTTTTAACAAGGGGGGTCTGAGATTTTTTTAAATGTGTGTATGTCCTAAATGGAACGCCCCTCGGGCATGAAATATGAAATGCAGGCAATGAAACAATTTGTTGAATTCAAAGGCATGAAGATTGTTTTATAGGCATTTTCTAACTTTGACATGTTACATCAGGACCCCCCCCCCCCTTCCAATCCAGGGCCCCCATACATACTCCTTAGTCGCTTCAGATTCCCGTGTAATCATTGCTTGGGGAATGTGAAGCGACTAAGGAGTATGAGCCCCCATATTGCACCAAGGTAATATACCTGAATGTCACGCCCCCTACTGAGCAATGTTACACTTCTAGTAATACCCACCAGGTGGTAGTATGAACTTTGAGTGTCATATACTAGATTATACTGAGGATGTTTTAACAGTGTTTAATAATTTACAAGGCGTTAATTTAAAAAGAAAAATAGTGATACTGTTGTCAAAATAATTCGAGCAATTCATTTTCATCATTGCTTTAAAGTTAACCCTTGATAGGCTCTATATTTGGTTGAAGCTAGAATTCTAAGCTGCCAAAACAAGACAATAATTGTATCGCTTGTTACTACACTTTGCCAAGGGCTGAGAGTTTTTGGGAAGTGCCACTCCCGACTGATGAAAATGTAGGAAATGTAGTAGACACTTTTCCTACAATTTTTCAGAAGCAACTTAGTGAAAACTAACCTAAAGGTATGGAATCCTGACATAAATTTGCATTTGAATAGGTTGAAACTGATAGTAAAAATTAATGCTCTAAAACAGATATTTGAATAATGTCAGAAGAATTGCTTGTGTGATCCCAAATCATCAAAAAGTAGGAAATCCTACAAAAGTAGGAAAAATGGCATTTCTGAGTACTTTAGGAACTTGTTGGTCATGGTTCACTGATTACCACTGCTTTAAATGGGCATGTGGTGGTTTGCTTAACAATTGTTCAGTCAGGTGACAAATATGACGTCACACTGTTTATGATGGTTGGTTGGTTGGTTATTGGTTGCTTTACGCCCTCATTAACTGCCAGGGTCATATCAAAGGTGGTGATGGTGACTGAATCTATGAGAAGGTAGAGACCATACCCTTATACTTTCACCGAGGAACTTTAACGTTCATGGTGCCATAGACAGCTGTTTAAGGGCATAGTACACAAAACACACATGTAATACACCAGGATGTGATTATTCTATTATAGTTTATTTACACATATCAACACATTTACATCTCTGCTATTCACAGCACGAATTTCGGTAACTGAGATTTTTTCAACCTATGAAACCATACAGCAGTATGTCTAGAGAGTTTAATAACTCTCACATAATATCACATATGCTTGTCATTTGTTATTTTCACTTTCCACCAGTAATCTTTTTTTCTATTCATAAGTACCAAATGTTGCTATAGAGATGTATAAAACTCTCTGAAGAGATAGAAGAGTCTGTGATAAATTGAAAAGTCTGTGTCTATTCAAGTATTCAGAATATTGGATGTGGGTTCATTCAATATGAACTTTTACTCGACTAACAGTTTGGTATATCTAAATTTGGTAAACATTGATAATACGGAAAGTTTATTTCAATGAATTTCTCCATAACGTTTCTGCATACATAGTTTTTTAAAACATTCCTCAGCTTTATGATCGCAGACATCTTCAACAATAATGATAAGTTATGCCCTGTTTTGGAAGGGTCTACTTTTTCTTGCCCTTGCCGCCTTTTCCTCCTTTTGGCTTTGCTGCAGCTTCGTCTTCGTCTCCTTGGGCGGCCTTCGCGCGCTTCTTTCCTAGCGGGGTCTTGGCATACCAGGCCTGGAAAATAACATAAGTGATTAATGGAAGAGTTGAAAGTAGGCACATGTGATTTCTTTTGCCTTTTTGTTGTAAACATAATAAAACGGTATGTGGAGTAATCGGCATCAGGGAGTAAGAAGAACATTTATCAATTATTTTGGAAGTTTATCACTCTAATGTATCTTGTGCAAATATGAATATATATAGGCGGATAATAGATATGCAGAACACTACCTAAATAGTACACATACAATACACAAACAACACCAACAGTAGTATACAGCCAGTATACATTCTTTATACAGAGATGCCACTCAGAAAAAATAGATATGGATTTTCACGCTTGAAACTAAAAGGGTAAAGTTATTCAGAAGAAAAAGCTTAATTTCGTATTTAAAAGGCTTAGAACTAATATGGGAGGACTCTAAAATGTACAAGTGCCAATTTAGAAAATAGAAAAGTTAATTTTATGTTCCTACTGAACTGATAGAAAATCTAGAACTCCAGAAGATGTCAGAAAAATTGTATCATCGTTTATACAAACTTCAGATGTCTCTGTTCTCAATTTAAATGCCTCCTAAACTAAATGCACATGTAGTATACAATCAGTGTACATTCTGTGTACTTATTGTACACTTCACATCTCTCTGTTCTCACCTTAAATGCCTCCTCCTCCTCCTTGTAGATTGGGTCCATCCGGGCGAGTGGGGCGATAAACTCCACGGCCTGGAGGGGTTTCTTGTTGAGTTGGGAGATGCGGCGGTCAGTGAGTACCTGTGTGCAGGCGGTCTCCATGTGGCCAGGCGTGTAACCATCTGTTATCTTGGCCAATGAGCTAATGTCAAGGACATTAGTGAGCTGACCGCCATGACGCATGATCATTGACCGCCAGAGTACTGAAACATGGACAGGCAGAAGGATGGATAAGCATTTTTATTATTTCTATATTTAGTTGTATTTCTGTATATTGGCTTTATCTTTTCCTTCAATGAGAAAGACCCCACCATGAGCCATATGCTATTAGGAATTCATGAAACAGAATTTCTGATGAAAAATGACAAGATTTAAGGTGGAGTGTTTTACATTATATAACTAATATACAGAGTTTATAATCAAGAGCCAAGATTGTTCAAGTAAGGCTTTCAAATGTTATCTAAGATACAAGTAGAAATGTCTGAATTATCTTGTAAACTTAAAACCAAGTTTAACTTAAAAAACAAGGAAAAAGGAGAGGAGAGAGAGAACTAGCATTTAGGATTACTCATTTCAAAGGTTTAAATCCATTTAGGTGATGCTAAGGCAAAACTCACAGTGTCGGGAGGCATAGTCTGGCCGGGGAATAATGATGATCTTCTGGTAACAACTGGCCATGGGCTTCATCTCGCCGTCAAATGGAGCGCGCGTCGTGCCAACCAGCAGGATTCGGTCCTCGGGTTTGATGGTCTTCAGGGCCTTTGGCAACTCCTTCTTCAACCGCTTGGGGTCAGACTGACAGGACAAACATGAAGCATTAATATTATTACATTAAACTACATCAGTGTGAAATGGTAGCAGGACCCATCTAGGGTGGGAAAACTTGTGGCCCAATGTAATCCCACTGAACCTGACCAAATTAATGTCTCATCTAGATTTAAAGATCACACCATGAAATTTAGTCACAGGCTTCAAAAGTTATTATAGGAATAGGCTCAAGAATTTGTTTGAAGCAGAACCCCAGTTTTTTATGAAGAGAAATAGGAGGCATATTAATAATCGTTAAATGTTTACTAGGTCAATATAACTGCACAGGGTTAATCCTGCAGTACTAAGAATAAAATATAAGTATAATATCAAATCCTCCTCCTAACTAAACCCTCCACATGCTCCTTACAAACATCTCTGTAATTTTCTGATTGTCATCTGTAGTATGAAGGCTTACCTGTTTAGTACAATAATTGCTCTGGCTACCCAGGGTTATACATTTAGGTACACAGATAAGTATCCTCTTTGGATCTTATTATTGCCAATGCAGTTATGTTACTACTTTTAATTGAAATATTAAGTTCGTTATTAAAATTGTTAAGGTCGGTCTCTTTCAAAACAAGGAACAGAAAAGAAATCGAGTGAGTTTTCAACTCATGTTGGCCTTCGATACGCATTCCCGGATAATGACATGTACAACTATCAACAACGTATATCATCCAAAATGCAATGCCTACAAAGGGACAACTATATTGGTATGGAGAACTCTGTGATATAAGCTATTTTTTCAAACCATATTTCAAACATGATAGGTCATGCTCATTTCAATTTTACATATCAGCATCCAGTGAAACACTACAGAATATGACCTTCAATGACCTTTCAGTTCTGTAAGTTACCTTTTCAGTTAGACCTGTATGGTTCATATACAAAGATAATGGTGACTTTTCGGGCACCCTTATTTCTTTTTTAAAAGGTACTGTAAAGTTTTTGAGAATGTTGTACATCAGATCCTTTAAATGTACCTTATTTGGCCAATATATATCTAATGGAAGGTCATTAAAGGTCTAATTTTGTGAAGTAAAATGCCATGTGATTCACACCTAGACTTGCTACAGGCCTGTCATTTGGGTCTCATCAAAATAAAGGGCTCAATATAGGCCTAACACCTTGAAAAATATAGGGCAAATATAGGCATTAACAGCAAAATACAGGGATTCGGAGCAGGATTTACTCATGCAGTTCAATTAAATTAATTGGATTTACCTTTGGGAATGTCTGTTGTGAAAAAGAGTTTTTGGAAGCAGAACCCCAACTTTTGTATGGAGAGAAATCAGAGAGACAAAAAAGCAGCGTGTATGCTGCAAAAGTGGAAGGTGGGGAATCTTCTGGTTGTGTCCTTCAAATTGAACCTTGTGAAATCTCAAAGATATAGGACATACATTGCAGACTTGTAAAGATTGATGGAAACATTGGGAGAGCTATGAAAATTATAGGAAAATACAAGAAACATGGGGTCAGTGACAGCCCTGTGCCTATGTGAAGTCATTCGCAGACAAGGTGAGATGATGATTGTTGGAGTTTAAGGTCTGCTCAGCAGTATTTCAGCTGTATCAGGACCATTTCAGTTTTCACTGACTTGTACAAAGTACTATGATAGAATGTATGGGGGTGAAAATGATGGGAAGGAAAGGTGGTCCAACAGACAGCCCAAGGAATTGAACCTGAGCCTGCCACGCACAAGTCCCATGCGCTACCCCAAGACCACCCCACCCTTTTGGCAGCAGTGAGTCTAACATACAGATTCTGTGGAACTGTACCTCAGGGTCCTTCTGCAGGTTGTCAAGGTGCAGGAACATGTTAAGGATTGGATTTTCTCAGAGGATGATTATGGAGATTGTGGATTGAGTTTCAACAATATTTTAGCAATATCAGGACTAAGTCATATTTTCTTTACTTTTGGATAAGACTTCAGCAATGTCAGGACCAATTCACTTTCCTTTTTACTTGCAGATTGAATCTCTAGGAATCAGAATGACAGGAGGCAGGGAGGTGCAAGAGACACATCGCCTCTGATACAAGTCGGCCACATGCAAGACTAAGTCATTAACATCTACATCATCATGTTCCAATGTTTTCATGAAGATGTACTGATCTAGAAAGGTAAACTCCACCATCTATTTCTTAACATTCTTAACCAAGATTTTATTGCACAGCTGATTCAATTTGTTATGCATGTAAGTCTGGAAAAAATGGGATAATGCATCACAACTTTCTTTTGATCTTGAAAAACTGTAAATTAAATTTCCTTTCTCCTTTTTAACATAGATGATACTTAAAACACTTGAAATACTTAAAAGAAGGAAAAATTGAAAATCCACAAAGTTTGAAAAGTGCATTTAGACACTACTTTTTAGAAATGTATATGAGAGTATGTGTGCATATCTGTCAAATAATTCAACACTTTTTCCAATGCCTACATAATAATAATAATTTTGATATCAAAAAGATTGTCCAAATTCATCAAAGTACAATAAAACAAAATCCCATGCAGGGCCTTTACAAAGCCTTCTACCTATGGTATTAGCCTTAGATTTAAGACTTGAAATAACAATCAAAAGACCTATAGGCTGTCTTCATTTAGGATGAAGCAAAATTGAAGTCAAGCCTTAGATTAAAGCCTCAAAATGGTCAAAAGACAAAGCATTAGGAAATAGTAATTCAAGCCTTAGATTTAAGCCTTGAAAACAAAGCCATATCAAAAAAATGCTCATTTGCATTTTGGGAGCCAAAGTTGAAGCGAATAGTAAAAAGTAAAAAGCCACATACCAGGTCTGTTTTGGGGAGTTTCTTCTTAAACATTCTCTCGCAGTCGCCGATAAAGAACACTGAAGGTTGAAGGGCTCTGCCCACCTGCAAACACAAATCAATGACATGCCTAAATGCTCTCACTCCTCATGACGCATAACTAATAGTAGAGCGGCCAAACTCAAAAAGAGCCTTATTTAAGGAAAAACCCCAACCGGAGGTATAACAAAGCATGCCATACCTCATTAGAAAGATAAATATCTCAACTTTATGACCTGATAGTTTGTACTAAAAAAAGTGCGTCCCAGCATATCGTAAATCACTGGTTTCCATGGCAACCACCCAAAAATCAGGTAATTCTGAAATCAACACTATTTTTGATATATCTTCCTTAATTATCAAGGTAGAAGCACAAATGAGATATCAAAATTAAGCATTCCTAGAGTTCTATGGGATAGAAGGCTGAAATGGGTTGTCTTGGTTACTGGGTTGCCATGGTTACCAGAAATAACTCCAAAATTGACCATAATTTCAGTTTCTCTTCTCTTCTTGTTACCATGGCAACCGTAAATATGGGTTTAGCAAGGAACAACATATCTCATCTCAACAGTACATATCCCCTCTATATGGAAATGAGTGTTTTTTGTCAAAACAATGATATGGAATGCAGTAAATGGCTGGTTTCCATGGAAACAACTCAAAATTCATGTTATTTCAAATTTAACAGTATTTGGACAGTATCTCCCTTAATATATAAGATAGAAACACAAATGATATGTCAAATTGATGCACTCTGAGAGTTACATTGGATAAGAAACTGAAATTGGTTGTTTCTGTCACTCGGTTGCCATGGTAACCTAAAATAACCTCAAAAATGGTCATTTTTTCACTTTTTCTCTCATTCCCGTTACCATAGCAACCAAGAACATAGATTTTAAGGTATAACAGAGTACAGTCTGTCTTATCTGAAGTGTATTAGTCTCTTGTGTGTATATTTAGGGTTTGTACTGAAATATCTTGAGCATAGAATATAATAAATGACTAGTTTCCATGGTAACCGCCTCAAAAAAATAAGGGTTTCTTAAAATAAAGACTAAAATGGCCATATCTTCCTTAATATTCAAGCTAGAAGCACAAGTGAAACATCAAATTAAAGCACTCTGGGAGTATTATTGAATGGCACATTGAAATTGGTTGTCTTGGATACTCAGTTGCCATGGTAACCACAAATAACCTCAAAATTTACCATAATTTCAGGTTTCCCTCCTGTTTCTGTTACCATAGCAACCATGAATTTAAGGTATAACCAACCAACAACTATCTCATCATAGGGGTAAATGCTCTTCCCTAAAGATTTGGATGAAGTCATTTCAAAACCATGCTAGGAAATATAGTAAATGACTGGTTTCCATGGAAACCACCCAAAAATCAGGTTAGCTAAAATTCATCAATATTTGGGCCATATCTTCCTTAATATTCAAGATAGAAGCACAAGTGAAACATCAAATTAAAGCACTCTGGGAGTTCTATTGAATGGTATATTGAAATTGGTTGTCTTGGTTATCCAGTTGGTATAGAAACCAAAGATGACCTCAAAATTTATCATAATTTTGTTTTCCTTTTATTTCTTTCAACATAGCAACCAGTAGTACAAGCTTTTCAAGTCCAAGAAATACAACGTATGACATCTATAAGGTGTACAGATTTCATCTATAGTCTCAAGAAACAGGCCTGAAGGATAGTCATCACAAGGTTCCAGGTAGATCTTATAGATTCACACATGGTTATAAAATCGAAAAACTCTGGTCTATTCATTTTTATTTTGAGCATATAATATCAAATCGATTAAATATGTGGACTAGGAAAGGAGTTATTGGCGAAACAAGAAACAAAAAGATTTATGACCATGATGCTGATGCGGTCCTCCTGCCATCATCCATGTTGACATACGGAGAGTACTAACCTTGCTGTCGATGCTGATCATGAATATTGACATAATTCTTCATTTTATATTGACCTGGACCAACTCTAAATATTAATAATCCATAATATATCCTCTATAATGCCTGTCAATACTGATTTAAAGGTGTACAAAGGGCTGAAATGTGGAGGATTGAGACTACCGTACCAACCAGGACCACACCATGTTGACATCAGCTGATGCTGTTTTGACAATACCAGTGAGCAGTCTGTGATCCGCCTAAGATGCCATTAACTTACCCATAAGGTGCAATTAAGGTGCATATAAGATTTGCCTATGACACACCAAAGATCACTGTATGATCCCAGAAAGGTTCACCTGAGATGCATCTAAGATTTTTCTGGGATCCAGAAGATGTGCCTAAGATCAGAGATATCATTTTCCCTTTATTTTTTCAGAGATTTCCAGATTTTTGCCAGTTCAGTATGAACATGAGTTTTTTTCTCAACCCAAGTCACCAGTTCTGCTTTTCGATGTATACATCTGTTGTTTCTAATCCATTTAAACCATAGATGTACATTTCCTGTTGAATATGTCCACTTTTTTAGTTTCTGAACAAAAAATCTGGAAATATCCTCCGTAATTTCTGGATATTTCATACCTCCTGAATGGCAACAACATTCAATAATAATTCCCTAAGATGCACCTAAGATGTTTCAATGATGCACCTAAGATCATATAAAGATTCCCATAACATTTGCCCAATTTGCGCTTGAGATTACACAAAGATGCACCCTTAGATCAAAGATCTCCCAGAGATGCCCTAAAGATCATAAAACAGATCCTGCAAAATGCCCTAAAGATGCACCTAAAATTCCACAAAGATCCACCCTAAGAACCAACAAAGATCTCCCTAAAAGATGCACCTAAGATCCCAAAATTGATCCCCTTAAGATACACCAAACATGCACCTAAAATATTATATGATGGTCCTAAGATCCCCTTAGATATGCCTAAGATGCACTTGAGATACCATTAGGATGCCCCTTAGATCCCATAAAGATCCCTCTTAAGATGCATTTAAAATCTCTTTGAGATGTGTCAAGATGTGCCTAAGATTCCACCTAAGATGCCCCAAAGGACCACCTAAGATGCCAATAAGATGCTCCTAAAATGTGCCTCAAAATTCATAGGCCCTGTCGCTTATGTTCTATATAAAACCTCTAAGATCCCACAAGGATTCCCCTGGTAAATGCCTAAGATGTACCACAGGTGTGCCTAATAGATCCACTCAATAGCCTCCCAGATGTGCCTATTATGCACTCAAGTTGCCTATGATGCATCCAACCTCCCACAATTATGCCTGAAAGTCCCCCTAAGATGTCTAAGGTACGCTCTATCCTTTTACCCCTTTATCCCTTCATTGCCTTCCTCCCCTAAATGCCCTACCGATGCCAAATTTTGAAACATGCTTAATATGGATTCACATGGCCATCAGCAGCAGTGTCAATGGTTGGCACCGATGGCTGTGGTAATATGCGTCTTTTGACCTACGTGTTTCCCATGGTTTTAAGGGACTGGAGCTTGTTCCCAGCCTGTCCAGACACCGGAAGGGCAGACACCTATCCCCTCCCCACTATAGAAATGCATGGGAAACATATTTCATTTCCAGTATAGACAAGGAATATAATGTTTTTAGGGGTGGAAAATTATATATTTGGAAAAAGCAAATCCTCATCTGTCCATTGAATCTGATCAAAACACTGGAAACAATTTGGGTAAATATAGGGAGAAATGCTCCATGGTTCCCTGAAAATAACCACCCCCATCCTATGGTGAGATCAGAGGGGCAGTTAGTGGTGGCATTTTTTAGCACCCTCCTGTAGTCAGAGACCTCTACTGACTGATGACCATTTTGTACATAAACCTTTTGACCATGGGGACAAAATGACCCATTAACTGTGTTGTCATGGCTTAAGATTACACCATTACCTAATTCTAAAATGCTCCCATCCCCACAGGAGGTACCAGAACCGAGCTGCTCAGACTGAGGTCAATTCCCCCCTTATGTCTGACCAAGGAACTGTCCTCCCTTCCGGCCCTGAGACCCCCCGGGGGCACCGATATTACATCATCTTCCTGTATCTAGAAAGCCAAGCTAATTGTGCGTGGGTATGCCTTGTTCAGTCAGCGTTTATCAACGGCCGCTCCAATGGGTGGGCTGGTGGGAATGCTGATTCACCCTTCCACTGTCCCAAATCAGTTAATGGGCATGGGGCTTAATGAAAAATCCCCAGCACAAACCTGTCAGGCACTGAGTAAAAGCTATGTCGAAGCATTACCCTCTTCAGTCCCACATACCTGTGCAAAGATATGTTCATGATAATTCTAATCCTTTATGGATTCCTGAAAATAAGACGTTTATGTAACCTCTGACTGCAAAATAAGACGTTTCTAATAGCCTGATAAATGACAGCACCAAAATAAAACCTTATAAAACATGTGTGGGCACCCCGTAGGTGCATCTAATGGTAAGTACTCATGGGATTCTTGGCGATACTTGATTTTTTTTGGTATAACTGTTGGTATTAACAGGGAAACTAGTTATGACAGGTACATTTTGACTCATGAACTTCGTTCATGATCTTCATTAGACATTCATTTTTTTAATGTAAGAGAGTAGTTTTAGATGGTTGTCAATTCAAGCATCTATACTGGTCATCAGTCATATCCTTTTTCTCCAGAAACGCAATGCTGTTGTCCTCTGGTCAAGCCCAAGAGATGAGTTGGTCATTTATGCTAAAGTCACCATTGAAATATATAGGAAATTGCTGGCAAATTCAGAATTTGGAATTTGGCAATCAAAAACCAGAAATACAGAGAAGATTGTAGGTTTAACATAGAGTTCCTATGAAATCTGGGTCCCCAATTCATCCTCTTAGAGATTGAAGGACTTCTATATATGGTCATATTTGGGGGTACACATACTCAACAAACTAGAAAACCTATACGGTCTAAGCTGCCATGCAGTGTGAAATAAATTATGAAAAGTAGGGTGAAGATTGCGAGCATGGCAGGTGCTAGTGGTCTGACCCGAGACTAGTTCAGGGATGCACACATATTTTCCAGGGCAGATCACAGACTGCTCACTGGTATTGTCAAAACAGCATCAGCTGATGTCAACATGGTGTGGTCCTGGTTGGTACGGTAGTCTCAATCCTCCACATTTCAGCCCATTGTACACCTTTAAATCAGTATTGACAGGCATTATAGAGGATATATTATGGATTATTAATATTTAGAGTTGGTCCAGGTCAATATGAAATGAAGAATTATGTCAATATTCATGATCAGCATCGACAGCAAGGTTAGTACTCTCCGTATGTCAACATGGATGATGGCAGGAGGACCGCATCAGCATCATGGTCATAAATCTTTTTGTTTCTTGTTTCGCCAATAACTCCTTTCCTAGTCCACATATTTAATCGATTTGATATTATATGCTCAAAATAAAAATGAATAGACCAGAGTTTTTCGGTTTTATAACCATGTGTGAATCTATAAGATCTACCTGGAACCTTGTGATGACTATCCTTCAGGCCTGTTTCTTGAGACTATAGATGAAATCTGTACACCTTATAGATGTCATACGTTGTATTTCTTGGACTTGAAAAGCTTGTACTACTGGTTGCTATGTTGAAAGAAATAAAAGGAAAAAAAATTATGATAAATTTTGAGGTCATCTTTGGTTTCTATACCAACTGGATAACCAAGACAACCCATTTCAGTCCTCTATGCCATAGAATGTTTTGAGTGCATCTATTTGACAAGACATTTGTGTTTCTATCATGTATATTAAGAAAGATACAGCCCAAATATTGATGAATTTTAGCTAACCTGATTTTTGGGTGGTTTCCATGGAAACCAGTCATTTACTATATTTCCTAACATGGTTTTGAAATGACTTCATCCAAATCTTTAGGGAAGAGTATTTACCCTTATGATGAGATAGTTGTTGGTTGGTTATACCTTAAATTCATGGTTGCTATGTTAATAGAAACAGGAGGGAAACCTGAAATTATGGTAAATTTTGAGGTTATTTGTGGTTACCATGGCAACTGAGTATCCAAGACAACCAATTTCAATATACCATTTAATAGAACTCCCAGAGTGCTTTAATTTGATGTTTCACTTGTGCTTCTATCTTGAATATTAAGGAAGATATGGCCCAAATATTGATGAATTTTAGCTAACCTGAATTTTGGGTGGTTTCCATGGAAACTAGTCATTTACTATATTTCCTAGCATGGTTTTGAAATGATTTCATCCAAATCTTTAAGGAAGAGCATTTACCCCTATGATGAGATAGTTGTTGGTTGGTTATACCTTAAATTCATGGTTGCTATGGTAACAGAAACAGGAGGGAAACCTGAAATTATGGTAAATTTTGAGGTTATTTGTGGTTACCATGGCAACTGAGTATCCAAGACAACCAATTTCAATGTGCCATTCAATAAAACTCCCAGAGTGCTTTAATTTGATGTTTCACTTGTGCTTCTAGCTTGAATATTAAGGAAGATATGGCCATTTTAGTCTTTATTTTAAGAAACCCTTATTTTTTTGAGGCGGTTACCATGGAAACTAGTCATTTATTATATTCTATGCTCAAGATATTTCAGTACAAACCTTAAATATACACACAAGAGACTAATACACTTCAGATAAGATAGACTGCACTCTGTTATACCTTAAAATCTATGTTCTTGGTTGCTATGGTAACGGGAATGAGAGAAAAAGTGAAAAAATGGTCATTTTTGAGGTTATTTTAGGTTACCATGGCAACCGAGTGACAGAAAAAACCAATTTCAGTTTCTTATCCAATGTAACTCTCAGAGTGCATCAATTTGACATATCATTTGTGTTTCTATCTTGTATATTAAGGGAGATACTGTCCAAATACTGTTAAATTTGAAATAACATGAATTTTGAGTTGTTTCCATGGAAACCAGTCATTTACTGCATTCCATATCATTGTTTTGACAAAAAACACTCGTTTCCATATAGAGGGGATATGTACTGTTGAGATGAGATATGTTGTTCCTTGCTAAACCCATATTTACGGTTGCCATGGTAACAAGAAGAGAAGAGAAACTGAAATTATGGTCAATTTTGGAGTTATTTCTGGTAACCATGGCAACCCAGTAACCAAGACAACCCATTTCAGCCTTCTATCCCATAGAACTCTAGGAATGCTTAATTTTGATATCTCATTTGTGCTTCTACCTTGATAATTAAGGAAGATATATCAAAAATAGTGTTGATTTCAGAATTACCTGATTTTTGGGTGGTTGCCATGGAAACCAGTGATTTACGATATGCTGGGACGCACTTTTTTTAGTACAAACTATCAGGCAGGCTGCGGGACATGGTGTACAAATGGAAAAAATTGGTTTCAGCTTGTTATACCTCCGGTTGGGGTCAACTCCCAAAAAGCCTCCTTGGCCGCAGTACTATAAATTCCTCAATGCATGCAGCCCCAAAAAAACTTTCATGTATTTTCATATTGCTAATTCATTTTTAACCAAATCAAGGTGAGAACTAGACCGAATGTTAAACTGAATCGTTGATCAAACCCAACACTACCATTGTCAGTGGGCTTAAAAGATTCTTCAAGGTAATTTAGATAAATTAGGGTAATTCTAAAATGAAATAGATATGCAGAGATAAGGAAATGAATCATTAGAAATAAGAAACTATTAGAGTATGGTATGAATAAAAGATGATGACCAAGTGGCCAGGCCAGGTGCTAACTCATTCTGTTGATTTGTCCCCTATAACAATCCTGCCATTCAGTATTAGATAAATCAAGAAATACCAGAAATACCAGAAAATGTTAAAAATACAACCCACCTTAAATATCATGTGCATGAGCATTTTGAGCCCATCCTTGCCAGGATACTTGCCGGCAAGGTTGGTAGCGGTGAGGTCGAAGAAGTTGGCCCCGGTCTCGGTACAGATGGCGTTAACTAACATACGTTTGCCTGTACCGCGGGGTCCGGCCAGCATAACGGACCGGATCAGGGGAGCCTGCTCATGCACTGCAGGCGAACCTAGGGGAAAACAGGGAATGGCTCATTTAATGCTGGTCATTGAAATATGTATTATGGGGATAATGATTCCATGCCACATTGTGTATGTACTGGGGGTTAGAGAAAGGTTGGAAAATAAGCCTATTTGCTTAATACATGTTTGTTTGTATTTCATAACTTTTGGAGCAATCTTTCAACTAGATTGTCATGATTCATTTTGCTTTACATTAATGTTTCCGTAGAACAAACAAGGAAGCAAAGTATTCTTTTCTTTACAGGGATGTAATTCAGGATTTTGACTATTTCAGGTCTGACTGCTAAGTCACTGATGTTATACTACATTATAATACTTTGATTTCATTCTTTTTCTGAAAATCTTAAATCAGACAATATCTGAAAACTTACATCCTTCTTTTTATCTAAACCAGGATGTCTAAGGCTTATTCAATTACTAACTGAGAAAGTTATACGAAGATGAGCTGACCACTCACCAAGAGGAAGAATGGCGTACTCCGCAAGCAGTCTGCGAACATCGCTGAGTGAGGGCATGGGTTCAATGTTGGCCTGTCGCAGCGTGGTACCCAGGTAGCTGTACTCGCCCTCAAAGTCAGTAAGTACCGTCTTTGGGTAACGCACTATGATGCCTTCTGTGACCAGCTCTTCATACAGAGACTCCATTGTCCTGTAGAAACAAGAAGCAAATTGAAATTCTTAATTACTTAATGGTAAAATCAAACTTTGTATTTCTGCTTTGTTAATGGGCATGCTGCTACTTTGTGATTTTTTTTAAATTTTTTTTTTTGATATTTGGCATACATATTTTGTTTGTATCTTGCAAGATTTGTCTGTATTTAGCTGAATGTGAAAACAGAGATCAAACCCAGGTTATATTTTCCATTGCAGAATCAAAATGTATTGTGTAAACAACAATATGTTCTTCTGTTTTGTACTGGAATAATAACTAGCAGGGACAAAACATTAAACATTACATTCGACAATTCATCTGTGCTGTGACATGCGAAAGATCTTTATTGATGGAGGTGCGGGAACAAGTAACAATGCCATGATTATGATAATCAAGGATCTGAGATTTCTAAAACATAACATGCTCTGGAAGAAAAAAGTGTAAATGATTATAAATTGCAGTGGACAAGCATGCAACTTATACATTTTTATTTGGACCAACTCAAAAATATGTTTCTGTCAGTTCATTCAACAAGAAAACTGGAATGAATATGCTGTGCATCAATAGGATTTAAGTTGTAAAGTTATTGTAACACATGGCCATAGAAAAGAGCATCAAGCAACCTAATGAGTGCCCTGAAAATGAATATAAAAGCATTAGGCAAACCTAATGAGCGTCCTGAAAATGAATATAAAAAGCATTAAGTAACCTAATGAGTGCCCTGAAAATGAATACAAAAGCAAACATTATCACTTTCAGCATTAAAAATTAATAGAAGAATCTGTTGTGTAGGACTTGGTAAGGTGTAGAAATAGAAGAGTCCACCAATATGCTGCAGTCATTTCAAGAATGCTGGTGGAGTGATTGGAGCATCAGTCCTGTGCAGGTACCTGTGGCTGGTGAGATCTTTGTCACGTCTACGCCGACCCCCAATTCGACTCTTCGGATTGGAGCTGAGAGTGCGGGTCTCAGGGCGGAGGTTTATATTCTCAGGGTCGGCTCCATTCCTTTACCATATGTCAAGGGTACACATTTGCAGCAGAATTAAAGAAAAGATTAGAGGTTAGAGGTTATGATTTTTTGGTATATATATGCACATGATTAGTTTTGTCAAATACTATAGGCAAGGTCAGAAACATGCTTTGATGGCTTACTTAAATCACAGATTATTTGGTTAAACTCATGCAACTCCACCTTTTGAAAAGATGTGTAGATATTGATTTTTATGTTCAACATTGTTAATTCCCAAATAAATATAATATATAGATGCTGAGATACTGATTTTTTTAAAGAATGGAATCTATGTATTGGATCTTCAGCATATGAGTTAATGACCCTGTATTGCCAGTGTGGCCTATAAATTTAAACAGATATCTATCCAGAAGTGCAAGCTTTAGCAAATGCATTTTAAATATCTAGTTATTAGAAAAAGAAGGATTAGACATTGGGGGAATGATTATATTTCTTAACAAGTTATTTTAAATAGGAATTATAGGTTAATTGTAGCTGCAATAGGCCTATTATAACAATCTTAAAACAATGATGTCATATCAAAGTAAAATCTTATATGAACATATTTATGTTGTTTAGGCCGAACTGAAATAATCCAATATTGTAATACCAAAATGATAAGTTTTAGTTTTCTATGAACAGTTTAATTTGTATATTGAACAATGAAATTTGACCTATGCCTTGAAATACATAATTCTAGATGGATGTTTGACAAGCATAGCTATTAGAACTAAAAAGAAATATCACAGTAACTATGAGTCCTTTGGGGTAGTTACTATGCCAATTATTAATACCCAGTAGCCAATACAGTATGATATGTTCCCACTGTATGATGTGTATCATTGAATCAAAACTTGAACACATGGTATAAAACTAATTCAAGATTTATAATTCAAGAGAGAGAAAAAAGACTGAAAAGAAAAGAGTTTCTGGATTCTTCACATCAAAAACAACTTGGACACAAAGATTAGTTTTTCTAGGCTACAAAGATTGAGTGAATGAATTCAAAGATAAAAGGTTTACAAGATAGTCATGGCACATTAAGCATTGTTTAAAAAGAAATAAATGTGTAATGAAATATCTGGAAACTACTTATCAACATGTAAAAGATGTTGATTTCAAATGTAAAGTGAAAGATAATGCTTCAGTTACAGCATGATATACTATAATTAGTTAAAGAAGAAAGACGTCATAGCAATAAGTACATTCCTGAGATACACCATGAAGATTCATAGAACTACAATATTGTTCAATTACATACCGATGAACTTTTCTTTTTTAAAAGAAAGTTAGATAATAGTATGAATAAAAACATGAGGATTATTTACCTTTACTGAATATTTCTATCCTTTTATTTAACTGATATTTTATTCTAACTGATATTTGGTATAAGGTATTTTTCTATTCTGAAGAATTTCTTTGTAACTCATTGCTCAAAGATCTTTAGATTTAGATTTATACATTTATGATAAATAGGACCATGTGACCACACATTTAAGTGCATAAAAAGGAAGTTGTGTCCTGCCAAAATGATTGATTATTCTGAGATGAACGCAATGTGCAACACATTTTTAACATCATGAAAGCATCAAAGAATATTTGGCTTAGATAGCCACTCTAAATATTACTCTAAAGTTGAGAATAGATCAATTACTGGTGAGATTTATAGCATAAGCTTTAGTGACAGGTTCACCTTTATAACTGTGAAGCATCACAAACTAAATATTATGAATGGTAACTCACTCGACGTTCCTACAAAACATGCGAAAGCTTAAAGTTACTTGCGAACTTAACATTTATTGAACTCAATTTCACATCTTACTTTATGTGAGATCTCTTTATACATGTATTCTGGTTGTATGTATATGAAAACACAATACCGATTGACTGTATCTATGTCGTTACGTAACTGTGCCCATGTTGATACATATGTTTGCATTGAATGTTCACAGTAAGCAATTACTACATCCATTCACATTGACAAATGATAAAAGTTTGTATACCATTTGCTGTTGAAGAGAGCGAACAAAAGAAAGCAAATTGTAACTGCAAGCTCAATAGACATTGTAAGTTTGATGGTGGACTGTTTTTTAAAGGTCTTATGCAAAATTGTTAAACAATTTTGGGCAGTTTGCATTTCATAATCTCATGAGGACCTTTTTTTTTCTTGCAATCCATGGAAGTTGTCTTCACTTTTGGAGCTATTGGTCCACCTTATGGAAGTTGCAGTCCTAGCAGAGGTTTTTCAGGCTCTAGCAGAGGTTTGATTATGAATCACTTATTTTGAAATTTGTGTAAGCTTTCCATAAGGAACTCATAGATCTTCTTACCAACAGATTAATCTCTAATTGAAAAGTATGAGCTTGTCCCTAGAGGGGCCAGTAAAATAATTAGTTCTTTTAAAATGCCTAATTATAAGAGATAAACTATTGAATTTGATGTTTGTTAACACCTCGCGGACAAAGGCACATGAACTGGTCTTATCATTTACCTAAATATTGGTATTTAGGATAGAATGAGATGTCATTTCAAGCTCGCTTGGATTATCATTTGGGATAAATGGTGATTGATTTCTTATTGAATGTGAGTGTGAAAGTCACCTTACATGGTGTTTTGATTTAAGTACAAACAGGTTTTGTTTTAAGTGGTTTACTATAGTGAAGTTGGTGTGAAACAGTTGCTATGGATCACTATGTTTATTATTCATGTGTCTCCACATTGCCTGAGCCAAAATGGGCGACTTCACTTCATATAGGGTCATTGTACACAAAGCCCCAATCTACTCTTCCTCTTTAAGGACAGATCCAGGGGGGGGGGGGGGGGTCCTGGGGGTCCTGACCATCCCCCTTTTGGTGGACCCTTATACTACAAAAAGAGAGGAAAATGCCATGATTGCACGCAGTTTTAGTACTAAGCTCCCCCCCTTTTTTTAAATGCTGTATCCACCCCTGACCCTTAATGATAAAGGCACATAGACCCTTTGGCTAATTCAATCAAATGATGACTATACATGACAGAAAGGTGTTAAGATATTAAGGGTAGACAAATTAGGAAAGTTTACTATCCAATTAATAGGTAAAGTAACAGTTAAAGTATGTTTTAGTAAAAGCTGTTTTTCCTTTCACACTTGTTCTCATATATTAATTGCCCTACCGGAGGTTTAACATGGTTCATTGGTGCAGAGAGTGTTAAATACTGAACCTGATGAAAATGTACTTGGATATTTGAAGCATCACATCTTAAATATGTGTTACAACATAGATGATGCAGTGGGAACATTGTTATATGGAAAACGTGCAAACTGTATGGATGTAAGTGATGTAAATGTTAAGCTTTAAACTGTGCAAGAATGTTTCTGGGAAAGACTTTATGCCTCCCACATGATCAACAATCTGTGTACACAATGCAGATTATCAAAGAAGCTTCGGGAAGGCAGATCCTTAAACCAAGTGCATGTCAGCAGAAAGATACAGATTGTGACCTGCAGAGTAGACTGGTCCTAACATGCTAAATCTGATGATGATAATGTTCTAGTTTAACATCCAATCACTAATTTGTGAGCCAAACAAGGGCAGCACTCATATTTTTGACCGGTCATTGAATCTATGACAGTGAGAAGGCAGGGTGACAACTTGCATGGCCCAGAACAAAACACGAGACTGTCTCATACGCTGCAATGTCTGATAGTAAACAGGGACCTGGTAATATATAAATTTTGCAAAGATTCACAAAATGCAGATTGAGACAAAGAATGAAAAAAGCAGGTGCTGAGTGAGGGTGTCGGTGTCGGTGACGGCCCACCCACCTGTTCATCCACGTCTCCTGTCTCTCGTCATTGAGAATATCCATTTGGTCTTCTGTGTCAGAAGATTGGCAAGCTCCACTGGTATAGCTGTAGCTATTTGCCAGCATGTAAGGCAGATACATCAGTGATATATATTGTATACAGTAATTTTACTTCCCAAGATTTTTTGTGCCTCTTTCCAGTGTATCAATCAAAAGTTAAGACATAATTTATATTATCATTGATTGTTTACTGGTTTATGATTCTTTAAATGGCTTAACATTATGTTACCAAATTTTCATTGTGAATGATGGGAGAAGGAGTTATCTGCAATCATATTGGGTTGTTGTTATGGGATTCCCATCTTCTCCACTGATTCAATTCAATAGGGCTATCAAATGTAGGTCTTCCAAAATGAGCTACATAAAATGTATATTATACATTGCATGCAAAAAAGGGATAAAGAGATCTAATGATTACGCAGGACAGCAGTTTCTCCATACAATTCAGGAACAAACTAGGAAATTAAGCAAATTGTCTTTTCTATAAAAAGCGTTTAGATTTTACCAGCAGAGAGAAGAATTGAGGAGTATATGGCAGGGAAAAAATAAAGAGTAAAATTCAACTTCTCATGGTCTGGGAAAATAGATGTAGAAAAGCACTGGACAGGCTAGTATGAACCCAGCCTTGCAGTTCAATCAAAAGAGGCAGCACTATTGGGAGTATTAAAATTTGTCTCATCATGCAATCACTACAAAGACTTTGATTTACCGAACGCGTTTCTTTTGCTTCTCCTTTTTCACTTTCTGAGATTTCTCCCTGTTGGGGTATGAATGTGATACTATATCGGGGCATGAATTTAGTGTGAAGTGCATATTTTGAATTTGCTGTATTAAGCATTGTATATTTATAGATGGTTGTAATGAAATAAACATCACTGATAATTATTTCCTTGCTTAGATTACAGGAAAAATTCTATACAAGCATATATATACGGACAATATTTCAAAAAAATTCTGCTTTCCTCCTTGGTCTTCACATTTTCCAGTCATCTGAAAATATTTTGATTAGTTAAAAGATAATAAGAAAAGTATTTATCATTCTCCTCTGCTCTGAAAACAATGAAATATGGATAGTTCTTGGCTGTATCTTGTTCTGAATGTAATTGGCTGATAAGCAGGGAAGTGCTCTGAAATAGTAGCAAGTTGGAAAGATCAATTATCAAATCATCCAGAAGAGTTCGAAACATTTTTCATCATCTGCTGGAAACAAAATAACATCAGGCCCTCGTAGTACCTAAAGTTGAATATAGATCAATAACATGGTAAGAAAAAACAGGAGCTTTAACGCAGATTTTCAAAAGTTGTTCAATTCTGTGGGAAACAGATACAAACTGCTTACCTGTCCGGGGTGAGATCCTTCTCTTTCTTGCCCTTCTTCCCTTTCTTGCCACTCTTCTTGCCCTTCTTCTTCTTCTTGGCTGACTTTCCCTTCTTGCCTTTCTTGCCCTTGTCCCTGTCCACTGCCTGAAAATCGATGAAGAAGCATTTAATGGTATGTATACTTACATCCAAAGCCCAGTGCTATACCCTTGAATCTTTTAATTTTTCAGGTGTTTTTAATCAAATGACATCTTTCCTTTGACACAAACTTATTCTGGATTAAGGGCCTTGGAAGGAAAAGAAAAATGTGGTGGGTCCTTTATAGAAGCCTCTATACCCATCAGTTACCTGTCACAAATGCTGAAATGGAAACAGTATTTGACCAATTCACAAGTTCTTAGCTTTATGCTGCACAGATAGAATAGAACAAATTAACAAGGATAACATTGTAAATGAGCTACAGTTTGGGATCATGTTGGAAGGTCAATCAGGGTACATAGTTCCTCTTGACAACCCTACTCAGACTACAACAGACCATGGGTGGACAAGCACCAGGCAAAATGAAACAGATAAGCTGTTTATTTACATGCTTCAAGTGCATACAGGGTACCAACCGAAAGTCGATTTTCAAATTCCCTGTGTTTTCCCTGAGATTTCCCTGTCCCACGGCAATTTTTCCCTGTGTCATATCAAGCAAGTTGTTTCTACTTGCGTGCAGAAAGAATTTGGACAACCCAACAACAAAATATTAAATCCCTCATATATTGAGAATCAGAAATTTCAGGACCTGGCCAAATGAAATTCCCTGTGTTTTCCCTGTGTTTGGCAAAATTTCCAAATTCCCTGTGTTTTCCCTGTCAGGTAATTTTTTTTTGCCATTTTCCCTGTTTTCCCTGTGTGGTTGGTACCCTGGTGCATAGTTAGACCAATGTTTCAACACAAGAGTTCTACCTGGTCCAATGACATGTGATGTCTGTCTAGTTTTCAGACCATGCATAGAAGTCTATGCTACCATAGTACCATGCATGGCTGCATGATCCCTCACCTATTGACGTGTCAAAGTTTTCATGAACAATTTGTTCTATGGGTGTAAAAAAATCAATGTTATAGTTGATTGTTTCTATTTAAGCTTGGAATACATTTCACCTCTGTGATAGAAGCATCTAATTAAATATTCCTACAGACATTTCCTTTCTGCTCTCTTTGTAAACAAAAGGCTTTGCTGAAGGTAACTTATACTATTGTGAATCCCTCTTCCATTCAGAAGTCCTTTACTCATTGATTCTTCATCCATGCACACTAAAGTAAAGTCCATAGTTGGTAGGCTAACTACAAAAGAACTCTCTACTACAGTTTTTACCTCCGTTTGGATCTGGTCAGCAATAGAAAGATATATCAATGAAGTATTTCGATTCAATCATTTGGTTTCTGCTTCTGTTGCATTTTTACTTAATTAGATAAAGAAGCCATTCTACATAGATATAAATGATTTTGTTTACCATTTTCTTTATTGTTACTTTAGAGACACATTAAGACACATTATAAGACACTTTGATACACAATCTTAAAAATGGCACACAAATTATACTTTCTCTCCCCCTCCACTTCTGATATATTACAGGTTTTGATATTTCAATACTCAACAATAATGGTGAACAGTCACAGCACTTAAATTCAAGTGAACCATGCAAATACATATTTTGTGATTAATTTTAGTGAGCATATTACTTAATGTTGATTATTTGACACATTTTGTATGCAAGATGCCTGACTCTGTCTTTTCTGATTTATGTTCAGTGCATCATCTAAGTGACTTTTTCTTTTAATCGTAATCACTGCAGAGCCATGCACAATGATCAAAGTCTGGTGAGCTTACTCTCCTACATTGGTCGCAGAAACCCCTATTCAAGAGGTCCCAGTCAAAGACTGGTCAATTGCCCATGCAAACTATGGGTATATAAATTCTGGCACAGACATAGATAATACAAATTTAATACTTCACAGTGATATTTCTACTGTAATTCTTTCATATCATGCATGGAGATTTTATTTAGATCCTGCCCTTCATTTGTGAAGAGATGATGTCCTTAGTTGTGACAAGGTCATTCGTGTTTTCGAACAATATGTTCTTAGTCGTGACAAGATCATGCATGTTTGGGAACAACATTTATGACATTACCTGCTCAAGTTCCTGTCATTACGAGAAGTGATTACAATTTTGGAAAGTTTTGAGTTAATGACAAAATCTTTCATATTATCAAAGGTAACAATTAATTATATCAACAGCCCTGTATACAGGCTCTGCCTTGGGGCAATGGTGCGGGTTCGCTAAGCAAAGCTTTTGTTTTTGGTAGGATATCAACAGTTTAGGAAACAAAAGGAGATTGGCTAACAGTTAAACTTTCAAATATTTTCTTTTTACTTTTTATGGGTGTTTCCAAAGAAAGTTGGAAGTTTTTGATACTTCTCCACTGTGGTGATAGTATGTGGGGGGCAGCATATACTTGTTCAGTAGCTTCAAGATATACTTACCATTTTGAGGTTCTTGAGCTCTGCACGCATCAGCTCATCCACATTGGCTCGGATCTCTGTTTCGACCTCGATACGCTTCTCCTCCTTGATTAACTCTGTATCGTGCTTCTGGCTGAAGTTCTCTCCCTCATCACGGGGCTGCCACACAGCTACAAAGATGATCATAGTTGGAGTTGGAGTCTGCTCAGCTGTATTTAAGCTATATCATTACCAGCTCACATTTTTGACTTGTGATCCGTGATCGAAATGAGGTGAGTGAGGAAGAAAGCAATGAAAGGTTGTCCGACAGACAGCCTGGGGCATCAAACTAGCTATACACAATTACTACATGCTACCCACTGGACCACCCCCACCCTATAAGGTACAAAGGAGTGAAATCAAGCTCAAGAATGTAATACTGGCCAAAAGTTTAGGCCAAAAGTGTCTTATGTATACCCTTTACCAGAGCTGAGGTTAAAAAGATTATCTTTTAGGACCTTGGCTAGAATATCTTCTCAGAAATATATATCTAATTAATAGTAGTTACTTCTGGTAGATAACATTACAATGAATTACAAAATGTTCAATTTAGTAATACAGCAAAAGATCTATGCAGTTGTAAAAATACAGAATTAGTCAGTCTATATTTCATTTTGTTTGTGAGTGCTTGACAAAAAAAAAGTGAAGAGGAGAAAACCGCTCTCTATACTCATTTACAGTAGGATTACATTGTTCAATCTATTCCTTATACTTTGGTAAATATTTTTGAAGAGATTGATCTTATCCATGCAAATTGAGTAATAATGTGAAAATAATTTGTGTAAAACTTACATTTGAAGGTGTCATGGGCCTCATTTACTGCAGGAACAAAGGCGGACGGAGCCATTTTCCATCCTTCCTCCTCCTCCTAAAACACAAGAGTCTTATGTTTAGAGTTGACAAACAATTGGACTGAACACTGCAGGCAACATAGATTCCACAATAAAGAGTAAACTGAAGGTCTCTTTTCACAGGATTTCACTCTATGCAGCTTATTATCTTTCATTTGGTCATTAGGTTAACAGGATTAGGATTATATGAATGGTATCTGCTATTAGATCATTTTTCTACACCTTTGTAACACCTGGGCAATGTAGAAATATAGATACAAATTTGTTAACATTGTATATAACATAGTACACCACTGTGGCACTCCATAAAACTTCATCTACACATTGGTGTGTTCATCATGTAAGCAAGGGGGATAAGTGAAGGTCAATACAGGTTAGCATGCATCCTGAACAAGGTGAATCTGCATGCATGACAAACGTACATATTTGGCAAACACGTACGCAGGAAAACTAAAGCTCCTCAACAAAAGTTAAAATCCAGAGTGCCCGAACATCTGAGAAAAGTTTTTACAAAATTATACTGAACAGCTTCTTGGAAAATGGAAAGCCTGTTCTCCCATTATTGTTTCATGTTTCGTATATGCAGTATAAAAAGTCAAACTCCTTGAACAGTACACTTAGGAATTTTGCATGAGACCTACAATTGGTCAAAACAATTTATGATTTATTTGATATCTCATGCTTTAAAATTGAACTTGACAGATTGAAAATACTTACATTATATCAAAACAAGTAGGTAAAACCTGTTTTATTACAGGACAATTTGCCTTGGAATTAAAGGCAATATGCAATGCAGTATTTGCTTCTCTAGTGTCAGATTACATTAGCAAGATTCATAATGACCAGAAGAGTATGTGGTACACCACTTTGCAATTTTGAGGCAAAATTAATATCGATATAATTATATAGAAAAAAATGCACTTATGCATGAACAATTTCAAAGATTACCCTTGGACTTGACAAGTTGGACGCTTTTGGTGACCATGTACCGTCATGCTTATTCGTTAAGGAAGAGATATTCAATTAACTGATCTGACAAAATGTTACTGCGTGAACCAAAATCAATTTCCTCCAGGTTCATGGATGAATTGTTTTGCAGCCATTAAACTTTTAATTCATCTGGTGAGTTTTCTATGTTAGGGCCACATGTTGTGTTTTCCTTGGGGAAAGAGTGTATGACAAGGTTAGGAATGATTTATAATACCCCAAAGTGATATCTACTTTTTTTTTAGTTCAATGCAGGAAAGTGATGACCTTAAGAGTGGTATGGTCTGAAGTCATTGTCAGGTTAATGGGCTACTTTGAAATGCAATTGAGTTAAGAAAATGAATGTATTGACTGGGGTATGATAAATCTAGGAACAGATACAAGGGAAATATGACTTGACTTATCAGTTTCCCATGTAGCCACAAGACTTTTCCAACATGTAGCAATTTGGGGAACTGCACAGATCACATCACCCTTCCAGCTGCTTATTCATTTGTATCCTAAGGATATTCTCAGTCTAAAGGGTTTTTGTGCTCATTTTGGTGTCACAAAATCCTGTTGACATTTTCTTTTTTCTTCACTCTCGAATGGGACTATAGTCATGGGTCCTAAACTATTACATATATGTTGTATATACTTACGCCGCCTTGGTTTGTCTATAAAAATGTGTCCAATGTAATTTTTCAAGAATTCAGAAGGACCGTTCATTTAATTTTTCTTTAATAAAGTACACCTAGCGTGTTTTTTATTAGTTTGATGAATATTTGATTAGTATACAAAACCATGTGCTGATAGTCTCTGTTTTGGAATAAACAAATATAAAAAAAAGTGTATTCTGTATCTATAATTTCAATTAATTGAAGTCTTATAGTTTGAAGTGGATGACTGATTTATTATTGTATGCCATTTATCATATTCATTATAACAAAGTTTATAGGCTACTTCTAACATTGATTTCTATGTTGTGCCTTACTGTAAGCTGCAAGTCAAAGTTCTGCTACAAGAAAAACCTAGAACTCCAAATTTCAATTTTTGTTTACAACACAAATATGCATATTATTTCATCAATACGCATATACATCGGTGAAAACTATACATGGTATTAGCAAATATACTTGCCACACCATGTTAACACTTGTACTGTAGCATGCACATCATCAAAAACAATACAGAGTCACATGGAAATTGGCCATAAAAACAACAGTAAAAGTTCAAGAAGACCATCATTTCATATACCGGTGAAATATTCAAAGATGCGTCCTGTGACTGCGGGTCAAAATTGTTTCAGTGGACTACACTCCTCATGACAGTGAGTCTAGCTCGCCATGCGCTTGAGTTCTCATGGCCTCTTACCATCATGCCATGTTGTTGATTCATTTGGATGCGTCGTTTTATAATGAGAGATAGGGGTGCCTGCATAGATGAAACTATTAGTTTACAGTCACTTCTTAGTTGGGAGTTTAATCAAGTAAATGAAATCAACCACACAGAAGAAAAGTAATGTGTGAAAGCAAATGGAACTAGAGAACAGAGTCTGGTTAGTTATGTTTTGATAGCATAGGGAATCAAAGAACAGATTCTAGATAGTGTTACATAAATAGTTAAGTAAGAAATATAGTATGATAATAAAATTAAAGATGATTTGTAGGAATGTATAGCTTTGACTAGGGAAGATAATATGTAGCACATAATTTTGAATGGAAGGTATTCAGAGATATTATTTAGCTATTCGAGATAAATATAGGGTTGTGTTTTACTCAGCTTATCAAAATTTATTAGTTCTTTGACAAATACGGAATTCAATTAAAGCATGTATATTATTTTCATAAGGGGATGACATCACAATTCCTAAAGCTACCTAATTTTCATCAAAACATTGATACTGAAACTCTTCTATTATTTATAGCTAGAAATTAATTGGAAACTAGGCTGATTTCATGATATAATGGTTCCTAAAGAAAGAGGTTTCATTTTTTGTAGGTTTGTGAGGTTTACTGAGCAGTTAAGTTAAGCATGCATAGGAAAAAAATTAATCAAATGAAAAGCAGTTTTATATTCATGGAACATTTCAACCATCTTATCAAGAAGTAAGTGTCAGAATATATGAATAGGATAAGATTTAGTATTTTGACTAGATATGTGAGAAATGAATGCATTGAAATATTCCATGGGTGTTGAAGAGGCTTCTGGTTAGTTTCAAATGTCATGGACTGAATGGGGTTCATGGATTAAGGTCAATTTAGAAAATAAGAACATCGACCGAATGAAAACTTTATACTTACATCGTCATCATCACCTTTGCCCTTCTTTCCTTTGCCCTTTTTGTCTTTCTTCTTGTCTTTCTTGTCTTTCTTGTCCTTTTTACCTTTCTTTCCCTTGCCACCTTTGTCATCGTCCTGTAAAAATAACATTTTCAATCAACAAAGGTTTCTACAAAAGTAAGTCCAATGAAACGTTGAGGAGAATCATTGATTCGAATGATTGAAAATAAGGATGTGAAAATCCACATTTCTCTGAATGTGTCATGATAATTATTACATCATACCACAAACTTGGTATACATACAGTTGCATATACCAGTGCATATGTTGTTTCTTTGTTTTAACTAGACATTTTATATGAAAACCTTTCCTATGAGAAGTTTACTTGAGTAATCTTTAATAAAACTACTGAGAAAGAAACAAAATATAATAAGATTTTAAGGAGAGGGGAAATACTCTTCTAGGATGGGAAGGTAGATGCAATAGTTGGGAGGGTTTCCTAACTCTTTGTAATTAAGGGGAATAGAAACATGCAATATGAAGGTAGATGAAAGTGGGATGGATAATATTCAAAAACCCAGAGTAAGGAATCCAGACCTTGGTGGGGATCCTAAGGGGTTCAGTTCCATAACAAGTCATAGTTCTAACCAATTCTCCATGCATTTAAGAAAATAAAAACAAACACTTGAATATACTCTTGTACAATGTGTGCATATATGTATGTAGGGATGTGCATTCCTGATCCTATGTAACTTAACCATTAGTTTTTTTTTACCCCTTTGCCTTTCTTTTTCTTGCCAGTCTTTTTACCACTCTTTGCACTTCCCTTTCCATGCTGGATTGAAGTGCAAACAAAAGTCAAATGTAAAATTCTGACAAACGAAGTTGTATACAATATATAAACATTTCTTGGACATTGTGTGATACCACAGTGGAAATAATTTTACAAAGTTATCATGCTTGGTATGAACATGTGACATAGCAGTCAAAAATAAAAACTCCTCTAAAGTCCTCAACCAACATATCAAAATTACCAAAATTGTCAGAAGTGCAGTTTCAGGAAAGACTTACTGCACTATCCAAGAAAATAATGAGTTCATTAATAATGAGTTCATTAATACAAAACATCACATTTTTCTGACTGACCATGAGACTTCAAACCACTACCGCGATCTATGCTAACTACTCAGTTTTCACAATTATCTTCACACTCACCTCATCACTGAAACTCTACATGAGAGGTCCACCAATGAAAGTCAACTCAAGGTTGTATTACATGGATGTGAGAAGGTAAACAAATAAGTACAGATAGAGACAAAATGCATGCTGCAGTCTGCATACGTTTAAGTACAATTCATTGTTCTAACCAGTATAAATAGGTTACCAAGTTAAGGTATAAAGAATGTACATGCAGTCAGTGCTCCATTTATATCGTTCACTTTTTTTTAAAGGATTATAAAATCAATGCATAGACCTGTCACACGACCTGTCCTTTTAGATTATTAGGACATTGAAAAATAATCTATTCGTAATTGTGTGAAAGTCTTCATTCTGTAATCTTTAGGTTAATGATCTAGGAAAAATCTGAAAAAACATGGGATTACATCACTGTAATTTCTTTCGGGATGGATGTCACACAGCTAGCAACTAACAATTCTTACAGAACACTCTGTGACAATTATGACAACTAACAATGTGCTGTTCCTGAAACTAACAAAGGTCTATTAACAGCAAGACCTTTTTTCACTTTTTACTTCTACCATAAGGTAGAAGAAACGTTTAACAAACGTCTCAAGCATATATATAAAGCATCTACTCGTTCCTGTGAATTATATTTCATGGCATTTATAGTGGCATTCATGATCAGATAATCATATAATTGCCAAAAGTTATCAAATTTGTTCTTCTCAGGTTATTGTTGGGGCTAACTTGTGTTTGTATAAGTCACTAGGAATACTGGTTTTACCCTGAGGAATATTAGAATATCATTCATTAAGTGCATGAATAGGTCTCTTTGACTGAGCACTTAACAAATGTCATAGGTTACGTTCGATTTCAATATTGTTCAAACATTGGCGGATTCGGAGAAACCACTCCTTTCATTTCTCCGAGAGTAGTATCACAACTATATGTGAGCATAATGAACATAAAGGACACAACTAGAGCAGATGCCAGATATCTTCGAAGGCAAATTACATGAAAGGTGATTTCTATATGGGTGGTCAACTAAACAAGACTTCAGCCAAGATAACCACATCTCCCAATTTGAATATTTATAGCTTCTATTCCGCATGCAGCGCTGAGTGAACAAAGCCTACCCGGGCCCATATCATCGTAACTGATTTTCTTCAATAGGCTAATCAGCTGAAATGTGATTAGCATCTTATAATGCCTGATGCTGCCTGTTGCCAAAAGCAGGGATATCATTTTAAACTAACAATGAATAGGGATTGCTAGGTGTAGTTACTTTGATTGACAGACAGTATAAACGAGAATGAGACACTAATCAAAATTCACATGATTATCCTAATCACTGAAATTAGATACAAAAATAAGGCCTCTGGAGTTACACCTTCATACAGTGAAGCACTGTGAAATACAATAGCCTATACTCTGTGAACAGTTGTGTCTTTGTCTTTTACTGCAGAAGGTTCTTGTTTCTACAAACCCAGATAAACTCTTGGTCGGCCATCTGCTGGTTGTACATGGCTTGCATTCTCTTGAAGCGCGCAGATGGGAAAGAATTACCAGCATTTTGGGACAAAATTTCATTGACTTCATATACAATATTGTTAAATCTTTGGGATAGATATATGAGAGATCTTAGTTTAAAAGTAAGACTATCTCATGTTAAAGTGAACCCAGGTAATGATTTAGTTCTTTACTTAAGAATTTCTAATTTCATGAATTTCTAATTTCATGAATATGAATATCAAGTTGAATATGATGATAGTTTTAGTTTTTAGATGAAAGTTTTGATTATTCAGCTCTTTCTGCTTTGATTATGCAAAAGCAATGTTTGTAAATGTTGTTAAAGATTTCACTTTCTTGCACTTTGAGTCTTTTTTTCAACGATATATAAAAACGTTCCAGTAAAGCTATCAGCTTTTTGGCAATTTTGGATGTTCTTTTCACTGAGAAATTTGCTAACATGCCTATAGATATTTGGTGTTAGGGTTTTCACCACTTTCTGACGCAATATAATAATGCATGCTAAATGTGAATTGAACTGACTGAACTTTCAGCAACACTAACTTTGAAAATGTGAAACCATTTGCTTTCCTCAACCAAAGTTGCTCATGTGGAATCACACAACAGGATGCACATGCTTCACATGTATGTATTTAAACAGCAGTTCAAAGCATCTCCTCTGAAATCAATCTCTGTTAAAAGGTTTTGAGAGGTCCACCAAAAGGGGGGGTCAGGACCCACAGGACCCCCGCCCCCCCTGGATCCGCTCCTGCAAAGCCATATGTAACCAATGGAGCATTCATCTGCAATTTCTGAAGCAATCCAGTATTCAAACACAATCAGTGAAGTCTAACCTAAAGATGTGTCTATATTTTATCACACTATCACAACACTTATATGGAATATATAACAGGTGACCATCTGAGGGGAGAATTCACCATTCAACATTGCTGTGATATACTCGGGTTAACAACAACTGCAGGTCACATCTATGAAATTTTCCTTTTCAAATTCCATTAATCTTGGTCACGCACATCAACATTTTATCATTGTCATCTAACAAGACAAATATTATGTAGATACTTCGATGAAAGGGTTTTAACTTGATTCACATTTCTTTCAAATTCATAGATTTCTATCAAAAGACACCATACTCTCTTCTATCCACACAGTTCAATGACAAGTGAACATTCATGCATTGTGTAATTAAAGTAAACCATGTCTATTCTAACAAATGACAACATACCTGGTATTGCTAATGCCATAAAAAGCAAAAAAACATAATATTAATTTGAAGACTTTTGTACCCCAATAACTTTGATTCGTTACACCTAGATTCCACTTTCTCTTTTTTCAACCATCAAGCACATAATTATTGTTCTTTTCATCTCCATTGTTCCATTTTTTTTCAGATCCTAATATATAATATTCCCTTTTATTTGTTTTATATTAGGGGATTGTCTTTATGGAATAAACCAGTGGGTAACTTGACAACTATAAAAGAGATTACAAAGTTAATTAATCAAAGATATTCATGTAGATTTTAGTAAAGGGTTGCAAATTATATCCTAATCCATCTCAGTAACGTGTCCCTCTTCCAGTTTACAGAGTGTAATAGGTGAGATTGTTTTTTTAATTTTCCCTAAACATTATTTGAAATATGTGGATCATAAGAATTATATGATTGATTAGAGGTTCACTATCCAGTAGCAGTCTGTTGAAAACCTTTTCACACGTCGGACAAATGTCTGACGTTCAATACTATATAGACACTTTGATCACCTCACGTCAGACATATGTCAAACATGTTCGGTTTCTGATGGGTTTTCACAAACACTGCAGTAGCTGGAGAGCCCCATAACAGCCACACTATTGCCCATAAGTATACTAACCCACCTAATATCAACTCTACATTGACATATATACCAATCTATTATTTGTCTATTTGGGGACCGAGCTTTCATGTTAATGTCTAAAATCCAGCGACCTTACCTTAGCTTTCATCTCAGCCTCCACCTCAGCAGGATCCTTCTCCTTAAAAATGGCGGCGGAACCTCCCTCGTCGTCTGCTGGGTAGTCAGGGAATTTACCGGTGGCATCACTGAAACAAAAACAACATGTCTTTTTCAGTTAGATTCAAGAGATTTTACCCTGAACCCCTCTCTACATGCATTTTCTCAGATTTTCAATGTTCTCTTCCAAAAATATTTTGCTGATCTTTCAAACAACAAAATTTTGAAAAGAATCATCAAACATATCAGAGATCCTAAAATAATATGAAAATTTAACCCCTCAGAAATATGTTTTCTTGCAATTTAAGTAGCTAAACCTTTGGGAATTGTATTTGTGTTATTGTCGGTAGGTTTGTTCCGACAGTTTCCGCTTTTAATCAGGTTGTGCTCACCCTGATTTAATCTAAACTCCAAGCGTTCCACTCACCGACATTCAATGAACCACTGCCTGATCTGGTCCATCATTGTTTCCTTCATATCCGGTCCCTCCGTCTCGCGGATCTTGTCGCGGATGTTGACGAGGGCCTGCTGGTACTCCTGTTCGTGCATCTCCTGGGTCACACGCCTGTTCCCCTCGGTCTTACTGGACATAAACTGGGGTGTGGTCTTGGGGTTCTGCGCTGGAGCCGGGGGTACCTGGAATGACCAGACAATGTGGCGCTTATTGTGTGGAAACATAACAGGGTGACTACACCTTTTTTTGAAGTAAGATATTTTCAGTACCTATTTAAGACAAAGATTCTGAAAATTTGAAATTTCCTGGCCACTTAATCAGGAAAGTATTTAGACCTATAGTTCAGCATAACCGCCTGTAAGCATAATTTTTCAAGACTTCTTGAGAAAAAATTCTCAAATTTAAGACCCTTTTAAGGTATTTTGATAAAATGTGGCACACTTTTTTTGTAATTTCAGTACCACAGAATTGAACTCACCATCCCAATGAATGTCATCTCATCTTCTCGGTCACTTTTGGTTTTTCTTCGCTGGGCAAAGCCTTTCCAAAGCTGAAAAAATAAAGGTTAATCTTTAATAGAAATCTTGCAGAAACAAGTCTTTGACTTCCATATCTTTTGGATTTGTCTTAACTTGCTTGAGCTTTCAGATTCTACCCTCATGTTGACAAATTCTATGAGCATTAAACAACGAGATAAAATGTCATCTTTTGACTGCTTAGTAAATAGTGTTTGAACAAAAACATTGGTAATCAAGAAATAGGTCCCCATAATGACTTCAACCTAATACCAAACCCTTTCAGTTCTGTCACCTTTTGGATTCTTGTGGCAGCCACATCGGGGTCGAGTGTGGGTGCTCCACGGTTGGCGGCCATCCTCTCCCGCTCCTCCTGCTGGCGAATCTCCCGCATAAACTTGGCACGGAGCCGCCCCTGTCTGGCACGCTCGTGGATCTGGATCAGCCGGATCGCATCTTCCAGGGACATCTTGGCCTCGTCTCCACCCTACAAGATATTACCTCTGAGGTATACTTACAGATCTCTCAAGACTTACTTTGCATCATCTGCCCTTACTTTGTTCTACTAAAATGATATTGTTTATCGCTATTATTTTGCTGAATTCTTCTGTATCATGCTATGTCCGCTTTGGTACGGAGATGCAAAACCTTATGCAAAACCTTGGACATGAGAATTTTATTGTCATTTTACTATTTTTAGAAAAGAAAAGTTGTTTAAGGGTTTACTGCAATCTCATAGACTGGCAGCGATGGTATTAAAACTACAGTCATACCGTGTCCTTGTCCTGGGGGCCCAGCTTGGCCAGGATCTGTCCGAGCGCCTTCTCCCGCTCCTTCAGCTGCTTCATCCGCTCGTTGATGAAGTATTTTGGGACCGGCATCTCAACGTCGTTCTACAAAGCCAATCAGAATCCACACGATATATTGTTTATTAAGCCTTTTAAAATAAGTTGGTTATATGTGATAGCCATTGTTTTCTTTCATAGATCTACAGTGTGTGATAGGTTAATACTAATAGACAGATATTTAACCATCTTTTGATTTCTCCAGGTCAAAACTTTGTATAATTCCCCAGTATCTACTTACTGACTTTGAAGCTCGCAATTTTGCTTTTGTCTAATTTTCTCTGAAGATATGGCATAAAACCATTAATCCTTTATACCATTCAGAAGAGAATTATAAAACCTTTCTAGCGATATGTGACAAGTCTACATTTGATCTTATTTCTTAATTCAAAAAATCAGAGCAAGATCGGTACATGAAATATAGGCTTTAAAGTAAATCCCTTGCCTTACCGGTGTGAGCTTGAGATCAGACAGGACGTCGTCAAAGTAGTGGAACTCAGAAAACTCGAGGTTGACCATCTCGTTCTTGAGCTCGAGGATGCGGCCCATGACCCCGTCCAGGACATGGCGCAGGACGCGCCGCTTCTGAGGGTGGACGATCTGGTCATATGACTGGTCGAGGCGGCGGAAGATCTGGATGTACTTAATGTACATGGTCGCCAGCAGCTGGAAGGCTGCGAGCCGGTCCTGAAATGATACAGGTAAATCAAATTTATCAAAGACATATTGACTTTAACTGTTAACTTTAGCAATGCTTATTCTGGAAGAGTAAGACAGATTTTTCCGATTTTATTAACTAGATATTACTTAAAAAAGTTTTACCTTGGAAATGTTATAGATCTAGTAGGAATACAATGTAACCCGAAAAACCTTTTGCTTGAGAGACATTTTTCTGACGTTCAGTACTTTTTTGGGTCTTTTTCAAATCATAACGTCGGACATAACTACATGATAGTCTATTTTTGAGTTTGGGGGAAATAGTTTTCTTATATATCAAGGTGGATGCTTAGAGCAATGGATCATATTAATGGGGATGGAACCAATGAATGGTAAAACCATGAGTAGTAGTACGCGAGTTTTCAAATTAAGCGGTGATGTGTATGTACCTTTTCGGGTTTGGGTGGTTCAGGTGGCAGTTCTTGCTGGAGGAGGTCCCCGACCGAGGCCTGCGCCTCTGTCCATTGCTGGTTATAGTAACTGAATCAAACAGGAATCATGTAATCATATCGCAATGTGATAAACCATGTCACAAAGTACAGCTGAACTGAAAGTAATAGCCCAGTCACAACGCTACCAAATCAGCCAAAAAAAATTCATCAAATTTTCGAAATAATTATAATCATAGTTTGCATGTGTTTCTTTTTAATGTTTGTCATTTACCCGAACCTCTATTCTTCAGTTTACAGAGAGAAATATGAATGTATCAAAACTATATTGGATTCTTTCAGAGGTTTGTCAAATTCCCCAAAAGGAAATTACACCTGAAACATTGAGTGTGCAAAAATATAAAGTTATGTGTGTGAATTGTGCAAATATCTCAAAACCTCTTAAATTGCCGCAATGATCTAACTGATGCTTCAGCAGTGTTGAAACTGTAAAATGACTTGATTCAAATTGATAAGAGTGTTATATTTGATTTCTCTGCCAATAGTAAGATATCTTGCATCTTTCAAAAAACACATATTTTATGCTGCTAATTCTGAAAAGGTTCATGGTAAAACAGATACAACTTTAAAATATGTAAAAGTATATGTATGATATTCATGCAACATTGCGTTCAAATTATGCATGGAAAATAGACGTCAAGTAAATCCTATTTTAATTTGTTGCACCAGCCCCCTTCCCGCCATATTAACTTACTTGGACCCTATCGTACAGCCGACTAACGGGCGCCCGTCAATTCAGAACATAAGATTAATCTTACGGCTCATTGACTGCATGCATCTCTCTTTATATATGACCCAGCGGAATTTAGAAATCAGAATTGAGATCTGGCAAAATCTCAGAGTGAAAGATTTGAGTGCAAAATTTGAAGATAGTCTATAGGAAATGTATTATGCCTAACTTTCCCAGAGCTATCTGGCCGTACATATTGTTTTTTGCTTTTTTTAAGAGTAGGGAGAGCAGAGAGTCAATATGTGGGAGTGTTAGTGCAACGGGCGTATAATACAAATAACAATACATATCCCTTTGTCAAATAAAAAAGAAGAAAAGTAAACAAATGTAAATCTGCATGAAATGGGTTTTTAATAAAGCCCAGTCCTGTGCACTAGTAAGTGTGCACGACTAAGGCCAACCTTCAAACAGAAAAAAGTTTGTTTCCTGTCAAGCGGGTGAACAAAACAAATGTCCAGTTGGGAAGTCGGAATTTCCTTTTTCAATTGTCTCAAAACAGAAACTGTCGAAGGAAAACAGGTTAAAATAGAAGTAAAGGTGAAAAATACTACCAGATAGTAATAAAATACCCAGTCGGGTGGCTCACAGGAAACAAACTTTTTTAAGGGTGGCCTAATGTACCTAAGTTGTAGACTGGAGAAGAATGAACATGTTCATTTAGAAATATCATTCAATGATGTAGAAACTGTTGATCGCTCTGTGCAGGTGGCACCTACCCGTCTGCCGTTCTGGCTTTCTTTTTATAGCCAGAGTCCAACACCTTCGCCTTCCTGAGTGGTTTTATACAATGAAATTAACCCTGTACATCAATTCACCATATCATTTTCATTAAATGGATATCATTAGAAAAAGGATTTTGCATCAAAAACATGTTTTTTAAATGAAACAAAGGCTGCTCAGTTTACTTATTCCTCAGACCACAGAAAAGACTGTAGATATGCATTTTTAAGGGCCTCAATAATCATCAGGGATGTAAGTTGGGAACAGTGAAAAAGTCGGAAATATCATTAAGAAAGTCTTGATGTGCCCTAAAATGACGTGAAATGTGTTCTAAATGTCAAATTTTGAAACTGACTTTTTGAGGTTCTGGGGAGAAAAAATCGGAAATCCGACCAAAATCGGAAAAGTTACATCCCTGAATTCATGTCTCTGGTTATTTTGACCAGTGACTGTCCTACGATCCATGGAAATCAGGTGACCACAGAAAAGACTCTATAGAACTGTCTTTACAAAAAAGACTCTATACTATAGATCTGCCTCTTTGGGTCAGAATCTGAGCGCTCAGCCAACCCCTCACTTCCCTTAGATACCTTTGTGCGGGCTCGGCTTGAAGATATTGATTCTGGCCTCATGCACCGATCTACACCATGAGGGAGGCGGGGTCTGTTACTTTAAAGCTGGCCTCTCATGCAACCTTTACCTTAGGGAACTGACCTCTGATAACAAAAGGCACTATTGCATTCATTATAATTTATATTTCCCAAGAAAGTTGGTTTTAAAGGCATTTTCAGAGGGCATATTCTGTTATCATATACAGGAATTAACCTGAGATAAAAATAATTTTTAAGGGGAGTTTGAGGTGAAGTTCTTATCAAAGCTGTGCTTGATTGATCCTTGGGCTCCAGCAGGATTTGAATAATTGATAACTTTTGGGAGGCACCTGGACTCAAATTGATTTTAAGACATATCCCTGCAAGCGCCAGTGTGTTTGTCGAAGATCCAATCATAATGGTTGAAAGCTTTGAAGGATTTGCAATAGACCTGTCCACTTTGCCAGCTAGCTGACCCCTTATTTCGGCCTATATTATCAACATTTTTAGAAACATGTTCATCATACTTGATTCACAGTAATTCCCCTAGTACTATTACTCAAAACTAAATTTTATAATGCCAGAGGGAGTTATAGGGGTTTATAACCCCCTCTTAGCCAGAGGGGGTTATAGTCACAATTATAACTCCCGTGGGAGTTATTGAAATATAACTCCCTCTGGCATTAATTTGCAAATTTCAATTATCAAAATAACACACTTAAACTTTAATTTCTCCCATTAGAGGTGAAACAAAATAAAGAACACCCTCCAGTGAGTCATTTGAGAAGCAATAACCCCCGTGAAGCCCCAGGAAGCCCTTGGCCTACGGCCGCGGGCTTCCTGGGGCTTCGTGGGGGTTATTGCTTCTCAAATAACTCCCTGGCGGGTGTTCTTATTATATTACTTTCAATATGATGTTAAATATGTAGCTGTAGGACCGGAAAGCAAAGATGACATTTTCCTATAGGGAACAGTGTTAAAGCCCTTCAGCTTTGCTCACAATGTCCAACCCTAAAATCACAAAAACATACCTTATTTTGGTTCACCCTAAAATAGAGGTAATTACCTAATTGAGAGAAAATAATAATTCATCCTCATTTATCAACACATTATTGACTTAGAAAAGACAAGTACTAACTCATTCAGTCAGATTTGTGGCAGTGCCTGACTTTGCAAAAACTGCAATTATGTCTGACCTCTGTATCATGCCAGCAATACATCCCAAAGTGGACAGGTGACTAGGTTTAGGATTGATAGAACAAGAAAAAAAAATACACCCAATGGTTGCGGATTTTTTTCGAGCTACCGAGTTATGAGAAATTGCATGTCGCTCTAGCCTATTCTAGACTCTAGGTCAGTAGGTGTAGGACTAAATTAACTGAACTTCTGAAGTGAAGCGTTACCATTTTCCTGTCGTTGTAGATTTATTCATGAGTCACAACTCTCTCATGTGGGGGAACTTACGTCTTAAATGTAAACACATAATATTAGGAATAAGGCCAGTCAAAATCCTAGCCCATCTATGTTTTTTTTATAAGTTAACGTTATTTGTTTGTTTGCACTTTGTTGTTGTTTAGTTTTGTTCCTTCTTTTTTCTTTCAATTTTGCCTATTTATTGTAGCCTAGGATCTTGATCTAGGCAGTAAATGATGACGACTATCAATTCTAAATCAACAAAGAACCCGAAATCATTTTACCTGCTACATATTAAGTCAGATAGGCCTAGATATCAAAGACTTGAAAAAGTAAGAAGCCCCTCTTCTCTGTTTCTCCTAGCCCTAGCCAAGCCCGCCGTGGGGCGGGACGGCAAAACTTAGTATCTTGGCCTTGATTCGTAGTTTAGATAACGCGACATACATTGAAAACTCTATTTTTAAAAACAGCAAACAGACATGATATTGACAAACCTGTGAGACATGGTGACAGTCGCCTCCCCTCGCGGAAGAAGCGTATTTCCCCCCAGAAAACGTCGACGGTCGAGTTATTGTTTACCTCGGGCGGCCATGTTGTTGACGGTAACCATGGCGACGCTCCGCGAAGCGCGAGTCTCGTCGAATCTCGCCGAATCTCGTCTGAAACGAGAACTCCACCATCTTGTGACGACAGTCCAAACCGGTAAGTGTGCAGGTCTTTTTTGTTCGATTTTAGGAAAATACTTGCATCGTGAACATAATAAACATAACCGAGAGTACAGTGAGTGTCTAGGCTGTCGCGGTAGTGTTGTTTTGTGATGTGACTCACTTGCAGTGAAGTGTAAACATGGTAAAAACTTCAAGAGAGTGACAGTTTTTCGTCGACTCTGCCCGTGTCGTGGTTTGCTGTGCTGTCATTCCGAATGCCAGTCACTTGGTCTCACTCCCATTTGGTCTCAGTCATTTGGTCCCATGTGACTTAACCATGGTTTAACTTACTATCTTGATGGAAAATGATGCACATTGTCTTAAACTTGATCTACACACTATGTACATACTTGTGATAGCTCTAATTCATTTTTTCATGCTTAAATAACTGGTGAATTTGTGAAAAATTACAAATATTGCCGATAATTCTCTATATTCTGTAATATAGCTGGGAAATGCTTGGCAAATTAACTAAATAAATCACTTTTATTAAACTATTTAATAGAAAAACACATCAGAAGTCTGAGAAGATTAAACAACTTTAATTATAAATCCAAACATTGTTCAAATTGTAATAAATGTCCCGGGAGTCCTGGGAAATCAATGGGACCAAGTAACTGAGACCAAGTAACTGAGACCAAGTGGGGATGAGACCAAGTGACTTGTTACCGTCATTCCGCTGTCATTCCGTCGACGGTCAAGTCAGAACTCGGACTCTCGTAAAGAAGTAAAGAATCTCAGGGAGTGGACACGATTGAACATGGATCTTATGTGTTCACCCGTTTGATTCCTTCAGATCAAAATCAATGCACGGATTGTGACAATAGACTAGTCAATACAGTGTTATCTGTTGACACATCAGTGGTGGATATAAGTTTAATGGCCAGTCGGGCCCCTACTGCCAGCTTTCCAAATCTAGGGGCCCTCAGTCACATACCAGCCTTTGTAATTCATGATTTTCTAAGGGCCCGACCTGCTTTTTAAAGGGCTCGGCCCCCCGGGCCCCTGGTTATGTCCACTCCTGCACATCTTCGTTTATTCAAAAATCAAATTAATTAAATTCGAGTTTTGTAGAAAAATCAAATTAGGCCTAATTAAATTCGAGTTTTGTAGCAAGATGATTTAAAAAAGTCTAATATTGATTTATTTTTAGAACTTAAAACGTAGTAATCCTGAGGGTATCTGGAGAATTCAGAGTGCATCTCGAGATTCCAGTGGCTGCCGTCAGTGTCAAGCAGGTACCCTACAGCAAATTAACATAAAATGAGGTTTTCAAATTATTTTCTATGCATTTTATCAGTAACAGTTAGGTCTCAATTTTTCCTAAGTAGGCCTTCAATGGCCTCAAAGTCAAACCTCTTAAATCTTAAATTGATTTTCGTACAGTAATAACCGTGACCTTTTCATGTAGGGTCGGTAGCAACAGGCCCGAGACCTGCATCAGTTTGAGTGATTCTTCCAATTACTCCAATCGATTGCCAGGTGACTCGGCCCGTCGCGTATTTGGCCCGTCGATTCGGCCCCCAAGCCACGGCACCCCTAGCACCAAGTGCCGTCAGGGTGGTGGTCCAGTAGTTACTAACTGAACATAATTTCCAGATAAAATAAGAACTATATAAATCATCCCTCTCTTCTAAACCATCTCTAGTATTCAACACTAACCCTAACTCGTCCCTATTCCTAGTCTATAGATAAAACAAATGTCAAATTGCTTAATTATCCAGTAAAAATAAATAGTTACACTAGGGTGTTGGCGCCACAGGGAATTCGCGCACCTCGAGGCGTGGAAAGTGACGGGAGGTGTTGCCTTAGGTGCCGCAAAGCTTGGGGGCCGAATCGACGGGCCAAATACGTGACGGGCCGAGTCACCTGGTCACCCTCCAATCATACCACTGCACTATAACGTAGAGTGCGTCAGTGGTTACACCTTAAATTGTCAGGGGTCAGGTTGTTATCATTAATATATCAGTTAGTAGATATCGTCGGGGTCTACTGACACTTACGTCACGGTTATCTCAGCTGGAGGTCGTGGCAGCAATGAACTTTGACCAACCTTGGAGTACATTCACTGCATTGGTGGACAAAACTGAAAAGGATTTTAGGTCAGGTAATCCCGTGTAAAGCAGTTCACCAATGCATATGGGCAACAGTTTAAAGTAGATCATACTTTTCTGGTTGTCCAAAGCGAAGATTACTAAAGGCCACCTATAAAAAAATTACTTATAGGCCACCTATGAAAAGTACACGTTTATTGTCCACTGCCTGGCGCTTGAGAGAGTACAGCCGGCTATCGTTCCTATACTGTGATACACCTGCCCAAAGGGCAGGCAAAATTGTTGTCATGTAATGATAAATTATTAAAGAGGGGCAGGTAAAATTTAGGGTTGTGTCGGTAAAATTCGCCCGACAGGCAGCTAAGTTGAAAACCTTAATGTTGAGCCCTGCTCATAACTGGCTATTTTCTTTGGCCATCCGTTTAACAGCATTTTGTTTTCTTTTCGAGAGTAGCACTATTTGTGCACCCCCGAATATAGGCCCAGGTAAGCGAAAGACTGTTCTATTCAGATATTGTTTGCCCCTGGCCTCATTTTTACAGCACCTATTATAGGTATATTGTGCGTGGGCCATAAACATTCCCCTCCAGCTGTCCTACCTGGAGGTACCTGCAGGTACAATTAAGCAGTAGGAGTTCGGTCAACATTGAACATGTTATCAGGGAACTAGATAACTGAGGTATGTCGCACTGATTGTAGTCTACACACAGAATAGAGTTAGGAAAGGAGCAGTAGGGTTTGGAGGGTGCAGGCAGTACTTGCTGAAACCTGTCAGAGTCTAAAAAACAAGTCATGACCACTAACTGATTTTGTTTGTGTTGGAGTAGTTTAACGTCCGGCAAACCCTTCAGGGTTCTTTCCAGACTGCACAAGGTGATGCTTTTCAGCTTAGGGGTGATCGTATCTATGATATGATTTAGCAAAAACAGCCACCTGGTGCAATACCCTACTCGTTGCAAAGAGTGGATAGGAAAGCCAGGAAAATGATAACACACCTAGGAATCTCCTTTTCCTAGACTCGTGAGATCCTAACAGATTGACAGTGTACTTTAGGAGGAATATTGATTTACACATAAAAGTACCACACATACACAATTGATTGACACATTTTAACGTCAGGAGAACTCAGTCGTAATTCTGCTGAGAGATTGCACCTCATGACGTCACGATGACCTCAGGGGTACTGTCGTATACATCTGAGTACATCTTCTGACGGGATTTGGGGATGGTGGTGGTGGTGGTGGGGGGGGGGGGGGGTGATGCAATGGGCATCATTATGACACTTCTTACATGCCCAAGGTTTTCCCCAGAGAAAACAGTAAGCTAGTCATTTTTGGGAGGTGGGCCTTAGGCCGCCGACCTCCTCTAGACTCCTTCTACACCAGGTTGTGTCAATGCATTTCAATGGGGCTCAAAACGGTTGTTACAATTTTGTGACAAATTTTTCGTGTCACTTTTCTCAGTAATGCCAGCATTATAATCTTCAAACTATATGTATTTCTGTAGTTCTGTTTCTAGTATATGGTGGTTTGGTTCTAAAATTCTTAAATATTTGGTTGTTTTCTTGTAATTTGGGAGACAATCCATAAGTTTTTTGTTACAAAATTGAAATAGGAATTTCCTATAGTAAAGAAAGTAGGTCATCACTCTCCAGACACAGCAACTCTTTTTCCCATAAGGATGCATGGAGGTTGACAAAGAAGGTTTCAGTGTCTAACTCCTCACACTCTCCAGGCACATGTTCAGGCCAGCCTTAAAAAAAATATTGTTTCCGGTGGACCGACTGGCTTTTAAAAGGGCGAGTCGGGCGGGCGGGAATCTTTTTTTTTTTTAATTTTTTTTTTTTTTTTTGTAGGGAAAGTACTAAAATTTTTGTTAAAAAAAAAAAAAAAAATTGAAAATGAGAAAAAAAAGACCCCCAGTCGGCACTTTTTGACCCACTCGGGCGGTCCACCGGAAACAGAATTTTTTTTTAGCATGGCCTCAGTATTGAAATGGTTACTTGTTATAATTATCGGCAACCATCGAAATTTTAAATGGACGTTCTCGTCCGTGAGGCAGACCTATTCTGATGCGTTGTAACCCTCTTACGGCCGCGCCAATTTCGCGACGTGACCAATAATGTCTCCGGATTACGTTCCAAAAGTGAAAAACACATCGCCAGCCATCGCGTCGCTAGGCTTACGTTGGCGGATGTATCCCATTCAGGTCACGGACAAGAACGTCCCTTTAATTTTGCCCACTGCCCGCCTCCTTCGGTACGGCAGTACCCGAAATCTAGTATGAATCTAGCATTTTAAAGCTGGTCAAAACGTTATTTCTGATTTAACAAATGGCATATTTTGATATATTTCTGACCAGCTTATAGAGATTAAAGCTGGTCGATCAGAATGAAAGCTACCGGCTATAAGGGCATGCGAAAAACACTGTAATGATATTTACAGGTATGTATATGTTTACTATGGCACAAGGCCAAAGATTAATTTTTGGGGATGAGATATTTTTCAAATCCTCTTTCTCTTACCTCATTTTATGTGTGATCACTCATTGCTTATAGAAAATCAATAACCTGAATTTTTGCACTAATGAGGACTTGTTAGATTTCTGATAACGACATACAGTTTGAAAGAAAAACGTAAAAAAATGTTCGCCTTTACTACTTTAGAGCTGCACTTTAGAGATTTATCTAGGTTAACTAACCTGGCACGCTAAGCCTATAAACTTAGGTAAGCCTAGAGGTTGACCCTAATACAACAGCGTTGTTTGGGGATCAGGCAAGTCTAAAGTTCAGGTATTATCACCACGTCATGATTCGGCCAAGTCTACGTGGCCTTCCTACCCCCCCCCCCCCCCCCCCCACACACACCCATGCCATTATTACATTCGCCGGGAAGAGGTAGCCCATAATGCCTTGCGCGAAAGGGGTTCCTGTTTACTTAGAACTCTTCTATAAATTAATCTATGAAGTGGAAAAATCTGAAAAAATATAAAATAGTTCAGTTATGACCCCTGCTCTTGATTAAGCAAAAGAATAGATTGCTAAAAAATTATTTAGGAAATTTGTTGCATTTTGACAGATTTCAGGGGTCTGGCTTTGTTGAGGCTGTTTCTTCTATAATCTAATGTAATGGAATTGCTTGTTATGGCATCAAATTGTCATCTCTTATTAAAAAAAACGACTGAAATAGAAAATAGCCCTCACATATTTCATCATATTGAAAGGAATAATATTAATTTTCCATAATATTTGTGGAATTGCTATTTAAAAATGACTTGAATGATAGAAAAAAGTGACCGGAACCCACGATTCTCGGCAATTCTCGCGGCCGAGATTCGGCACCTCTTCTCGGCGAATGTGTACATTACATGTGTTTGGGGTTGGGGGTGTTTATTGGTGGGGCAGTGAGTCAGTTCCTTGTGACGAGTGAAAGTAGACTACCTGAATAGATCTAGACCTAATTATAGCAGGGAGTTCCCTCCGCTTAATCATTTCTATAAATAGATTGCAGGCCTCCATCAGAATGCCTGGTCTGCATCTGTTTACTAAGCTTCAAAAATAGGTTACCATGATATTTAACAATCAAATAATTGTACACAATTTACTTAGAGTGTATATATTGCTGGGTGCATTGGCATTGGCCTAGCGCACAGTTGGAGAAAGTGTGCTCCTGGATGGCACACTAAATGAAAGCAAAATTGCGAACACTACAGGTTTAATCGATGCTAAAATTAGCTGGTCCAAGAAAGTGGACCTCGTACAATTATACCATTCATTAAAGGTCCCATCAGGAATACGGCTTAGGTTGTAAGTGTGTCAGCTAGGCCGCCTGGGGACAAATACGGCGTTATTCTGGGCCGTCCTCGTCCTACGCCTTAAGACCCTCAGGTTATGAATATTACGATTGATAAAAGACAGATCCTGTTTTAAAAATCGGTTGATCTTTTCTCCACTGTAGATAATTTTAGTGGGTTTACGTCCGAACAGAATGAAAGCTTTTAGGCCACCCTTAAAAAAGTGTTTCTTCTTTACCGCCCGATTGAGTACTGTTTTGTTTTTGTCCTCCTTTTTAGGGTGAAATCACCCCCTATTTTTTTATTTTTTTTTGTTTGTGTAACTCTTATCCTTTAAAGTTTAATCAAAGGTTTTCATTCTAGCCATACCGAAAAAAAATACCTCCCCAATTCGTGTTTCTTCTCACCTGCTAAACAGGAAACAAACTTTTTTTTACAAGGTTGGCCTTGGGTGTGGATTGTGTGTGAGGAGCACATGACTGGGTAGAGAAGCTATATGGGGATCCCAGTAACGGCCGGAGTAAGGAGTGGGGTTGGGGGTAGTCATACTCATAGGGAGTACGTGTACATAATGCCGGGCAGGGCCAGTCTGCCGCCTCGACCACCTCAGGCCACAGCTGGCCGCGGAGGTAGCTCTCGTTGCAGAGTGTGGGCTGTGAGGTGTTATAACCCCCGGGCCTGGGGTAGAGAGGGGGGACTGTGAGAGGGAGACGGCAGGGAGCAGGTTAGACGGGCCCAGGAGGGTTAAAGTAACGCGGGGATAAAAGTACAGGTAAGGATCGACTTAGGTCGGACTATGACGAAGTTAATGAATAGATTAAGATAATAAATAAATAGACGATACTGAGGTATATGGATTCTGTGAGCAGGGTCCAAGAGGCCGTTGTTATACTTTTTTTTAATGTTTATTGACGTATTATAAACAATTGTGGAATAAGAAATAAAGGGTTCTTATCTGACTACAAGGAGAACTTTATAGCTCCTCATAACTTACAAAAATCAACACAGAGAGTTGGGATTAAAGTATTAATATCATTTATTCAATAAGAAATAAAAGACATTTCGATGAATATTTGTGTCCCTCATCAGGGTACATAAAGTATTTGAAAGAGTAATCGATTTCATTTGGGGAATGAAAAAGGACAAAATAGTGTGAGAGGGAAAAGAATAACGACAGTTGAATATTTTATAACCACTTTTCAGATCACACAGGTAAGGCCTTAATGACTGTATGTTTATGTCTGTCAGGCCCCAGTGGCGGCCCCCTTTCTGGGTCATGTTTACCTACTAAGGCCCAGGCCGCACACTACCCTCCCCTCTGACTACTACTAAATCACAGCCTGTCTGACGCTAGAGAGTAGGTGTAAGACAGGGTGACTCGGATCTTGAACCTTGGGTGAGACTTTTTCGGAGACGGGAGGTCTGGGCTTCACCAGTGAGAGTAGATCGATAGTTTGATCATACCTAGTTTTTGTCATGTTTAGGTCACAAACTGAAGTTCAAATTTTGGTTTCTGTAAATGTTAAAATATTCAGAAATACGTGAACTGTGTCTGACAGTCTGAGCTGTGACTCTTGTAGCTGTGAAGGTTGGTAGTCACTGTGACACTGACAGTGAGACTTGGGACTCCCAGGCACCTTCCCTAACGTTGACACTGATACTCAGACTTATTTTGTATTTTGGTTAATTCTACATATTAATGCATTCTCTCCTGTAATGATACTCGCTCCTATAACAGATAAAATGGTTTACTCACCCTCTGAATTCAAAGATTAAATGGATTTGTGTCATTGGTACTTGCGTTGACATTTGACGTCTCTAATAGTAATACAGTCTATAATATGGACGTTATTTATCACTAGCTTCTAAAGTTTAAACATCAATTTGCCCGACTTTACCGGACATAGGCCCTAACGCCACAGGCTAAGTTACACATGTACCAAATTATAAGTACCTCCAATCATAGTCCTAAATCATAGCTGTGTATCTTGACCTGCCCTAGATCACTGCTGGTCATTCAACTGCTTTTAAAATGAAATAATACACGCATTGCTGCATATTATTATAATATAATCAAATATTGAAATCGAAAAAGCAATGATTTTAATTTACATTTTGAGGGTAAAGGGGTTGTTTTGGACATGGTGTCTCACGAAGTACATTAATGATATTTTAAAAATGCCAAAAAGATGTGGAGTACAAATACAGATATTTCTACGGTGTATACTATTTGCCTTGTTGGAAATTGCTAATAACGTTGCAGAATTTTACCAGTGTCGGAATTAAGGAAGCATGATTTTACTGTCGAGTGCAAGGTTTTTCTGAGCGGTTCGACCAGTGGTGCAGAACCTTTTCAATGCATTACATTGATTGATGAAGAACAATGCATGCTAGTCATGCCAGGTGCATACTTTTGGGGGCTCTGCATCTAGTCAGTGTGTGCAGCAAAATGATAAGCCTGATAAAAAGTAACCCTTTAGTGTTCTTTCATGTGTCGTTGTCCTGATAGATGAAATCAATGGTTACCATAGTTGTTTTTTCTTCCCGCAGACCCGGAGTAGAGTCGTGACACCGCCGCCACCATGAGTCTACAGTGGACCTTCATCGCCACCTTTCTCTACACCGAGATTTTCGTGACCACGCTTCTCCTCCTCCCCTTCATTTCGGCCTATAGGTAGGTTTTACACGTTTCTCTACACCCAGATTTTCGTGACCACGCTTCTCCTCCCCTTCATTTCGGCCTATAGGTAGGTTTTAACACCAAACAGATTTTCCCTCCTTCCACACTTCATTAAGCATGGCTGCCCCTAAGGTGGGCATACCTGCCTGGTTAAGGAATTTAAATGTTAAAATCTTCCAAATATTTAAAATCAAATAAGTTTCGCCAAATATGAACATTTTCAATGTAATGTTCATGAACATTTTACGTAAACTGGCCATGTAGTCAAGTGCAATTGCCAAAAGAACCCAGATGGTTTGAATGGCCCTTAAACACGAGAAAGTAATATTGTACACACAGATTGGAGTACGATGTCTTCTTGAAGTTTATAATTCTCAATTTAGGATACTCATGAATAATTCTCAAATAAAATAAATATTTGGAAGATTTTAAAATTTAAATTCCTTAACCAGGCAGGTGAACTCAGCCTGGATAAAAATCCAATTAAAAAAAAACAAAAACTAAATACGTCAACTAGATTATTTGTTCTAAATGGTACTTGAATAGAGTTTTTCGATTATGCTCACAATTTTTTTTTTCTCTTTTCAGATGGAGCCGAATCTTCAACTCACGACTGCTCAACAGTTTTCGATCACACGCCAACATTTACTTCAACATATTTATATTTGTATTACTGGTGCTTTTCTTTGGTGAGTACAAGCCCCGTTCTCCAACTTATACCATTATCAAAGAGCAGTTATGCAGATTACGATATTCCTAATTTTCATGAAAGTTCATGAAAGACAGTTTTGTTTAGGCATGCTGTCGTTAGATTGTTTGATCTCTCTCTTAAGATTGTCATTTCGCTTTTTGGCTTTTATCTTTCCTTATTTTTCTCAAAATGAAAATATTTTAACGTTAAAATTATGTGAATGGTCAACATTGTCTTTACATATACTGATGAGGCCAGTAAAGAAGCGTAGGTTATAAAAAATCTTTTTTATGAGAAAGAAATGTTAACTATTTCTCAAATACATTGCGATGTCCAAAATTAAAGCTCATTTGCAACCATATATTGTGTACCTTCCCTCTTGTAAGGTATATTAAAAAAAAAAAACAAGTAAAGAGTAGTGACACATAATGTACATGTTTTGGCAACCAACGCACCGTTTCAGATTCTATTCGTGAGGTGCGCAAGTATTCGAGCACGGATGAGATCGACCTCAACACAAACCCCAACGCAGAGGTGCTGATTCACATGAAGCTCTTCCGTGCCCAGCGCAACTTCTATATCGCTGGCGCCTCCCTGTTCTTATCGTTGTGAGTATTTGACTCGGTCCGGGACTAGGTGACATTGGTAGAGGGACAAGGAACGCATGTGGAAAATTGCTTGGTGCACATAGTTTTGGTTGTCAGCTAGCAAGATGACCATACCATGTATATATTTTGTGCTTATTTACCAGCTGCATAAGATTGCATTTCTTTTCTTTTTTTCTTCTAAATGTGATCAAAATATGCCCAATCATTTAACATTGGAAATCAGATCAAGTGGAGGTTTCTAGAAAACCATCAGCCTAAATTGTCCCTTTAGCCCAAACTTACTCAGCGGTTGAAATAGTCATTCCAACCACAGAGAACAGAAGCATCCCAAGAGAATTTTTACGTTTTGTATTTTCTTCAAGCAATTCTCAAAATTCTGCACAGTATCCTTGTCCCAGGCCAAACACAAAGAGTCCAGGCACGGGTATGTCTATAAAATACAATCATAGAATAAAATCAGTGAATCCGATTACTTTTTTTTCATTCCCACCCCTTGAACAGATGCCATCCGCGACACACGGAAGTACTCCGGTGAGCACAATGTTCACGTTCACGACCGCTCAGAATTGTCGCACACCGCAAGCACACTCTCGGATATGAAGATGTTCAGGGCGCAGCGCAACCTCTACATCTCGGGCTTTGCGCTCTTCCTCTGGATGTGAGTAGGGGTGTGCTGCTTGTTGCCGCGAGACGGAGCAGGGTGGTAGCAGCCGCGTGGACCGTGTTATCACAGCCAATGAATTACCAACAAAATTTCCCTTTTTATTCTACTTTTTTTTCTGAAATAAATTTCATTTTATTTTACTTCATATGATTCTATTGCAATTAGAAATCTGCCTCCATTGAATCAATGGATATAATATTATGGATCTGTTTGGGTTTTTAATCATATTACAGTTTATGCTTTTACAAAATTATTCAACCTTTGAACTTAATCAAGTAATATTCCAAACATTTCTCCTTGGTGTGCATCTATTCCTTTAGTATCTTTAAGACTTCTTTAATCTTAAGAAGGCTTGCGTTGTCCTTCATTGAAGTAAACATTTATACAAGGAGAGATTCGAAAACATTTTTTTGGTAAATTCATTTGCTGCAACATCTTAAGCGTGGAACTGTTGGACCTAGTCTGTCATGTACGTTTTGTGTTTGTGGCATGCACTAGGTCTAGCAGTTCTCGTGAATCTAACGAACACCCGTACACGCTCTACCACCCTGATCGGTCGCCCTACGCATGCGCAATACGACCCCGCCAACACTGACCTCTCACACCGTTGAAAGCGTTGTCATTGTTACCAACTTCTAATCCAGGTTTCTGATCATTGTCTAGTCCTTTTACCTTACAGTTCTTAAGTTTAAGCCGTTTTATTTCGTTTTAGAATTTTATTTGTAAGTGTTTGTTTCATATTTGCTTTTCAGCGACCTGATTCTTGTGTAAAGTGTCTGAAAAAAGTATAAATCGTGGAATAAAGGTGATGCACTTCTAGGGTGAATCTCTGTCAGCATGGACAGGGCCTGAAGTGGAGGGTTTTCCATGAAAAACAGTCGATGCTGCTGCCGGAGGCAAATGGTATTCGTGAAAAGAAAAGTTTAATTTGTCAAAATGGGGAACCATTATATCCATCCTTGGTCAGTGTAGCTCCGAAACAAGTATAAACCCGAATATTAAGCGTTAATAATTTTCTTCGCTTTATCAATTTACCTGGATTATACTAAATTGTTTTCGACTCAATCATTGTTCATGGTTAATTATATATTGAACTTTTAATATAAAAAATCCTGTTGTATTCATATACAATAGCGTTAAATAAATCTGGAAAATACGGTTATATACAGGGCATGTGGGTGATGATATATTAGTTTTTGTTCTTTTTGTTGTGCGTTATTTTATCATGTATATTTCGTTATGTGATAAATGAAGCAGTCACAGTAATTATTACTGTTGCCCTAAAGATCTAAGACCCTTTTCAGATTACAAAGTAGATTTTGGCCCACTGACGAAATAATATTTCAACCTGTAGGCCATAGTTGGTTTCCATTAGGAGGGTCGCATTTGATAACACTGGGAATGAGCTTCTTTATTTTAACGATTGCTATCAGGTATGGTTCTATTGAAACCAACAGTTTCTCTAATATCAACCATTCACTGAAGACGTCATCCCGTCACTGATGACGTCACCCCGTTATTGATGACGTCACCCCATTACTGATGACGTCACTTGTTTCAGGGTACTTCGCCGCCTGGTGACCCTTCTGTGTGACAAGGCGACGAACGAGGCGCAGGTGGAGGCTCTGCGCAGACAGGCCGAGAGCGCGTCAGCCGCTGCCCGGCAGCTGTTAGAGGACGCCGAGAACAAGGTGAGACAGAAACCACTCTTAAAGCCCCATCCCCACTAAGTCACTTGCACTAAGCAATTGCCAACTGGGAGAGTTGCCCGTGAAATCGCTGGGCAACTCGGGATCACCGGGCGACTCTATTGGTATGGTGTGCGTTCTGGGCGACGGGATCGGCAGGAAAATCGACAGGGAAATCTCAAACTTTCTTGATATTACAGTCGCCAGCGATGATGATGATTCTCGCAGTCACCCAGGGCCGCTAAAGTTGCTTAGTGGGTATGGCGGTCAGCGCCTCTGTTCCACCTTAAAAAGTCATTGTCAAAACCTCTTGTATCTCTTCAGCGTCTCTATTCTACCTTAATGAATATAACTGGGAAAACTGTCAGGCTATGTAGCCTAGCCAATCAAACATATAAGTTTCTTTATTATTAGTTTAATACTAGCATCTCTGAAGTTAAGCTTGAAAGTTTACAGGAAAACGGACTGACTTTTTACCATGACAAATGAAATCCCTAAAACGTGAATTGATGGAATGCAGTAAGGGATGATCTCCATCTTGGTACTGTAGTTCAGAGAAATGTAAAACCCTGAGAAGGGCCTTACAGGTTTTTGTTTCACCCCCTAGGTAAACGAGAAGGAGGAGAAGTCGGCCGAGGCGGGAGAGCTGGAGACAACTAAGGAGGAACTCACCAAGGCCCGCGAAGGTACGCGCAGAAAAAACAACACTTAATTATGTTATTACGCATTCATGTAATTAAGAAAATTGTTTATAAAACTATTATCTGTCCCAATGTGGACGAGTGGTGCAGGGGCGGCCCTTTAGATTTCGACAGAAAAAAATCCCTATCCCAAACCCCGCAGCCACGTCTGATTTTCCAAATCCATTCAAAGAAATAGGCTATGTAATTGTTCAGCTTGTCTCTGTCGGTCATACCATTCCTTTAACAAGTTGTTTGGTGCTCACCAGAAGTAAATGAATATTTTTTGTTTTGACAGAGGTGAGTCGCGTGAAGAAGGACCTGGAGGCGATGAAGAAGCAGGCCGAGTCGACCAACAAGGAGTACGACCGCCTGGCCGAGGAGAACCGCAGTCTGCAGGTAATGCCTAAAGTATTGTTCACTCAGATATATGACTCTGAATGTCGCCTACATAATTTTTGTGAGTTTGATAACAGAGATGTAAGTTTACAGAATTGTGCCTGATTTGAGATTTTTGGAAAAAAGAATGAAATCATAAAAGCCTAAAGGTACTGAAACAAGAATTAAGTAATAGACTTTCATTGGTCAGCAAGAGTACCTAGTGAAGTTTTTTGATAAGTAAATATCGGAAATTACATGTAGAGGGATAAAAACTTGTCAAGGAATTACAATGATTACAAGTTCTCCGTTGTTTTTTCCCCCAGCAAAATGTGGAAACGCTGAAGGGAGAGTCGGGGACCAAGAAGGACAAGTAGACGTCGCCATGACACGTACCGTCACCATGGTAACCACAACACGTGACGTCTCCATGGTAACCAGGAGTCTGCGCAGAGAAGGGAACACTGACGGCCAGACAGGATAAACAAACAATAATAGTGATTTATACATTGTGAGTGGAGAAAAGTAATATAAACTACATCGAAGAAGTCGCTGATATATATTTTTAAGGTATTTCTTTGACCGTTTTGAAGGAATGACCTCAGTAAAAGTGTAACTAGACGTTACGACAGTCAATGTTTGGGAGTCCCAGGAGGAAGAATGAATGTTTCTCTTGTCCAGTTTATAAGTTGCTTCGTTTTCATCCATTTATATATTAAGGAAAAGTGCTAATTTAAAATTCCTTTTTAATGGGCATATTGTTGTGAAGCTTTTAAAAATGGTGTACCTTGTTCAGGGGAAACTTGTGAAATACCTAATGTACGTTTAAATAGATTATTTATATATACTAATCATATATCCATCAGATTGCTATACTAACAAGGCAACGTATGCAGGTCTCGGAAAGCCAGAGCCAGTTATGTTGTACTGTGGCTGAGATGTTTTATAGCTACCGCTAAGGATAACCAATGTGAATACGTCTACAAAATCTTTCAACATGTGTCTTTGTGCTCTTATCTTGATGAAGGGAAACGTTATTTAAACTGCCATCTTTATTAATGTGACAAAAAGCATGTACATTTGGTGGACATCCAGTGATACTTGTCATGCCAAATATAAATTAGGATAACTTGAATGGCTCCGTAGTAATTCTCATTGAGAAAGTTCCAGGCTGGTTGTGTTTGTATGTTCTTGGCATCTTTGATCAATATCTTGTCCACCCCCCCCCCCCCCCAAATAGTTTGATAAAGCTCTGTTTATCGACTGTGGGTACAAAAGAACTTGGTTGGTGAAGGGGAAACGAAATAATTCTTCAAGAAAGTAATTGATGTTCAATGTGGTTTCCCTCCTATTTATTTTCGATTGTATAAGTATCACTATACTTAATACCTGAAATATCAAAATAACGATCTCAAAAATAACTAAAGTAATTACCTAACCCTGACCACTTTACGCTTTAGGTAGTGTTCATATTGCAATAATACAAGGCAGGAGCTCCATGTCAGTAATGTTTAATATCTTTCAACTATTTTGGAGACGTGGCGAAAAAGATCACAGCAATAGCATGACTAAGCCACTTTGAAGTTGCTCTCATACCCAGACCAGTGTAAGAAGACTTAGTGGAACCTTGTCTTAATGACATATTTCCAGCCACTTTGGCACGCGATGCAATCAAAAGTGTTGACAGAGGTATCCAGATAGGGTGAATATCCCGAGAGGAGGTTCTTTTCAAGGAGTTCATGCCATCTATCCCGACTTCTTATAGCCACGTCAAAAATCACTTCAATCATTTGGGATGTGAATTATTAGAGAGCTGTATTCATTGCCTTTATTTCTTTGCCATTTAATAATATTTCATTGGTAATTTAATTCTTTTAAATATGAAAATAAGTTCTGTGACGTGAATCAAATCCAAATGATGGTCTCACCGTTTTCTATTTTTTCTCCTTAAACGTACTAAACAAGATGAATCTGCCCAACTACATGTACTTTGATAATGACAAAGGTGGCACTGTACGTAATAAAATTAATATATGATTTCAATTTACAAGCCCATGTGTTTTAACGTTTTATGACGGGAATAAATATATGTGAATGTGTGAGAGATGTAAAGAGGAAATTAATAAAAATTCCCCAACAGTGCTGATATGTGTTTGATGTTTTAATATCGCTTTCCTGAAATGTGTAAAAGCTTAATCTGCATTTAAGGAGCAGTGTCGTCCTTTCTGTAGTTAGGTTAACAACCGCCAACGTAACCTTAGCGATAGCTGGGTGGGTGCAGTGTTTTGTGTATTTAGAATGTAATCTGACAACAACAAGAATTTGGCACGGTAGTCAGGGAGTTACAACGTTTGTTTGTTGGGGTATTTAAATGTCTCTTCAAACACATAAGGTTCTTTCCAGACTGCACAAGGTAATGCTTTTCATCTGTGAGTGATCGTATCTGATATGATTTAGAAGACACCTGCCACCTATTTTATAGTGTAATACCTTACTCATTTCGAAGAGTGCCAAGGGATCTTTCATGTGCAATGTCCCATAGAAAGGACACCACACAGCCAGCCTTTGATGACCCTGTTGGGGGCACAACGTAACAAGTAACGACGCACTTGGGCAAAAGCTGAGGCAATACCACCCACTTAAGAGGTCGCTGAACTTTTTATCTCGGCGTACTAAATAATATGGTTAACTAACTTGGACCATAAAATCTGAGATGGTTCTTTAACATAAAGCAGATGAGCACAATCTCAATGAATGGTGAGAAGTGAAAAGCAAACTTTCCAAAATAGTGGAAAAATATGAGAAAAATATTAGAAAATGTCTTCAAAATTATAACCAATTTCATGATGTTCAATTTGACTTTTTCCTATCCCATTTTTATTCATCAGTTTTTCACACACACAAATTAATCCCAACATTAAAAAAATATTCATGAACAGAAAATAACAGGCAGTAAATATAATGAGCATTTTATCAATCACAAATGAAAACCAGCAGAGTAATTGAACGTATTAGTGAACTGAGTAATAATTCTACTGAAGATCTCAGTAGTCTATCCCGACAACATCATACCTTCATGAGTAATGCCCTGTGAAGAATGACAAATTACGCAGTGGTCCAAAATCAATATTATATTCTGAAATTAACTTACTTTTCGCTATGAGTTTGCAGTTAGATAGCTCAAAATCATATTTAGAAAAAACACTTAAAAATATATCTAAGCATTGCAGGAAAAATCTTTTGACCAATCTGAGATCACTAAAAATTAGGAAATGCTAAAAAAAAAAAAAAAAAAGTAAGCAAAATGACATCTCTGTTGAACGTAATACCACAAACATTTGGTGAAACTGGGGCATCCGTCTAAAAAAAAAGATTAGAAATGGTAGGTTTATACGTAAGTGTACTAACAATGTCTCTGTAAATAAAGCCCTCAATCTTATGTAGTGAACATTAATTGACCACTGTGTTTTATGGTGTACAGAGATGTGACCAATGACTCGCCAACACGTTATCAAATTAAATCGTCGAGATGAATTGTATCCCAAAAATCGCTATTAGTATGAAAATGCTATTAAAATGCATGGCTCGTAAGACACAACTTCTAACAGAGCATATATGATTAATCGAGCCTGAAATACGTTTGCAAAAACCTGAGATGCCACTCCCGACTCATGGAAAAGTAGGAGACATTTTTCCTTTTTTATTTCCAGAAACAACTTGGAGACAAATAACCTTAGGGAATAGATTCTTGACATTAAACTTGTATTCGAATAGCTTGAAACAAGAGCAGACTACTCCAAAACAGATATAAAAGTCATGTAGGAAAAATCAGCTGTGCAATACAAAATCACCAAAAAGTAGGAAATCCTCCAAAAGTAGAAAGAATGGCATCTCTGAAAACACAATAAGGAGCTTAATTTTATCGACCTATTGCGGATAGATTTGTGTATAAATGAGTAAACATGAATAAACATTACGAGCCATCTAAGTTACCCATAACGTGAATTTCAACAATGCTAGAACGTTACGGTACCTACATTCGCTTACTCAAGATTATGAAATTATAGGTTATCACGGTTAGATTATTACATCATAACTTGGCCAAACTATTCCAAAAATTAATAGACAGAAAACACTGAGAATATAGGTAAGGGAGGGTCCGAGGTTATGTTGTCATACTAATTAATCTTATACTATAATACATGTAGTATAAATTTGATTCTATTTGATTTAATCAAAGATGGACAGTCGGAACCCTGATGAGAGTCTGAAACCTAGTCCGTAAACTAAAAACATGTTTTCAAATTGTGAAACTGTTTCACACCTAATTGAACGTTGCTCAAATATATAGATTCATGGGGTAAACCACAATGAAATTGGTGAATACAAAAGTTAAAACCATTAATGCCTATACCACTCATTCCTTAACATTTCAGGCCAATGAAACACGTTTATGTTGGATTAAATACACATTAAATGTGTATCATAAATTGTCGATTCTTTCCGTATAAACGAATAAGTTTATTGATATCATGTGCGAATCGCATGGCATTCAGGTGTAATTCATTTCAATGTATATTTTCTCAAAGAAATATACACTGTTTAATTAATTTTATCTTTAGAAAAGCATAACTATATACAAATATGATTTTATTTTTCAGAAACATTACCCTTATAATCAAAGTCTTCACAAATTTCTTTCAAGAAGTGTTAAGTATCTTAATATTCAAAAGTCCAAAAACACTTAACAATTTTCATTGGTGAAGCATTGAACTTACATTTAAAAAATCACTATTTACAAAGCAAGGAATATATGGTGTATTTACATCATTTGAATTATTTTCAAACCGGAGAAATTCCCATAAACGTGACCTAAGGAGACGGGTGACCTTGGGTGACCTTCAGTATGCACATCATCTCTTCAGAATATTTCACATATTTTACACACATACTATAAATAATATCCTAAACTAAAAAAAAAATCACATTGATCACAGTTTGTCTAGTCAACAACAAAGAAAGCGCATTGACATTTTAGATGAAAACATCTAACTTAATTCAAATACTCTTACAAGGGAGGTAAAAAAAATCCGTTGTCCAAGACCAACTGTTATTTCCCCGAGCTAGCCCCCCCCCCCCCCGCCCCCAACCCCCCCACGACCGTCCCAGCGCCTGTTGTCGGCCGTATCAGACCCACTGCCGGCCACTCACTAAAATATGGGGCTTAATGTGAATAAAGCAGGGTTCCCACACACACATTCTTTGTCTATGAATTTTCCATGACCGATTACAATGTTCCAGGTACGTTTATAGATTTCCCAAAAGCTACGTCCATGCACATTTATGTGTTGTCAGTATTTTACTGGAATTGTAGGAAAATAGAGACTTTCCAGGCTGATTCATGTGGGTTTTTTTAGATTTGGGGAAAAAACGGCCAAAATTAGCTGATTAATTTATAGAGAAATATTTGTTAACTTCACGTCTCCTGAAATAATTCCATGATTTCCATGATCATATATATATACCCTATATGGTCACATGGAAATATTTCTATTCCCCGGGTGAGAGGTTATTCATAATAAAATTAAACTGTAGCGTAACTACGGATTCGAAACATAATATAATATTTTTTACAACTTGAATTAATCAATTAATAAAGCATCAAACATACCGATATAGTCATGTGACCTTATTTGTAAAACAGAAGTGGAATTCATACTGAAACCATCACGGAGGTCATAGTTCATAAATACTGCTTAACTCTAAGATAAATAACACCATAAGAAAAGTGCCTAATACTGTGAATGTATATATTTTCGCGCTGCTACGTTTTTGCACACCAAGCAATGATTAGAATTTCCGCGCATTCATAATTGCGCGCATTTGATAGTTATTTCTATTTCTTCTATAATATTGATAAACTTCACTCACATCATATTTTCGCGCAATTAAAGTGGTGCGCAAAATGAGCGAAAATATGTACAGCGCGAAAATTAATACGTTTACAGTACGTCATATCCGGTGTGACGTGTTAGATGACGTCATCACCGCGGTGACGTCATCACCGTATCCGGGCGGCGAGGTCTGCGGGGATGCCGGCTGCGAGCAGCGCGGGGCGCGGGGTGGTGGTGAGGTGGGGCAGCGAGCGCAGTAGGGCCTGCCACATGAGCTCCTTGAGTGGGGGAACGCTGAGCCAGACTGCGCACACGTCTGAGGTACGGAGGTGGTCGATCTCTGTGACTCCGCCGTATATCACCATGTAACCAGCCTGCAGAACAAGTAAAATGTGTTTAAATGACAGCTTGAAATTGCACAGTTCCAGATCATTCCTATACATGTGTACTATATGAATAGGAAAATGCATTTTCCGTGTGTTTTCCCTGTCAGGGAATCTTTTTTGCCATTCTCCGTTTTTCCTGTGCGGTTTGTACTCTGTAGTTATTATTATAACGATAATTATAGATATACACTGTAGTTATAAGCATATTACTTATATATAACGTAAAGCGGACACTGACTGGCGTGATGGCTGCGGCATGGAAGTAGACCGGCTGGGGCAGGGTCGCGGGGAGACATGTCCACTGCAGCGTGTCGAGGTTTAACCGCCACAGGTCTCCGAAGATCTCCGTGCCGTTGTAACCACCGCAGATGTAGATGTCTGCCCAAAGTAATGTATTAAGGAGACTTTTAGAGACATGTCATTTAATTATCAGGGTGCATACGTTTTCCAGAAATTTAAGACCTTGTATTAGCGGCAAGGGTACCCTGGTTTCTGTTGTAGCTTGTCAATATAAATTGCGCCCAAAGCGGTAAATACAGAGATGATTATTACATATGATTTCGCCAAAACATTCATTTCATTACAAAAGTATTTGAACTCACAATTATCTTTTTGGACTGCGCTGTGGCATCTCCTGGCTACTGGAAAACCTGAAAATAGAAAACAAACAATGGGTATTATGACGAGCCCGTTGTTGTCCCAACATGAGTTGGACGACTCTGGTTTTAAACTCGGTTTCTATCCTGAGGAATGGAATTATTAGCAGTATGTACTGTTTTTATTTTCCTACATTTACAAAATATGTGACTGCATGGCGGCTAGGTTAGATGGACTGTCTTATTTTTCGAAGAAGCTCACTCATGGATGTCACAGGCATTTGAAAGAATAGTTTGAAATTCTCATCAAATCTCTAATCTTAATTAATAATGACTTGTAAGATGACTTCTTTTTTTTATCTATAATTACTCAAGACAGAAGAAAAAACATGCAATGCTGATTGCTGGAACCCTACTCAAGTAGCCTATCATTTTCTATAATACTGAAACCGCCTATATATTTTTTACTAGATTTTCGGGTACTGCCGTACTGAAGGAGGCGGGCGGTGGATTGTGCAATCATTATAACAAGTTACCATTTTAGTACTAAACATGTGCCTGGAGAGTGTGAGGAATTTGACACTGAAACCTTCTTTGTCAATCTCCATGTATCCCTATGGGAAAAGAGATTTGCTGTGTCTGGAGAGTGAAGACCTACTTTCTTTACTATAGGAAATTCCTATTTCAATTTTGTAACAAAAAACTTATGGATTGTCTCCCAAATTACAAGAAAACAACCAAATATTTCAGAATTTTGGAACCAAACCACCATATACTAGAAAGAGAAGTAGAGAAATACATATAGTTTGAAGATTATAATGCTGGCATTACTGAGAAAAGTGGAACGAAAAATTTGTCACAAAATTGTAACAACTGTTTTGACCCCCATTGAAATGCATTGAGACAACCTGGTGTAGAAAGAGTCTAGAGAAGGTCGGCGGCCTAAGGCCCGCCTCCCAACAAGAAGTTTGCATCACATATTTGCCAACCCTACTCACAGTTCCGCCCGTCCGGTTGTGTATTTTGGACGCTCCATAGCTGAGTGTCAAAGTCAAATACAGGGATCTGAAAATTAAAAGTGTTTAAATGATATTAAACTTCAATTCCTCAACTCTGAAACCAAACAGGTTCTCAGAAGAATAGTACCATGTGCAATTCAAAAAGACATAATTATGGTTGTTATTTGTGGACTATACATGTTAAGTTTTTTTCTTTACGACAGAAAAGTTATCCTTACCTTCTCCATTTTATAAGATTCTTGAGCTCGTCCTCCGCCAAAAACAAACAACTTTCTTTTAAAGAACGCAACTTCATGACGATATCTGAAAATTTGATAAAAGGGACAATTCCAGTCAGTCCTCAGAAAATGTATATCTTAACACTTTCTACTGATTATTGGAAATGATCAAAGTAGAATGTGGCAATGTGTTCTATGTATATTTCTCATGGTTTTACAGTCTTAAAGTCCACATATTAAGAAATATATAAAATAACCATTATCATATATATTGTCCATTTTGAAGAAACACGTTTATAAGCCACATCCACTCTACCACGGAATTCTCCCCCTACCATTCCTTGAGAACGGTAAGACCTCACAGAAAAATGGTCGTGTTCAGGTAACCCAGTTTCTATTCTGGGGAATGGAATTACAAGTTGGATGTAGTGTTTTCCTTCTCTTACATTCACAAAATGTGCGACTACATGGTGGATAGGTAAGATGTAATACATCTATTTGGGTAAGTAAGGAAAAAAAGAAAGATTAGGAATAAATCGACCTACCTACCCTAATGTTTTTTGACCTACGTTACAAGAACACAACTATTTCTTTGGTCTAACAGCTGCCACTGTTCTTAAGAATGGTCATAGTTGGCATACCTGCCGGGCGGTTCTTCGCCCTTGGAGGGGACCCGCTCCCACTCGCGGTCCTCTAGTCGCAGTTTGTACAGGTCTGAGTTGTACTGCCACCCGGTCGTCCCCCCGAAGACGAACAGACTCTCTCCATCCAGGAACATGGCCTGCACAAAGACAGACAACATGAAAAAAAATTAGATATTGGATGACAATGTGTTGAGGAGTACTTACATTTACCCGCCCTGCTTTACTTGAAAAAAGAACTGCTGATCTGAGGAATATGGCGACCAGTCCATTTTGACCACAAGTCTTAAGCATATAGATTTTCATTAATCATGGCACGTTTCATTGTTTAACATGATAGAAAACGAACATGTTGTATATTTTCTGTTTTCATCTGAATGCACTTAATGTTTAAGTCGGTTTGAAAATGTATTCATTTCAGCACATATTTGCATATTTTCTAGTTTTCCTAGTGTTTTTGTCCACAAAATTTGGTCAAAGTGATCTACAGTTGCTTGAAATACTGTTATCCGTGGCAGGCAAAATACTTTACTGCTTGCACAGTTGTGGTTCTCCTGTCAATTTTACGGTCCAGCGGGTAGTGTAAATAAAGGTGAGCCGGGCAGCCAGGATTTTTATTTATTCTTTTTTTTTTTTATGGTTGGTAACAACATATAATCAAATTCTTGTATGGTTTGTAGGCGATCAAAAAAATTGTTTTCCATAAAATTTTGGTCACAGCCACTCTTTTTGGCAATCTTCATCAAGTGAAAATCTTTCAAATAAATGTAATCAAATTCTTGACTTTTTTTTTTTTTAATGAAAAAAAAAGTGGTCCACCCGGCCCTAAAATACCCACCCGGCCAGTCAACCAGAAACAGACTTTTTTACATGACAGCCTTAGAATACAAATATAGCGACTTTGACAAAAGGTGAAAAAAAACCAGCATAATTCAGGGATGGCAGTGATCTGTATTTTAGAGAGTGAGACGCGAGTCCTTACGTGTCCGTAGGAGCGTGTGGGCATCTCCCCGTCACAGTCGATGTGCTTCCACTCGAGTGTCTCCAGGTTACACACGTTGAGGTCGTGGCTCGCCTTGTTCCCGAAGGGTACCCCAGTACCGCCGTACACCAGCAGGTGTTTGCCGTCCAACAGTGCTGGAAGGTGGGAGCACAAAACACTGTTAGGGGTATCATATGAAACCCTAGTTCGCATCTTTTGATTTTAATCTTTTATCATGCACTACGGGTGGAATTATCACATTCCATTTTGTGCATGAATTAACATTTTTTTACTTCGCATCTTTTGTAATGCAGTGTTCAAAATTGAAGGTATCCAGTGAACATTACCTGTATTATTTGGCTGTTTTTGAGACCGTGCACCAGACATTCTTTGTACTATTGATATTTTCATATAGGTAAGAATGGCCGTTTCATAACAGTGAAGAAAATGTTTTATGTGAACACGTTTCCTTCATACTCTTCTCTACAACGGACTCTGAAATAAAGTCCTATGTTTTTTCTATATTTCTCTATGATTTTCCATGCAAATTGTTGATGAAGTAGTATATTGAACTTTTTTTTTTGGAGAACAAGGAAAGAACTTTCTGCACTGAAGCGCGATTTCACAAATTTTCATAAAATGAAGCTGACAAAGTGGTTAATTTCTTTTAAAAGAAATGCTACAAATTCTATGAAATTATTTTGGAACTCTTAAAGATCTCATTATTCCATAACCACTTTCACTTTGTACAGTATTTTCTTAACACGGCAGGAATCAGTACCTGAGTGAGAGGCTAGTTCGAGGGGCATGTAGCCGTTTGTCTTCAGAAGTTCCCATTTTCTCCGTGAAAAGCTGAACCGCCACAACTGAAATCGAAAGGAATTTATGTTCAGAAAATTATGTATTTCGGACTAGATGAAATTCTTGATCGGGATATGTAGAACGCATATATAGAGGGTCTATGGTTACTTTGAGATATGAACTAGCCACATCACTAATAAATATCTTTCTCGTTTAATGTCCTACCATGAATTGATGAGAGACTAAAAGCTTCGCATAGAAGCTTCGCAAAGGTTTGGAAAATATCTGTATGTTAATTTTTGTTCGTGACACATGAATCTATAGAAAAATTGCAAAAAATACTAATATGACCAAAATTAAGAAATTATGAGCCAAATGCATCATAAATAGAATTATGAAGTTATTATGCAGATCATTTATTTCTTAAAGGGAGCCAAAAGCAATGTTGGGTCAAAATTTGCAAATTCTACTAACTACTGAAATACATTCCATGGCCATACCCTAGACCTGTGGTAAAATATAGACTGTCCATAAAGACTTAAACTACATCAAAATACAGTAAAACTTGTCCCTCGTCAATTTTGGTAACCCACCAAAATTGGTTTGTTTTCAAACATTGCTGTCTTCAGGCATGAATGACCTGGGTATCATGGAGTTTGCATAAGTTGTTGTTAGTTATCATGATTTATTCTGTACCAATGGTAAAAGTTAGACTCTTGGAACATATTTTCATAGTTAGGCCAAACAAAAAAAATTGTTGTGTTCAGGTAACATAGGTCGAAAAAAATAGGGTAGGTAGGTCGAAAAAACTTCTTTTTTTTTGCTTTTTTCTTTACTTGCCAAAGAGACCCGACCAGTGTTGGAAATAAAAAAGCATTTTTAGCATGTAAAATACATGCCCTGAGTATCCATGTGCTGTTTTATGGTTTTCCATGGTACTTTAGGTCAATTCTTTGGATTTTGAAAAAAAAAAATTTAAAAATTTCCTTTAAAAAAAGTTAGGGTAGGGCCAAAAATTTAGGGTAGGTAGGGTTACCTGAACACAACAATTTTTTTTGTTTGGCCTTATTTGAGTTTACAAGATATTGTCATATTTTGACATATCGTTGCTTTTGACTCCCTTTAAGACAAATATAGACTAGATGTGATTGTAGCTGCCCTCATACCTCCCTAAACAGAGGGTAGTACGTCTCCTCTGTGTTCTCAACGTCCCAGAAATCGGGATTGTATCCTCCGATTGAGTAGAGACCGGTTTCATCTACCACAATTCGATGGCCGCTCCGGGGGTTGGGCAGATCTGAAAGTACAAAAAGGAGATAAAAAGTTACATGGAATGACTGAATGTATCATTCTTTCTTGCTCTTTAATTTAAAGAAAGTTTGTTTATTTCGCAGAGGATACATGTGTATCTCTTATAGACATACTGTGTGTCTTCAATTCAGGATTGAAAGCGATCATTACATCAACTGTCAACAAATACAAATATATGAATACGAATATTTTATTGACTACTGTAGAGCAGTACATTTATGTCACAACAATCTGGGTTCGCGCTAAGGCCTTTTTTAGAGTAGCCAAATTGGCGATTTTATGACGATTTGGATTAGCCATATATTATATCGATTAGCAAACTTTTATGCGATAGAAAAAATAATGTTGTTACATATAGATTTTTGACAGGAAATGGGCTCAAATCGTAGCATAGAGTCTAATCTTGACCAGAACAATTCGCCAAAACTTTCAAATTTGGCTAATTTCTTCTGAAATCAACTCGCCTAATTGATTCAGCATTAGCCATCGGCGATTTGGCGAGTGGTTAGCACGACCCCAAAACAATGGCAGGCAGGTTTTGTACAGAAGTGTATGTTTTTTTGACAAAAGTACAAATACATTCAATAGCTTGATTTTTCAGGTCATTTTCACAAATGGGGTGTAGATTTAAAATAGTTTTCAGTTTTTGCACTTCAGGCAAGGCTTTGTAGTTTTTAACATAATTAGAGATATTTTCCTCAAATAGTTTTCTGGTGTTGGACAGGTCCTTGTTCTTACAGTGAAGGAGAACATGCCTGACATCTTGAACCTCACCACAGTCTATACAGAGTATGTTACCCTCTTTTTTTGTTTGGTAACTCCTATGCTTGCTATCTGAGGTACAGTTACAGTCTATTCTTAGTTTTGTGAGATAGCTTCTGATCACTGGTGACCTAGCGTTGTTGAGGTAAGGTTGCTGTCTGTATGTTATTGACTGGCATAGCTTTATAATATCACATCTGTTATTGTTATTGTCATCGCAGCAGTAGGAGTCGAGAGTTTGTAGATAAATGTTCTCAAGCCTTGTTGTAAGAAGAGATTTCAAGGCTGGCTTGTTAAAAGCATTAGGTGTTTGCCATACATTTCCTAAACCAATGGACCACAAGAAATAGTCAACAGCAACAATTAAACAACATATAGGCCTAGACCAATAAAAAAAACTTTACCAAAAAGAAAGTACCACACCCATGAAAAAATCAAAGCAATGTAGATCTACTGATTATCATTGTCAGTACAGAAGTAAAATTGGCAAAAATTGGCAAACAAACTATTCATCTAAAAATTCCTTATCATTCATGGCAAATATAGTCTAGGCCTAATCTAGAGTTGTCATGACAGATCAGGGACATCACATTAATTCTACTGGACTGTAGGGCCTATTAAATTGTGTTTCTCATTATCAAAAGATTATTAGGCTTACCAAATGTTAATTCTGTATGTAACCATTATTCAGTATTCAGACTGTCATTGTCAATATACAATTTATATTTTCACTAAATATTGGGTGACAGTCTGGACGATGCCGATGTTTAAATGAAAAAGGAAATCTATTTTGGTTCACAATAAATGATAGATCATGCAGTGTTCGCAGTGAAAATGTGATATAAACTAACATTTCCCGCTATATTCATATTTCATGCGTCACATCCCATATAAATATCGTCGTAATCACCTGTTAGTTTCTGGTCAGGTCCTAATTTTGGTTCCAATCGTTCAAAACGTAAGATCGGCACGTGCGCCGCCATTGCTGGAAGTTTACTTTCGCTGGATCCCGGCCTAAATAAACCAAACCAATAAAGAATTAACGACTAGTAAACAACTTGCGGGAACCAGCTTCAGCGTGGATGTTTTGCTCGATGTTAGCGCGTATCTGATTGGTCGATGGCAATCACATCGACCAATGAAAATCCGTTTTACATTTTGCGACGCCGGAAGTGGATAATCTGAATTCCAAAATGGAGGCGGCCAGTCGAAACGTCAAAGCGATGCAGCTTCTTTCGTCCTTTGTACGCCAGGATAGTGAGGATTTAAATAATATCGACAGGTAGGAATATCCGTTAATATACTGTGCACATATTTGGTATAGTTTTAGTTTGAAAAACTGTATATAAGATTAAGAATGGTTGTTAATGTTGAGTCAGGTCACCGGCAAGAAGTCCAGTCCAAAACAGTCTCATAGAACAGTCTTCACTGTCTCAGGGACCGAGTTGGTTCGCTGTAGCTTGGCAGAGACAACCAAATTTTAAATTTCCAATTACCGGAACGTTTCTGACCGCCAATGCCATGGAAAAATCGTAAGATTTATTACACAAGAGTTAATGCTTTACTTTGATGCAACAGCTATTTAGGCCTAAATCATTTTAAACCATTCAATATTTTTTCAAAAATTCAAATTACAATTAAATATTTTTAAATGTAAGTTTGAATTAAATCATGTCAATTTTCCGCGTATTTTTTTCTCATCATCATATCGTAGAAATGAATTAGGTTGGGAAGATTCAAATTAATTTTGTATGACTCGGTCTCAAAGCTAAAAATTCAGCCAGAATTCTACTGATATGAACTCAGTAACTTGGTTTAATCACACACGTACATCACAATTGGTTAATATTTATCAATAATTTTCCTTTACAGTGTGATCGTATTGGGTAGATCAGGGACGGATTTAGAGGAGGAAGAGGGGGCATGGGGCGTGCGCCCTTCTTTTTTTGGTCAAATTAAGATTTTTTAATCGGGGTACCAAAAAAAATTGAACAACTTGCTATCAAGAAAAGTAAATATTGAAAAAAGGGGTGATTTTCCAATATACCCACTGGACGTATTTTTTTTCATCCCCCAGCCAAGAAATTTGTTTCTAAGTTTGCTTTTATATAAAAGAGAGTTTAAAGAAACACTAAGGATATGAAAGATCAGGTCTCAAAATATCAAGTCTGACATGTATACTAGAGATTATGTATTTTCTCACTTCACTTCAGACCTTCAGATGCATCCAACAAGGCCGAGAGTGGTCAACAGATCAGCCGACCCCGGGACCGCCAGTCGTTTTACGAACGTGCACACACCTACAATGTATCCTTGGATATGGGAAACTGTTTTATCCCACAACACTGTTTCACAGGCAAATCTTTTGATTACCTATTCCATTGACAAATTATTTAGAGGGGGGGGGGGGGATTACTGGAGAATTTAGTAGTCTGTATATCGAATAGATTTTCTTTACACCTGTCAACTCTTTTTTCCATTAGATATAATGAAAGTTTTATTGTTGCCCAAATCTTGGGACGAGTATAGAGAAAACGTTGGATTAGGGCAGTAAACATTTCACGCCAGGGCTCACGAAATCCAGCGTCCTGGGTGTCCTGTCCACCCCCCTAAGGGTCCAGGACACCCTGACATGACCCTCTGGGTGTCCTGTGGACACCCTAGAAATCACACACCAATTTCAAGGTTGAAGCAATTGGACAACCTGGTTTTATGTGCAGGACACCCGCGAGTCACAGTCCGGGTGTCCTGAGGACGCCTTGCCAATTTAAAATTTCGTGAGCACGCATAAAAGTCATAGAAAACAGATGTTGATATCCTTAACTCCCTGTGAAGCCCCTGTGGTGGTTTGCCAAACCGCTGTGGTTGTCGCCGCTGGAGTGTGCGCGGTGGGGGTGGGAGAACGTAGACGTGGACGTGCTGCGCTGCGTCAGCTGTAAGGCGCACATGTCGGGTCGGACGCCCGCCGCACACAACCCAAAGACATGTGAGTACGCCAAGCAAGGGATTTTTTCTGACATGTCAATTTGCATCTTTAATCTTTCAATGTAATGTTTCCTGACATTAATTCATGAAAAAGTCACACCTTAACGCCTTCTTTGGCCCTTTACAAAGTCGTCTTCAATTTTTTTTCTTCATATTTTGAAGTTTTAATAATTTCTATGTTTTAATAATAATGCATGGTACATGGCATTCATATGTTCAACTTTTATTTCCTGAAAAACATAAATAGGATTCAAGAAAAACGATATCGTCATTGCTGGAGTAACATTGTCTCTTATCAAATTTCAATATGGAGTCATCCACGAACCGCATCTGTCCATTCAGAAGTTCAAACGATATTACAAAGCAGCAACACCTTTTCCATTTTAAAACTGACACAAATCTTGAAACGCATATCGCAAGCTTTTGCCTGTCTGAAACTTAAGTAAAGACATATGTGAGGTCCGGGAATTATGACAGTGGTTTTACATCATGGATATAGTTGCAATTTTAATATCTCTGTTACTGCGTCCTCCCCAACAGATGATGAGTGCAGCAGTCGTCTTACCGACTCACTGAGGTCGGGTCACCGCCAGGCGTGCCCGTGGTCCAGCAGCCCGTCCCCCGAGTACTTCCTGCGCCTCCCGTACGACACGCGCCCCAAGGCTCAGCACGTCTTCACACAACACTTCACGCGCCTCCTGGAGCTCAGGGAACAACTCCCGCTCCAACCAGAGTCTTCGCTACCTGACATGGTCAGTGGTTTGACTACACAGTACTACCGCTTTTTTTTAATGAATTATCTGCTTTCTTTGTACATGGTAGTTCTACTAGTTCATTTAGCAAGCAGCTGACAAACCATCTCATTTAGATTTACAGGGGTCATTAAGATTACAGAAACTTTGTAAGATATACTCAAAAAGCCCACGATTTGAAAATAATGGCCCCTTACGGATAAACAAAATGGGGATTTGGATACTCGCAATCTTTTCCTAAGAAGAACCCTTCTTATAGATATCTTAATTCATACTTATTACTTAAGCTTATAGAGAATTATCTTAATTGAAGTCCTGTGATTTTAGATGAAATAACCTTGAAAACTAACAGGCAATCCGATTTTACCCATAACCTCCGTTCTAATCCTAACTTACCTTGGCCTGGATTGACAATGAAACTTCCCCACATTGACCTTGTTTGACCTTGACCGACTATGGCATTGACTTTGACCTCGTTTGACCTTGACTTTGACCTTTCAGGGGCTGGAGCTGTCCCAACTGGAGGAGGTCCTTCGTCCTTACTTGGGTCGTAGTGACGAGGTATCGCGGCCTGTGGCCCAGTCGGCCGCTCTCCTGTCACTCACCGGCTGGACCACCTGGTATGTATGTGCCCGAGGCGGGAAATATCTAAATACCTGGAAAATTAATGTAGCCATGGAAAATTGAATGGATTGTAAAATAACAAATAACTCATTTTACCAAAAGCATTAATATATAAATTTCAGTTAATTAGGTATGTGCCCGAGGCAGGCAATATTCAAAATCAAAAATGTGATCAAGGAAAATCGATGGAATCGTAAAATAACTTGTAAAATTTTATTCATTTTACCTTGAGCAACAATGTAAAATCTAAAAAGAAATTGGCACTCAGAAATTGGCACTTTCTCTTCCTACGAAGAGTATAGGTTCATCAAATGTCAATACATGTATATAGAGTGTGATTTTCCTTGTTTGACATGACCATTCCAATATTGTTGTCCCCTCAGTCGTTCGGCGCCTGGTGCTGGTCAGGTGCACTGCTCGCTGTGTGACCGCCGTGTTGGTACGTGGAACTTCCTCACTCTAGCCAACCCCTGCCTCGGGGACCTGCCCGGTGACATCACGGACAGTGAAGATGACGTTACACCTGACAGCCCTGCAGTTCAGGACACAGTACAACACAAAGAAAATTCTATGGGTAATGTACCTGCCCCTAACGGAGACCGCAACGGGGAATCTGTCATTGGTGTTCTCATGGGTGATGGAGACTGCGATGGGGAGGTAGTTGCAGAGACCGGTCCCGCTTCAGACCAGTTAGCAGATAAAATGGACGTAGAACCTAGCATAGAAGGCACTGAATCTCAGAACATAGACGTTAAAGAGAACGATAAAGAAAGTGTGTTAAGTGCATCACAATCACCTAGAAAAGGACAGTCAGAAGATGTGAAAACGGACACTACTTCCGCGTTAAGAGAGGAGTCAGAGACTGAAAATCCAGAGTCCAAACCGAATTTAGATCAGTCTGCGTCAGTTGACGCAGAAAGTAGCACATTGCCATCGAAATATGTGGGGGATACAGAGTCCAACTCTACAGCGATGGAAACCGACGACATGGCGCAAAGCGACACCAAGTCAAAAATGACTACGGAGAAACAACAGCCTGGGGAAGAGTCAAACTGTGAAGAGAGTGAAATAAAAACCCAGAAAGAAAACTCTGTTGTAACCGAGAAAGCAAAACGATCAGATTCAGAGCAAAATACGAAAGAGGAAAAACACTTACCAGAGTCTGGTTCAACTTTAACAGAAAATATAACCAGTGATGCTGATAGGTTAGTAAAAGAGGAGATAACAGATGTGCAGAATGGGTCTCCTTCAACGGAGAAGAGTGATGTCAAAGTGACCGAACAGCAATCACAAGATGTCGAGTCGCAAGAAGAAAAATCGTCTAGTCCTGCAAGAGAGCAAGAATTAAAAGAAGCCAAAATTGAGTCAAAGACTGAGGGTGAAAGTCCCAAGGTTGGGTCCGACATGGAGGGGGGAAATCTGGACAATGTAGAAAACAAAACAAACGGTTCTAATGACCAAAGTCCCACACACCATTCACATAGTGATAGTGATGTAGACATTAAAGATAGTGACAAATTGTCAAACTGTTCTGCCAGTGGTAAAGACTGTGACAAACATGAAATTGAAGGTGATACAGAAAATGAACCCCCGACCAAGCGCCAAAAGACAGTAAAGCAGCCAGAACCTGTGAGACGGAAGGTGAGATACCATTCTTCATTTCTAAATTTCATTAAGAGTATAATTTTTTTCACATACTTTTTAAAAGGTGTTATACGATTTTTCCAACATTTATGGCCCTACAAAGTATTACATTAAGCCATCTCTGACAGAAATGCATTGAAAAGCCCAAGACCAAGAGCCAACATGGTTTATGTACATATAGAGTATAAGATAAGGCCACACTTCGCAATCCTTCTCATCTGTTGAGTTGCAAATTGGTCATGTCACTCTTGTTGTCTGTAAATTGCAGCCAAAGCGACAAAGGGCGTTGTTCCAGCCCCTCAGCGAGCATCACACGTGGTGTCCCTGGGTGGCCGGGACTGAGTCGCGGGTGGACAGAGCGGGGACCGAGCCGGAGGCAGCGGGTAGCAATGACAAGGCGGGGTGGCGACAGGTGCTCTACCTCCTCATGCCCCAGCTCAGCCCCAACAAGGGGCAGAGTATGCGGGCCCGGGCCAGTACGGTGAGTGTATGAGGGCTAACAGAACTATTACCTTCTTTTTCTAATGTTTTCTGTATAGGCAATAATACTTTTTTGTGTGTTGTATGTTTAACCTACTATTCTGTTTAAAGTAGATTACTTTAGAATTGGTGAGCTGTTCCTATTCCCGAAATTCCTTTCAAAATAAATCCGAAAAGATTTAGAGGTTTTTTTCCTAAATATTATGAGGAACAACTAACTGACCATTCTTTTCAGTGACCCAATAGAAAATCAGTTTTCAAATCAGCTGTCATCCCCCTTTCTGATTAAAAAGAACGACGACTTATCCCATGCAGATCGTCGAATGTACACCAAATGATTTTCATTTAAAAACTTATTCTTTATTTTCTAGTAGTATATCCTCTTAATGTACACAAAAATAATATGTGACTGATTAGTGTGTCTCTCTGTCCCCAGGGGTCTCCTGAGGTGCTGCGCAGTATCCGCCGGCTGTTCAACGAGTGGACGTCCCACGGGGTGTCCAGGTAGTGCCTTAACTCTACGCCTTCATCATTACTCCACAACTCCTCTCCTCTACGTGTGAGAATCATCTCTGCACTGTACACGTCACTCGGTCAGCACCCGGACCGCACCAGCGAAAACTGCCAGACTACAATTTAGCTGCAGGGCGTAGTAATCTGAGCCCGCTTGTGTCAAGTTTTCTACGTACTTTGTAGAGATGATTCTCAATGACTATTCTTCCTGAGCGGAGGTAGTTTCATCGCAGATTGCCTTTAGCATCTTGGATTTTTTTTCCATGGGCGGGTTACAAGTTAAAGTATTGACTGACAAACTGAGAAATCAACTAAACAAATTCTTCAGATTTTCTTCTGAAATCAGACTTTTCTTTACTTGCCATTGAAATGGTCCAGTGGCTGCATACTGGTTGCTAATTGGTGGCTAAAGGTCTACAACTGGACATACTGTGGTGTCTTAAGGTTAACTGAATTGTAAAGAAAAAGCACTGATCCTTGATAATCTGTTGATAAATGTGTCTGATATTTTCCAAAGAAGGTTCACATTCATCGGAAAACCTGATACTGAGAACTTAGTAACAGGTGAAAACTGACTGGCAATCTTTAATTTTATCCATGTACATATGTATGTAACGGTTGAAATTTTTTAAATTTTTGGGGTATCGGATGATTTTTGAAAATCGACTTCATAATTATTGTTAAAACGGACCTGTGTTGGAACAGTGCAGAGGGTCTGTACATAGAATATTGACTGTTCTAGTTCTTTTTGAATATCGTAGTACTTTTGGGTGGGACGATGAAAGGTACCAGTGGCAGAACGGCCAGTATTCAGGTGCTTTTTGGGGGGCTTTAGTAGATAACGAGAAATTTTTCAAAATATAATAATTCTTGGTTTGGGTCACAATTCTGTAAAGCTTCAGCTTGCCAAAGAATTCCATATGATGGGAACACGGGAAATAAGGGCAAAAATTGGATGTTTATTACAAAAACGCAAACATGTATAGCAGACGTGTATAGAAGGCCTAAAAATCTCAAATATTGTTGTCTTAATATAGGCCTTTTAATGACTGTTGGGGGAGTGGTATCAGAGCAGAGACGAACATATACTCAGCAAAATGTATATCAAGAAAAATTGGGTATCATAATACGCAAAATCCAGGAAAAACTGGACTTCCAACCTTGTGTTGAATTTCACCGTCGTTAGTGTAAAATCAATTATTAGACAAAGGCAAGACAAAATCAGAATGTGAATTGTCTGTCATATACTTTACTTGTTACATTACTCTTTTTTTTTAAAACAATATACAATTCAAATTTGTTTGATCATCTTGGTATGATGCACCTATACATTGTTATTGATGCGAGCAATACCGTGTTTTTGAGTACCAGATTTAAGTAAAAGTCGCAGAGCAGCGATAAAGCATTGTGTTCATTTTAAGTAGCTTTTTAAAAGTATACCTCTAGTAAAACCATGTCAAAACACAAAGTGTTATAAGTTTATCACCTTACTGGGTTTTTTTTTTCTTTTTTTCGAAATAAACAAATATCTAGAAAGCCTGTTGTTGTACCATGTTATCAGAGTAATGCTTTTAATCGATTCTGCGTGAATTCACAGAAATTAAGGAACAAAATCTCTCTTGATAGGAAATAAAACATTGCATGTTGAACATCTGTGTTCTTGTCATGTGTTGACCTTTTTCTTGATAAGTTTGATGTTACTAAGCTGTTGGGATAGGAGGTCCAGTAGTGAAGGCATCTTTGGACGACATGAAATGGTGCTGAAGTACCCACTCGAATTTCATGGCTCAAATTCCGTTCTTTTGTCTTGAGTTTTCCCTGTCCCACAATTGAATTTTCCTTGTCATGGCTCTGATGTGTTTTTTTCTTATCCCAATGTGTTCACGTTTTAAACGGTATGAAAGAATTTTGAAGTAATAAGACAAAATTAAAATTTTACTCTTGGAAAAGTCTCCCCAACCTTAGGAAACAGAAAATCCAGGACCTTTGCAAGTAGAATTCCACCTGTGATTTGGTCAACTTTCCCAATTCCGTGTGTTTATCCTGACAAGCTATACATTTTGCCATTTTCCCTGTGCAATGGGGACACTGATTTATAAACCAGAATGATGAAAATTATTCTCTTCCTTAGCCTGGGCCCGCAGCCTTAATGTGTACTCGTCGTTGGCCCGTGCGTCCAGGCTATCTCTTCCCCTCCCAAACTCTCGTTCTGCCCTTTGCCACCAGATGACAGCACCTCCTCTAGAGATCCAATGATTAGCTGTGGGCTCTGGATGTGATATGTGCGGGGGGAGTGGGCTTGGGGGAAGGGGAGTTGGGGGTGGCTACAACTAGACAGGAGAGAGATGGGGAGTCAGTGACGTGATTGGAAACCCCCGGAGTACTGAGTCAGACTCCGAGAATACTTTCTGCGTTCAATCTCTATCTTCTTTTAACGGTTGATTGTTACTCAGGGTTAGTCAGAAATCATTGCTTATCTCTCATACAGGCAGTCCCTGAGGGCTTAGAGTATTGTATTGAAAGGAAAGGTCATTCTGTTGATCTACTGAAGGATCGCCAGTGTTCAGGGAAGCTATAAAGATTAAATTCACCATCTGATATGAACCCAAGTATTATACTATGTACATCTGTTTTTCTATATTGGGAAATAATTGTCTTTTTTCTGAAATCCCTATTTCAAACTGTCAACAACAAAAATTATAAAAAGAACCAACGATGTTCAGGTCGTACATCCTGAGTCAGGAGATAATTTGTTTGGGGGAAAAGGTCACTCCCGACTTCTTTAACACGTATACTACTGATATTGATTTAAATCGGGTGGTCGGGTGTCCATTATAACATTGTCTAACGTTGAAATGTTTCCGAAGAATTTCAATTTGAAATGTAAAAAAAAAAGTCTTGATGTAGCGATAGTTGTTTTTTTTAGGAAGGATTTTATTTTTGCGTAACATTAACAAACGTTCCCCTTGCTTTTCATACTGGACTTCCATGTGATTTGGAGAGATATATTCGTGAACTTAATACCGATACCCAAAAGTGGAAAAATAGTTTTTATAGAATTATGGGATTTAGCTAAGTTCTAGTGCTAACTGCCATTATGTGTGCATAATTCTTTACATTAAAAAGAAAAGAAACGCTTTCCTTTTTTTTTTGCGAAGAGAAGTTTATTCTCAAATAACAAATATTTCATGTATACACTCACGCTGTGTAAGTTCTACCCTTTCACGCAGACCGTTGGTCATTATTATCATAACCGTTAATTATTAATCATTATTTAAGGTAGTACAAATCATCCAAAAAGTAGCGTCAACAAAATCAGGTTTCTTGACCTCGACAATTGGCTAAATAACTCTGACTGGACACACGATCGGCCCAGTCAGCGGGCTACTACACCCATACTCCCCTGTCGCGTCGGATTACACAGTAATACTCGCTCCAAACACTGCCTTTTTTCGTTACGTTAAAAGTTGGTATCATTATGCGCCGTAGTTCCCTGGGTCAAGCCCACATCCGGGTACTTGGGTAAACCCAGAATGCAATACTCGGAGCGATGATTACGGAGGAATCTGAAGCGACTAAGGCCTTATGGGCTACTACACCAAGCCGCTGCTTCATACACGTATACCTACGCCCTTTACAGTTCACACATATTCCTATACCCTTTAGTCGCTTTTTGTTGGTAATGGTATCGTACCGCTCCAATGAATAGGGGCCTTGAGGGTCCCGCCTACACAAGGATAGGTCAGGAACGCGTTGCTTGGTCACTAACAGGAAGTTGGTGGTAAGTTTGGCACTGGCCGAGATTAGTCAGTTGCTAACAGCAACATAAAATGTATCTAAATATGGGAATAAGTTTTTTTGTTTGCAGTTCTCCGCATAAGCTGAGGTTATATTAATTTGCATAATTTTTTTTTCAAATTTAAATTTTAAATTTCCTACCACCCTTACTGTAAAAAGAGATACGTGTTATGGTTTCAGTGTCTCAGGGATGCCAGTGCCAAACCTCCCATCCCCTCCCCTGATACGCGGGCAGCTTGTTACGCTTAAGCCCAGTCCTCATCGAGCGCACAATGAGCGACTAAAAGTTAATCGTCAAGGATCTCACCAGTTTGTCAACACAAGTCCCTTTTTACGGGTTTAGTCGACTGACTAACTCCAAAAATACGAGACGTGTTCCACAGACAGGCAAACTATGAATGTCAGTGTCTTTCTAGTGTTAGCCCTTTGCGTCCTCAGCGACCAATGCTTCCTGGCGTCAATAGTCACTGTCTGGAAAGGGCTAAAAGAAGTTATTCAAGTTTGTCGTTTTGTGGAAATCAGCCTTTAAGGGGTGTTTAGTCTGCCTCAATGATTAACTTTAGTCGCTTGCGCCAAATTTTGCCCTTCGTTGGCCGACCAGGTCACTATCAACGACCAAGTGGGGACCAGGCTTAAGGCCTGCTTACGGTGGTACGAGGGTTACATCTCGGTGTGGTGTTTCTCCGTTAGACCTAAAAGACAACAACGATCTGGCGCGCAGCCACCTCTAGGTATTATACGCCACTACATCAACAAATAGATTAAAAATGCATCATGAATAGGATACCATTATTATTATCATTATTATCAGTATGATACAAAAACTTGTCATGAGTGATAAAATATGTCCATGAGATGTGGTGGCCCTTGGACTTTGGATGTGGCGGCACAGGGTGGGAGCGAAAAACACACACGCGACAAAAATGGGGGTTCGACGACGGTGAGGTATTCACTCTAGAGGGGACAGTAACTGCAACATCACCGACAAAAATACAGAAGATTATCCTCTCCTCTCCCAGAAACTACAACGAATAAAACTAATAATAATCCTAAACTAATGGCCTAGCAGTGACGGTGAGCGTGGGAAAGGGTTCGGACCTTTGATGCACGTGCATGCGCCAAACTTCGCAGGTACGCGCGTCCCAGCTCCACCAAATTCATATATAGATTTCTAAATAAATGGTAAGGATTCTTTACCTTAAAATTCCATATGCTGGAATTAAGGATACATAAGTGCCTAGAAATGATGTTTGAGGATGACATATATGAGAATCCACGTGGTGGACAAGCAAAGGGGTGACAAACAATTGTGACACTTTCAGACAATCAGAAAATCACACTTCTAGCATGGACACTCAGGCAACCAAGACTATTCACAGAAAGAGTTATGTGCTCTGATTTCAAAGTAGGTGTGAACATGGACCGAATTTCCCCTCTGGAATTTCTTCATCTAGCTGACTTTCAGTATCACCATGAAGGGAACCAATTAACCAAACCTCCAAGGGGATTACATGAGAAACCCTTTTTTGGTTAGCGAAGTAACTTTTTATATTTGTTGGTGAGAAATTGCTTTAATATTCTCATTGTTTTTATCATAATCTGGCTGCCTAAGCAAGCAATGTGCTCCTTTCTTTACCTGCCCAAAAGTTCAAATTCTAGTCTAGTTTAACAGATTCTTTTAGAATTACTCTGTCGGTTATCAACATACACACGCTTTGAACACGCTCTTCGTAACACAGACTTTGAACATTTGCTGGATTTTTTGTAATGAGGTCACAAAAATTATTTCATTCCACATAGCATTCAAGCAGTGTAGAGCTATTTATAACAGTAAAACAAAATGACTAAAAGAACACTGAGAACTTAGGACAAAAAATAATAAAGCCCTCAACCAAAAATGTAGGCATGAAAATGTAGGTTTTTAGATATCAACAGTAGACTCAAATAAAACACAGATGCCAATAATTATTGAATCTATAATTTTCTGGAGAAGTCGTTTATGTTACACTCTAAACTTTTATCCATATGGAGTTTATAACTAGCTAAACTCTCAAACTTTGCATGGACCTTTTCCCATTTTTATTACTTAATCAATTAAACTGTTTTCTCACATTTACCTCAACTCTGACTCATCTCACTAAACCATTCTGTCAAAGTATTCTACCTTACAACCTTTATGCTTTATCCCTACTCAAACTAAAGAGCCACAAGTTACATCAGGAGAGGTTTCATTCCTGTCAAACCACAAATCAATACACTACAACCAAAACTAATCTCAATATTTACCTAGAGGTTCTCACTTTTACATGAGGAAAAAGTAATGTTCTACCACATTTCCATCAAATAAGGATTCATTCAAAAGAATTCCTTTTAGAAAAGTCCAATTTACAAATAAATGGACAAATATTTTTCTATTCACAAAAAGGAGAATTGAGTGAAACATAAATCAGTGTAAATATGCCTATAATCTACCTACCCCCCATCCTATATATCAATCTCAGTAGCTAAAACATGAGAGAAGAACAGAGAGAACACTCATTAAAATCCTTGAATCACAGACACAGAAAGGAGAGCGGGGCGCAGCCTGTGACAGACCAACACTACAATCATACATATAACAAACTGTGGTTTTGCTCGGTCGTTCTCTCTTACAACAACAGGATGGTTACTCTTCTTTGTTTGGCTTCTCAACTCCCCCTCCCCCAGGACATCTTCCTTGGATTCCTGCCACTTTCAAGAACAAAAGAAATAAGTAGTTTTACTTCTTGAAAAACTCCCCTGATTCTCAAACTCTGCCACTTTAAGCAATTTACATTATAGGCCACATATTCAGAGGATGACTATGGCTTAGGGCTGAGGTGGATTAGCTTTATCTTTTTTTTTAAGGCCCTATGTTGCTTTAATGAGCAAAGATAAACAATACTATATGTGGTCAGCATCATCCAACAGCAGGAATACCTCTGATTTAAACTGAGTCAATGAGAATGAAGATCTGGAATCTGCCCCAACAAAATACTGCAGGTGTTCTTCAATGGTGTTGTTTCAGAACCAAAGAAACATGCCCTGAGAAAGAGTAGAAATCTGTGATGGTCACATAAAGTGTCCACCAGAAGGAGTACTGTCTAGGGGAGCTCTGTCAACAGCGACATAATCACAGACGACTCCGAGAGAGACTGACGACACGCATATACATCCAAAGTCTGGCCGGTTTCCATGAGAGGTGTGCTATGGGGGTGTGAATTTTAACATGACACAGGTATGAAAAAAGCCTGCTATCTGCAGCAACAGGGCAATGCTTATGACAGAATAATTGCTTTGGTCTTCCTATTTCATGGTGTGCTACATTTACATGCCTCCTCTATCACTTTCATGTTTCTTGCCTGAATTTATACATGGTCACTTAAATTTTTGTTTTTTTACAGTTTGTATTACTTGCACTGCTAAATTTGTGCAGCTTGCTTCAAGCTATGAAAAGAAAGCTGGGTTTAATCTTCATGATCATGACAAATACACTTTGTTATTGTCACCTGATAAAACAATACAGAATTACATCACTTTTCTGGACCCACAATGACCGATAGATCTTCGAATCTCCAAAAAATAATCATATCTTATGATACAATCTGATGATTAGAGGGCATGCAAAGCAACAATCATTCAATTTTCACATGAACATTTCAACTGGCAAAAAATACCTTTGGTAATAGGCACCCTGTAATGACTTTGTATACATTTAATGATAAATTGTAACCGATTGACTGATCATTATACAATCTGAACAAGCAATATTTTGTTTTCAGTCATAAATACTGTTGTGATATCAAACCAGCTGAAACAGGTCTATATATATGTGGGAAAACTGAGTATTCCTTAGATGAAATGCATTCATTTCCTGCTAGGTTAAATGGTGTTTCAGCCTGACTGTTCCAAAACAAGCTCAATTAGAATGACAGTGTAAGTGGAGGGAAATATCTTGTCAAGGTTTAATCCAATTGCTTAGCTACTCTGGGAATTTCTTGAAAATGTTGAGTAGAATGTATCAAAATCATTGGCGATGATGCCTTGGCTGTGACGGCTGGTTATTGAAGTGTTCCTCATTTACTGAGGTTGATGCTGCTGCTGCTCCTGTTGCTGCTGTTGGCAGGTTGATGATTCAATGCTGATGAAACATGACGAGATATGCGCTTGATGAGGTGTATATACAAATGATGACTAAGGGATCTGCCCGATGTTATAGCTCCATATCCTGAGCCTCATCTTCGGAGAAGTCACTCATCGAGCTTTCGCTGGATGTCGACATCTCATCCTGTTCCCGCAACGCCGACTCTGTTCCGAACTTCTTGACATACTCTGTAATTGAGTGTTTTGAATTAGATGATTCTTCAAACAATATATGAACTTCATAAATCAATTATGAATAGTCACTCTTCTAACAGAATCCTTTATAGCCTATGGATGCTCAAGAGGAAGGATGATACTACAATTTCAGATCATCTACATTGTTTCAAGACTGAGACTATTTTCAAGTTGCTGTGGTTCAAAAATAACTAGAAAACAGATTCTAGTTTTGTAAGCTGTGGAAATGGTTTTAATTTGTTTTAAACATGAAATGAAACATATATATTTGACAGATTAGTAGGAAAGGCCTTACAATGCTCTGGTAGTTCATGAAGTCAGTTTGAAAAGCTGAATGACATGTTGTTAGTGAAATTATACACTTGTTATGCAAATAGATATTGTTGTTTGTGAAATGAAACACTTGTTATACAGATAGGAAGTACCTTGGAAAAACTAACTGTGTTAGAATTGGTCAAAATAAATAAAAAAAAAAAAAAAAAAAGATGTCTGTGAAATGATAAACTTATTATGCAGATAGACATTTGTTGCCCACCTTGGACTTTCTTCTTGTACTCCTCTGGCTTGTGGAGGTACATGGCTGCTGCGTCCCCATTCAGGGGGTCGATCGGATTGGGATAGGTCAGCAGTTGGGGAAGGAACGATTCAAAAATGTTGGAAAGGTCTGAAAAGAAAAATGAACTATGATATCAAACAATCCTATGTATTCTTGTAATCATTTGACTTCTAATGTACTATTACTACAGTAAAATCCAGAAGAGCTTGAAATGCCTGCAAAATAAAAAGTTGGGAATTGTGATACTGAATTAGTGAACATCATTTTCAGGTAGATTTAGAGGGTGGCTGGCCTGATCACTGAACTCTTAATATATCAGAGATTACGGAGTACGATGACTGAGTTTACAAAACTGTGGTTAACTCTATATTCCTGCCTTATTTTGACATGGGCAACATGTACCTTACAGATTGTACAAAGTTGCAGATTTACTCACTGGAAGTTCTCTTGAATACTGGGTTATGCATTGATTAGAGAATTATGGGCCCAAAAGATATACATCTGCTCGATTTATATAAAAAAAGAGCCAACCTTGTTTCATTGGAATTCTGAAGAAAGTATTTTTTATCAAATACTATGTACATGTTAATTGAAACTAAAGAAATTGAAATCAATGTCCCTGTTAGAATAATGAGGGCTAATCAAGGTGTTACTATAAAAGTGCCTGTGGCACGAAATGAGCTAATTAATAAACCCGGAATAACCTACCTGTGTCAACGAAGCAGATTGAATCTTACAATGAGTTTAAGATAAGGAATAAGGCACATGTCACAGAGGAATCCAAAATGCAGACAACTGTAGCAGGTGGATTACATATATGGTTTCCGAAATTAAGGGTGAACTCCGCACCCGAGGTGCACGATTCTGAGGCAGGGTGCATAATTTTCGATTGTGTGCACCTGGATGGTGCATAATTTGTTCAACATTTTACAAAGCTTTTTATAGTAATGTACACACAGAAATGTCTCCGGGTGCATACTTTCAGAACCCCTGCACCAGGTGGGTGCATAAAATAAAACCTTAATTTCGGACACTGAACTATAACATATACTATGACAGCATTGTTAATTACTGAAAGGTAAAAGGTTACAAACTGTGGAGATATGTTGTCTGAATAATTCCATCTTATCTGACACACTTGATTATTATTGTTGTAAATAATATGCCATCTGATTTGTGAAATACTATTATGACCTAAAATGCTCAGAAGAAATATGAATGTGATAGTTAAAGTTATGGCTGGAGGTGAGGGAAGATGGGAGAATCCAACCCACCCCAGGGTAAACGGAATAAGCCTATCCCACATATTCCAGGATTGGACAAATTTACTGTATAAGGCATGCTTGTTTCCTAGAGTTGGGATTACTAAATAGATAACAATTATATATCTCTATATCCCTAAGAACACATAAAACATTATGGGTTGAGCTGATGTGTTTCAACATAGGTGAAAAGGTAAATACATAAAGCTGCATTTTATGAAGTTTAGGAGACATTTGTCATCCAAATTGCTTTGGTTAATTTTGTATTATGCAATTATCTCCATGGAATAAGCACGGAGGCAATTTTGAAAATATTTCTTGGTAAACTTGAATATTGGTGTAAACTGGGATGGGCTTTTTGATCAGAAGAAAGAAAATGTGTTGTCGCTCACCGTATAAGGCTGTCCAGGCCTGGTTGATGACGTCCAGGCAGACGGTGCCGGACCTGCAACCAGACAAACAACAAACAGGGTTAAAGGCATTCTGTAACAAGATTTTTACAGTTTTCACAATAAAATTTATCTTTGTGGTACACATTTCCTTGATAGTCAAAAGATGTTTCAAAACCTTACTGCAAGAATAAGCCTTATAATTATTAGAAATCAGTGTTCGAAACTTAACTTTTTCATTCGCTCAGTGGGCGCACGCACTCTCCTACCATGCACCCCAAAATATTATCACATGAACTTTGATTTAAGCTCTTTTAATAAAACTGGAAAACAAGTGTGCACATCGGTCACACAATCCCGAATACTGTGCACAAGACTTGAATCGTTTGGTCGGGCGCAGGGCACACCGTAAACATGCGATTATCGAGTAACTATATAGACTCCTTCGTAATAAAGGGTTTCTTACACGACAATGGGCTTTTGGATTACAGTGTAAGGTTAAGATTATTAATAAATATCATGAATGTATTTATCATAGGACAGATTCGAGACAAATCAACCCCATGCCCACTGGATAAATCGGCTGATTGTACCAGAACAATTGGCCAATTTGTGCGGCGAATGTAGTTTGGAATATGGTCTGAATCGTGTAAAAATCTGTCAATTTGGTAGAATTGGCAGAGCGGTTATGGAACTTTACAACAAATGTGAATAAAATAAAATAAAATTGATTGAAAAGAGAGAGATTTAGAAAACAAGTCATGGACTCATACTCACACTTCATCAATATTGGGGTGGAATATCCGATTCATGAATCCTGCAAAAAAGAAGGATTTGGAGTGATACATATTACGCTTCAGTTTGTAGAGAACGTGAGGAATTCCTTTCTGTTTTTTTATCAGTTCAAAAAGAGCTAATTGTAAGAGCCACGCACAAGACAGCCAAAGAGGACTGCTTGCTTTACAGCAGAGTTTCAACTGTAACAAGTCGACAACTCCCAAAACCAACAAAATCCTATAAATTTCTTTTTAAACACATGAATGTATATGTATATTTATCTGACAACTTGCATGCCTATATATATGTGTGTGTGTGTTTATATAATTTATTATATACACACACACTTAAAGGGACGTTCTCGTCCGTAAATTTCTAGAGATACATCCGCCGACGTAAGCCTAATGATGCGACGGCCGGTGCCCTGTTTTACCCTTTCAGAACGTAATAACGCAACGTCATTGGTCACGTCGCGAATTTGGCGCGGTGTTAGGGGGGTTAAACTCATCAAATTACGTTCATCTTACCGACGAGAACGTCCCTTTAAGACCTTTTAAAGACCTCTGGCTACAAAAATGCCAAATTTAAGACCTTTTTAAGGCCTTAAAGGGGCATTCTCGTCCGTGAGGCGAACGTATTTTGACCAGTTGTAACTCCCCAACGGCCCCGCCAAATTCGTGACGTGACCAATAACGTCGCCGGATTACGTTCCAAAAGTGCAAAACGCATTGCCGGCTGTCCCGTCGTTAGCCTTACGTCGGCGTATGTAAGCCTAACAACCCACGGACGAGAATGCCCCTTTAAGTAGCAAAACCTTAAAGGTCACTGGCTGATACTGTCATCGATCAAAACTAGAGCTATTGGTAACCTATAGGCCGACAATAATTGGTAATTCCATACAGACTCCCCTTACTAAAACCTGAGACCCGACTCCCCGTCAGTCTTTGCCACCGACACTCGCGACTCCCCATCACTCTAGTGAGTGAGTGTTGGACGTTTTATGCAATACCAACAGTTGGGATGAATTTTGTCTTTGGTGATAGTATCTCTGAGATGAGGGTGCCAGGGCAGACAAACAGCAGGGGATCAAAATCTGGAAATCATTTTTGCTGTACCTCATCTCTTAGTGAACCCAGACACCAACCAGGAATCAAACCCAATGAACCACTTGGTCAGCGCTGGGTCTGCCTTACGTGATCAGCAGGGGCTACTGGGGGCCTATATTCTTCCCAGGAACAGAAGCCCAACCCCGGTACCCCCACAGGGGCCCCATCACTCTCACATGTCATTATTAAGTCTAGGGCAGTGGCCGGGTCCCTCTATATTTACGACTCCAACCGTGATATAGAATACAGAGATGCCACTCCTGACTGATGAAAAGGCTAGGAAAAGTAGGAAACACCTATTCTACTTTTTCCCTTAAGGAATAGATACCAGACATTAAATTTGTATCTGCATAGCTTGAACTAACACAAAAATAAATGAGATATTTAACTGATGTAGGGAAAAAAGACGGGTGTGCAATACAAAATTAGCAAGAAGTAGGAAATCCATTAATGTGTTTCCTTCAACTGATGTTAAATTCTCTTATCATCTACAGAAGTGAAATAACATTAGAGTTAACATATGGACGTTTTTAAAAGATTTTGGGAGTTTCTTGAGCTTCTCTTGAAGCCACCGTTGAAAAATAAATTGCTGAAGGGAATACAAATTTGTGTCGCAGTTGAGATCTTTTTAAGAAATATATTTTTTATATTTTGTCTGAGAAAAGATATTTTCAAGAAATTTGTCTTATATCTCTTCATTTTTTAGAAACAAAAATAGATTTATTAGATGTTATTCAGTATATGGCTCTTACCTATGGAGGGGCTCTTGAAGGGGTACTTATCCGGGAGATCCACCCGCACCTTCCACACGCCCCCCTCGTACGGCGCTGAAAACATACACAACTATTAGTACAATTGATAATAAGAGCGATGGAAAGTGTTGTGTAGAGCACAGCACAATTCCCGGAACAAAAAAGCAGTGGAAATTCAGTGGCTACTGAGTGGAGAATCAGTGGTAGCTTGCAGTAGTATTTCAGTGTTCAAAGAGCGGAAATCTGTTGCAATACAATGGCTGAGCAGTGGTAAAAACACTATGTCCGAAATATTTAAATAAGCTGGCAGTAGAATGTACAATCAGCAGCTCATTTAAATAATTCGTGTGTATACTGAAAAACGTACGTTAAAAGAAATTACAGAAAAAAGTATCAGGGCTCGACATAAAACATCCCGTCTGCCCGGGGCAGGTAAGACTTGAGGTGGGGCGGTCATTTTCTGACATCCACCCAAAAGGCAGGTTACATTTTCGTCATATACTCATTACCAAGTTAAGAGGGGCTGGTGAATATATAGGTCGGCTGGGTAGAAACTGACCGACACCTGCCCGATCGGGTAGCAGGGTCAAAAACCTTAATGTTAAGTCGTGCAAACGAATACAAGGAACTGGCAAAATGTATGAAAAGACAAATGTTAGGCACGTGCCATCACTCATGAATGACTGACCACCCCTGAGTGATTCCAGCTCTAGCTCCCTCTTTTATACCAAATTTATCCCCCCCCCCCTTTTTTTTTTTTATTTGGTTGCCTATCAAAAATGTCGGGGTTTGATTTGAATCAGGTTTTTTTTTCCCATGATGCTACGATGAAAAATGAGCATTGAAAAACCTAAAGTTACAGTGCGGTTTAAGGGTATATGGGTTCCTATGGACTTAAATCGGTGGGGATCAAGTCGTCCATAGGAGGGTTCACTGCGAAGGTCCGTGAAAAAAGTGTATATATGCCCGGAACAAAACCAAGTGGAAATCCAGTGTCTACTGAGTGCAAAATCAATGTGGGCCTTCGGTAACTTTTCTGTGGTAAATCAGTGGGAATACAGTGGTTGAGCAGTGGTAAATCAGTATGTGCTAATATTCAAATGAGCTAGGGTATAAAATCAGTAGGATTTCAGTAGCTCATTTAAATATTTCGGACATACTGAGTAGGGAAGTAACCACTGCCGTTTGTTGCGGGCAACACGGGTTGGCCCGGGGGCAGTGCGGTCAGTCGATAACCCGTCAGGCTGTAGGTTACACAACCTAACACAAAAGGTTATATCACAGAGATGTGGGCGCACCGACACGACCCCCACCCAAGGGCTGACCTGGGGGTGGGTCAACGATAGTCAATACACCCACTCTCTACTGTGACAATAGTCTCTGCACTGTACGACGATGACAATGGCAAGGAACTTTATTCACAACCTCTTCAATGGACTGGAGGCATAAGAAGCTGACCATATATACATAAATTAATGTTCGTTGCAGCACTGAGTTGAGACTTTAAGATCTGGGTTTCAGATCAGGAGATCCACCTTCCCTTCCAAAATTTAATGTAAAACCCCTAAATTTAGTAGGAAAATATTGAAAGGTCACACTTTTTACTGCTCGCCACCCCACTCTTTAAAAGGCAAAAGTTCCACTTGTGGAACCTCGCCACCTCCCACAGCAGAAGCTGGGTACGGGCCTCAGAAAGTGTGCATTATACGGGCGGACAGCATTGAAAATTGTGCGCACTGCCTTTGAATTGTGTACCAGACTCACCATGATTTTCAAAAATTGCAAACCTGTAGCAGTGGGGGGGGGGGGGGGGGCGCCCCTTCCCCCCCCCTTTTTTTTGTGTGTGCCAAATTTAGATTTTTTTGATGTAAAATTCAGCCAATAAGTAATAAAAAAAAATCCAATAACGCCCCCCCCCCCCCTCTTTTTTTCATAATGCTGGGTCCGCCACTGCATAGTATTGACAGGGATGATTGTGTGGGCAACCTATACTTTCTGGATCTACCGATATAAACTGCGTAGAACTGACGGAATATTCAGATTACACAAAGTTCTGGTATCATCACAACATCCCGGCTCTGGACCCCTAAATTCGACAGCACAACACGGCCCTTTTTAGGCTTAATGATATGCGACAGGGCCTATTCTTGAAATTGACATTGCAACAGAGGTATTTCTTATATACTACAGGGCGACACCATATTTTGTTAAATTTGACAGGTGACAGGGCCATAAATAAGCGACAATGACATGTGACACTAGGGGTATTTCCTAAATTCGACACGTAACAACATGACCCCCCCCCCCCCCCCACCCCCCTCGCCCAGGCCCCCCATATCCCCCATCTCTGACATGATGCACGCAATGTGAATAAAGTACATTATATTGACTCAATGCGATACGCAACACACTTAATGCAACAACTTCTGACCTACATTGTGACCTATATACCGCCGACTTGTACTGGTGATACCTTCCAATGTAGAATAGATGGATCATTGCTGTCCAAAAATAAAGTGTTGTGTTGTATCTGGAAATCTTTTTCCTATACCAAAATATCATATGTGGCTATAACTTTCATCTGTATGATTAACCAACCATTCAGTAAACTGTTGCTTTACAGTTTGGTTCCCGGAGCAATTCTCGGCATGTGTAATCATGTCATATATCATATATCTGCTTAATGACTTTAATTCTTGATATAATTAAATCATCTTTTATGTCCAAAGATGCGCCTCATCATAGGCCCCCAGTAAGCATATAGGGGAGGTCCATGTATATAATTATGCTGGTTGGTGCTGTTTATACGCGCCTAACACCAATAGACTTGTCTGATCCATGATGAGTCACGGGTGAGTGCACGTAACCGTGAACTGACGGTCCCGCTGAATGACGTCACTGTGACGTCACCTTTAGGGAGGGTGTATCACCATATGAGTCTCATCCCCTAGATTACACATATGAATAGGCCCACTGCTTCTATAGTTTTAAGACATCTAAGTCTTATCTTAATTACAACCTCACAATCACGCTAGTTTCTCCACAGTGACAGTGTCAACTCTCAGCAAAGGTTAGGCGTTGTTAAGGCCTTCCCTTTAAGATAGTGATTTTTTAAATGAATGAATGATATTCTTTGCCTACATAAATTATCTATGTAATTGATTACAGTACATTTTCACAAACTAAAAGGTTAAAGAAAATGGAACCACTTTTGGAAGTTACTTTATATAAATTTTTAGGCTCCTGACGGCAAAAACAATTAACTTCTAAAAATGCACATAACTTATAACAGCTCTGTGCTGGGCCAAGACAACGTTCTCAATCTGTGTCCCTGGGCTCGTGCAAACTTTCAACCGCTAGTCCGGTGGACTAGTGCAGAAACATGTTAAGATCTACCCCTGGGCTTGTGTCTAACACTTAATGTAAAGACCGGTGGGTGGGCTGGCTGGTGGGGTCACCTACCCTTTATTTACCTGGGACGTAAACCGTGCGCCTCCACCTAACAGTCCCCGCAGACCACTGTTTACACCTGACATCCTCACCTGTAACGGGTAGTGGTTGAAACACCCGCAATCACTTATTACGAAGGAACCTATAAAGGCTTTGTTTCTCCTGTGTGACTGGTTGATTGGTTGGTTATTGGGGTTTAATGCCGTAGTGTCTGAGTGAGTGAGTGATGGATGTTTTATGCTGTACCAACAGCCAGGGTCATTTTCACAGCGAAAACAAGTTAGGACAAATTTTGTCTTTGGTGACCGTACCTATGAGATGAGGGTGGCAGGGTGGGCAAACAGCAGGGAATCAAAATCTGGAAACCATTTCTGCTGTACCTCATCCCTTAGTGAACCTAGACACCAACCGAGAATCAAACCCAAAAAACCACTTGGGTCAGTTCAGGGCCCCCCTATCATCGCCTTATATGATCAGCAGGGGCTACTGGGGGCCTTTATTCGTCCCAGGTGCAGAAGCCCCGCCCCGGTACCCCCACGGGGGAGAAAGTGTCTGAAACACCCGCAATCATTTATCACTTGACACCTATAAAGGCTTCGTGTATCCCATGTACCGTAAAACCCCTAATTTAGGCCGCACCCTAATTTAAGCCGCACCCCAACTTTGGGGTTTATCTATGAGCCATTTTTATATAAAAAAAAAATTCATGTATATCATTGCATTCAGGCTTGTGTAAACCCCTAATTTTAAGCCGCACCCTTAAAGTAGAGGCCCTATTGGCTCTTATTCCATAAACCAACCCTTATTTAAGCTGCGGTTTTATGGTACCATTGGTTGGTTGGTTATTGGGGTTTTACGCCATAGCAACATCTAAAGTCATGTCATGGTGAGAAAAAGTTTTGACAATTCTCTTTTTTTTTTGATCGAATCTATGAAACGATCGAATCTATGAAACAATCGAATATATGAAACGATCAAATATATGAAATGATTGAATCTATGAGAAGATAGAGATCATACCCCTACACATTTCCCGAAAAAGGTATTCTTTAATATATATGGTCCCATAGACAGGGCCCAACACACAACAGCCAGTGGCACTCTAAGGCCTTTGATATTCCTGTCGTTGGCATGTATGAAATGCACACACAGAGAGTGGAACCCTCTATAGACATTGTGCGGATAATGTCCAACGTCCCATAATGAGTTGGCTGCCATAATGGTGATCAATTCATAATCATTATTATTTGCAATTTTTATACCAAATTTACAATCTCACTGAATCATAATCATCAATCATTGTCAGTTGGAATTGATAACTTTTGGATTTATTTCACAGCTGCATGATAATGATAACCATGTGGTGATCACCTAGAAGTGATCATATGACAATGTCTTCACAAGGTCTATAGGCTACAGCCTAATCTTACATGTTGTAGACAAAACCTGCACATAACCCATGTAGGTTGATTTCCAGGCCTCGGGGTTGCTGTGTCAGTGCCTTACAATGATGAAGAGGCTATTGTGTCCAGTGCAGGCATGTATATACCTACATTTACATTCATTACTTTTGATGTGTAGCATCATTGGACCACTGGACTGTGGAGCCATTGATCCTAAAAATGTGAAAAGAAAGAGCTACTTCTAAATCCCTGGAAATGTACCCCTCATATTTCCATTCATTATGCAAGATGCAAACATTTGATAATAAGCCATATAAAGAGGTGAACAGGAGATATTTTTTGAACTGTTAAAAGGTTTATCCATTCCAGCGTTCGAGCTAATAGTACTAGCGAGCCAGTACCGTCACTAGTGCAAACCAAGACAGACTAGTGCATTCATGAACAGCTAGTCCAAGGGGCCAGTGCAGAAACTTGCCCTTTGTGGTCTGTTCATAGCTAGCTCTGAGCATTTGCCTTGAATATGATATATCTTATCCAAATTTTGGATTTTATTTAATCATTAAATAAAAAAACTCTGTTGAAGAATACTTCTTATATGATGATGTTCTGGAAAGTGTTTGTCTACGGAGCCCAAAAATTGGAGCAAGAATGGTATGTTTTATTGTGAAATAAACTGAGCACTGCTCTTTACAAAACAAAAAACAAAAATCATTAAATAAAACCTGAAACTTGGGAAAATTACATCTACATTATGAAGATTATCATTGTCTAAAAACCCTCCGGTTTTATCACTAGAATAAAAACTAGTATAGAAACAGGAGACCTTTGTCCCACACAGAGAGAGGATCCCACCAGACCCACTGAGGCCCCAACCCAGTGCTGCAGGCGCCCACTCAAGGGGCTCCACACACTTACAAGTCTTAATTCATGTTTTATCAACTGAATCTATACACTGAATTTTAAATTAAGTTAGCAAATAATGGCCAGGGCAGCATTTGCATCTGAGGATAAGAGGTTTAATGAAGGCAGTTATTTAATATTTTTAAGATCAGGTCATTTTTAATCTTCTTTGTATTCTTTTTTTACTCAAATACCATAAGTTATGTTTGAGCCTGTCTCCCTCTAGAGCCCCACAGTAGCCTGCTTCTCCTTCCAATATCAGTCAGGTCAGCCTACACTCTCCAGGCACTTTCATCCAGCTAATAGTCCACCACCCACAGACGTCTCTGCTTGGAGACTGACACTACTCCACTCCCCAGGTACAGCTGAGTGCAGGCAGGGTAGGGTCTCTTCTAAAGATCTGCTTGGAGAGTGTGGAGGAGGCTTTGGCAGACTGCAGAGGGGGTGTGACTAGCTGATGGAATCACCCACAACACAACAGCCTCAGCAGTGTTCTGTTTACATGGGCTGATGGCAGGGGGAGGGTGGCTGGTGGGGGGAACAGCCTGCCGTGGCAGTGGAAAGTACTGGAGGCTCTGACTGAGACACACTGAGGCTGGCCCTATACGTCCTAGGAGGGTACCCAGCCAGCCAATCAGGGAAGACAGGAACTAGATAGTCTACACTGAACTATAGGTCTGCAGGGCAAGAAAGGGCTGGTTTTGTTTTTCAGTTCTATTTTGAGTTCTACTTTCCAAAGATTTGCAGTCATTTTTTTTTTATATCAATCACATAAGTTTACTGATGGGCAAGTACATGATTGATGACTTTTTGAATTTTCTAAACATATTTTGTGTTTCATTTGTGGCCATTTATCATCTGAATGTATTTTATATTTTTTCCCCTTTGTTTCCATTAATTATTATATTCATTAGCAATGTCACATGGGAGGATGCTCATTTTTTGAAAACTTGTGCCATCTTTGTCAGATTCTACTCCCATTTCTTTATTCAAATATTTGTGCCTGGCAAACAATTTTAGTATTGAATGATAGAAAAAAATATACTGAATCTAAATATACCACTTTTATTTCTATCATAACGTTATTAACAGCGCTACGTTTTTAAGACAGGTAGAAGGACCAGATATTTCAAGTTTTTCAGTCCTTTCTTGCCCTGCAGACCTATAGTTTGTGAAACCATTCTTAAAATATTATAAAATTTATGGATATTTCAAAGAGAATTACATTACAATGATGAAATGGATGTTAGCTGTGGACAATGAGTTTGCAGTGAGTGGCATTTCGTGTCTCATGATAAATGAATTTTATTTTTTCAGTACAAGACATCTGTAAGAAATCTTGCAGGAAAACAGAAAATGTAATTAAAAGTTATACCTTTAAGACTTGTATGGGCACCCTGCATACAGCAGGGCCCAGTGAATAGTTAATTTTATGTTGACTACAGCAGGGAATGGCTGCAATGGATTTAAGAGACCTACTCTTTGTATAATTACCGTAGGATGGGCCACATATGCAGTAGGGGTGGGTGACAGATATGAGGAAGGGATTGGTGAGAAATAAGATTTCAGGGTGGTGATAAGAGTGGGGTGGGAGAGTGAATGAGTGAGTGATGGATGTTTTACGCCATACCGGCAGCCAGGGTCATTTTCACAGCGAGAATAAGTTAACACAAATACTGTCTTTGGTGACCGTATCTATGAGATGAAGGTGACAGGGTGGGCAAACAACAGGGGATCAAAACCTGGAAATCACTTCTGCTATACATCATCCCTTAGTGAACCAAGCACTAACCAGGAATTGAACCCAATGAACTACTTAGTCAGTGCTGGGTCCCCCCCCCATCATCACCTTATATGATCAGCAGGGGCTATTGGGGGCCTATTCTTCCCAGGGGCATAAGCTCCACCCTGGTACCCCTGCAGGGGGCTGGGGGACAGATATCTAAATATTGCCAAAAGCACATACAAAATCACAGAAATTTAGTGCCGCAGATTTCTAAAACCGACATGTGAATACTTTTGCATTTGTCTTTAACAGAACCAAGCTGGCGGAAGATGGCTGTCCAATCAAATTTCACACATTATTGAACCTTAGCCTAATGGCCTCACGCGTTGCCTGTCTGCACTTTGTAAAACCAAGTATACACTCGCCAACCGGCACAGGTAGAAGAGAAATGGTAAGTGTGGTTGGCTATGGCCGGTGGGTGTGGGTGTCGGGGGTGACACGGGTTGCTGTAGTGGTTGTGGGAGGAATCAATAATAAACAGTTCCTCTCCCCCCCTACCACCACCTCCACCACCACTACCACCACTTCTGGGATGTCCCTAGGCCCTAGATCTGGGACATAGGCCTATCATGATTTAAAACAACCCTCTGATCTTTCCTCATAAAGATCGAAACGTTTAGTTCCCCAGGGAACAGTCAAGCATGAAAAAGGGATGGATAAATTATTTTCAGATCTGGTTGACCAGTCTCGGAATTGGGAAACCCATAACTCCATATCCCCCTGTATATGATTGTGTTCTACATGCCGATTTTGATGATCCCGAATTTTTATTTATCATTTTCTTTCCCCCAAAAAATTATTGCATGGAACTACGCATCCTATGATATATTTGCTAGGGCATTGCATAACCATCCTAATGATATATCATATCGATATCACAGTTTTATGTACTACAGATATGAAAATCATGAGCTAAAAACCGCACCCATTACTGCGTAAACACAAGAAAATAGGCAAAACTCAAGGATATGTTAGGGCAGTCGTCATACTCAAACTTTGAATAAAGATTAAATAGTTAAACAAAAGATGTAGAAAGTGGAGGAAGAGCGGGAAACTACTACAATCCCTCCCATTTTTAATGACATTTTTTATAAGAAAAGTATCATTTATTACACTATTATCTTTGACACGAACACATTTTGGCGTAAGGTGTATGTTTTTGTGTGTGTTTTTTTTTTTCCTTTTTTTAAACATTTATTGTCAACTTAGCGTACATTATACACATGGTCTTTCAGCTTAAGAAATATGATATATAATAAGCCTTAAAGGATATTAGAGAAAAAAAAAGCTCTACCTATTGACGTTGCTTTGATAAGAGATAAATGGGATGAATCGGCGCAGAAACATGATGATGCTAGTTTGGCACTGTGCACCAGTTTAGTCAGCATGTTCAGACAGAGTGGGCAAGGTGCCACAGAGAGGGTTAATACAGGAACTGATGTCACTCTTCTCTCCGTTCACCACTTATTCCGCCCAACTTGGACTAGAACTACTTTTTACTTGATTCAGGGGGTCAATGAAAAAAAATCTTAAAGTGTATGAATAATATCTATTAGTATCCTAGAATGTTGAAATACATCATGAGCAATCATTCTTGTAGGTTATGTTTAGAAGTTTTGAAATCAAAAATTCTGAAATCAGAGTAAAATCTGAAAACGTACATCCCTGCAGTGATTAACCCCCGGCGTGTAATGCGGACCAGGAGTTTCCAACAACTAAACAAAATGTATTATATGAACGAAGTATTCATAATGTCTAACCACGTATGAGAACGTATGGGACTTTTGTCTGTGGAAAACTCCTGAAATACCGTTTATGTTGTGCAATTCAGGGGTTTCACTACCGTTAGCCTGCTCTAGTGAAAAAGCACTAGCCCGGTTCAAAGTTTTCTGGTTAAGTTCTATATTTTTTGTTGATCTTTAGATACAAATTTGACCAATATTATCTATTAGATTATAAATTCCCATTAGATAAGCAGACTAGCTACTCAGAATATCATTGCATTTGTATCTGATAATAGGGTTCTATGTTCAGGTTAATACCTGTACCTTATTTAGGTCATGTATATATTATATCTTTATATAGTATAGACCTGAACCATAAATTACAGTTGAGAAACTATTTCCTGACTATGGTTGTCCAGTGGTTTACAAATATGGTTGTCCAGCGGACAACCACAGCTTAAACGGATTATCAATACCTGCACAAACCTGCCAATGGATACTTCAACAACGGAGGTGCCACTTTAAATTATCGGGATTAGGTTATTAATGCTATTAACAGGGGCAAAACTCCCCACTTAAAGAGGGTGCGGGCAAAACACTAACAATAGCCTATTAGGAAGTCAAGGACTAATTATAGATCTTTGAGGAAGTCTTAGGAAGCATTGTGCATATTAATAACTAGGTAATGCAGAATTCATAGAATATCTGTAGAAATATTTATTGATGTTGAATTAAAGTCATTTACATATGTTTTTCTTTTCTACCCGGCTCGCATTTCACGTAATCAATTACAGAATTCTATCATGACAGCTGAGAAAAAAAAAGATAGGTTACGTTATGCATTTTGGGCTGCTATAACTTCCTATCAACACCCCCCCCCCCCATACACCCATACACCCATACACATCCGTCCCTTTCTAATATTGTGATATATATTCTTGGTCTTCAAATACTATTAGGTAAGGTGGTGTCAAGGTTTACTACATAAGGTAAATCTAGAGTAGAAAAGGGTGCGGTTGGCATTCTGGAAGACTTGCATTAACAAATCCCAAAGATATGTATGTATCCCTGAATGAGAGTAAATAAAACAGTAGTCCACTGTTGTTGAAATAGCGCTGTAATTCTAATTGAACTAGCCTATTAGCCAGAGGGCGGTGGTCGTGCTTGGGCTGGACCAGATCCAGGGTAAGCGTGTTAAAAAACTGTCATTGGCCCGATCACAGGCTGTTAGGTTAAACAAACGGCACCGGGGCCTACTGTTTTAACGGCCCAGGAGAGGTCGGGTACTCTGTGAGGGATAGGGGTCTCCACCTCTTAGACCTTACAGTTATCATACATACGGGGTAAGCGTGTTAAAAAACTGTCACTGGTCCAATGACGGGTTGTCCGGTACTCCGTGGGGGATAGGGGTCTTCACCTCTTAGACCTTACAGTTATCATACATATGTGGTAAACGTGTTGAAAAACTGTCACTAGTCCAATGACGGGTGGTCGGGTACTCCGTGAGGGATAGGAGTCTTCACCTCTTAGACCTAGAGTTATCATACATACGGGGTAAACGTGTTAAAAAACTGTCTCTGTCCCAATCACGGGCTGTTAGGTCAAACAGACGGCACCAGGGTCTACTGTTTATGTCGCCCAGGAGTGGTCGGGTACTCCGTGAGGGATAGGGGTTGTAACCTCTTAGACCTTACAGTTATTATATTATATTACATTCAAGAATCAACATTAAGACTCAATATCAAAATATTATTTTGCCTCTTCAACGACTGCAGTTGGAAAATCTGAACTCAGACAAAAATCTGGAAACTTCCATCCCTTGTCAAATGTATTGGCCCAGAGTTACAACTCCGAGCTGCGTATGATCCGTTTCTGTTATTATTCAATCATGGAGTAACTATCTATGGGAATCACCTATATGGGGCTCCAAAAAAGAGTTGTGTTTAGGTATCCCGACCGACCCTATTTTTTGGGGGCCCTACCCTAATTTTTGGTCGAGAGTTTCTTTGTTGTTTTTAAATTTTACTGAAATTCAATTAAAATTACTTTACAGTCAGAAAATTGCATACTGTATTAGGGCTATATCAGACAAATTATTCTTGAATGTAACAAGAATTGTTGTTTTTTTTTAATCCAAAATAAAACGTATATCGACCTACCTACCCTTTCTTTTTAGGGCCTTTCTATATGGAACAGAACACACATTTCTTTTGTCATAAATGAAATGTGAAGTCAATCATTTCACCTGGGAGGCAACGAAAACCGGGCAACTTAGCCTAAAGACACGCTCAGGGTAAAAAAAAAATATGAAAAAATGAAAAAAAGGGGAAAAAAGGGGAAAAAAGGAGAAAAAAAGAAATGCTCCACTTACTGCCCACAGGTCCGTAGAACTTGACGATGAACTCGTTCAGCCCGCCCAGGATGGTCACTTCGTGTTTGCTTTCGATACTGAGCCGGAGTTAAGGCTGCATTCTCTGCTACGTTACATTTGGCATTGATTACAGAATTATGTAGTAAGTGACAAGAAGGACAAGCAAAGCACAGGGGTTTTATTTTTTGGAGAGGATCTCCTTATGGTGGAAATCTAGAGGTGTTGGAATGACCCAAGGTCTGGGAAAATGTGGTGAAAGATATGGAGGAAGGAATGTGTTGTGTCATTGTAGATTGGCTCTTTCAGTCATATTTTTATGTGATTCCTATACGGGCCCCTCCATTAGGTACGTACGCATCACGAAGTGTAGTTTTCTTAAATATCCGTACGCACTTAATGGAAGGCCCCATATTGTGTATATCTTTCATATAATATTAAAGTAAAAGTACCCGTTCACTAACAAAGTTACGACCACGTGGAGATCTCCAAAATCCTTGAACAAGTGTAGGGTTCCAAATATAGACCTTGTGCAGACATGGTCATGTGACCACTTTTTGGTGATCACCATGTCTCAGAACAACCATGTGAGTATTTGATTAATCTAGAATAAATGAATTCTAAAAAATAAAATCAGCTAATTTTGAATTTATGAGATAATTTATGATAAATTTAGGGTAATTTTGTGTTCTGGATACTTTCAAATTAGTAATATTAATCATTTTAAATTGATCACCTATATGGCGGCCAGTCCTATTCTGGGTATTGTGACGTCACCTGCACAACGTCTATAGGTTTAAATCAATGCACCTGCCAAAGCTGCGAATTCATATATTTTGAACATTTACACTCCTAAGTAATTCTGCTATCACCTCAGAACTTGTGAAGGGATAGCTCGTTTCAAATCAGGTATGTGTACTTGCTAGTTGGATACGGAAGATCTAGTAATCGTGAAAAACGAGAACCCAGTACAGTGCTTGTCACTAACACTGGCCCGTCGGTCAATGGCCGAAAATTTGGGAGCAGGGCCGACAATTTTCACCAAAAATGATATGAAATACAGAGTTCATGCCATCTTTTCCACATTAATCTATATTTTCTCAATTTCTGACCATATTTTGCATGTTTTTTTCCTGGCCCTTTATGACAGCAGTTACCTAAAAATATCAGGGCCAACAGAAAACTGTCAGGGCCAACTATATTTTGGCAAAATCGGCCATGTTGACAGATAGCCTAAAAAGCTGCTCAGTGACCATAAAAGTACACAACAACTAAGCATTTATCACAACACTAACAGCATGTGCATATGTTATTAATAAAGGACCTTACAGTTACGTGCTTTCAGTTTTAGTGATATCTTTCCTCTCTCTGTGATGTCGACAACCCTAGACCGGAAAGGAGCCTGAGTCACTTCCCCTACGGTTATTGTGTTTCTGTTTTGTTTTAGTCCCTCCCCCATGTCGTAACCACCCACCCCTATCTCGCCGTTACTTTAAAGCGCCATACCCACTACTGGCAATTTTGGCTGAGTCGACTGACTCATCGGTCCTAAAATCGGCCGATTCTGCCAGGATAATCGACTGATTTTTGCACTGAATCAAATCACAGGACACTCAGGACTTTATCTATTTTATATCAATAGGAGTTGTCTATTGTAATGGAAACTGGTCGTACCTCTAAGTTAGCTTTATATCTAAAGCGTTAGGTGGCATTTAAGCAAAATATAAATTTCACTGGCCCCTCTCTTTAATGTTGAGCCCTGATAAGCCAGAAAACCTAGGGGCCCCACCCTCTTTCTTAGGCCCTCTATCTGACAATAACATTTCTAGGTTATTATCATTTCTATCTATGCATTTTACAGTTGTACATATTTATACGAAACTGTACACCTAACCTCTTCTTGGATTTCTTTTAAACTCGTATATACTTGTCATGATCAACTACTCACAAATCTATCCACTTTCACTAGCCTACATATATCAGGGGTGGACTCAACCACCGGCCCGGGGGCCCAAGACCCTTAAAAAGCAGGTCGGGCCCCTAGATTTTCTGGCCTAGGGGCCCAACTGGCCCCCAGAAAATTATGGATAACAATTACAGATTTCTATATATTTTACAATAAAACATAGTGTTTTTATACACAATCTGACTATATATATGTGAGGGCCCTTAGATTTTGGTGCGGGCCCCTAGATTTGGAAAGCTGGGGGCCCGAGTGGCCCCTGGATTTTTAGACTTATGTCCACCCCTGTATATACGTTCTGGTAGATTCGTGAGGAACCCTTTTCTTTCACAATAATCTTTGATGAACCGTACAATGACATGTCCATGGCACGATGGTAACTTGAAAATCCTGGATTGTCATTATGTTTTGTCATCTAATAAATGCAATACAATCATCTCTAGTTTGGGTGTAAAGTATTATAATACCCCCTCCCAAATAAAGTAACCAATTATTATATGAATGCACCCCAAGCCTATGATAGCATTTCGTCCTCTAACAATTAGGCTAGGTTTTTGGTTGTTTTTTTCCCCTTCTCCATAACTTTTTGTTATTTCAAGTAGATTTTTTTTTTTTTTTTTTTGCTATGGTCTGGGTTCTGTTCTAAGGCTGAATGGTCCCACATGTATATTGTAAGTGCACCATTTACAAGGTTCCATTCTGTTTCGTTATCTGGGTCATCCAAAGGCAGAGTGCACACAAAGAGTTAACCTGTAGGCTAGTGCACGTTTGGTGAGAACATACGGTGGACACGTGGAAAGGTGTGAAAGCTGGCCATCTTTAAAGGTCCACTGCTAGATTTCTGTGTGATGGCCACCAACTAGTGAATAATGAACTGAATTTTTAAATGACAGAAAACCTGTTAGATTATATGTCTGATGTTAACTTGGGTGAAAAATACGTGGAATTAGAACACGTCCACGCATGTAAGGTCGCCCTTCCCTGTCCCTTGTTGACATTTGTTTTTGGCACAGCAACTGAGCTGAATGGCACACTAACCCTACAATCTCTATTCTTTTGTGACCACCTAAAGAGTGCCAGCTATTTAGACATTAACCCATGCGATTTGTGAAACAGGTGGTCTTGGTTTGGCAGAGGACTTGGCACTTTTAATGTAAAGGTTTTACCCTAGCTGACGCAAGCCATAACTCGATGATAAACATGGCAAGAATCTTGGGTTACAGACCCTGGTCAAAACAAAACTAAAAACCACCTCACAAATCGACGAGGATCGCTTGCCAAACGATCCAAACGGCTCGAATTGCATCCGTGAAACTGGATATAAATATTTCCGACGGTTCAACGACCAATGTGGCAATAGTTTCCATCTATAAATACTCTTTGCAGATGTATTTGGGGTCACATATGCAAAGCAGCTGAAAGGTTCGCCCGTCGACACCCAGAGGACGACTGCCACCACTTCGATCCTCTTCCCCTCGCGAAAATCACCTCAAAACCACCCAAATTCCCCCCGATCCAAGCCCCCAAATGGCCCCAAACCAACAAAGGATACAGCTTGACGACATCCGTGTCCATCCGACGTTTTCCAGGACTTGGTGAAGACATTTTGAACGAGGTTTTCCCGAGATATTCACCTTTTGCAAAGTGCGTCCAGAGCCACAGAATAATAACAACAATGGCCGACCTGCTTAGATATGTCCGCACTCTCCTCCCGCACGTTCGGTCACGTTGAATAGGGAAAACGCGCCTAAAGTCCGGCCGAAGAGTGACGTGTCGAAACGTCACCGGTCACGTGACTCACTGTTTCCACGCCTTTTCTGGACAATTTTTGGCGAAAAGCCCCGTCAAATAACTCACTCGCCCAAATATTACTCGGGAAATTTTAACACAATATCGTCGGCAGGTCGTGCTTTATTGCCGACTTTAGGAATATTTGGGAAAGAGGACATTGGCGGGGTCAAAGGTCGTGGACTTTATTCGCAGGTGACCTACTTTCAGGACATCAGCTGGTGGATGTAAACAAAACCACATGACTGCTTGTTGACATGACGTCATTTGGTGAATTTCCACCAAATACGAGTTTTATTGCATAAACACAGACGCAGTAACTTGAATCTAAATGATTGCGACACATATTTTCGTCGAAATGTTTCTTTAGAATCATATTGTTCAGTTTACAGAGGTTGAATCTAGGCCTACATTCATGAGGACATCGAGGACATCGAGCTTGTACAAAAACACACGTATTTGGGGATTCTGCTGTCCAACTCAGGTTCTTTTACATCTGCCTTTCAATCACTTTCTCAAAAAGGACTTAAAGCTATATTCAAATTAAACAAAATTGTAGCCCATTCAGATATGGAAATCGAAAAATTACTGAAGCTCTTTCAGGTAATGATTAGACCTATAATGATATATGGTTGCGAGGTATGGGGTCCATACATATGTAAACCTGACTTCTTCTTGCCTCAACACAGAAATATTCTGAAGATGGAACAATTAAAATTCGAGAAAATAAGTACTAGGTTCCAAAAACACATTCTAGGTGTAAACAGAAAAGCTAGCACCTTGGCTATCAGGGGTGAGCTAGCAGAGTACCCTGTATCGATTTTTATTTGGAAACAGGCGCTTAAATACTGGTTGAATATGTCCTCAAGTCTCAACAAACCTCTAATGATAGACACATATAAGGCAAACCTCTCTCTGGAACGAAATGGAATTCAATGTTGGCTAACAAATATCAAGCGCATGGTGTGTGATGCTTTAGATATGCATGAGCTATGGGGAGTGTACAGCGATGAAAGTTGCAATGAAAAAATGTCAAACAGCAGTAGTAAAAACGAAGATCGAGTTCAACTCGTGGCGCGAAAATGTGCATGTCAGGCGTTTACGCATTTTCGCGCCAACGAGTTGAACTCAATCTTCGTTTTTTCCTAGCTCACGAAATAATGGTCTAGGTATATATTTATGCATAATACCAACGCGTGTGCCAATAGTAACTTCATTTCATAATCGAAATCAGAATTGTATAATAGTTTCAATAGTCGTGAAAATGCGCATTTTCGCGCTAACGAGTTGAACTCAATCTTCGTTTTTCCTAGCTCACGAAATAATGGTCTAGGTATATGTTTATGCATAATACCAACGCGTGTGCCAATAGTAACTTCATTTCATATTCGAAATCAGAATTGTATAATAGTTTCAATAGTCGTGACTTAAGTTTATGTATATAATTCAATTCAATCGAGATCTATTTCAGTATACGAGTTTCATTTCTATAGTAAAGTCTATGTATATATATTAATTCAAGCAATATCTAAATCAGTATACGAGTTTAATTTTTTATAGAAAAGAAACAAAATAAATGTGGTTAATGCTTTTTATTACAGTATACGTTCACATTTCAATCTTCTTGGGTTTTGTTGGCGGATTTTCTTACAAACGCATAATGACAGATGGTGAGCCATTTTTCACTCGATAGAAATGATAAGATCTATTGAATAAATTCTCCTCATTCAAGATACACATCTCTTGCGAGTATGAAAGCATATTAACCATTTTTGACTTATGTTCTAAAGCTAACTAAACCAATAAAGCGCTGGTAAAACACTTTTCACTCTATCTAACTAAACAAATAAGCACTGGTAAAATACATTTTCACTCATTAGAAATAATGACATAAATTGAATAAATTCAACTCTCGCATGATACATATCTCTTCCGAGTGTGAAAGCATAATAACCAATTTTAAAGTTAACTAAACCAAAAGCATTGGTTAAAAACATTGTCACTCGTGGTAACTAAACCAATAAAGCAATGGAAAAACACATCTATAAGTATTGATTAAAATCGCTTCAATCAAGATACACATCTCTTCCGAGTCAAGAAGCATAATAACCTTTTAACTTATGTTTTATTAAACCTAACTAAACCAATAAAGTTAACACAACCTCAGCTGAACTCGTATACATTTTCATAAAACTTCCTTGATGTACATTAAGAAAGTAACAAATTTAAATAAGCAGGGAAAACAACATGATAGGATAGTAACAGTCAAGACCTCGATGTACATTAAGAAAGTAACAAATTTAAATATGCAGGAAAAACAGCATGATCAGGTTAGTAACAGTCAAGAGTAAACAACTAAGTTAATAAAATCAGGGGAGCATAATTATTCAGTCGGGTCTCATCTTACAGTGTTACAATTGTACTCTTTAAAGAGCGTAAATCATGCTCGATCTTATTAACATAACTTCTTGGAGAACATTCTTCTCTTAGACTCGTCTCCAGGAGCTCGTGTTTCCCCGCAGTAGATCAACGTCGAGCTCGAACTTATTAACATAACTTCGCGGAGGACATCCTTCACTTATACCGGTCTTCAGGAGCTCGTTTTTCCCAGTAGTAACTCTCTCTATGTCAGTGCCACGTAGGACCTCTTCTACTCGATGGTGCCAACTCGAACTGAGTATCTTCCTAGCGGAATCACGAGAAGGTTTATTTCTTCCAGTCGAGCACTTTCGCTTACTTCTTCGAGTAGATTGTCTAGAGTCGTCTTTGTAGTATAATAACGCTTCTCCACCGGATTGTATTCATTATATAATTCGTAACAATGAAAATATATTCAAGATCATAATACACGTTAAAATCTTGAAAGAAAGGAAACATGTTACTTTTATAATACGAGACAGAAAGAAAAAAGAAAGCTTGAAAATAAATATTAGAAACATTGTGACAATTCGCAAACTTCCTTCTGAAGCTTAGTTCTATACTAAACAAACCATCAAATTGAATTCAATTTCTATAACTGAACTTAACTTGTGATTTGCATACAAATTGTCAGCTTTCTTTAAACTTTGTCCCGAATGTGAAGCTTAGCTCCATAGTGTATAAACATCGAGCTTACTTACAAATATAGGGATTACAATAAACTGGTACAAATCAACGCTCTACTTAGATGAGGCGTTAATTGTTACATCAAATTATTATTCCCTAATGAAAAATAAGTTATTATCTCTTGACTGTTACATACAATGGTAATATCGGTTTCCTAACCAAAGTTATTCTTTATCCTATGTCACAAAACTCGCTTTCATCATTTCTCTTAAAATATATACATGGTGAACAGCTGAGGAAATGTTAACTTCTACTCAAGGAGAAATTTAAGGAAGGTCATCTTGAATAGTATAATTGTATAAACTTCGCGCACTGGCTCGAGCAGTATAGTTGGTTGAACTTATACGTTTTTTTGAAAAAGTAATATGTTTATCATTATCTGATTTAAGTAACTTCTGTTGATTTTCGTTAAAATCTTTATCAATAACTGGCTGGAATAGTCTTTGATCATTTTCACATCTAAAAAAATACCTCTTCACTTTTTTGTCTCTTCCTACCCCGTTCAGGAGACAACTAAAATAATAATCACGAGGTGAAGTAGATGACATGCTTGGCTTCTTTAATTCTAAGCCGATGACAATAAGGCTTATAAATAATGATACATATAAACCGCCTATACTAAGCTTTGTAGGTGTAGGTTTTATAACATCCATGTTTCATATTACAATGTATTCGAACTTAATACAAACACAATTAACATTTCAGTTCACGCAGCTTTTCTTAAGGTAGTTTTCTTTAGATAATACATCATGCATAGACTTGGAATACTGCGATCTTAATATGGGGGTAAAATGTATAACCCCTCTCCCCTTTTTTCTAGAATGAATTCGTTTAACCTTTCTTAATTTTTTCACATAATTGGTTACCAACTCATCATTCTTTACAGTATTGCTTGAAAAAGCGGAAAGTATCTGAGTTAAAGACTTTCCTTTACATTTCTCTAAAACATAATATATAGTGTATTGTCCACACAATGTGGAAAATAAATTTTGAATAGTCTTAGAAGAATATCTGAATTCAGATTTTTTGCTCTGTTTCAAAAAATTAATAAAACCTTTTTTCAAAGGAGGGAGTCCAAAAGAATCAAAATACTCTGGCAGAGCTGCTCTCGACTTAAAGAAAAACGCAACCCAGTGTTCACCAGGTTTTCGACTTTCATGAGTATTTGCAATGAAAGCTGCAGGGTAATGTTGATTTGTTAATTTAGGTAAATTGTTACTTGAAAATATGCCCTGGAAAATATTAGAAGATGCACTCTGTGACAAAAGAACTTCTTGAATCTCAGAACCATACATTTTAAATAGTTCTTACGACTTCAGGTAAATTGGTATCTCCAATTGCTAGCATGCTATCATATTCTAAATAAAATATCATAACAACTCCATGATCCAGAGGAGCTCTCAAGGTAGCTATTACATTAATAGTTCCGCTCTCGCTTAATTCGAAAGTGGGCGAATTTGGACTATTTTTACTCAAATCAAAGCAATATAGGGTAAAACCATTCCTGAACTCAATAGGATTTATAGCAAGTGAATTACTAGAGAAAAGCCTTCCAGTGCCGTATATAAGAGAAAGGTAAGCTTCATAGTACTTTGAAGTAGTAAAATCTACTTTCATCTCATAAAAAGGAGAAATCTCATTATCCCTTTGTATTTTCATTTCAGTAACGCCAAAATTTTGAAAATTGAATGGATTGAAATTATGGCTACCATCAAAAGCGCGAGAATCTACTAAACCAACTATAATTCTCTTAGGTGTTTCAGTATTTGAAACCAAACGTTGTTCCTGTAAAACTGATTTATTCGGTCCGTGAGTAGAATAAGCCATTCCTATCCGTTTAAAAGGAAATTTCAAAAATTTGTCTGGTAAACGCGCTTTCTCCATTTCATTCACAAAAACTTCATCCATAGTTGATCTTTTCACCATAAGCACAGCCTCTTCAATTTCAATTTTATACTGAACATCTCGAGCGGACATTAAACAAAAATTTTCTTCATTTCTAATAAATCTTACTTTCAAACCAACATCTCCAGGAAACTTCCTTTCTTGATTAAAAATATCATTATGAATCTTGCAAATCATTTGAAAGCTTGAACCATATTGTGTCTTTAAAAATCTCTCCATACTTCCATGATTAGTCTCGGCATCAAACCGATCAACCGCCTCAAAATTACCAGTATCTCTATAAAACATGGAGACTTTACCAAAAGAATCTAAGAAGGCTCTATCGTAATTTAGAAGTATTTCCAAGTAAGACTTGTAAGCATACAAGTTATTACTGCTCGTTAAAAACTTACCTCCTAAATATAATTGTACATCTTTAAACATAGCCCCAGATAAATAATTCACAGGGAAAACCTTTGATTCGTTGTGAATGGCCCCTAAAGCCCCATCTTGATTTGCTACTGGAGGTGCAGGAGGTACACCATCAGATTTTAAAATTTTCATCGTTAACTGAAGATAAGTATTACTTAAATCAATAAAATCATTTTTATTTGATTTTATAATAAACTCGAGAGGTCCTCCCTGGCTTAAATTTGTAATAGGATATTCTTTAGAATAGAAACTTGCGCGTGAAGAAACTTCTGTTGGAGGGACAGTGAAGTAATCTAAACTTCCGTCCACGCAAGGGCAAGAATCTTTATGCATTGCCATGATGTAAACTTCTTAGTTCGAATAGATCCAATCTCAAAATACAGTAATCTTACGCTTATTTCTTATGTCAGATTAATCATCAAAAATATCTTTATATTTTACATTTTGTCTATTCCTCCTTCTCCTTTTTCTCTTTGGGCCTGAACTAGTTGATTTTGAAATCCTTTTATTCGGCTTCTTTTCATTCTTTGAATCCTCGTCATCATCTGACATTTCTTCTAGTTTAGATTGAGCAAATTTAAATGCGTCTTTACCGATCTCTCTCATTTGCGCCTTGGCCTCATCTTTTAATACTTGTCGAGGATTTTTTCCTTCTAGCAAACCCTTCACTGCGCTTTTTCCTGCTTGTAGCCCTCTCTTCATAACCTGCTGCTTAACGCTTCTCAAGCCGGTCTTAAGAACAGGTTTAACTAATCGGGGTAGAGTGCGAAGTAAGCCCTTAAAAAGTGATCCAAAAACAGCACCTATACCATAACCTCTCTGGTGTTGATTTCCGATATAAGGGTTATAATAGAAACCATCCCCTTTCTGCTCAGGTCTTGACTCTTGAAAAAAATCTCGAAAATGCTTAACATGGTCATTGCTGCAATACAGTTTCATATGCTGACTTTGACAATCTTTCGTCATTTTTAATTTTGATTTAAATAATTAACATTATAAGCAATGCTTATCTTACATCAATTTTCGTCTATTAAAAAGGTTACTTATAAGGATCCCAACTATCCCATTTTCGATTAGGTTTCAGTATCCTTCCAAATGAAGATTGTCGCTGAACAGTTTCTTCTCTTTCTGGGGACCTCTCTCGAGGTTTACGACGAGTTTTCTTTTGTTTCTTTGGTTTAGGTTTGTCACCAAAAATGTCTCCCTCATCTTCGGAATCTTCAACATTGGCGCTGAATTTCACAGGGGTTTTCTCTTCTATTTCACCCACATCTATACTCCCTCTTTTGAAAGGGTTAACCAATTCAGGAGTTTTATTTTCTTCGTCGAATGCTCCTGCAAAATCTAATTTTGAATTTTCATCATCATCATCATCATCATTGGTTTCATCCGATTTCATCTTACCTTTAATCCAATCATCATCAACATCATCACCAGATTTCAACTTTTCTTTAATCCAATTGTGTGCCTTCTGCTTTTCTGGTTGAAGTAAAGGTGATGAAGATAATGCTTCCTTTATCTTCATCGCATCGATGTCTTCAAGAGGATACTTTTTAGGTTTCAGAAATTCATCTAAAGACTTCTGATGAACAAAATCGCGTCGAAGTCGGAACGGTTTACCTTTTATCCAAGTTTTAGGTATCTTTATATCGTTTAAAAAATTCCAGAACTCATAAAGTCCAAGAGGTTCTTCTTTATAGGATTTAGATTTTGATAAGAACATCATAAGATCTTTAATATTAGAACCTGGAATAGTTTTTCCTTTCAATATGAGTTGTCCTCTATTATCCCAATAACCTCCATTTTTCAAAACTTTATCTAAAATAAACTTAGCATATGGTTTCTGTGAAACAGAAATACTTTTTAAAATTGGTGATATCATCGAAGAATCATTATGAGTAGAATTAATATCTAAATTTTGTAGTGAAGAACGAGAAGGAGGAGGAGGAGGAGGAACATCGGTATTGAAAATTGGGTATGGTTGTTTATTAAACATGCGTTCTTGCAATAATTCTTTCTGTCTTGATAGAATAGGATTGTCTTTACCTCCATCCTCGCTGAAATTACAACTTTTAAACATGGATAATGGAATAATAACCGATTCTTTAAAAGAAGCCATGTTAGTAAATACGTTTAATTCCAAAAACTAACTGCGAACTGAAAATGCTTGTTTATCTTAAAGAAATTAGCTTCACTACATCAGCACTACAATAAATTCTGAATAATAGCCCCCAATGCTGGGATGAGGAATGGAAGAAAACCTCCATTCTGCTTCAAAACTGATTTTCGTTCCTTCACAGTTATTTTCGGCTTCACAATCTTTCTTAAAGTATCTTTATATTTCTTCAGTTTAACAAATTCAGCTTTCTTTAATGAAACATTACCCCTTAATACATTATAAACTGAATCGCAAATAGCATATATTTCATCTGGACTTGCTGATTCCAAAAGTCTGTTACGTTTCTTAGCATTATTTTTTGAATTGCACAATAAAGCTAAGAAATGCTTATGTCTGTGAGCATATTTTTTCTTAGAAATTTTCTTCTTCTTATTAGGAGCTCGTTCAGAACCTGAATTCTGAGTTTTTTTCCGGTTAACTTCTTTATTATATTCCATTTTTACGCTAGTAAAATAATATTACCATGATTACTAGTCTTATCTCAGGAATATTTAAATGCTTAATTTACTTAACGTTCTGAGGTATGAAAACGTGTTGAACATTGCCGAATAAATTTGAGCGGAACATGGCATTTCTAGGAGTTTGTTGGTGACCATCAATAAACAAATAACCATGAGGTCTATCAACAGCATGCGAAAATATATTCACAAAACAGCGTTGATTCTTAGGCATTAATCTTCTTCCTAGAGTATAAGCTATAGTTTGATCTAAAGGAGAATTAAAAATGCAAAGATAAGTAGCATTTTTTGTAAAATTCTTGCGCTCCTTACCTTCATGAAATAAATTCTGAGAAATAAAAATAATACTTATGTTTTCATGATGAGTGCGTTTAGTAAAAAATTCAGTTATCAACTTATTATTACCACACTCATGCATTAAATCATCAAAAACTGCAAGCCCGCACTTGCTAGGATCGATTAAATCATCGAAGGATTCTGGCAATCCCTGGTGAAATTTTACATTCTTAGTTGATAAAAATGGATCGCGAGGAAAAGTCTCGCCATAGAACCAAAGAATATAATCAAAATTATTGTCAATTACTCTATCGCTATTTTTCAAAAGATCAATTACAAAAGAGGTTTTCCCTGAATTACTAGGTCCTGCTATAATAGAGGAAAAAGGTGTCTTCAGTCTAGCATCGAAGACCTTAAATTGTTCTTCGCTTGTCATGTCTGAGCACTGTTATATTAGCTATAAATAAGTCATGTCAAAAATAAATATCATGAATCTTAACACTATTTCTAAGTTGAAATAACTCTCGCTAACTCTTTAGCATAAGCTCCGCCACGTAATATTTCATTATCTTTATCCAGCAAAACGTAAGTAAATGGTTTAGTATGGAGCACAAAAGCTATTTGAAAAACTTCTTGTTTCCAATTGGATAAGAAACCTCTGTTAAAAGTTTTTCTATATTTAGTTAATCTAACTTTATCTCCTACTTTTAATTTTGAATCTAACTTATTTGTGAAAAGGAAATCTTTATATTGTTTCTGCCATAAATCAGCCTCGTTACTTTTATTTACTTCAGAAGGACTTAAACCCAATGAGCGATGTTTTGAACGATTATAACTATAAACTATGTCCTGAAGAACATTATAATATTTCTTTGTATTACTAGCTTTCATATACTTAAATAACTTATTTTTGTAAGTTCTTATAAACCTTTCTACAATGGCGCATTTCGGATCCTGTGAAGTTGAAAATTGGTGAATTCCATTTTTCTTTAAATATTGTGCGAATATTCCTTTGAATTCAGAACCTAAATCACACTGAAGTAATCTAGGTTTTGTTTTAGCTCTCTTCAATATCTTAGTGAAGGCCTTAATGGTTTCAGAAGCCATCTTGGTTTTCATAGGTTCAACATAAGCATATCTTGAGAAACAATCAATTACAGCTAGAATATTGGTGTAACCTTCATTATAATCTCTTAATTGAGGTAATACCATGAGATCTATCTGCCACTGATCATTTAATCCTCGTACAATTATTTTTCTACGAACAAAATTCTTTTGAACCGGCTTGAAAGAAGTGTAAATTTTACTATTCTGGAGAAATGTTTTAACATCCTTCAAAGTAGTTTTAGCATTGATCAACTTAGCAGCCTGGTATAATTTATTTATAGAAGAAAAAGATGCTGGATGTTTAGGATTAAAATAAATAGATATCAAAAGATCATAAATGCTTCTCTTCGGAGTAGACATGATACTAGTAATCACAAGAAATGATCAACTTCAACTATAAAAACAACACACAGAAAATCTTGAAAACAACACACACACACACAATATCGTTAACAGAAACACTAGATCCACACAGAAAACCTCAACACAACTTAGATTCAAGACTACTAAACTGCAAACACGAGCAAATAAAGCAATCACACATCAAATGAAATAAACCCATGCTGTAACTATGAAACAAACGCGTTAAATCCCTAATCTATATATGCACATTATAAACAACTCGAATTCAAAAAGCAACAACTTGAAATAGAGTGCTTATCTAAGCTTCATACAAACCGGTTATCCGTAGCATGTAATCGCAATAAACACTCGCATTCAATATTATTAAACCTAGAATTTGAGGTAATTACTTCGGTTATCCAGAAGCAGCAATACAGAGAAATAAAATTCTCAATATCGACTTAGTAAATAAATATAAATATAAAGTAAGTAAGTAAATTAAATAAAGATTAATATTCTCGCTTCTCTCAATACGCTTAGTTTATTTTATAAATAAACCTAAATATTAGTAGACTAATATTCTCGCATTGAATATAATATGTCATAATCAAACTAGTTAGAAATGAACAAAGTCTTTAACTCTGCCTCATTAGCTATCAACTTAAGCGGTAAAAGCAAACCTAAACTAGTTAACTCAGAATTTGTAGATTTGTTTTTAGCTCTAATTGAATTTCTACTTCTTGTCTGTCTGCTGGTAGCAGGTTTCAGTTTCTGTTTAGTTTTTTGAACTCTTGGCTTGGAAATCTTATCTTTAATCTGTACTTTTGCTCTAGATCTTCGAACTGTCTTATTATCTTTGCAGTTCTTAATATTAGCTTCCTCCATATTTACTTTTGGAACTGAAGTAGATGGCGGCTTTTGCAGAAAAAGATTATCATCACTCGAAACTATATCTTCCTCCCCAGATGTTATTACCTTAACACTACTCTTATCATCATCTTCCCCAGAAAGTGCGTTATTATCATTACAACTATCTTCCTGTGCAAGATATTTAGATATGCTATTCTGTGCGTATTTCTCTTTCTCCTTTAAATGCTTTTTATGACAAGATTTACATCTAAGCTGATCTTCGGTAAAAGCTTGTGCCTTTTCATATGGTTTGTGGCATCGAATACATTCACGAAACATTGATTTTCCGCATGGTAAACAGTATTTTTTACCTTCTACTAGGGGATCATCTACACCCCCGCACCAGCAGCATGGAAGTGACATTATTAATAATAGAAAAAGTGAAATGGTTATTATTAGTTCAATTTAAACCCGCTCAGTACTATTTTAAATAAATCCTTATCACATGGATATTTAAGCTAGCTATATATTCCGACTTCTTCGAGGGCTTGATAAAGAACCTAATCTCAGAGATATTTTTCAGCTAACAACCTAATCTTGAATCATTAAAGTTCTTGCGTATCATCATCATCATCGCTAGAAAGAAGACGCTTATCCATACAAGCTTTCTTATTCTTAGAAGGATTTTTCTTCTTACTTGATTCTTCTTCACTACAACTCTCACTTGAAATCGAGGTATTTTTTTCCTTTTCTAATTGACTGTCTATCTTCCTAATTCTTCTGTCTAGTTTGTTTTTTATAGAAAATAATTCTGTGAACTCTTGTTTACTCAATGTGAAATTCTTAGACTTTAGCATATCATTAAAATGAAGGTAGATCTGACCTCTGAAAACTGTAATATCAATTCTCTTTCTTCTTCCAAAAGCGAGTGTATAATGACGGTGAGACATCTTCGCAAACTTCTCCATCTTAAGTTAACACTGATCACTGAATACAGGAACTTATCGTAGCAGCTTATAGTTCTGATCCAATCTCAGGCTAATTTCTTCGTGAAACTCGAATTAGTCGTCTGCTTAAGTCAGGTATCTTGAAATAATCTTTTACGTTTATTTCTTTTATTTATTCTATCTATTTCGTAATTTCCATAAGCAAAAGAGCTTATTCCATCAGAACAAAGCCAGCGTTTGTCTTCAAAAGGAGATAAAGCCAATTTGTTTTCTCTAACTGTATATACCTGATGTTTGAAACTTCGGATAGTATCATATTTTACAAAAGATCTCGAACAATGAAATAAGCATTCTTTAAACTGATCATGATGGAGGTTCTGAACAGTTGTTCTCTTAATTCCTTTAACCCTTTTAATAACTTCTCCTGAACTCAGTACAAAGGAATACATTTTAGGTCTTAATGCAATAAATTCTAATATTCTATTTCCTGCAGCTTCGTCTTTGAATTTTCCTAAAACTTTCAAATTATCCAAAGAATAAAATTCGTTTTTCTCATCTAAATTAGAAAAATCAAAATAATGTCTTATCTTGTAAAGGAGATCTGAAAAACGTTTGTTATCTATAAAATAAATCAAAGAATCGGTATCACTATATAAAAGTTGAATTGATTTCAAGTCGAATGTTTCCAACATAACATTATAATGAAAATTAAACATGTGCATCTTAGATAAATCTAGAATAGTAAAGCCTATATAAACAGGTTTATCCAAATCAACTATAGGGTTCTTATACTGTATACCGACAAAATTAGGATCAAAAGCGTGTAAAGAATGAAAAGTTGGTTTTTTTATTAATGAAGCACACCTAGCTTCACTTGATGTCAAAACCATCTTCATCCGCCTCTTAACATTTTCCATGCATTTACCGAAAGTAGAGTTGTTCATAAGCTTAAAGAATTCTTTATCGAAATCAGAAGTAGCTTCCTTTCTTTTTTGATTATTGAATTCTATATATGGTTTCATCCAACAAGCCTGTTTGAAAGAGACAACGCGGTGAATCTCGAGTATTATTAAACCTAATTGAAGATAAAGTTTTAAAGTTCTATAGTGGATGATATATTTCTCCTTCCTAGTCACAGTTGAAATTAATTTAAGTGGACTTTCTTTATATTTCATCTCAAATTCTCTCAACACAAATTTAGCATATGGAGAAAGTTGGTTGTATTGTATAGATATTTTCTCGGGACCTAAAGGAAACATGTTATGATAATCATGCAAGTAAGATGGATAATCTAAAGTAACTTCTAAAATATAACCCACAGGAGCATCATCAGAAATCTTAGAAACGTCAAAAGATGAATATTCTTGCGGGTTCACCCAACAGAAATCTTTGAAAGGTAGGGGCTGAATCATAGCATAACCGTACAAATTATTACAGTCATAGTAAACTATATGCTGATCTTTATTCTCAACTTTGGCATATCTATGAACTACATTTGTCATACCGCCTCGTATACCATTCTCAAAAAAATTAAACATATCAATTTCATGGATCAATTCAAGATGAACTTTAGTATGTTTCAACATAGCATCATAACTGAGAGCAGGAGCTGTTAGATATTTTGCAGGATCTAAACCGTAATATTCTAATGCTTTTTCCCTGAAAGATTCGAACACATCTGCTAGCAATAAAACATCTATCTTTAAATAAAGTTGCAAATAGTCCTTAATACTTTTACAGTTAAATTTTAAAAACATTGATAAAGCATGTTCATATTCTGACATAGTTATATTCTTATTAGCTATAGAATTAAAAAAATCCTCTCGAGGCGGAAGTCTCTTCTCCTTTAGTTTTGACCAAGAATCTATATAATCGTAGCACATAACGCCTTTCCGAATAACATAAGGCAAAAGCTCTTTATTTGGGAAAAACTTTCTAGTTTCTTTTAAATCGTTTTGATTTTTCTTTGCTAATAAGTTAGCTAAATTTGATAAAGAATTTGGTAGAAACTGAAAAGAATCAATAAACACGAAGTTATCAAGAAAGATCGATAAAAACTTTTCTGATGTTCTTGGTATTACATGAATATCTAACTCTTTGAGATATCTATGTATAAACTTGACAATAAAATGCAAATCATAATTCATTGCATTATGCATAACTATAGGTATTTTAAATTTGGAAAAAACAATTGAACTATAAACAAGATTGCATGTATTGCAACAGTAGTTAACATCTCTTCCCTTCCCCTCTCTTCCCAAGTGCGAATGATCAATAACTTTTCTCACATTAACATCTCTGAATGAGGTGCCGCAGAGGTAGCATGAATGTTGCGAACTAAGATGAGCTATGTCTCTCGAAGTTAACTCAAGAGGTGATCTGTTATTATCAAAAATATAAGATATTTCAGCTCTCATATTATATATATAAGCTAGAAATCTCTGGATGACTAATGGTCCTACATAAAGAAAAGGCGGTCTTGAATATTCGTTATATTTAGATAGTAGGATAGCTCCTACTGCATTTAAAGTATGCTTTGTTTTCAATGTGCTCTTGCCCTTGGGTGTATTCAAAGTTTCATTGTAAGTCTCGAAATCAGCATAAATAATAAAATGATTTTTAATTTGTTTAGAAATATTATTAAACTTTAGTTTAGATCCTCTGAGAGGTAATCGGTAAGACTGTCCAGTATATATATTACTAGTACAATTTAGAGTCTGATGAAGCTGATGTGAAATCTTAGAATTGAAGGAAACTAGACATTTAGGACAAAAAAACCTCGATCTCTTCCAGAAAAATGGAGTAATAAAAGAATCAAGATTTCTTATCAACATATAATGACTCTCGTATAAAAGAAGATTAACGTGTTTGCGATGATGATTTTCATTAAAATTAGTAGAAATATACATAGGGTAAGGTAAAAACTTGTCATGCTTATCTTGGAAAAGCCCGAAAACATTAATAGTTAAATCATTATTTTTCTCGAACTTAACTACCTCACTTAACTTTGTAGGAAAAGAAATACCTTTCAAATCAAAACTTTGCACCAAATCAAGATAAGAAGTGAACCTTCTAGGATTTGAACATCTCTTAAAAGCAGCCATAACAGAATATAAAAAGCATCTTTGATCCTTACAAGGTATATTTAAGATAGAATGCTTCAAAGAAATCGGAAGTTTTAAAGAAGAGCAGCCCCCAAAAGGATTACACTTAAAAATAGATAAACGTAAAGAAATAATCTCTTTCAAAAACCAACCTGATCCCATTTGAATAAAACAATCGAAAAAAGCTAAAACTACTCTCTTAGCATGGGCTAAATCTCTCTTAATAGAATGAAAAGTTAAAACTTGAATCATTGGACTATGAAACCAAGGTTTAGTTTCAAAATAGGTCTCTCTCTCCATATGAAATTTACCAAGTAAAACATGTAGAGATAATTGAAATTTAATACCGCCATGAACAGAAAGCGCTTTACTTATTTTTCTAATCAAAACTTTAGACTTTAAATGCAGGAATAACTCAGCATCTATACAGTCATCAGGAATCAAATCATAATAGACAACTAGATCACCTAGTGCCTTCTGTTTCTTTGGAAAAAGTTTCTTCATTCCTCAGAAACCTTCCTGAAATGTAAAATAAGTATAACTACGCCATATTCAAAGCGAACAAGATTTCCATCATCGGTTCTAATACTAATTTCTATTTCCTGTAACTTATCATAAGCCAATTTCTTATACAGAGGATTAGTATAAGTCATCTTTATATAATCTCCAAATTTACCTCGAGCTCTAACGGTTCGCAGCAGCTTAGTTGTAATATTGCCTACGTATTCAAAATCTACAATATTCGAATATATATACAGATTTGAAGTTTCTGTTGGAAAAACTGGAACTCCATGCCCGATATATTCTATTCCAAACTGAGGTCGTAAGAGATTATCATAAGATCCATGATCATTTAAACTCAAAACTGCATTAACACCTTCAATAGAATCATAAGGTTGCTTTTTAAACAAGCGAGGTCCTTGAAATTCAATTACATTATTTTCATGATTTATAATGCCCTCGCAATTACTTAAACGAAGAACTCTGGCTAAATATTCTGATATAAATACTCTATCACCAGCTCCAAGATATAAAGTGCATATCAAATTTTGCTCATCTGTTTTAATATGAGTGTGTCTTTTATAGTTAATATAACCAGGATAATTCTTAATCAGATCCTGGTCTATATCACTGAAACGATCGTTTATTTCTTTAATTAAATCTTGCATTCTATAATTACCAAATTTGTGTACAAAAACTCTTGTAGCAGTTTTATACGAATCTCGATAAACCTGTTCATAAGCATTAGTAATTTGTTTAAGAGAAGGATCCTTCAACCGAAAAATTTCTCTAACTAAAACAATAGTCCTATCTTGCTCAGGATGCTTATTAACATTGTACCACGATTTAGGAAAATCAACTTCTGCTAAAGCTACCTCCCAATAACCTTTGCATTCTAAAGGAATAGGAAGTTGGGTAACAAAAGAGCTTGTCTTATTTTCTCTATTTGGATGAGGAACATTAGAAACTAGCGTATATAAAAAACCGCTTGACTTTCTGTCAGCTGCCATTCTTATCAAAATCAAATCAACTCGTGAAAAAGCACTCAATCACAAGAATATTAATTCATGCAGGTGATTATTTAAGAATTTAAACTCCCATTGCGACTCTTATAATACTCAGCATGTGATAAAAATTCTCTCTTGCATGCTGCTCGACTCAAAGGGTTTATTAAAGGGTTTCCTTCAAACCAAAGAGTCTTGCAATGCGGACAAGGAGTATAGCGTCGCATAGATCGAGCAAAGAAATCACTGAAACATGTTTCATCATGAATAGGACGTGCGCAACATCTCAAATAAACAACTGGAGTATCGGGTCCTTTATAATTAAACCTTATTGAAGTTTGACAAACTATACAAGGCAGATTGTACTCAGAAAAAATCAGATTGCGATAACGAGAAACATCGCGAATTTTCTTAGCTAGAGCTCTTAAACTTCTTCCCTCATGAAAATTTGTTAGGTTACCCAACTTAATTACATCATGATCAGAAGAAATAATATAATCAGATATTGATCTTATAATAGACTTTGTAAAAACATCATGAATACCGAAATACAAAACTCCCATTCTTAAAGCTTTCATTAAACTTTTCCTATCACTCCACATATTTTCCAAAATATATTCTAAAATCATATTACAATGAAAAAAAGAGGCGAAAAAAATAAGTGAACCATAATCATAAGTCTTAAACCCCTTCTTGATTTGGTGCGAAGTTTTCTCATCATCTGACATTAGTTCTATCAAGTTCAGCGCGTCTTCTTCACTCAAATAAGGTTGTGCAGGAATTTCAATTGTAAGAGGAATTTCAATATCTCCAGAATAAAAAGACACCATAGCCGAAAAATAGAGACATCTCATCATAAGCAAGCGAAAACCCTCATCTAGCTTCATCATGGTTTAACTGCGACTAAATATTTAAATACTCACAGATCCGAATTGAATCCTATAAGATAAATAATTTTTCAACAAAATTAATAAAGAAATGCAATAAGTTGAACATGTTCTTATTGTCGTCTAAGCTTGATATTTCCTAGAAATGATAGAATAAGACCTTATAGGTGGAGGAATAAAAATGTGCCTTTTAGGATCATAATCAGAATGTTTTCTCAGAATATGCAAACGTGAAACAGCTAAAGTTGAAAACCCTTTACGACAATAAGAACAAATAACTAGTTTTTTGCTTTCGGTCCTCTTTTGTCTTTTGTTGCTTTAGACAGAGCTTGTGCACAATGCAAAGGACAGCTTGAACAGGATTCCATATTAGATGGAAGCAGATTATTCTGAAGCACTTCTGCATGCTTCCTCAATCTATCTGAAATTTCAATAAATTTTTTTAAATTTGCTTCTATTTTATCAGTTTGATCCTGATATCTTATCGAGTAAGGAGAAAAATCTTTTAGTTTTTTACCACTTTCTGAAATATTTACTTCGATGTTCTTCTCTGACTTATTTGATGAACAATGTGCATCATTTACAAAAGAACCTTTATTTGAAGCAGATGCGTGATCTGAAGAAACCTTCAGAGTTTCCTTCAGCCTATTTAATTCCGTTAGAAAATCGTTACTATCCTTTGCTTTATTTTCATCAATTTTTTCCTCATATTCATCTGTGTCCGATAAAGAGAGATCCCTAGAGAGGCTATAATCACTAACCTGTTTCACTGAACTGTTTACACTACTAGCAGATGGTTTTTTAACTACTGAAGGACGCTTTTTTCTTTTAGAGGGTAATGTGCGCCGTGAATCTGTTAACTCAGCTTCAGAATCTGAAGAGTCGGTTGAAGTGATAACTTCATTACTTTTAAACTTTCTGTCTAATTTTCTTTTCTTAGATAAAGTACCATTAAATCTGCTTACTGTTTTAGTTCCCTTACTACTTTTATAAGAATCATGAAATTTAGTTAATTTGTGATATTTCAAGTCAGTTTCAATAAACTTATTCTCGCTCTTAGACCACTGAATTACTAAAGGCGTACCGTGTTTAAAAAGACTCGTACAAGGAGAAAAATGGCATGATCTCCCATCTCCAGTATAAACTAGAATGCCAATCTTGAGAATATCAACAAGATTCTGCAATAGAGTACTTTGATGCGATCGAAGATCGAGCCGTAATCTCTCATCATCATTTGACAAAATAAAATAAGCATAATTCCTAGTAGAAGAGTTTCCTTTCAAAACTGAAAGAAGAGCGGCCTTCAACTCCTCTCTGAAAATAGTAAATTGGCTATCCTTAGAGCTATCTTTCAGAGAGATATAACTGAAATGAAAGGGATGTTCGAAATTTGTCTTAACACTCTCCCAAAACTCGCTGTTTTCAGAATGAGCAGTTGTTAAGAAACTAACTATAGTTTTAATCAAGTTGTCTAGCACAGAAGTCATGTTTGAAAATTATCAAGATAGCATAACCTGATATTGTCACAAAAGTTGCAAAAGTCAGAAACGTTGCTAGTCAAGCAACTTCCTCTAAAAGTATGAGAAAAAGTGAAAACAGTACTTTCACCCTTTATCTTAATACGCAAACTAGAAAAATAAAAATCTGAATTCACAAAAGGTAACCACACTGAATCGGAAGAATTTGATTCTTTTATTTCAAAGTCGTATATGTTCGAAAATGTTTCTATAATCTTTAAGCTAAATACTTTAAAACTGATCTTCTTCTGCACCAATATTTGAAAAGTAATTTGAATATTCTTTGGAAACATATAAACTGAAAGCAAATCCTCGACACAAAATTGTTTTATAAATTCACAAACTTCTTCAGCTAATAATGTAAGATTTCTGAAAAAAAATAAAAAATTCCTCCTCAAATAAATCGAACAAAAACCATTTCTTGTTAACTTTATAGTATAAGCTCCTTTCTTATATGTTAAAGATCCTCTATACAGATAAGAACCCGAATCTCTTGTGTAAGCATGAATTTTGTTCAAATCGAAATTAATCTTAGGAGTATATATCAAACCAAAAATAGCCAAATTCACACTATAACTGATCTGCATTTACTTTATATAATAGTATAATATGAGTTAATATAAAAATCACACCAAACCCTATTTAAGCGACAAACAAAATCAAATAAGATGCTAAGCTCGCATAACCCCTAATCTGAAAGAAGGGTGTCTCATTAGTATAAGGTATATCTGAGAAACATTTATGAAAAATTCTGCATATGAAGCCAAAAATTCAGTTGGTTCTGACAAGAACTGCCAAGGTGTAATATCGCAATAATCCAATATCCTTCTAGTTAAATTCTGTATTTGGCGCCTCGTAATCATATGCTCATATTTGAAGAAAATGCTATAACCCCTCTTGTAGCGAAATTTTGGTAGGTAAACTACGCAATCTCTACATCTACACATCCACCTCCTAGGAGCTTCATTCCCATTTGCTTTAAAATACTTATAGAAATAGAATCTCCTTTTCATTTTACATTGTGCAGTAGAAATATGATATTTCTTTATACTTAGAGGAAGAGATATCGGATTTGTATCAATCTAATCTAAATTCGCTATCTCCTCCTCATAAATAACAAAGAAACCAATATGATGTCTAAGCAACAGAACAAAAGAAGTCAGAAAAGCGGACTTGGTAAAATCAGAATATTGAGCGTGTTCAAAAGATAAGATTTCCTCTTTCAGAGTTTCTGGAATATCTAAACTGATGATATCTTCACTTGTTATTTTTCTATTTAAATTTAAAATAGTCTCTATGCATAAATCTTTTAAAGTAAACTCGTCTAATTTTAAAATCAATTCTCGAACGAACGAAACGGCTTTATCAATCTCTTCTAAAGTTATAAAAGTGCGCGAAGGATAAGCCGAACGTAACAATTTCATAGAAACTGTATCCTCGAGAGTTCTATTTATTGCTGAACAAAAAAAACAAGAACAATATAGCTGCGAATCTAAAACTTTCTCAAAATAAAGTGTTACTGACATTTGAAAACTTACCGAGTATCTGAATCTGAAAATAACTGAAAATAAGCAAACTTGTAGTTAGACCTAACACTGAAACAGCGTCATGTTTGCTAATCTTGCAGTTGATAGTAGTATCGTGTAAAATTAATCGGGCGGAAAGCATTAGAAGATAAGTCAATCTCTGTTTACAACTACGCCAATCAATTTCACTTCACGAAACCCAGAGGGAAAAAGAACGAAACTCAGAGAATTGCTTGAAGGGAGCTCAGTCATGTCTGGAAGACGAAGCACAATGTATCTGATGGTACTTTACTTTTACCTGCTTATTCACCTCCAATTCTCATCTGGCTGTACAGTAGAAGAAGACTGTACAAAAACCTCGACACCAGCAACACTGGGATGCGATTGCGTCCCACAAAACGTGGATATGGCGACTATTAGTACTGTTCACCTAGACCTGAACGCTTTTGGAATTGTCCCAGATACTGATCCGGATACAGAAATTCGCTATAACATTGGAGTATTCCCATATCTGAAGACGATAGAAAAAGGAAGCTTTGTCTTCCTTTGTGAAAGTGGAATTTGCAGGTAAGTTTGAACTTTGATATGAACTTATTAAATCTAAATTGTAGTTTTATATCGGCTTAAAATTGAAAGTTGAAACAACTTCATCAGCGACAGATTGAAATGGCGCGACCCAGGCGCGCGCTCCTACTATTTTCAGTTCCAAAATAGATTTTAAGATTTTCTGGATCCGATCGTGTTCATATCCTAATTCTCTGACTTAACTTAATTTTAGGAAATCAAGAATAAAAATCCAAAGACGTAGTGATGAAACGAAGCTGTCTACTGTCACTACTGGGCGCCTTCTTACTAACAGAAATCTCCTAACAGAAAAGTTAGCTAAATCAGCAATACAAACAACACAGGCGTACATTAAAATAACCACATACTCCGCTTACCAAAAGATTAGTTCAGATCCCTTCACTACGCAGACCCATTTAACAAGTAATCACTTTAGCACCCAAACACTAACAGATACTAGTGATAGTTCAGATCCCTTCACTACGAAGGCACATTTTAGCACCCAGACACTAACAGATAGTACTGATAGTTCAAATCCCATCACTACGCAAACATATATGAGTTCTAATAAACACTTTTCAACACATACACTAACAGATTACTTTACCTCAGAAAAACTGAATCATAAGGAAAAATACATGTCAACACTAACCGAACCAGAATCAACCTCAAAGCTAACATTTGAACAAACCTCGACTGAAAATCCTCTTAAAAATTACTCTACAGAAAGAAAATTAAACTATAATACTGAAAGCACAACCATGCAACCAGAAACTAGCTTAGCTCCGCTTATCGTTAGCACTGAAACTAATAAAAATACGGTTAATGAAAACTCTACTACAAGCAGCGCACCCACTGACATAACCTCGAGCGAAAATATAATAAAATCGATCCAAACATCTGCACATACTACTCAAATCACAACTAGTAACCCTTATATTGGAAACGAAAGAGAAACTGTTGGGGCCGGCAATACTAACCCTCCATTAACACAAAATATTGAAACAACACAAAACACCCCTCAGTATACTAACACGCCCGCAGAAGAAACAAGCCTAACGATAATTGAGCTACAAGAAAAAAGCACGTGCGTACCTGAAATACTTAAAATTTATTATTTGCTTAACTACTAACATCCAAAAGAAAATACAGAAAATAAACACGATGAAAATTTCAAATACATGAAGCTTTCACCAAAACTTTGAAATAAATAAAAGTAACTGAACTCTTAATGTTTCTTTTGAAACAGCACAAGAAACATAAGCTTAACTACTGAGGGTGAGCTCCTCACATCAGAAGCCGCTACTGCTAGCTGGGAAGAAACAAGTTCAAGTCTGACTACAGAACCTGAAAACGAGTAAGATTAATTTTTCACGATTTAACTAACAGGCTCAATAATTTAATTCATAAAATAATAACTAATAGAACACAGCTGAACGAAGTTGTAATACAAAATAAACTTCATTCAAACAAAAGAAGTTTTAGTCGAGAGTCTCATTTAAAATTAATTACCAAGAAACCTCGTCCAGAAATTCTTCTATTTCCTCTACACTCGACTTAAAAGTAATAAGATGAATTTCTCATTTCAGGGAAAGTGAAAAACCATGGCGAGACGCTGTAATCGTAGTCCTGGCTTTGACTTCAATAATGCTTATCATCGCTATCATCTGCCTCTACTTACGACGCAAGAAGAAACTCTCTATGCAAAATAATCCAATATATAGACGAACAACAACCAGCATATCAAGCTTGGAACTAGACTCTATCATATGAACACTGACCACCAGAACTAAAAATAACACATGATCATCATTTACTCACTTAGAACTATATAAATACTATTTAAATGTATCGTGTATAATCCCAAAGCAAGCTCTTATAATAAATTCAGGAAGAAATCATTTTCCTGCATTCATTTTTAAAAATTTACCTTGAAATAATCTGAATCCTTACTCCCTTGCAATATGCTGCCCGCGATTGAAAGATATTTTCTAAGTCCGCACTAGAAAGCGAACTTAGTAGATGAGCTGAAGGCAAAGTGTGCGCACAATGAAAACCGCAAAGCTTATATAGTGCGAACCGAATTAGCTGTTGCCCAATAAGAAAACACATTTAAAGAAGAGCGCATATTAATCTGAAGGCGTCCTAGAGGTACTGAAAGGTTATATTTGTCACAAGCACACTCAGAACATACGAACTAAGAAAAAGCACCCCTCAGAACCTCCCAAAATATGCATGTAACTATTCTAAATAATGCTAATATGAATATTTTAAATGGTCAACTGAAGTCACCTAGAAAAGAACGAATCGCATAAGAGATATTCATGCTAATAATGCTCGTGCACATAATGCATCCCAAATATGGAAAAGCCATCAAATGTGACAAAGACACTCACACCAACAAAGATGCAACAAGCACCTCCTAACACATGCAGGCAGGACCCTGGCCATCCAGGGTAGGTTAACCCTAACTAGGACGCTCTGCTCACCGGTATATTCCGTATTGCGTATTTCACATTTCCCCACTTGAGCATGATAGACATAGTAACAGTAGCGCAGATTTGGTCTCAACTTTCTCAATCTGTTACAACTTAATATGAAAATGATTAGCTTTTAAATATGAACATCTCTTGTATTAAACCAATCGGTTAAGCTCGCACTAGAAAAGAAATTCAAAAGTTTGCCTACGGATTTTACTCTCGTACCCTGGGTTCAGGAGCGGTGTCTGGGTGTTTCCCCTGCGAATAATGTCACTCCAGAACATTATCGTCTGCACGTCCCAGACAGATGACCTAGAAAATCTAGATCTGTGTCAAAGTTCTATATATTGCTTAACCCAGAGGAATAAAACAGACACATTCATATTCGCCAATACGCATAAAATTAAAATAAAAAGATTAAACATGAAGCATTTCCCTCTTACAAACTAAATATAAAAACGTAGTATTTCAAATAAAGCAATGAAAACTGTGCTGAACTTGTCAATTCCGAGCAAAATCAGACTATGCATAACATTTAAATTATCTTCGAGAATAAAACTTTCAAATTATCTCGAATTCACTTTCATTTTACAAAAACTGGAAACTTTTAGTCTAAAGACAAAGTCCTTTGTGAAGTAAGCAAGACAAGCTGATTTATTAGCGTCTGCTTTTGGATAGACGACAAAGAACCTCGAAACTCTGAGCAAAAACCAGTTCATCTGTTACTTCCGGCCTAAATACCGCAACATCACCACGTTCGGACAAAGTAGTAAACCGATGAAGTGCAGCTGTTGACATCAGGGACGCTCATAATTTAAGGCGGAACTTGAGAGCCTAGGGGGTAACTCGGTCTCAACCATGTCTGGATGTGTGTCCCAAAAGTGAAAGAAATAGATCTGTTTTCAGCTCTAAACGCGTGGAATGAGTGAGAAAATTTCATGCAAAATAGGTGTGAAATTTGTCACTTTACTCAAAATAGGTAAGAAATTTTGATGAAATGTTTGCAATGATGTGGAAAACTGCTCAGCAGATTTCATTCTTTGTAGAATTATGTTATATATATTTTAAGAATAAAACCTAATGAGTACCGTATTAATGGATTTCTAAATCCCTTCAATATAAGTATGTTTTACAAAAATAGGACTCTCTCAAAATATTCTAGTTTTCCAGCCCCACAACACACATAGACATCTGGACACCGAAGATGGGAAGTTACCTCCTACGCTTGTGAGTTGCTCTCATCACGTTCCGAGCTCGAGGCGTTCACTTATTCCAAGAACTGTGCATTTCTTAACACTAGTAGAAGACCTCTCTTGTTTCAAAATAAACTCAACCACGTCTAATCTATGCATAAGTCTTAAAACTTTTAATAAGTTATTTAAATCTGAATCAGATTTTAGTTGAATAGCCTTTAAAACTTCATAAGCGCGATGGAATCTGGGCTGATTTGCGCTATAAACAATACTATCTATTTCGGTGAAAGAAATAGATAGATGAACCGCTAAATCTAACCAGTCTGAACATAGCCTTTCAGATAACTTTAAAAATAAAATCTGAATAGTTTCGTTAGATATGAGAAACACATTTTTATCATGATCCAGTATAAAACTTAAAACAATTTCCTTAAGGTCTTCACGATGTATTTGTGTAAGAGCTGAAAGTAAATCGTTTAAATAATAATCTTTATCAACTCTGCTCCACCATAAATTCAACATATGAAGTATATTTGAGAGTAACAACGAAGCTCTATCTCTACCGCGAATTCTAAAGAACTCCTTACTGTCTAATTCTAAATATATTGCTAGTTTTTCCCAATCACAATATAACTTATCCGCAATAGAATATAAAATTTCATCAGAAAAAAGACAAAAATCTTGAGCACTCATATTTCTTGAACTCAAGTAAAGCTTCGTCAAATAATAATCTGCGTCAATGATGAATAGGCTTCTCCAGGAAAAGCTTTCCCTATTTTGAACTGTTACTCATCACAAGGGTATTTCTAGGTCTGCAGAAGCGCGCCGTAAAACTCCTAACAGAAATTCCCTGAGATAAAAATGGTCTTAGAAAATAAGCAGCAGGAGAAACTCCCCTGAGATAAAGACGGACTTAGAAAATATGCGGCAGGAGAAACTCCCCTGAGATAAAGTTGGACTTAGAAAATGAGCAGCAGGAGAAACTCTTCTGAGATAAACATAAACTTAGAAAATAAAATTTTACTTACAAAATAAGCAAAAGGTAAAATTCCTATAAGGTTAATATTTTCATGAGCCTGGTAATCTGAAATGCATTTCCCCGAACTAAAATAAATAAAGCCTAAAATTATAAGAACTGAAACTCCATTTTCGCACCATGATACACCCTAGATCTAGAATTTCGCACGGTGACACGGACTGGATCTATAATTTAGCACGATGACATGAACTGGATCTAAATTTTCGCACGATGACACGGAGTGGATCTAGAATTTAGCACGATGACATGAACTTGATCTAGAATTTCGCACGATGACATGAACTTGATCTAAAATTTCGCACGATTACACGTATTGGATCTAGAATTTCGTGCGATGACACGGACTGGATCTAGAATTTCGCACGATGACACGGAGTGGATCTTGAATTTCGATCGATGACACGAACTGGATCTTGAATTTCGCACGATGACACGAACTGGATCTCCCGTACTACTACTAACAGCACAGTGAAAGCATTAGAAATGACACTGAAGGAGACATACGGGGAAAAATGGAAGGTAGCTATTGATATGGAATATAATGAGAAAGGGGAAAGAAATAAATTAAGGACTTATAGCAAATTTAAGGATGCTTTTGTGATGGAACCATACCTAAAGAACATGAGCAGCAAAACTGCAAGAGTTAACTTTACACGTCTAAGAACAAGTGCCCACAATCTAGAAATCGAGAGGGGGCGGTACACCAGACCAAAGACAGATATTGAAAATAGAACCTGTAAGACATGCAATGTAACTGAGGATGAAAAACATTTTGTTATGCATTGTAAAATACATGAGAAAGAGAGGAGTAAATTGCTGCAGGACATTCCGAACTATGACCCTTCCTTTACACTTCTAGACAGACAACAACAATTTATCTATATTATGAAATCCACTGAATCCCCAATAGCCTCAATTGTTCAATCTTTCATTTCAGAGGCCATTGTTTATCGGGTAAATGGGGAGCTATAATCTAAGAAAACAAAATACCCTTAAACCACATTTCAATTTTAGCCACTTTTCCATATTACTTACAAGGTAAAGAAGGTTCTACTGCCATCTTTTCTCTTTCTTCTTGTACAAAAGACTGTTGAGTAGCATGTAGCGACACTAGAAACATAGTCATTTTCTCTTTATTTACCTCTGTGTATGTAGTCTTTTTTTTATAATGCTTTGTAAAAAATACTTGTAAAAGTGCATTACAATAAAGCAACTTGAATTGAAAAAAATTCATTTGACTTGACCCCATTTTTCCTATCACTCAGTGACTCACTCACTGTCAGCAATCAGTTATCATTGACACTGTTTCAATTCTCTCAATATAGTCACATTGTTCAACAAACATAGCTTTATCTAAACCGTATTCCCTTGAAGTATGCTAAATACTTTTCTAAATAACCGAGCAGAGTTTCTTCAAATTGATTTGTCGCTCTGTGGCACTGCACTGCCATCTACTGTTTCATTTTGGCAAATCAGTTGAAGTGGGTTCTCTGAGTGTATTGCAACTTTCACCAGTTTTATCAGCGAACTTCCGTCCTTAGGTATGTTGAAAAAATTTGACTTTCTTATTTATTTACCTGTCCTTATCAGCAAACAAAATTTAATTGATCAAATACATGAATACATCCTTAGAATAGGGGTCTCCTCTTCATAGTGTTGTGACACAGAGTGTGCGTTATTTGAACATTGAACTGCAAACTCTAAGACTTAAGTGTGATGGTCAACTTCAATTAATAATAATAATAATAATAATATATTTTATTGACAACTGAAAGTCTACAAAGGCTTATGTGTCATTTCAAGCAAAAGAACAACTAGACTAGACTATGCTACACTACAACTACACATAGGTACATACATATTATGGTGAGACATGTAACTCAATACAGATTTACGAACAGTTAATTACAAATAATACATATGAGCATACACATGACATGAGAGATGATTATTGAGAGTTCCTTTAAGAATGAAGCCTCTCTGCCTAGCTCACTAACGTTTACACGTTTTCAACACTTATTCTAACTCGTTCCTATCCCTAGTTAGTGGGGAAAAGGGAATAATTTTGCATGAGATACAGCCATCAGGACTACTGAACTGTGCTCTTTTAGTGCACACTTGGCAATAATAGTAGCTTAGGATTTTTGACAAATTATTCATGCCTTGCCTATAGCTCTATAGATCTATATATGTATAAGTATACTATATCTAAGCAGGCAAATGAAATTATTTTACATATGCTGCACATTGTCTGTCACAGAACTGCCTATATGTTGTGCCCTTTTCTGCTACACCATGCCACCAACGATTGTGTAGCAACCACACATTAGTAATTCATAATGTTTTGGCATGAACATCATCAATTGCGGTGCCCCCTATGAAAGTCTGTGCAAACCGTTACGATGCGACATCTTTTTTGCCTTTTTCGTGATGTCATTCATAAACAAAGAGCAATTACGTCACCAAAACAGCTCAAAAGATGTCGCAACAGTGTGCACTGATTCTCAAAGGGGGTGCCGCAATCGACAATGTCACATAAAACATGTAGGAAATGGTAGGGAGTTACATAGCTTAGTGAAGCTATAATATGTTTGATGCCACGCAGTATTCTGGCATGCCCAAGTGTGCTCCACCATGCATGGTGCTCCAGCGTGCCACACTTGCTCCAAACTGCAATGTGCTCCAGTGTGCTGCAAGATGCTCCAAGATGCTCAAATATGCTTAAGGCAGTGTATTGTCTGTGAGGTGGACATAATTCGCTGTAATGTTGTAATGTAACCCCCTACCTGCCGCGAGAATTTCGTGACATGACCAATTATGTTGCCAGATTTCGTTCTTACGTCGCAAAACACATTGCCAGCTGCAACGTTGTTAGGCTTAGGGGTGGAGATACACTGCCTTTAAGCGTACCAGCGTGCCGCACAGTGCTCCAGCATGATGCACAATGCTCCAGTGTGCCGCACGATGCTCCAGTGTGTCGCACAGTGCTTCGCTGTGCTGGTTGGTGCTCTACCATACAGCACACTGCTCCACTATGCTGCACAGTGTTCAACTGTGCTGTATGGTGCTGCACTGTGCTCCAGCATGCTGCATGGTGCTCCAGCATACTGCTAGGTGCTCCAGTGCACTGTATGATGCAACAGCATGCAGCACTGTGCTCCACTGGGATGCACTGTGCTCAATTGTGCTGCATGGTGCACTGTGTTCCAGCGTGCTGTACAGTGCTCCAGCATGCCGCACAGTGCTCCAGCTTGCCACATAGTGCTCCAGCATGCAGCACTGTGCTCCACTATGATGCACTGTGCTCAAGTGTGTTGCATGGTGCACTGTGCTCCAGTGTGCTGCACAGTGCTTCAGTGTGCCACATGGTTCTTCAGCATACTGCATGGTGTTCCTGCATGTTGTATGGTGCAATAGCATGCACTGTGTTCAAATGTGATGCATGGTGAATTGTGCTCCAGCGTGCTGTATGGTGCTCCAGCGTGCCGCGCAGTGCTCCAGCGTGCCACACTGTGCCCCAGCATGCTGCACTGTACTCCAGCTTGCCGCACGGTGCTCCAGCATGCTGCACTGTACTCCAGCATGCCACACGGTGCTCCAGTACACCTCACTGTGCTCCAGCATGCCACACGGTGCTCCAGTACACCTCACTGTGCTCCAGCATGCCACACAGTGCTCCAGTAAACCTCACTGTGCTCCAGCATGCCACACAGTGCTCCAGTACACCTCACTGTGCTCCAGCATGCCACACAGTGCTCCAGTGTACCGCACAGTGCTCCAGCATGCCAGACAGTGCTCCAGTGTGCCGCACAGTGCTCCAGCGTGCCAGACAGTGCTCCAGTACACCTCACTGTGCTCCAGCATGCCACACGGTGCTCCAGTACACCTCACTGTGCTCCAGCATGCCACACAGTGCTCCAGTACACCTCACTGTGCTCCAGCATGCCACACAGTGCTCCAGTACACCTCACTGTGCTCCAGCATGCCACACAGTGCTCCAGTGTACCGCACAGTGCTCCAGCATGCCAGACAGTGCTCCAGTACACCTCACTGTGCTCCAGCGTGCCAGACAGTGCTCCAGTACACCTCACTGTGCTCCAGCATGCCACACAGTGCTCCAGTGTGCCGCACAGTGCTCCAGCATGCCACACAGTGCTCCAGTGTGCCGCACTTTGCTCCAGCTTGCCACACAGTCCTCCAGTTTCCTTCATGGTGTCCCAGAGTCCCATAGCATGATCTGGTTTGCCCTGTTGTGCCCCAGCATGTTCCACCATTCATGGTGATCCAGCATGCCCAGTATGCACCAATTTGCTCTGGCGTTCCACACCATACACCAGCATGGTCCTATATGAATAGGTACATTGCAGCAAATCTTTGTTATTTGGCCATGAACTTTTGGAGAGTCAACATCTAAGCACATCTTATGGAATTCCTTCACAGCATTTTGAGCCTGCGCATAAGGCAATGTCAAAATATATTCCATCAAATCTGTTACATAGATCTATACAGGTGCCTTCTTTATACCTTCAGACACAATGTGGAGGTGACGTTCAGCGGGTGGTCACTGATTGGACACTGCTGACGCCATGGGGGTCGGCCGGTCCCTGCCGGGGCTACTGCCAGTACTCCTACTGGTCGGGGTACTCTCGTCCATCTCCTGCGGGCTGAAGATTGGCTCGTTCAACGCCAAAATGTTTGGCCTCAAGAAGATGGCCAATGAAAACGTAGTCAACATCCTCGTCGACGTGAGTTTACCTATCCTGTTTCTTCAATAATACACAGCAGTAGGGTGTTAGATAATGATTAATGGCTTTGAGTCACATTTGATTTTTTTGTTTAAACTGAGAAATAAGCGCCAAAAGTGGAGGAAGGACATTGTGACTAACTCTTTTTTCTTCCAGCAAATTCAGACTTGCCTGGTCTGTTTTTAGCTAGAAATATAACACAAAGATGTCATTTCTCCTACTTTTGTAAGATTTCCTTCTTTTAGGTAAATTTGGATTGTACATCCAATTTTTAGACATCTGTTTTATAGGATTTTATATTGATTTCAAGCGATTAAGATACAAATTTGATGTCAGGAGTCTAAACCTTTCAGTCATTTTTCCCTGAGTTGCTTCTGCAAAAACAGTACGAAGAACGCTTCTTACTTTTGCTTTTTTGTTCGTCAGTTGGGAGTGGCATCTCTGATAACATCAAATTCAAATCAGATTGTAATATATTTCAAGGAAATTCTATTATTTTTTTACTGATGTCTTTACATATGTTCCTACAGATCATTCAGCGCTATGACATAATCCTCATCCAGGAGATCCGGGATAGATCTGGGAAAGCCGTTGAGGATCTTCTTGAACGTGTTAATGACGGGTAAGGTGTGACTAGGCAAGAAAAGTAAGCAGTCTTAATGTCAGGTTGGTTATCTTTTGCTCAGATCTAGCGACTCATAACATCAGAGTCGCCAGCAATGTCCCTTGGGACTTTATTAATGCTGGCGGTCTCTACCCCAGGCTATACTAAATAATTATATTAACAGGGCTTGCCAAAGCCTATAAACTAAGTATTCATTGTCTGACTACTGGAATGAGTAGTTGGGAGCCCCAAACCCTGTATCAAGTTTCTATAACAACCAAATGGTTGGTCCAGCCTTAGGTAATACACAAGGGAATGAATCGGTCTGACATAGGATGTTACTGTGTTCAGCTATCATTTGTAAAAAATTGGGCATTTGTTTGAACACTTGTCATTTATGTGGGTTTTGTTTTGTTTTGTTTTGTTTGTTCTTTTTTTTCAGCATTTCGCTGCGGATTCTCTTGATTTCAGTGACCCGATAAGATATATTTGTGGAATAACGACATAAAGTCATGATTAGGCTATCACTGAAAAGTATTATTGATTTAAGGGGAAGGGAATAGTATAATGAATTTGTTTACTAGATTTTATCTTCAGCCAGTGAACCATGTCAATATTTGATGTTTCAGAGATTACCTCTTTGAAGTAGAAGTCAGTGATCGCTTAGGAAGAACAAACGCAAGAGAGCAATTCGCCTTCTTTTACCGGTAAGCAGCCAAGAAAATTACCAGATATTTCAGAATAATACCACAGGCAGAATTACCTGGTCCATAATGTAGCAAAGTCTGTCACATATCAGTGACTTTAATCATTAGATTCTGAGTCTGTGTTTGGGTCATTATGAAAACTAATTGATCTTTTTTATAATGAACATGTATTTCATATCCTATCAAAAGCGAACTCTAACATAATGTAGATCTAATAAACAAATCTTCTTCTATAAGAAGTGTGTATTTGATATACCAGTAATGGTAAGAAAACCTAATCTCCTATGTATTAAGGCTGTATTCCACATACCGATTTCGTTATCGATTTTGAAAATCGGCAGTGGGAATAAAGGTCAGATATAGATATGTGATACATTGATATAAAGCTCTTTCAATTCTCTTTTGAACGGTATATGAAATGCAATGTCTTATTCCATAATCTCATAGACATTCAAAGAAATAAAATATCAGCATCAAAATTGGTATGTGAAATACAGGCTTTAATGTTCACTGGCTAAAGATTGGAACTTCTATCCTAAGGGTTGACCGGGATATCGCGGTGGCCGACACGATGCACTGGGACGATGCGCGGGACCTGTTTGAGCGGGATCCGTTCGCCGTCAGGTTTGAAGTGCCTCATTGTGGTAAGTGTGTGACTTTTAATCAATTTGGAAATATTGATCTGCACATTAATTTCACAAATGTATGGTCTGCATATATTTACTAAATTTATCCAACCTAATCATATCATTTAATAAACTGTTATGATTATTTAAGAATGAATAAATAATGACCACACCTGCACAAGGTCTATAACCGTCATCATACTTTGTATTATTATATAAGTATAAATAATGCGAAGGTGAACATATCTTATATTTATTTATATAAACAAGATCTGATATTAGTAGATTAACACAGGTTATTGTGACGTCGGGTTCTTTGAACTCCATTTCTTGTATGAATAAGATAGTTTTAATGGGATATAATAAGTTGTTTTTCATTTCAAATGCCGTGTGGTAGTTGTATGCAATTCTGTACTTTTCATTTTTTAGAGTGGCATTCCTTGTAAACTTTTTTTCTTTAATTCTTCATAAAGGATTAGATTATTTCTGCTAAACATTTTAGTTACATGTATCTCCTAATTGAAAATGTAAGTCATATAATGTATTTCCTTATTTGGTTGTTTTTCCTAGATGTACCAGAATTTGTGCTCGTATCAGTGCATGTGGACCCGCATGATGCAGAGCATGAGATCGGCGCGCTGGTCGACGTCAGCGAGGACCTGCACAGACTCTGGTCAGTATCAGATGTTTTTTCGTTTTAGTTTTTATGTTCTGATTATTGTCTTCTGTCCAGGGTAACCCAGAATGCCCATGAAAAAGTATGCATTTAATATTGGCTGTCTGTTCAGGGTCTGGGGCTTGTGAACCTGATGTTGGGCCAGTGATTTTAAAAATCCCAGTAGCCCGATATATCAAGTCTTTTTCTTTTCAATTTGTGAGCTCTGAAATTTGGGAAAATATGGACAGATTTTGCAAAGCATTGTTATGGTTTGAAATAAGACACAGAATAGATTTTGTGAGAGGTATTGAAATTTAGCTATGTATCTCACTCAACCCTTTTACCATATCGTACATCTCCATTGTGTTTTAAAAATTCTTTTTCGCGACAGGTTTGCTGATAACATTCTCTTCATGGGTGACATGAGCGCTGATTGTCGATACTTCCCTGACGCGGCAAAGGACCGGTCGGCGTTAACCACAGACGACTACTTCTGGTGGATCGCCGATGACCAGGACACGACCGTCTCTAAAAACAACTGTGCCTATGACAGGTGGGTATGGTAAAACCCCTAATGTGAGCCAAGGGTAAGTAAGGGGTAATGAGCATATCCGAGGGTTGGACAAGGGTTGGACAAAATAGACATATAAGCCACCCTAGTCTCCTTGAGTTGGGTTACTCAAATAAGCGAGAATTACATTTTCCTATATCCCAAGTACTGCTAAAACATTATATCATTTCTTAAATCTTATTAGTTTGACATATTTGCAGGTTTACCAGTCAATCAAAATGTTGTATTTCATGGCAAAATAAGGTTGGACATTATAGGTTGGGCTGATGGGCTTTATCATTGGTTTCTATGGGGAAAAGTGTCAAATAAATGGTCACATTCTGGAAATTTACGGAGCAATCTGACAACCAACTTGATTTGGTTAATTTTGCATTATGCAACTCTCTTCAGGGAAAAAGCAAGGGACAATTTTTAGAATATTTCATGGTAAACTTTATTCTTGGTGTAAACTGGGATGGGCTCATTCTCAAAATCAAAGCTCCAGCCACCTCAAAATTCTCAGAATCAGCTATCCGTGGTAGGCAGAGTGGTATGTACTTTGTCTTTAAGTGGAATCATCCTTTGTTGTTGTTTTCCTTTTCAAATAGCGGCCATAAAGCCTATATTTCTCACAAAATTCTACACTATGTTTCATTTCTAAAATACCATATAGATTTTATGGGAATATCACAATGAAAGATTAAATGTATCAACATTAAAAGATAATAGACGGGACAGAATAAGGTGGGGTAGAAAATCACATTCGACAACAATGAGAGTGGCAGTGACGCCTGTATTCCACATACCGATTTTACTGCCAATTTAAACAATAGGGAGTAAAGGTTCAATAAAGGTATGTAACACATTGCTAGTAATGTTTTAGAATTATTTTTAAAATGGTATATAGGATGTAAGGTTTCATGTCATATTCTCAGATAAAAGGAACACAAAGTCGGCAGCATCAAAATCGGTATGTGAAATACAGGCTTAAGGGTGGAAGCAATAAAATGAATAAAGTGGATTTGACTTTGATTGCAATTCACCCTACCACGGATAGCTTATTTTCGGTATTTTAGGTACCTGCAGGTTAATTTGGTCCAATTTTGTCGACAAATCCCCTGGAAAATCTATAGAAAATGAGCAAATATTTGTAATAAGTCCATCTATAATGAATGAATTTCCAATTGACTCATGAAATATTAAGTGCTATGGATACTATTTCAAAAGATAATGATGTCTTGTTTTTAAGAATGTTAATCAGCAAATAATGATAAAATTAGTGAAAATTTCCATGTTAAAGTCTGGAGTGTTGTCGACATATTACCCAGCATGCACCCTGTTTTATGCTAACCTGCAGGTAAAACTCAAGAAATTAGCTATCTGTGGTAGGGTGAAATATTCTTCATTCTTCCAAGAAGGTAGAGCCACTTTTAAAAGGCCTAAGTATTTAGTTTACATCAGGTTCTTATACAGCAACATGCTTCAACCCTAATAAGAGTGCTTCCAGAAAATTGAATAAGTAACATGAAAGTGAATGTTATCTTTTTTCATTATAAACCGTTATTTTTTTCAGATTCGTGATGGTGGGTGACGAGATTATTGAGGCGGTGATGTGCGACACAGTTGGAGTGTTCCGCTTTGACGAAGAGTACAACATCACAAACGAAGAAGTATGTACCATGTTTTAAAGGGAGCCAAAAGCAATGTTGGGTCAAACTTTTGCAAATTCTTTTAAGTATTCAAATATATTCTATGGCCATAACCTAGGCATTTGGTAAAATATTGACTGTGAATACAGACTTAAACTACATTAAAATACATTACAACTTGTCCCTGGTCAATTTTGGTGATCTACCAAAATCGGTTTGTTTACAAACATTGCTATCTTCAGCAAAAAATGACATGAGTATTATGGAATTCAAATAAAGTTATAGTTATTTATCATTCTTCCTACTGTATCAATGGCTGAAGCTAGACTCTTAGAACATATTTTCTTTGTTATTTGAGTTTGTAAAATGTTGTCATATTTTGACCCAACATTGCTCTTGGCTCCCTTTAACTGGCAGGAGTTAGGAAAGAGCACAGAGCCCGTCTCCCCAGAGATGCAATTTTTCCTACTTAATCTTTTTATGGGTTCCTACTTTTTAGTGATTTTGGATTGCACATCAGATTTTCTCACAGTTCTTAAATGTCTTTTGTTGAGAATTTCTATTGTGGTTTTGAACAAAATAGGCACTACAAAGAGGCACTAGCCCTTGATATGAATCTGGCAGTTAATCAGGGCGTAAAGCAAACAATAACCTACCAAACAACCCCTATCCAACCTTTTGGAGATCAATGTCAGGAGTGATTGTCTGGGTATTTAGTGCCCAATAGGTAAGCTTCAATGTCCTTTTCATCCTGACACCATACTTTTTTCTACCATCATAACAATGCAACCCTATTCAAGAAAGGTCGCTTTTCCTCATAATTTAAAACACACTTTTTGTCTTCCAGGCCCTGCAGGTTAGCGACCATTACCCGATCGAGATGGAGCTCGAGGAGTGTCGCGGGACATACGCCAATGATGAGATCAATGACGAGCTGTAAAAAAAACAATTAACGGAGAGCCGTACCCAGCCAAAAAAATATGAATGGGTTCCACAATGTACCTGAGAGGGTTCCAACTTTAATTTCTGGTAAAACTTGTGAACTAAACCTATTGAAATCAGAGGAAGTTCCGGACACCCTCAGAACCGCTCCCCCTCCTTTTCTCCGGATACAGAATTAGGATGCTCGACCGCACCACTCTGCGGTGAATCACCCTCCCTGCCAGAAATGACAGCCGTGAGGTATGAATATGCCTATTGGTCTTATACTATATACTGGCATTATGAGAAGAGTACGCGCTGCAGACTGAAGATAGTCCGGTGTTTTTAGCTTGTCATGTACTTGCACTCGGGACCAGACCAAGTGCAGAGATAACTCTTGGTACAAGGTGTCGAGGCAACTGAGTGCGACGACACTTGCCCGCGAGTCATGAAAGGGTGAGAGATCTGCTTTATGCATTACCGTAATTGTGCCAAATGTAGTCTTCCATACCACTGACCGGAAAGTTGACGTTTCACCCCACCACCAGAATTTATCTGTTTTTTGTTTTTATTTACAGGTTGTTATTTTCTGTTAGAAATTCAATCAAACCAATTCAAATATATTTCCCTGAATTAGTTTCCAATGTTAATTTATTGTTCAGACTGTCTAAGACTAGTTCTTATACAATATTTTCTTTGTGCATAGCGAATACTCATGTTTTGACAATTTAATAATCAACTTCGCTTTTGAAACCTAATATACAACCTCATGGACTGTACTTTATTTTTACCAGACAACTTATATTGTGATAATGCTATGAAGGATGAATCTCAGAAACCTGCCTGTAAAACTAAAAAAATATTTTTATCATTTTAATGTCTATTTTATAAATATTGGATTTTTTACTTCACAAAATTTAAAAGACAAAAAAATGAAGTGCTAATACGTTTTTGAGAGTGAGGGAAAGTTTCGCCTTTACCCACATTATTCTGTTCTCATCTTTGGAGACGGAAATCAGCCACCTTAGATTAATGGCAGTATTTTATAGAAGTATTATTCAATGTAAATGATAATAATAGAAGTGTTAAGATACCAGAAAAACACTTAATTATTATGAAGAACTGTTCAGAACATCCTGATCTCCTAGTCGTTTGTACTTTTTACCTATTCATTTTACCCATATAGGGATATTTTGTTTCTGTTGTTTATACACCAGGGTTTTAGCAATTGGTTCGACTAATTGTAGAATGGAATTACATGTTTGATATTTATCTAGTCTGCTTTTATAGATTATAAGTTATAAGTCTTTGTTTCTTATAGAATTGGAATGTTAAAGATGAATATAACCGTGATCGTTGCAGTACCTCCGTGTTTACTATTGTTACATCATTAAAATATCTTCTTACCATATCATGTTCTTGATTTGTCTTTTACAAGTCTGGTAGAAATGACATGTCTTAAATCGATAATCTAATAAAAGACCCTAAGGTTCTAAAACCTGTAGGGGCGGGACAGTGTAGTGGGTATCCTCATCTCACACGCCGCCGGACCGAGTTTGAGCCCAGAGTGATGTTGCCTGATACACTACCTTGTCTTGCCGTTCTCATCCCCCATAGATTCCGTCATACTAAACTTGAAGTCAACAAAGAGAGTGGTCCTGATAAAGCTGAAAAAATGCTGAACGGACATTAAACTCCAACAATCATCATCGCCACCGTCTAAAACCTGCTAATTTTGGTGTGAGATCTTAACTATCAGTTTGTCTTGAATTTCTGTGTTACTGTGAACATAAAAGTGCCAATGATATTTAGTAGACAAGAGTTGCAACTTTTCAACTTTTCTCTCTGTGTTGAAAAGTCTAGCACCTAGCTTCTATATGCCAGAACATGCCAAGTTGATGTGTGACATACTTATATTTGTCTAGTTTTATAGGGTCCCTATTGCACCGGGAAAACAAGTAAAATGGTAACAATAAAATCCCTGTCAGGGAAAACACAGGGAATTTAGAAATTTGACCAAAACACAGGGAATTATATCTGCCAAATTTATTGATTTTCTGATGCATAAGATCTTCGCTTGTTTGAGAATAATATTTCAATTTCTTCCGTGACAATTTTAAGCTTGAACAATTTGGGTTCAGGACAAATCACCAAAACCATGACGGAAATTTTACTGTTGGCCAGGGAAAATGCAAGGAATTTGGTCCTGATTTTGAGCGGGGACCCTGTTTCTATAGGTTTACTCAATATGTATTTTCCAATGGACTTTGGCAATTTGGTGAATCTGGTTCAGTGTGTAACTGGACATCTTGTGTTCCTCTGTCTGTCTGCCGGCACTTGCATTTATTGACAAGAGGCACAAACATGAGTTTCAACTCGCTGCGAAACATTTCTCCACAAAGACAGTAAAGATAGAAGTTAAGCGAATGATTGATTAAATGTAGTAAATGAACAGCAACAGCAAAACGGAAAATGATATCATCAGCCACTTGGGTAGTAAACATATACAAGACCATAATGAAATTGGGCAAAGTCAGGACGATAAAAGCTGTGCTGTTCATGATCAACATCCCAGTCAATTTGTGCATGTGGTCTGTAGATGTTTCTGTTGTCATCTGTTGGCGATCGATCCTTGCTTTATGTAACTTGACCAAGATCAAAACGTTACAGATGAGAATGGTGCTCCCAGGAATGACACAGTAGGCAGTCTGAGTCAATATCAGATTTGTCCGGAGAAGATCTGAGTCGCGTTGTTGATACAAAATAGTGTTCACTAAACTGACAGCAGCAGACATGATCCACACGACTATGACTGCTATAATCGCTTTTTTTGTGGTGCACAAGACGTTAGCCCTGTGTGGCCTGTAAACAATGAAAAGTCTTTCCAGAGTGAGAAGAACGATCGTCCAGGAACTTGCGAGGGGTACTTGAGAGGCTACCCAGTGCAGTAAAAGTGAATCACTTTCAATGAGACGCCCAGAAATGTTCATCAATAAAGTGGCCAAATCAGCCACAGCCAGTGCTCGCAGAAGGATAGTGGTACTTTTCCCAGTAAATACAGGTCTGCATAGCACACACAGAGTCAGAAAGTGGCCAAGTGAGCCCATGACTACCAGTAGTAAAGCCGCAGGCAACCAATTCTGTAGGGATCCGGAAAATGCCATCTTAGCTTCACCTTGTTATAAACTCTGGTTAAAGATGGATGATCCTTCACCACATCAATCTGGAAAAAGAAAACACCTTAATTTGTAAAAACCTTTAGTACAAAGTACAAATTTCAAAGGCTAGTTTTACTTCTCATGCATATCAAAATTAACTATTTAGCTAAAAAGGAAATGGATTATTGTGAAAATCAATCTATGATTCATAAAATAAGTTAACACAATCAAAATTTGGTATTGCCCACTTTGCTGACACATTATTTGAGTTTTAATTCCTTATTGTCTCAAAGAAAATAGTATATGACGTAGGGGAAACAATCCTCAGTTGAAAGTATAACACAGAAGACTTACCAGCGTTGGGCGTGTGCTGCACTGAAATGGTTGGTGCATGTGTCTTCCATCCAAGCAGTCGAGGTTCAGTCCTGGGCTTAGCTGGGCAATTACACCCTTCTCTGTATCCCCCCTGTGAAAAAACAGGGTTATGAAAGGCCTGACAACCACCAGCTGTATAGGGCCCTGTCTATGGGACCCTGCACATTAAAGAACACCTGCCTTGGTAGATTTGGTAAGTGTGTAAAGTATGGTCTCTATCCTCTCATAGATTCGATCATTTCATAGATTTGATCATCAAAGACAGAATTGTCAAACCTTGTCCTCTCTGTGATATGAAACTCCAATAACCAACCAACCAACTTACAACCGTCCCTGCAAATCAAACTTTATGATAATGATGTCCTTTCTACCGTGCTGGTGATAAATGATCCCTGCACCCTGTTGTCCTTCTAGGACCTGCTGAACACATTATGATAAGCATCATCGAAATGCTCGATATCCTCAGCTTTATCAAACCAATCCTCTCTCATTCATTTCCTTGAAGCGTAGTTTCACTACATGTCATATTGTGCTGAGTCTTGGTGATGTAACATATCCTGGATAGGCTTATATTATAATATGTGTCCTCTCTCATTAGGTAAGCCCATTACACAAATGTAATGCTTACATTAGTCAATAAAACTTACTTACCTACTACACATTGGGACCACCAATGAGCTTGGACAAAATACAGCATATGTCAGCCACCATAACTGAAACTGGAAAAGACCAAAGGTTAATTTCATCACATCCTAAGAAAAAAAGACTGGCGCCATAAATTGGATTATTTAATGTAGCTTCTTACTCTACCATCAAGGTGACAGGCTTATGGATTGTTCTTATAGGAAATGGGCTATTTATCTTCAAGGCTATTTGTAAGATTGAGCATATAAAAATCATAGTAAACAAAAGACAAATGACACTTATTTGTAATTGGAAACTAAAAATTTTTTCATCCTCATTAAATCATCATCGACCTTACAGCTATTTGAAAAATCAACTTCTTAGCGTCATATGATATGGTCTCTATTAATCTAACTTGACTTTACGTCATTAAGTCAAATGGGGTGAATGGTTGGGATCATCAAAGGTACCGGACACTATGGATATAACATTATCAAATACATAGAAATTGATCATGTAGGCCATATCCTGAGCAGTGGCATAGCGACCTAATTTGCCGACCTTTTAGTATTTGGGGCCTTGGTATGGGCGCAGCAAGGGGGGTGGGAAGAGGGGAATATGCAATTTGTAAAAATATATGCGCACGTTCCTGTAGCAATCCAATGCGTACTCAAGCCCAAGGGGGTTGGGGGTCTGAAATTTTTGAAAATGTGCGTACGGTACGTACTTAATATGGGTGTACACCCCTAAAATCGATAGGGCGACATGGCAATTTTTTAAAAGTTCCCTTTCTGTTTCGCGTCCCATCCGTGGGGCCCTAAACCCTTAAATTTGACATGGCGACATGGCAATTTTTTTAAAATCGGCATGTGACAAGAGGCTTAGTGACATGAGTGCAAACATAAACGACATGACATTGCTTGTTTCTGAAATTTGACATGTGACATGGCAGCATCTTAGAGGCAACACGTGACATTGGGAGGTAAGTGACAGGCAACATGGCCTTTTCTTATATTCAACATGTGACATGGGGGACCCCCATCAAGGGCCCCATCTGTTCGAAACAAAAAGGGACCTGCTGTATCAACGAGCCTCCATCTCCGGTCAGTCTGTCTCCGAGTTTACAGAGAATGTCTTAGTCGCAAGACTCACAGTAAAGAGGGGTGCGTATTGTATGGGAGTGATCCGAGGTGGAGATGGGGCAGCCGGATGTACTTTATTGTTTTATCTACCTGTATATACTGGCAGGAGCGGTGGATAACGTCAGCGGTAAGTAACAGGGAGGTTAAGCACAGCCAACGCATCACGTAACATAAACGTAGCGTATCTCTTATCTCATATAATTTCACTTTCTGCACAAATATTTCATACCAGTTTTAAAGTAGTGTTAATATTATCAATTTAATTGTAGTCATTTCTTAGATATTTGGTTCATGGGATTTTGCGAAGAACTAAGAAGGTTTGAGATATGTTGACGTATCGAGATACGTCAGCGTTGCTTAACCTCCCCCATTAATAGGGAGTTTAAGCACCCCCCAATGCATCCTGTAACGCAAACGCAACAAATGTCTTATCTCTGTTGTAATGACTGACGCCAGAATTATGTCTTTTGGGGTACACTCATCTTCATGTGAGATCAATGAATAAATGATTATCTTTTATATACATATCACCAGTAGCCTGTGATGCAGCTTGAAAGTTTTTCAGATACATTAACGTATTGAGGTGCATTGTGGTTGCTAAAATTCCCTATTATTAGGAGAGAAAGATGTATAGAGGGGACACATCATTAGTGGCGGACCTAAGTATTTGAAGAGGGAATGGGAGCACGCTATCGGAAACACTTTCTTTTCTTTACTGACGTTTTAGCTGAGTATGTACGATTACATATAATAAACGTAAATTTTCCGAAATAAGGAAGTTTCAACCCCGCTCCCAGGAAACATTTCATTAACCCAGGGACGGATCCAGGAATTACAGAAAGTGGCTGAGTGTGTGTGTGGGGGGGGGGCGGGGGGGGGGGCGGGGGGGGGGGCGGGGGGGGGGGGTTCATATGGTAAAACGGTAGATCCTTATTACTGTTTAGACGATTAGGATGACATCCACATATGTTGGCGATCTCGCGAAATTCTGGGAGACTTTGTGCCTCTTTGTGATTCAACTATGAGGGATTTATAAAAGTTGGTTGTCAGCAAAACACTAATAAGCCTTTTTTTATAACCTCGTAGGCTTTTTTAACCACTTCTGTACGAAAGTGAAAGACTTCCCTTTACACAGTGGACGACTTCAATGACTCAGAGGTTTCCCCAAGACGATGTTATATGACGGTTATGACGGTGCGTCTGTGGTCCCTTATGTATACAAGGTGGGAGGGCGGGGGGGGGGGGTATCATAAATGCTTTGAAAAATTCACTAAAGCCAGTTCGAAAATATATTGACAAGTTCCACCTATCATTGTTCGCCACCCATTTTCTAATTCTGAGGTATTAAGCTACAATGTTAAACCATAGAGACATATAGGATGTGTGTCCATATAATGTATGAATGGTCGTTGATAACCTTGACCGACATCTGAGCTGAAGGCTGCGGAGTGAGCTCGAGGTGTACCTTCATGTCCGGGTGGTAGACAGCGCACAGCAGGATCTGCATTCAGTTTTTAGTTCTTTTATTTTCTAGCTAAGCCACAGCTTAGATCGCTCAAATCAGATGGTTATGTTATTAGCCTGCATGTATTTCTTCCTCTTTTTAAACAGTCTTCAATATATTAAAAGTTATTAATTAGATAGGAAATATTTAAGTATCCCGTATAAAGTTATGTCAGTGGCATTACTAATGTACTATTTTAGATATGCAAAATATCAGGGGCGGATTTAGAGGGGCGCCTGAGGTGCCCTCCCCCCCTTATTCTTGCCAAATTTAAATGTGAAATGTAAAGTTTCAATTCCGACATCATAAAAGGGAGACAGAGACATAAATGTAAATACATAATACATGTTACTAGAGCACATAATTCTAGGTATCTACGACCATTATCATGGTCAAGATACAGACATATACTTTACTATTAAGGTGCCTATAATGAGGACAGGTTAGGTTACTAATATTATTAATCTTAACAGGCAGGAAATGTGTATCAAGGTTTACATTCATTGTCACAGTTTTAACAGATGTATAGACATTGTGCAGACAATGTCACAGCAGCCAAAAGGGACTGGTCGCCATCTTGGTGGTCAATTTAGAATTCTTATAATCATTGTTTCACCTTTTTATTAAATGTTCATTATGATATTATATGATCATTTCAGATACAATTTTCTGATATAAAATTCATTTCTAGATTTATTTCATAGCCATGTGATCATGAAGAGCACATGCTGATCACCAAAAAGTGGTCACGTGACAAAATTAGCACAAGGTCTGTGAGTTTTTCCTAGATATGACCAAATAATGACTAATTTATTATAATCCTAAGGAAATATTTTTCCTAAACTCTACATGAGTTTCTACTGAACGTAAATGGCATATACGTGTATATATATGTGTGTTGGGACTAGACCTTATTTGTTGTAGACCCTTCTGTTTGGTCTATTATTAGATGACCCAGGACTTCCTTAATGTCCTGTCCCCTGACCTCCTAATGTAGCACAAGGCAAGGGACCTATATAAAGCGTGTAGATGAGGGATCCCAATGTGGGATGTTAAATTTAAGAAATGGTCAAGTCGCCTTGTCATATCTAAGGGTCTACACCCAATATGTATACTAAAATTGTGACGGTAATTCTCCCTATCATAGATTGTTGATTTACATAATTCTAAACACTTGCATGTTAATTTGGCTTAATTTTGTCGAAAAACAGAGACAACTAAACTAAAATATTTTCTGTAAACCTAGAGATATATCTTTAATGATAAATGTTTAACACCAAATTGAATTTCAAATATTATTTGAAATGTATAGATACGCACTGGAAGAAATATTCGGCCCTAGTTTTCCATCTTGTTTAACACCAAATAATGTGAGCATTAATTGGTCATATACATATTTTCCAAAATGCCTTTGACTTTGGGGCTGGCTACACCACTAAACTAGTGCAGGCCCATAGCCAGCTTTTTTAAGAAGGGGGGTCGTTTTTTGACTAATATGTTTTTTTTTCAGAGCAGGGGTTTGTTATTTGAATTTTGGGCTAGAATATATTTCTTTTTATCTGCAGGGACTTTATAAGTTATATTTTAAAGGAGGATTCGTGTAATGGGGGGGGGGGGGTTGTACGAACCTCCGAACCCCCCCCCACCCCCTAGCTATGGGCCTGTTAGTGCTATACGAGATTACCATAGACTATTTAAGACCATTGTTTAATTTGAAAAATTGATGATAGCTTCCATACATTCTTTTCTTTTTGTTTAATGGATATTAACATTTGAAGTCCTATGGTTATTGTATTGTAGGCGCTGATGAAGATCCGGCTTATTACTCGTGGCTGATCCCCCTGCTGTCGGTTCTAATCGTGGTCGGCGTCATCATTTGTTGTACTGCGACATGCTGCTATTGTGTCAAAAAGAGCAGTGAGCAGAGTAAGTCCACATTCTATGTTCTACCTTCAACTAATGCTCCTGTGTGTACAGCAGCTACGAGAGTAAGTCCACATTCTATGTTCTACCTTCAACTACTGTTACTGTGTGTACAGCAGCTATGAGAGTAAGTCCACATTCTATGTTCTACTTTCAACTACTGTTACTGTGTGCACACAGAAATGACAGTAAGTCTACATTCTATGTTCTACTTTCAACTACTGTTACTGTGTGCACACAGAAATGACAGTAAGTCCACATTCTATGTTCTACTTTCAACTACTGTTACTGTGTGCACACAGAAATGACAGTAAGTCCACATTCTATGTTCTACCTACAATTAATGCTACTGTGTGTGCAGCAGCTATGAGAGTAAGTCCACATTCTATGTTCTACTTTCAACTACTGTTACTGTGTGCACACAGAAATGACAGTAAGTCTACATTCTGTGTTCTACCTTCAACTAATGCTCCTGTGTGTGCAGCAGCTATGAGAGTTAGTCCACATTCTATGAGAGTAAGTCTACATTCTATGTTCTACCTACAAGTACTGCTACTGTGTGCAGCAGCAGAAATGAGAGTATGTCTACATTCCATCTTCTATCTTCAACCAATGCTACTGTGTATGCAAGAGCAAAGAGTGAATCTACATTCTATGTAGTCTTGACCCAATCTCTCTAACATTACCAAGTTCTTATTTAAAATGGATAGGCAGTGCCTGAAACTGCATTATATACACTCTGCCAGTCTGGGTACTCAGACCAGTGCTCTTATCCACTCTAATAGCTGTGCCCTCCATTCTTCCCAAAGCACTTCCACACAGTAACCTGAACATTAGTACATGTCAAGTTATGTAGAGGCAGATCCGGGGGTAGGGGGGTGGGTCCAGGGGGTCCTGATCCCCCCAACCCCCACCCTTTTGGTTCGGACTTTAACTTGCAAAAATGAAAAAATGCCGTGCCCATGTAATCAAATACATGCCATTTTAGTACTTAGCCTACCTGTGCACCCCCCACCCTTTTCGAAATCCTGTATCTGTCCCTGTTATAACCCTTTGTTGGCCGGATCGTATAGGTGATGAACAAACTTGTTGCTGGTGAAGTTACTTTATTGTCCAGGTTCTCCAGTACTTCAGTCTGATAGTACAGTACACTGTCCTACACTGGGCTCTGCTGGTGACCCGTCCCTCCCCTCTCCCTGCCACCGCACCTCTGCCCATCCAGAGAAGGGACCTGGCAAGTAGAGGGATGCTAGGTCACATGGGGATCCCCTAATTAATAGTCATGCATGGATCCCCACACTAGTCATATCAAGTAACACCCTTCTATTTTTCAGCCCCTGCTACACCCCGACCAGTGGTTCAGGACACCTCTGTAGCCATAGCCATGCCTGCTGCCACCATTACCCCCAGTTACCCACCTCCAGCCTACACCGTCAGGTAGGGGAAAGGCCTAGAAATGGGCCTCAACTTAAAGGGAGCCAGAAGCAATGTTGGGTCAAAATTGAGCAAATTCTAATAGCTATTGAAATATGCTCAATGGCCATAACCTAGGCCCGTGGTGAAATATAGACTGGTAATAAAGACTTAAAGTATATCAAAATACATTAAAACTTGTACCTGGTTAACCCATCAAAATTGGTTTGTTTCAGGCATTAATGATATGAGTATTATGGAATTCACATAAAGTTATAGTTAGATATCATAATTTATACTGTACCAATGGCTAAAGTTAGACTCTTGGAATGTATTTTTATAGTCATTTGAGTTTGCAAAATTTTATCATATTTTGACATAGCGTTGCTTTTGGCTCCCTTTAATACAGATTGTATACATCTCTGTCACTTTAAAGGATTATTCATATAAAAAAAACTAAAAGATTAAAAAAGACATACTCTTTCAAAAGTGCTGCACCCTATGGGCCCAGGCTTAAACAGTAGGGAACAAGGCCTGTATCCCACCCAAGGATGTGACGTTATTATAACATTGCTGAAACATTCTGGTTGGTTCTGTATTTGGTTCTTGTTACATTCTTTTGATGACTCCAATTATGTCACTGCAACGTACTGCTGAGACATTGCACTGTAATGTTATTACAACATTCTGGTTATGTTCTGCAACCCAAACAGAATGTTCTTATAACATTCTGGTTTGGTTTTATCCTAACCTCACCAAAACATATTATGTTATAAAAACGTTTCTATTTGGTGAGGTTTCAACCTCACCATCAATAACATAATTGTTACATCCCATCATAGGAAGTAACAAACTGACTAAAAAAAGTATGGTTGTAGGACATTTCTATTACATTGCAAGCGGGCTGAGATGAATGTACTAACTGTGCAGGTTCATGAAAAAGGCATAGATCTTTCGGTGATCCTGTGCGGAGAAAGATCTTAAAGCAGAAATATGGGTATGATCCATCCTGATGATTGTTCAGTCCAGTCATCAGAAATCAAAATACTGTAATAACCCTAGTAATATATACCACAGTTTAGGTAAGGGTTCATCTAAAATATTTATGCATAACCAACCAGGGAGGAGGTACAAGGTGGGTTATCAACCCAAGGTGTGTCAAGGATATCAGCCTGAGGGTAGGGCCCTAGGGCCACCCAAAGGTTGATATGCCTGACATACCTAGGGTTGATAACTTACTGAGGACTTCTACCTGGTTGGATTATCATACCCTGGCAATAATTAAAGTGAAATCTGAAAGTTGAGACTAACTGAACAAGTGGAACTATTTTCTACTGCCAGAACTATTTTCCTGTATCACACTGCATGATGATAACACTTTGGTTATCACCCTGCCTGTATTGATGAAGCATTAAACTCTTAACTACTGAACCTGTATCATCCTAGGGCATAATATCAGAGCTTATCAGGCCTCAACTCTTAGGCTGTGGCCTACCCTTTTGCACTGCTGTATTTCGGAAAAAAGCCTCTGGGAAGAAATCCAGATGGAAACGGGAAAAAACAATAAAACCTCCCATAATTGTGTAGTGTCATAGTTTCACCCAAAAAAAGATATTCAATAAAAATAAATTCTGAATATCATCGTATTGCATCTTGCTGCAGTGTATCATTTCATGAGTATTCCCACTTTTATAAATACATAAATTGTTTCTATTTTTATAAATACATAATAATATTAATTAGATTTGAAAGATAAGGGATTTTAGTGTATAGATATGTCCTATCTATATTTAGGTATGCACATTTTATGTTTGTAATGGTACCTGATGTCAAGATATTAATCAGATTTGTTAACAATTTAAATGAATTAATGTGTGAAGTGTTGACAAATATACATAAAACACGCTGACTTTTCAGACCTACCGTACCAGCAAGACACAATGAGAGAACAGCGTCCATGATACCAGGTGAGTTTTATCACCCGTATGACCAATACCATAAATATCTATGAACATCAGGTTTCACCCTTGGTACATGATAGCCACCCTCAGATGCCGTCCAATTTTCTTCTTATATTAGTGTCTGTACATACTTAGTATTATCTACATTTGTATTAGATAAATTCATTACAGATAGGTATAATTATAGCAACTATTTGTAAATCAACTTTTTTTCTCAAAAAAATTGGTTCAAATTAAATTGAAGGTATTTAAACATTGTCCATCAGCTATCAGTGGTTGGGAGAATTGCCTAGGTCTCTCCTTCAGTACAATTTCTTATTCATATAATGTTATTCATGATACACTGACAACTTTGACTATTCCTACTATTTAGGTGTCCAGGAACTGCGCCAGAAACTCCAGGCACAAATTAAAAAACATAGTGCTTATTTGGTAGTGAAACTGGGTAAGTGTCTGAAGGGATGATGATGGATTCCATTCATAGATATTTCTAGTCATTGAACTTTTGGGGTTTAATATCCATTTAATGATAAGGTACTATTATTGCTTGGCTTATGATTTAGTTCCTATAGATATTAGCTAGTTCCAATGGCAGTCTATCTCCGTTCAGACTGCAGGTACACTCCATAACGTAGTTCCTCATTATGAAGGACATAACACTCGCATGAAAGGAATAAGTTTATTTAGTCCAATGTGCAATACCGGTCACAAGAACTTCCCTTGACAATGAACAATCCAAGGGGTAATGTCCACTCAACCACACCCAGCCAATGCTCCTGCCTGCCTACCAGTCTATCCACTTTAATTCCATGACAGAACCTAGCTTCCAGTACCGATCTTTACAGGATGTTTAACAATTGATCCATGCATCAAGAAAGGTTGACTTTTTCTTCGATTTACAGCCATTTATGAAGCATGTAAAACACATCATAGGAACTCTAAATTCATTTATTGGATGACTGAAGATGTAGAAGACATCATGGTGTTTCTCTTAAGTGGTCATAGAACATTATAGGCCAGTTTTTAATGATTTGATGCTCAAAAGACCTTTCAAATCATGAAATAGCACATTTAACGACCAAATCCTATAGTAAATCCCCATAGGGAATCGCCGAAATCATCAATTTTAGCACTTTTTGACCATTTTGAATTTTTATGGATTTAGCTGTAAAATTATAAAAATACACAACAGCCACTAACATTATATACTATTGTAATCTTAAAGTCATGACAGATGTGATAAATGTATTGATTTTGACAAATCACAAATATTACATTCTTTCTATAGAGCCTCAAATCAGATCGAGTGTACCACTTTATTGTAAAAGTTTTTTCCATTTTTCAGACTTTAGTTCTAAATAGAATGTTTTCATTCTATATGAAAAACTTCTATGTAAAACCAGTTGAGATGGGTTGTCTAATTTATTCTTAATCCTATGATATATGAAGTAGAATTGTATCTTATTTATCTACAAAGTTATGGTTGTTTGAAAAAAATGCCTTTTTCCATATATTTTAAAGTCACCCTTTCTTGGTGCACAGGTCTAACAATTAATAGATTGCCCACTTAAAGTTACGTTCTGAACTAATTTTGTTTGAATTCTGAAAGTTTCTCAAGCTTTATAGAATAACTACTTTCTTTGTCATATCTATTGCATACTGTAATACGTTTGAAATGGTTCTGAGTCAAGTCATTTTTGTGTTTGAAAGGGTCAATAGAGTTTTCATCTCTAGACAATAACTTCCAGACTTTCAAACTCAGCCTCCATGTGGCTCTAGTCAAAGTCTTTGTCTTCTGGCAATGTTCATATAGCTCTAATACTAGCTTTTACTTTAGGTTACTCAATAACTAGATAGGAATGATAAGGTTTTCTGAAATAGAAACAAGCATCAATGTTAGGTCTCATGGTGTGACCTTTGGGTGTACCAGGCACATCAGGCCTAGTCACAGGTGTCGCGCTGTTTTGTCCTGCTGGGGTGGCTGGACATCAAGGAGGTGCCTCCAATTCCTGCTTAGAGTCACTCCTTGAGGTGTTTGAACCGTATACGATCGCGGTTCAGGGCACTTACTTAACACTTTGCCCGGGGCCCACAGTCCTGATCTGTGTGATGACGAAAAGGTCTTCTCCCCTTGAACGGCAACTGTGTAGTGGGGGACTCCCCACTGTTCAACACTGCACTCTGCCTAGCGGCTCACCTGATTGGTCAGTCATGGTCATGTCATCAATACGTCCTGATCTGTTTTCCTGTACATGAACAGTCTGTCCTGGAATAAGTGGTGCTAGATCCCTCGCTCTTTTGTTGTGGAACTCCTTTTGAGTCGCCTGTCATTCTTCCATCCTGAGGTAGACCTGGTCCTTTAGGTCCACAGAGTTCTTAATGGGACAGGGACGTTTCCTTAGATCTTGCGTTTGTATAGAAGCTCAGCAGGGCTCGGTATTACGCTGTCCACAGGGGCCGTGCGCAGGCATAACATCTGGCTGTTGTACTTACTCGCCTGAGCTTTCTTGAGGGTGTTCTTCACTGTTTGGATCACACGTTCAATCATTCCATTTGACTGCAGATAATGGGGCGAGGATGTGATGTGTGTAAATCCCCATGACTCGGCGAACTGCCTGTAGTTTACAGAGTCATAATGTCCTCCATTATCGCTGATCACACGATCACCCTTTACGATGAGTCCATCCTCAACTGAAAGTTCATCGCAAAACAACCAATAGGGTCGGAGCTCGTTCGGGAGCTCTTTGATGTTTGTGGGCCATCCATGTACAACTATCTCCTTGAGCTCACACAAGATATGGTCCTTTGATGTTTCGTCGCGAATGTTGTTCAGACGTTCCTCTGTGAACTGTACGATGTTCAGCTGCATGTCTAGGTCGAACCATGCAATAGTCCATCTGCGACGACCACCTCCTTCCCTGGATGGTACTTAATGGTCACGTCCTATGGCTGAAGTCGCAGTAACATCCTCTGTAGTCTTGGAGGGGCTGCGGTGAGGGGTTTGTGCTGGATCATTTCCAACAGCTTGTGGTCACTCTCTACTGTAAAGTGCTTCCCATAGACATAAGTGTGAAAATGTTCACACCCAAACATAACTGCGAGCAGCTCACATTCAGTGTTTGCATACCTCTTCTCGGTGTCCGTCAACGACTTTGAGGCGAACTTGATTGGCTTTCCGTTCAGCGTCAGCACTGCGACCAGTCCTCTTCCAGTTGCATCTACCTGGATAGTAGTTTCCTTATCCTGATCGAAGTACGTCAGTGTCGTCTCCTTGCAGATCAAGGACTTCACCTTGTTGAACGCTTTCCTGTGTGACGACATCCAGGTGAATTCCATGTCTTCCTTCAGCAGAGCTCGTTGGTCGGCTATATTTTCAGACAAGTCTGGAATGAATGGGGACATGTACAACTCGATTCATGACGTCTTAATCACGTATTTGTCACTTTGGTCATCACGTTGTGTAGGTTTTCGTTGTGCTCCTTCTCCTTCTTACCATACACAATGACGTCGTCTGCTATCCCTACTGTCCCTGGGCACCTCTCCAGGAACTGGTCCATCTTCTGCTGGAACACATCTTGGCTCATTACAAGCCCGAACGGCATTCGGAGGAAACAGTACCTACCGATTGGACTGTTGAATATTGTAAGGAGCGATGACTCGTCATCTAACTTGACCGACCAATATCCATTTTTTGCGTCTAACTTACTGAAGTACTGTGCTCCGCTGAACTTGTGTGTGATTTCGTCCAGTATCGGAGTTTTATGGTGACATCTCATGATCGCCTTGTTCAGATCCTTGGGATCGAGACAGATCCTTAATTTCCCATTCAACTTTTAGGACATCACGAGACTGCTCACCCAGTCTGTCGGTTCGTCCACTTTTCGGATAACCCCATCCTTCTCCATCTGGTTGAGTTCGGACTGCAGTTCATCCTTCAGGTGGATTAAGCACTTCCTTGGTGCGTGTATAATCGGCTGGGCTCCCTCCTTAAGAACGATATGGTTAGTCCTCAGGAACTCACCAATCCTGTCGAACTGCTTCGGGTATATCCTCTTTAGGTCTATTGAATTTACTTTCTTGTCGCTCATCTTGACTTCACAGTGGAGCATAACCAGTTTGAACTTTATCAAACTTGGCATTCCAAGTATCGCTGGTCCGTCCACATCTGTAATAAAGAACTCAGTCAGTTCCCAGTCTTTGTCCTTGTAGCGGCACGGACCCATAATGGGAAAGGGTTCTTCTGCCATATGCTGTAAGGGTCATGTGCTTGTCCTTCGCCACATCTGGTTTTGGTTTTTCGTCGCTGTCAATTTTCTCAGGGTAGAGTTTTTGGAACATCCGGAGTGGCAGTGTATTACCCTGAGCGCCTGTATCGATTTTCAGCAGTATGTCTACAATCACCTTGCTGTCGCACTTTGCTTGGAAGTACACATAGGCTTCATTGCGATTTTTGCCATTTTCTGTCGGCCTGTCGATACTCGCCATATTTATGGTGTCAAGTGTCATATGTTCGAACTGTTCTCCTCCGTAATCGTCTTCGTTAGAGTCATCGTCGGAGTCCTGACCCATGGCGTGAACTGCGCGTTTCTTCTTATACTGCCCCTTATATTGTGATTTCTCGTTAGCCGGCTGTCCCTTGTATTTCTCTTTGGCGTGTTCTCCGCGTCTCGTGTCATTGTCCTTGTTCTGGGGACACCCGATTTTCTAGTGATTTTTTCCTTTACACTGCATGCAGGTATCGCCATATGCTGGGCATGCCTCCCGTCGGTGCGCATGATGATGTCCGCAATACCAACACGGCTTACCAGTTTTACAGCTGACGGCATTCACGGTAACTGGCGCTGTCTGGACGCTAGCCAACTGTGCCATGTGTACGACCGACGCTTCTTCAGTATGGCCAAGTCTACCGCCTCTTCTAGGGTTAATTTATCTTTTCCCAGTAATGTCTTCTGAAGTTCAGAAAAACGTGTGCCGCTAATTATCTGTTCAATCACCCTCTCTTCGTACTCTTCGTCTGTGAATTTACACTTTAGGGCCTGAAGTGTTAATCTGGACATGTAAGCATCGATGTTCTCCTTTTCTTTTGTTTATACTTTTGAAGATAGAGTCTAGCTACGCGCCAATTTTCCTTCGTGTCGACCTGCCCCAGAAACTTTTCCCATACTACGGCAGGATCCTTTTTTTGGGCATCTGTGAGTCTCCAAGAGTTGCACTTTCTAAAACCTGTTTTCCCACTGAACAGTAGAATATGGTCTACTTGCTTCTCTACTTTGACATCTTTTACAGAGAAAAAGAGCTCACACTGTTGCTTGAACATACTAACTGCACTGGCTAGGTCGGGGTCTGCCCAGTTTATTTTGGCTTCAATGTTCCCTCCATTTTTGTCACTTTTTTAGGTTGATTTCCTATATAGATCTATGCCTATGGTGTTGATTTTACACACTGTCACTGGCTTTTCCTGACTCTCACCACACTGAAGATAGTCTATACACTACTATGTATGCTCCTAGGCTTGTAAACACAGGATATAGTAAGGTTATCTACCCTCAGCTATGGTAAAAGTTCATAGAATGTCAATAGTTTCACTGTAGTTTCACTTTGGCCAGGCTGTGTACTTCAGGCTGCCCCACTTTGGCCTGTTTACTTTGCCTTCTGATTGCCTTCTCACCACACTGCCCTATCTTCTCTTCAAACTTCATTCTGTCCTCGAGCTGCTACCATGTGATGATTTGAGACTTGATTAAGAGGTATTTGTAGGTTCTTTAATGATACTTTGAGATACAAGACATGTGGTTTAACCAGGGATCGTTATGACGCATTGTGCGTCCGGCGGCCATGAGGCTGTTCATGAATCTAACACCAGCCCTCGCTGGTCGATGCTGCGTTCACGGATGTACTACATTCATCTCTAGACAATAACTTCCAGACTTTCAAACTCAGCCTCCAGGTGGCTGTAGTCAGGGCCAAGCCTGGGGTTTCACAAATACTGGTTCTGGTGACAGCGGTTAAAAACTAGCATAGTGTAATCAATGAATGACACTTTTCTGAATCATTAACTAATGGTGCATATGTTCTCTAGTTGTAGAACATGCAAACATAGTAAAGATTGAATTAATTAACAACTTAAATCTATTTGTATGAGAGTGTCTGGGACCTTTTTTGCCAACCTACCACAACAACTCCAACAACAAGTTAGCACCGGGAGGCCGCGACGGTCAAGACATTAATATTGACTTTATTATTTGGTTTATTGAATATTTGTTGTAAATATTTGCTAGAAATCAGGGGTCTGTGCCCACACACACCCTATTTTCTCTCTATTTTTCTCTCTTTTAAATATCTCAAATTACTAAAAAAATAAACTAACAAAATGGGATTATCATCCACCAACACATTGACTACTGAGTGATGTAATTTCCTTTCACGTTGCAGATTATTCCGAGTTACGACTGTACTTAGTGTCAGAAGACATCTTTTCAACTGTCAAATATGAGGAGATTGATGTATGTACATGTTTTCTCTTTATATTTACAACTTCATATACATAAATGTTGTGTTCTTCCAGTGGCCCATTGCACAATACCTGAACTTTATCTAAATAACTAAGTTTTTCATTTCTAACTATCTTTTTATGTTGGAGAATTCTATTGGTTATCCTGAGGCATATAATACCACTAGGCAGTAAATGACAAGCAAAACATGAGTACATTGATAAGTTTTAATTCCTTCTCAAACCGTATGCAAGGGCCACATTACCTAATGATTTATTTTTTATTTTGTTGTTGTTGGGGGGATTCATATGTTTATTCAGATATAGAATAAGCATTACACTTACTCTTTGAGCAATTCTACAGATCCAGCTTTCTTATGATTCACTGAATCTTGATATATGTTTGTAAGTATCTAATGAGGAATGTTAATTAAGTTTTTATCATCCACACAGAGCAAGCCTACCAACAAAAACAAAATCGAGGAGATTCTTGTATCACTTCGCAAACGTCCTGACCAGATCTTCATCAAGTTTGCGAATGCCTTGATTGAGACAGACCAAGGTCATCATTTGTTGCACATTGGGCTCACCAAGGAGGACTTGGAGATGATTCAGGTTCTGATGGCATCCATTCAATCGCAAGATGCATAGGAGTCATGGAGGATGGCATTGTGGAAGGGGGTCCAAGGGGGGGAGGGTCCAGGGGGTCCTGTTTTAGTACTTAGCCTATAGGCTTGTAGGGAGTTTATCCATGGGGGCGGCCATTGTCCCCCAGTTCAGGCCTGTCGGGGGACAAGCTAGACCCCTCTACCACTGACAGGCTACCAAAAACCCAGTAACTCTGTGCCACCGCTGCAGGATAACAGTGTCTAAACAGATAATATTATCATTTTATCTCAACAGCCTCAGTAATGAACCCCATGCTACTTTTGGAATTTTTTGATAAACTTGAATAATAAGGAAGTTTTTGGTAGGTAAAGATTACCACTGCCCCTTCCCTCTGAGGGACCTCCAAATAGATTGTGTGTCCAGTGCCTTATCTGTATCCAGGTGCTGCTGATGTTTTAGGGGTTTAGCCATCAGGTAAGACAATGCCTGAGTAGGTTGGCTACTTCAACAGAGAGATGAGAACCCTAGTCTGCCACCCTTATCATAGTCTGTCTACTGAGGCCTTATCTGTTGAGAGGTGTAAAGTAAACATTGACCAGTCGGGGCCAGAATGGGGGATTTGAAAAGGTGTACCAGCCCACAACTCCCTACCTCCCTATACCGCATTCGGGAGTCTAGTACTGCGCATGCGTGTCCCTTTCCCGCCATAGCTGTCGGGGGTCAAGCTAGATCTCCCAGCCAATGAGAAGTGTCCCCTTGTCCCACGTGATTAAATATGGCCGCGCCCAGTGAGCCTCTCCCTAATGCGGTATATGTTGACTCCCCCTTTTGGAAATTTTGGATCGGCCCTGGAGGCATGGTGGACTGGACCAGCATTTGAGAGATTAATATTTGGATACTGGTGTTGTCTGTTTGACTGAAATGTTGCAGCGGTCTTTCGTTCTTGTGGTTCGTCTTGCAACAGTGAGAGTTCTGGGAGGACTTAGATGTGGGTCTCACAACAGCAATATTGTTTATTTTTTGCATGTGCCAATCAGCAATGGTTTTGTATACATTTTGAGCACATTCAACTGATAAATACATTTCTGCCACTTACCCTTTGTATATTCCATAAGCTCAGGGGTACAGTCATCATGTGCTGAAAACAGAATATTAAAATAATGACCTCAAAATGTACCCCTGAAACATTAAAAAAAAACTGGTGTGTGAATCCTCGTTGTTGTTAAGAAAGTGGGATTCCCTCACAATTCAACAGGGACCGGTCTCACTGTGTGTGCCAACCCTGGAAATAGCAAGACCCTCTATGCAACGGAGCACTGAGGGTTTTTGGGAGTCCCTATTTATATCTATGTAGTATTATAGCTACTGGTGGGGACTCCCTCAATCAGTCATGTCTTTAGCCATTTAATTCTCTTTGTTCTCAATGACTGGTTACACAATCTCATGTTCAGCTGTTGAAGGGCATTGTCCTACAATGGTTGCTAGAGTCAGGCAGTTTGAGAAGCCAGAAGTGGGTTACATAACCACTACTTGAGCCAATCAACCCTCAACCCTCCACATTAGGACCTCCACTGTCACCTGCAGGTGGGCAGGTCTAGGTGGGTTAGTGATAGGTCACTCAGTACTAGGTGTAGGTACCTAGTACTAGTAGTAGCAGCCCCTTTCCTAAACCCCTCCCTGAGTTGTGTGTGACAGCAGGAGTGGTGGTGGTGATCACTACTCAAAGCCCATATAGCCTTCTTGTTGTAGGAAGGCCTTCAGTTTATTGAGGGACGACCATCGCTCATGCATGAGGGAAACTTTGTAACTCTTTTGCTTCTTGTTCTTTTTTTTTTTTTTTTTTGAAAGCAACTTTATTTGGCAACTTTTTGTGATTACAATCATGTTCTTCAAGTAGTATGGAGATCTTTATACATCTATATGTAACAGTGTACAAGGGTGATGATGAATATGAGTATGAGATTAAGTAATTGCTCTTATCTTTTCAAATACTCTACTATTAATCAATGGACATTAAAGTTTAAAAATCATCAAAAGGGACCCCTTTCAGAATATTGAAATCGTGTAAATTGAAGGTCAGAAGGCATTGGTAAAGTGTTTTAAGAATTGAAACAAATGATTTGTCAAAGCATCAGTTTCTTAAAGGGTAATTAAATGTGAAATTTTCACCTTGCCAACTGCTTGTGGATTGTTAACACATAGGCCGTTGTTAACATACATACATGCTTTAAAAGGCTTGAAAACATACTTTGCTACTATATAATATTTGAATGTATGGTAATATTAAAATTTTGTGTACTTAATAAATACTGGTAGATGTGTATTGCACATAATTATTTTGTTTTTTATTTGCTTTTTACACTGGTGCAATTTAGGAAATAATATCTGATCTCCGCTTTATATGGTGGAATTATTTCACATTATAATGTACATGAAGAAGTTAACTTAGTAAAGTTGTCATTCAAAATTTATTCTTTTTTGGAGAAAACCAACAGTACCATACAAGTGCATGCTGAATAGCCTGTAATAATATGAAATATATATAAATAACTTCTGGTATTTCCATGAAGCCCATATACTATTGTGTAGGTAATTTCATTGGATGCATTTCTTTCAAATTACAACACAAGTAATTGTGCTATGGAATTTCTATGGTTGCTTGATTTGGCTAAGGTTACCTTGGTGACACCTTGCTGCCTCTCCTCTCCCCCTACAGTGGTGCCCCCTGGTGGCCCACCACGTGAACTAAGGTTACCTTGGTGACACTTTGCTGCCTCTCCTTACCCCCTACAGTGGTGTCTCCTGGTGGTCGTGAACTAAGGTTACCTTGGTGACACCTTGCTGCCTCTCCTTTCCCCCTACAGTGGTGCCCCCTGGTGGCCCACCACGTGAACTAAGGTTACCTTGGTGACACCTTGCTGCCTCTCCTTTCCCCCTACAGTGCTGTCTCCTGGTGGTTGTGAACTAAGGTTACCTTGGTGACACCTTGCTGCCTCTCCTTTCCCCCTACAGTGATGTCTCCTGGTGGTTGTGAACTAAGGTTACCTTGGTGACACCTTGCTGCCTCTCCTTTCCCCCTACAGTGGTGCCCCCTGGTGGCCCACCATGTGAACTAAGGTTACCTTGGTGACACCTTGCTGCCTCTCCTTTCCCCCTACAGTGGTGTCTCCTGGTGGTCGTGAACTAAGGTTACCTTGGTGACACCTTGCTGCCTCTCCTTTCCCCCTACAGTGCTGTCCCCTGGTGGCCCACCATGTGAACTAAGGTTACCTTGGTGACACCTTGCTGTCTCTCCTTTCCCCCTACAGTGGTGTCCCCTGGTGGCCCACCACGTGAACTAAGGTTACCTTGGTGACACCTTGCTGCCTCTCCTTTCCCCCTACAGTGCTGTCCCCTGGTGGCCCACCATGTGAACTAAAGTTACCTTGGTGACACCTTGCTGCCTCTCCTTTCCCCCTACAGTGGTGCCCCCTGGTGGCCCACCACGTGAACTAAGGTTACCTTGGTGACACCTTGCTGCCTCTCCCTTCCCCCTACAGTGGTGTCCCCTGGTGGTCGTGAACTAAGGTTACCTTGGTGACACCTTGCTGCCTCTCCTTTCCCCCTACAGTGGTGCCCCCTGGTGGCCCACCATGTGAACTAAGGTTACCTTGGTGACACCTTGCTGTCTCTCCTTTCCCCCTACAGTGGTGTCTCCTGGTGGTCGTGAACTAAGGTTACCTTGGTGACACCTTGCTGCCTCTCCTTTCCCCCTTCAGTGGTGTCCCCTGGTGGCCAACTACGTGAACTAAGGTTACCTTGGTGACACCTTGCTGCCTCTCCTTTCCCCCTACAGTGCTGTCCCCTGGTGGCCCACCATGTGAACTAAGGTTACCTTGGTGACACCTTGCTGCCTCTCCTTTCCCCCTACAGTGGTGTCCCTTGGTGGTCGTGAACTAAGGTTACCTTGGTGACACCTTGCTGCCTCTCCTTTCCCCCTACAGTGCTGTCCCCTGGTGGCCCACCATGTGAACTAAGGTTACCTTGGTGACACCTTGCTGCCTCTCCTTTCCCCCTACAGTGGTGTCCCCTCGTGGTTGTGAACTAAGGTTACCTTGGTGACACCTTGCTGCCTCTCCTTTCCCCCTACAGTGCTGTCCCCTGGTGGCCCACCATGTGAACTAAGGTTACCTTGGTGACACCTTGCTGCCTCTCCTTTCCCCCTACAGTGGTGTCTCCTGGTGGTCGTAAACTAAGGTTTCCTTGGTGACACCTTGCTGCCTCTCCTTTCCCCCTACAGTGGTGCCCCCTGGTGGCCCACCACGTGAACTAAGGTTACCTTGGTGACACCTTGCTGCCTCTCCTTTCCTCCTACAGTGCTGTCCCCTGGTGGTCCACCATGTGAACTAAGGTTACCTTGGTGACACCTTGCTGTCTCTCCTTTCCCCCTACAGTGGTGTCCCCTGGTGGCCCACCACGTGAACTAAGGTTACCTTGGTGACACCTTGCTGCCTCTCCTTTCCCCCTACAGTGCTGTCCCCTGGTGGCTCACCATGTGAACTAAGGTTACCTTGGTGACACCTTGCTGCCTCTCCTTTCCCCCTACAGTGGTACCCCCTGGTGGCCCACCAAGTGAACTAAGGTTACCTTGGTGACACCTTGCTGCCTCTCCTTTCCCCCTACAGTGGTGTCCCCTGGTGGTCGTGAACTAAGGTTACCTTGGTGAGACCTTGCTGCCTCTCCTTTCCCCCTACAGTGGTGCCCCCTGGTGGCCCACCACGTGAACTAAGGTTACCTTGGTGACACCTTGCTGTCTCTCCTTTCCCCCTACAGTGGTGTCTCCTGGTGGTCGTGAACTAAGGTTACCTTGGTGACACCTTGCTGCCTCTCCTTTCCCCCTTCAGTGGTGTCCCCTGGTGGCCAACTACGTGAATTAAGGTTACCTTGGTGACACCTTGCTGCCTCTCCTTTCCCCCTACAGTGGTGTCCCCTGGACGCCCACCACGTGAACTAAGGTTACCTTGGTGACACCTTGCTGCCTCTCCTTTCCCCCTACAGTGGTGTCTCCTGGTGGTCGTGAACTAAGGTTACCTTGGTGACACCTTGCTGCCTCTCCTTTCCCCCTACAGTGGTGTCCCCTGGTGGCCAACTACGTTTTTTTCCAATAACGCCCCCCCCCCCCAACCCCTTCTCAAAATCCTAGATCCGCCATTGCTCAATACTTTTAACGTCAGTTGTTTTTCCTCAGACTTACCAGTGTTGGGCGTGTGGTGCAGTGAAATTGCTAGCCCATTTGTCTTGCATGCAGGCAGCCTGGGTTCAATCCTGAGCTGGGCTACTGCACCTCTCTGTGTTTCCCCCTGTGCCAATGACGGGGATATCAAAGGCCCCTGGGACACTGGCTGTTGTGTGTAGGCCCTTTCTGAGACCCTACACATTAAGGACAATCGTGCCATTATTCAGATAGTGAAAAAATCAAAGTCCTTCAACTTGTCTCAACTCTTGCAGAAATGTTCATTAATGTTTGGTACATCATAATTGAAATTGAAATATAGATTATCAGGTATACTTTTGTAGATAAAAAAGGTCAAATTAGACTTATTTTATTGGGATTTTGCAATTTCTGAAAATTGATTTAAATTGGAAATATTTTGTTTTTTTCTGTAACTCTTTTAATACATGGTGTATAATTATATAACATACTTCTATATGATTGTGAGTGTGTTGGGCAAAATGCAAAATATCAAAATTACCTGTCATGTCCAATATTTAGGTGAATTTAAGGAGAAAACATGTAGATACCCATTTTAAGTAATTTTAGTTCTCTAAATGAATATTCAGCAATTCTGGCCAAATTCATCTGGTGACCCCCTATTTTTTTTGCTAGAAATAAAAGCCTATAGCCTTCTCCACAATATATATCAATTTTAAGATTTTCTGAATATTCAATTTTTTTGTATGCATGCTTATTTTCAGATTTTTTTTTTTTTTTTTAAATTTCTTAAAATTCTAATTTCAAGATTTCAAGAATGAAAATGAATAATAACTCATGAAATTTGTCTTAGTTCTCTCTAATTCACTTGCCTATATCTATGTCTTTCTATAACTGACTTCTATCTGTTTGTCTTATCTTTTATTTGAAAATAATAAGGGATTAAGATGTTATTTAAATGTGGTTCGAAATACTCAAATTTTTTCAAAAATACCTCCAAAAAAAACTGATTTTACTGAAAAGTTTCCATGGTGACCTATTATTTTTTTGGTCTTTTTGGAACCTTTAGAAGTAAAACTTGCAGTCTGGAAGATTTTGAGAAAATCTGAATACTAGATCTATAATGGCGTGATTGTCTTTAAACAACACCTACCTCGGTAAATGTGTAGGGGTATGGTCTCTATCTTCTCATAGATTCGTTCATTTCATGGATTTGATCATCAACGACTGAATTGTCAAACCTTGTTCTCGCTGTGATATGATCTTATATTAGATGTTGCTATGGCATTTAACCGCAATAAACAATCAACCAACTTACAAATGTCTATGCTAATCAGACTCTATGATAATGATGTCCTCTCTACTGTGCTGGTGATAAGTGATCTCTGCACCCTGTTCCCCTTCTAGGACCTCCTGAACACATTATGATACGCATCACCCAAATACTCGATATCCTCAGCTTTATTGACCAATACTCTCTCATTCATTTCCTTGAAGTGTAGTTTCACTACATGTCATATTATGCTGAATCTTGGTGATGTAACATATCCTGGAAGGCTCATACTCCTCTCATTAGGTAAGCCCATTATGTTGTAGATCGAGATTCAGTATTGCGACACCTAATAAATCCCGGCACTTCCGGTTCTGCCCACCTCGTGGTTAGTCTGGTTTCTGTAACATGGTGTCAGAAGTGGGATTTAAAACACTTTTTCATGATGTTAAAGGTGGGGAACTGAAGTCATTTTGATGTAAGATGGTAAAGAAAGTTGTTGACTTGTAATCTGACTGAATGATTTGTATTGACATTGCCTGTATTTTTGTATTTTTGGTGTTCAGTAGTAAGAGCACATGGTGTCAACTAGGTGTCAACCTATGTTTAGCATTGTCAACTCACTGTCAACTGTATTTTCAACCACCACATGAGTCTGTAAAGTGTAGACCATGTCCACTGTAACTCCCAATCCACCCTAAGCTGTAAGTTTACCTATTCTGACATTCAGTAAAGTGTCATTGTGTAGTGTCAACATAGTTTTATTGATACAAGTGTTAGTGTCAGTATGTTTTAACATAGGTAGTAGTGTCAGTACACCCTTAGATGTTGGTACAGCATTTTGTAACGCGTGCAAGTTGTTTGTATACAGTCAACCATGTCAGCTAGTATTTTCAAGGCCCCAAAAGAGCTAGATTTTCAGGGCAATGTTGCCCAGTCGTGGAGAAAGTTTATCTCCGAGTTTGACATTTTTTTGTGCGCCACAGGTCTCGATGAAAAATCACAGAAGAGACAAGTTTGTTGTTTATTGAATACCCTAGGGCCAAGGGGTCAGGCCGTGTATGACACATTTAACTTCGACGAAGAAGGGGATAAATACAAAATGGATGTATTTAGAGCAAAGTTCGAAGGCCATTGTATCCGAAAGCAAAACGAGCTCATTGAAAGAGACAGGTGAAAGAGACAGGTTCTTTGCGAGGAAGCAGCAGCCAGGTGAGTCCAGTGTACAGTTTGTTAGTGCGCTCCGAAAATTAGCAGAGACATGCAATTTCGATGTACAGGAGGACAAAATTATTCGCGATCAGCTTGTAAGAGGCATGTTGCCCGACGAAAAGCTTAAAGATAAATTGTACGACAAAGACAATCTAACCTTAGATAAAGCACTCAATATTATATCCACCTACGAAATTTGCACTATGATGACCAACGCGGCGAGCGTGGATCGAGCCGTGAGCGCGGATGTGGTGGTTTGCGAGGACGAGGCCGTGGGTATGGCGAAGGCCCCGGTCCGAAGACAGAAAACAACCAGCCGTGTGGTAATTGTGGTCATGTTACTCATAGTTTTGGGAGTTGTCCCCCAGCCGATGTAACCTGTTACCATTGTAAAAAGAAAGGTCATTCTGCCCGAAAATGTAGATCACGTAATGTACACGAAGTCGAAGTCGAAGAAGAATATGATTCAGAGACCATAAGCGTTAGCACACCTGAAGTTGTTAGTATTCATACCAAAGTGTCAAATGATGTACATGTTTGTAACATTCAGTCAGTTGAAAAACAAACAGAGAAAAGGGTGCCGCTGAATGTAGAAGGCAAGAAAGTTTCGTTCAAGCTAGATACTGGTAGTGAAGTTAACATTCTACCTCATCATATGTACCAAAGTTGTTTCAGTCATGTAAAGCTTGTATCTACAAAGGCAACGCTTGTCGGTTATTTTGGTAAGTCTAGTAAGCCGTATGGCAAAGTGCTCCTGCATGTTGAGCACAAGGGCAAGTTTTACCCTGTTGAGTTCATGGTAGTCGCCAGTAAAAATCCTATTGTTGGTCTTTCCCCTTGCGAAGAGCTCAGTCTCGTAAAGTTTGTTGACAATGTCAAGCAGTCCGGTTCATCAAAGCAAATCCTAAAATACCCAAAGTACAAGTCTGTCTTTAAAGGTCTGGGTCATATCAAAGGTGTAGTGTATGATATGAAGATGAAGTCCGATACAAAACCTGTTGTAAACCCTTCCCATAAGGTACCTCACCCACTACAAAAAAGGTTAAAGGATGCGCTCGACAAAATGTGTGAGCAGAGTATTATTGAGCCTGTGACAGAACCTACAGACTGGGTAAATTCTCTTGTAATTGTTGAGAAAAAGTCTGGCGCGCTGCGACTTTGTATCAACCCTAGGTCTCTGAACGAGGGTATCCAGCGTGAGCATTATCCTATGCATACAGTTGAGGAGGTTGCCGCTTGTTTAGCCGGTAAAAAGGTATTTTCTGTATTAGACGCAGGTCAAGCATTTTATCAGATCGAGGTTACGGAGGCCACGTCAAGGCTCCTAACGTTCAACTCGCTATTTGGGCGATATAAGTTTTTGCGTATGCCTTTCGGTATTTCGTCAGCTTTAGAGGTATGGGAGCGTACCATCACCAGTATGTTCGATGACATCCCAGGTTTAGAGGTTATAAGGGACGACATACTTATTTTAGGTAAAGATGTAGAAGAGCATGACGCTGTTTTGAGAAAGGTGTTAGACAGGGCACTAGAAAAAGGTCTAGGTCTGAATTCTGAGAAATGTAGTATTGCAGTAGAGTCTGTTACGTACCAGGGCCATGTTTTCTCTAACGAAGGTGCAAAAGTCGATCCGACAAAAGTTAGTGCTATAACAGATTTTCCAACGCCCGAGAGTGTAGAAGATGCAACCCGATGGTTGGGTATGGTGACGTATGTTGGTAAATTCGTACCTAATCTGTCCGAAAAGTGTGCACCGTTATGGCTTCTGCAAAACGCAGACATCCAGTGGCACTGGGACAAAGCACAACAAGATGCTTTTGAGTTGTTGAAAGAGTGTGTCGCGTCAATGCCAGTTTTACGCTATTACTCTCTGGATATTGGTCTGTTTGTGACGAGTTGTATATTTCTGAAGGTCTTGTTCTTAGACGGGAAAAGTTAATTGTCCCTACTTCACTCCGCCAGTCCATGTTGACAAAAATCCATCAAAGTCATCTAGGTGTTGAAAAATGTACGGCGCGAGCAAAAGATGTATTCTTTTGGCCAGGCATGTCGGCCGGGGTCAGGCAAATGTGCGAACAGTGTAGCGTGTGTGCTGAGTACCGCTCTAAGCAACAAAAAGAGCCTATGATTGTATCTCAAATTCCTGAGTATCTATGGCAAAAGGTTGCCAGCAATTTGTTCTCTTTTGACGGTGATGCGTATGTTCTAGTTGCCGATTATTTTTCAAAGTTTGTTGAATTCACAAAACTAGAGTGTGATACAATGAGTCTATCTGTAATTTCTTTTTTAAAGGAACAGTTCACTAGGCATGGTATCCCAGAGCAGTTTATCTCGGACGGTGGTCCCCAGTATGACTGTAAAGAGTTCAGTGCTTTCGCAAAAGAGTACGGTTTTGTACATATTAAGAGTTCTCCAGAGTACCCGCAGAGTAACGGTTTTGCTGAGAGCCAGGTCAAGATTGTGAAAAATATCCTTAAAAAGGTAAAACATTCTAAGCGTGATATCAATCTGGCTATTCTAGAATGGAGAAACACTCCTGTTAAAGATCTAGGTTCTCCAGCCCAGTTGTTGCAAGGGCGTAGACTGTGTTCTACCATACCAGCTACATTAAACCAGCTCCGTCCAAAACCTATTACTGTTAACATATCAACCACGCTCGATTGTAAGGCCGATAAAGCCAAATTTTATTACAATAAAGGTGCTCTATCTTAGGAGCGATCAGAGCTGGAACAGGGTGAAAAGGTTCACATGCTTATACAATCAGGTTGGTTACCCGCAAAAGTCACCGAGAAATGTACTGAGCCTCGCTCATATTTTGTACAAAGGGGAACGAGAGTGTATCATCGCAACAGATGCGATATTATGCAATCGTCTGACGTTGAAACGCAAAATAACGATATACCCAAAGAACGCCCTGTAGCTGCCGAGAAGGTCATTGAAAAGCCTGCAGCAAGCCCGATTGTATTCCCAACAATCACTTGTGTACCAAAAACCCCTATTCCAAAACCCAGTGTCGAAAACAAAACTGTTGAAATCCAAACTCCAGTTGATACGGGTAGGCGGGTGAAAAGCCCTGCAAAGGTGAAAAGCCTTGTAAAGGTTTATACAAGGAGTGGTAGAGAGGTAAAGATTCCCTCTAAATATAAGTAATCATGTTATCATGATCTGCAAGTTTATTATTGCATGTATAACCTTTGACCTGTACTAAGGGTTTTGTGCTTTAAAAAGGTATATATAACTTGTATTATTATCATATTGTCAAGTCTGAAAAGATAAATATAAAAAGGTTTATCCTGATGTAACAACCAAAATTGTATTGGTTCACCCATATCACTCACTATGTCATGACTACTTTATTGTTCATGTATGAGAAACATCTTCGTGAAAGATCTATATATTGTGTGTGACTATCCTAAAGGAGGAGATGTTGTAGATCGAGATTCAGTATTGCGACAACTAATAAATCCCGGCACTTCCGGTTCCGCCCAACTCGTGGTTAGTCTGGTTTCTGTAACACATTACACGTATGTAATGCTTACATTAGTCAATAAAACTTACTTACTTACTACACATTGGGACCACCAATGAGCTTGGACAAAATACATCACATAGTATATTATTATGTCAGTCACCACAACTGAAACTGGAAAAGACCAAAGGTTAATTTCATCACATTTTAAGAAAAAGAACTGGCTTCATACATTGGATCATTTATTTATTTGTCTCCTTATTTTACTGGTATTGAGTCTTGACATATTCATACAGGGCCTCAGCAGGTACATGTACTTTGTATGCAAAAAATACTTATACAAAAGATGTTTGAGCATATATCCTTAAGACCTTTGCACGTACTGGGCATGTGACCCCACCCACACCCACACCCCATTGGGCCGCCAGGGGCATATGCTTGCCCCCTCCATTTCGGTCGAATTATTAATTTGTTGATGTAGTAATGTCAGAAAAAAAATCAGAATTTAGTTTTTGTGTCCAAGAATCGTTTCATTCTTGCAGTTGTTTTCAATCATTTACAGCCTCTAATTCTTCAATGTTATTGTTTTCACTGCATGAACACAACAACTAGTGCCATCTACCTGTGAATATAAATATCCACAAGTCCACATGGGTTAAGAATGCAGTAATGGCTGGCGGATCCAGAATTTTGAAAAGGGCGGGGGAGGCTTTATTGGAAAAAAAATGTCCTTAATTACTTTCTGGCCAAGTTTTACCTTAAAAAAACAAAATTTTCCACACAAAAAAAGTCAGAGGCCCCCCCCCCGCACACCCCCCCCCCCTCTCTAGATCCGCCCATGTTACATACACATCTAAAGAGCTTCAGAATCTTCCCGACGGTACAGGGAAGGCTAACCGAGCTATCCCTCCCCTAGCTCCCATTACAAACGGACATCACTGATAGATCACATGGCCATCTTTAATGTATAGCGGTACAAGTATATTTACCTACTTGTTATGCGTGGTAAATATGACACGGGCTCATACCCTATATTTATGAAGGCCATAATTCACCTAACCACGGATAGCCAATTTCTTGAGTATATTAATTTATGAGATGACACCAGTTCTATGCTATACCATATCAACATTGTATGATAATTTCATATTAAGATGTTACTAATAAGTAATTAAAAGGAATGCATTTCTTACTGTATTGTATGTATTGTCTCAACTACTTCATTGTCAAATGAAAGTGGTGAAATGAACTTTAAAAAAAAACATGCGACATAGCCGTTTCTTAAATAAGACTTACAACATGAGAACCCCCCATCTTCACCCCACGTTTTGGAAGGTTCCTTTCTGTAACCGTGTCCCATCTGTGGGGCCCTAGACCCCTAAATTCTTAAAATCGACATGCGACATGAGGCTTAGTGACATGAGTACAAAAATAAACGACATGACATTGCTTGTTTCTTAAATTTGACATGTGACATGGCAGCATATTAGAGGCGTCATACGACACTGGGAGATAAGCGACAGGTGTCATGGCCTTTTCTTAAATGTATAGGCCTATATTGTAGATTTTTTCTATAATTGTTGTTAGGTATTGTATCGAAATTGTCATGAAAAGCCCATGAACTAATGTGGTGATGATTGATCAATAATTTATTTTTTTAAAGGGAGCCAAAACCAATGAATTCAATGAAATTTTCCAAACTCAAATAATCATGGAAATCCATTCCTTGAGCCTATTCCTGGCCTATGTTAAAATGTAAACCATGAAATATGGTAAAAAATAATTAAAAACACATTTTTCTTGCTCAAATCAATTAATGTGGCTCCGCAAAAATAGGGTTTGTTTACAAACAAATGCAAATATTACCATCTCTTGTGGCATTCTACTTCAGTTTGATCTAGTTTTCACAGCTAATACTTTACCACTGACCTTAACTGGACTCATCTAACATATTTCTATACTTATCTCAGTTTTGAAAATTTTGTCAATTATATTGGTTTTGGCTCCCTTTAAATCGACATGCAACATCAGAACGCCCCCCTCCCATCAAGGGCCCCTCCACCACGTCCCATCGGTTCAAAACAAGAAGGGATCTTCAGTACCAACGACCGTCCATCTCCACTCAGTCTGTCTCCGAGTTTACAGAGAATGCCTTAAGTAACAAGACTCACAAGAGGGGTGCATAGTGTATGAAAGTATCCGAGGTGGAGATGGGGCAGCGGGCCGAATTTAACTGTTTTACCTGCCTCTGTCTACTACTGGCAGGAGCGGTGGATAACGTCAGCGGTAAGTACAAACCGTTATTATGGGGAGAGAAGGATGTATGTGGAGGGGACGCATCATTAGAGGCAGATCTAGGTGTTTGAAGAGGGAATGGGAGCGCGCCATCGGAAATACTTTTCTTCAACTACCTTTCAGCTGATTGTTTTACAAATTTTCTGAAATATGGGAGTTATGACCCCGCTCCCCAGAAACATATTAACCCAGGGGTGGGTCGTAATGCAGGGCAATGAGCTCTCTTCTGCTATATTTTCAGGGACGGATCCAGAGATTTTAAAAAAAGTGTGGGGGGCACGCCCTTATATGGAAGTCCGAGGCGCCGCATCACTGGGCTTCAATTTTACATAAAAAAAATCTAAATTTGACCAAAATTAGGGGAGCACGCCTTAGGCGCCCCCCTCTTAACCCGTCCATGATTCTGTATCATCAGGGGCAGATACAGGATTTTCGAAAAGGAGGGGGGTGGGGGGGGGGGGGGGGTCAGCATAAAGGTTAAGTACTAAAACGGCACACATTCGTACATACACATGTGACATTCTGTTTGTTGTTTAGGGTCCAGAAAAAGGGAGGTCCTGAACCTCCCTTTTTCTGGACCCTAAACAACAAACAGAATGTCACATGTGTATGTACGAATGTGTGCCGTTTTAGTACTATATATATATATATATATATATATATATATATATGTCTTATTGACTGTCTTCAGACGTGTCTGACCTTCCAGACAATATAAATGATAATGATATTTCTCAGATCTTTTGATCTTGACATACACAATACAAGAACCATTATAATGAGCATAATGAGTTAACAGTGAATGTTATTTATACCATGATGATAGTGGATAACTGGCAACCCAAAATTCAAATATAAATACATATATATGGACATGACACTCATAACTGTTTAAAATGTGAACATATGATAGATATAAGTACCAAAAACAAATTTGATTTTGAAAATGGTAAAAAGGTAGATCCGCTTTAGATATGGGAGGGCATCCAAATGGGTTATGAACAAGAATTGGGCGATCTCACGAAAGTCTCTTTGTCATTCAACTATGAAGGATTTATAAAAGTTTGTGCAGCACAAAGCTGATGGGAGAAGTACACTCCTGTGCGAAAGTGAAAGACTTCCCTTAACACATTCGATGACTTCAATGACTTAGAGGGTTTGCCAAGACAGTCAGGGCCTATAGGTAGGACGTCTGTGGTCCCGTATACAGTTTTTTTCTTTTTTTCTTCTTCTTTTTCTTTTTTTCCCTTTTTTCTTTCTTTTTCTTTTTCTTTCTTTCTTTCTTTTTTTTCTTTTTTTTTGGATATTTTAGAAGAGGGTTCATCCAAACCCCTCGAACCCCCCCCCCCCCCAGGCTACGGGCCTGAGACACACATAAGATGTGTATATATATATATATATATAATATATATATTATATGTGTGTGGGTGTATGGGTGACCCTACTAGTCGTTGGTAATGACTGTAGCCTTGACCGACATCTAAACTGAAGGATGTTGAGTGGGCCCAAGCTGTACCTTCATGTCCGGGTGGAAGGTAGGACAATTCAGGATCTAGACTCAGTGAAAAGTTTTTTTGTTTTCTTTTTTTCAACTTAGATCGCTCAAATCAGAGGGTCATGTTCTTAGCCTGCATGCATTTTTTCCTCTTTTTAAACTGTTTTCGACATTAAAAGTGATTAAATCCATTATAACATAAAGATAATTACATAAATGTTTAGTAAATGTTCTAATGTTTTTCATGCAACATGCAAAATACATGTTACTAGAACACATACTTCTAAGTTTCTATAATCATTATCATAGTCGAAAATACATAGACATATAATATTATTTCACTATTCAGGTGCCTAAATGATGATAGGGGGGCCGTCCATAAATGACGTCATGCAGCAGGGAGGGAGGGGGGGTTCATGTTTCCATGACCAAACATGACAAGGGCCGGAGGGCGGGGGTCATGTGGGGCACGACATCATGTTGAACAAAATTTAATTTCAATAGTTTCAGAGAAAAATTGTAGGTTCCATGCAGGATATTGAATGCAGACATTTTTATTTTCAGTTAAAGTGTGGCTCCTAGACAAGGAAATCAATATTTGGGGCCTTTTGGGGCCTTTTGCTCACCTTTTTTCTACTGTTTCTTGATTTGGAGGGGGGAGGGGGTCCACTCCATATGATATCATTTATAGAGGGGGGTCAAGGGTCGCATGACAAAACATGACAAGAGGGGGAGGGGGGGTAAAAAATGGTCAAAAATAGCATGACGTCATTTATGGACGGCCCCTTAGGTTACTAACTTTATTATTCACCTTAACGGGCAGGAAATGTGTATCAAGGTATAAATTGCTCATTTTTAACAAATGTAGAGAGAGAGTGAATGATGGAGGTTTTACGTCATACTGACAGCCAGGGTCATTTTCACGGTGAAAACAAGTTGGGACCAATTCTGTCTTTGGTGATTATATCTATGAGATGAAGATGACAGGACAGGCAAACAGCAGGGGATCACAACCCGGAAATCACTTTTGCTGTACCTCATCCCTTAATGAACCCAGACACTAACCGGGAATTGAACCCAATGAACTGGGAATCAAACCTAAAGAACCACTTGGTCGGTGCTGGGTCCCCCCTATTGTCGCCTTTTATAATCAGCATGGGATATACTGGGGGTCAAAATTCTTTCCAGGGGCACAGCCCCACTCCAGTACCTGACGGGATATCAACAAATGTGTAGACATGGTGCAGATGATGTTAAAGCCGCCAAAAGGGGACTGAGTGCCATCTTTGTGATCAATTCAGAATTCTTATTATCAGTGTTTCATAAACTTTCAGAACACCTTTTTAGTTAAATGTTCATTATGGTATTATATGATCAATTCGGACACAACTTTTATGATATAATGTTCATGATTTCTAAATTTATTTCATAGCCATGTGGTCATGAAGAGCACATGGTGATCCCCAAAAAGTGGTCATGTGTCCAAATTGGCACAAGGTCTATACATGAGTTTCTATTGAATGTACATGGCACGTGTTGGGACCAGCCCTTGTTTGTTGTAGACTCTAGTGTTTGGTCTATTATTAGATGACCCAGGACTTCCTTAACGTCCTGTCCCCTGACCTGCTAATGTAGCATAAAGCAAGGGACCTATATAAGGGGTGTAAATGAGGGGTCCCCATGTGGGATGTTAAATTTAAGAAATGGTCATGTCGCCTTTTTTGAATGTCCCCATGTTGGATGTTAAATTTACAAAATGGTCATGTTGCCTTTTTTGAATGTCCCCATGTTGGATGTTAAATTCACGAAATGGTCATGTTGCCTTGTTGAATGTTCCCATGTCGGATCTTAAATTTACGAAATGGTCATGTTGCCTTTTCGAATGTTCCCATGTCAGATGTTAAATTTACGAAATGGTCATGTTGCCTTGTTGACTGTTCCCATGTCGGATCTTAAATTTATGAAATGGTCATGTCGCCTTGTTGAATGTTCCCATGTCAGATCTTACCTGTATGAAATAGTCATGTCACCTTGTTGAATGTTCCCATGTCAGATCTTAAATTTATGAAATGGTCATGTCGCCTTGTTGAATGTCCCCATGTCGGATCTTAAATTTATGAAATGGTCATGTCGCCTTGTTGAATGTTCCCATGTCGGATCTTAAATTTATGAAATGGTCATGTCGCCTTGTTGAATATTCCCATGTCGGATCTTAAGTTTATGAAATGGTCATGTCGCCTTGTTGAATGTTCCCATGTCGGATGTTAAATTTACGAAATGGTCATGTTGCCTTGTTGACTGTTCCCATGTCGGATGTTAAATTTACAAAATGGTCATGTCGCATTGTCAAATGTCCCCAATCACGTCTCATGGCATGAAACACTATGCATGTCAGACTCAGAAGATTAACGTAAAAATAATACACTGATACTTGTTCAGTTTATTATACATTCATTCGGGTGTACTTCTTCAGATGAATAAACTATCTAAAGATAATTCTCCATTGTGTTTTCAGGTGTTACGGATTCCACTACGCCTGTTCATAGTAACTATATTTTACTCTGCTTCTTGAAGTTATGTTTATATACAAGGCCCATATTTTCGTAACTAATTAGACAAATCAGGGAAATTTTGATAAGGATCTAAAGATCAGCAATTTTGTCTTTTACCAAAATTAATGGTGTTATTGCAAAAGAGTCTGAAGAGGGATTATATTAGGTGTAAAATTTGTTCATGGTAGACAGAATTTCTAATAATGAATAGCCAAATTAGTTATGAAGATATGGGCCCGGGAGGTTTGCATTCTGTGAATTAGTATGACAAATGCATGAATACACAAACTAGTTTGATGGCATGCACAACAGTAATAGGGAAGGATCTGTTTGATTACCATAGATGTATCTGGCATATAACCAATATTGTGGGGGTAGGTGTCATTAGAATTGATCTAACATGCATGCAAATCATACTGCTATGCTTATTAGTGATGTTGCTAGGGTATTTCTAAGATGGCTGCCAAGAACCATGGCAAGCAAATTAATTATTTTGGAAACATGGATTTCCTAAAAATAGACATTCTCAGGTTTCCAAAATTGTTTTCAGATCACTTTTACTCCTTAGAAATGACCTTTCTACATAAGGACCCTCACTAATATATTATATTCATGAACACAGGGTGCTATGTAGCCCAGAACCATAAGTCAGAGAACTATTTAACATGAAAACTATTGCTATACCAGAAAACCATAGACTATTTATATAAGACCACTGTTTAATTTGAAAAATTGATGATAGCTCCCATAGATATTTTTTGTTGGTTTTATGGATATTTTAGCCATATTGTTATTGTATTGTAGGCACTGAAGAAACTCCAGCGTATTTCTCGTGGCTGGTACCCCTGCTTTCAGTCCTAATCGTGGTTGGCGTCATCATTTGTTGTGCAGGGACATGCTGCTACTGTATCAAAAAGAGCAGTGAGAGTAAGTCAACATTCCATGTTCTACCTACAACTACTGCTATTGTGCGCACAGCAGCAAAGTAAGTCTATGTTCTATGTTCTACCTACAACTACTGCTACTGTGTGCGCAGCAGCAAAGTAGTGTACAAGGTAGTCTACATTCGATGTTCTACCTACAACTACTGCTATTGTGCGCACAGCAGCAAAGTAAGTCTACATACTATGTTCTACCTACAACTACTGCTACAGTGTGTGCAGCAGCAAAGATAAGGCCGTATTATACTATACGTCGGCTGGTACACGTTAGGGCATTTTCATACGCGTTTTTGCCAACGCGAATAGCAAACGCGAATCTGGCCATCCAACGCGAAGTATAATATAAGATATATATATAATTCTAAATTCCGATGCGAAATAATTGCCCAACGTGATCCAAAACGCGTAGTATATATTTCGCGTTGGGTCCGATGCTTAGTGTAATATAAACCAAATGTGAAGTGTTCACGTTGGGCAAAACCAGCAAAGCGAACACGGATCCGACGCATAGTATAATTAGGGCTTAAGTCTACATTCTATGTTCTACCTACAACTACTGCTACTGTGTGCACAGCAGCAAAGTAAGTCTACACTCTATGTTCTACCTACAACTACTGCTACTGTGTGAGCAGCACCAAAGTAATCTACATACTATGTTCTACCTACAACTACTGCTACTGTGTGCACAGCAGCAAAGTAAGTCTATATTCTATGTTCTACCTACAACTACTGCTACTGTGTGTGCAGCAGCAAAGTAAGTCTATATTCTATGTTCTACCTACAACTACTGCTACTGTGTGTGCAGTAGCAATGAAAGTCTGCATTCTATAAGAGTAAGTCTACATTCCATGTTCTACCTAAAACTACTGCTACTGTGTGCACAGTAGCAACGAAAGAAAGTCTACATTCCATCAGTCTTTCATGTAATGACCCATGTGCAGCTCCCCCGGCCAAGTTCAACTGATGACCCCTTTTTTTTGGTTTATAGGCTAGTTTTAAGCAAGTTTGAAGAGTAGAATCTTTTGTATGCATAAGTTTTCTTTAAAATCTGGACTTCATAATGGACCTTTTGTCATGCTGGAAATGCACAATATACTATTAATTTCTGCTAGATGCTGTTTTTGTTAGTTGCCCACACCATAACACTATTATTAATCACTTTAGAATGATTGTGACAGCGTTATTATAATTATTTTTTTAAATTGAAATTCCCCAAAGCAACTTCATTTACCAGTTTTTGTTTATTCATCAGGTAAGACAGTATTAGCTAATAGGTTTCCATTTTGACCATTACACTTTTATTGCATTTTTTAGTATTAAATATACATAACTTTCATTTTGAAAGGTTAAAGACAAATTTGATTAGTTGATCTATAAGGGCAAGATTGCCTTTAACTATTATCTTCCTTATCCTTAATAGCTATTGGAATTAAGTGTCACTCCCTTCTTTCCTGTCAGTTGTGCTCTGAAGTAGTGCTGCCTTTAAGTGAGTAACTCACTTGTAAAAATGATTTGTCAGTTTATTAGTTCTCCTACTTAAAGCTGTCACAATTCCAGTTCAGTTTAAGTACAAAGTCTCGACAGTTCCTCTCAGTTCACATGGACTTTTCATACACTTATTCACAATGTTAGCGCTCCCATAGTATTTGGCCATTCTCTCCAACATTGTCAAGTTCTTATTCAAAATGAGTAGGCAGTGCCCGAGACTGCATTACATTGAAGTACTCTAGTTTTGTGGTAGTATTACTTTCTGATTTCAGTTGTTGAGGGGAGTAATGAAACGTTGAAGATAGGAGTTATTGTTGATACTGTATTTCTTCAGTCTCAGGTTTTGAACCATGTGCAATAGCCCTGGCTCTTACGCAAAGAACATTTGTCTTCCTTGGTGTTCAGACTCCCACTCCCCAGAGGAGTATTTATTCCCTGGCTCTATAATGCAGGGCCCTGATTGGTCAGTCAAGGTACAGGTAGCAGGTGGCTCCACCTGGACCTGGACCTTAATTAAAACCCATGAGGGTTAAGACAAAGACAGGTGGTAGCTAACAATGCCTAAACCTGAACTATTGTAAAACCTTACATAACTGTGTAGCATTATTATTTGATAATGCATATATATTGTGAGTATTACCATACTGATGACTATAATCATAATATTATTTATTACATTTGAAGATAAGGTTTTTTATTGTATAGATATGTCCTACCCGGTTTTTTTAAGTATGACAAGATGTACATTCTGCCTGGCTGGGTACTCAGACCAGGATTACATAGTGTGGCCCTATGTTATTACAGATGATACACCTAAACCAGCAGCAATACTGCTCTTATCCACTCTAATAACTGTGGCCCCTATACTTCGCAAACACTGAAAACACAGAGTTGTCAAAAGTGGTGCCAAAAACGACAACCCAAGGTTTCTGTGTCTTTTATACAAAAAAATCTTATTTATGAATAGTTTCATGTTGTAGATATCATAGTCCATAACGATGGCTTCCTATTATGTTATTACTAGTTATTAGGTATGGCCATTACACATAGGAGGCCTATGAGTTGTATGTTGTTTGACACCATTCACTTACAACACTTTGTCATAGACGGAGGCCATGACAACCTTGGGCTGTCGTTTTAGGCACCATTCACTTACAAACCTAGGGTTGTCAGGCAGGACTTTTGAGTCTCATTTTGTTCTGTGACAACCCTATGACAACCAGATTTTCATTTTTGCTTCTCTGATGACCTTTTTGGCCCAAAGTAGTCGGGAGAAAGTGACAACCTTTGGGTTGTCATCCAGCCTCAAAATTCACAATGACAACCCTATGACCACCCCTGAATTGTCATAGGATTGTCACAAGGTTGTCACACAGCATCAATGGCCTGAAATGAGCCCTGCTCTACCCCCAAAAGTCACCTATGACAACCCAAAAGTCACCTATGACAACCCTCTGACAACTTTAAAGTGGCTCTCGGACGACTATGTGTTTTCAGTGAAGTGCTTCCACATAGTAACCTGAACATTAGTACATGTACTTGTCAAGCTATGTAGAGGCAGATCCAGGGGTGGGGGAATCCAGGGGGTCCTGACCTCCCCCCCCCCCCACCCTTTTGGTGGGGACTTAAACTCGCCAAAGAGAAAAAACACCGTGCTCATGTGTTAGAATGGACACCATTTTAGTACTTAGCCTATCTGTGGACCCCCCAAACTTCTTGAAATCCTGTATCTGCCCCTGTTATGAAATCCCTTCTATTTTTCAGTCCCTGATACACCCCGTCCACCGGTTCAGGACACCTCAGTAGCCATAGCCATGCCTGCTGCCACCATCACCCCCAGTTACCCACCTCCAGCCTACACCGTCAGGTAGGAGAAATACCTATAAATCCACCCCCTTGTAAAGATATCCTATTTTTCCATGTGTTTTCTACTATAGTTTGAGTTGGGTTACATGTGTATTTTAAAATACTGTTTTACATTATTCATGTATTCATTTTTATATGATATAAATAATTTGTAGTTGAGAGACTAGTGTGTTGGCCAGCTGTAAGGGTTCTTCCTCCAGGTTTGTTTGTGTCTAAATATATGCTTCCTGATTAACCCACAGCTGGTCAGGCTACTCTCTCCCTGGATTCACATGTGCATAAAGCAGTATTCATCCAGCCTCTGAAGAGTACAGACCTGTTTCAGACTTTCTCATTTACACCCTCATCTCATGGGTCCAGTATGGGCACACATCATCATCAACATGTAGTTTTTTACCCTGTTATGAAAGGTTATGTAATCCCCCATGGCTGCACCAGGGGGAAGCAAGGGGAGATGTGCATGAAGTGATTTGTCGTTATCAAGCCTTTCCTGGTTTTCACTGTTGAACTGAAGAAGAAAATCCCCTATTGTTTGTCTTGGGTCAGTGATTGTTTATGGGGCAATTCGTAAGAAAATTGAAAAAAAAAGAAGAAAAAAAAAAAAGGTTGGGGGGGCATAGCCCCCAATTTCTAACCAATATTTACAATAGTTATTCAACAAAATCCATTAATCAAATCAATATTCTAATCTGGAAAATATTTTTGAAATTCTTGTATACACTTTGACCGGCACTGCCACCCGACCCTAATCCCTGGGTGTTGTGTTAGGTTGGCCAGTGGATGGCAGCCATCAATAATCTAAATATAGTAAAACCCCTAATGTAAGGCACACCTTATATAAGGGTTCATCTAAAAAAATGATAGCCCATCAGGCCTCAGATGCTGCTTTTTCGCACTTCTATACTTCATACTAAGAAATAAATCCAAATGGAAACTGGAAAAAACAGTAAAAAAGTGTAGTATCATAGTTCCATGAAACACACACATAGATCTATATAATAAAATGGATTCTTAATATCATCATATTGCATTATGTTGGACTGTATTATTTCAAGAATGTTCCCATTTTCATAATTACATGATATTATTCTATCATACCAGGCTCCAAAGTTATGGAATGCCCTCCCTGAAAATATACAAAAGATCCCAGACTATCATGCTTTTAAGACCCAACTGGTAAAGCGCAAGCCTATCAAAACAAAAACAAAATCAAACACAACAAACCCAAAACACCCTCTCAAAAAACAGAAACAAAAACAAAAACCAAAGGCCTAAATTTGGATAAATCCAGTGCTATCCACCCATGATAGTTTACCCCAAACTAGCTGCCCTTCATTATATGTCACAGCCTTTCCCCAGACTCGATTACTCATACTCCATCTCATTCCATCTCATACTTCACCTTTTTATTCCTTGTACATACTTGCTCGTCAACTCTAATTAACTTACCTCAGGGTTAAAATCGAAGTCTGTCTATCGAAAACAAACATTGTATATTTGTTCTATTAACGTTTTATTGTTAATTTAGTTTTAGTTAACATTACCGTAAAAATAAGTAAGGCCTGAGACTGGCAATCACTGGAAGACTGGCTAGTATCAAACTGCCGAAGTGTTGTTTGTGCTTTTGAGAAGAAAAAAATTCAAAAAAAATTCATTAGATTTCAAAGATAAGGGACTTTAGTATCTAGATATGTCCTACCCATATTTAGGTATGACCTTTTCATGTGTAACATTACCTGCAGATGTCTAGCAATTAATCAGATTTGTTAATAACCAATTTAAACTTATCAGAATGAACGTGTGAAACATTGACAATTATACATAATACCCACTGACTTTGCAGATCAGCGAGACACGGTCAGAGAACAAATTCCATGATACCAGGTGAGTTGTTATCACTCGTATGGCCAACGAGCAGTGCATACAGGGTGGAGGGTGCCCAGCCAAGTTGCTAGGTAACAGGGACCATATCTTCGTAACTGATTTTAGTGATTAGGTTCATCAGGCAAAATTTGATAGTGTCTCATTCATATTTATACTGTTTGTAAATCAAAGTAACTACACCTAACAATTCCTTTTTTTAGGTTATTTTAAAATGACAGAATTTCTTTGGATGAAAAGACAGAATCAGGTAATATGAGACACTAATAAAATTTTACCTGATTAGCCTAATCACTAAAATCAGTTACAAAGATATGGACCCAGAAATGCTCTGCAACCATATTATTTCTGTCAGTCTGTTACTTACTAAGATGGCACGTAACAATTACGTTATTGATGGTTAGGTTGAAACCTCTCCAAATCACAATGTCATCTTAACATTACTTTTTGGTGAGGTTAGGACAAAACCTAAACAGAATGTTATAAAAACATTCTGTTTAGGTTGAAGAAAGTAACCAGAATGTTATAATAACGCCCAGTGCAACATCACAACAGTACGTTGCAGCAACGTTATTGGGAGCCATCAAAATAATGTAACAAGAACCAATATGCAAACAAACAGAACATAGCTGCAACATTATAATAATGTCACATGCTTGGCTGGGTTTATTGTACTGAAGCATATTACATTACCACTAGGCAGCAAATTACAGGCAAAGCATGGATACACAGATAAGATTTATACATAATTGTTTCTCAAACAATAAAACATAGTTCTAAGACGCTTGGGTGTTATCATGATGTGGTTAAACAACCCATAGGGATCTATGAACGTAGGGCATCACCCTTGGTTCGTGACGGCAACCCTCAGATGCCACCCATGGTTTTTCTTATGTTAGCTTCTGCATATATTTAGTATTATCTACGTTTGTAAGAAATATATTCCTAGCAGATTGGTATTAATAAAGCAACTGTTTATATAATTATTTTCAACATTTATTCCTGTCGACAAAATTAGTCCAAATTAAACTGCAGGTACAGTGTCTATCTGCTATCAGCGGTAGGGAGAATTGACTAGGTCTTTCATTCAATACAATTTCTAATTCAAATAATATTATTCATGATAAACTGACAACCTTGACTATTCCTCCTATTTAGGTGTCCAAGAACTGCGTCAGAAAATTCAGTCACTTTTCAAAAAACATACCGCTTATTTGACGGCGAAACTGGGTAAGTGTACGAATGAATGATTTCTTTCTTTTTTTATTTTGGGTTTAAGTAGGCTCGGCATTGCTGATATTCCACCTGGTACCACTTTATGGTAGGCCTTGGTACCACTCGTTGACATTGGTACTGCATGGGTTCGAGTCCCATGCAGTGCCACATAGAAAAAAGGACATTTGGATGACTCCTGCACGGAATTATGCCCACATGGTCCACAGGACTGCAGTGGAAGATCATTTATCAAAGTGAACTCAGCCTGTATAAAAAAACAAACTAAATATTTAAATATTTGAATATAAAATATGGTAATATCAAAATAAAAAAAAAAAAATATAATAATAGAAAATATAGAAAAACATATAAAAATAATAATGAAATAATAAAATAAAATACAAAAATATTTAAATATTTAAAAATATTATTAAAACATTTAATTATATATATATATAAAAAAAGACATACAGAACATTGTCTTGGTGCAGGGGAAGGACAGAATACACTAATTACAAACAATGATACCCAATATTATGAATGATGCATGATTATGAGATGGGGTGATCTGTTTTTCTGATTTGCCAAATTTCAATTCGTGCCACCACGGATAGCCACATTTTTGTGTGTTACCTGCAGGTTAGCCTAGATCAGGATGCATGCTGGGTAATATGTCAACAAATTACAAGGCTTTAACATAGATATATTCATTAATCTTATCATTATTTGTTCTTGAATATGGTTAAAAGTTAGTTATCATTATTTTTTAATTTGTAAACATATACATTCAATATTTCCTAAGCTGTTTGAAAATATTTTCATTATAGATGGAAATATAAGAATTTTTGGATGATTTCCCTATGTGTTTGTCGACGGAATTGGCTCAAATTATATGCCTAAAATACTGTATATCAGCTATCCGTGGTTGGGGGAATTAATTACTCTCTTGTAGAGATTTGAAATTGATTGCCCTTCTTTAATTTGAGAAATAAGCTGAAAGATTGCACTGAAGTCCAGTGCAAAAGAATTATTATATTCTTTGGAAATTAATATTATCTGTTGTAAACTCGCCGGTACAGGCAAGAGTGCATAGTGAATCAAGTGATGCTAGTATGTGAGCTAGGCGCCGAGCGGCGCCACTGTCCTGTGGCCTGGGTATAGTGTATGGGGTTGTCGTGGATGATGACGCCCTCACACGGAAAAGATTGTAACTGAGATAGTTTGCTCTTCTACAGGTATGCACAGGTACGAAAGGGACACTAGTGCAATAAGAAAGACTGTTAGGGAGCGTTATGATTTCGGTGTACAAAATGCCCAGCTTAAGAGAATACTATAGGATAAAGGGTCTTGTCATCTACGATAGCTTTTATGCAGAATTAGAATTAGAATTAGTTTAATGTAAGTGAGAATGAAAAGTATGAAAGATAGAGAGAACACTATTATAGGTGTTAGAGTATATGCGTATAGCGCCAAGCCTTTGGCTGGCACTATATAAGCAGTATGAGACTTAGGATAGATGAGCAGACCAATATAGACTTCGATCAGAACACATGGGAGCAATAGTCTAACAAACGGATCATAACGGGTAGTGCTGAGACTGTAGTAACAGCTACAATAAGGTGATAGTCAGGATTGGGACAGCTTAGGCTTAGCCTTACGGACGTGGTACTGGACTTGACGGAGACTCTACCAATGGTCTCCGGCACTGGTAGACGGGAAGCGACTCTCCCAACAGTCGCTGAGTGTGTGGACCTCGAAAGGGGAAGCTCATCCATAGCTATACCTGGTTGGAACATTACTGATGTTGTTAGCATTGTGAGATGGACGGCATGTATTGTATGGATGGAAAGACTATGTACTTGTGTCTTCAGACTGTCTACATGGATATAATAAAAATTACCTCTTGCCAAGCACGTGTTCTTTGTATAGGAATGAGCCCCTTTACATAGAATCTCTACCACTGAAGAACAGACTGGATTAAGAACAAGAGCTAGCTTATCGACGAACCATAATGAAGAACTCCCCTAATTTAAATAGTAATCATTTATTTACACTTCTTTAAGTAGTAAAACGTAAATGACTTGCAACAAACATCATGCAGTCTAACGAACGATTCAACATGTTTATACAAGATACAAACAAATAAGAACTATATCAGTGAAACATCATTGGAATTAACAAAAGATAAAGTAACACCAGTCTAGCTCAAGATTTCAAAAGAAAAAACAGTTGAATGTTTCAGTATAAGTAATTTGATTGATGAATTTGCTATGTTTGAAAGAGTATTATATATGTCTGGAATGAAGAATTGGTGTTACATTGCATATCAATTTTCTTTTGCCTTTGTAGTGGTTATTAGGGTTAAACAGAAACATGTTACACACCACTAGCAATGTTTCACTATTATCTCTCAAATGATATGTAGGAAGAATGGTTTCATACCATATTCTCAGAGAATATCAAGCAAATCAAAATCTATGAATGGAATAGTGTTAAGAATGATTTCCTTTTACATTTCAGAGTATTCCGAGTTACGACTGTACTTAGTGTCGGAAGACATCTTTACACGTGTCAAATATGAGGAGATTGATGTAGGTTCACACTCATGTTTTTTTTGTGTATCATAATCACAACTTCACATACATTAGTGTTGTGTTCTTCCAGTCGGTGTAAAGTAATGTTAACATAGAGATAAGTTAAGATGTAAATTAGAACAAGAAGGACCGCACAAAACACAATTTGCAATTATCATGAATATAACCATGACTTTATGAAAATTAAATTATTTTCCACATTAACAGTTTTATACAATTTTGGAAAAGTTATCGCAAATTCTAATTCATGTATATTGGAGCTAGTTTATTCAATTGGAATTCTGTTTTTTTCTAATGAAACAATGCTAGAATATCCAATTGCTCATATCTCTGGTTCTAATTGGAATTTTTGGAAAATTCTCTAACTTCTTGGAAGCTAAAAATCAGCTCTTTAAATGGCAAAATTAAAGATATGACAATTGTCTTAAGATTACACTGAAATTCCCTACAGTAGGTATCCAATGATGAATGCTAATCAAATATTTGTTCATCCATACAGAGCAAGCCTACCAACAAAAACAAAATCGAGGAGATTATTGTGTCGCTTCGAAACCGTCCTGACAGGATCTACATCAAGTTTGCGCATGCCCTGATAGAGACAGACCAAGGCCACCACTTGTTGCACATCGGGCTCACCAAGGAGGACTTGGAGATGATTCAGGTTCTGATGGTGTCGATTCGAGAGCAAGATGAATAGGAGTCATGGAGGATAGAGATGATTCAGGTTCTATTGGTGTCGATTCAATCAACAGATGTATAGGAGTCATGGAGGATGGAAATGATTCAGGTTCTAATGGTGTTGATTCGATCGACAGATGTATAGGAGTCATGGAGGATGGAGATGATTCAGGTTCTAATGGTGTTGATTCAATCGACAGACGTATAGGAGTCATGGAGGATGGATATGATTCAGGTTCTGATGGTATCGATTCGAGAGCAAGATGAATAGGAGTCATGGAGGATAGAGATGATTTAGGTTCTAATGGTGTCGATTCAATCAACAGATGTATAGGAGTCATGGAGGATGGAAATGATTCAGGTTCTAATGGTGTTGATTCGATCGACAGATGTATAGGAGTCATAGAGGATGGAGATGATTCAGGTTCTGATGGTGTCGATTCGATCGACAGACGTATAGGAGTCATGGAGGATGGATATGATTCAGGTTCTGATGGTATCAATTCGAGAGCAAGATGTATAGCAGTCATGGAGGATGGAGATGATTCAGGTTCTGATGGTATCGATTCGAGAGCAAGATGTATAGGAGTCATGGAGTATGGAGATGATTCAGGTATTAGTGGTTTCGATTCAATCAACAGATGTATAGGAGTCATGGAGGATGGAGATGATTCAGGTTCTAATGGTGTTGATTTTATCGACAGATGTATAGAAATCATGGAAGATGGAGATTCAGGTCCTGATGGTGTTGATTCGATCGACAGACGTATAGGAGTCATGGAGGATGGAGATGATTCAGGTTCTAATGGTGTGGATGCGATCGACAGATGTATAGGAGTCATGGAGGATAGCGATGATTCAGGTTCTGATGGTATCGATTCAAGAGCAAGACGTACAGGAGTCATGGAGGATGGAGATTCAGGTCCTGATGGTGTTGATTCGATCAACAGATGTATAGGAGTCATGGAGGATGGAGATGATTCAGGTTCTGATGGTATCGATTTGAGAGCAAGACGTATAGGAGTCATGGAGGATAGCGATGATTCAGGTTCTGATGGTATCGATTCAAGAGCAAGACGTATAGGAGTCATGGAGGATGGAGATGATTCAGGTTCTGATGGTATCGATTCGAGAGCAAGACATATAGGAGTCATGGAGGGTGGAGATAATTCAGGTTCTGATGGTGTCGATTCGATCGACAGATGTATAGGAGTCAGGGAGGAGCTTATCATACTGGTGCAGTTTAGGAAATAATATCTCATCTCCGCTTTATATGGTGGAATTATTTGACATTATAATTTACTTGAAGAAATTAACCCAATAAAGTTGCCATTAAAAATGTATTCTTTCTTGGAGAAAACCAACAGTACCATATGAGTGCATGCTGAATAGCCTGTAATAATATGGAAATATATAAACAACTTCTGGTATTTCCATGAAGCCCACGTGCTATGGAATTTCTATGGATTCTTGATTTGGCAGATAGCAACATACCGTTTTAACTAAAGTTCCTTTCAAAAAAGGCAACGCAACCAGTCTGTGGATATGTAGTGCAAATATATACACATGTGTATTGGGGGGGACTTAGTTAAGAAGAGGGGCCAGTGAAATTTTAATTTTGTAAAATTCTCATTTCATACAGTAGATATGATGATAAAATGTGAGTATAAAACAATTTTATAACTTTAAATTGATATATTGCTTAGAAAATCTTGTCTTTATATCAGATATCACATTGAACTCTCTGCACACCTTACAAAGGACGTCTGTGTGTGACGTCACACAAATGACAGTTATATTCAAATTTTAAATTTCTAAATTCCATAAAAAACATAATTTTTCACATTTTCTTTCGTGAATCATTCAATTGGGTGATTTTAATCTCTTTTAGACTTTAAAATAATATTTAATAAATAGTTTATTGCATTTTTTTCAGTTTTAGAATTTTTCAACTGTTCTGCTTGTGACGTCACACACAGAAAAATGCTCTGTGTAAGGTGTTCCAGGTGCATTCAGGAACCAGTCCCTAAAAGTCAGAAAAACACACATAAAAGAGAAACTATTAGGAATAATGATATAAAACTTGGCATGAACGCTCCCTGGATAGTAAGGATCATGAAAATGTATTGTTTTATATTCACTGGCCCCTCCCTTTAAGTCGGCATTGAACTGAATTTGGTGCTATCAATGAATACAGCAAAATTTACATAGTTCAAATATCATATTTCCTAATCTAGTGCAAAACGTGCAAAAATAGCCAAGTTCGATTGTGCATCTCTGATTAAAGAATATCATAACTAACATTTTTCATTTGATTAATGTTTATTCACACAAACATTTGTACAAACGGTACAGTATTTACAAGTATAGACATAATAGCGAATTGGGCCAGATATTATCTGGTCAAATTCAAGTCCCTGATGTCGCCATTTCTGAATAGTGAGAACAATTCATGTAAATGCCACCCAGAGGTGCTGAATCTTCTTTTCTGCCAGGAAATCGTTAACATGCATAGTCTATATGCTTTGTTTCTAAACATATTTTTGGTTCTAAAACCATTGTGAAATTCCAATTTTCATTACATGTGTCTAAGTAAAAAGAAAATTAAATCAACCCAACTTTCCTAATTTCATCAACCAACGACAATTTTACTTAAAGATGCAACTTTTTTTTGGTCAGTAGTGCCCCCTGGTGGTCCATCTCCCCCTGGTGGCCCACCACGTGAACTAAGGTTGCCTTGGCGACCCTTTCCTGCCTCTCCATGCGCCTGCGCCGTTTGGGGTGCACGGACCCATTAAACGACAAGGTGTTGTACGACCTCACCCGCTTGTTGGCCATCCACTTCTTCACCTGTGACGTGGTGACGTCACCGGCGCGGGCCAGCGTCTCGATGACGTCACGGTCGGGGTAGGGGTGGTCGAAGTGGGCCCGGTACCACGACTCCATTAAGGACACGGCCGTCGGGCTCAGCTTCCCCGGGCGGCGGGCAGGGGGCGCCAGGGGAGGGGTGGTGGGTTTTGTATGGGAGGAGGGCGGGCTGGGGTTTTGGGTTTTACATGGAGTGCTTTTTTGGTTTTTGACAGGGACAGGGACATCAGTACTGGCATGGATAGGAATGTAAGTGGTGTTTGTATCCGGAATGTTGGATGTAGAGGATCTTGTGTTTTTCGGGGTATAGGGGGGCGCACATGTAGATGTTTGAGTCGGGTTAGTCGCGCCTAGTTGAGCTGGAGGTTCGTAGGCCATGTTAGTACACAGTGGGATGTAGGTGTTATTTGTGGAGGAGGTGGAGGTGTGAATGTTGCTGTAGGTGTGACCAGGAGTGTGACAGGGGCTGTGGGGAGGGATCAGGCCGTGCGCCGACCGCACCAACACATCCTGACCACTCTGGTAACGGCTGCTCCCTGACTCCGCCATCCCTTTTGCAGTCTGATCGGGGAGCCTTGGTAGATAGTGGGAGTGGGGATGGTGGAATTCTCCCTGGAGTCCATGAGGGTTGAAGTTTAGCCCTAATTCTGATGATAACGTTTGAAGATAATAATGATAATCCGCGGTTTGGTTGTTGTAGTCTGGCAATACTCTGAGGTAGTGTTGAACGTTCATAATGTATTCTTGTGATTGCTGGTAGGTTGGGTAGTGCGACAGAAACGCCCGACCCCCTGGGAAAGTATCAGTTGGGTGGAGGAGGTTATCCGGCGAGTGGCGGGAAAACGAGGCTTGTCCCGGCTCAGTGGCTCCCCCTGGATGTAGCGGCGCGCGCCCCACCTGGTGAGCGTTTTCAGAAGTACACCCGTTCACAAACCACAAGGCCCGCGCCGCATTTGGAACCTGGACTCCGGAAGAACAACTCTGAGGACAATTCTGTGCTGTTCTCATTGAGTTACTGGATCCTATGCTTCTCGTGGAGGGACTACTTTCCCAGGGGCGGAAGAATCCTCTGGCGGGCTTGTGTTGTGAGGCGGTGGCCCCAGGGGGCGCGGGGGTGCTGGAGGCCAGAGGCCGGCCCATGGGGCAGGGAGGGGGGGACGCAGAGGACACGTCTGGAAAAAAGCATGAATTATGTCGTAATTTCTAAGTAAAAAACAAACAAACAAACACGAGTTGGTGGGGGGGGGGGGGCGCACCCTCCAGGCCGCACCCTCCCGGGGCAGGAATTTTACATTAAAAAATAATAGGGGGCATGTTCAATAAGGGGCATGCTAACCTCCCTCCTTAATCTGCACCTCAGATAAAGGTGTCTGGACGTGCTTTTATCTTCCAAGTATCCAAAAATGATATGGCATATTATTATAAGCCTATACGCTAAAGGACAGAATTGCTGATGGTCGCCTATCCAATTTGGAAGAGAAATCAATTCAAAAGATGGGCCTAGCTGAAAAAGTGAGGAGAAAAAAGCCCTTACCATTGCACCGTTTTTAAATTGACAAGAACAAAAGATAGGGAAATGTGACATATCCATTTCTTAAAAATCGACATGCAACTTAGCTCCCCCCGCCCCCCTACTGTCGGTGATTCTGTACACTGATCCCTCGGAAGCTCCCCCTACCTAGCCCTCCTGCTCCAGCGCCCAGATACTATATATATTATGTTGTAGGTACAATGGAGATTTTTAAAAAAAATCAATGGGAAGAGGTATTTGTAATGCACTCACCTGCCAACTGTTCCATCTGAGTTCCGGTATTTTCTATAACTGTGTCGAAATGCTCTTCTATGCCCATGGGGTTCATAGGTACCACCATACTACCAAATTACTTTCACTCTAAAGTGGAATTTTCTTTTCCAGTTTGCAAAACAGTCAGCAAGCATTTACCGGGATTCAAGAATAACATCAATGACCTTGAGGCAGTCCTTATCCTGAAGTCCTGGGAAATAACTTTAACACCCTTAAACAGCGGTGACCTTGAGAAGGTCCTTGACCGTAGTCCTGAGTTATAACAGTAGTGACCTTAGGAAGTCCTTGGCCGGAGGTCAAGAGTATCAATCACATCGAGGAAGTACTTTGTAGAAATCCTATTTACAAAGAAGTGAATATGGGAGAAGATGCGCGGAAGTCCTTTCCAAAGACCACGACCAGAATGACTTCTTCCCTCCCCGGGGGTAGGCCTTGGTAGATAACGTACTCACCATGGTGTCAACCCCTGGGGCAGGAGTCGCTCAGGGACACTCTGCCCCACGCCATGCACCATCCCTTACCGCCCTGTAGCACCGTGAGCTGACCGGGGCGCCGCGGTAGAGAATGGTGTTCAGGGCCACTCTGTACCCGACCTGGCACCTACATTTCGCGCTGTGTCTTTGGGTGAGGTGGCGGGGGCGCCGCGGTAGGGAATGGTGCGTGGCATGAGTCGCTCAAGTTGCGAGTCTTTGGAGAGAAACCTCAACTAAGCACGGCATGAGCTGCTCCTGGCGGGAGTGGGTCTGCGGGTGAGTGGATCAGTCCATGTATGATACAGTCCGTATCCAGGAATTTCTGTGGGAGGGTTACCACATCCAAAAAGTGGACCTTTTTTTACACTAAAGGAATTCAAAATGCAGGAAAAGGATATAGAGCCAAAAAGAAGTGTTGTTGCAAACCCCACGTCACCCCCCCCCCCCCCATAAGGGAGCCATCCATAAATGACATCATGCAGCAGTTGGGCGGGGGGGGGGGGGGGGAGGTTCATGCTTCCATGACAAAACATGACAAGGAGAAGGGGCGTCATGTGATGCATGACACCATGTTGAAATATTTCCAATTTAAAAAGATTCAGAGGAAAATTGTTGGTACTTCCAGTCACAATTTTCAAGGCTAAAAACTAATTTCAAGTGAGATAGATGACTTTCCTAAGGGTCTATCTGGCTGCTAAGCAAGAATATCCAGGGGTATCACTTAAGACCTAGGGTAAGGGCTTTGGGTCCCTGATTTTAACCATCCCCTTATACTCTATCTGCAATAGAGGGGGGGGGGTATTCTTGGCATGATGTCATTTCTAGAGGGGTGGTCGATTACAGAAAGATGTATAGCAATCGTTCGTAAATTTCTTCAGTTTCCTTAGTTGTTGTTGTTGGTCGTTTAAAAAACAAACAAAATTAGCATAAATTATCCCGCAGGTGCCTGAATTACTGTAGACCAGCTTATCTGTGGTAGGAAGAATGAGCTTCACATTAGTTGCCCAGCTAAGAGTGTGACGCTATTATATTGCAGTGACGTCCTGTTTCTTTCTGTTGAGGTTCTTGTGCTGTATTATGATGGCTCCCAATAACATTGTAGCAAGCGTAGCACCGCTGCGTAGTAAAATTTCAATAAAAATACTTAAGCACAATTCAAAATTAGATTCTTACAAATCAAGAAAATCTCAAAGAAAAGACGGATATAAAATGTTTAATTCTTCACTGATTGCGGTTGTCAGGACACCAAAATAGCACTTTTTCAGAGAGCGACTTTTTGGGAAACCCCGTTTTTATATAGCCTTCATGAACAATCTGTTTCCCAAAACAGGATTTACTCTCAATGAGATATTGAAAGACAAATGTGCTATAAAATAGACAACCTACTTTTACCCTGTTTTACATTAATATCACTTAACTTTAACTCTTTTAACTCTACCAAAGTATAATGACCTTTAACGAACGAATTCTTCATAACATAATTATATCTTCGACCTTTTCCAGACATGGTCAAATGACCAAGTTTTGGCGATTGCCATGTGGTTATCAAATTCAATTGAATAAATAAAAGACAAATTGAAATAGATAAAAGATGGAAAAATCGGAAATAATAAAAGAAAACGCATATATAAAATACATGTAATCATTTTCAAGTTAATCTGCTGCTTGCTTTAATTATAAGAGATGCCACAAGAGAACGATGAAAAAGTTTGAAAATTAGGAAACACTTATTTCATAGCAGCTTTGGAACATATCTAAAGAGTTAAAACACAACAAGATAACATTTGTTAGTGACTGAACATTTTATTGAAGTCTTGTCGACCATTACTCATCGTGGAGTCTGACATAGAGACAGCGGCTGCCTTTACACAAGCACGAGCATCGAGAGACTCACAGCAAATAAACAAAGAATGGACTACGGAGAGAATGGTCAGAACTGTGTCATCTGTACATACTAAGCAAAGCAAATTTACAAAGGTACAGGGCTAGCTATATATTATTAATTCCAAGCTTTATTGGCAGAAGTTATTGCATATTGAATTGTACAATTTACAAATTTGAATTTCGATGAAATAAATATCAATGATTGTGGATTGTCTTAGGGAATATCACTTTCGAGTCAACTAATATTTCTAAATGTCCCTTGTCCTATTATACAAGCAGCACTGGTAATAACAGTTTTATTTTCTCAACGACATCAGATATTGATGTAGGGATATATCAAAGTAAATTCTCTTGATTACTTCATTTCACATTTTGTATTTCTATACACACATAATTGTTTAACCATTTCAATGAATACCATTGATCATGAATGAAGACAAAAAATGAATGGTTGTGGATTTTCTAAAACTTCTGACACAGTTTAGAGCACTTAATCAGTACATTTCTATGTACAACAGACATTTTGACAAGGAGCGACTATATATACAGTTTACACGATACACAGGCGCATGTGACTGTAACACGTAAGTAAGGCAACCAATTGTACTGAACATGGAATGAAAATCAACCATTTCTATTGGGAATGTTATTTACTATTAACACTTGACCCTCTACTGAGACCAAATATCAAATAAAGTGCTCTTTGAATCAAATATTTGAAAATAAATAAGTTGTCTAAATGTAGACTTATAAATAAATATAATTCACACATGATTCTGTATTTCTCAAAATACATTAGTGAAGCATTTTAGCATTACTAAATCTCAATTCAAATGTTTTCCCCAAAGTCATCAAACGATCAGTTTAACACACAAGTAAGATTTTAATAACTGCCTAAGAAAATACTTTCCAAAAAGATTTTAAGATAGTTATTCCTCTTGAGTGAGTTCAGGACTCATGCCACATTTCCTCACTCAATGACTTTTACATGACAATTTTCATTTTTCACTTAAAACTGTGTGCTAAACTCCAGAATCTATCCTTGTTAGATTAAAGAATAAAACTACAGGTATGACATAAACAGCTTGTATTACTGAACATATACATATATGTACACCACAGACAAACTGAGGCACTTTTAAAATTACATCCCAGAACCCTAGACATAATCAAGCGAGAAAAAAATGTTCCCGCAAACATTGCACATCCCATAACTCAAGTTCAAAGTCAAATGCACACATGGGTTTATTTGGGGCAGTGCTTGTAACCATCTGTTTACACTGACTTTATCATATTATCTCATTAGAAATGCAATGATTTTATTTGAATTCAGACATCTACCAATAAGTTTATGTGGAAGCAGCTAATCAACATTTTCTTAAAAGACAATTGATATTTCAGTATTGTTTATCAAAGTTTAATCTGTATGGGTTTTTTTCCACAAGAAAGCACACAGTAATTACTTCTTTTCAAGTTAAACTTAATACAAAATAATCTCAGACGAATCTTTCATTTGGATGTAATACAATCTCAGTGCAAACCTATTTCAAATAATAAAAACAATCTGCGCAAGAAAATCATCAAAATGGAACACATCAATTCACTATTTAAGTGACTTTTTTTAAAACACGACATAAAATATAGACGACAATACTTCCTTTACAGAAAAAGTATGCTGCTGTGTTGCATAGCAAAAATATCACCATAAAAAGTAAAATGCTGCAAACCTTTACATATTATGTAACCCTGTACAAAATTGTACCCATTGACCACTGGCTTCACCATAAAAAAGACACTAAATCCTGACTTGCTACAATTGGGTGCTAAGATTATCATACAGCATGTTTTTCAGATAGCAGACTGAACCTACTGCAGTAAATGCTTAGTTAACCATTGAGGTACTCATTTTTTACAATGAAGAAAAGTGATCACCCTTACAAGAGGTGAAAAGTCCTTTAAAAAGCTGTTTAACAAATCAGCAACCAAATGGACTGGCTTGTAACAGCCTATTTTGCTGGTTCTTGGTATGGCCTGAAGTAAGTTCAGTGTGTAGACTGTAACATGTGAAAGGACATCATTTTAGAAGTAGTAGGGTAATGAAGAAAAGCAATCACCCCTAGAAGAGGTAAAAAGTGCAGGCACATGGTAAGTTTACTTTTCCATAGAGGCTTTCCACAAAATTTTCTGTGTTGGCAGAAATACAAAACAGTACTTTCAGAGAGTGGAAATTGTAGACATGACTTAAACATTTAACCATTTTGACAATCTCTTTTGAATTTCTTTTCCTGGACCTTATGTCTAACTGTCCAAATTAGAAAACAATCTCAATTTATACTTCTTAAGAGAAGGTTCTTATCTGTTCTTGACTATATATAACCTCTAGTGTAGAGTGAATGGACCAACAGTAGGTTCGGTATGCAATCTTCGAGATAGCGAACTACTCATTATACCCTGGGTGTAAATAATCAATATGATTACATCATACCCCCAGCATTGGACATCTACAGCCAACAATCTACTTGAAATTACTTTGGTGACAACAAGAGTTCATTTTGCCTAATTCATTCATTTTGCCTAATGTGATAAGTTTCATAGTTCAATCCCTCAAGAATTGAGTTAAAACATCTATGATTCTATTGTTCTACTTCAGATTCAAAGTACAGTAGTCATTTTAGCATGAGAACTATAACCTAAATGCAATTCACTGACCTTCTTATGCCATATACAGTAAAGCATGAGTTGTGAAGGCAGGAACACCACAAGGCTACTGTACAGAAGCAACGTAAGACTGAATGAGTAGAGCGAACAGTCAATTGAGTGTTATATGTGATATAATACTTGTGGGAATCACTTGTTCATTGAGCCACCTTGCCCTTTTGTTGTAAGATTAATGACTTGATTGTGTTCATGTCCTATATATTAATCCCTAGATTGGTGTTTTCGAGAATAGTGTTCGGAGGAGCAACCGGTCACCCAGCTTCTACAGTCTAGTACAAGTGAGCTACACAAAGGCACAGAAAAGCATGATATAGGTTAGGTATCAAAGGGTTGTTATTAAATGTGCATGGACATTTTCAGTTATGCAAGATCCCTAAAATCTCTCCCAAGCTCCTCAGCATCGGTGACCGGAAACACCATGTTACTAAAGTAGTCCCAATAGATTAGCGATGTCTAGAAAACCCCGAAGGAAGGGAGTTGTTAAGAAATACCCGTGGAACAAGATCAGTCGAAAGGTTAGCAAAGTGTGATCTCAGTTGTCACAAGAAGCGAGTTGATAAAAAGATACAGGAATGGCCCTCGGAACCTCAGCTTCAGTTAATGTGTGATCATACCACACGCGAAAGATGAGAGCAAAGTTTGAGAAACTCCCCTTACCCGTTTCATCAAAATCATACCCTCAAAGTACCACCCTTTGTCATTAAATTATGCTTAAGGGTTTAATAACAATATGTCAGTTAGTTAAGCGAAGCACAGGTAATTCGACCAGACATGTAGCTTAAACTCTCTACATCTCAGCGCTTTGGTTTTATAAGTACCTCATTATTCCCTCTGTATGAAACCACTTGAACTATGCACTCTTACAAAGTTAGGACATTTGAGTACCATATTTGTAGTATTTGTCTGCTGGCAAAAGCATACAGTATATTATGCTTGTATTAAACATTATATATGTGGTTAGTCCTACATGGCTTTCATAGAACTTTCTTAGTCTCACACGTAAAACTTTTTAACTGAGTGTTTGCAAACAGGACGAACAATCATCTGTTGGTTAATCCTTATTTACTATAACTTTCAACAAGATCTACATACTGGTGACACTGCTCTGTGAGTACGGCAGACCCTGAAGCCAAATTGCGGTATATATTTGCAAACGCTCTAGCGTGACACTGAGAAGGCTACACGAAGCATGCCTTTATATGTGACCAGAATAAACCCTTCTGATTATCCACTCCAGCTGCCTTGATCATCAATCTCTGAGGACAGGTTGTATTTTCCCCTATTAACACTCACTGGAGTTTGACTTTTCCATTAAGTACACTGGCAGAAGGACATATACAGATTTCAGGTAGCTTATGAAACATTAAAGACCCCTCCTGATTGATGATAAAGTCGACCTTTATGAATTCGTCTACTGGTGGTGCCCTCACGTGGTGATATCCCCGTACTGACTATTCCAAGTGTGGTACTTTTCGAGAGTGTCCGGCGGCACGGAGCGGCGGATGCGCTTGAGTGAGTCGAGGAAGTCAGTCAGTTGGATGTTTCGGACCTGTAACATAAGCTGGAAGTGACACACACCGTGGGGGTTAATATCATGGTCACTTGGTCAGAGCATGTTCCGTCGGTACGGGTGCATCGCGGCACCATACCCAGTTAACTCAAGAGGCAGGAAAGTGTGGCGGACTTACCGAAGGAAAGTACAGAAGAAACATGCCAACCAAACAAATAATGTGACCTACTAAAAAGAAGAGGAAAACAAATGCTGTTATGTTAGTACATTGAGAAAACTAAATTCAACGAATCACTACGTTAAGCGGTACTCAGGGTGCCCACGCATTTTTAGAAATCAAAATAAGACCTTTCTAATACCTTTCATGATTAAAAACAAGACCTTTTAAGCGTCATTTTATCAAAAGTATGATCTTATTAAATTTGGAAAAGTTAGCACCTAAAGGTACTTTTATAAAAGTATATGAAAGCTATAAACTGGACAACAAACAAATTTCATAGTCGGAAAACTTTAGCTGAACTTAAAAATAAGACCTTTATAAGACCTCTGATTGCAAAATAAGACCTTTCTAACAACCTTATAAATGGCAAAACCAGAATAAGACCTTTTAAGACCTTATAAGACCTGCGTGGGCACCCTGTCAGTACTTGAACAACAGTGAAACTTAATTACTCAAAACTCAATTGCTTTTAATCATATATTGGTTACTATAATTTTTTTTATAATTTTAGGTTTGCTACACCTCAAGGATATCATTTTTATTCTATTCAAATGTTTCAACATTTTAAAATGCAATTTCTTTCGTTCCCCAGACTATGAAATATGAAGGTGAAATATGTTCACCTAAATATTCAATATTCTATTGTTAAACATCCACTCATATGCTACAAAGAATAAAACACAAGTGCTCTCTTTATTCAAACACATGTTGAATTTTTTAATGTGTTGTCTGAATAAAGATATGATTCACAGTAGTGATTTTAATAGCATCTGTTGCATGCACAAATGAAAGTGCAGGGGTTCAGTGTTTGAGTAGTTGTGCGAAAGAAAAATATGAAAAACATGATAATAATATACCACAGATTGTTGCAAGTGCATTTAATCTATTAAATCAAGGCTCAACATAATAGTTTGAAATGCTTTTATACTACAAGTTCTGGTTTGATCGACTTTATAGATTCTTGATGTGGTTTAGTAAACCAAAATCTCCGTCTTATCCATTCTTTGGTTTATAAAACGAAATGAAATGTACTTGAAGTTTTGCATTCCCCGAACCTGAACCCCTTCTGAACCTTTCCTGAAACCCTTCTGAACCCCTCTTGACACCTTCACAATCCCTCCTGAACCACTCCTGAACACTTCCTGAACCTCTCCTGACCCATCTCTGACCACTTCTCAACGACCTCAGACTCCAATGTATCGGACTATCGATGTTATCGACTGGACGAAAACGGAGAAACAGGAAACCAGCATATTTTCAATATGGCCGCCTCCAGTGGGTGATGGGGGCATTCCCGACCTACTTTCATTCTATTTTTAGAATATTATTATGACATCACCTCGTCAATCTCCGGACACAGACTTATTTATGCTAATTACTACACTCTCAAGGCATTTTCTATGAGGACAGCTTCAATCTCCAAGCAGATTCTTTACTCCAGAAATAGCACAGTGTCCCCCTCCAAATTTTTAACACTGATTCCTATGGGACTTGGGCCAAGTTAAGACTCCGATATATCGGACTATCAACGTTATCCCCCTAGCGAGAGACCGAGGAACTAGCAGATTTTCAATATGGCCGCCCCCAGTGGAGGAAAGGGGTATTCCCGACCTACTTTCGTTCAATTTTTAGAATATCATTATGACATCATCTCGTCAATCTCCGAACACAGACTTATTTATGCTAATTAGTACACTCTCAAGGCATTTTCTATGGAACGACTTTCAATCTCCAAACAGATCCTTCCTATCAGAAATAGCACGATGTGTCCCCCCCATTTTTAACACTGATCTCTATGAGAGTTGGGACAACCTATTACTCCGATATATCGGACTATCGACGTTATCCACTCATCGAAGACGGAGAATAACCAGAGTCATATAATTAACAATACCATTTTCTTTTATTCATTTTGATGCAGAAGTTGAGGCATCTTTCCATTTCTCTTTTGATGAATAATTCTGTCATAGCATTAGATTTGCTGAGCCTTGATGAATAAAAAAAAAGTGTACTACTGACAATAGAATTTCAGAGATATTGGACAGGGTTAACAATTAGTACGTCACATAATTAGACTCTGTGTATAATGTTATTTCATAATAATTCATTTTAATTATAGTAAGTTACAGTGGGAGACCTTTTGTTGGTTTTGTGCAAGTGTAAAAATATAGGAAGAAATAATACATTTCATAAAAGCTTTTCCATAGTTTTTTTCCTTTTTTAAAATTTCAGAGCTACATCCTAAAAAGTCAGTCTTTCATGTAGTTGTTTTGTGCATGAACATACAACCCGAGCAGATTTTGTGTGATTTTCCAAAAATAGTTTTGCATGAAATGTGCGTTGACATGTTCACTAAAGAAACACGCAGACGGAGTGTGGACCACACGTGGTACACGGCTACGTATAGTTACCTGTTCTGCGTCCATGTCCCGGACTTGCTCTGGAGATAGCTCTGAAAGATCGAAAAAGTGCTCATAATAGTTTTACGGTTTAATATCAATAGCAATAGAGTGGCAACTATTGAGGTCAGTCTTGACCTTTATGTCATACAGAATCTGGAAATCCCAAAGAGAATTCCGGCACTAAAGTAAATGCTTCTACAGCCAAGTCTTTTACTAGTTTCACTTACTTCATAAGCTACCAAATAACATGTGACAGAATAAGTTGACTAGGAACACGTCATGACAATGTAGGATACTCTCACATACATCTCAATCATATGATTACAAACTAGCAACAGCGAATTGATGTGTAATATGAATTTCTCTTAATGATGTAACGTCTTAAAGTTTCCTAAAGGCCATATTCCATATACTTAAAGTGCGCTGCCGATTTGCAGCTGCTATACTGTTGACAGTGCCGATATATAATCAACAGCATTGCCGATGATATTTACAAACGTGTTGGTAAATTTTTCCTGCCAATATTGTACTGGTTGCCGATGTGACAATTTCGGGAGCAGAAATTACGCCAAAAGTACAGGTTGCTGATATCAAACATGACCATGCCGAGGTTCAATATCGGCAGCCCGCACTGTCGGTACGTAAAAAATACGGCCTTTAGAGTTTCTGTTTCCCTCTACATTGGTCCCCCTGCACTCTGAGTCAGGTTGGGGTCAGGAGATTCGCGGGTTGAGGGCTTCAGCATGTCTCTACAGGGTTTGAAATAACCGTTGGCCTTTTGACCCAAGTCCCAAAAAAGAGGATTGGGGCCCTGGATTCTCATACCTTCACAACCTGTGGTCTGCACAGTGGTTATCTAAAGCCCCATATCCACTAGGCAAGGGCAACTTTTACAGTTTGCAAACGGATCAGTGCTAAAATCTTCCGATTCTTAAGGTCGCCTGTAAGTATAGTATATTGGATGTTTGATCTGAATCGGTGCTAAAATCAGCCGATTTTACCGTTGATCAGTCGGCTGACTTGGTCAAAATCGCCTAGTGGGTCTGGGGCTTGAAGTAAAGTGTAAAAATGAGCCATACCTCGTATTGGTCCTAGGGCGGCGTCCTTGGCGAGTGAGGTCAGGTCGGAGCCGGAGTATCCCTCGGTGATCTCAGCGAGGTGACGTATCTCGCGAGATGTCAGCGGGTTTTGGTGTTTCCGCAGAAGGTGTGCCATCATCATCACACGGGTCTCCTGACGTGGCATGGTCACGAAGATACGCTTGGCAAAACGACTGAAAGGGAAGCGTCACGAACATGCAGTATGTTTGTATTCAAGTCACATGCTTAAACTGGCATCATGTTTGAAGTATTTAGACTAAAGTTCTAGTTTCCTTTTTAGCACAGACTTGGGTTGGACTCATGAAATGCAGGTTTTCTAAGATGTTTTTTTCTGGTCACAAAGGTCAAGTTCTGTCATTAAAGATTCATAAAGCTTCACAAAGATAATAAAGGAACTCCTGGAAGCACTGTAAGGAAAATCTCTTGAATCTTAAGAATTAGAAAATTCAGAATCTGGGCAAACATAACTCGCTGTGTTTTAGTCAAATTTCCAAATTTCCTGAATTTTTCCTGATAGGTCTATAAGTATTTTGGGGAACATTTGTTATTTATGAAGATTACATAGCTTTCGCTTCCTTTGAGAGAACTTACCGAAGCACAGCGTCGTCCAGTTCGTGGGGTCGGTTGGTCGCGCCCATCACCAAGACTCGGTCCTCCCCCTCCCCACCGTGAACCTGGGGGGAGGAAAGAGGAGTGTAAACAATTAATGCAATAATTAAAATAGCCTGTTTGATTAAGAATTGTTTTCTTAACTGTCCTGGAAGGCGGAGACACATCCTCTAAGAAGGTAATAACAATTACTTGAAATTACAATCTACTTGTCATGCTGGAATATCAAACGATAAACAAATTCACTAATTTTCATTTTCCCTGAGAAAAACCAGAGATTCCATTCCCAACTGATGGAAAAGTATGAAACACTTTTCATACACTTTTTTAGAAGCAGCTATGAAGAAAATAATCCTTAGGAATCGGGTTCTAACATTGAATTTGCACTTAACCTAAAACTAAAATAAAAATACTCTAAAACGGACAATAGTAAGAAATCATAAAAAGTAGAAATAATTGGCAACTCTGAAAAAAGCGAAACCTGCCTGGTAGTTTAACGTCTGGCCAACCCTTCAGGGTTCTTTCCAGACAATGGCCTGTATGTACAGTTTAAGTTGAACCCTTTTCAGTTCCTACTTACCCCATCAAACTCAAGAAGGAATTCAGTTTTCAGTCGGCGGCTGGCTTCGTGCTCACCCTCTCGCCTCTCACACAGCAGGGAGTCAATCTCATCTGTCAAAACCATGTTATATTTTCAAGACACTAGATATAAGGTGCTCACCCATTTTCGGATTCTATCTAAGTCCTTTAGAGGCAAAGGATTTACTGATCTGAATCTTGTATCTTTGGCACATGCAACACCTGACAAGTTTGATTAAACATTTGAAACATTTTATCCAAAGTTGAGATGGGGTGTTGCCGAAAGTGTTCCTCAAATTTAATAATTCACAAAGCCTTAGTGCCCTCGATCAAAATATTTTTTAACAGTAAGTTCGTGACGATCAATTTAAGATCTTGCTACATGTTTAGACATTGGTTGGCATCTATACTTATAGGCAGATGTAGATCATGAAGCCTGCATACCATAAACAAATTCATCATAATGATACAACTTGTTATTTAGTCAAACAAGCAGTGAGACGAATAGGAATATATCTTTCCTATATAAGTATAGGTAAAAGATACCATGTGTGATAACATACGTTAAAACTGGTGGGTTTTTTTGTGGACGTTCTTTATTTAAGACATTTTTGGGTCACCTTTTACTATAATATCCACATATTATAACTTGTTAAAGTCTAATTTATGCAAGTGCGCACATCTGTCTGTGCATTAACATTACGTGATCGGTCCTATAAACTGTACTAGCCAACTCAACTGTTCAACCATATAGTTAAAACTGTAACAAATACGGTAGACTCACCGATGAAAATAATAGATGGCTGGAGTTCTCGGGCCACAGCGAACAGCGCGCGGACCAGTTTCTCGCCCTCCCCGACGTACTTGGAGGTGAGGGAGGCAGCGCTGATGTTAAAGAAGGTGGCGTTGGACTCGTTGGCCACCGCCTTGGCCTGAAAGACAACAGGAGGAATAGAACAAGACCAAACGACACATGATTTACTATCAAAGGCAAAAGCATTTGATAGATAGGTCGGCCCATTTTAATCTTTATTGAGTTATGAAGAATAATATTATGATTTGTTGTGGTAGGTGTTAACTGGCACTATAGTGACAATCTGAAAAAAAAATTAAACTTGGAAGCCTAGACACTGACAGCAGCAAAAAAACTTATTGACAGTGTGACGCCTTTGTTTCAACATTGAGAGGTAATGATTCTGACACTGACAGTGACTTAGGCCTAGATATCTATTATTTTTTAGATAAGATATTTTGATGGTAGGTAGGGAAAATGACACTATAGTGACAAATCCACAAATCATTTAATCTTTGAGTTTGAATCATTTGAATCTTAAATCTGTAAAACATGGTCTCAAAATATTTGAATTGCTAACCTGTCCCTGTGATATATAGGACATGATATATAGGACTATAAGATATAAGAGAACATAGATATATACATGGATTTAATTTTGATAGGCCTAATAAGGTCTAAATAATTATTTTTCAAACTGCCAGTGTCCTCCTCCTGTCCGATCAATCCAAACCCGGCCAGGATGACGACGCCATGTTAGGTCTGACACTGACACTGACAGCACCGGAGAACTTATTGACAGTGTGACGCCTATGTTTTAACATTGAATGGGAATGATTCAGACACTGACAGTGACTTAGGCCTAGACATATTTAAGCTCAGACTGAATATTTTGGTGGTACGTCAGAAAAAAATGACACTATAGTGACAATTTCACAAATAATTTAATTTTTGAATCATTTTGAACAGCCAGCCTCTAGGCCTCAGACTGCACCATCTGTAAAATATTCTTGCAAGCGTTTCCAGGCCTAAAATGATCAAACTATAATGATATATAGGACCCTGAGATATAGGAGAACATAGATATCTACATCACTTTCATTTTAGTAGGGGAAATAAGGCATAAATAATTATTTTTCAGATTGCAAGTGAAGTGTCCGACCATTGCGCGTTAGGCCTCTAGCCGAGTTTAGGCCAAGATATTTCAACGGTATCATTTCAAATGCTGGACAAAATATATGAACCCACCTTTAAGGCCTGGAGTCCTCAATGCGTTTCAATGCGTATATCCTCCTCAATTGATGCGTTTAATGTCATCCTGGTTTTCTGAGTTCAAAGTATCGATGCAGGCGTGCGGGGAGAGAACCCGGCGAAGGGTTGACGGTCTGACAGCAGTGACAGTGCCTCCTCGTGTCCGATCGATCCATTGTTTTCGCTTCGATACAAACGCATGAATCACGCATGAATTGTCAATGCGTTGTATGCGTTTAAGGGAGTCCAGACGTCCAAAATATATATATTGAAAGCATCAGATACCGCCGTAATCCAGGCGGAGAAGGCGCAGCCCCCGGTAACAACCGACCGGTAACAACCAACCGACGCGTTATTTTTGATTCTGGGACAGTGGGATGCTTTTCTATGGGTCGAAATCTATCTGTGGATACCAATAACTAAAGTAAGAACGACCGATTTCATGGTGAAATAGGCCTGCAAAGTTGATGACCTTTGACCCAGACCCCTTCTTCACCAATGAAAGCGAGGCTGCTGCGTGTTTGTACGCGTTACAGGTATAACGAGGCGCCCGGGGACCGTAACGTTCATAACTCCACGCTTGAATGTCTAATTTGCCCCATTTTGGACGATTGTAACGATTTATTTGTATTCTATATATCCAAATCTCTGCCATGTAAGGTCAAATAAGCCCCAAAATGTGATTATTTTAGCTCAGAATCGATTTGGGACATTGTCACTTTGCCGCGTTTCAGGCATAACGCGGCATATGACGCGCCTCACGCCCAACGCGCCCTGTAACGCTGCACGGATTTCTGGTTTTATTTGGTCATATAACGATTTCGGACGATTTAAACGATTTATTTGTATTCTATATATCCAAATCTCTGCGATGTAAGCTCAAATAAGCCCCAAAATGTGATCATTTTAGCTCAGAATCGATTTGGGACATCGTCACTTTGCCGCGTTACAGACATAACGCGAGGCATAATGCGAAAACACCGTCACAGATCTAAGAAAGGTTGTCGAGGAGTAGAATAGGTCGCTACGGGATCTAAGACTTTATCGACTTAGGGACCGTAGCCGACCTATAACAAGGAAAATAACCTAAGCAGACATTTTAAGATGTATGTTTAGCAGTTATTTCAAAATTTAAATGGAAGCATTCTATAGAAATATTAGAGCTAAAGAGGGGTTACTGCTTTAGTTTTAAGCAAATACTTACTCTTACCTATCATATGACAACTACATTTGGAGTAAAAAAGATGCCTAAAAAATGATAAATTCTTTCCTACCCATAGAAATTGTAAGGAATTCCATGTACACTAGGGTAAAATGTACTAATATAAAAGCAGTTTTTTGGTGAAAATCTTTGCTTTTTCTAATCCCACTTTTACAAGGAGGCTGATTTATTGGGTATGCAGAGGCTGCTGCCCACGTAACAAATACGTACCAGCATGGTCTTTCCGTTTCCTGGCGGTCCAAACAGCAGCAGGCCCTTGGCCGGGGCGCGTAACCCCGTGAATAGCTGAAAGAGGAACAACGGTTTGTTTACCGAACGCAGTGCTTTAAACACCCCCCCCCCCCTCCAGCACCATTTGGGCGAAAGTACGTATTGGAATTGTACAGGGAAAATGTGACATCCCCCAACTGCCTTGGTGCTTATATGGTGGCATACTATTAATTTGTGAGATTGTGAGAATATTGGGAAATATAGATAGAAATATAGGCACATGGGGAAATGAAGATTATATAGGATCCTCATGTGGCCAAGAGCAAGAGTTTTGAGTATTTTTCTTGCAAAGTCAACCCAAAAACATCCCTAGTGCTCCGTCACATAACCAAACCCTCGCAACAAGGATTTGTTGCACAATGACGTTGCTGTTACGATGGGTCCCGCTGTTGAATTGTGGCTGTTTGACTGGGCCGATTTTAATTCTGTAATACAGGAATTCAGTTTTGAAAATGCTGAAAGTTTCAGCCCAGAAAGATTATTATTAGTGGGTGAAAATTAATGCCGGATGCCGTTGTTTTTATTATGTGACAGACCACTGACGTTTTTCTTATATCAATCACTACATACCTCAGGTCTCAGCGCGGGTAGAATGACGATCTCCTGTAGGGCCTGCTTCGCCTGCTGCTGCCCAGCTGAAGGCAGAGACCGAGACAACGCACGTTAGTACAATTATATGAATATATAAATGTTTTTTTAAACTATTTATTTATATGTTTATCATTTATAAAATAAATTTACAAATTAATTTGCATATCATACCATATATAACTTATGTCATAAACTTATAAATCAAATGCATTCTATTATTTTTTCATGTTGTTTATCATATGATTTTCAAAAATGTTTGTAACTATATTGAAGGTGATGGAGATTGCTGTGAATGTGTCAATGTCTATTTTAAACGTATTTCAAAAATTCCCCACATAGCTTTCAGCAAAATTTATACATATTAAGCAAAATTAAATATCATTGTTGGTCTGCTCTCACCTATGTCGTCAAATGTGATGGTGGGTCCCTGGTCAATAATCTCGTCGAGGATCAAGTGGGCGAGTCGCTTGTCGACGTTCTTGAAGTATGTCGAAAGCGATGCTTTGCTCTTTGCAGCTTTTGCCTGAAATGATACGATTCAGGTTATATGGTAGAATATTCCTTATTCTTTATGTTGTTTTGTAACACTGAATTAACAATTTAAGTCCGCTGGTTAAGAAAGGACTGATTTTGTTCATGTGACTTTATTTTATGAATAATCGAAGGGATCTGATTATAAAACTATGAGCCCTTAAGTATACCTCTGGGACAAAATGCCATGTGGAAAATATGTTTGAAAATTCTCAGATAAAGATCAGACATTCACAGAAACTTATTATGATATTGCAATCGGCTATTATTATAGGGCACAACACATTTTAAAGGAAAGCTAGCACATGTTGCAGGGTGGTTATTTTTCAATGAATTCAATCCAACATGTTATTCACAACTTACACAATAAATTTAAGAAAAATCACAGGTAAATTCCCAGTTTACACACACTTATGGGACATCAAAAAACACTTGTACTTTACTTCATTTTTTAAGGGAAATCCCCTTATCTATGACATAGCAAGGGGAGTTATTGGGAAAAAGGTTATGCTCTCTAACCCAAATTAAATATATTTGGCCCAATTAAACTCATAATAAATTAAAATATATATACATCTACAATCATTTGTTAATCAGGGAATCTTAAAGTAACTTTAGAAGGAATTCCCATGGCTGTGACGTAGCAAGGGGAGTACTGAGAAGCCAAGCAATGAGGGAATTCCCAAAATTAAATTTCTTTCCTGAATAATTACCTAGGACCTTGACCTTTTCATGTTTTTACTTTTTAAATATTTTTAGAATAGCTAACTCAAGTCAATTAAATAAAAAATAGCACTTTGTGAATTTATGTGCAAGTTTTCCTTTAAGTTTTAAGTTTTCCAGTCCTTTCTTGGTCAGCAGACCTAATAATTTTGGTGAGGATTATTGGCAATGACAAAGTCTGATTTAACCTGATCTGGACACTCATGGCCAAGTTCAAATTAAACTTCAAACAGTTGCTTTCATTAGTCCAAATCTAATCTATTTACATTCTGCTCTCAAGGAACCACTTTGCCAAGTCTTAAAACTATTTCAAATTTCATTATTATAGTGATTATTAAAGGTGACCAAAGCAACACTATTGCTACCCATCGCACAGTGGAATTTGGTCATAAGACCTAAAGAAATAGTTGTGTTCAGGTAATTCGACCTACCCTACTTTTTGTGTTAGAGGATCTTTGCAGTATAGACCTTTTTCATTAGGGTATGGAACCAATGGTTTAGGTCATTTCCCATAGCAGAGACCTTGTTTGTATATATATGATATATCGAGACTGGAAAGCCAGGGTGAAACCTGTTATGCATTACAGGCCTGCTACCTAGGTGCTGGTTGGACTAGATTTGAGTTGACCAGTACGTCCATGGTAAAAATAGCCAGTGTGGTGCCACTTGCTATTCCAAAATTACATTGGTAATAACCAGACCCTGGTCATAGTTGATCAAACCAGCCACTAGGGGAATGGGCACATAGGCCCAAAGAGAAGCTTTCCAGTCTCGATATATCCTATATATACATACAAGGTCTCTGCCCATAGTTAAACTATATGAAGTGAAGCATATAGGTTAACTATAGGAATTGACCTAAACCATTAGATCCATTTACTTAAACAGGGGGTGCAACACTCTTAATGAAAAAGGTGTATATTTTTTAATTTCGAACTGTGCCTGGGTCTGTTTATGAAGTGAAAAGAAAAGCAAAAAAAAAACTTTCCTACCCTAATTTTGTCGACCTCTGTTACCTGAACACAAGTATTTTTTAAGTTTGGCCTAACTCACGTCTCTGGCGGCGAGGGCTGGGTTGGAGGTTGAGTGTTTCTGCTGGCCAAGCGAGGACTGGCGCACGTGTCGGGGCGAGGCTTTGGGCGAGCCATGTGGGGACGTGGATGATGTAGAGGCACCGTGCATGCGCGGGAGAGTGTTACTCTTATGGACCATCGGGGCCACCTTCCGACGGGGACTCATCGCCCGACTGGTCACTGCAGAGACGGAATGAAAGGATAACGATCATAAATGATTTGTTTTCTAAGGTTTTTTTGAGCAACAGTCCCATCACATGTGATCACCAGGTCTCCACTTTAATATATGTTGAGAGATCTACATTTTCATACTCTGGGTTTCTATCAGGGCCCCCACTCAAATTTCACGGTCAATTTCCCTGTGTTTTCCCTGTCCCATGCTAAATTTTTGTCATGGTTTAGTGATTTTTACTGATCATAAAGTGTTCAAGTTTAGAAATGTCAGTACAGATATAAGAATTCCTTTTAAAAATATTGTATTTACTTCTGGAAAAAGGCAATGTCCTGAAACTTAAGGCCAAGAAAATCAAGGAACTGGGCAAACAGAATTCTCTGTGTTTGGGCAATTTTTTTCCAAATCACTATGTTTTCCCTGTAAGAATGTTGCCGTTTTCCCTGTGCAGTGGGGACCTGAACCAAAGAACACTTTTAATCCAGGAGTGTTTTGACTGTTATGTTATATGATTTGAACGAACAAAAAATAAAATGTTACTTTCTGCAACATATATTTTCTGCATTTTAAAAGAAATCTAAATTATATACTAAAAGATTCAACTATTTCATGTAGAAGAGACAATTTTGGAATTTCAGTTTTCCATTTAATTTTAGATTTGTGAGCTTAAAAGGTCATAGTTACATATGGAAAAATTCTGAGAAAGACATGATGACATGTGAATGAAACTGTTGTTTTCCATTCTAGAAATGGTAGACAATTCAATACTGCAAGGAGCCACAAAATGTTAATTCAAAATGTACACTATATACAAATTTAATGAAAAATATTTCACTGTACATGCAAGTTACACGACTGGGAAAATTTGACATTTGAAGGTATTTATATTAAGAAAAACACAGAAATTGATGTATATATATCCTATAAAATCGTTGGTATGGAAGAAACACAGTAAGTGGACAGACAGACTTTCGCAGATGACAGGACAGGGCATACAGAAGTCACTCAGCTATCACGCTGGCACGCGGAGGATTTGCGGGGAAAATGAAACTGTGAAGAAAGGTTAGCAGGAAAGCAACAGATAGAGAAGGCTTAGCCGCGAGATGTTAGCTAGAGCGTTTAGGCCAAGTCTGTGAGATTGGGTGATGTAAACCCATAAACATTCGGTGGTATGTGATCCATGTGATCTGTATGCCGTATAGTTGTACGCGCTAACAACCATCACAGTGGCCCTGGGAGGATGTAGGTTCACATCCTGGTAGGAAAATAGGCTTATTTTAGTATAGGGGCTGTATTACCTAAAGATGTAGTGTTAGGTCTCCAAGGATATCAACAGTTTGATTTAGTCTTTTTTAATTCTCAGTCACAATCATTTTCCAGTCATAACATATGGATTTTGTTTGTTTGTTGGGTTAGTTTAACGTCCAGCCAACCCTTCTGAGTTCTTTTGACAGACTGCACAAGGTAAAGCTTTGCAGCTAGTTTTACGTCACATGGGGGTGACAGAATCTATATGATTTAGGAGAAAACCGCCCCGGGTTCAATACCCTACTCTTTTCAAAGAGTGGCGAGGGGTCTTTAATGTGCAATGTCCCATAGAAAGGACACCACACACCTGGCCTTTGATGACCGTGTTGGGGGCACAGGGTGCCTCTTTTAGCAAGGGGATACTGAGGAAACATTCTACCCAGGGAGCTCCTACAGGAGCCCCTGCCCCAGTCCCCCGCGGGGTATATATCATATGGAGATAATGATATAGCTGTTGGAGTTTTAGATCCACTGACCAATTTTTCAGCAGTATCAGGATAAACTCACTTTTATGAATATACAAAGTACTTGTGATTGAATCTATTGTGGTGAGAATAACAGAAGCCAGGGCAGTGTTACATGCCCACTTTAGGATCTGATCAAACCTGGTCCGACAATGTGTGAGGCGAGAACATAACCAACAGTACACTGTCCTGCCCCCTCATATGGAAATGAATATGTAATGAATGAAAATGAGTTTTTTTTTAATACTTTGTTGTGTTCAACATTGTTTTTCATGGAAAGAGACCTGCCACTTCACAGCTGTTAGACACTTATTGAATACTTTCTAAGTGCAATCAAATTTATGAGGATGAAGGAGGGAAGGATTGAGTCCTAAAATGTTATTTCAATATGGGCCTATGGAGTGAGTGATTGATGTTTTACGCTGTACTGACAGTCAGGGTAATTTTCATGGCAAAAATAGGTTGAGACGAATTCTGTCTGTGGTGATTGTATCTGTGATGAAGGTGACAGGACAGGCAAACAGTAGGGGATCAAAACCTGGAAATCATTTTTGCTGTACCTCATCCCTTAGTGAACTGAGCACCGACTGGGAATTAAACCCAAAGAACCAATCAGTCAGTGCTGGGTCCCCCCTATCATCGTCTTATATGATCAGCAGGGGCTACAAGGGCCTATATTCTTCCCTGGCACCCCCACGGGCCTATGGATTGCTCACTAGACACTGCTATGCAAAATCTTACACTTTTCTTACATGCCTTCCCATTTATATGAGCACCCCCATACCCCATAATCATGCCAACTGAATAAGAAAGTGGTGTCAATAACAACATTTCACCACCACTTTTCATAATTTATTAACCAAACCTACAGTAGACACCTTGCTATAGATTAGCATCCATGGTATACTATTTTATCTGATCCTATGCTCCTTAGAAGAATCCATAAAAGATGTGACACCTATGCAAACTTTGAGCCTTAATCCAGACCTTTCCTTACAAAGACTCAAAAGAGGAATTGTACTTGAAGGATGTTTACAGCGAAGCAGAGAATAGTGGCGCAGGAAATTTATTAATCATGTTTCACATGCAATTTATGGACAATGCTTTAAAGCAATCACTGGTCCTTCTTTAACAGACTTGCCAACGGTCAATGAAATACCACCTCAAAGTTAACACCTTCATTGTTTTAATGAAATCGATGCGGTGGGCAAGAAATTGTGTCCTTGTGAGAGCCGTGGAAAAAGCAATCGCTGAATTAACTGTTGCTTATGTGTATCAGTAAAATTGTTAGTGTATTTGGTGATCTGAGGCGACGCAAACATTTTCGGTGCTCAACATGTAATGGAACGATACATAAACATATATATGCATTAGTAGACAAAAGTGTACACATTGTTATCTAACACCCAAAACAAAAATTATTATACCTGTGCAATTTTTTCTAGACGAAATCTTATGGCCTGGAAGATTAGTAATTAAAGGGCAGAATGGATGTTAACATTTTAAATATCAGGACCACCAAGCATAGCAAATGATACAATCTAGAGCCCTAACTTCCTATACTCTCACTGAGATTCTCACTATGTATAGGCCAATTGGCATATTTAACTCATAGTCTATGTATTCAGTTGGAATATACCTCCTTCAAAACACTTCATATTGCATGCACAGATTTCTAGAGGACTACATGCAAAAGATTTTGCATGCTGATCAAACAACACTACCAAGAAATCTACTCCCTATCCATTTTGGCTTTTTTAATAAGAGTTGGGGGGAGAACAGTTATTGACTTCTGAGCAGGGGTAAGGGGTCTCTATCATGTACTCTGGTTCTATCATACATACATTTCATGAAGACTACACCAAAATGGTACTGATTCATAGATCGATATAAACTGGGTCATCCAAGCCGAGGCCAACCAATGAGAAAGCTTCCTTATCGCGTGGCGTAATCTACCTTTGGCGGAGGGCCCTGACTTGGAGGAGGAAGGTTTGGCAGTGGAGCGGTGTCTGCAGGTGGAACTGGTTTCTCCGTTTACCATCGGTTTGAGTTTAGTCGGCGTAGTTCGACCAGAACCCGTGGAGGAACGCCGCGCCCTGAACATTTCTTCTACAACATAAGGGCATGCACAACAACAGGTGGCACGTAAAGGTAATAAAAGAGTAAACACAATGGTCAGACTGCGTAAAGATTCAGGGCAGTCTGTGATGTGGCCAATTCACAATCAAATAGTTTTTTAAAAAATCGTTCCACAGCGAATTGCATGTACTGGAGCCTATGCTCATTGTGTTGAATTGCAAAGTCGAAAAAAACAGATGGAAGGCAAAGATTATGTTGTGCTCATTTGTGATATTTTTCTCTTTTTAAAGGATAAATTGTTATAATCTGAAATTCATAAATTGAATATGTGACTAAGTGTGTGTTTTGATATATACATGTGTGTACAATTAGCAGACATAATTTACTTTATTTAGTGATGCAAGAGAAAATAAGGTTGTCTCTTCTAAGATTAATAACTTTGAGGAATGAATAATTCTATTCATGAAAGGATGTGACTTTGCTCAAAATGTTTGGCGATCTCTGCATCTGGTATGAAAAATTCTGCCATCAGACGCAAACATTTTGGAAATTCCAGATTGTGTGCCTAGTGAGTGCACACATTTCCAGCAGGCCTATTGACAGTGTTCATATTATACATTTGTCACACATATAGCTTGAAAATGCATTTACTCAGTGGATGGATGGAATAAAAGTTTTCAAAAATAAAAATGTTGTAAATATTGTTTGGGAATCTATACTGATTGGATTGGCCACATCAAAAACATAAAAGGACATTGACTCAACACAACTAACAGGACAACCACAATACACAGGCTTTCTGTAAAGTAACCTTAATGGACTCTGTACATCAAAATAGTTCTGAAAGGAAACTCCCAGCTGCTACAACAGAGTACAGCTCCGCTTATTTGGAAATAGATATTATGAGATAGATGTATATTGGATTCTACCCTTATGATTTATATACATATTTTTCTACCTATTTTTTCTTTTTATACTTTCTTCTGTGGGATTGGACATTTTGAGTGTAAATCATAGTATTTAGATTAAAACAAATGCTTTCTCCTTGAAAAGGGTGAGAGTCTAATTAGTGAAAAAGATTCATTAGATCCACAAGTTTGCCTGTAAATAAAATCTATATCTACGTCACAGGTGCAAACATGAAGTTGAAACATACAAGTGTCAGTGCTTTGGCTTAGTGTGCAAGTTAAAAGAAACATGTGCAAAATGCAAGGGAGAGGATTAGGCTACCAAAAACCTATATCTGCCACAAAGATATATTTACAATAATGGGAAAAGATTACTTTCCTTAATTACACTTTGTTAAAGGATAATACATTTACATCCCAAAATACATCCTTCTTGACATCAAACTTGCAAGAAATGCTCAACAGATGAAACTTGTGAAAATGATTTGGGAACTTGAGCTAGTACTTCAAATGTAAGTGCAACTATATGTGTGATACTGGGACCAGTCAATCCTTGTTGGACAACTGGGAAGGTCAGGAGTACTGAGATCCTCCAAGAGTGTCTTGGCTTCAATAATTCTATCATCTTAAAGAAGTCTATCAGAGACTTTCTGTTTAATTGTTTTTTTCTCTCCTGAAAGTTCCCTATGATATGACAATGAATTGTTAGAAACAAAACTATTTACTGGTTTTTCATTACACCAAAACAGATACAGTGCTTTTTACATTTCTAATATCCTTCTGAGGATATTCCTGTTCTATGACACAATATCCAAGATCTCAATACCTTACCAATCAGTATGAAAACTGGTGCAATGCCTCCAAAGACCAAAACCAGCTGCACATTAGTATCACATTCAGAAACTGTGTTTAAATGATGAAGCGACACATTAAAATGGACGCTGGGCGCTGAACCTGCACGAGGAGCTCAAGTACACACAAGGTCATTCAAAGGTCAAACATGGGTCAGTTAGGGGTCAAATGTGGGTCAAACGGAGGTGGCCCTACCCAGTACGTCCAGGCGGTCCTTGGCCATCACCAGGTTGGTCTGCATCTTCTCGCGGAGTCGACGGGCTCGCTCCCATACTTCACCTGCAAGAGAAATAGAGACGTTAAAGGGATGTGGCAACATTCAGATATGACATTCTTATGATGGATTATAACTTGGTACTTACTTTTTTTTAAAAACAATTTTATTTACCCTGGGATGAGTAGGATTGCTCCTGTCTTCCCTCACATTAAAGGGACGTGGCAACAGTCAGCTGTGACATTGTTAACATGGATTATAACCTGATCCTTACTTCTACAGGCTGGTTGATTAGGATTGTGTGTGAAAAATACTAGTTCCCTATTCAGTATAAAAGAGAGAAGGAGAGGATACTATATAGACTATGGCTAAGATCTGCTTAATGAGGTAATACTTAATGCTTCATGAAATATGCCAGCGATTCACTTGTGATATACCCATGTTTCACTTGTGATTCACTCAATATAGTTTTTAATGAGCTTAAATTTGGTACAAGTAATGCGTTTGTACCATATGTAGGCCTACTACAATCATAACAGAAAATGATGTCCTAAGACCTAAAGAAAAAAGAGTGAACCAGAGCAGGCAACTATGAATAAGAATCTCACTTTGTTCCACAATTGTTAGTGTAAAGGGCTACCATTTAAAGGCAAAATACCTTTTTACTTGCGCTATGTGACACAGGCAGAGTTTGTCTTAACCCTGTAACACTTATGACTGTAGTAATGTGACACATCTATTGTTGCAGTCATACAGTTGTGTCGTATTGACTGAACTTGACACATTTACCCTGCATCCGATACATACATACAAACACCATATGTGTACGGTCAATACAGCTGGCCTCACTGAGAGAATACACCATTCGGTACACTAAGGCAGGGTTGGCAGGGGGGTGGGTGTTAAGGCGCGCATGGTAGGTTTTAATATGTATATTATTCAAGCTGTGATATAACCCGGACCAAAAGTCAGTGCATACTTCCTGAATCAGTATGTCTGAAATATTTAAATGAGCTACTGTCTTCATTATAGTTATACTGCTGTTGAATGTGGATTCCTCTAATACATTTCTCTTGTGTGCTGACCCCTCTTAAAGTACCCACAACCATCCAGCCCATTTTGGGAAGGCATAACATCATCTGCACAACATCTATATCACTGTGCATTACGGAACAGTTCATGAAGTATCCGTACACAGTCCTGGTCTAGCAGGATGTCTCTCTGACCTATTGTAAGGTACCCGAAGCCTTCCTTACACCCATGTATCCTACTTGTATTACAGAACGGTTCATGATGTATCCGTACAGTCATGGTCTACCAGGATGTCTCTCTGACCTATTGTGAGGTCCCTGAGGCCCTCCTTACACCTTTGTATCACACGTGTATTAAAGAACGGTTTATGATGTATCCGTACACAGCCATGGTCTAGCAGGATGTCTCTTTGACCCACTGTAAGGTCCCGAGGCCCTCCTTACACCTGTGTGTCATACGTGTATTACAGAAGGGTTCATGAAGTATCCTTACACAGTCCTGGTCTAGCAGGATACCTCTCTGGCACACTGTAAGGTCTCTGAGTCCCTCCTTACACCTGTGTGTCATACGTGTATAACAGAACAGTTCAGGACGTATCCGTACAGTCATGGTCTAGCAGGATGCATCTCTGACCCACTGTAAGGTCCCTGAGGTCCCCCTCACACCTGAGTGTCATACGTGTATTACGGAATAGTTCATGATGTATCCATTCACAGTCATGGTATATCAGGATGCCTCTCTGACCCACGGTAAGGTCCCTGAGGTCCTTACACCTGTGTGTCACACATGTATAACAGAACAGTTCAGGACGTATCTGTACAGTCATGGTCTAGCAGGATGCATCTCTGACCCACTGTAAGGTCCCGAGGCCCCCCTTACACCTGTGGGTCATACGTGTATTACAGAACAGTTCAGGACGTATCCATACAGTCATGGTCTATCACGATGTCTCTCTGACCCACTGTAAGGTCCCCAAGGTCCTCCTTACACTTGTGTCATGACGTGTATTACGGAATGGTTCAGGACGTATCCGTACAGTCATGGTATAGCAGGATGCATCTCTGACCCACTGTAAGGTCCCAAAAGTCCCCCGTACACCTGTGTGTCATACGTGTATTACAGAAGGGTTCAGGACGTATCTGTTCAGTCATGGTCTAGCAGGATGCCTCTCTATTGTAAGGTCCCTGAGGCCCTCCTTACACCCGTGTGTCACACGTGTATTACAGAACGGTTCAGGACATATCCGTACAGTCATGGTCTAGCAGGATGCCTCTCTATTGTAAGGTCCCTGAGGCCCTCCTTACACTGTCCTGTGTGTCATATGTGTATTACAGAACGGTTCAGGACGTATCCGTTCAGTCATGGTCTAGCAGGATGTCTCTCTGACCCACTGTAAGGCCCTCCTTACACTTATGTGTCATACGTGTAATACAGAACGGTTCACGATGTATCTGTACAGTCATGGCCTAGCAGGATGCCTCTCTGGCCCACTGTAAGGTCCCTGAGGCCCTCCTTACACTGGTGTGTCATATGTATATTACAGAACGGTTCATGATGTATTTGTACACAGTCATGGTCTATCAGGATGTCTCTCTGACCCACTGTAAGGTCCCTGAGGTCCTTATACCTGTGTGTCACCCGTGTATTACAGAACGGTTCATGATGTATCCGTACAGAGTCATGGTCTATCAGGATGTCTCTCTGACCCACTGTAAGGTCCCTGAGGTCCTTATACCTGTGTGTCATACGTGTATTACAGAACGGTTCATGATGTATCCGTACACAGTCATGGTCTACAAGGATACCTCTCTGACCCATTGTAAGATCCCGAGGCCCCCTTACACTTATGTGTCATGACGTGTATTACGGAATGGTTCATGATGTATCTGTACAGAGTCATGGTCTAGCAGGATGCCTCTCTGGCCCACTGTAAGGTCCCTGAGGTCCTCCTTACACCTGTGTGTCATATGTATTACAGAACGGTTCATGATGCATCCTTAGGGTCGATTCCACATACCGATTTTGATGCTGCCGATTTTGCATTTGGTTGATTTTCTGTGAGACTATTGCATTAATTCTTACATATTATATATAATTTGAAAGAGAATCATAAGACATTTCTAATGATGTATAACATATCTATCTTTGGCCTTTATTCTAATTGCCGATTTTTAAAATCGGCAGCAAAATCGGTATGTGGAATACAGCCTTAACAGATATATTCTACCAGGATGTCTCTCACCCACTGTAAGGTACTTGAGGCCCTCCTTACACCCGTGTGTCACATGTGTATTACAGAACGGTTCATGATGTATCCGTACACAGTCATGGTCTATCAGGATACCTCTCTGCCCCACTGTAAGGTCCTTCGGGACCTCCTTACACCCATGTGTCATACGTGTATTACAGAACGGTTCATGACGTATCTGTACAGTCATGGTCTAGCAGGATGTCTCTCTGACCCACTGTAAGGTCCCGAGGCTCTCCTTACACCTGTGTGTCATATGTGTATTACAGAAGGGTTCAGGACGTATCCGTACAGTCGTGGTCTAGCAGGATACCTCTCTATTGTAAGGTACCTCCGTACACCTTTGTCACACCTGGCGCTCCTCCAGTGAGAAGTCAGCAGCGTACTGCACTCACTGACCCCGTGCCAGACCAAAAGACCCCGTGTCACGTAATGATGGCCTACTGACTGTCATTTTACACCCAAAGTGTGCACTGCTTCCTTCTACTACTTTCTAATACTGTTGCATGTGTGCTGACTCCTTTTATGTAGTGTTATTACACTGCCACTGCATACTGACCCCACTTATACACTGCACCGGATACTAACTCCTCTAAGTCACTGCATGAGAAGGGTTTCTTCTCTAATACACTTTGTTACATGCTGACCCCCTAACACACTCATTGCATACTGACCCTCTGAGTCTGAGCCAGTGCATGTGCACTGATATATCATTGTTGCATGTTTACAGTGCATTGCATACTGACTCCTCTTGGTGCCAGTGGTGGGGCTAAGTAACAGTTTGTTACTGAATGTAAGCATCAACCCACCAGCCATGTGATTGGAGTTTGGCTGATTATAGATTTTGTACTGATGTGGTCACATGACCACCTTTTGGTCACCATAACATTTTGACTATGAGATATAACTGTATAGAATGTAAATACTAAAAATAATTGTTGATTATGATTCGCTAAATATGTGGGAGGTTAACGTAGCCTAAATTTTTGTTCTAGATATTTTAGAAGGGTAAATTTTATATTGTTGGCCTACATTGGGCCCTGCCCATTTTGGGAGTCAGATGTCATTTGCACATGGTCTATACTATGATCTAGTCATGCAGCCTCATCTGCACTGACTGAAGTGGGTGCAACTCTATTCTAAAGTCTAGTGAAGCTTCCCTTTTCCCCTCCCCAATTTCCACCTGTGTCATACCTGGGCCTTCTCCAGGGTAAAATGAGACGTGTACTGTACTCGCTGACCCCACACCCACCGACCCAGTATGGCGTGTACACTGCTATTATGTACCGGTAGGAGGGGAAAAACCAGGCTAGTTGGCCTTAAACATAAAGCTGTGTTAGAGCTTGTATCAGGCATGAGAGTAACTGATTCTCATTTCTGCAGAAAATCAGGAAATTAAAAAAAGAGAAGAAAAAAACCCTGTTTAACTTCATTATTTGAGAGGAAATGCATATGTGATGCTTGTTACACTTTGTCAACTAGGCCAAGGGAAGAATATTATTGTGTTTTGGTAACATGAGTCCAAAAATTAGGGTATTTAGGTCAGCTTCTTTTTTAATAAACAAAATATTTTAAATGCCTTTTGGTGAAAAGAAAAATCTACAGGTGCATAAAAAGTCAAAATCAACTGTACATGGTACAGAGAATTAAGTTAAACTGTACCACTGCTTACCCAGCCAATGTACCACCTCGCTTGTTGTCGGTAGCTAATGCAGACATATGCAGTCACATGCCGCTGAGCGTCTCAAGGGGAACATAATGGGTTTATGTTGTTAGTGGTCTGACATTGATGTGATAACATTGAGTGATGAGACTAAGGGGGGCTCTAAACACTGCTACACTAAACCCACCATTAGACTCAACACTTAGTCTGTAGCATAGGTCACTTTACCATTACACTCAACACTTAAGCCGCATACCCACAAAGCATTTTTTACACAGTTGGGCAACAGATCGGCACTAAAATCAGCTGATTCTACCCCTAGAATGAGCCAATTTTAGTACCAAGTTAGATCAAACATCCAAATTTCAATATACTATACTAACAGGCAATCATAAGAGTTGGCAGATTAAGTTAAACTGTTACCAAACTGTGTAAAAGTTGCTTAGTGGGTACTGGGGCTTTAGTCTGTTGTGTAGGTCACATTATCTTGGGTAGTGCTGAGTTTTTTTTATTCAAATACTTAATTTACCTTCTCTGGGGAGATCTCCAAGCCCTGCCCTCAGGCTGACATCCCTAACACACCTTGGGTTGAGAACCCATCTTGCACCTCCTCCCCAGTAGGTTATATACAACCATATAAGAAGTGCTAAGCATTCTTTTGATCCTCAAACCTCAAGCACTACCCAGGTGAGTGCCCCAAACCCTGCCAAAGACCGATGAAATATTCACCCCTCTTCCCCCTGCCCCCTTATCTGCAAACCCCGGTCCCACAGATCAATGCAGTGTTAGGGTTTGAGTGGGTAACGTATGGATTTTACAATCAGCCATAGTCGGCGACCCGCAAACAGTTGTGTACAGGGATAATCTGAGACACGCGGGATGGGCCACCCTCACTTTGCAAATGAAATTCTTATACTGGCTAGGGTTTGAAGGGGCCGTTTTTGTTAAAATAAAATTATGTTTATGTCCAGATTTGGAGAAAAGGGCACCATGGTAATTTGCTAGGGGAATGCTTTTGAAGCTGAAAATATATATTCTTGGATAACTGTGAAATATGAATGCTCATTAGATTACACTCATTTCTAAATGCTAACCCCTAACCTAGTGGCCTAGGGTTATATATCACCTCTATATTAGTTACACTCTATTTCTTAAGGGGGATTACTTAGTATGTGAAGTATATGACTGATGAATAATAACTCTTTCTTCATCTTTTCACACTGCTTGTTAAAGTGTATAATGGAGATATCAGTATCAAATTAGATATCAAAAGCTTTAACCTCCCTAACTAAACAATTCAACTTTGGTACGCCAGGCTAAAAGTTCCAGGCAGTTACTACATTCCCTCTACCCAGCCTTCAAGTCACATACTCTCTTCAGGGAAAATAGCTCGAGTGCTCCCTTGAGGTATTTATTAATATCACCGCTCTACCACTCCCCTTGTTGCCATACAGAGATAAAGCAGTAGTTTGATCCCCGGAGGACCCGTGAAAGACGGCCGGTCGATTGTCTCAGCACGTGACTATGACACTGCAATTAAACTGCAGCTTTGTCAAGCATTCTGTGAATGGATAACTAATTTTACTAAGTGTCTGAATTTGGATGATTTAGCTCCTGGGTGAAGACTTTTTCAGATAATTGCATGTGTTGTGTCCACTTTTTTTTAAGGTCTACCTACCGTAAAACCCCTAATTCAAGCCACGGCTTAAATAAGTGTTGGTTACCGATACAAACAGCCATTTAGGCATGAACTTTAAGGGTGCGGCTTAAATTAGGGGTTTACACAAGCTTGAATACAATAGGAATCATGAAAAAATATTATAAAAATATGTCCAAAGGCAAACCCAACAGTACATGTGTGGCTTAATTAGGTTGTGGCTTAGATTAAGGGTTTTACGGTTGCTAAGTAGTGTGCACAAAGAAATATTACTGATGAATACACAGAATGAATAGTTAATTTAGAACACAAATGTATCCATTTGGTGCAGAATTCACCAAATTTATGGAATCAGTAGGAGGCATACTATTACAAACCAAAAGGCGCACCAGGCACGTGTTATAAATATCCCTTAATTTGATATCTACTCACTTGTGTCCCAACATAATTCTTTCAGTTGTCTATGAGCTATTACCAAACATGAGTTCACTGACCTAAGGAAGACCAAGCTTTATATCAAATTATGTGTGCCCTTTCACAGTATTTTAAAAGATTATGCCATTCCCCATTTCCCTAATTTGAAATTGACTCACTGCAGAACAAATTCAGTAAAAATATCGCTGAGTGAGTATCAGAAAACACCCAGAACAATGTACTCTTCACCACCACTGAGGAAGGCATAAAAACTACTTCCACTGGGACCACAGTCGCTTCCGGTCACATGACCAGTGGGTTTGACAAAGCGGGAGAATTCAGTGACCAGCAGGAGATGGAATTTGGCAAATTCATTTCCGGTCCTGCGGGGGACGACCCCCAAAACAAATCTCTCGTTTATCAGAGATGATCGTTCTTTATTGGATGCGAATCGTGTGGAGATTATCAGATGCTCCTTCCAGTCATGGCCAGAGGGAGATAGTAGACGAAGAGTTAAAAACATTGAGATAAATGGCTGAGATAGTAGAGAAAGAGTTAAGAAATTTAGATAAATGGCCATGGACTGTCACTGCCTAGCTTTTATTGGTGGAGATGTTCATGGAATGGCAAACTCATACAGACATCAATTGTTTCTTGTCAACAGCCCCAAAATGAGTGTATTATTTTGTGTTATCCTTTCAGAAATGTATTCCAAGCACAAAAATATCTACAGTTGGTTGTAGATATTTAAATTTACCCTAATGTATGACTACGATAAGCACTAGTATGAAAAGTTTATCATCGATCGTTGAATAAAAACCTGAACCTATCTATGAATATATTCATATTGACTTATCCGGTGAATTTCATGTGTTTCCTTTGTTGGATCATGTACCTTGTCTGTTAACTTACAATATTTCATATCCAGTTAACTGCAGCATATAGAGGAAAGAAATGGTCTTATTCTTGTTCCCGAACCCTTAGTTTCCTTTATTAGTAGAAAATGAGCCTCAGAAATAACCTAAATGACTATTAGCTGAGAGGGACCAGTCCTTAATTCCCCACCTCGTGGGGATGGCACCCTGAGATACCACCACCAGACATGCGATGCGGTAATCGCTGCTCATCGCGGGCTGCTGTCTGAAGTGGAACACGGGCTGTGGAGAAGTACGAAGCCCCATACCCACTAGGATGATGGTGAAACAAGTCGACCGGTGCTGTGCAGAGTCAGCTTAAAGGCTATATTCCACTATGTGGTATTTGCTTGCGGCACCATGAAAAGACGCAAGCAAAAGGCTGCAAACTTGTTTGAGGTAGGGTGCTGCAAGGTTTAATATAGATATTTGCGGCATCTGTTTGCAGCATCTGCAATTTTGTATAGATTTTCTGTGCTTTACTTGCGGTCGCAGAAACCAACATGTTGGTATCAAAATGGCAAATTGCCTGCGGTATCTGAAAATAGCGGCTGTAAATGCGACCTACCACAAAGTGGAATATGGCCTTAAAACAGCTGGTGTCAAATAATCGAAGAAGTTTAATACTGATTTGTGCTCCCATCAGGCCTGCCATCGGCCAACTCTGACTGGACAAGACATACTCACTCACAGTCGGCCTATGAATCAGTGGTAAAATTGGTGAAAATCCAGCATTTCCCAACAGAGTCCTATGTCAGACTGGTTATCTTTTGCTCAGATTGAGCTTCTCATAACAGTAGGGTTGGCAGTAAGGTCCTCTGGGACAGGATTAACTCTGGGGGTCTCTACCCCAGGCTGTACTAATGATTATGTACAAAGCTCTTGCCAAAGCCTGCACACTGTGTGTTCAGTATATGACTCCTGGAATAAGTAGTTGAGAGCCCCAAACCCTGTATTAAATTTCTATAACAACCAAATGGTCGGTCCAGCTTTATGTAATACACTAGGGAATGAATCGGTCTGACATAGGACTGAACATATTTGAGACGGATGTGTCAGCCGACTTGGTCAAAATCAGCTAGTTGGTATGGGGCTTGAGCGAGTCTGCCTACATCCTAGGGAGGATTAGCGCTAAGGGAGAGGGCTCTGTCTGAGGTACACTGTACACACCAATATCAATATCTGTATGTTGTTACCATGTAGGACAGGATTTCTGAAGAGTTGGTTCATGTTATTGAGAACGATTCCACTGATGGAAGTGTATCGGATGTGGGCTGTGGGATACTTCTAGCTATTAACCAAACTGAAGCAATTTGATCCATGGAAGCAATGAATTATGTAATAGATAATGATCTGGTTAAACATCAAACAGTAGACAATTATTTCAGCGATGCCAAACATTCCTCAGATGACCTGGAAACTCTCATGGAGAGAGCTGATTTTACACTCTTAGATTAGCATGAACTAGCTTAGTCACATTGGCTGCTTAATTGAGCTCAAGTGTTAGTATTTTGTCCTATAGATTTACACTGAGTTTCTACTTTAAGCTGGCTAAGCTGGTTGAATTGTTTGGATTTTCTTTTGTAATCCAAGATCTTATTTTAAGTCCTAGCTTTGCATACTTAAGGCATAGGTTAAGTTACGTGCATAATTGCAGAAACAGCTAATATCAGCAAATCACAAAAGGTTGAATATATTAAGACTTATTGAAATTCCATCTCATTGTTTTTAAATTTATTCTCTGTATATGGGCAGATGGTTCCTAAATATCTGTACCTTACATAATCTCACATGAATCCATCCAGCAACCATGAACAGGAAAGCTAGGGTATTTTGGGAATGTCTATCTCCATTTTACCCCCTTGATGTAGACTCAACCCCTCTGTGTAGTGACCAGCTGGTTTTCAGCCCTTCCCTGGCACGACCGGCCCCTGTGGTGGGGCGGTGGTGGTTACGGGGCGAGAGATGTGCATATGTTATCATACCCACTCCATCCCTCATCCATAATACATACGTGTATGGGTTGGGACCGCTAAATTTGGCACCACAACAGAGGCATTTCTTAAATCTGACATGTGACATGGGGGCCTAATGCTACAACAAGGATGGTAAGTAATTTTTGTGAGATTTAACAGTAATCTTTCTGAAATTCTACAAGCGACAATTTGCAAAAATAAGCGACAGGGACATGTGACAGAGGCATTACTTGAATTTGAAAAGCAACCTTGGGACCCCCTTCCATCCTGGGCCCCATATGTCTCAATACTCTGAATCAGGCCAGGGGGACTTAGAAGAGCATACAGCTGGTACTAACCATCTGAGACTGTTAGGGGGGAGGTGGGGGTGGGGGTTGGAGTTGGTACAATGAAAAACAGTAAAAGACTTTTTTCACTGTGGAACAGTTCTCAATTAGCTTTCTTTCAACATGGAGTTTTCATCTAATTCTGTGCTGTGATAGTATTGTTTGTTTGTTTGTTGGGGTGTCGGGGTAGTCCAACCAACCGTCCAGGGCTCCTTCCAAACTGCACAAAGAGTGGCAAGGAATCTTTTAGTTTTATGTGTCATGTCAAATGAGAGTAATAGACGTCCATGCATGCAGTAGCAACCCAATGCGTAAACAATTTATTGGTTTTCATTGACTTTAACGGCCTATCACTTAAATGTAACGTCATTCGTGCCCATTCTATAGCAGCAGTGCCAGCAGCAGCGGAAGCGCCCAGCGCTGATCGAGCCATCTCCCATTGTTTGTAGACCCTATTGGTGCACCAATACTCAGCACATGAAACAACTGTCTCACCACTCGCTTCAGCGCTGAAACTGGTTTGGATCTATGATCAGTTTTATTGAATATTAGACCTTATCTGGACCAAAACGCAGTGGGAAATCAGTATATACTGAGTGCAGAATCAGTGTCTGCTTGCAGTAGTAGTTAAGCATTAAATCAGTGGAAATCACAGTGGAAAAACAGTGGCTGAGTGAGCAGTGGTAAATTAGTATGTTCGAAATATTCAAATGAGATAAGGTGTACAATCAGTAGCATTTCAGTAGCTAATCTAAAATATTTCAGACATATTGATTACAGAAGTAAACACTGCCATATGTTCTGGTAAGTCTAGTGATCTTATTTGCACATGGTCTATGGCAGCAGTGCCAGCAGCAGCAGAGCGGTCCAGCCGTCCCCATTGTCTACACACCCTAATGGCACCACATGGATTCACCCGGCCAAACGGCAGTAGATGCTTCCTAAATTAGTATTTAAATGAGCTGTCAGTAAAAGTCAGTATATAATCAGTAGTATTTCAGTAGCTCATTTAGATATTTCGGACATACTGATTTACTACTGTTAAACTACTGGAATCATATTTATTCAGTGTCCGAAATTAAGGGTGCACCCTGCACCTGGGGTGCACGATTTTGCAACAGGGTGCATGATTTTTTTATACTGTGCACCCGTCAGATGCACACATTTTTGGTGGAATAAATAGCCTTATATCACTGAGGGTGCAATGAAAGACTCGCCGGGTGCACACATTTCAAAGCTATGCGCCTGGCGAGTGCACAGATTTAAACCTTAATTTCGGACACTGTTATTCCTACTGATTTACTGCTGAAATCCTACTCCAACTTCCTCCTACTTCTGTACTGATTTCATGCTAAATTTCTAATGCATTTTGTCCTGGGGTACGTACGACTCTGTCAACACTCTCTTAATAGTTGAACCTGGTTTTGATAAACGATCAGTTCCATGACATACAAGACATTAGTTTGGTGACCTTATTTGTACAGGGTCTATTACAGCAGGGCCAGCAGTAGTGAGGAGCCCAGCATATACGTGAAGCCATTTCCACTGTCTATTTATTCTATTTCAGCACTACAAAGCACACAGAAAGACTATATGAGCACTCATGTAAGGATAGATGCTCGTTTTAATAAATGATCAGTTACATGGCACACCAGACGTTAATCTGGTGACGTTGTTTGCAACAGGTCTAGCAGTGCCAGCAGCAGCAGAGGAGCCCATCACCCATGGAACTGACCCCATTGTCTATAGATCCTATTTGTGTAGCACTACACACCACCCTGGATAACTCTGTGCCAACACTCAAGGTTTGCAGCCGGTTTTCTTAAATGATCAGTTAAAAGGCATCACAGGCATTAACAGTGGCATATCTAAGGTCCATTTTGCAACTTTGCAGCTATTTATTTGTACAAAATACTGATGCCTGAATCTTTGGGGGTTAGAAAAAGACAAGGAAATGTGGTTCAACAGACACCTAAAGGAATTGAACAAGGGGCTGCTGTGCAGTTGGGGTAGTTTAATGTCCGGCCAACCTCCAGGGTTCTTTCCAGACTGCACAAGGTAATGCTTTTCAGATTTGGGTGATGGTATCTATGATTGAGGAGAAACCTGCCACCTGGTTCAATACCCTACTCTTTCCAAAGAGTGGCAAGGGGTCTTTTATGTGCAGTGTCCCATAGGAAGGAAGCCACACACCCGGCCTTTGATGACCCTGTTGTGGCTACAGAGGTTCTACATGCTACCCACTAGACCACCCCTCCCCCTTCCAGACACTAATCTGGTGACCTCATTTGCACATGGTCTATGGCAGCAGTGCCTGCAGCAGAGGGGGTCAGCATATGTGAAGCCATGGCCACTGTCTATAGGCCCTTCTGCAGCACTACAGACAGGGTCATTTTTATAGCGAAAACAAGCTGGGATGAATTCTGTCTTTGGTGATCGCATCTATGAGAAGAAGGTGACAGGGCAGGCAAACAGCAGGGGATCAAAACCTGGAAATCATTATTGCTGTACCTCATCCCTTAGTGAACCCAGCACTAACCGGGACCCAATGACGACTTGGTCAGTGCTGGGTCCCCCCTATCATCGCCTTTCACAATCAGCAGGGGCTACTTGGGGCCTATATTCTTCCCAGGGGCATAAGCCCCACCTCAGTACGCCCCTGGGGTGCACCACATACCACATGGAAAGACTATATGAACACTCATGTAAGGGTGGATGCTGGTTTTAATAAATGATCAGTTACAAGGGATACCAGACATTAATTTGGTGACCTCATTTGCACAGTGTCTATGACAGCAGTGCCAGCAGCGGCGGATGTGCTCAGTGCCTGTGGAGCCCCTGTGTAGACCCAACTCGTGCAGCACTACACGCCGCGCGGAGTGACTCCGTATCAACACTCACAGAGGGTGAAAAACCCGGGAGTCGCCTGCAGCAGACAGCATGACACAAGTGCCTATAGGAGCAGCTTAATACCAACTGAGTTGTCCGGAACTGGAGCATACTTTGCATATGTTAACCTGATCTGGAAAATTGGTCACTCTAATTATTGTTTCCATGTTTGCTGTTTCAATAATTATTGTTTCTATTGTGTTTCCATGGTTAGTGATTATTTCTATGATTATTGTTTCTATTGTTTCCCTGGTTAGTGATTCTTTCTTTGATTATTGTTTCTATTGTATTTCCATGGCTAGTGATTCTTTCCATGATTATTGTTTCTATTGTATTTCCATGATTAGTGATTCTTTCCATGATTATTGTTTCTATTGTATTTCCATGGCTAGTGATTCTTTCCATGATTATTGTTTCTATTGTATTTCCATGGCTAGTGATTATTTCCATGATTATTGTTTCTATTGTATTTCCATGGCTAGTGATTATTTCTATGATTATTGTTTCTATTGTATTTCCATGATTAGTGATTCTTTCTATGATTATTGTTTCTATTGAATTTCCATGGCTAGTGATTCTTTCTATGATTATTGTTTCTATTGTGTTAACATGGCCAGTGATTCTTTCTGTCAAAATGAGTGGTTTCATCATGGCTATATTATCTCAGAGAGGGGTTGTTATGTGTAAATACTATCTCTGGCCAATGGAATAACTAATTACCAATTATAAAACACTGATATATTATTGACTGACCTGATCAGTGACAGAAATATGGGTCAAGAACTCCAGATAATGACTTTCAAAAATTCCAAAATTATTAAAGACTAAAATCTTGGGAGTCTTTTGAAATACACAAACAGCTGTTTGCACATATCCAGTAGGCCACATTCAGATCAAGCTTATGAGAACATACTATTGAACAGGCCGCGAACAGAAGCTTATGACCAGGCCCTGATGAAGGCACTCCGTACCCCGAGCTGCTCCGAGCTGATGCTCCCCGCTCGGCCGGGGATCACGAGGGGCTCCCAAACTGCCCTGGGGCATGACTCGATGGAAAGCCTGCCATTTGTTAAGGCTGACTCAATTTCACGCCCGGGAGAAAGGTCGCGAGCAGCCCGGGGCGGGCGGGTATATGAGTAATGGGAAGCCAGGGACTGTACGGAAGCACTCACATTATGTCTGGGGAGTCAGGACCTTGGAGGGCTTTGAGGGACTAATTCAGTAGGGAAAGGACTCCCATTCAACTGCCTCAAGTCTGTTTAAAATGGTTTGGGAAATTTAAGACCAATTTGCCACAGGTTAAGAAAAATGTGATCGCATGCAGGTTTGATGTAATGACTGTCGGCAAAATGGGTCAATTTTACTCATCTTAATATTTCATTTTCATTTCCTAATCAGATCTAATTTAAGACCTTTTTAAGACTTCCTCCAATAAAAATGTCAAATTTAAGACCTTTTTAAGGCCTTAAATTTGGGAAAGTCTATTTAAGACCTTGTAAGACCTTTTAAGACTTGCGTGGGCACCCCGGGGATTGTTGTACTGTAGAGCACATTTCAGCTAGATGCTAGGGTGAAGCCCTATTTGAGGTGTATAACAGTGAGAACAAGGTTTGTTTTCTGTCTTTGTGTGACTGACTATTAGACTGATGGTAGGTTCTGGGACAGCAAACTAACAAGCATGTAAGTCAGGGTCAATGAAATATACAATATGTTGTAAGATACAATACCAATTATTCTAAAACTAGATTTTTAAGTGCATTGAAATTTGAAAACTAAATTTGATTATCTTCCCTGGCCTAAAAACCCCAATCAGGGTCACAACTCAAATTTCATTTTCAAATTCCCTGTTTTCACTGAGATTTTCTAGTACTGTGGCAATTTTTCCCTGTGGCAAATCCAACAAGTAGTTCAAAAGCTTTTGTGTGCAGACAACATTTGGACAACCCAACAACAAGAAATAAAATCCCCAATAATATTGTGAACCAAGAATTTCAGAACCTGGCCAAATGCAATTCCCTGTGTTTTGTTAAAATTTGCAAATCCCCTGTGTTTACCCTGTATGGGAATCATTTCTTGCCATTTTCTCTGTTTTCAATTGACAGTGGGGACCCCGCTCAATGATCCTGTTAGAAAGTGTATGTGACATGGAGAATAAACACAGAGTACAAGACTGCTTCTATGCGGATCCCGCGGGGAGCAACCGGCTGACACCGCTAACCCAATAAAGGCACGCGAGAGGCTCCTGAATCGCTTTCTTCACACCCGTCACAGCTCACATTAGTCCCAGATTTATAGCGATATGTGACTGTGAACCAGGATGAGCGATCCGGGTCTACATGGCACCCTGACATGCAAGATGGCTTTTTCTGACCTTGGCTGTGGGAGATGAAAGAAAAGGAGAACAATTTTAAGATCTAATTTAGCCAAAAATGTTTCTGTTTTACATGTTTTTGGTGAGGATATAAGGGAGCATTTGATATTGTGCCAGGATATGATATGTAAACTAGTTCGCGTAAATGAATGTAACTATCAGACGATCAGTTTGAGGAAACCAAAAAGTATTTATGGTGTGAAACAAATAGATTATAAGACAACACAATGACATCACTCTACCCCTCTACCCCTTTAGCCTTCATCTCTTCACCTCCTTACCCCAATATATTATTCAGGCACCAAACTCAATCTCCAAATGAAAGGGGTATCCAAAATCAATTTATAGAATTTTTCTAGAATGACGGCATAGGTACACTCTCCAGCAGGACTTTAAAAAAAAAAAGAATCACCTCATTGAGTAGTAACTGCTAAACAGCCTGAACTGCCTGAGATTGTACCAGTTTTCTGCATTTTTCGACATCTGCTTAATCTGCTTATTAGAGTAAAGCAAAGAGATCCGGAGAATAACCAGCCAGTGCAGGGGTCTGCGATAGGTTTATCAAACCTTTGTGTGTCAAGCATGATATTATATATATATATATTGCCAAATATGAGATTGGTATTAAGAAAGATTTTGGGTTCCAAAAATATGCATGAGTTGGTCCCTTCCCATCTTGTACTTGGGGGTTTTACCTAGTATAGGGCCCAAACATGCAACAAGGCCATTTCTGACCCCCACTTAGTGCGATGAAAGGGTTGATTTGTGAGGTGTATCGAGAACCCGAATACACGGGGCGGTGGAGCTTAGATGAAAAGAGCTGGTTGATTGGTTCTCTGGGTTTTACATTGAAGTAGTATCTATGGAGCCCTGGCTGGACCCCAAACTAGTTTACCACTATGAGTTTGTAAAGGACATAGAGTGGTATGGGCAGTTTAGTTGTCTCATCCACAAGGGCCTGGGCAAATTTACTTTTGTCTACATACTTCTACATACTTTCATTAGAATTCTTATGATTATTCCCTATTTTCTGTTTAGATTGATGATTGTTAATGAAAAATATTAATCTTATTATACAATATAACATAGAGGACAGAATCCAATAGATCTATGGTTTTCCTCAATTTGTAAACCACTCTGATATTGAGCTGCTCAAAAGACTATTAATTTTGGCCTTACAAACCATAATTATCTTTTGACATTGTGCTTACGATTTAATCAGGGGCAAAAGCATAGGGGGACCAATGCTTTCATACGGAACTAATAGAAATAATATTTTTTGAAGCTTATTTGAAGCTACAAATCTAACCCAACTCACATCCCTTGCCCGCTGCCTCAGACCCTTCTGCTATGATCAATGATGACCCGTGGTCAGAAGGACCATAAACCCGCCCCGCGAATGGACCAGAATGTGGATAGCGGTCACTATCGCACTCTGTCAATAGCCTCACCCCTCCTTACTGCTTACCGCTATAGATATTGCCTCACGGGGTCCTGGTGTGAGGAAAAGATGGACAAGGAATGTAAAAATGTAACGTAATATAGACTACCGTGGTAGAAAATGGTGGTGTATAAAAACATGAGATTTTGGCCCATATGTCAGTTATTTCTGATAATTTTTTCTTTTTCAGAAATTTATGAGTATAGGGAACACACCCCTTTGTCTCAATTTTATCTGAATTCTGAATTTTTTTTTTTTGATTTGTGGTTGTGTGAGCTTAGGTAACCCTACCATTCCACATTTGTCAGTTATTTGTTTGTTTGTTAGTGTAGCTTAACGTCCGGTCAACCACACAAGGTTCTTTCCAGACTGCACATGATATGATATGATTTAGAAGAAATGCGCCACCGGGTGCAATACCCTACTCATTTCGAAGAGTGGAAAGGGTTCTTTCATATGCAATGTCCCATAGAAAGGACACACTGAGCCTTGGATATTCACTTACTCCTTCTTGTTCTTCTATTGGTAATAAGAAGAATGCCCTCTTTGAACTGACCTGGGACTCTTGGATCAGCAGAGCAGTGCTCTATTCAGGTGTGGTACAGGATTAAAAAGGGGGTCTGCACATAGGCTAAGTAATACATTCTTGCACATTCGCGCATGCATGTGCAACGTTTTTTTCTCAAAGTCCACAAAAGGGGGTGGGGGGGGGGACCCCTGGAACTCCCCCCCCCCTCCCCAATCTGCCCCTGTTATTTTATCTCCATGTACAGTGATTGACAGTTGGAGAGTGCAGGTAGTGACCTACGGACTGAGTGTGAGACACCTAAACTAGGGAAAGAGGGGAAAATGCCCCATGCGTCTGTGTGAATACATGCATTTTTAGTACTAAGCCTATATGTGGACCTCCTCCTTTTGGAAATCCTGGATCTGCCTCTGTTAGAGAGAATGCTTGGAGAGTGTAAGAGCAGGATCCATGTTGTCCGTTTACCGCTGGTTCCTGAATGTCAGAGTAGAATGAGCCAACAAACAGGCCGAGACCCAGCAAGGCCATCGCGATAGGGCCGGCATCCAATGCTAGACTAGATACCATGGTGCCAAAAACAGAGTAGGGGCTGAACAGAACTAGAGAGATTCAGTACGGGATATGCAGGTCTCAAAACTTCTCATTGCACAGTTTGTGTTTTTTTTTTTAGCATTGATCCCTAAAATAGAATAAAATTTCCACGTGATATTTTAGATATTGCACCAATCTATCTTCAGTATGGGAGAAAACAGATGGGATTGATTGGATGAGCCCATATAGGGTCGCTAAATTTCTAAGAATTTTCAGAATCCCTGGGCATTCCCTTTTCTCCACAGGCCCCAATGATTAAGGCACCATTTACCATCTGGTTACAAGGCCTTTTCAGGGCTTATGACATGCAATATGTGATTTTCAAAGCTAAGGACATAAGACATGACCTTTCTTAAAATGCGGCCGGGAAACTTAGATTCTTAGATTTATCAGGCTGACATTGGTTTTCCTTAGATTCAATATGTGCCATTCGAACCCCTATCTTTTACACTTATGAATTAACCACATTTTTTATGGCCTTGGTCTAAAGTGTTCCCATCATGATGGGTATGTATAATGGGCTTATATCCTGTATGGTGGTGACTGGTAATGAGTGCGGTTTATAGCGTAATAAACTAACAATAAACCGACACCGAGGCAAAGCCTGTTGAGTACCCGTTGTTTTGAACCAAACAAGCCGGAGTGCGGGGCGATGAAGTGGCTAGCGCGTTCGTCTCGCATCCAGGTGGCCAGGGTTCAATCCTGGGCTATAAAACCTCTCTACATTTCCCTGTGCCTAAACAGGGTTATCAAAGGTATCAAAGGATGTGTGTAGGGCCCTGTCTATGGGACTCTGCACATTAAAGAACACCTGCCTCAGTAAAAGTGTAGGGGTATGGACTCTTATCTTCTCATAGATTTGATCATTTCATAGATTTGATCATCAAAGACAGCATTGTCAAACCTTCTTCTCATTGTGATATGGCCTTATTATGTTGCTACAGCTTTAAACCCCAATAACTAACCAACCAACCGACGAACCAAAGAAAGTGCAAACGGGAGTGACAGCTGTAAAAAGCACAGCCACCCTCTGGATGTGTCAGATCAAGGCTCCATTTACTTACATCTTTTTACATTTTCAGTCCCTTTATCAAAAGAATTTCTGGAACAGCGAGTGAAATCTGCTAGTTACCAAAGGCCTGAGTGTGTAGGATTTGGTATGCAATGCGCAGAAAGGATTCCCTTTCAGATTTAAAGAACAGTGTATAAACCCAGAAATTAATACTGGGGCCATATCTTTGAAAATATCACGTAAATTTCGATCAGTTTCATATCTGGAGATCCTATGCTTCACAAGAAGTAGCAATGGCCTTGCAAATTAACCCATAAGGGGAATTATCAATTGGAGATATATTAATATTGTCCTCGACATAATTGCTAAAGGTAAAACACTAATCAATATTTACCTGATTAGTTACGAAAATATGGCCCCTACCAGGTCTCAACAATAGAGGTTAGAAAACTACAAATGTGTCGAACATGAAGTTTCAGGAATTTACTTTTCAAAACGTTTGCTGGGGTTTGATTAAAGAGACTGCTCACCGAAACACGTTTTTGTATTGAATGTGGTTACTATCAGTTTACAGGTAGGTAATGGTGGGAACAGTTGGCCCCCTTTGATGTGATTGGCTGGGCCCCAACCAATCAGCATGCTTCATTTAGCAGTCTCTGACCGACTTTAACCAATCACAAAGCAGCTCTCATACAGGCACTATAGACCTTGTGCAGTCGTGGTCATGTGACCACATTTTGGTGATCACCATGTGCATATCATAACCATGTGGCTCTGACATGTATCTAGAATTAAAGAATTCTAAACAGTGAAAATGGTTAATTATGACTTCATGTGACTATTAGAGATGAACCCAGGAAAAATCAATGTTCTAGATACTCTTGAATTTTAACAATATAGAGTTTTACAATTATCACCAATATGGCACCCAGCCCCTTTCTGGACATTGTGACGTCATCTGCACAAGTTCTATTGGATGAGAGCAGGAGAGTTAGACTACCAAACTGAATAATGGTTGTTTCGATGATCTTATTTCCGTAAAATTAGTGCTCGTTTTGGTAAAATTATAACTATCTTGAAAAACATGCATGATAAAATCCCCTAAAGACTGAACAAGAATTGCCTTGTTCATGCAGTGATATTGATACATTGGAACCTATATTCCAAATGCAGATTTTACTGCTTATTTTTCAGAATCTGCTTTGGGAATTATGGTTAAGTATAGACATGTTATATCACCGAGAGGTTTTTACCCTTCTCTTCTGAATGATACACAGAATGTATGGTTTCATGCCATATTCTCAGAAAAAAACTAAGACAAGTACAAAATCACTGGAATTAAAATCATTTAGTGAAATACAGGCTTAATGCTGCTGCGGCGTAAAACCCCGAGAACCACCCAATACCAACCCTGCGTGTACCCGGTCACCCTTGGCAGGTTGGCAGGCAGGGGAGCAGCCCGTTTTAGCGGCCCGCCCAATTGAACTATCAACATGCGGCCAACTGCTGCAGCCAAAAGTCACAGGTATCCCAAGCCAGGGGGGCATTTCTAACGAATGAATTTAACGGAATCCAATAAGTTAATGATAGATGGGGAGTTTAAGACTCTAACTCTGAAATTAAGGAGCCGTCTGAGATTGAAGGACCATACGCTTCTGCTTTGGTGAATTTCACTTCTGCTTTGGTGAATTTCACTTCTGCTTTGGTGAATTTCACTTCTGCTTTGGTAAATGTCATTTCTGCTTTGGTGAATTTCACTTCTGCTTTGGTAAATTTCACAAATCCACTAAATGTAGAGTTAGAAATGTCCCCCAGCAACTCAGATTAAATTTCATCTCTTGAATTCAAACATGTGTTTCCATAATCTTTCAACGCTTGTCTCTAATGTTCCAGTTAACCTGTTTATTTTTTTAAAGATATCTTCTCAAAATATTATGGCATTTTAGGAATGGTAGGAGTATTGCATTATAATGAACCTTTCTGGAGTGTTTCTCTCTAGGGTTCATGACAACTCTCAGTTAGCAACTGTGGCTATTCTTGAAAGATAGTTCATTGACAGAAGACCAATTATGAAACTGTTGATGCAGAGACTGAATTGCAAATTCATCCAATAAATGCAGGCCGATGGATTCTATAAATGTATATCATCAAATCATAAACATTCAGCTACCTTCAGACTGTTATTCAAGGTTTTGATGATTTGTTGCAAATCTTAGAACTCAGGCATGCGAATGATATTCTTTAAGGTCTCATGCTTTATTCTACTGCCTTAGTTATCTAAAAGGTTTCTGACTATCTGTAGGCCTAACTATTAATCACTTCTCACAACATCGGGGTGGCTGAAAGGCTGGGCTATAAACATCTGCGAATAGCAAATATTCATGCGGTTGCTTTTAGACTTCGGGTCAATATTTTTAGTGATAATTTTATTATAGCATGTGATGTTCCTTCTAATGGGAGCTCAAAAATCAAAAGCAAAGAAAGTAAACAGCTGCTGAGATATTTCATGAAAGTTCATCAATCATGGACTGGTATGCTTAGCTCTGTTCACCCCCTTAAAGCCCCAGGACACCCTGACAGGACACTCTGGGTGTCCTTTTAGTCATACCCCAATATCAAGGCTGAGCAAATTGGACCTCTGAGTTTATGAAGATTAACTCTCAGATTTAAATAATTTCTGGATTTCCAAAGCCGAAGAACAAACAGCAAGTAGAGTGTGGTGTGAAATGACAGAATGGTAGACATCTGTTGCGGACGGCTAATGAATCTATCACGGGAAGGCATTTAGTCCCAGCTGGATGGGGAAACATTACATTTCATCCAGTTCTACACTCTAATTAAAGCAACAATATGCAATCATTTCCAACAGGAATTAGAAGCCCTTGTATTCCACTGTCCAATTTCAACCTCTGTTTATGTTCATGTTTCTAAGTGGTCGCTGTGTAGCAGCAAAAGGGTAGGGATACCTATCCCCAAAAGTGATGATGCTATAGAGATTGTGCTAGTTGAGGCATTATATGGGAATGGACCCTTCGTGAAAAGTTTAGACTTTGAGCACACGTGGTCAACCTCTTTTTGGTTATGACCATGTACTCCTTATAAGCAAGTGGCATTGAAGTGATTTAAAATTGATAACTTCTAAATAATAATAATATTTATTAAATAGAGATATTCATCGAAACATCATATGATTACTTCAAAATGGATCTAGCACAAATAACTGTTCTAAATGATTGGAAATATGAATAATGAGCCTAAATTGATCACCAATAAAGCAGCCATTCCCTCTCTGGGTATTATGACATCATCGTCTTATAGACAAGTTCAGGCTAAATGGGCTATCACATATCATAGGCCACAGGACCCACTAAATAAGTTTGGATATTGCCCAGACTTACTTTGGTCACCATTGCCGGAGACGTCAACAGCGATACCGCGATCCAACTCCTCGATACCCTTACGGTACAACTCAATGGCCAGGTCCTTGCGCCCTGCAACAACAAATAGTGGAACATTGTAAGAACTACAGCTACCACAGAATATGAATTAGAACCAGCACAAAACATTTGAACAGGGACAAATGCCAAGTAGAGCTCAAAAAGAGACACAATTCGGTTACTGGTAGGGTTCCTTGCACATAAATTTACAAATCCTTCTTTTTTGGGGGGGAGGGGGGACGAATGATTGATTTAGGAAGTGTTGAAAATTATAGATATTCTGCAAAGATTGCTAACATATGCTACACACATTTTGATAAGTATAGGACATCAAATTTTTATTTGCACACAATCTAGTTGAAATTTGATCAACAAAAAATACGTTTTCTTAAAAATAAAGAAGAGGTAAGGTTTGGGTCAAATATTAGGGTCAGTCAAGAAACCTGAACACAACTAGATCAATTTCTTTTTTAACCCAAACATCTGTAAATTCCCTAGAAGTACATTAGCTGGACTTTGATGAAGAGCAAAATTCCATGAGTAAGTCTCTCTCCATAGACATATCCCTTAAATATTTTGAGGTAAAGACTTCAAACAGTACAGGTAACATGAAGAAGGCCGTGGCCGGCCGGCTGATGACCCGTCTGAATAATGTATAGGTCATTGACGGATGGCGGCCAGTGGCTAAAGCGGAGGTTAACGGAGTCATTGTCAGGGCCTTAGCGGTTTAATCATTATACCAGGTTTTCTGTGACCCGAGTCCCATCTGGACAAGGGTCAGCGTGGTGTTCGCTACTACGGGCTACTAAATTATGGACCGGTCAGCGGCAGGACAGGGAAGGGGTGTTTGTTTGTTGGGGTAGTTTAACGTCCGGCCAACCCTTCAGGGTTCTTTGCAGACTGCGCAAGGTTATGCTTTTCAGCTGTGGGTGATCATGTCTATGAGATGATTTAGTAGAAACCTGCTACTGGGATCACTACCCTTCTCTTTTTGAGGAGTGGAAAAGGATCTTTTTTGCGCAATGTCCCATAGACATAGGAGGGGGAATAGGAGGGTGTGTTCATTTTACAGAATGGGGGCAAGGGAGAATTTACTCTGGCCTTAAAGGAGACGTGAAGAACTATTTTATTTCACACAATATAATTCTCCTGTATCTACTTATTTGTTTAGATACAAGTACCCAAACGAATTATCGATTCGATAGTGGTTTAGAAAACCAAAGAGCTCCGGGTATTCGACATTATATAGATATACTAGAGATGTGGTTAGGAAATATCAGTAAAATTCCCATGACGATGCCATGACATCCCCATGAGGATGGATGGGGATGGTGATGGGCATACCAGGTACTGGTATTGGCATACCAGGTACCGGCATTGGCATACCAGGTACCGGCATTGGCATACCAGGTACCGGCATTGGCATACCAGGTACCGGCATTGGCATACCAGGTACCGGCATTGGCATACCAGGTACCGGTATTGGCATACCAGGTTCAGGGATGGGCATACCAGGACAATGCCATAACATCCCCATGACATTGCCACGACATCCTCATTTGCCCTCTTCAACCTTTTGATGCTCATGGTTAACAGGTGTATCATTACTCAGTCCTTCCAATATCCAATCTATACTTTCGCCAATAAATGTTGACCCTTAGGATCAAACAACAGACACAAACATGCTCAACTTTTCAAAAATAGTATAACTTATGAGGGAAACACTATACATGACCATATTTGGAAAGATTTCAATCTCCGAACAGATGTTACGGGTAACCTACATCTAGAAACCCCATAGAAGACAGTATTATAGACTCACGATCTCCAAGCAGAGCCATAAAAAAGCTGCCGTTAGCTGAAATTTGACCGCTAGTGCTTGGAGAGTGTGTGTACTAACACTACCAGCGAAAGTGCTGGTTCCAGGCCTAAAAATATGATCTATATTCTCCGGGAAGTACCGATCCCAAAGGGATCGAGGACGATCCCGGAGAATAAGCATTATTTCCCGTGATATCTTATTTTAGGAGCAGACATAATTTAAACATATTGACAGAACCGAGACGGTCAGCCAGTGTTTAGTATATAAGGTGAGTCCAATCATGTGATACATTAAAGCAAACATTAATGGAGAAATATAGCTATTCTATAGTTTGCTGATCGCAGCTACAAACAAAGTAGTCGTAACAAAATAAGTTGCTGATTGTAGTTCGTTATGAAGCAGCTGTTATTCGCTAAACGTCGTGTCTATCCAATCTAGGTAGGGAATCACCAATTAGTGCAGCCTGGATTTACTGAGGTACTAGTAATCCGCTGCCACCATTACTCTTTGTTTTTATGTTTTAATCACCGACTTCTACATAAGGCGGGCAGGGCGCATGACATCTGATATGATATAAAATGCCCCCAAAACGAGCCATATGGTAAGCCTATTGTAAACCTAAATTGAGAATATCTGTAATTCCCTAATCATGCCATACTCTTTTAAATTTGAAAGGATAGTATCTATGTATATATTCCTAACACACTGCATATGTACAATTCTACTCATGTCTTGTGAACATAACCTAAACTAAAGTTATAGATTCATTAGGATTGACTAGAACCTGATAATTCATTAAACCCTAGAATCGTTTAACAATTACATCTCGTGCACTTGATAAATGAATGAGAAAAATAGCCCGTTTGTGTGATTATGTGGTTAAGTATCATTTCCTTGACAAAATCCATTATGCCTTGCTTATGGTTTTGAGAACACAACAAGAGGAATCGTCCCTAATCGCCCCTCCGCACATTGACAAATGAGTCGCCAACATGGCGGAAACAACAAACGAGGCCACCTGTAATGTCCCCTGAGACCCGAACAAGCTTTAACCATGTACGCATGCGCCACTTCAGGTTGGCATGGCAACGAATCAGTCCCCACAGATGATACATTCTCCAAACATCGGTACCTGCCCTAGATATATGCCTCGACATAAATCCAGGCAACCGATTTGTGATTGGAGAGAGTAAAGTCCCATACACAGAAACAGCTGGATTTTATTAGAATTTCTACCTATAACCACCAATTTTTAGAGCCATTCATATCAAAGATGTGCATTTCAATACCACATTCTGACCGGTGATCACCCAAACACACGTTTAGCGGGCCACATATCACCTTACTGGGTACACGCCTTAAGTATTGATGCTGTAATTGCACTCCAGAAGCATCTGTTATATCATAGAATGATATAATCCCCATTAGATCCCTGCTTGAAGGCAATTAAGAAATGTGTATTTTCTGATAAGGGATGTTTCTGCTCCAACAGAACGTAATATTCCCTTAAGCCCCATTCCCACTAAGTGATTTTTACATAGTCAGCCAGACAAAAGGCCGCCACTTAAATCGGCTGATCCTTATGATCACCTATTATTATAGTACATTGAAATGTACATGTTTAATCTGAATCGGTACTAAAATCGGCCGATTCTACCCCTAGAATCAGCCGATTTTATCGCCGATTAGTCAGCTGATTTAGTCAAAATTGCCTTGTGGGTATGCGGCTTTGATCTGCCAGCTTGAAGGGCTCACCATGCATATCCCATATGGAGCAGAGAGATTACAGCCATGACATCAACTGTATCGATAGTCCTTCCATGACCTAGATACCTCTTACACAAGTTCTGGTTTGATCGACTTTATAGATTCTCGATGTGGTTTAGCAAACCAAAATCTCCGTCTTATCCATTCTTTGGCTTACAAAACGAAATGAAATGTACTTGAAGTTTTACGATAAACGAAATGACATGGACTATTTCTTAAATTCGACATGTGACATTGGAGCATCTTAGAGGCAACATGCGACATGGGAAGTTAAGGGACAGGTGCCATTACCATTTCTTGAGTTTGACATGCCTGCCCCACACCTACGAATATTTTCGCTGGTTCCAGCTGATCAATCTCCAATCATGATTTGGTCGATATGAAAAATGTTCAAATCCCATAGAGACCCTTTGTTAAAAGCTACACTCTCCGAATGACCATATCCCCCTAGCGAGAGACCGAGGAACCAGCAGATTTTCAATATGGCCGCCCCCAGTGGAGGAAAGGGGTATTCCCGACCTATTTTCGTTCTATTTTTAGAATATCATTATGACATCATCTCGTCAATCTCCGGACACAGACTTATTTATGTTAATTTCTACACTCTCAAGCCATTTCCTATGGGACGACTTTCAATCTCCATACAGATTCTTCCTATCAGAAATAGCACGATGTGTCCCCCCCCATTTTTAACATTGATCTCTATGGGAGTTGGGACAACCTATTACTCCGATATATCGGACTATCGACGTTATCCACTCATCGAAGACGGAGAATAATATGTTCTTTCACTCACAAGAGTCCATGGCTTCTACTGTCCACTAAAAATTTGTAAGGAATTCTTTTATTGGCCCTCTATAAATGGCATGGGGAACCCCTTTGATGGTTGTTTGGGTGCTAGCTGGTTTATGGTCCTACCTGCCATAAACCAGCAGCTGCAAAGCATGCTGGGCTTTGGGTGGGAATTCCGACCTAAAATGGCTGCAGGTTTACAGACACACTTTGGGAAAGAGTGGGTCTGACTGTGACAGACTACTGTATGGAGTACGATAGAACGGGGAACTGGTCACATGACTGAACGTGTCACGTGGTGACAATGGGACAAAGCGTAGTGTGAATTCATGGGGTGTGATTATGATTGATGGTCTTGGCCTGTTGCGCGTGATTCGCGAGACCGCACAATGCACAGGCCACCTGTATGTGTTGAAACTGATCTGATAGAATAAAATATAGATCAGAAAGTTATATTGCATTAAATAACATGGACTAAGGTAGAATAACAGAGGGAAGGGGGTGTACATTTGAAGAGTTTTTTCAATGTGTGCATTTCAATGTTTAAAAAAAGCATGCAAAGTTTAAAACGGTCTCAGTACCTTTTAAGAACAAGTTAAAAAGGCAATAAATACAAACTTATTAAATAGGTTAATTATTGCAATAATTAAAGCCTGGACCCTGATGAAGTATAGAAAATTTCAAAGAAATCCTAGTTTTCAGTTGAGTGACTAGAAATGAGTACAAATCTCTGCAAAGTTTAAATATTCGAAATTCGTAACTAATTCCTGGAGACCTACCTAATCATGAAAGAATAAAAAGTTTGAGAGGAAAATTTAGATTTAAAGATGTTAAACTCATACCTGTACATCTTGCTAATTATGAATATGAAGTTACATTGCTGTGACGATGCAATGACGTTGACATGACATTTGTTACAGTACTAAGTACAAAAAGGCACTAAGTGAGAAAATTATTGACGTTCATTTGCTAATTATTTATCATTAATTGATTATTATGTCAGTGTTCCTTTAACTACTAATTCATTACTAGTTATCTTTTTGTGACTGACGTTTGCTGACTTAGTCCCTCTTAGTAAGTTTTTGTGGGTCATGTGGGTCATGTGGGCCATGTGGGCCATGTGGGCCATCCCCATGACATCCCCTTCACCCCTTCACCCTCTTCACCCCCTTCACCCCCTTACCCCCATATGAAAATAAAAGGGTTGAGTGAGACCTATTGTGGCATTGATATATTCATTATGTTAATTAGACTTGCATTCCCACAATGCTTTGAGAGCACAATAATGCAATTTTCTTTTGTCTTTTAGGAGGAACTGGAAGCGGAAGTAGAAATGTTCTGAAAGCTGGTTCCCACAGTCATGCTAATGCATAGCACTTTGACAGTTTTAGGCTGACACCAGCAATCTCAAAACGCATTCCTATCTGGGTCCGAATGATAACTTTTACAAGGTTCACCATCGGGGCCACTCTGGGCCCAGAATAAAGAATACTACCTATGGAACAGTAATTAAGACAACCTGATGTTCATTACTCAGGGCATTAAGGAATAAGAAACTAATAATCATATATATATCATGTAATATGTTGGTTCAACCTTGAGACCGCCGCCTACATACCCACCTTTCCCTATACTACTTACAACAAGCACCTGCCCCTGGTATCAGGGGGTCGGACGTGTAGGGCTGCCAGTGAGTACCGAGCATCACTGAAGTAAAAGCCCTGTGTTTAACACTTAATAAACAGATAAAGGCACAAGCTGGTATAGCAAGTTTTAAAATTTGATTTAACTTATTTCTTCAGGCTCAATTTTGTAAACTGAAAGAGCCCAAAATGCTAGTTGATAAGTGTTATCTCTTACATCGATGGCATTAATAAGATAAGCTCCTTAACAATGAACAGCCAGGGTTTACCAAAGGCCTGGATGAGACACGTGGCATATATTTGTAATGTAAATAGTGTGTATACTAATGTTAAAAAAAGCATGCAAAGCTTAAAACCGTCTCAGTACCTTTTAAGAATATTACAGATGGAACTCCCAGTAATTAAAACAACCAGATGTTTGTTACTCCGCGGCTTTAATGGAATAAGAAACCACTAAATATATATATATATATATATATATATATATATCATGTAATATGTTGGTTCAACCTTGAGACCGCAGGGGCACGGGGTGGTGAAGTGGTTAGAGCGTTCGCTTGGCATGCGGGAGAGCCGGGTTCGATTCTCGGCTGGGCCAGGCAGGGCTGCTACACCCCTCTGTGTTTCTCCCAGTGACAACGACTGGGATATCAAAGGCCTTGTGCCACCGGCTGTTGTGTGTCTGGCCCTGTCTATGGGACCAGGCACATTAAAGAACACCTACTTCGGTAAATGTGTAGGGGTATGGTCTCTACCTTTTCATAGATTCGATCACCATCACCGCCCTTGATATGACCCTGGCAGTTGATTAGGGCATAAAGCAACCAATAACCAACCAACCTTGAGACCGCCGCCTACATACCAGCCTTTCCCTATACTACTTACAACAAGCACCTGCCCCTGGTATTAGGGGGTGAGACGTGTAGGGCCGCCAGTGAGTACCGAGCATCACTGAAGTAAAAACCCTTGTGATCCACACTTAATAAACAGATAAAGGCACAAGTCGGTAGAACAAGTTTTAAAATTTGATTTAAAGGCAATGGCGCCTTTATACACATGGCCAAAAAACCAAAGTGCTTCAATTCTTATGAAAATTGGCAAAAATGTACATAGATATATAGGCAATTCATAAATGAAAAAGAAAAATGTAGCAATATTTTAGTTTTAGACCTACATGTGTTCAAATATGGCTAATTTCATAGATATTTCGAAACTGTTGAAAACAACTTTAGATGAAAATAAATACATTTTTGCTTATATTTCTTTCGATAGATATAGTACATTTAAATAGTAAATATCTATGGTTTCATATCAATCTCGGGGATAAAAAACACTTGTTGTTTTCATTATGGAAAATTTTTAAAATGGGTTTAAAGTTAAAAATACATAGGTACCCACATAAAACCATATTCCCATATTAGAACAGATATGTAGCTTTCCTGACCAAGTTAGCATGGTGACCCCCAATTTTTTTTCCAGAAAATGATAGATAACACCTATATCTACATTATGTATGATTCTAGAGAATTTCTTAAGGTTGAATTTTTTTGGTGAACATTTCTATCAGAAATTTGATATTTTATTTAATCAATTTAACAATTTATTTAAAATAAAAGATATATTCTATTCAAATAAAAGCCATATTATTTTCTAACTGGTGCATGGATTTTGTGTATATATGTCTTAGGTTTAGATTTCAATGATTTTATAATTGATTTGAGGATTATTATGAAATTTATCATGAAAACTCTAGTTTAGCCTATTTTTTTCAAAAAAGTTTATTTTAAAGGAATTATGTTCATATTGTTATATCTTTAGCACAAAAGTTTCCATGGTGACCCCCTATTTTTTTTCACATTTTTAGGATGCATATATGTTTAACTCTTAATTCCTAAAGTTTCATAAAAATCTTAAGGTTGGATCTATAATGGCGCCATTGTCTTTAACTTGTTTTTTCAGGCTCAATTATGTCAACTCAAGAGCCCAAAATGCTCCAAGTTGATAAGTGTTAGCTCATACATCAATGGCACTTATAAGAATAAAGAGTTATATCAATGTTCTAGTCTTCTTAACACTTAACAGGGTTTACCAAAGGCCTGGATGAGGCACGTGGCATATATATGTAAAGTAAATTGAGTTGTTTATTTGACCCCAAGAATTTTTGAGTTTCTGAATTAACTGGAGGGCAGTGAGTTTGGGTCAAGCCAGTCGAAATAGTGTGATGGAGAGGTAGCCGACACAGCTGGGGATGGAAGGGTGTCTATTTAGACCTCCGTTAGTCGTGTGTCAGCCGTAATGGTGTAGTAAAACTCCCCGTGCCTCCTGTTGTTTGTTCACGTCTTGTTACGTACACCGCCCCTCCCTAACCCCACACCACCCCTCCCTACCCAGTGTCCGAAATTAAGGATATTTGTTGTGCACTCACCGGGTGCACAGTTTGCAGAATTGTGCACCCTGAACAGTTTCTGTGTGTACATTTACATAAGGATCTATTTAGATGGGTGAAAAAGCATGCACCATCCTGGTGCACAGAGAGGGTGCCCACGGCGAACTCCGTTAGCTGTACGTCAGCCGTAATGGTGTAGTAAAACTCCCCCTCCTTCCTGCTGTTTGTTAACATCTTGTTATGTACACTGCCCCTCCCTACCCCACACAGGGTGTCCACAGCAACCTCCGTTAGCCGTATGTCAGCCGTACTGGTGTAGTAAAACTTCTCATGCTTCACGCTGTTTGTTAGCGTCTTGTTATGTACACTGCCCCTACCCACCCCCCACACATAGAGGGTGTCCATGGTGACCTCCGTTAGGCGTACGTCAGCCGTAATGGTGTAGTAAAACTCCCCCTGTTTCCTGCTGTTTGTTAACGTCTTGTTACATACACCGCCCCTCCCTACGCGCGCGCTAAGCCTATGGCTACTGCCTGACCAGCAATCACTGCCAGACCTACACTGCCCCTCTCTACCCACACGCTAACCCTACTCTTTAGAGTGGCAAATTTAGGGGATTGGCGCGGGGGAGGCCCCTCTTTTAAGTTAAATTTAGATTGTTTAAATCTAAAATTCCGGAAAAATTCTGGGTGCTATTGCCCCCCCCCTCCCCTTCCCCACCTTTGTTAAAAGCTGGACCCACCACTGTGTTACTCCCTAAACTGTCCTCAGATAATTTTGTTCCTGATCTTTTCTTGAGATAAAAACTTTTACATTTACCTAGATAGTTGTGAAATTTCACACATATAGACTTACGAGAAAACTTTTTCATAACATTTTCAGTACAACTTGGAACATTCGGCCATAAAAAACAGCTAAAGTTATCATCACAGTACATTTTTTCCTATATATTTCTCAGTTTTTCTGTGCTGTGGTCACCTTGTAAAGAAGGCACTATCGCTCTGAGCTCATCCATCAATTCATACGACGGGCGGCGAAATCATAGTCTGGTCCCCGCCATACCCCTATACGTCTGCTCCCCAGGGCAGCCCAATAACACGCGGTCTGAGCCCTAAATAAGGATGAATACAGCCATTTCACAAGCCAGGCCTGGGTCCATATGGCTATTTTCTTGGTGATTTTCTGGACATTTCCAAATAGTTTAGTTAAAAGACATTATTCAGAGGCTGAATCAAAGTATGGTGTATCCAGAGGGTGCTTGGGAACCTTAGGGAGTCTGCCTTCATCGTAGTTTATCGGTCGGGTTTTATTGCCATACAAACTGTGTATATAGGAGGGGCAAATAGATGGTTTCTCCCATGACCTATAGACGAAGTGCAGATAACAACACATCCTGCTGTTTTTTTCCAACAAGAATTACTGCTTTGAATTACTCCATTTGATGACTGGCGAGACGGCCAAAATGTTTGGAAAGAAATGAGTAAAATTCCATGTCCATTTGAAAGAATTCTTTCCACTTTTTCATATTCTATGACTTTCCCATGATGACCATGTCATTAACCAGGTGTTCCAGTTGCTGTGGAGACTCGGTCTACTGGGACTGGCTATGTGGTCATCAGGACTCACACATCAAACCCTGAAGACATGACCTTTACACATGAGTAGCAGATTCCTGCCCCCAGCGGTCAACCCCCACACCCGCGGGTCCTAGTTACTCAGGGATGTAAGGTGGGGACAGTGAAAAAATCGGAAATAACATAAAGAAAATCTGAATGTATCTGAAAATGTTACGAAACTTGTTCTAAACATTTCGAAACTGAACTTTGGGGGTGCTGGAGGAATAAACCACAGAAATTCGACAAAAATTGGAAAACTTACATCCCCCGTTACTGTAACGGCCTGTGTCTGCCCTATGTCCAGCCATGGACCAGTGACAACTGATCGTACTGATTTATGGTTCGCCACTAACAAATTAAAACCCTAACACATTGACCTTTACACATGGGCAGCAGATTCCTGGCCCCAGTGGACAACCCCCACACCCGCGATCAACCCCCTACACCCGCAGGTCCTGGTTACTGTATCAGCCTGTGTCTGTCCTGTGTCTACCCACTGATGGGGGAAAGCTGAGGCAAAAAAAATACAAATAGTTGTGTTTAGGTTTCCCAACCCACCCTACATTTATGACCAAACTCTTTTTCAGAGAAAATATTTGAGAAACAACTCAATAAAATTCAACTTAAATCACCAAATAAATATAATGCCATATGCCATACTGCATCAAAAACAAGCATTATAGCTGTAAAACATGTTATCAAACACATGTAGAGGAAGTACCTAACTGTTATTGTTAACAATATCTGAGTCTATCAAACCCTAGTTTATTTGACAAATGATACCTAAGCTCAAGAATCTGTTTTTGGCCTGACCGGTCTGACTCATGCTTCGCGACATTTCCCAGAGCCCGGGGTCTGGCAGGGCTGTAGGGTACAACAGGGTACATAGGGCTGTCAACCAATGGTTAGCCATCTGGGCAACTTTTTTTCCCTTTCCTTTTTTTGAACTAATTTCTCATTGGGATAGAGCAGCTATTAACATGCTGTGCTATTAAACAAGGTTCCCAAATGTCTTTTTCTAAATTCTGATGTGACAATCATAGTGCCTATGTATCATACTTATCATGGATTGATCTAGGTTTGGGGTCATATTTTCATTACTGGTTTTAGTGATTAGGCTAATCAGGTGCATTTTGATCAATGTCTCATTTTGATTTAATCTGTCTGTCAAGGTATATACACCTAACCATCCCTCGTCAATGTTATTTTAAAGTTATATAACTTTTGTTTGTAACTGACAGAATGCTGATACCGACTTTCTATGTGAACAAAAGAGTCAATTTACAGAAACTTGTGGTTCCTCTAAAATATTTATCAGGAGGTAAATACTTTAAGATACACAAACTATTTATCAAAATCTCTTTGATTTGGTAATGAAATATAGGAGCATGGCTCTATAATATTTTGTTTATATCGTAATAACTAAAATGACCTGGCTAGACCACCAATCCTACCCCTGTCCGCACCGCGCGAACCCACCTTTCACAAGGCGTGTCTCTTTTTGGGCTACCATGTGCGGCGACGTGTGAAAACATGAATTTTTTATCGTCCTGTTGGGTCTGCGGATATTGATTGAGTGGGATCCTGTTTCGGTGCTGGGATTTGACTCACGCTAGTTCCTCCAATACATAAGCAAACTTTGATTAAAAGCTCTTAGCTAGATATTTCTCAGAGAAGGTGCACAGAATGAATGTGGTATGTCTCAGAAAAATGTCTTTACTAGTATCAATCATGCTTGTTTGGGAGCTGAACACCAGCGACCAGTGTACATGATAAAAGTCTAGATTATAATTTAAAGAAATGTGGAAAATTATTGAACAAGAAAACTTTGTCACAGAAAAACCTGTATGATGACCCACTCAGACCTGCTCACATACCCACTTATGGACCTTATGCAGAAGTGGTCACGTGATCACTATTTGGTGATCACCATGTGCCCATCACAACCACATGGTGATCCGTAAGGTCTAGAATTTATTAGTTTTAGAAAATAAAAGTGATAAATTTGGTCTGGAGTAGATAATTAAAGTTGAGTTTAGCGTCGATAATCCTCTAGGTGTTGCTTCATCAAGAATGTGAATGATTTCAAATTGATCACCAATATGGCGTCCAAACCGTTTCAGTGCTGTGTGACGTCATCTGCACAACGTCTATAGACCTAGTCACATACCCATTCACAGATCCATCCACAGACCCGCTCACAGAACCCCTTGCTCACCCGTTCACGAACCCGCCCTTAGTTGCTCGTGGCAGACCCTGACCAACATAGACAGCCACAGACCCTGGCCCTAAGCTATAGATAACAGTAAACACCACCAGGAGTGGTAAAAAACTACCACATAAAACACCATTGGTCTTTTGCTCACCAACCATTTGGACGGCCAGGAATGCCATGTCGGTTGGTTGTTCGTGACACGCTATGGGCCAATGGAGCGATGGAAGCGATCGGGCGGGGTTAGATCAAACTGTATTGCGGTCGGGGCACAGGGCGTTAGAGGCTGGTGTTTGAACGACTGCCATGTCGGGACATCGGATAGTGTCAGGGCCACATTTGTTATTTGTATTCATAGAGGTGGTTGGATTTGTAGCAGAATCTTTTACTTTTAGTATAAGCTAGTAATAGGGTCAGACTACAATAATTTTGTTGTTGGGTTATCTATAGACCCTAATTTTCACCAACGCAAATCACTGCTTCTTAATGTGTTATTCCTTTGCCAAATACAGATCACGATGCATTCTACAAAAGGATTCCTAATTAGCCAACAAACACCCTACGTATGACTCGTTAACAACCAATATTTCCCGATGTCATGAGATATTAGGTGCTACAATTTTCAAAATATACTGTATACTGGTGCAATTCTGTCACATAAAACTAATTAGAACTTTAATTTTGACTGATTTTTCAAACCTGGATTCCAAACTAGCAGTTAATTTATCAGTGTTCCTCCATACACTGGGAGGCACTAGGGACAATGGCTGTATCCAGTCAGCCGTTCTCCGACCAACAACACAAGCCCTTTGTGGGTAATCTGCACACATAAGGATCAATCCCCGACTTGTGTACACTGTCTCAGACAATTGGGAGCAGAAAGGGTCGTGCTGTGGGCTCATCAGAACTCACACTGAGAATATCTTAACTGAATTTTGCAACTAAAGTACATATTCTTCATATCAATTTGGCTGCCATTTTTTCTTTAAATAGGCAGTAGGAAATAGGCTAGATAGAATACCTGATTGACAAGATAGGTTACATGATTAAGATGTGAGTTCCATGCCATATTCTCAGGAGAAAAACAAATACAAAATTCAATTAATTGGCAGTATTATAAGAGGTACGTGGAAGACAGGCTTCCAGGTATGAATGACATATTGTGATGAATTGAAAAATAATGTATGACTAGATGCATGGCGTACGATGATGGGTTCTCTGAATTATGGTTACAGTTTACACCTTTTACTCACCAGATGGCGTGGTCTGAAAACTCCCCTATTCCCGGGCCAAAGTTGGTTCTGACCAAACAGGGGCGGTAATGGTCAGTCTAAGTAAAGGCCGTCATACTTCAAAGCCACCCCTGCCGCACTCGTACCTTTACTTCCCACCGTATCCCACTTTTCACCATACTTTCTGTCAGACCGGCCTCTACCTTCGTGGGAATGCAACAACTGCCAACTTTCAGGTCTCTTTCCTTTGGTTTATATAGACGGTCTCTACAGACACATCAGGGTTGCCACTGACCAGAGATGTCAAAATTCCCTGACATTTCCCTGACTTTTCCCTGACAAAATCCATTTTCCCTGACTAATTAGATAAGAAAATCCTTTCATTTAAGCTCAAACTTTCAAAACATAGTACCTTAATTTTTTCTTGGCAACTCCTGTCGCCAAGGCAATATTGCTGGATCACAGCAATGCACCTTAAAATCACAACATGCCTTTCAAGGGGCCACAATTTACAAAATAATGTTTGCTGAACCAGATTCTTGTGACCTGATGCACAAATTCTAACTTTGTGATTTAGATTTGGGGCTATCAGTGTTCGAAATTAAGGATTTATTCCTTGCACACGCCGGGTGCATGGCTGTCTAAAAGTCCGCACCCGGGATGTTTATCATGTGTACAACAGTATATTAAGGTATTTATCCTGTTGAAAAAGTATGCACACACAGGGTGCATAGCTCTCAAAATGTATGCACCCTGCAGCAAACCTGCACACCGGGTGCAGGGTGCACCCTTAATTTCGAACACTGGCTATGATATGTTTGAACATTCCATTTTTCCCTGACCAGGGTCAGTTTTTCCTGACCTTTTTCAAAATTCCACTTTTCCCTGACCAATTCCAAAATTCCCTGACTTTTCCCTGACCTTGAAAAAAAACAACTCTTCCCTGACTTTTCCCTGACCAGTAGCAACCCTGCACATGTACCCCTACATTACCGAGATGTATACCCAACCATTCTGACCCACCTCCAACGATACACCTCCGCGACATGGAGTTCAGATTGCAAGATTGGCGTTTTACTACACATACATGTAATTGAATGGCTGAAACTGGAAATTTCAATAAACGTTTTAGTTATAGCCTTACCAAAAGCACAATCACAATATTTCTGACATCCTGATTGGATTGTCTTTTGGCGATTACCGGTTTGGCCAGAAACAAATTTCTGTTTGAGGGTGGTCTAAGCCTCTCTTCTGGTCTCTTGGGCCAACGAAAATCCCCCCCCCCCCCCCCCCCGTGGGGCGGGGCGGATTTTGATCAAAATTTGAGGGAAAACTAACCTCTGGGCCAGTGACGAAAAATTTGGCAATTTCGCATTCTATGCTCAGACAAGTGCGTCATTTATAGCTTCTGCTTGGAAACCTCACAAAAGAACACCTGCCTCCCCCTCCCCACCGTCCGGCCATATACAAGAGGGGATATTGTGGGTACCAACAGTGGTTAGAGATGAGTAATGGGGCGATATAAGTGTAATGAATCAGTTTGTAACTGGTCTAAGACCTATAGTGGCATATGCTATACTTAGATGACTAAGATGTATCGATGAATTAGTAATGTTGTCATCTTGAGCTGATCACAGAACATTCAATGCACCTTACTATTCATACTTCATTATGTAGGTCTGTAGATTAAGACTAAGGTAAATTTACATTATGTTTTACTTTTTAGGGAGATGAACTGGAAAGGGACACTTTTACACAGTGTTAACTATTCTAAACCTTGATCAAATAGATTTACTGAATATAACCTGTCTAGAATGTCAACATTCATAATCTTTGTAAGAAGTATAGGAAAGGAGCACCCAAAAAAATTAAATCTACGATTGGAATAATAACTTAGAATCCAAAGGCTTTACTTATGAATTTTTATCTGCGAATATCTAATCTCTCTTCCTGCTAGTCTAAGATGCATTAGCTCGTAGTTTCCTGCCCCCAGTCCCTATGGGTCAGCTGGTTGTCTGGCCCGCTCCGAGCGAACCGCCGTACTCGATCGATACATGGGGTCCCACCGGGCTCGCTGCTCCCCTTCCCCAGCACCGGGAAAACATGAACTCCTCTGAGGTTTGAGTGGTAAGAAAAAACTAAATTCATAACTTGGTGTTGTCACTTGTTAAGTTACTATGGTGGGGGAGAATATGAATGAGACACAGAGTACAGCAACAGGGTTTCTCCAGGCCCTTATAGCCGGCTGAGCTGACCAGCTTCAAACTTTCCTGAATCATTCTATATGAAGAACTGTTATTGGGATAGGTAGGAGCTCAGAAACACTTAAGTGATTCCTGATGATAATGAGTCCTGAATAAGATCATACAAAAATACATTAAACATGAGATAATATAGAATAATCTGAAACCTGCAAGGTTTTAATCTTAGAAGGTCACGTTGTTGATAAATTGTACTGTAATCTGGCTTCAAAGAACTGAGATTTTCATTATCTTGACTTCACCATTCACCGCTTCCATTTCCGTAAATAAAGCTAATTGAATTGTCAGATTTTCTTAACTTGGGTAATTCATTATACGAGGAAGACATTAGTACATTATGTTATTGAAACTGGTGCTTTGTAAAAGAAACAGAACGCTGTAAAACCTGACAAAAATGTAACATAATCAAACTAATTCTACTTTATTCCCCAGTAAATCTCCCCAAAGAGGGCCTCTCCATGATTGATGCCCTGTTCCTTTGTGCGCTCAAGCTTAGCAACATTTTTCCATTCTTGGATTACGCGCTCGAGTGCGCGCGCCTTTCGACCGGAGTCCCGGGTGTACGAGGGTGAATGTCCTGGGAGATTACCCACCATATGATAAGTTAATAGGATATCGGAGATGTGAGGGGTTTATTACAAAGCCCGTGCTTTATGATTACTTGACAGCTGCCTCTTACAGGGCTTTAACGCGGATAATTCTCAATATGGTGTGATAAGCAACAATATGAAGGCCCTATGAATTGTTTGGGCCTTTTCATTTGTTTTATTCATGAAGTAGCATCTCTTGAGCTTCGACCATTTGAATATGTATGAACTGTGAATATGTGTGTTTACATGGATTAATCTATAAGCCCAGATGAATGAAGGCATTAAGACTTTATAGAAGATTATCATATTACAAGATAATGGCAATTGAAAAACTGATTACATGATCTACAGCCCTTGAATAGACCTCAATTTAAACAGCCACCTATCCCATAATGCAATGGATCTCTTGTCACAATTAATGCACCAAGGTATTAAAAAGGGAAGGTTGGTATGTTCATCTATTAAAGAGAGGAGCCAGTGAAATTTCAATTCTGGTTATTTTACACTTTATATGTTAGATGTGATGCTTATTTAGTAGTATGCCAAGTTTCAGTGTGATAAATTGACTATTTCATGTTAAAAATGGGCTTTAACTTTTGATAAACCTCATATCCCTCTGACCATCAGGAAAACACACATCTGTGTGTGACGTCACACAAAATGACAGTTATATTCAAATTTTAAATTTCTAAATTCCATAAAAACTAAGTTTTTTCACATTTTCTTTTATAAATAATTTGATTTTGTGATTTTAATCTATTTTAGACTTAAAAAGAACATTTAACATTTTTCTCATTGCATTTATTTCAGTTTTATAATTTTTCAATGGTTCTGCTTGTGACGTCACATACAGATAATTGCTCTGGGCAGGCAGTGTCAGATGCAGGCAGGGGAACTTAGTTTGATGGAGACAAAATGTGAATAAAACAAAAACTATTGGAGATAAAAGCATAAAATTTGGTATGGTTATTCCCTGGATAGTACAGATCACGGCAGCATACTGATTTCTGGTCACTGGCTCCTCCCTTTAACGAGTCCTTCCAGGATTTGAAACACAAAATAGGTGCTTGGAGGGGGTTGCTAACCCTTACACTATGAGGTAACATAGAGGATGAGGGGGGAACTAAATAATGGTCTCATGACCTAATTTGCTGGTTCCCACATGTCCTTTAAATAGCTGTTTAACAAATCAACAACCTAATGGACAGGCTGGTAACAGCCTATTTCGCTGGTTCTTGGTATGGCCTGAAGTAAGTTCAGTGTGAAGACCGTAACATGCAAAAGGACATCATTTTAGAAGAAGTAGGTTAATTATTATATGGTGGTTTCCGTGGTTTGACACTCACCCGGGTATTTCCATCCTTATTCTTCTGCAATGACATGATCAAGTCCATAAGTATAAATGTAATATTAATTCTAACCCTCTGAATCCTGCTCCTGACAGCATAACCAGCAATCATCCCCTACACTGATCAGGATGATAACTGATGCCAGCAAACATGGAACCATCCGAGGCATGCATTCCATCCGACATGCTGCTGCTGCACTGTGCGCTATGCTAACGAATCGCTGTGTTTTGGGGACGATAAGTAAACACAGCAGTCGGCTGATGGAGATGGGTCTTTTTGTATACAGCGTTCTCTGCGATTGGTACCTCTGGCTGAGGAAAGCGGAGAGAAGAAGTATTTTTGGTTCACTTTTAGGTTGGTGCTGGGTCCATCAAGGGTTTAGGAACAGTTCAAATGATTTCTGGGTATTGATTCCCTGCGGTCCGATCCTGTCACCCTGTGCCCCCAACAGGGTCATCAAAGGCCAGGTATGTGATGCTCTTTCTATGAAACATTAAAAACGCTTAAAAAGTTCCCTTGCCACTCTTTGGGTAGTGATCCTGGTGGACGGTTTCAACAAATACATCTAGATGAACTGCCCAGAAACATAGAAGTGATTCCATTTCAGCTCGGAGCCTACTCTCCAATGTTTCAGCCTTCAGCCTGCAAGTTTCAATAAATTTCATCCAAGAAAACTGAAAGCCTCCCTCCATTCACCAAAACAAGAGACAAACAGATTAAACAAAGTTCCCATCCCAATGATTTAAGGGCCGTAGGCGCGTTTACAATGCAAATTGCTTGTGTCAAGACTTGGGGCGACCAGTAATATAAATCTGTTTCCTGTCCAGCGGATGGTGTCAAAAAGCCATAAAAAACGGCCTGCTGCTGAGTATTATCTTCCCGATTTTGTTTAGGCATAGAAGCCAGCACAGATTAGAAATCCAGAAAATTAGGAAGGACGTCTACAAATTTTCGCTTTTGTAACTGAAAGGTTAAAACTATGCAAAAATAAAGGTTTATTTAATACTTAAAGTTGGTGTAGGAATACAAATGTGAAAATAACAATTAAGACAAGGTCACAGGTGGAATTATGGAAGAAAAGAATCGGTTAGAAAACCGAAAAAACCCGGGTTATTCGTCTCTTTTTCTATATATGATAGTGTAATGCTTGATGAAATATGGGGATACTAGGAATACGAATTATCGAGCAAATTATCGATTGATTTTAAAGAAGAAGATGCGCGAGTGAAGCCGCCCGCCATTTTCCTCTATTATCGTTCACCTGCACGCGGAGAAGACTCACCTTTTCTTCGATGCTGATCGAATATATCGACCTAATTCTTCACGATATATCGACCCAGACCAGCTCCTGATATTAGTAATCCATGACATATACTCCATTTTGCTTGACGATGCCGATTTAAGGCGTAAATGGCGGTTATTCGCGGAGAAGACTTACACACGTGTTCACCGGGTCGCGCCATGTTGGCCTCTGGCGGGAGGCGCTGTGGTTTGACAGCGTGACTATGCGCTTCGGCCGGAAGGGATTGCGCATGGAAAATAGCGCGACGAATTTCTTTATTTTCTGGTTTATATCGATTCCTTCTTCCTAAAATACAGTGGTAACATCAATAAGATATCGACATGAACCTCCATAGCGCATTTAGTCGACTGGAACGCGCGCGAAATAGGCGAGCATTCCCGGCTGACTTTCCGATCAGAAACCGGGGGCCGCCTTGCTCGCCGTCATCACCCTCATTAACATAATTTGTTTCACACTACACTGCAATCCGGGGGCGCTATGCTTTTCAATGGTGATGCGTCGATCGATGTCATACAGTTTGCCGCTGTCACCCTCCTACCCGATCTCGGCTAATGATATCTCAATGGTCAATTTCTGGTATAGACTTTACATAGGCTCAGCATTACGACCGGAAGCAGGTCGAAATTTGCGAACTTGTTTCCGCTGGTTCTGTTATAGTTCAATGGAGTTTCCCGCCTTTTTGACCAAGTCACTATACCCGGGCGAGATTCGATTTGATCGATCATATTTCGAAGATGACTTTATAATACAGCGAGCCCGGGTAAAAAGAGAAAAAGATAGATTTTGGAAGTATGGTACCCATACATTTTGGGAGTTGACTGCATGACCTTATATTTTGGGTTGCCTTTATATTTTGGGAGTATGGTTGTTCTTTCATGATGTGTGATTTTGATTACCTTTTATGTATTGGGAGTTTGGTTGCTCTGAGATTTGGGTGTTCAGTTGGCCTCAGATTTTGTCTGACTGCCCCTAATGCACTATGCATAGATTTGAGCCCTGCAGAACTACTGAAAGCAAACTAAGTGTCTCCTGGTGCTGTCCCACACCCTCCTGTCATGTCTAGTCTCCCCACCATACCCCTACAGCCCCAGTTTTCAAGCCCTTCCCACTATACTTCTTCCACAGTCTCCAGCTATCTCCAGTCCCAGACCCAGACTTGCTGCTTGTTAAAGCAAACAAGAAAAAATGTATTTTTCAGTCCTCTGGACTGAAAAACCTTGCTTTTGTGGCGAAAAATAATCATCTATAAACCAGGCGAGAGTAGGGTAAAGCTTTCAATTATGTTTTCACACGGTTCAGCCAACTCTTTCGACTGTTACTTGTTACTTCTTGTAATTTTTGAGTTATCCCTGCTCTCTCTCACACTGTCTATACAGGCATGTGGGGTGGTGAAGTGGTTAGAGTGTTTGCCTGCTGCGTGGGCGGCCTGGGTTCAATTCTGGGCTGAGCTGGCTACTACTCCCCTCTGTATGTCTCCCAGTGGCAACGACTGGGATATCAAAGGTCTCTAGTAGACCACCGGCTGTTGTGTGTGTGGCCCTGTCTATGGGACCATGCACATTAAAGAACACCTGCCTCGGTAAAAGTGTAGGGGTATGGTCTCTATCTGCTCATAGATTCGATCATTCCATAGATTCGATCATCAAACGACAGAATTGTCAAAACCTTGTTCTCGCCGTGATATGACCTTAGATGTTGCTACGGCGTTAAACCCCAATAACCAACCAACCACTGTCTATACTTCCACAGCCCGAACCTGCAGTAATAGGGCATGTGCGTTCAAATAGCTGTGCAAAAGGGCCTGACTGGCACCAGCCAGTGTGTACAGGTGGACACCCTGACCAGCGGCCACTAGTACCTGCAATCTGCCCACTCAGGTGTGTCACCAGTGATCTCCACTGGTACCTGTAATTAGCACAGTATGCACTGTGGTGGCCGGCTGGACCCACTTCCAGCCACTATTGGCGAACACTCCCTATTCTCCTGCAGCTGACCACTCCCCACTCCACCCCCCCACCCCCGTGGTAGACACGGTTTGGCCGGGGTTGATTGGGGCAGAGACCTTGTATGTATATATAGAAGGGGGGGGGGGATATGTAGAGTATCAGAATACCACGGGGAACAGTGTACACCTCACCACTGCAGTGGTCAGCCCCAGTAGCCGTGCCCCACCTGTCAATCATACCTCTCACCCCTCCTACTCCTCAAATACAACCACAACCAGTGACCAATGAGACCAGAGGTAAATACCTGAGGGCAGAGGGGCAGGGTGAGAGTGAGGGGGTGGGGTAAGGGGGAGGGGGAGGGTGAAGGGTCCAATTAACAACAATTTCACGCCTGTTGACTATACAAAATAGAAAAACATCCGACAGTAAGGCTTTTGGGGCGTACTTTACCAATAACCACTAGATTTGCGCCCCAAAAGCAATGAAGCATATTTCTAAGTCCCATACCCAATGGAGGACTTTTACATAGTTGGCCAAACTTGAGAGTTTGATTGCGTTTTATAAATTAGGGATTTGCTTGCCCTTAGATTTTGGATATTTGGTTCCTCTTAGATTTTGTGAGTTTGGTTGGCCTTAGATTTTGTGAGTTTGGTCGGCTTTAGATTTTGGGTGTTTAGTTGGCCTTAGATTTTGTGAGTTTGGTTGTCCTTAGGTTTTGCCCCACATCCTCCTGCCATGTCCAGTCTCCAAGCCCCTATAGCCCCAGTCTCCAGCCATCTCCAGTCCCAGGCTGGGTGCTTGTTAGGGCAAATGAAGCATACTCTTCAGCCCCATACCCACTTGGCGATTCCTACATAGTCAGCCAGCCAAAAGGTAAAAGCTGTCTCTGCTAGGGGACTTGGCTGAGAGACTGCAGGTACAGCCTGATTTTTCTGGCCATCTGATTGGTCGAGGTGGTCACGTGACCCGGAATTCGTCAAAATCTGATGAACTCGGCAGTGGGGTCAACCTGTGCCCGTTCATTATGTACAGTGAGCATAGCGTAGTGTGAGTTGATGCGCGGACCCCAGTGAACAGGCTCTCATGATAGTCTGTCAGTATATTGAAATGTGCATGCTTGATCTGAACCAGTGCTACAATCGGCTTATTATTTAAGTAGATTCTGTGAACTTCAAGTATTGATAAGTTGGCCGACTTAGATAGAATCGCCTAGTGGGTATAGGGCTTTAGATTGTAGGAGGTGCTTGCGCCGAATAGTGATATGAACAGTTGAAATCTCCAGCCATAGGCCACTCAACTCCAGCAGTCTCTAGATCCCCTCTTGATATTTCAATCCCAAGCTGGTATAAGGATGAGAAAAATCAATATTCCATTTGTCTTGAACAACCAAAAAAGCTAATTGAAGACCTGTAACTCATTGGCCAACTGCAGCCTCTCTTTATTCAGGTTAAAATATCAGGAAACTCTATTTGAGACCTGTACAACTGAATATAATATTTTTTACCCATCCCTAAATTTTCAAACAAGATTAGTCAAGCTACCTCCTGGGAGCTAAATACTGAAATGTCACGGATTCGCAATTGCATGCATGTGAATGGCATTTTATCCTCTTTGAGTAGTAGCTAATAGAGTGAGTGAGGGATGTTTTATGCCGTACCAACTGCCAGAGTAATTTTCATGGTGAAAATGAGTTAGGACGAATTCTGACTTTTCAGACATGTGTTTTGACTCGGCCAGTCTTTGATGATCATATCTATTAGATGAAGGTGACAGGGCAGGCAAACAGCAGGGAATCAAAACCTGGAAATCATTTTTGCTGTACCTCATCCCTTAGTGAACACAGACACTCAATTGAACTCAATGAACCACTTGGTCAGTACTGGGTCCCCCCTATTGTCACCTTTTATGATCAGCAGGGGCTACTGAGTGCCTATATTCTTCCAAGGGGCAGGAGCCCCACCCCAGGTCCCCCACGGGGTTATAGGCTAAGTACTGAAATGTCATGGATTCAAAATTGCATGCATGTGAATGGCATTTTCCCCTCTTTGAGTCTACTTTAGCTAATAGAGGTCCACCAAATGTAGTGGGGGGGGGGGGGGGGGGGGGGGGCTAGTCACAACCCCCTAACCCCCCCCCCCCCCCTGGATCCCTCCCTGACTGGCCTTTAGGAGTAATGAAGCTTACTGTCTGTCTGTGTGTCTGTACTTAGCTCCGTCTGGCACTGGCCCCACCCGATCCCCCGGTGTCTGCACTGCACGCCCCCGCGGGCCGTATAATAGAGCATTGGGGAAGCCCATGTCTAGAGAAAAACCTGGCAGTACCTGACTTCTTGAGTTTTTCTGAATAACTACAATAGTCCCCAAAACCACTTATCAATTATGTTGGATCTGCAATTCGCGGATTTATACAAGCAGGGTACCCACCCAAATTCCATTTTCAAATTCCCTGTGTTTTTCCTGAGATTTCCCTGTCCTGCAGCAATTTTTCCCTGTGTCATATCCAGCAAGTCGTTCAAATTTAAAAGCCTCTGCATGCAGATAAAAATTGGACAATCCAGCAACAAAAAGTTGATTCCCTAATATGTTGAGACTAAGGAATTTCAGAACTTGGCCACATGAAATTCCCTGTGTTTGGGCAAGTTTTCCAAATTTCCTGTCAGGGATTTTTTTGTGGTAATTTTCCCTGTTTTCCCTGACAAGACTAGAGCTTAACTATCGGAGATCTCATTCCTATACACGTTTCAATCGCAAGTCAAACTACTAGACAGGCAGACTACTGCCCTTTCACTGAGGTGACAAGGGATTATGTCAGAAATCATAATGATGCGAACACCTTGCATTACCCTTCAATTCTTTTTGGTATGATTTCCTATTTCAATAAAAAGAAATTTGCAAGCTTTAATTCAGGTTTTGAATTTTGAAAATTGTCCCAGGAATAATGGAATAAATCCCATGGCATTTTTAATCCAATATTCACGTTCCAACCGTATCCCTTGGCAACGCTCCCCTTTATAACCTTATGTATATGTAGACATTGAAGTGATCTACTGTCTCTAAGAGCCGCTGTAATGTCCAACACCCAGCTGTCTCCCCCAATGTACACGTTTTTATTAGTCTGAATATATAATAAAGAAGGGCCTGAGAGTTCCCGGATCATGGAGCCTCCTGAATTCTTAATGATCGTGTGTCTGGGTCTGCGGGGGAACGAATATAGGGATCTTCTTTGCTCCGGGCCGAACAACAGTAGATGCTTCTCAAATCAGTATGTCCGAAATATTTAAAATAGCTACTGAAGTCCTACTGATTATATATATACTGATTTTTATTCACAGCTCATATAAATATTTCAGACGTACTGATGTACTACTGTTAAACTACTGGGATCATACCTATTTCTACTGATTTACTGCTGAAATCCTACTGCAACCCCCTACTGGTTCTGTACTGGTTTCAAGCTGAATCTCTACTGCATTTTGTCCCGGGAAATTAAGGTGTGCGGGATGCGGGATTCCCGCAGCAGGAATTTAGAGGGGTCATTCCTGTATTAAAAATCACAGAAACTTTGTAAAACATATTTAGAAAAAATGCTTAAGAAATGCCCCACTATAGATAAGCCCAATGGTTCTTTTGACACTTAAGGTATTTTCTTATAGGAAGATCCCTAGCGGCTTGAGGTACCTATTTGAAAAAGGTTTTTGTGATCTAAACAACCAAGACGAAGTTGGGGCACTGAAAGCACAGGTTTAATGATGTTCAATGATTCAAATCCAACCTACAGATCTATTTTCTTTTGTCTTGTAGTATGGAAGTAATCTACTGGTTCTGCAACCTCCAACACTCGCCATTTCCCCCAGTGTATACTTTCTTTTTATTAGTCTGAATATGTAAAGAAAGACGGGAGAGTTTCACGAATAAGGGGTCCTGAATTCTTAATGACCATGTGTGTAGGTCTATGGAGAACGAATAGAGGCGCCCATTTAAAAAAGGGTATCAACAACAAAGACTGCTTTGAAGGAATGTTCAATAATTAAAATTCAATCTAGAGATCTATTCATTTTGTCACGGACACAACTTCCCCGAGTTTCACCTTAATAGCGGTGATGAAACGTCTTTACAATATATCCAACGCGAAAATATCTAAGAGTATGTCATGTATATCCCCAAACTCTATAACCAGACGAATTAGCGTTGGTGAAATGTCTTTACAATATATCCAATGCGAAAATATCTACGAGTATGTCATGTATATCCCCGAACTGTATAACCAGACGAATTAGCATTGGTGAAACGCCTTTACGATATATACAATGCGAAAATATCTACGAGTATGTCATGTATATCCCCGAACTCTATAACCAGACGAATTAGCATTGGTGAAACGTCTTTACGATATATATAACGCGAAAATATCTACGAGTATGTCATGTATATCCCCAAACTCTATAACCAGACGAATTAGCGTTGGTGAAATGTCTTTACAATATATCCAACGCGAAAATATCTACGAGTATGTCATGTATATTCCCGAACTCACTCAATTATAACCAGAAATCATAACCAGACGAATTTGCCATGTGTGTTAAATCCGCAAAAATAGATATACGCGAAAATATCCACGTATATAGACTTACAGTAGCCAGAGTTTCTGATAATCTTGAATCATTTATGAGATTTATAAGTTTTGTTCATTCAGGTATTATTTGCTCATCCCCAGTGGGCGCTGCAAACCAAACATAAATAACAAAAGATTATTCTTCCTGAAATCAGGTGGGATTATTTTGCTGAACTTAAGCACATTAATGAGCAGAGGAACATAAATAACGAGGATTTTCTTTATCATACCCAATTAAATCCCGGTGGGTATTAATTAAATCAGTCAGTAGTTTTAAATCGGACATAAGGATTAACTCATGATCAAAGTCCCAAGATGCACGGAGCAAATCTTTTTTCTATCTGAATAATTCAGAATCAAGCGTTGGTTTTGAAGGTTTTTCCTTGATTTCTCAATACCCACGGCCCTCTATCCCTCTCCTACTTCTCATTCGGCCTCTGCAAAGTGTCTTTTAATAAAAAGAAGGAAAGAAAGAAAGAAAGAAAGAAAGAAAGATTCTCGGTTGCCTGAGGGGCTGATCATGAGGCACTATATTTTCTATGTAATACTCTAAGACCATTTTCCCCCTTTTGGCTGTGACATCACAATTGTCACTTCTTAAAGGTCGCTGAACTGCCCTGACCAAAGATCAGTGTATACTTCCCCAATCAGGATTTCCGAAATATCTAAATTAGCTACTGCTTTGGTACTGATATGGTACTAATTTGACACACCAGCTCATTTGAATATTTCAGACAAACTGATTTAACACTGCTCAGCCCCTGTACGTATTCCCACTGATTTAATTAACACTCCTACTGCAAGGACCGATTCTGTACTCAGTATACACTGTTTGCCCACTGCGTTTTGTTCCAGGTGAGCACACCCTTGCCACGTCGTACACATTTTCTAATACTATGAAACAGGTGGTGTTAATCTAATAGCACCTCCCGTACAGCTTTGTTACATCTTACCATAAAGATACTTAGGACACACTGGGATCTTGAGGCACTGTTTTTTACGTGGTAATACTATGAGACAGGTGTTAATCTAATAGCGTCTCCATTTTCCAATTCCCTGTGTTTTCCCTGAGATTTCCCTGTCCCATGGCAATTGTTACCTGTGTCATAGTTGTTCAAATCTAAAAGCCTGTGAGTGCAGAAAAAATTTGGATAACCCAAAAACAAAAAGTCAAATCCCTGATATCTTGAGAATCAGGAACTTCAGAACCTGGCCAAATGAAACTCCCTCGTTTTTCTCTGTGTTTTGGCAAAAATTGCAAATCCAAGGTTTTCCCTGTCAGGGAATTTTTTTGACAAATTTCCCTGTTTTCCCTGTGTGGTTGGTACCCTGTAATAGCGTCTCCCTTACAGCTTTGTCACACCTTACATATGATATATGATCTTACCCAGAGTGTGTCACACTTTGTTACCTGTTTGCTCACTCTCCAAGCAGATCTGTTGTCTATCTGAGGCTGGCCAAGGTAACCTAAGGAGGGGGTACCTCTGCTAGGAGAGTGATAACAGCCTTCAGGTGTGGGCTAATTTCTGAGCAGCTCACTGTGACCTACTTACCGGTCACGTGGTCTGAGGTGACCCACTTAGGAGTCACGTGGGCTGAGGTGACCCAGTTAGAGGTGGCGTGTGATGTGTGGAGTGGGTCGGGGTCTCCTCAGGACAACTTATCCCCTGCCCCCCTCCCCTCCTACCACTAATACATCCCCTTAGCTACCACCACTCACCACGCCAGGCGTGTGCCTACCAATCTAGGTACCCCCCTCCCCCCACATGCCCCACCCAGCCCCTTCCCACCTGTTTAAAGTCATCAGCAAGTCTCCACCTTCCCAGCCGTTTAAGACCAAGGCTTCCACCCACTCCCCCCCTTGATTAAAGGTGGTAGCCAATCCCCACCTTCTCACCCCATTGATGATTGTATCCCCTTAGTTCATATTGTCTTCATTTTGTTGGAGCACCCCCCCCCCCCCCACCTCCACCGCCCTCTCTCCATTTTCTTCTTCTCATTCTACCTTTTCCTATTTTTCACTAGTCATTTCTTTCATCTCTGTGCAATACTCTCCATATAATATTTCAGATTTATTCATCAGCTGAACCTTCTAATATCCCTCTACCCTACCATTCCTCCTTCCTGCCCCTCCCCCCAAACTCCATACTCCCACCACTCCTGCCTCCCTCTTATAATTCAATATTCCTTCCCTTTCCTTTCACCCCCCACCCCCCCCCCCCCCTCCACACCACCCCGAGAATTGACCGGTGGGCAGTAGGCCAGGTCCCTGGAGTGCTGCCCGGTCACGTGACCACTCGCCTCTCGTCCCGGGCACCAGTACCAGCAGACACAGGTCTAGACTGTAGTCACGTCGGAGTCTGCTAGGCCCTCAAAATTAGACTGTTAACCAGCAACCATTTTAGGTGGGAATTCCCCCCTGTAATCCAGAGCGTGTTGCAGCTGCTGGTTTATGGCATGGGGGGCCCCTAAAGAGCCACCAGTTGCATCACCATCAAAGGTGTTGCCCATACTATAAATAGACTACCCAATGGAAATAATCCTGCCATAATATGCAAATTCTTAACTGACCACTGAGGCCCATCGGCTATGTGTGGGTGTAAGGATCTCATATGTAAGAGGTAAGAGGGTCATGAAAGGACTAACATAGGTCATTCAGACTGCATGTAGTGAACTTAAAGCAACTGCAATTTACAGAAATGTGGACAATTTTTACCTGATTTATTCTTTTTAATAAAAGCGTGCACTTGAGATTGTGTTATAATGTGGGGGGGGGGGGGGGGATATCTGCTGGTGCACCCCATACACATACTTTCTCCTTATTTAAGAGGTAGAGGAAGGTATAGCCTCTACCTCTTTAAGAGCAAACATTCTCCCTGTTATATCTCACATAAGGCTTATAATGTCAGGTTTTCTTCTTGGACACATAGAGGTTAAATCTTGATGTATACCACCAGGGGGTGCATGTATGTCCTCTTTTACTTGAAGCGAAATCCCTCACCAATTGAGCCAAACATAAGTATAACAGGGAGTAAAAGGTATGCTTCAAGAAGATGAGGGAAACCTTTCTCTTCTCTTAAAAGAAAAGGAATTCAAGTGGATGGGGTGGCTAAAATAAAAATAATATGTACATTTTGACACTGTAAGAAATGTTATCTGTTGCCTAAAAGTGCACAATGCATTAGAACATCCAACAATAATCAGATGGAGTGGGCTGTGTGGTTAGGGGACTAGTTTGTTTGTTTGTTGGGGTAGTTTAACGTCCTGTCAACCACACAAGGTTCTTTCAAGACTGCACAAGGTAACGTCTTTCAGCTTTTGGGTGAATGTATTTATGCCATGATTTAGAAGATACCGGCCACCGGGTTTGATACCCTACTCTTTAGTTTGCAAATAGTGCAAAGAAAGGACACCACATACCCGGCCTTTGATGACCTGTTGGGGGACTCTTCATATAAATTGCCTTACAACACCAATTCTATACAACCACTATCTCACCACTTCTTCATTAATAACCTTCAATATTCCACAAACCATCCTCAAAATCTTCAATAAACCATCTCTTCGGTCTGTGCCTCATAACATGAACCATTTCTTGAGCGTCTGTGCTCTTAAGTATTAGTTACTTCGTGGATCTTACTCAGCACAATCTCTGGTTGGGTATGTGGAGCTTCATTAAAAGAGTTTTCAAAAACCATCATGATACATGGGGGAAAGAGCTGCTTAAATACCAAGGTATCAGTGAATGTGCAATGTTGCCCTGGCAAAGAACAATTGTTATTTCACGTACCTATGCACGGTGCCAGTTTTCCCCGGTTGGTCCGTACAAGGTGACTAACGCCAGCCGCCCAGCCCCTCACAGCTCACTGGGCAATCACAGTAACACGGAAACACTGTCTCACCGAGCGGTCACACAAACCACCGCAATGAACAACTGTGGGTCAACTTACCCCACGGTAAAGTTCATGTTGACATCCCACATGCAAGCTGATATTTCCACTTGTTTTCAAAACAAGAAGCAAAGTAGCTATCAATGTTTTCCTGATGCATGAGCCAGGTTTGACTCAAAATAAGCAACAGATTTGATGGCTGATGATTGTTACAACGAAGGGAGGAGGGGTGGTCTAGTGGATAGCATATGGGACCTCTGCGCAGTCAGCCCAACTTGCTGTTGGAAGTGATGGCGAAAAGGTGTGGAAGTAGGTACTGACTGGCTTTGAGCATAGTTATCTAACCTAATTGTATCGCTTCGGTCTAGCAGCTTGAAGGACAAAATGTTGACATTCTGTAACTGGTTGTTAACATCAACGGAAATTTGGTAGAGCTCAAAATGATTGTTTAAATCATCTCCTGACAAAAAGCTATGAGGCTTTTTAATTGATAGAAAGGGGCTCACAAAATAAAGAAGAAAAAATCTGGTTGATTGTTAATGCCCCAGGATCACGAAATGTGTGGAACATCAAATAGCATTGCCCTGGCAAAGAACAATGGCTATATAGTTTTCCTACGTACGGTGCCAGTTTTCCCTGGCCGGTCCATATGAGTGCCAGCCGCCCAGTCCCTCACAGCTGACTCGGCAATCACAGTAACACGGAAACACTGTCTCACCGAGCGGTCACAACAGTCTGTTGTGGGTGCACCAATAGTGGGCCAGCCTTTCAACTACTGCGGGATCCATAACAAAACTTTCACATGATTTTCATTGATTGTTCACTATCAATATATGGAAAATCTATACTTCCCCTCAAAAAACCAACACTGCCCTCCAAAAAATTGTATGACTTGAATAGAAAAAAATAGAGATGATCAAGAATGAAGAAGTACAAATAAAGATGGTAAGAGACTTGTATAAAGATTCAAATAATGTTGTAGTTACAGGCCACTGAAATAACAGGGGTCCCAGACCCCTTACGATGCATCAGGCCTCTCAAAAACCCAACATGATATATGGCACTAGAAAATTTGAAACTACATTACTAATGTAAAAACAGCCCCACCCCATCCCCCACATCAATATCTCAATAAGCTCAGTGAGGGGCTGGACTGGCCTCTAAATTCATGTTCCTTATGAGTATGACACATTTCATACCCCGGTGTCATATCTACACTGCGGGCAAACACCCCGCTGCATACAGCGGCTGTATGAAACAATGATATGATTCACCCGCGTGCCCCTAACCGGTCATAATGTGATCAGCCGGGTCGCTACTCCCTCCCCAGAGACGGACCCGGCAGCTGTCATCAATGTGTATACCATGCTGTGCTCGGGTATTAAGGCAGACCCTCAATATCAGCATTTTTCTTTATTATTTGTTCAGTTTTTGTTATTGTATCATTTTTTTTAGCCCACAAATTAGACAAAATATCAGAAATGTTTTGAGAGTCCATTGGGCAGACAACTTAGCTTTAACTTGTCCCAAAATTACAACCCACCCTTTTACCTTTGAACATATAACTCAAATTATTCATTCTATTATTTTCTTTTCATTCAATCTTATTAATTCTTTAACCATCCATTCTCAGAGTTTCCTTTGTGTAGTCCCTCACATGTGGTAGGTATCAACAAAGTTGGTAAAACTGTTTTAACTGAAGCACCTTCCTATAAGCTATTTCCTATCATTACCACAAATAAGTGGCACTACAATAAAGGGTTGTCAGGAGTTTATGAATAATAGACAAGAGGTTCTAATGAGTAGTGTACTGGGTATTATTTACAGACCTATAACCAGGGGGCAGTAATGATGAGGGATGAATCAGGTCATGTATAACATATAAGACGTGTTGATGGGTTCTGGTAATGGGTTTTCATACAACAAAGGTCTGCTTGAGTACAGTAAAATGCCAAATTTAGGCCTAGGCTTCCAGAAGGTTTGGTACCAAAAATGATAACACATTAGGCCTAAAGTTTAGGGGTGCGGCCTAAATTAGGTTTCTGCCCAACATTTAATACAATTCCACTTCTAAAAAAAAGAGTTCGAAAAAAGAACTCAAAGGTTAAAGTATGGCTAAAATTCAGGGGTTTTATGATACCCAGAATAAGAGAATAGGGTTGGTAATCATTCATATTAATGGATTCTCACACTGTAAGTGCTCACTATTGTTTTGTGTACGAGGGTTCACAATAGTCTACGATACAGTGTTTTCACACATGATGGGTTTGTATTATGTATGGGCACGGGGGAAGTCCCAGGGGGAACAGGGTCCGGAAACAATAGGCTTCTGATCCACTCATAACTCTGCCATTTGGGCGGAAATCGTTGGAACATTTAAGCCACAGTTGTCTTCAATAAAACCCCCAATATTCGTTAAGAGCAAAACACTGTACTACGTTTGAGCCGCAGCATGCAGTATTTATGCCCTACAAAGTAGAGTCACTTTAGAACACAAGTATGACACTAAACATGCATACATGTACTTCTATGTTCACTAGAACAAAGTATAAATACAGTGTGACACAAGCCCTAACCCCAGGGGTAGTCTTCCAACAGAGGAGTAAAATACCCATAATGCACGTGTCCCCCTAGTCCCTTAGGAATATCACCATGGTTTTCGGGTCACGTGGTAGGCCTGACCCGACCCGACCTTGACCTCATCAGTCATAATCCAATAGTCCTGGGAGGGATTACGGGGGGATATAGGGCGATTATCATCAGACGGCCTAACTGGGGTAATTAGCCTTTGTGTGAATAAGGCCCAGACTGGGGGAGAGAGAGTGGAGAGGGTGGAGGGGGGGGGGGGTAAGAGGGATTTGTTTGTCCACAGTCCAGTGGTAAACTGCACTGATAACAGCCAGAGGACAGTTATACGAAAACCTCATGGGATGACGTCACAAATATACCTGCGAAACTGCATAAGTAGCAGCCCACGGGTATTGATAAAGGGAAAGGGGACTAGGTAGTTCACTGGTTTTAGTCTAGAACTTCAATCCGTCTGCAAGAATAGTGGACTTTTACAGCAGCTTTATTTTCATTCCCCCCACACTTCTTTCTTTCACTTATTTATTTATTTCAACGATGTTTAATTTAATTTCATCTTCCTAATTTCTAAATCAAGACAATCATGCAGCTGTCTTAGTTAAAGTAACGCTGGTCAATATACATTTACAAGTAGCAAATTTTTATAATGAATATATTATGTTCTTATTATTTGGACAGTAACAAATTATTGCAAACTGCCCTTCATGGTGAGATGGCATATCACTTTATCTAGTATGGACCCTCCTCCCTTCCCCTTTAGCTACAGAGACAACCCATTCTACTGTAGCTGTAAGGTGTTGCATAGACCTGGAAGTGATCTACTGTTAGGGGGTTCAATCTCCAAGCACGTATCTGCAGTACGTTCCTCATGAACCATTAGCCTGTGCCTCTGCTTGGAGGCCTGCCAAGGTCCATTGATTATCGGTTAGTTCCACCTTTGGTCACCAGGTGGTCATGTTAATAATGCACACAAACCTGTGACGTAATCACACAAACCTGTGACGTAATCACGACGGCACCTCCAAGGCCTGGCTCCAAGGACACATACGCCGCAGACTGTGGTTCCATCCTAGTCAATTGGTCGCTCAAACTAGTTAAGGTCATGGAAGGACTAAGACGCTTAAGACACAGGCAGTACAGGTACTCGTAAAAATAAAAATTTCCAACAGGAGAGAAGATCACCGACATAAGAAAGGATTGCGTCGTGAGCGTGTAAAAGATTAAGCTTAGAAATCTCAAGGGTATGATAAAAACGTGCAAAAATGAGCAGGCTAAACTCCATTTTAATCATAATGTAAAGAGGTAGCAATTACATCAAATTATTCAAACGGCCTTGATAAAAAATACAATTGATTATGGATTGCACTGGGGACTGGATAGAATTTTGTCTAAAAGGGCAAGAATAAAAGTAAAACAGAAACGTGCCTGGGTTGTCCTGAGTTTCAACAAGTCCATTTACATCTCAGAAAACGGGGGCTGTTAAATCAAAACAGAAAGCTTCCTGATCACAGACCCGGGGACTCCAGTTTTGTTTTGGGGACCTACCCTCACCCCCGGGGGGATGGGATGGGGGTGACTCATACCGACACAGCCTACCCAGGCCTAAATTATCATTCTGTTCAAGAATTCCAACCTCCAGCCTCTATGGGTTGGTTGGTTGGTTATTGGTTGCTTTACGCCCTAATTAACAGCCAGGGTCATATCAAGGGTGGTGATGGTGATTGAATCTATGAGAAGGTAGAGACCATACCCCTACACTTTTACCGAGGCAGGTGTTCTTTAATGCGCAGGGTCCCATAGGCAGGGCCCTACACACAACAGCCGGTGGCCCAGGGGGCCTCTATGGGACTGCCCAGGCATTCCTGACGGTGTTTGGGAAAGGAAATACCCTCAACGTAATGTTGAATTTGAACACACCTACTTCTATACGATCAGAAATGTGGGAAAACCTAGATAATTTATTTACAAAAGGTCTGTGGCTCTGTAAATTATGAATTTAACTTTATCATTACTTTATTTAAAACCCGATAGTGTATGCAAACCAGGCTATGCTCCCTAGGAACTCACGGAGAAACTAGACCCCCCCCCCCATCCCCGCATAAAAGTACAAATTGTCATTTGAAATATTTTTGAAAGACAAATGTTCGTGAGACCGCATTTGAAACTCATTCGGAAAAAAAAAAAAATGCGAGGGAGGGAATTTTATTTAATCTCATAGCCACTCCCGCCTCTGCATACCCGCATTTTAATAGCTTGAGATCAAGATCTATTTAGGTTGTTTTTCTTGTAATGTCGCGCTCCTCTTCTAGTCCCCACAACACACGACGTTCATCAATTATCGCTCCTCTTTTTGTGGTCGTTTGATCAGTGCTTCGTACACAGGGTCAAATTGGAAACGGCGCCTTGAGAAAAGAGAAAAAACTTCCGTCTGATAGAATTAAAAACAACTTAACTGTGGGCGCCGAAACTAGACACAAAGTGTGGTGCTGTCTAGATCCTACCGTAAACTCCCTTAGAGAAAACGTCCCTGTAGATTCTGAAGCGCGGCTAGTAGTATAGTAAAAGTGGTCTAAAATAGAAATAGCGGGGATGGATGAGAGGGGGGGGGGGGGGGGGAGGGGGGTGCATAGGCCTGCGCCCCCTTTTCTTGGGTAAACTCTCGTTTTTTTAATATAAAGCTAGTAGCCCTGGCTTTTTTCAATATGGGCACCCCTCCCTTTTTTTCAAAATAATTCTCTGAATAGCATTTATTTGCATCAAACTCAACTAAAGATATATAATTAGCCATGCATTAAGATGGTCCAGTACGCACTCTGCATTATGGAAATGTATTGTAACCCCGACATTCTCACGTAAAAAGAGTTCTTTCCTCCTTGACTCAACTACGTAAATTTATCCTTATTTCAGTCGGTCTTTTGGAGAGATAAATGGCTAGCTTAATTTGGGTTTTGTCAATGATATTTTCTAAATTTATTTAATACAATATTGAATATAGACTATCTGGAGTAAATGCCAAAATGTGGGTTTTTACGGTAGATCTAGCTGACCGCGTGCCCTGCAGTCTACGCGTCATCTACATAGAGACATTCTGTCACTGCTCACTCCCCTAACACCACCTGACGGGTGTGATCACCTAGGGGGCGTGTCGGAGAACGCCGCGTCCCTACCGATGCAGCGTTCCCTGCGCGTTCTGTGTGCGCGCGCCGACGGAACGCGATGTGAGCCGCCATTGTGACGGGGGCCCCTTACGGCCTGAATAATGACCACTTCAGGACCTCCCCCCCCCCCCCCCACACACACACACCCTCCTGCTACTCTCTACTGCCGGAACTGTCACCACGCCCCTAGCACCTCCCCCCTTCTCCAACCGCCTCCCTTTGCAATGTGCTCGACGCGAGGGTTGGCCTAGTAGTATAGTAAATGGTCCGCTGACTTACGGGTACCCAGTTCTAGGGTTCTAGTCCAGACAGAATAATTATTCGTATTGTTCCACAGTTTAACCAAAGCTTGAATTGTTTTAAGCAAGGCTTGAAATGGTTTCAACTTATGAAATTTCAAATTTTACGGCACAGAATATGGCTTCAACATTTCTCTCAAAGACTTCAGAGGCTGTTATACAGGAACCAGTTGACCAGAAGTAGTAACCCTAGGGCGCCATTATGGTGGCCGGTGCTGCTGAGGGGTGGTGGCTGACGTCAAAACCTCAATCAGATACTCCCCCCCCCCCCCTCCTCGTGGCCGAATCCTCCTGTCAAATGGCACGGGGCTAAAACAACAGGACGCTACAACCCCCCGGGCAACACCCCGACGCCACGAGGACTACCTCCAACGCACCCTCTCCCCAACCCATCTCCCCTCCCTGCTCTTGGCCAACCCCTCCCGACACTCCTGTCAAATGGCACGGGGGTAAAACAAAACGGCCTGGGGCAACGCCTCGACTCAAGGGCAATAACCACACCCCACTCTGACGCCCCTCCTAACGACCAACCGCACAGGCAATTTGGCAACTTGTATGGTTTTACACAACTGTAAAACACAATTATATTTCTCATGAGTGTGCTCAAAGTGTCTATGACATCCTCATATCTTACCCAGGGACGGATTTTGTTTTATTTATTTATTTATTTTTTTTTGGGGGGGGGGGGGGGGGGTGCGCCCCCCCTTATTTCTTTCTTTTTTTCTTTTTCTTTTTTTTTGCCAAATTTAGATTTTCAAATGTGAAATTCTAGCCCTGGGATGGGGCGGCTCAAATCCGTCCTTGTTCCCCATATCTCACAGTGTAATACCCTCTTTACGCCCCGCCCCCGCCCCCCTCCCACACACACACCCCTCATGCAGATCAGGGTTGTGGCCAGCACCCCATCTATCATGCGGGGGCCGGGGGCGCCGGGAGAGGCCCCCAGATTAGGGTGGGGGGAGGTGGTAATAATGGGACATGGGGCACCCTCCGAGTGTCGATACACCCGTCACACGGTCGTAAAGCAACCTGAGTTATGTCGACAATGGTTATTCGCATTGGGACAAAAGCTTACACATTTCCAGTGGCGGATTTAGACGACAATTTGTTCAGAAAACTTGGGATTTTCCTAATGGGAGATTCGGCTAAAAAATATACAATGTATATAAGAATACTTTTTCCAAGAGATTGCCTCCCATTTTTCTCTCTCAAAATCTTGGATCTGCTGTTGTCCCTCCGTACATACGCTCCCATATGCAGCAGCATGTACTGGAAATATATCATTACATGTCCCCACGTCTACTGTCGTTTTGTAAGCGTACCTGCTGTGCGAACCCAGTGTGAATATCTGCTAAATATCAGCTAGAATTCTCCCTACCACGGATAGCCTGGTTCCAGTATTCTACCTGTAGACTAGCCTAAAGCAATATGATGGTAAATCTATAGTGACATTGAGTACATGCCAACAGAATCAGCGAAAGTTAATCGCCATAGTATGAGTTATACCAGTTGACGTAATCACCTCTGCGATACTTGTTTGTTTGTTGCGGTAGTTCAACGTCCGGCCAACCACACAGGGTTCTTTCCAGACTGTACAAGGTAATGCTTTTCAGCTGTGGGTGATCATATCTATGATATGCTTGAGGAGAAACCCGTCACCGGGTGCGATACCCTACTCTTTTTTTGAGAATGGCAAGGGGTCTTTTATGTGCAATGTCCCATAATGATGATAGAAAGGACACAACACGCCTAGCCTCTGATGAGGCTTTTGGGGACAAAAGGGGGCCTCTGTGATACATCGCTAGATATTTTTGAACGTGTGTTGGTTGACGATTAGCCGTGTTTATTTTACATCCATCAATCATGACCAGTTTTGTGGTCGTGAATATTGATGTCATGTCGTCGGCAATGCCCGGATGAGAGGTCAGGGGTGAAGGACGAACAGGCGGTAACCATGGTAACAGAATGCCGTCTGGTATTAACATTTCAGGACGACAAGCAATGATCAATCAACTGACGGAGACACGGGCGGTATCCCTTGGAATTAATTACAACCTGAAAGTGGGACCATTAGGCAACATATTTTAGGACATTTCAGCCCAAAATAATAACATTATGAGTAAACTTCCGTAATTTTGGATCCTGTAAATCCCGGCAGCGAGAAACCTTTCCATAAGTTGCTCAATATAACCAGATGCATGTAATGTACAATTTAAAATTGTACATTATTTCATATGCTCTCTGGCCAATCATCCTTTAATTCATCACTTCAGAAGAGTGATAAGACACGGCTTTATATACACATTATCATTGTCCTACATTGCAGTCTTTTTTTATATTTACTTTTTTCTCGGCGAGGAGAGATCTCATTGCAGAATGGATTGGTTTCGTGTGTGTGTTGGAGGAAGTGTTATGGGGAATGCGGGGGTGAGGTGCTCAGGGTTCTCTCCACGAGCTGCTCACGTAATGTGGACACAGGGTGACAGGGTAAACACAGGCCCTGGGCTAGTGGGGGGGGGGGGGGGCTGTTGCTAGGGGGGTTATACTCAGTCACTATATGAGTGAACCAGTCAAAGGAACAGAACTATTTACCTTGACCTCAAATCCTTGGCTTTAACTATCTGCATTACTGATTTCTTCAAAGCTTCATCTAACTCCCTCACCTATTATAATTTTCGCACCCCTGAGCACAGTGGACTTTGGTTAATCTATATTTGAACTACAGACGAGACCCATAGTATCATAGGCAATGTTAATAGGATAAAAAAAAACATGTTAGTATGCAGAGTAACTGGTTGACCATGTTAAGCCAAAAACCTCTCGTTGACGCTTTTATCACTGAAATAAGTCATTGAGATGTTTTTGCAGAGTATGGCTGACAATTTTAAGGACTAAGTACATCATCCCTCTGCTATTTTTTAGTAAGTACGTTTTGTCTATTACAAAAGTACCCCCCCCCCTCCCCTCACACACAGACGTCCCAGGCCTCGTCACAGTGCGGGGCTCAGGGTCCCACTGTGTGCCGTCCTCTGAAGGGTTGATCACCAGTCAGATTAATAGGCACGAGTAGTAGTTTACTCGGCCGTAAAAAGAAAAAAGGTACGATCGCCCGTTTAAAAAGAGTCGGACAAACCGCAGTATTGAGTATCGGTACAAACACCCCAGTCGGGCCGGTGGATAAAAAACAACCGCCTGCAGGAATTTGGTATCTACGCGATTTTTTCCTGATCTTTAGAGTCCCTCCGGCCTTGATCACCATTCAGATTAATAGGCACGAATATGAGTTTACTCAGCCGTAAAAAAAGAAGAAGAAGAAAGAGTTCGGACGCCCGTAAAAAAGGAGTCAGACAAACCGCAGTATTGAGTATCGGTACAAACACCCCAGTCGAGCCGGTGGATAAAAAACAACCGCCTGCAGGAATTTGGTATCTACGCGATTTTTTCCTGATCTTTAGAGTCCCTCCGGCCTTGATCACCATTCAGATTAATAGGCACGAATATGAGTTTACTCAGCCGTAAAAAAAGAAGAAGAAGAAGAAAGAGTTCGGACGCCCGTAAAAAAGGAGTCGGACAAACCGCAGTATTGAGTATCGGTACAAACACCCCAGTCGAGCCGGTGGATAAAAAAACAACTCCGTGCAGGAATTTGGTACCATCCTATGCGATTTTAACCTGAGTTTTAGAGTCCCTTATCCCCCTATGGCATAAAGAGCACATTGGATTTATCAGGGTACCAACCGAAATTCCATTTTCAAATTCCCTGTGTTTTCCCTGAGATTTCCCTGTCCCGCAACAATTTTTCCCTGTGTCATATCCAGCAAGTTTTTTTAATTTAAAAGCCTCTGCGTGCAGAAATTTTTTTGAAAACCTAACAACAAAATGTTAAATCCCTAATATCTTGAGAATCAGAAATGTCAGAACCTGGCCAAATGAAATTCCCTGTGTTTTGGCAAAATTTCCAAATTCCCTGTGTTTTCCCTGTCAGGGATTTTTTTTTGTCATTTTCCCTGTTTTCCCTGTGTGGTTGGTACCCTGATTTATACAGGGAAGTATGCGCATTTTCCTGAATTTCTGCGCCCCCCCCCCCTCCCACCCCCCGTTCATGCAGGTCCCCATTCACATGCAGTGTATTACATCCCGAGTCAAAATACAGTTTCCGTATACTACTTACAATCGACCTTTAGTAAAGTTAACTGGTGGTAAAATGGTAAGTACCAACGGTGTCTGCCTAGCAATATAATTAAACATTTTCTATACACGACAGCATTTGAAGTTATAATCAGTCCGTGTACGATCTGACTATTAAGTACGATTTATATACATGTGTGTTCTAAGTAATATTTAGTCTTTGTATTAGTGTTTCGGTGACTGCATGGCCAGTAAGCAGTCGATCGTTTTACTTCCAACTTTTTCGGCGTTATTAATTGTTTTTGGTTGTTGTTACTCAAAATCACCATCTGCTATTTCTAGTGTTATTCCGTTCACCATTGGCAGGTTAGTTTCAAACATAACCCTTTTTGGGTAACTTTTAACATAAGATCTCCATGATGCTAATAATCTATATAATATAGGCTATAGTGTTACTCTAGGTGGTGATTATTCCTGTAGAGCACTTATTGCTATCGGGCAGGTTCTGTAAATATTCAGTGGGTAACGCCGGTAAACAGCAGACTGGGAGAAAAAACAAAGGGGGGGGGGGGGGGGGGGGAGGTCTGAGTGGCCCGTAGACACGAGGGAACCGGTCTCAGTCGGCACTCCGGGCTTTGTAGAACGGCGTCCATATTTCATGAGGTTTTCTTTTCGTTTAATCCCAACTGCTTGCAATCGATAAGATAGCCGAGCGCAAACAGCGAGCGTTCAGGAACTCGACGTAAATTAATTCTACAGGACTTCAGCAGCTGTGGCCTGCCTACCAGAGAGTACGCTTGGCCTATGTGTGCAGCTGACGACGGTGATTATGTAATATTTACCAAGAACTGTTGAACGAGGCCATAATCAATACCAACTTCCCCAAAACATTAATAATTTGTTATCCCATATGATCAAAACTACCGCTACTCCTTCCTAGTTTCGCCTACCCCTTCGCTTACTTTTAAACTCACTTGGTCACAAAACTCTTATGACCGAGAATAACGCCACTATTATAAATGTTTATAAACATAATTACTGTCCTGCCCGTGGGAGAAATCAATGAATCGGACACAATAACAAACACGTCGAGTGATAGAGTTTACCAGAAGTTACGTGTGTGTATGTAAGGGTGGTACTGTTAGAGCGAACACTCAGCTGAGTTTGGGACTTGTGTCAGTTAACTTGTGACCGTCTGGGTTATTTTTAGCCAATCCAGATCTACTTTATAGATATTGGGCTGGGTGGGGATAAATAACAAAATTTGAGGGGGAGGGGGGGGGGGGGACAAAAATATATGAATCAAATCCATATCTGCAAACTAAAGTAAACCTCCATAATATATGTCGTTATCTTTAAAGGAACACTGTCACAGAGTGTGACACATAGAGCAAGTATATCCATTACACTTGACTCATTGGTATCTGACAGATATATACAATACATGAATACAAATTCACAGAAAATATGAATCAATGGTTCCTGCTTATGAAAAGATCTGTCAATACTGGCGGTCTAACGGTTCAGTGATTGCAATGACTACCTCGTGGCATGCTACTTAGTCCTAGATAACAACATAATTCTGATTCATATAGAATTTTGATTCATATCTATATATAGATAACTGGTCCCCTCCGTTGAATATAATCTACGCAATAATACAGGGATGCAAGTCGAAGCTAAAGAAGAAGAAAAAGTAGCATAAAGGAGATCCTAAACTGACATACACAGTGGGTGTTTTTTTCCATTAAAATCAAAGTTATTATATCCATAATTTGGACTGTTTGACTTTGAGTGAAAACTTTGAAATCTGAGAGAAATATGAAAACTCAGATCCATGTCAATGCAGGCATTGTCGATGCCAATAGTTGTTTCAGTCCCATATTATATGCTCACTGGAAATTAGTCTACTTGAATCTACACTGCAGTAGGCATAGTTATTGCCATCACATATCCAAGTACCATGAACCGCGACCCTAACGTGAAGTGATGGGCCATGAAGCTGTGCCTTGGTGCTAGGCCCTTCATTGATCCTCTCCATTTTCTGCTCCTGTTGCTACCTGCTTTGGCCTTTGCATCAGATGACTGAGATGTGGACTCAAGCCCCGGGACTCAAGCCTAGACAAGACAAGCCTCCCTCAGTCCCTGTCTAATATGTACCATCTCGTCAGATCTAGATTAGATCACTCCTATTCCCGCGCTGTCCCACCAATGGCGGGTAAACACAGATAAACAACTCCATCCCCGACAATTAGAATCCACTTTGAATTTGACAGCTGTAGGATGATCCTTACCTTTCCCCGACTGGTCCTCGTCGATCTTGAGCGCCTTAGAAATGTACTCGAAAGCTTTCCGATGGTGGTGTTTCTGCTTGGCCAGGGCCGGCTCGCCCGGGCCAGGAGCGGGTGCAGGTTTGGTGTTGTACGCCATTTCTTGAACCTGGACCTGCTTGGAGCAGAAGGAGGACTTTTCCACGTCGGTGACATGGGAGGGGGAGGGGAGGGTGTCGAGCACGGCGCCTTGTTTTGATTTCTGCGGCAGAGCGTGCGCCGAGCTCCGGCAGACCAGGGACAGCACCAGCCACAGTTGGAAGGCGATAAAACGCAGAATATTAAAGAAAAGTATCACCGGCGACGCGAACAGACGCAGGTTTCGATGATGCACGTTCTCATCATCTTTATCCTCCGATTTTCCGCGACTCCCGTGCTTTTTCCTGCCGAAAACTCGGCCCGACCCTTTGCGCTGCATCCCCCATCCGCCATAACCTGAGACCACTGAAAGTGATGACGTCATCGCCGCGGGGAATCACGGGAGGGAATCCCCCCGCGTAAAGCGATGACGTCATCCTGGGGATCCCCGCGAAATGCGATGACGTCATCGGAGGGGATTCCCCGACAAATAATAAACAAATCTGGTCGAACCACGCGACACCATGGATTGGGCAGGGTTTTCTTTCCGCTGCAGGGACATTCCACACCCTTTGTCCTACTTGACCCACACAGACTACACAAGAGAGTCTCTGGAACCGAGCGGAGACTATTTGGAGCCGGAGAGTTGCGTTTTTATGCAGTCTTATCGGTTGAAAGTGCGGACAGGCGGCAACGTTGACACAAATGACAGCTCGACCTCCAATCCAAACATGTCTGCCACCAAACAGGTGTGTTCCCTGCAGCAGTGGTGTCGACGAGCCACGCTCAAAGCGCTCACCTTGCACAGAATCGACAAGATCCACGAGCTCCCTTTACCGCACGCCCTCAAGTTGTTCATCGGTACGTTCAGTGTTCCCGACGACTTCAACACGGACGGGTTTCACATGACCTACAACTTCCACTTCCCGAACCACCCGCACCACAAGAACCACCGCGTGCACCCGGCGCGCTGCCTCGTCACCGACCTGGCCAAGGTGTTGATCAAGGTGGAGAACGACCCGTCGACGGCCTGCTCCGTCTGCGCCATGCTCGGCCAGCCGCGTCTGGCAAACCCCCACCAGGAGAGTGACCACTGGGCAGTGGTCAACCACCCCCACATCCAGCGCTGCTTCATGAAGATGACCAACGACCCTCAGAACGCCAGCCTAGGGGGTGGGGGAGGGTCCTATACCCACCCCCATAACCCCCACCACCACTCCACAGGGTCAGGGGAGGGCCCTTCATCGAGCATCACCTGTTACGTCCTGGAGTTCCCCCTCATCAACCTCAAGGACGTCATCCTCCGCTTGTCCCTGGCCGGTACTTACATTCCCGAGTTCCTGCTCTGGGACACCATCTTCAGGATCTCGTCCGCGCTGCACCATCTCGAGACGCTGGGGTTGTATTCGGATTTGTGCGAGCCGCAGAACTTCGTGTTGATGGCGGATGGGCAGGTGAAGGTGGAGAACCTGTTACTGTACCTGCCCACCAGAGGGGGTGGCGCGCTGCACCACCACCACCAGCCGCACCACCAGCAGAACCACCACCACCAGCACCACCAAGCCCCGTACTACCGCACCGCTGCCACCACCCGCCACCAAAAAGTGGCCATCTATTCGGCCCCCGAGTCGTGGCTGCTGGAGCAGCGCCCTGCCCTGCCCGACATCATGTCGACGAATGAGCCGCTGACCGTTTGGGGTTTGGGGTGCGTCTTCTACGAGCTCGCGTCCCTGTGCCCCGCCTTCCTCCTGGAGACCTACACTATGAAGGTGAGCCTGCTGCCCCCGCCCCCGGTGAGCCTCGGAGTGGGAGGCGGCTGGGGCCACGGGGTCATCGGTGGGGGCACTGGTGGTGGGGGCAGGACCCTCCAAGGGCTCCGTCTCAGACCGCAGACCCCGCCCCCTCTGCCAGCCGCGTACTCCCACCAGCTCGGCAACCTCATCGGCAGCTGTCTTCGCGAGTTCGCCGAAGACCGCCCTTCGCTCGCCCAGATCACCCAGGTGGCGGCTTTCAACGTTGAACACCTCAGCCCGTCCTACCCCGGGCCCCGCTCACTGCTACACCTCCTGCCCGACATCCCCACTGACGACTAGGACCCCGCCCCCTCACGGTGCTCTCATTTAGTCCGCGTCACAGGACCTTTAACCCACAGTGATGCATGTTTTGTTAAATAGGTCATGACAGTTGCTCCTATGTAGGAGTCTTTGAGTTGGTTGTTGTACCACAAAATGTTCTTTTTGCAGTATAAACTCAGTCCTCAGTCTGCTATAGTTCTTTAACCCTTTGCTCAATAGTATTTTTTTTTATGTTTTATTTTCCAAACAGTGCCTATGTGTGGTGCTGGCATGACCTCTCTTCTCCCCAGTGACGCACATATATAAAGCTCTTCCTTCTTTTCTTGAGTGACCAATAACCTATAATGAACAGTTCCATATTTCTAAAGAAGAAATGAAAAAATATTAAAAAAAGGTACATCATTCATTAACATTTACTGTATTTTGAAAAGATTGAAGGAAGGAAAAGCTAGTCTGAAAGTTTGTTTGTATTTATAAATGTTTATGTCAAGTAGCTTGGGTTTGAGGGGAAAAAAAGGTATATGGTAATGGAAAACGCAGAGGAAAAATGCAACGGAAAGATGAGTGGATGAGCCAGGACCACGCATGATTAAACATGAAACGAGAGCAAAGGGTTAATTATTTAACGAGAAAACGAATATTGATAACTTGGTGTGGTTACAATGTGGTGGGTGTTTTAGTTTGGGTGGTTAGAATGTGGTGGTGGTGGTGGTAGCACCCAAAGTTTGTTTGCAGAGTTGTTTCCAGGGACGATTTGGTGCTAAAACTGGATCTTGATCCCGTTTGTATACATTTTGAGTAGAACGATTGAGCTAAAAATAACTTTGTGACTGAGTATTTTTGTGTGCCCCCTCTCCCCAACCCCCTCCCCCCTCCCATTTGATATTTCTACTCCCCACGTCTATTGAAATCTGAAATGATCTTATTGGTGTTAATTACAAACCATGAAACTACTTTCTCCTAAATATCAAAACATATATGTATACATCTATGATATATCAAGACAATGCAAAGCAATATTGGACACAACTGCATGCAGGATTCAGACCAGAAATCGGCCATTCCCATGGGATGGGTGGTATAATCAGCTAATGTACCCAAAACTGTGTGTGTGTGAAAAACAAAAACCTTGTGCTAATGTAACAAAAAGTGAGACTTTCTCTTTTAGTTTATTGTACTATTTCTGGGTTGAACAAACCCCCCCTCTTGCAAGTATTAATGATATGCCCACTTCTGGGTAAAACTCTATTTCAAGGGGACCCTTCAAATACAGTTTTACACTATTTAATTGCATTCGCATGATATCGATCTAGCCCACTTGCAGTGGATGAAACTATATTTGATGACTTTAAGTTCTTGCTACTGACTCTTTTATAACAGAACACTTGTTGTTACCGCCTTATTTTTATTGAGGTTTAAACATATCATTTGATAGTCTGTTAATGAGTATTTTCATAGGCACATGCCCCATAAACAAAGTATTACCCGTCTAGTGCATTTTTCTAGATCACAACGGAAACACTATTTTTGTACTTAACCGTTATTTTGTCAGCTTTAAGCGCGTACAATGTACATGAAGACTTACTCCGTTCATTGAAGAGTTATGTATTTTTTCTTTCGTATCAGGTATTATTTTATTTTACATATCAAAGAGAAAAATGGCCTAGAATCTCAGCGGTTTAGACGTAAACACTACTACTTAATCATGGCAGGAACATGATGATATGTTATCCAAGTTATATATCAGATTCTGAAATAAGAAGATGAAAAAGCAGAGAGAATATTGTTTATTTGCTTTCAATTCAGTATTAATTCATTATGTCCCGCAATCCGTCTCGCATGATGATGACCGTTACGATTATTAGTCTCTGGTGCAAAGCAATATCCACTTGTTGCACGTTATAGCATAATGAATTTAGAATTCGCGATTGTAATGTTTATTGACGTTCACGGAACCAAACCTTTATATATATTGAGGTCCAAGTTGCTGGATGATTTAACCAGTTTTTGTTTGTTTGTAAATAGCTCTCCTTGTGGGTGGATCAACAACGGTCTCACGACTAGCGTCGTAGCAATATCATAATACGACCTTCTCACTTTAATGGTAATCATGTTTGTGAATACTAATTCTAATTATCTAGCTGTTTGAGAATCATTCTTGGCCTAGGTAGAAATCAGGAATGTAAACAGAAACACTTATCTTAGAACATTTTTCCTCGCGATAGCTGCGCTAGTGAGAGAGGACGAGAGTGAAGTCTTGGTATTTCCAACTTATATCATGTTCTTTTAGTTTCCAGCATATTATACTAATGATGGTGATGGTGTTGGTTAGTCAGATGATACGTACATGTGCGACTTTTGGTTTGTGTTCTCCCTCGAGTGATTATTTAATAATTGATCATCAATTAATTACAGACTGTTAATTCATGATGTGGTGCTTCTTGGCCAACTTGTGCACGGGGTTATTATATATTACGGCTGTAGGTTCATTTTTGTAGGACTATATTTAGACGTATATTTGCAAATCTCTTAACAGCCAGTGTCTTAAGTCCAGCTATTGCTGTGATACTACGGGCAAGTCCTCATGCGTGTTCGATATATTCGGTTGGCGCGTGCGGTGAGCGGCGCCGGGTGTGACTATTGGTGGTGTGTGACTTCTTGTGAGCTTGTTGTTAGGACTTTAAAACAAACACTTATTAGTCTGTGTTAGACAGTTACACATTGATAATAATAACTATTATTATTATTATTATATCAGGGTAAAAATGATGTCCACACAATTGATGATTTATGAGAGAAAACAAAGATGACCACAATGCAAGGAACTGTTACTTGTTGTTGACACGAAGCAATCATGTTGAAGTGGCCGTAGAGACTGAGATTTTGTGTTAGCCTTGTTTGACTACGACGACTGCCTTCTGACATGCTGCCATTATTATTACTATAAGGTGGACGGTCCATTGTTTGGTATTAAGATCCTTATTATAGTCGCCACCACGGCCAAGGTTTGTTCCTGGTTTGGGATATCCTTATTATTATTGTTGTTGTAACGATAAATGTTTAGTTGTATTTCTCCGAGCCAAAAGTTGCGTTTATGATATATATTATTATTATGATAACGATGATGCCTTTTTTTACCAGCCACGTTCCACAATTTCTATTATGATTATTATTATAATTATCATGATGTGTTTCGCACGTCATTTTTGTAGAATTTCCGAACCAAAAGCAGAATGTGTTCAATTTGTGTTCATTTTAAGTTTATACTTGAAACGTTTATATTCTCTTATATACGTCCTATTATGATCTACAGATGACTGGTTTTGTTGATTTACGCGTTGATTTCCTTCGTTCACACAGGAACGTATATTGGTATTATTGACGTTTATTATTATCAGACAGATACTTATGAATATAAATATATATATATATATATGTACCCCATAGAATGTACCCATAAGGTAGAGTAACTGACATGTGTCCTCAAGTTTTTATGAAGAACGTACGAGGCAGCCTACGATGGTACCCCAGTCACTCGCTAGGGGGACACGGCTCGAAAGACCGCAGGTTCAAGCTACCCCCGAGTTCATCAGATTTTGATGAATTTGGTGTCACGGTACCACTTCTTGACCAATCAAATGGCTAGAAAAAATGGGTTATACGTGAGGCTTATCATTACATACAGTGTAGCGTAGCGGAACGTGAGTTGATGCCGTGGACCCCAGCGTAGAGGCAGCCCTCGTGTTTTATTTCATAAAGTCGCGAGTGGCATATGTTTGTTATCACTCCTCTCACGGTCGGTACATTCTAGATTTATTATACCCATATCATTAGTGTTATACTTTGAAATAGACACTTTTCATTTTCCGAACGTGATTTTTCCAGTCCTTCAACAAATATATGCACTCTCACTTCTTAGCATATTCATGAGAAACATAATACGTACGCCCCTGGGGTATAATAAGGAAACCGTATGCCCCGGCCACACAGGGGCATAATAAGGAAACCGTATACCCCGGCCACACAGGGGCATAATAAGGAAACCGTATGCCCCGGCCAGAGCCCAACGCTTATCATTGTATGTGATTCCCCATGAATTATATTACCCCCGCCCCCAATCAGGTTACCCGTACACTACTACATAGTGACTTGGTATTTATATGTTATTATATATCAGTATCCAATCATTGTCACCTGAAGAAGGCCAAGAAAATACTTGTGTTTTCGGCAACTCAATTTAATGTTGTAAAAGACAAAATTCTAATGATACAAACAGAATATATATACATTTTGAAAATTCTAGTTTTTATCAATACAAAAAAAAATGACAGAAAAAAGCGAAAATTGTTATGAATCTAATTTTGACTTTAATACAATTTTCTCCAATTCACGGAGGGATATATGCAAATTAGATGGGAGGTATAAATAACAGTTGGTTGCCTTAAACACAAGTGTTACTTTGTTTGGCCTTTGCCCAGGATACGGCTTCGGTTTGTGATCTTTCCTCTCATCTGTTCAGCATCCAGTGCCTTGTCCTAAGTTGTAACAACACGATGGGTTTATGAGTTATATATCGCCACCTTGAGTCTATACATAATCAGAGGAGGAGCAGGAGGAGGTCTCTATATTATACCTGTGTGGTTATCTACGGCATATCTCTTGTATACATCTAATACTACTACTACTACTAGTTAGTCACTGCTGTACTATTAATAGGACCATGCCAAGAAAAAAAAAAGTTTCCGTCCGATCGAGCGGGTGACCAAAAATAACTGATTGGTTGGGTGATCAGGAATCCTATGCAGCGTTTGTCACTAATGACTTATCGAGACCCTGATAAGAGTAAGGAGTTTGGATAAAGGGGATTCCCAAATTAAAGCGGAGTAGTCCCGTACTAAATCTAGATCCAGTTCCCCTGGGCGGCTTCCCCGGAAGGCGCCTGTGAAGCAGACAGGTTGGCCTTATTTGATTGGTCAGTTCTCTTGATTAAAGTCTGCCTCTCTCATAACAAACAACGTGTGACGTTGCTAGGGAGTTCCCTGACTTAAATAAGGCATACATCTGACTAAAAAAAAAAATTAAGTCGCTATTTCGATTGGCCGGAAACTAGTTTTTTTCCTAAGCGTGGCCTAAGTCACCCGCCTTATGATCATACTACGACACAAGTTTTAGCTCATTTGTATCATGAGGTAGAGTAGCATCCACTTGCCACAACTTACCAGTCTTAGTAGACATGTTATAATCATACTACGACCAGCAATACACGATGGCAACTTTTTGACGATCTATCATTGTCGGTCCTGAGTACTGCCGCGTTGTCGCTTTGTATAATCGGTCTTCTCCGGATGGTTCCTGTTTCACGAAGTGTTATTATTTCATCTCAGGTACGACTACCAGGAATACATTCAGCGATGTCATAGTGAAACACTATAACGATGATAATGATAAAAGGTGTGCATGCTAAAGACTATGATTTTATTTGGAAACCGCACAAGATATTTTTTATTTTTAAGAAAATGTGCATCAGCATCACTGTAATTTTTCTATCATTCTCAAATGCACTCGTCAGAAGATCTGACCTATTTTCTATACAACCCAGGTTTATTTGTATTTCAGTACATGCCAAAACAAGCCTAGATCTGACTTCTACGACCGTTTGTTTATACAGGTACCCAAAGGATGGTCTTGGTGTGTAGGGTAGTATGTGTTAGATTTTGTATGGTCCCCCCAGTGATGATGACATACTGTCGCACCTCCCTACGCCGACGCCCGGCCAGTGTGTAACGTCTATTTTCATATCGTAGCTCCGACTCTGTACGACTGTAATGCAAAGTGCCCAGTAGACCAATAAAACATTGCATTCAGATCTGTCGTTTTAGTCCTCACTTATTTTTGGTAAGGTCATTCGGATGAAACTGTCAGAAATTGAAAACAACGGATTTTTTTCCAAAGAGATATCCTTTTTCTTTTCACCCCAAAAAATCGCCTTATAACAGGGATGTAATTCAGGGTCAATGAAATAATCTCAGGGATGTAAATTTTCAGATTTTTGTCTGTTTTCAGATTTTTTCACACTATCACCTCAAATATTATCTTTCAGAATGAATTTCCTAAATCACGTTTTACAGTATTGTAAGACAATTTCAGAGTTTCTTTCTGAGGTTTTAGATTTTTTCATTTATCCTGACTTACATCCCTGTAATGTGAAAGTGCATGAATAATATCTGAAAATATCACAGAACGTTGTAAAACCTCGGGTAAGCACTAATTTATGAAAGTTATGATCAGAGGGTTTGAAGTCAAAACTCTGAAATCAGACTAAAATCTGAAAACTTACACCCCTGCTTGAATGATTAATATCAATATCTAAATTCATGCTTCCATAAATTTCTTGCGGTTTAAGACAATTTCAGATTTACTGATGCATCTTTCCAATCATAATACTTTGTAGTTTCTAGAGTATAAAATGTGTCTTATTACACGTATAAGATTAACGGGAACATCCGTTCTACAATAATGAGTATTTTTTTCAAACTGTAAATGACAAAACTAGTTTAAACATTTAATCTTTTAAAAGTGTAGCAAAGCTACAAACTGAGGCGGACTCTTCAATCTTTAAAAAAAACATTTAGGGGGTTTGTCTTTTATGTCTTTTACATAGGCTTGTGGTGGGTCTGACCTGTAATCTAAAAAAAAGTTAACTTGCAAGCTTGGACACTGACAGCAGGAGAGAACTTATTGACAGTGTGATGCCTATGTTTTAACATTGGAATGTAACCATACCATATATTGGAGTATGAGCTTATCAAAACATAGTTTCCAGTATTTCCTTCATTTTGATAGGCTGAATATGACCTAAATAATTATTTTTTGTAATGCCAGTGACATTGCCCGAACCAAATCTGAAAAAACAGACATCTGGCCTCTAGGCCTACAGGCCTATTTCGAGCGCTAAAGAATAATTTGAATCTTTCATGCCAGAAATCCCCATGACATCGCCCATGACATCACCCCATGACATCTCCCCATGACATCACCCCATGACATCTCCCCATGACATCTCCCCATGACATCACCCATGACATCTCCCCATGACATCACCCATGACGTCACCCCATGACATCACTCCATGACATCAACTCCCATGACATCAACTCCCATGACATCAACTCCCATGACATCAACTCCCATGACATCAACTCCCATGACATCATCCCTCATGACATCATCCCCCATGACCTCACCCCATCACCGCTTTACCCTCTTCACCCCCTTACCCCCATACAACAGCCCTATTTTCCTAGCCCTAGCTTTGCCCTAGTTTTTCTCCTCTGCCCTTTTCACCCCTTTGCCCTATAGATCGGTGAACTTTGGACTAGCCACATTGAAGGCCATCTTTAAACAAATCAATACATAATTTCTAAACCAGTTTTCAAATTTAAAAGAGGCTCAAGCATCCTGACCTAATTCACTATGTCCACCATGGACGGCAGTCCAAAACCAAACTTCTAACCATGATTCCACCATGATTTCACTAAATATGTCAATATTTGACATTATTCAGGAAAAGTATAACATGTTTTCTTAATACTAAACCAAAAATTAGAATTTATTAGTGTTTAATCTCTGAGATATTTGCATTTTCCAAACTGGTGGACATGTTTTTGGTGGACATGAAGATGGGACAGATGTCCACCTGCTTTTCCCCAACTTGCTGGTTCCGGCGAGCAAGCCTTTAAATCATATATTCTTCGCTGGTTATGTGCTGTCCACCTCCCCTCTCCTCGAAGTGCGAGCCCACTCTAAAACTGAGGCGGAAATGATTAAAACATTTAAATCTTTTACTTTCGGCAACAGTTTCCGCCTCAGTAATAACAACAAAAGAATATTATATATACATTATTTTATGTTCACCAACAATTTCTCATAATTATTACAAAGCAGTTCTCTGTAATAACCAGAAAATAGATATAATATCAAGTGATCGAATCTATGTGATGAAAACTACCGTTGGTAGTTATGATAAATTCCCTTCTCATAAACAGCGTCCAGGGTTCTCTTATGTACAATTTCCCTTCAATTCTCCAAAGCGCAAATTTATTGTATCTGATGTATATTAGGGTGTCTGCATATTAAATCAAGGTTAATCGTGGGTGATATGCTACGTATATCATCCCACGTCTATCAGAATTGTAACCACTCGTTCATGTAGACACAGTTGGACGGAGACACGATGCCACCCTCGTGACACTCCCGGAACACCTGAAAAAACACAACCAGAAAAACGGGGTTTGAAAATTCAATCATTACAGATGGAAATATGGCAAATATACATGTATGTAAATTTTTTCTCTCCCCCCCCCCCCCTATATTTGTGCAAAATCTGTCCAAATTAGCCCACAGCAAATCGGCTATCTGTGGTAGGGAGAACTAGGTTAACACTGCATCAAATTTGACCTTTAATGAGGTACATTAAAATAATGGAAAGGTCATCGTTACAAAGATCTTTTACAAGACCTTTACAAGAGTTTTATGGTGACCTTTAGAATTCTGGAAAGCTGATCTAAAGGTCATCTTTATAAGGTCTCTCTTTGACCTTTAAAGGACCTTAGTGGCCCCATTTACAAAACTCAAACTGAACATCCATTTTCGCACAGAATAAAATACAATAAATTATAGGGCATCCCAAAGCAAAAATTACATGATATTGACGGACAACCAAAGGCAGTCCATAAAAAAAAGTGTTTCCTGTCAGGAGTCCGTAAGGAGATAACATGGCGTTTTCTTTTTGTTAATTTAAAAAATCCTATCCAACTAATAAAACGACCAGACCGGTCAACTAGTATTATATACCTTTTATTTTGTGGACAGCCAAACCACTACCTATCCATGGTTCATCATGTTTACAATATCTTAAACCATTGCTGGTATATGGTGATGATCCAATGTCTTCCATGTAATACTTGATTATCATAACATTATATTGATTGTATGTATATATTTACTGTTACTGTAATAACTCTGAAAACCATGGGAAACCTTGAAGATTATTACCAATAAAAACCTTTAAAAAAAAAAAATATTAATAAAGAAAAAAAACTACTCATATTAAAGTTAATTAACAAGTATGACACAAACTTGAAAGTAAAATACATACGATTTATATTTGTTTGCCATCTACACAAACTTTGTCGTGTGCTGGGATAAGAAATAAATCAGAGGAAGAGAATTACTTTTCTGGGCTGCTGGGTACCAACTATAGATATCAGTGTAGCATGCGGGTAGCTTTCTTTGCCGCTGGTGCCCAGCGTGTACACTAACAGCCTATGGCTGGTATCCAGTGGCCCAGAAAAGTCGTTCTTCCTCCTAATTATAAAAAAAGTCCCCCAAAACATGAGAAAGTGGACTTACAGGGCAGATGCCGCAGGGAGTGCGCATGAGTCCGGTCGGTACAATGAGGTCATTAACAGCGCGGTACAACTTGATCTGACTGCTCGCGTCTCCCGTGCCGCCCTTCCCCGCTGCCACGATAGACCGCTCCACCTTCCCGTCGTAGATCAGCGTGTCCAGGATCGTCTCGATGTCCTCTTCAGATAACTCCACCTGTTGGAATCCAGCAATTATGTCAGATATTATTGCAAATTGTGAAAATACATCTTTGGATATTTCAAAACGAAGAAATCACATAAAGAGCTTTAATTTGTTAAAAAAAAGAAAAAGATCAAAATCTTTTAAAAATAACAGGTTTTTTTTTTACGTTATGATTGTGTGTGTTTTTTTGTTTTAATTTGCATATCATGTCCTGCATGGCCCTAACCCTATTCCCGCAAATCAAAGCAAATATTCTAAATGTACTCTCTAGACTTTTAAAGTTAGAAGTTTAACTATCCAAAACTGACGCGACAAGCAGACTGGTTTGACAAGATTGAATTCTATTTGATAAAACGACATGTTTCGCCATGTTTCAACATTGTTAAGACTTTCGTATCTAAGACCCTGACCAGCACATACGATGAAAATGTCAGAAATATATAAAGGAAACAGTGTCATTGTGGTGCTCGATATATACCTTACTTATGCCCAGGTCTGCAATGTATCGCCAGATGTCCTTGGAAGCGGCGTAGGAAGCGTTCCGTTGTCCGATCGGGTCTGGTTTCGTCTCACGTGCTGTCTCAGCCTGGAAACAAAGTGAGCCGTTCTGAATGCGATACCTATATTATTATAACTACTGTTCTTAAACACAGTGAGCTGGACATAGTCACAGCATCAGATGCACCCTGGACGCCGCCATTATCGGGGGATACAAGGGTCAAGGTGACAAGAAACCACGCCCCTAGCCCTTATCACAATAATTAAATTAAAGATTTAATGTCAAATTTGACATGTGGGTAGGTAAGGTTATAATCTGGTCATTTCTTAAATTTTCGGAGTGTTCCGGTCAAAAGATAAATTTTCCTAATTTTTCAAAGTTTGACCGTGATGCGGTTGTGCAGTACTACAATAAAACTGCTTAATGAAAAAAGGCTATAGTCGGAGCGAGTATTACATGTGGAATCCGACGCGACTAATGAGTATCTCGCTCAGCTTGTCCCCCTGTCATGGTGAACTCATGCACAGCTTATATGAATGTGATAAATATTTCAGAAACTAACTAAAGCAGGGATACATCTGTGAAATCAGTTCTATCATTCTGTTAGCTTTTAAATAAAATTAACAGTGTTGGATCCAGGATTTTGAAAAGGGGGGCGCTTTTGGAAAACAAAACTTTGATTACTTTTTGGCCGAATTTTACAATAAAGAAGTCTATTTTTGGAAAGAAAAGAAAGGTGGGGGTGCCCCCCTCCTAAATCCCCCACTGACTAAATACGACCGATGATCCTACCAAGTAAAGGTCACTGAAAAACAGGATAATCGGGTGGAAGCCACATCTAAAATATTTGGTGAGATGACAGGCACTTTATCAATGGAGAAGATAGTTTGCACAGCATAGAACAGATACTAGAATAGTGAAGATCGAACAATTTAACCACAGACCTTTTTATTTGATGTGGTGGCTATTTTTGCACATGACAATTTGGTAATACTATAGTTACCCGTAAAATCCCTAATTTAAGCCGCGGCTTAAAGGGAGCCAAAAGCAATTTAGGGTCAAAATTTTGCAAATTCTGTTAACTATTGAAATATATTCTATGGCCATAGCCTAGGCCTGTGGTAAAATATAGACTGTAAATACAGACTTTAACTACATTAAAATAGATGAAAACTCATCCCAGGTCAATTTTGGTGACCCACCAAAATTGGTTTGTTTACAAACATTGCAGTTTTCAGGCATACATGGCATGAGTATTATGGAATTTAAGTGAACTTAAAGCTAGTTATCATAATTTATACTGTACCATTGGCTAAAGAATGTATTTTCATAGTTATTTGAGTTTGCAAAAGTTTGTCATATTTTGACGCAATATTGGTTTTGGCTCCCTTTAAATAAGGGTTACTTTCTGAAATAAAGAGCCTGTTAGGCCTCCACTTTAAGGGTGCGGCTTAAATTAGGAGTTTATATAACCTTGAAACCAATGGCATTCATGATAAATATTATGAAAGGTTACCCAAACATAAATCCAAAAGTTGGGATGCAGCTTAAATTAGGGTGCGGCTTAAATTAGAGATTTTACGGGAGTTGAGTTCCAACCAATTAATTCAACACCATATAAACCACACTGTTATTTCTTCACTGTAATTCTATTCATATATAAATAAGTTCAACCGACTTTCGAATCATCCTCTTGAAGACCTTGACAGGTCGAATCATGTTGATCACGCTGTAATTTTGAACAAGAACGATATTGGTATATTATGACAGCGCGAGCGCTGTGAGGAGAGAAAACATATTATAGATCAGACCAGGAGGGAAAACATTTTTGTTATAAACCTACTAAATACTTCTAATAAACAAAAAATAAGCAATTAATTGTAGGCACTACTCAAGACTGAGTCACCAGTAGAAGAATGAACTAGCTATAAAACAAGAAGCAAATGACTATCAAAGTTCCGATCGTTTGAACGATCGATGTTCGCCCTTAACATAACAATGGACATTTCATTTTGTTTGAAAGGTAATTGAACGAAATGTCAATATATCTAATGTATGTAATCTATAGCAATGGTGTCCCTCAATAAACTGAAGGCCTTCCTACAACCAGAAGGCTATATGGGCTATGAGTAGTGACCACCACCACCACTCCTGTCACACACAACTCAGGGAGGGGCTTAGGAAAAGGGCTCCTCCTACTAGCACTAGGTCACCTGCAGGTGACAGCTGAGGTCCTAATGTGGAGGGGTGAGGTTGATTGGCTCAAATACTGGTTATGTAACCCACTTCTGGCTTCTCAAACTGCACCCTACCCCACCCCCACTCCTTGAACTCAAGGAGTGGGGGAGGGTGCAGGGGAGAGGCCTGCCCACTCAATTACACTTGATGCACACTAATTGTCCTTGCTTACAAATGCATGCCGGTGGACAAAGGCCTGTAGCTACTTGTATGTAAGATTGTGTAACCGGGCAATCAGATCAAAGCCCAAATACCTACAAAAGACATGACTGATTGAGTGAGCCCTTCCCATAAGCTACAATACTAAAAACTATAATTAAGGGCTCACAAAAACACTTGTAATACAGCAGTTGTAAAGCTATAACCAATGATGATATCTGGTGCACCATCACAATGTCATGTCACACTTCTAATTGCCCTGACCACAGTGGTTCACCACAGTTAACCACCACAGCTATCACATTGCCAAAAAAGACATCTCACATTGCAAATATACATGCAATCAATCTTCATAATAGGAGCCAACTTGTCAAGGAAGTTGTATCTTATCATGACCACGATCTGGACCCACCACATCGTGGCCCAGACAAACAGCTACTGAAATCTGACTTCAAAGAGGACCACCCACATTGTAGGAGATGATTCCCAATAGAGAGAAAACGTTTTTTAATAAGTATTGCAGTTAAAAAAACGTTTTCTCTTTAACAAGTTAAACTAGTAATAAATACTCAAGTCGTCCGAAATCCTGTCATTAAGTTTAGTATATATCTCCACATCATTTTTAGTTGAGGAAAATACACAAGTACTTAGTACTTACTTTCTGTTCCAGGTACTTGAAGCACTGCTGGTTGAGTACGTCCACAAACTCTGACTCGAAGTCCTGGTCGCTGTACCATGCACCGCCCGTCACCGACCGGTCGGGGTCGAGGTTATACAACATATACACCTTCTTCTTGGAGGCCTGGGAATAAATATACGAGAACGATGTTGATATACTACGAACTCCGACTCGAAGTCCTGGTACAGCGAGAATTGATTTGAAAAGCACAGAAATATATAGAACAGCATATAGATGTTCAGGGCATGTATTATAGATGCTAAAAATAATTTTAAGAGGACATTTGAAATTCTTTTTTATTTTTATTTTTTTAAATTTTTACCTGAACACAACAACATGTAATTCCTTTTTTAGCCTGATAAATAACTGGGCTGTGTTTTATGATATATAGTCGATACTTACGGCTACCGACTTGACAGCCTTGATGAGCTTTTTGCTTTCCAGGTTCTTGAGGATTTTGTTGACTTGGGTCAGGAGCAGGTTGGACTTGAACCTGATGTCACGGATCCAGATTCCTGCCAAAGAAACGCATCAACTACAGTTAATATCTATTACATTTAAAAGTATCACCGTAAAAGGCCTAATTTAAGCCGCGGCTTAAATAAGGGTTAGTTCCAGAAATTAGATCCACTGTGGCCTCAACTGTGCGGCTTAAATTAGGGTTTTACACAACCTTGGATACAATGGGATCTCTGAAAAAATATAATGAACAAATGTCTAAAGATTAAGTCTAAAGTCAGGGTGCGGCTTAAAATAGAGTTCGGCTTAAATTAGGGGTTTTACGGCACTTCCTTACTAGGTTTCCCATTCACATTCCCCTTTTATAGTGCCCTGGGTAGCCCTGGGTAGCCGCTAAGATATCCCTGTCCAACAATGACAGTGCAGACATTTTTTCGAGTGTAATTTTAGCAATAACTAAACTAAAAGCATTGAGTACAGGAAACATTGGGGAAATCAGATGTCTTACATTGTGATAATTAAGAGTTCCAGAACCGGGTCAAACAAAACCTCCTGTGTTTTCCCACACTTTTCACTCCTGTCTTCCGTTCGTCAAATCATTATTTCAGAGCAATCAGAAGTGTGACAAGTGTAGGGTTTTCCATGTATTTTTTTTTGAAAATTAAGATTTTATTTGGCCGTTTTAAATGGACAGTGGTGAGGAAACCCTGTGACCGAGCCTACCTTTGTGGCCGGCCTCCTTGATGATCTGGTACACGAACTTACTGATGGTCCAAATATAACAAGAAGGCTAAACCGGTGCTTTAAGAGCAAAGCTCCCCAAGAGGTGATCCCATTATACTACCACATGACAGTCAGTGACTTACCTTTGTTGCCGGCCTCCTCAATGATCTGGTACACGATCTTCTCCTGGGCGTCGGCTCCCTTCACCTTACTAGCGGGACAGATAAAATATTCACATTAGTATTGTGAAATATAACTTTTGTTAACAACTATTAGAGGGTTATTTATTGATTCATAGATGAAGAAATTATTACTTTGCAAATAGTTTCAAGCAAGCATTTTCTGTATCTGTCACATATATACGGACCTATGGATTCAACTCCCGATATCATTCCCGCCTTGTCAAATCCGTAGGTCTATATCTAAAGACTCGTAGACTCTTTTTTTTAATATATATAATATTAACTTTGTAATATAATACACATACTTCTGATCCATGACCCAATATAGTGGGTCAGCAGGCGACTTATGAAAAGGACGTATACACTTTATCAATATCCATCATTTGTACACATTACAAAATACGTGATTATTAGGACAAACTGCAGAATAGTCACCTGGCCGACTCAGGGTCCTTCAGCCGATAGATCAACTGGTTTCCACTCTTCAGCAAGTCGATCCGGCCCTGGGGAAGAAGCAGGTACAGTAAGCACAGGTGAACCAAATACATTGTAAGGTAATAAACACACTCTTATGAAAATACATAGCAAGGTAATGAACAAACTCTCATGCAAAGCGATATGCCGTCCTTAAAATGATCTAAAACCCATGATGATGCAGATAACCCTAGTTTAACGCCTAATTTAAGCTGCATTCTTTCATTTTCCATTTGGCCATTTTTCCAGAACTTATTTCGGAAGTACATAGTGGGGCCTTGATGGTGGGGGGGATAGTATGAAGATAAGAATAACAGTATTATAAATGTCAAATTTCAGAAATTGTATCCCTTATCACTTCTCATGTCCCATGTCGTCTCTAAGACCTTCTTATGTCTCATGTCAAATTTAAGAAATAGCCCCTGTCATGTCGTTTCTTTTTTCATGTCATAAGCCTCGCATTTTGATTTAAGAAACCGCCATGTCGCCATATCGAATTTAAGGGTCTAGAGCCATCATGGTGTAAAAGGATGAGGGAAAACCTATATCAGGCTGTAAGGTGAAGCCTTATATGCTATTTTTTTTAAGATTTACCATCATTTAAGCAGCAATTTTCATTTCGGGGTTTTACGGTAAGCCGGTTGAGCGGGCATTACATGTGGCTTAAAGAACTCTCAAAACTTTTCATGGAAATAATCGAGAAGTTGTCGATACTATTCAAACCAATGCAAAGAGTGGAGTGCCAGTAGGTGAAATGTGTTAGGAACTTTTAATTAATGACACGTTTCACCTTTTGAAAGGCTTCTTAACGTATATATAGTACATATTTGTTGTCTCCTTTAAGGATCAATCAAAGAGAACTAGACACGTTTTCAGCATATAATAATGCATAGTGTAAACATAGCAGAGACCTTGTATGTATGTAATAATGAATAGGATATATCGAGACTGGAAAGCTTCTCTGTGGTCCTATGTGCCCATTCCCCTAGTGGCTGGTTGGATCAACTATGACCAGGGTCTGGCCATTAGCAATGTAATTGTGGAATAGCCAGTGGCACCACACTGAATATTTTTATCATGGACATGAGGGTCAATCCAAATCTAGTCCAACCAAGAGCCAGGTGGCAGGCCTATAATGAATAACAGGTTTACCTCTGGCTTTCCAGTCTCTATATATCCTATATATAGATATAAGGTCTCTAAACATAGGAAACAGTTTTAGTGGAATCACCAAAGAGGCAGGAAATCTTTTTAAAAACAAAAAAAAACAAAAAAAAATCCCACTGACCATGGAGAGGAGTCGGTTGATGGCCATGACCCGCTGCTGGGCGTCAAACCGCGGCATGTCGTTCTGGATGACCACGTCGGTGATCCCCTTCGGGATCTCCCGGCACAGCTCCAGGATCCTGACGAACAAAAATGGGAAAATCACAATGAATAAGACTGGACTGAATGTGTTATTATATGTAATACAGGCTTTCTTAAAGGAATTGGGATAGACCCCCGACAGGTTTCAAAGTATTGAACGCTAGTTGTTGTTATGTGGTTAATTAATAATTGGGGAACTGTTCTTATAATGTTTAACGTTATTGCCTTTATTGCTTCTTCCGCAAGTGGTGGGTAAGGTCACAAGATGGGCGTTTATTTCCACAACGCGAACAACGCTTGGCTGAAAGTCAGGTTTATTTCGTGGATCACATAGATGCGTACAAAGCCAGTATGATGATGGTTAATATTCCTAAGATCACAAGTCCAATCGATGAAGAGTAAGCTTTCTCCTAAGAGTCCGCCTGATCTTACATCCAACTGCAACACAGTAGTTCCTTCAACAGTCACCAGATGTCCTTTCTACTTGTAGCTATCTAAACCCCTTCGAATCCTCAAGACTCGTGTTTTCCAAATGTAATAGTGTTCTCCGCTGTACCCTTAGGTTCTTCCCAATATATAGTAGTCTGGTATTAATTATCCCCCAGCATTGACGCTCGCTGGGAGGTGTGCCCTGACTGCTGTTGCTCGACAGGTATATTTACACCTACCAGCATCTCATGCTATATTTATACTATATGATATGGTAATTCATATAATTTGGAATACTTTCTCTACTTCCCTTATGTGCAACTGGTGACGTTCTCTTCATTATATCTCTAACAATTCGTTATATGCGCAAAGTGAATTACTCTCTACCTTTGTGCAGTATGTATTTGCTGCTTGGCAACTGTTTTAAAGAGAGGGGCCAGTAAAATTATAATATTGATAAATTCTCATATAATACCGTAGGTATAGTACCTGAGTATAAGTATGTGAATCATCATAACAATGAAGTGTTCCCTTACATAGAAAATCCTGTCGCTAAATCAGACCACATATTAAATCTTCTGTCTACCTAGCACCTGTCTACCTGGCAGCTGTCTGTTTGTGACGTCACACCAAAAAACCGTTATATTTAGATTTCAAAATTATAAATTCCATAACAAAACATATTTTTGATTTTTTCTTTCATAAGTCACTTAATTTTGTAATTCTAAACACTTTTAGAGTCATGAAGACAGTTGAATAAATTGAATATTGTTATTTTTTCAGTTTTATTATTTTTCAACTGTTCTGCTTGTGACGTCACATACAGATAAATGTTGTGTGCAGGCATTGTCAGATGCAGGCAGAGAAACTAAGTTTGATACACAAAAATGTGCATAAAACAAAAACTATAAGATATAAAAGTATAAAATTTGGTATGGTTATTCCCTTGATGGTAAAGATCACGGCAGTATACTATTTTTTGGTCACTGGCCCCTCCCTTTAAGATCTTCTTAAGGTTTTATTTAATGTAAACCAGTTATTACCACGAGATCTACATTAAGCATTGCCCGCCTGCCTGGGACATGAAAAACTAGAGGTGGGGCAAATAAAATCCGAAGGGCAGGCAAAATTTTAACATACTGTAATACATCTGTATAGACGGGAAGTGAAACCCATTAATGTTGAGTCCTGTATACTTAATTAAACACAACGAATGGTCTGTCTTTAAAACTGCATATCAAACGCTACATAATAATTCAATGTCTAACAAAATATTTTAAATAAACCGGTACTATGAAAACCATTATATAGATCTAGATACCATAAGATTATTCACATTAAATTAAGGGGAAATAGATAAACCATTGCACTCAGGTGAAAGCAGTAAGAAATATAAAGTAGGAGATAAGGTCTGTTGGGATCCCCCACCCCCGTTTTTTTTGTGAGCGGGTGCCCATAAAAGGTCGAAAAAAAGGACAGTACATGTATAGTATTGTATTTTTTAAATCTAAACATACTCATTCTTGAAAATTCACACAGGACACCCTCTACAGTAATTCTTAGCGTCTAAAAAATCGTTTGGTTAGACTATAAATATATATTTATGTACCCGCTCACAAAAAAAAACAGGGGTGGGGGATCCCAACAGACCTTATCTCCTACTTTATATTTTTGACTGTTTTCACCTGAGTGCAATAATTGTATGATAATTAATAATTGTATGTAGAAAACCCACTGCACTGCAGAGCGTTCACACAACTAAGACTCAGCTCACATAACTTAGGAATTGAAACAGGCAGGCATTGTAAACCCTCTAAGCCATCAGCTGATCGCATCTGCACTTTCTGCCCATCAGGGCAGGTGGACCATGAAATACATTTTGTAATGAACTGCAAGGCACAAGAAAACCTCAGAGCCCCCCTTTTCCAGAGCCTAGAGAATTGCATCCCTGATCTACAATCTCTCACAGAGACTGAAACATTTATAAAGCTAATGAACTCATCAGACCCTACAGTCTTAAAACATTTAAGTAGATACACTTATCTTGCCTTCAGGGATCAATTGAGGATACCATAGTCCATACGTCAGTAACCATGACACCTAGGGCTGGAGCTACTGTGTCCCCACTTACTTGATCGTACTCCCTCTAGATCTACTAATACAGACACAACTCTGGTGGTGCTAAATTGCCCTACATGGCCCTGGACTGTTGCTGACGTTTTGAATAACTGTTTTATATAGGAGGCAATCTGTGTATGCCAACCGTCCGAGACATTGTAGTGACTCGCCTCACTGCCCTGTTCTGTGCTGTGCTAGTCTAGTCCTGTCTAGTCAAAAATGTGTAGTTATAGCGTAGCTGTAGCTATTTGTAGATTATTTATGTCTACTTTGTTGTCCACTCTGTTTGACACATAAGTTTGTAATGACTTCTCTGTTGTCAATAAAATACTTATATTATATATTCTTTGAATATACATATTTCCCATACTTTGCTTAAGTCATTTTTGAATGAGTTTAATAAATTGTTGAAAAGATTTTCATCAAATTATTTGGGTATGGGGCCGTCCATAAATTATGTCATGCAGTTGGGGGTGGGGGGTGGTGGTGGGGAGGAGGTTCATTTTTCCATGACCAAACATGACAAGGGGGGAGGGGGTCATGTGGTGCATGGAATCAACCATGTTGAAAATTTTCAATTTTAAAAATCTCACAGGAAAATTGTAGGTAAAGTCAGGATTTTCAACAGAGAAATTCTATTTTTTTAGTAAGATCCATAATTTTCTAAGTAAGGGTCAGTCTGGCTTCTAGGCAAGAAAACCTAGGGGCATAAGCTGTCTTTTAAGATCTCTGGGCCCCTGGTTATGTCCATCACTGTTTATAGTTTATTTCTGATTGTGGGAGTGGGGTAGTTTCTACTTCTGGCAAGCTAGATTCCCTAGAAAATTCGATGGAATGAGAGGTTGGACCTTGTTGTTAAGTTAGGAGTGAAACTCTTGCTCTGCTTACTCAGGAAATGACGCTTACCTACTCTCCAAGTCGACCGCATCGACACGTTCTGTCTTCACCTTCATACCTCCTGCCGCCATGGCTCATGCAATAACATGCAACTAAAGTTAGAGAAGTGTTTTCAGTTCGCAAGAAAAGGCCGTGCTTCTGTCAGAGAAAAGCACATGTCAACATGGACCGCTCGTTCTCGGCTTGCATCGTAAAATTTAATTTTAGATCGCGGGAATCAGCGACAGACCGCGCTTCGGCTGAAACCGAAACCAGATGTAAGACGAAATCTGATTGGCTGAAATTCGTCTTCAGCGCGGGACTGCACTCAACCAAAATGGCGAACGAAAAGGTGAGTAGTCTTCTTATTCTCCCATATTTCATGCATTGTGGCGTATTTTGTGAACCGTTGAGGGTATAACTTCGCTCATTTTGCACTCTTTGTTCTTAACCTTTCAGTTGGAGATCGTGGAAGGCTGCAAAATGCCGATAAAACTCAAACATACGGGTGATTGGCGTAAGTATTCGTGGCACAGAGCGCCATCTTCTGATTCACAATGAAAGTAAATTTGTAAACAAGGGACATTTGGAGCCATGTGGATTATCTATTTTGAAATATAACATTACATTAGTACTTGTCAGTTGACATGTATAGGTGTAGATCGAATGGTCAATTAATGTATCGTTAGCTTAATAAGTTTATTGTTAAGAAAGTGACCGGAATAACTTGTCAGAATACTCAGTTTAGTTAGGTTTTGAATAATTTGATGTTATAGAGTTTTAACAAATGAAAGTATGACATTTGCCATGTGACATTTGTCATTCTAAATGTTATTCATAAACAAATCAAATACATGAGACTGAGACCATCACCTACACTACGATATCTTGTCTATGACATTGACCATGTTTATCCGAAAATCAGTGTAGACTTGCGAACTGAAGACTGGACTGATTATCATTAACGTTATCTAAGATTGCCATAAAATGAATTCATATTTCACATCCAATTAACGCCAAGCCGATTGCATCTTGTCTTACAGACATTGCCGAAGTGCTCAGCAAAAAAGAACTTAACGGGAAGCACGTCTACTACATTCATTATGACGACTGTGAGTATAACTTACTATAGATCTAAGTTTGTTTTGTTTTTTTAGATTTATAAAAGTATACAATTTTCTTGTCAAATATTAATGCTTTATCTTAAGGTGAAAACAAATTTTGCTCAAGATCAGGGTATAACTTTGTATGGTAAGAGGCAATAGAATTTCATTGCTCAGTTTTAAGACAAAAATAAGCAGGTTTATTTTCTACTAAAGAAACTGTTCAGTTTCTTTGAATTTGACCTTTTAAATGCTTTTGTATCCCTTCAGTCAACAAGAGGTTGGATGAATGGGTCACAGAGGACAGAATGGACCTCCTCAAAATGGAACTTCCCAAGAAGGACTCCAAGACTCCGTTAAAAGATGCTCCAGCGTCTAAACTGATGAACGGATCCCGACCGTCCTCCCCGGACAAGGAGGTTGTCGTCACAGTTAGCGTAAGACAAATATGTCATTGGAACATCTACAGGAACACAGACTGCAAAATATTATTATAATCATACAGATATAGGAATACTCCTTTGGAGGAGCAACAAAAATATGTCAAATACGTTTTACATGTGTCAACCATGAAAGTGTATTTCAAACATGAAAAAAACTTTCTCTAGTAAATGTATTACAAACAATCCCTATATATTTCTAAAGCGAAGTTGTCATCGCTTCACTTTCACCTTACTCAGTTGTGAAACAATGTTTACATACTGAGAGATGTACATTCACAGTATGCTTCTGTTCTAGTGTATTGACATAAGATGATTTTGCATAAAAAGAGAAAAGATATCAGAAAAAAAGGGCCGTGTTGATTTTTTCTAATCGCGCATGAAGAGGTTATTCTGAACGATTTCACAAGGGGAAAGATTATTTGTGTAGATATATCTACGGTCTTTGCATGTTCTTTTTCAGTATAACAATTTATATGGTTTTGATTTCCAGAATGGAACAAGTGTACCAAAACAGAAAGCAGCTGGACGGAAACGGAAATTAAATACAGATGACTCAGTGAGTATGCCCATAATGATATGCCCTGCCTCTCCTTCTGAAATAAAGCATACATCATCAGGAAATAATTATCTTATTAATCAATGTTAATAACTGCAGAATAAACCTTGTGTATTTCAATGATAGGCAAACTGATCAATTGATCTTATTCATAAGTTTTCCCATTTTCTTTTTTTTCTTTTCTTTTTTTCCCCTTCACGATTTGAGTTCAAAATTAGTAAATTGCCCCTAGCCCATCGGGATACCTTTTGACAAAAGTCACTTGCCCGGTTAGACAAGGTCAGTACCCGTTACTAGGAAGACTGTTTTAGGGTAGAACCCTGCCGTTCTGTGATGTGGATATGATAGAGAAAATGAAATATTCACCACACCATAAGTAATAACAGTTTTTTTTTGTATCAGCAGAGAGAACTAGCCACATACTCATCATATGTACAGAGATGTTATTTTTCCTACTTTTGTAGGATTTCTTACTTTTTGGTGATTTGGATTGCACAATTGATTATTCCTACATTACTTTGATAGCTGTTATATAGTATTTTGGTGTAAGTTAGTCTTTTTAGATAAAAACCATGTCAGGACTCTGTCCCTTAAGGTAATTATCCTCTTAGTTGCTTCTGTTACAAAAATGTAGGACAAGTTTTTCCTACTTTTTTACTTTTTTTTAACAGTCGGGAGTGGCTTCTCTATAATGTAACTGTTATCGTTCATCCTTGTAGTCAACACCGTCGATTAAACGAGAAGACGCGACTGCCACGCCGCCCGCCCGCAACACCATGCCCATTGTGAGTGAAGCCCAGAAAACTTTTCCATAATAGTAGGCTGCGGCCTATATTAGGGGTTTTACGGTAATACACATGACATTTATTCTTTGATTGGTTTTCAAACAATCAAAAACAGTGATTACAATGGTTGTTGTAAAATGAAAAGTCTAGGGTCCAGACTGGCCTCCTAGATTTTTTTTCTTCATTTCCACCTCTGACTTTCCTCTATTTATTAGTCAAAGTTCACTAGTTTACTTACCACAATATGTTTTTTTTCATTTGTTCCTTCGTTCAGGTTTAGTAGTTTAGTACGTTTCGATACTAAGTACTACGCTTTGTCTAAAGATTCTGAGACTGACATTAAATTTTCTACGTTTTGATAAAATGAAATTATGCATCTTTGATGTTTGTCATTCTGTTTATTAACAGAGTCGTTGGTTTCCAATATTCACGAAGTTTCCAGAATCGTCTAGGAAATTTAAAGTAAACTATAGAATAAGGAAGGAAATTATGGTTGATTTGTTAAATTTCGAGATCTTGTTGAATGTACAATGATGTTACTCGTTTCAGAATAGTTGATATTGGGATGTCCCTGATCGTTGTCGTTTCATTTTCATGTAGATGATTAACAGTATTGATTTACAAGACCTTTATTTTGAATTTTAGTTTTGTTTTCAATTTTTGATAGTTGTTTATTTTCACTAATTTGATTATTCTTGTCATCGGATATTCAGCTATTTTCCACTGTTTCACAGTGAAAACATACCTTAATTTTGTCAGTTCTATATTTTCATAACATAATACATCCCCCAAATCTTTTAGTGTTTGTTTGGATGGAAACTGCACAGTTGCCAGATTTTTATATTAGAAATAGAAGTTTTCGGTATTTGCTCGAACGTAACTAATAATTGAAATTCCAACAACAGATTTTGGGGTTGATTCTTGAAAAAATGAAATAGCGGTTATGATTGTAAAAAAAGTACCGATATTAATTAAGAAGAAAACGAGAGAACTGTCAAGCCTTACGATTTATACCTTACCTATTGCTTGTGTGACATTTGTCATTCTAAATGTTTATTATTCACAAACAAATTAAATACATGAGACTAAGATCATCACTAGTCTACAGTATGTTCATCTTATTTGCTGAAACCTTAGTCTCGCCAATTTAATTTTCATTTTCCATTTTAGAATTTGCTTATATTTTCAAGGATATTTCCACAACTGCTGAAGGGATTTTTCAGATCAATAGACAGTTTTTCGAGCCTTTAAGAAAGTTGCACTATTCCATGTTGACCAGGAAATTTCCTGAAAATACTGCAAGAATACAGGGTTGGGATTAAATTAATGATCTAATGAAATCTTTTAACAATAAGCCATCCGAACCCTTAGAACCATAACTTCTCGAACTCATTGGTGGGAAGGGGGGGGGGGAGTTATGCTTCTAATTTGTGTTTATTAGAGATAATTGTAATATTGATTTTAGTTTCTTTGGAAAGAACACGAGAAGGAAAATACCTTTGAGTCAACCAGGCTGATTGCACCTTTTTATTTCCCCCAAATCATCTGCCCTGTTTATAGGTTTCTAACTTAGGTTACCGAGCCCTGACGCCTAGGTACTTAGCCTGTTGGATGTGTGGTTGTTGTGCTAGTCGTTAAGTGCCGTGTAGCAGTGCTGTGTAGTAACGTACCGTTCTCCCCCTGCCACTCTCCGCGCCGCGAGCAGCAGAGTGACTTTTCCTACCTCCAGGAGGTGCCCGACGTCGACCAGAAGAAGCCGCGACAGTCGGGCAGCATGGTCGCGCACCACGACGACATTGTGACACGCATGAAGAACATTGACATGATCGAGATCGGCAAACACCGCATCAAGCCCTGGTACTTCTCACCCTACCCTCAGGTCAGTCTCAACGGGTTGTCGTTACGATGATCATTTGAGGAAAATATATTATTTCAATCATAACTGGAGAGGAAAATATATATGACTACTTTTTTTTAAGTAAGCCATGCGAGCAGAGACCTTGTATGTATATATAGGATATATCGAGACTGGAAAGCTTCTCTGTGGCCCTATGTGACCATTTCCCTGGTGGTAGGTTGGAACTAGGCCAGTCCATCAAGACCAGGGTCTGATCATTACCAGTGTATTTTTGGAATACCAAGTGTTACCCCTCATGCCATTTCAAGAATAGGCATAATGGTCAATCTAAATCTAATCCAACCATCGCCCAGGTGGCAGGCCTGTAGTTCATAACAGGTCATAACATATCCTATATATTTATACAAGGTCTCTGATGCGAGTGCCATTAAATTTTGTCATGGAATTCGTGACATTTATCAGTCTCGAGGGGTTATGGTTACAGCTATCATTTGGAGAAAAAATGTTATAATTGTATCTGTAAAGGGGGAAACTCTATTTAGTAAGCTGTGCGAGTGCCATTTGTCATGAAATTCATGACATTTATTATGTCATTTCAATGGAAACTCAGATACTTTATATTCAGTACAATTCATCGACGATGTGACATTGTAATATATTATGTTTGTATGAAAATAATTTTCATAAAAAAAAATTAAGCACCATACCATTGATTTTTTTGGGGGTCATATATTATGTCTACCACCATCCGAATTCTAGTGCAATATATTTAATCGGTCAATTGAAAAAAATAGTTTACTAGAATTTATTAAGTTATTCAACTATCGTTGACTTTGGACAGGTGTTCGCGGCGACCCCGGACCAACTGAACCCTCCCATCATCTACATCTGTGAGTTCTGTCTCAAGTACATGAAGAGCTCCAAGTGCTTAGAACGACACCTCGTAAGTTAACAGAACCATTAACAAACCAGGTCTCAGCCTGTTCATTTCATACCCTTTTTGCTTTTTAAATTTTGCCAACACACAGGAAATTCCATTTTTGGACAGGTTCTGAAATTCCCGATTCTTAGAATGTTAGGGATTTGACTTTTTGTTGTTGAACAATGTCTGAGTATCTACTCCCCCATCTTTTCTGCACACAGAGGCTTTTAAATTTGAACAATGTGCTGGATTTGAAACAGGGAAAAGTTGCCCTGGGACAGGGAAATCTCAGGGAAAAACAGGGAATTTGAAAAAAGGAATTTGCATTGGGACTCTGTTACCAGCACTGTCATTAGATCTCCTAATCCTAATCAATCCTATAGCAAGTGGTTAGTCCAATGTTTTATGTTTAGTTCCTTCTAAATTTTGGGTTTTATTGGTATATCTTTTAATGAAAAATCACTTGGAATCAATCATTTTCACTTTAGATGGCGATTAATGAAGCTTGAATGATTATTTATTGTAAAATCAAACAAAGTAATGATAAACTAAGATCATTGTTTAACGTGTCCGATTAATGGTTTATAAATATTTACTTTATTTTTTTCCAGGCAAAATGCCCCTTACGGCATCCACCGGGTAATGAAATCTATAGGAAAAGTAACATATCATTTTACGAAATAGACGGAAGAAAAAACAAAGTAAGTACAAATCAAGTGTCTGTCAATCTAGTTTGTATAGAACTATAATTTAAAGGTATACTGTTATTACACTAAAAAAAATTCAGAACCAAGGATTGTACATTGTAAAAAATCAACACTTCTTGCCGTTTGATCAAAGAGATTCCACTGATGTGATTCATCATGACTGTAAGATTCAGAGACTAGTCCATAGAAGAAGATGTCACCTATTACACTATGCCTATACATTATTCAGAGATGAAAGTCCTCAGGAAATTGCCTGATATCAGGAAATCTGAAATCTGGCCCCTTTTCTAATTAATTCAGAAATTATCAGACACAATATTTCAGTTCAGAAACATTTTCTTAAACTATCTTTTTAAGCATTCTGCAATCAGAATAAATGTATTCTCTCTTACCTCGCCCTATACCATCTCACTCAGAACCATTACCATCTCTGTCTCTTTGTATATGCTACTGGGCCACAGGTTAACATGTTTGCACAGGCAGCCAGAGTAGAAAGTTCTGAACCTTGCCAGTCAGGTAAAGCTCAGGGAGAGTCTCCATACTATTCAATAGGAGCTGCCTGAGCCAGATTTCAGGAAAATCCAGAAACTGCAGCTTTTAATAGTGTGGTGGTGAGGAGAACCAGCTGTACCCTACAGACACAGTAGACCCTTTTATCTTTACCACAGTGATAAAACTGTCACCAAAGGTCACCCCAGTGACCCTATGGGGGACTCTCAGTTTCTGATTGTTTCCCCTCATGTTCTGTCCCTCTATGGGTTGGTGGTGAGGGGGAGGGGTGTTGGAGGGGAGAGGGGGAAGCCCTTACCATTACTTTATAACCTTAGTTAATATTAAATCATGCTAAAATCCACTTTAAAAGTGCCTCTACTTCTTTTTTCACTTCAAATAAATTTAAATCCTAGATACCCCCCCCCCACCTCACCCCACCGATAAAGGTTTCAGGAAATTTTTGTTATGGTCACTTTCATCACTGATTATTGTCAAATAGAGATATAATTGATAATAGGAACTTATTAACTAGCAGGCATAGAGGTCCGCTGTTTATTGTTCGAGACTATACACATTATAAATATCCTAAAAATCCTAGATATAGAGCTATCCTTGAATGGAATCGGTTGCCTGTGCTTTTAAGATGTATTGATGATAAAAATACCTTTAAAAGCAAATTGAAAGCATCAATTGTAAACCCATATATGAAAGTACTAATGTAAGGATTGTCATTTATTGTGTGTGGAACTGATGTAATGATTGGTATTCATTGTACATAATCATCACTACCATCTCATCTCATATCATTCATAACCCAACCCAAATGCCGTTTTTATGGCAAAAGAATGTAATTGCCCAGATTAGATTTATGTATATACCCACTCCCCCAATTGAGAAATGTAAATAGTTAAAGTGGGAGTGTGTGGAAGATGCCGAACCCTTTTGACCAAATAAAAAACAATTTAAAAAAACCCAAAAAAAACCTTCTATAGCATAAAGAGAGGTATAGTTTTGATTTCTAAAAAAAAAAGAAGAGAACTACAGTTCTTCACTAACATCTTTTTCCCCCGAAAGTAAACATTTTCTTCTTTATGAAGGTAGAAAGAACGGTATGTAGATTTGCATAGATCATTTTAGCACTGACTGGTAACTAAAATAGAAAGGTATATTGTTGTTTAGCTCAAGATATTTATGTAACGAATTGTATATTTCTGATTTCCAGGCATACGCGCAAAATCTGTGTTTACTAGCTAAGTTATTCCTGGACCACAAAACGTTATACTACGACACAGACCCCTTCCTCTTCTACGTTATGTGTGAGATTGACAGTTTAGGTTATCACATCGTGGGCTACTTCTCTAAGGTAAGACCCCTTTCTCTTCTACGTTATGTGTGAGATTGACAGTTTAGGTTATCACATCGTGGGCTACTTCTCTAAGGTAAGACCCCTTTCTCTTCTACGTCATGTGTGAGATTGACAGTTTAGGTTATCACATTGTGGGCTACTTCTCTAAGGTAAGACCCCTTCCTCTTCTATGTCATGTGTGAGATTGACAGTTTAGGTTATCACATCGTGGGCTACTTCTCTAAGGTAAGACCCCTTCCTCTTCTACGTCATGTGTGAGATTGACAGTTTAGGTTATCACATCGTGGGCTACTTCTCCAAGGTAAGACCCCGTCCTCTTCTACGTCATGTGTGGGACGACAGTTTAGGTTATCACATCGTGGGCTACTTCTCCAAGGTAAGACCCCTTCCTCTTCTACGTCATGTGTAAGATTGACAGTTTAGGTTATCACATCGTGGGCTACTTCTCTAAGGTAAGGCCCCTTCCTCTTCTACGTCATGTGTGAGATTGACAGTTTAGGTTATCACATCGTGGGCTACTTCTCCAAGGTAAGACCCCGTCCTCTTCTACGTCATGTGTGGGACGACAGTTTAGGTTATCACATCGTGGGCTACTTCTCCAAGGTAAGACCCCGTCCTCTTCTACATCATGTGTGAGATTGACAGTTTAGGTTATCACATCGTGGGCTACTTCTCCAAGGTAAGGCAAACCAGCGAGCTTTGAAGAAAAGAGAAACAAAATAGATTATGAAATTACTGCCAGACCACTTTTTCACCAAATCTTTTTTTCACCAAACCTTAAAAAAATCTTTTAAGCATACAACAATCATGTTATGTAATACTTAGTACAAAGTTGAATACGATACTTTAGGTTCGTTCTAGAAATAGTGCAATTAGCCTATACCCTACACAGTGATGACAGCAGCAAGGATGTTGCAGCCATTTTAACCCCAGTTCTGACCACATACACTTTGTCTGTTTGCAGGAGAAGGAGTCGACAGAGGACTACAACGTCGCCTGTATCCTCACCTTACCGCCTTTCCAGAAGAAGGGCTTTGGGAAACTGCTGATTGAGTTTAGTAAGTAACACAAAGGGTGGCCGCAATAAATGCACCATAACTCCTTGAAAGTAATTCAGATCACCTGTTAGCATGTAACATTTCAATATTACATCTAACAGGTGATCTGAATTGGTGATGATTTTACCAGTGATTCTGCTGTTGCCCGTCGCCAGTCGCTGGTAAAATTGCCTAGTGGGTATGGGGCTTAAGAGATGATCAACACGGTAATTGCCCAGTCAGTATAGTATGAATAGAGAATAAACATCAGCAGACCCACCACGAATAGAGAATAAACCTTAAGAGGCAACATGAGGAAATTGGAAAATCCTCAGAAAAATAGGAAGAAATATTTCGGACATTTTCTTGTGCATACAAGGCAAGGAATGACACTACGGTACAATGTTGTTAACCTTGTTATGTCATCTGCTGTATTTGCTTTCTGAAGATGAGGAAATCATTGAAAACATGATATGAAAATTTGACCTTAAAGATGCAAAACCTTACATTTGTGAAGTTCCGCAAGTCCTAAAAGGTTTTAGATTATTTTTCTTAAATCCAAGGCATAAAAAAAAAGAGAAAAACAGCTTTAAATTTCACTTTTTTTGCAGGAGGTCTTAAAAAGTTCTTTAAAGGGATAGTTTTCTAAAGAAACAAATTGAATAAGATGAAAAAGTGATCCAAAGTACCTTTTATAAGCAGGGGTAAAGTGTAAAATGTTGCAGGTTTTATAACTAATTTTGATGAATTGTCTCACCATACTGGCTATTAAGGGCAATGGCGCCATTATAGATCTAAAGTTGAGATTTTCTTGAAACTCAGAGAAATACCAGATAAATATGTTTAGAGTCCAAAAATAGAAAAAAAATAGGGGGTCACCGTGCTAACTTTTTACCTACAGGTGGGATACTATGTGCATATTTCCTTCAAAATTGAGGTTTGGGAGAGCCATATTCACTGTTACAATTTTTATAAAAACTTTCATACTAATCCTCAAATAAACAATCTAATCACTTAAATCTAAAGCTAAGATACAAGTTCACAGACTTTATGCATGTCCTGGAAAAAAATATGATTTTTACTGCATTTTAATCTATTTTCATAGCAAATCAATTTTGTAAGAAAAAATCAAATTTCTGACAAAAAAGTCCACACAAAAAAATTCAAAGTTGAAAAATCAATAAAAATGACACATAATGTGTATTAGACTGTTAGCTTTCATTTTCAACAAAGAAAACATGGGGTCACCGCATGAATTTAGTCAGAAAAATTGATTATCTACTTGCAAGTCTGGAATTAACCCACCAGGTCTCTTTGTTTTAATGGTCCCTAAACCTATCAAAACACAAAATATCCTGAAGTATTATACTCTAATATTGTTTCATACATCATAAGAATTATATTACTGCTTACTGTGTGAAGATTGGATAGATATTAACAAAGTTACACCCATTATTGCACCACCCCCTCCCCCATCTCAGGGGACTTGTGCTGGGGCCACTGATGGTCATGCTCCACTGAACACCCATACCTGCAGGCTGCGCGGCCATGATGCGCATAAACAAATGGCGCGATTGTCCTTAATGCCCCCTTTTCAGGGTGATGACATCACACCTGAACCATTTATGTTAATTACCCTCCCCCTTCTCCCTCCCCACTCCCCCATCCACTGCCCCCTCTATCCTTTACATGAAATGTACAAGATTGACCCTTAGTGGCCAGACTGAGCTACAGAGTGAAATGTACAAGATGGGCCCTGAGTAGCCAGGTTGAGTGGCCCAGTGGGGTGAAATGTACAAGACTGTGGGTCATGGTTCACTGGTCACAGCACAGACTGAGTGACCACATTTAGGGGACATGGGGTGGAGGAGGAGGGGGGGGGTAGAGGGGGAGGGGTAATTAGCATATATGGTTCAGGTGTGATGTCATCACCCTGAAAGGCCACCAGGGGGCATGAGGGCAGAGTATGGTGAGACAGGAAGCTTGAGTTTGGGGTAGTTTACTAGAATTAATTATAGACCCTGCACAATTGTTCTTTTATATCTGCATATGATGACCACTTTGAGTCATGTGAACAACATATTCTTGTTGTTTCTATAGCAAACTGTCCCTTTAATTGGAACTGATTTGAAAATGAAAACTAGATGATAGGGTGAACAAAGTGCCACTATTTGCTGATTGTCTGTCTATCAAACCTTATTCCAAGAAATTGTTTTATATGTCTTATAATCTTTCTTAAATTTGCCAAACTTGGGTCTCAAAAAGGTCTTAAATCAATTTTTCATAAAAAGTAGATTCCTGAAATGTTAACTTGTCCGTTGTTCTACACGCCTAGTGACACATTCCGTCTATCCACGCCTGTTCAGGTTACGAGCTGTCCAAGGTGGAAGGTAAGACAGGGTCGCCCGAGAAGCCGCTGTCTGACCTCGGGCTGTTGTCGTACCGGTCGTACTGGTCGCAGACCGTGCTCGACATCCTCATCAATCTGGCGCCCAACGAGAGCGGGGAGCGGCCCACTATCACCATCAGGTAACCAGAGATTAGTCCAGATTAGATATATGTATATACCCACTTCCCCAGTTAAGAAATGTAAGTAGTTAAAGTGGGAGTGTGTGGAAGATGCCGAACCCTTTTGACCAAGTAAAAAACAATTTGGAAAAAAAAGGTAAAAAAAAAGAGAGGCCATTTTACCTATTTTTGTATGATTTCCTACTTTTTGGTGATTTTGGATTCCACAACCAATCTTTCCTACATAGTTTAATATCAGTTAAAGAGTATTTTTGTATTAGTTTTAAGATATTCAAATACAAATTGAATGTCTTGTCTTAATACCTTAAGATAATTCCCCTCCTAGTTGCTTCTAGAAAAAAAGTAGGAAAAGTGTTTTCCCTACAAATGGTGCATGTTTTCTTCGTTATCTTATAGAGCTTCTTATAGTAATTTACACATTGAAACTTTTCCCGGTGCAGACATCGCTAACTTCTGCGCCCGGCGGTGCATAAAATTAAACCTTTATTTCGGACACCGCATGTGGTGAAATATCTTTTTTCTTCTGCATGGGTCATTAAAGGGTAACGCGTGTAAAATACAAACAAATGTGTAAGAAAATAATACAAGCATTAAGTTGCCCTAAATGCTTTAGTTAATGCTGAAAAAAAAAATTTCAGTGAGTTATCCGAGATTACAAGCATCAAGAAGGAGGACCTCATCTCGACGCTGCAGCACCTGAACCTCATCAACTACTACAAGGGGCAGTACATCATCACACTCTCCAAGGTAGGTGTATTACAGTCCACCAGTTTATCCATCAAAAAGTGTCCCCTGTCTTTGAGGTAAAAGCTGTGATCAAGTCTTTTACTTGTAAAATGAAGATATGCAAGATCAAGAAAATATTTGATGAACCTGCAAGAATATTTATCTACATTATTTTCCCTTCAAAATGACGTTTAGCTTTGGTTTCTGATAACTAAATACACATGTCATTTTGACAAGGCAAAACCAATGGCTGTAACTTTTGAACCAATTTAGAGAGAAGAGAGAAAATTCAAAAAGCGTGTTAAACTAGACACCAAATATGTCTGATGATATGTTCCTCAATATTTTTTTTAGCATTTTCCAATCCTTATGTAATTGTACCTATAGGACGCCATCGACTCGCACCACAAAGCCATGGCCAAGCGCAAGGTGCGCATCGACCCCAAGTGTCTGCACTGGCAGCCTAAGGACTGGAGTAAGCGCGGCAAGTGGTGACAGCCTCTCGGCCTGCTGCCGTCGTCCCGGGCTCCGACCCCACCCGCGACAGGCGAGGCCGCAACCTACCAGCGCGAGACCTGAAGTTACACGCTTCCTAATTCTGGGAGACCTGAAGTTATACAAAACCTACCCAGGTGAAAGCTGAAGTTACACTACACTTCCCAGGGTACGGCCTGAAGTCACATGCCCAACCCCAATTTTAATCGAGAGGCTGTTACATTACTAATTCTACTGCTACTGTAAAATCTTGTATACAAGCCAAATGTAAATGTACATTTTTTTAAGGAAAGGGAAGTCTTTTTTTCGCATTTATACTAAAATCACGTCACTAATATTTTTTGCACAAAATGTTTTTTTTTGAATAAGGGTAATTTTTGGCAATTGAACAGAATCTTTCTACAAAGTCCCTTTATTCCCTACTTTTAAAATGGTAAGCAACTAATGGATTTTCTTTCAACTTTATACATTAATTAAACTGATATGAATTTGTCCTTGCTCTGGCTTGTATAAAGATTTTACGGTTCTGCTCCATTTACAGTATAGAACTGAAGGGTTTCGCAAACAAGATACCACTAAACCTGAGGTAATCAGGCAAATATTGTCCAATACGAGTCCAGTGACCCATTTTCATCACCCCCACACTCATTTTGTTCATAGTTGCATCACTTTTGTAAAGTTAGATTGTAATGGTCTCACGTACCCACATTCGCCTCTTGTTCCTTGCGGTCGGTACCGATACCACCCAGATGTTCGTGAAGTAATCTCAGTATACATTTGTCATTAAACTCCATCTGAACAATCAAACACCCTCTGCCTAAACGCTATGATCTCGGACGTTAGATGAACGTAAAAAGTATATTTTTGTTTATAGCTTTCTTTCATTTGAAAATACGCTGTCTATTAGAGAATTTTCCAAGACATGTAAAATGTAATGAAGAGTTTCTGGAACATCAAATTTCAATGTTAAAACTATGAATGAATTCTAATCAAAAGAAAAAGCCTTTTAACACACAAGCACTCTCTAAAATCCAACATGCATGAATGATATCTGTAAGAGAAAATGACAAGTATCCCATGAGTCACTGAGCTCTATGAAATGTTGAGGGTTTGTATACTTGGCAAATCAAATAACAAGACCAAAAAGAGCGGGCGGGGGCACATTCCATATAATATTTCTCTTTATCGAACACTGACAAACAGCAGTACAGTTATAAAAACAGGCTGAACGAAGTGCTCTGTCCACGACGTCTTTACCAAACACTCTCACAGGGATCCTCCAATTAATAAATCCCAGGTTAATCTAGACCCGACCGAGTAATCCGGATAACCAGACTAGAGAGACTCATTTATTCCGTCCTCGTGTTCTCCCGAAATGGTTTGATTTATAGTTTGCTCCTTCGCTTTTGAATACAGGAAAAATATGTTGCCAAAAGAATGTGAGGCCAGTATATTCAATTAGTTGTCTATAGAAGATGTGCTCTATAATTGTGACTTTATTTATGTTGCGATCAAACACTTCATAATGTTTTGTTCTCATTGAATTTTGACAAGATGTTACTAAACGTAGACATGTTCACTTGCATGCGTTTCTGAGTAAAAACAACAAAAGACTTGTGTGCACGATTCCTATTCCACGAAAAATTGTACCATGCAAAAAGATGTTGAGAGTTAGTCATGTGAAAAATGCTACTTTTAGCGAAGAGGGTTTGTAATGTCAATCTTTTTTCTTTGTGTATTGGTAAACCTGATCGACCATTTTATTGTTATCATCATTCATAACATATTTTAATGTATTTTGAAAAAAAATTCACGCGTTTAAAAACAGGTGGCTATTATTAAGCGTATTGATATCCTAGTCAACTGATCCTCCGCTGAAGTGTGTGGTCGTGTAATACTAATATATCGGATGTACGTATCAGGGTGCCCACGCTTTTTCAGGAATCAAAATAAGACCTAAATAAGCTTTATAATACCTTGTCGGGTACCAAAATAAGACCTTTTCAAGACCTTTTTTGACCTATTTAAACATTTATACATTCTATCAAAAAAGTAAGTAAACTTTGAAATGACAGGAGGAAAAATTATATCATGTAATAAATTGAGATTGACCAAAAATAAGACCTTTCTAATAGCCTTATAAATGGCAAAACCAAAATAAGAACTTTTAAGACCTTATAATACCTGCGTGGGCACCCTGCGTATGACAGAGAGGTAAGAGTGAAAGATGCCATTTGCCATTCAACCTACCCCTTATGTTCCACCCAGTTCACCGAATGCCATTAATACGGAAACCTAGGTGACCGATCCCAGGCCGCCTAAGAAACAACCAATGGTAGGCTGCCTACTTGGCACTGTAGATATCTGTACATAGTAACTATTGTAATATAATAAATATTTTGTAAAAAATCCATATTGTCTCCTTTTGTCTAAAACTCGCGTACATGTAACATTTAATGTAACAGTTATAATTTCAGATTCCAGTACTCACTAGTTTTTTTCCATGGTTAAAGGAGATTGTATGCACATACATACTATTAGAGGCCTAGCTTGAGTTCACTGCGACTAGGGGGACAACCTGCGTGACACATTACGTAAAAAGTAAGGTGGGTTGGGGTGCATAGCGCGACTGAGGTTACTGGATAACTAGGTCAAACTTTAAAAAATTACAAGAATTTATTTTATGACAAAAAAATCTAAAAAGATCTTAATAACCACAATATTTCTTCATCTCCCCTCATGCCAAATTTTCCTTTCATTTGTTGCATTTTGGCAAGTGTTTTAATGTTTTAAGTCTGGCTTCTTGTCACCTTGACCCTTGTGTCGCTCGATATGGCGGACCCCATGGTGCATCTCACGCACGGTTGGTTGGTTATTGGTTGCTTTACGCCCTAATCAACTGCCAGGGTCATATCAAGGGCGGTGATGGTGATCAAATCTATGAGAAGGTAGAGACCATACCCCTACACATTTACCGAAGTAGGTGTTCTTTAATGTGCCTGGTCCCATAGACAGGGCCAGACACACAACAGCCGGTGGCACAAGGCCTTTGATATCCCAGTCGTTGTCACTGGGAGAAACACAAAGGGGTGTAGCAGCCCTGTCTGGCCCAGCCGAGAATCGAACCCGGCTCTCCCGCATGCCAAGCGAACACTCTAACCACTTCACCACCCCGTGCCCCTTCTCACGCACGGACTGTACATAAATACAACAATCACATTATCATAAATGCAAATGAATACGAGTTCTGCGAGATACCCATCCATCTAGGGGTCTGGGGGAAGATTTAGAGCTGGTTTCTGGGGGAAGATTTGGGGGTCCCCGTGTCAATTATGGGAAATGGAGTGGTTTATAACCCCAACACCCAAGGAGCGGTATGTACAAGGGGTAGCGCGTATTGACAGGCTGTACGTATCGCTCCTCATTCTCATAGTTCGCAACATCATTTCAAATTTTGTTTGGGTGATGAAATACAGCTTCGCCCTCGGTATGTTACACTCCCCTTTCGGTCGTACAGGCACCCGAGGTTCTTTTATATTTTTAGTATTTGTTTTTAGGTCAAAAGTGTTTTATGAACCCCACTGGTGCTAATCTAAATCAAAGGGTGTTCCTGACCCCATAGATGGCCTGTGATTGGACATGAATTAGTAAGGTATGTATGAAGGAAGTAAATGTAAATAGGGCCACCCCCTTTCAGGACAGTTGGGGCCCAGGGGGTGACCGGATCAAAGAAACAATCGTCTTGGAGGCAGTTTCTTCTAATATTTTGCCATTTTTCAACATGTTTATAAAAGTTCATATCATCCAAAATCAAAATATTGTAAAAGTTAATAGTTCAGTATGCTGTCAAACTTTGCACCTAAAATTAGCAATTTAAGTGTGACCTTTTGACCTAAAGCCCCTTCAAGCCATACTAATATATACTACCAGATCTGCCCCACCTTCCTCCCCTACGGAAGGCTGGGAACCAGCTCCCAGCACCCGCCCACTTTGGCTAGGTAGGAAGTCCCCTATTTTATTTTGTTTTATCCAAATTCCAATTCATAAGTAGTACATGCAGGGAGGTGGGAATCTCCATACAAAATTTGGTATTTGCTGCTCTAATTAATTCCATATTAAGTCTTTGTTGAAGTAAGATAACCTCGTTAATTTTATTCAAGAGATACTACTTCATACATATCAGCAAAGGAACGTTATTTGTTGTGGCGGTGTAACGCCCGGCCAGCTTTTCAGAACTCTTCCCCGACTGGAACTTACATTTTATTAACTTATCATCGTCGTTTTTATAACATCAAAAAGGAATGACATCCGCAAATAATTTTGTATTATTTTTATTCCATCACGTGAAATATAAACGTTAACATTTAGCGGTACAATTCAGGGCGGGCCACTCCATAGAGCGGCGGACATCTTGACGGTATTTAAACATCTTTACAGGGGTTCACTCATTAAAAACTCTCAGCGGTTCGCGCGGCCACCGCCCTCATGTTGCCGTACACCTTGGACGGAGGGCTCCCTGTTGAAGAAATTAGAACAAACATTTAAAGAAATCTACTCATTAGTGTGTGAAATATACAGCTTTATCACTCTCACGGCCACCGAGTGGTGCATATGACTCTTATGAGGGGCAGTGAGTACTGACTGGCTGTTCTTACCGCTCCTTGTATCGAAAGATTTAAACATTAATTTGTATTTTGCTTGGGTGATAAAATATAGAAGAACCTTAGGGGTCGTCCTCGGGTGCCTGTACGACCCATGAGATCGTACGATCCCCTATGGGTCGTACAGGTACCCGAGGACGACCACTGCGGGTCTTCTTATATTAGTATTACGACTAATAGTTCAGGCCTGTCCAACACTGAAACTTGAAGCTTAGATCTGCATTTACGTATTTACGTCGGGTATAGATTTTTCTAATCAGAATCACCGTACTCTTCAAATTTGCAGCTTGGGAGTTTATTTCGATCCTTTACTACTCATTTTTCGAAAATATCATTGAGTTAAACTCATATCCCATTATGAATGGTGATACCGGCATGCTTATAATCTAACGATAAGAATATATACGTACCCAGAATGAGATTGCAAATTGCCGTCCGTGCTGTCTTGATGTTTGTGAAAGATCCTAGGATGTTAACTTTTCTGTGAAAATGAAATCAAAGATATGACAAACGGATGAATAATTTGTCTTTTTTCTATAGATAGACTACGTTACACAGAAAGCGCTCTTTCAATGGGAAGAGAAGGACAAAATAAAACAATAATTTACAGCAATACATTAAATCTTTCGGGATATAAAAGTAATAAGTAGGCATATCTAAACATTGACAGTTTTGTTACTGCCATACTCATATTATACACGACTTTTTACATGATTTTATAAATTCAATTTCCTCACAGTAAATTTAATTTCACTTCCCGCTATTTGTACCCCTACCACTATGGACAGTTTCTGATTATTCAGTCATAGACTCATCAACCACCGGCTGCGTTATTTTCCAAAATAAAACCAAATAATCACAAAAATAAAAGAAACACTTACGTGTCTGCTAATACTATTCTGGTTCGTGTGACATTCTCGATTGTGAATTTCGTCTTGCCCCCTTTGCCCGCTATCCGTCCGATGGCTCTTGCCAAGTGATCTCCCTTCAGTGGTTTGACTGAAACAGAGGAAAGAAACGTGAGGCCCGGTGTCCTTTAGCCCCTTGTACACATACCGATGCGACGGTCTCAGACGCAATTAGGTCTGTATCGTCGGGTAAGTAGGTGTACGAGGACTTACGACTAGGGTCGGGGACTGGGAATCAGGTTGGAAGGGTTTAAACTTGTTTAATATTTCCCGACACCAGTCTTAAGTCGGGAGTACATATTGATAATGATCTTATTATAAATAGATTACAGCAGCAGATGTCCCTGGGTCCCATCTTTATGATGGCTAGTCCCCGACTCTGAGTTTTAGACGGCCAGTTCCCGACTCCCATTCGCGTCAGTATATGTACGAGGGGCTTAAGGAAACTAGATAGCTAAAAACTGTTCAGTAACATCTGCTACTATATGCATATTAACAAGATTTGCCGCATTATATCATACAGTAAATGACATACAAATACTAAAGGTTTGATCGGTACAAAAATGTATTGGAGCACAATTCTTCAAATAAAATATTCTGTTATTACAATTACGATTAAGTATACTCTGCCTCATCGGTACTTTGTGCATCGTAATTTATAGGACCCTTCCAATGATATAACGCTTATCCAACACTGTAGTCCTACTGTTACATATATTTTGGGATACTAACAAAAAAAATACACTTACCGTCTGTGATTTCAAAAGATTCCAAGTACAAATCGTCCAAACGTATTAAGGCCAAGGCATCCTAGATTTTAATGTCGAAAAAAATCAGATAACATTAAGCAAGATACACGTACGTAGAAAAGACGAATAAAACAATCTTATTCCTTCGGTAAATGCGCTTTTTTTTTGTAGCACTCTTTCTTTTACTTCGAATATTCTTTAGATTTAGACCCACATCATCCTTAAAGTGGTTGCCCGACTTTATACCATCGTACTGCATACCAGTACACATTAATGGTCTTCACTTCACTTGTCCAGTTCAGTCTGGAAAGAACCCATAAGGGTTGGCCGGACATTAAACTACCCCAAAAAACAAACTTGTCCAGCTGTATTTTAAAAGCACTAATCACTCAGCAAAGGGGCCTTTCGTTAATTGCACTCCCACTCCCTAAAACTGGCGTATGTATTAGTTTATGCAAGAAAGTACTCATTTCATAAGTTATTTTCTACTTTTTTTTCCGGTTTCTTTTCTAGTTCATTTCTAATTCATTTCTTATTTACACAGTTCGTCCTTGGTTTACATATAGAGGTATGATGCAGGAAATGTGGTAACAATGATTAGATATATTTTCCAGTCATACTGAGGAAAGACCCATAAACTGCTGGTTACTTTGACTTGTAAATAAAAAGATGTACTTACGTCCACCTCAAATCCCAAAGTGAAGGCTCTGACGAAGTCGGTAGCCTTTTGGAGAGCACTTATTTCTGTGGTTTCTTTGCACGTCTGAAAAATAACAGAATGGATATAGGCCTAGCGTGAGTTGACCGCGACTGGGGGACAAGCTGCGCGACACATTGAGCTAGGATCCAGTTATTTGTCTTTGTTTAATTTCAAGGATGTTTAATTTCAAGGCCGTATTGGGGCGTCTCATCATTATTCGACTGCGTGATGTTTTACCGTTTATCAATCATGTTTCATTTATTCGGAGATGTTAATAAATGTTTGTTATATTGAAGTAAAGGGGAGTTCTTCGTGATTAATCGTTGAAGTAGCTAGATTAGTCCAGATAGATCGTTATCCTGGATTATAGTTCGTTCCTTAGTGGTAGAGATTCTAAGTAAAGGGGCTCAAACCTATACAAAGAACACGCACTTGGCAAGAGGTAAGTTTATTATTTCCATATAGACATTTTGAAGATACAAGTATATAGTTCTTCCATCCATACAATACATGTCATCCATCTCACAATGCTAACACATCAGTAACATTCCAACCAGGTATAGCTATGGTTAAGCTTCCCCATTCGTAAGGTATATACGCTCTGTAACTGTTGAGAGAGTCACCTCCCGTCTACCTGTGTCGGAGACCATTGGTAGGATCTCCGTCACGTCCAGTACATTGTCCGTAAGGCTAAGCCTAAGCCGTCCCAATCCTTACTATCACCTAATCGTAGTGGCTACTACCATCTCAACACTATCGTTTGATCCGTATTTTAGACTATTGCTCTCATGTGTTCTGATCGAACTCTATCTTGGTCTGCTCGTCCATCTCAAGTCTCATACCGCTTATATAGCGACAGCCAAAGGCTTGGCGCTATACTCATTTACTCTAACAATTATAACAATGTTCCCTCTATCTTTCATACTTCCCATTCTTACCTATATAAACTAATTCTATTTCTAACTATGCACAAACTAACGTTGATGACAAAGCCTGTTATCCCCAGTATTCTTTAGCTAGGTGTTTTAACTCATAACGTTCCCATACAGGTTTTCCATTGCACGAGTGTCTCTTCCCGTACCTGTGCGTACCTGCAGGAGGGTGAGCCAACCCAGTTACAGCCTTTTACGCCTGAGGACGTTATTATTCTTCCATACATTCTATCTAAGCCACTAAACAGTGGCGCCGCCTGGTGCCTAGCACACGTATCAGCATTACATGTTTTACTATGAACTCTTGCCAATACGAACGGATTTACAATATTTACTACTAATTTCTAAAGTCTATAATAATTCTTTTGCACTGGACTTCAGTGCAACATTACTTAAATGGGCAGGGTGGGTTGGGGGGGACCAGCGCAATTGGGGTTCTTGTAAAATTAGGTCAAACTTTTTAAAAAAATGAAATTTATTTTTTGACACGAAAAATGTGAAAAAATGTAAAATGGTTAGATCAATATCTCATCTATCCTCATGCTTGATTTGAAATTTGTCCTTTTATTTATTGCACTTTGACAGGTGCATTTATTCTGGCTTCTCATCACCTTGACCTCTGTGTCCCCCGATAATGGCGGCCCCTAGGGTGCATCTCACGCACGGACTATACAATTTAATATAGGATTTCTGGGAAACAATTAAAACTATCTGTGGAGTTTATAAAAATCAATACATATAAGCTACAAATGATAAGCCATAAAAAGAAATTGTGTTCAGGTCGCCCGACCTACCCTTACTTTAGCCCTATTCCTAACTGTTTTAAGGAACATTTTCTAATAGATATTGAAAAATGACTTGAAGAACAAGAAATGGCATATATTTGATCAAGAGATTATCACTTCCTAGAAGTAGCAGTTGCTGTAGCTATTGTTTGGTGTGATTTCTGAATTATTTGTGTGAGTTTTCTTCTGGCTCATTCCAGCGACTGCTGTACTACACATCACCAGCATACTATACGTGATCCAGACAGAAATAAATTACTTGATACTGTACCTTGATTTCTACATTCCTTGTCTTGAGATTGAATCTGATTTGTAGGTGGAGGTGTTCGACGACGGGCGTGAAGATCTTCATCCAGTTCTCTTTGAGCGGCGTGTAGCGGTTGCTGGGAACTGGAACCTTCCTCATCTCAGATTTACCTTTTCCCTGAAGAAAGTTATATTATACATTTTTGCAGTTTTGGTATAATTTATCAAACGGTTAATGCATAGTGCTTTAACAGTTTCCAGACAATGTGTTGAACAGGGTCCCCCAGACTCTTAGGACAAATGTTTCAATGACTTCTCAATGACCACATATGATTTTTCAGAAAAATTAATAAAGTTTTTAAAAGCTTAATTCAATCAAATTTTCACAACGCACGTTTGTGTTATTTTAGTCGAAAAAAAGTTTAATCCTGTAAACCTCCAGAGAAAATTAGTAAAATTCCAAAGCTCTTTCACAACGTTCTAGGACTCCATTTTTTCAAATGTGATGACATTTTCATGACCTTTCCATGAGTTCAGGGTTCCTACAGACTTGATTAATTGTTTATCCATAACTTTTTCATGGACAATCTCAATTTCTCTGATTATCATACCGTTCAAATGTTCCAATATCTAGCTGCCCGCAAATTTTGCATTAGCAGCAATTGCAGAATTGATGTGAAGGGGCCTTCCATTTAGTACATGCGCACATTTTCAAAAAGCTCAGTCCCCCCACCCCGCTGAGGCAAAAATTACCCATTGAATATATACTAGAATGTACGCACATTTTCAAAAATCTCGGACCCCCCCTCCCCCCCGTGATGCGTATGTACTAAATGGAAGGCCCAAAGGATTTTGCAATATGATAGATCTACATGGACTTTAAAACTGAAAATTTAAAACTGAAAATACCATTTAATTTCTGGAGCAGAGACTTTTTACAAAAGTCCATGTTTATTGAGTCCGGGTGGCCATCGTCGGTAAGGCATTGGTACTATTGATACCACTCGTTGGCATCAAAATATATATTGTATTTATAACCCTTGTATTTAATGTATTGTAGTTTATGTATTGCAGTTTTCCTATGCCCCATAATTAGGAAGTGAATAAAAATCATTGTCATTGTCACTGCCTAGGTTAGAGTCTCCTACAGGGCAGAACAAAATAGGACATTTGAATGGCCCCTACATGGAATTGTGCCCAAATGGTCTATACGGAGTAAACGGGTCAGCGGTATTCCCGTCATTTTCCGCATCGCGCTACGAAATAATGGGAATATTAGGAAAATTCGAAGACTTGTATGGGATGCCTGGGATGAATTGCAAACTTTTTCTCATTTACTGCATGAAGATTGGAGCACAATTTAAAAAGTTAGAGCAAAATAACATGTTTTCTCCCATAGGATCCTATGTTAAAAGCACCCCCAACGTCCGTTCGCGATTTCCGCGAAATTTCGCCGCGCGATGTCCGTTTTTGAGACCCACATCTTCCGTATAGTGAAAGAACTTGGTGAACATAGTCTGTATAGACCCCGTGCCGGTCGCGCCGAAACCCCGATAATTCGCACGGATTGTAGCCAAAAACGAAGTTCCGGTCCCATAGGCGCAATGGTTAAGGATTGACCGGAACTTCGGAACTGGCACGGGGTCTATAAAAAACCAATTTAAAAAAAAGTAAATAAGAAAAAATATCACGAAATGTATGACGTTTACATGGCTTTTTTCATATTCAAAATTTCCCAATCTCTGAGAGAGTTCTGCTTTGCAATCAAGTTGATAATTTTTTTAAGAATCTTTTTAAAACTTCAACTTATTCTCTGATAAAAGTGATACATAATCATAATAATGTCCGAATATTCTCACAGACGGGCGGCAAGTGCGGGACTGCTATCTAGCCTTAGATACGGGGACTCCCCTCTAAGCCCCGCCCACAAAGGGGAAGTCATGGGTCAGTGATCACAGAGAATGGCGAGGTCACTGGGCTCAAAACTTGCTTATTTTTGAATGCTTATTACTGCAAAACGGCTTGGTGAAATCATGTCATATTTTACTATGTTAATTATGAATATCTAAATTATTGGTAACATGTCCTTGTGTATAAGAATTTTTAGGATTACAGATAGATATGATGGGTTGAAAATGGGGGATTTATAATGCAAATGTATGGCGATTTTCCACTTCCTTCCCCCTTCCTTGGTGCAAGCTGTGTCAGCTGCAGCTAACCACTGCTAAACCAGCTACAACGGTGGGGTTACCCGACCTAGATAGCACTCCTGACGTCAGCCCGACTGCGAGAATTCCCAAAATATTGGCAGACGAAAGAAAAAAAAAAAAACAACTTGGACACGTCTACTCGGAGTAATTTACAGCAAAAGTCGAAATAAGTTTATCGTACTTTTGGCAAAAAAAAGTGCTATCAAACACCCTTAATTATCACAATGACAGTGACGGGCCTGAGGGGGGCAGAAACCACTACACTGCAACGATTGAGCAATCCCCGAACCACAACGAATGGTAGACGATGCGTCCTCTTGCCTGTAAGTCTTCTGGCGATCGGCCCTGTGTGGTGGACGATCAGCCCTCTCTGATACGATGATCGGCCCTATGACAGTGGACGATGCACCCTTTGGTCCGTAGTTTGGATTTTTATTAATAATATATTTTAGTGACAACTGACAGTCTACAGAGGCTTATATGTTTACTAATAAATTGATAAATTCTCAAGTTCATATCCACAAACTTTTTGATTCTTGGTCCTGAGAGTCACCCGGTAGGCCGTCACCCTTAACTATCTTCAGCCCTGATAGCTGATCAATTGAATGATGTTTTACAACGTGTTGTAGTCTACCTCGGGACACCTTGTCTTCCTGATGTCCGGAAATTTTTTATTAAAAAAAATTGTCATATACACTGCAAGGTATCAAGCTTATTGGTCCCCTCCCCGATTAGTCCCGGTACGTAGGTCCGCAAATTTGACGGGACTAACTGCGACAGTCCCCGTCACCTGTGCAAAACAGCCTAAATATAGGGCGCATCGTCCATGGCAATAGGGCGCATCGTCCAACACAGTCAGGCGCATCGTCCGCGAAAATACGGCGCAACGTCCAGGGCGGACAAGCAAGAGGACGGATCGTCCATATACCACCACAACAAGCGATCCTTACTGCGAGTTTGTCGGCGGAGATGGGGGGAAGGTTCGGCCGTTTCTGAGGGAGCTCCGACACGTCCATTCTGGTATCATCCACCACCGCATTCTCGTCAATCTTCCTCTTACGAGTCTTCCTTTTAATGGACTTGAATTCGTCTGAAACTGTGTCCATTTTCGGTTCCTCACGTGGAGTTTGCTGCTCTGTGTCCGCCATGTTTGTTTTGAAAAGGCCTTGACCTTGGTATTGGTGTCTCACGATAAAATAGAAAGATAATGTTTTAGTAAAATTACATACTGCTTTATCTAACTTTAGTATGTGCATTTTCTGTTATCTAAATTATATATTTGAAGATATAACAATTTTACACGGTATAATACATTTTATAAATACCTAAATGAGGAAGTTATATTTCTTTATAATTTCTTTAATTATTTCCTGCGACATCAAAACAAAGATGTCGCTGTCATGTCCACTTCACGAGGCACATTATTGTGCTTTACAGTCGCAAACAAATGTCTACGGGCTCGCAAAAGTCTCTATGCCATGTGGGCAACAGAAACTTTTGGTTGCTTCACTTCGAGGAAAAGTTATATCCATGGAATTTCAAAAGACAAGGCCGGTGTCCAAGGAAGTTCCCTTCACCTACATCCCCGGTGAGTCTTTACTCTTATTCTGTCACAATCAAAAGTGGGGGAAAGAGCTCAAAAGGGGGCAGCCAAGGGCTCCCCTAGCGTGTCGTTCTAAGTTATGACTTAAGCCTTGATCATTAAACTTTTCACGTTTTAACCTTAGTCAATATTGGGACCAAAATCATCATTCAAATCACATAACTATAGGCTATAGTTATGTGATTTGAATGATGATTTTGGTAGCCTGAAGTTTTCTTGTAAAATGAAGATCAAAGACCATGAAAATATTTAATGAAACTGAAATAATATTTATCTACATCATTTTCCCTTCAAAATGACATATAACATGTGTATGTAAGTTGTCCTCGAGCTGAGCAGTGAGCCTTCTAAATTGAGATGTCAAAACAAATCCAGGGTAGAGACAACACACTTTGTGGACTAAAACATAACATACACCGAAAATATGAATACTCAAATGAAATGTGATTATGAGACAGCATTTGATAGATATACAGGGCATGCTCTAGCTGGCCCTGAAATATCTCAAATTAGGTCAATAATCCATCAATCTAATGGGTCAGGTAAACTTTTTTTAAATGATTATGGAATGGGGACTTATGTTGCATGTAAATACATGTAACTTTATTAGAAGGAAATTGTGGAAGTTAATTTTTTTGAGATCACAAGAAATACTGAAATCCTATAGGACATAAATTGCTCCAAAATATTGATGAAAGCTCTCTGTAACTTTTCAACAAATGAAGAAAGGGACATGATTCAAAAAAGCATTAATATTATACACATCTAACTTAGTTTCATGATCCTCTGCAATTTTCTACTCCATTTCTATAATATATAGGGGCCTATCTAGGCCTAAATCTAAATATGGCATGCTAGGAGAGAGGCGCCAAAAGAGAGGCAAGGCCTAATACTAATATAAGAAGACCCGCAAGGGTCGTCAGAGGGGTGCAGGACGAACCGCCGAGGGCCGTCCTGCCCCTGGAGGTTTGTCCTGCATCCCGAGGATGACCCCTTAGGGTCTTCTATATTTTATCACCCAAACAATTCTGTATATATGTGTAAAATACTGCAAGCAAGGAGCGGTACGTACAGCCTAATTATACTCGCTGGCCTCTGTACGCACCGCTCGCTGGCCGTACAGGTGATAAATGTACTGATAATATTGTAGCTACTGGAGAGAAGCTGTTCTGCATTGGATAGGATGTGAATAACAAATGAAGAAAAGAATCATTACAATAATAATATACATGTATTCAGTTATGGCTAGCTGGTTGAGGAACACTAATAAAATCCAATTCCCTGGCCAAGGTTAATAAAATCTATTTAAGAAAAAAGACCATGAATCCAGGGATAGGAAATAATGATTGACTTGGGAAAAAATGGCAACAAAGCTTGATATCACCTTTCAAGTTATATTTATTCTTAATCTTATAGGGGACGCAGAGATACTTTCAATAGACGCCTTTAACAGACAACATGGTTTGGTGGTTGGCATCACCTTTATCAAGGTAAGTCAGATTTTATAAACATAAATACATACGAAATTGTTGAAGAGCACCAAAAAGGTTAAAATGAAATAAAATACAGAAGAGTCCCTATATGAGAGGGTTAACTGAATGGGATAAGTTACCAATGGAACTTCAAAAATGGCCCAGAGTAAACTAAAATTTAAACATTTCATTAGAACTCACAAATTCTTATTGTTATTCGAATTATATCACATAAATATGTATTACATATGAGGCGTATTTGATATTGAAGTCTTATGTACGATGTCATTATACTTATAATATCTGATAGAAGAAATTGTATACAAGATATGTTCTTGACATGGAAAATAGATGATAATAATGAAACAAAGCCTTCATTTTTCTAAGGAGAACATTGATTACACGGATAATAACATAACCTTTGCTTGTGCAGGAGGGCTCCTCAAAATAAAGAAACGCGCTGTTCAGTATTGTGGTATATTAATGATGCCTCCAACCTCACTTGAAATATTTAAACCTATGCTATATAACACAGGTCGATTTTATCATTAATCTAGACCTCCAACAACGAATTCAGTCAGTACCTGAACATATACTCCGAAGTTGAACCCGGTTCTGATTTCAACTTGGACAGCATCGCATGTAAGTATAACTCTCCCAATATCAAACGAGTAAATATAATTCACTAGAGAGGTACATGTCTGTTGGTGCCGGGGGGGGGGGGGGGGCACTCAGATATAGTTTGGGTATCAACTGTGAACGCTCAGAAATGGTGGCGGTGCAATCCCTAAGAAACCTTAAGAGGAGGGGCGGTCATACATCCTGTTTAATATTTTCTATGTGTTTATGTATCAATTTATGTATCTAACAAGTGCTAATTCGGGAGTCTCTCATAATTTTGTTTTGATTTTACCCTCAAAGCAGCAAAGATAGTTGGCGGTGGACACAATTAGCCTGTTTTCAGCTGTTTGAGGAGCGGTCAGCTTTCATGAAATCACTGAAAAGAGGGGCGGGAAGTCCCGAAGTTGTTACCTATACTGAAGGAGTGGGTGCCCCCCAGAGGTAATAGTTACTGTAATGTCTTATACTATATGTGCCAAGTTATACATGTTCTTACCCCATTGATATTGTTTATACATGTTCAGGGCCCAGCCTTACTCTGAGTGGGATCCACCCCCTATTATGTTAAGAAGCCCCTCTCAGCCAAGATCCATGTATGAAGATCCAAGGAAATAAAACCTCTCCATTTAGATTGACCATAACCTGAGTCTACTTCTCCATATATCCGCTCTCAAGACATAATGGTTACATCCTAGTCTACGTGTCTAAACCTGTAGGACGATATATAGATCACAGCATTTATATAATATGGAGCAAGCGAGTCTTTGTGTTTTTTGTGAGCCCTTAATTATAGTTTTTAGTATTGTAGCTTATGGGAAGGGCTCACTCAATCAGTCATGTCTTTTGTAGGTATTTGGGCTTTGATCTGATTGCCCGGTTACACAATCTTACATACAAGTAGCTACAGGCCTTTGTCCACCGGCATGCATTTGTAAGCAAGGACAATTAGTGTGCATTAAGTGTAATTGAGTGGGCAGGCCTCTCCCCTGCACCCTCCCCCACCCCAACTCCTTGAACTCAGTTCAAGGAGTGGGGGTGGGGGAGGGTGCAGTTTGAGAAGCCAGAAGTGGGTTACATAACCAGTACTCCACATTAGGACCTGCAATGTCACCTGCAGGTGGGCAGGTCTAAGTGGATGGGTGCAGGTGCCCCTTTCCTAAGCCCCTCCCTGAGTTGTGTGTGACAGCAGGAATGGTGGTGGTGATCACTACTCATAGCCCATATGTCAATTGTTATATTAAGGGCGAACATCGATCGTTCCAACGATCGGAACTTTGATAGTCATTTGCTTCTTGTTTGTTGTTTTTTTCAAATTATTTATTCTGGTCACAATCGGGAAATAATATCTCCCGGTCTCCCTTGTAATCCAGGGCTTACATCATTATAAATTGTACAGCTGTCCATATTGTGAAAAAAAGAAACAGATGGTAATGGTGAGATGAGATGAAAAATGGTCGGGTTAAGGGGGAATCCCTGGCCATTCATGCATCGCGCAGTAAAGATAACAACGGGAAATGCGGGGGTCCTTTAGCATAGGGGCCTATGGCAAAAAAGGGAATCCCGGGAATTCTGGAAAGTCCAGGGAATTCACCCAAAGTTGAAGGGCATTATGGCACGTGTGGGGTCAATGCCAAACGTTTTCTCCCTGGTAAAAAGCCCAACTGTTGGTGATTGCGATTTCCCTGGAATTGCGGTGCGCGATGCCGTGTTTTGAGACCCTCATATACTGTATAGTTGGTTACAGTAGCTGCTTAGTCAACCTTTCTTACATGGTGTGCAATACATAGTGACGGTACTGGAACAAAATCAATGAAAGTGTTTCATGTTTTCAGTGGGGTGCAATAACCTACGGCTGGACTTCATGCCGTTTCAACTTTACCACACAGAGTGAGTTAGAGCCTTTACCTTTAAAAAACTTACTTTTATAATCTTTAACACTAATATCAATATTTATTCAAAGGGAGCCAAAATCAATATAAGTGACAAAATTGTCAAAACTCAGATAAGTATAGAAATATGCTAGATGAGTCGAGTTAAGGTCAGTGGTAAAGTATTGGCTGTGAAAACTAGCTCAAACCAAAGTAAAATTACGCAAGAGTTGGCAATATTTCCATTTGTTTGTAAACAAACCCCATTTTTGTGGATCCACATTAATTGACTTGAGCAAGGCAAATTAGTTGAGTTTTCTACCATATTTCACAGCTTCGATTCTTACATAGGCCACAAATAGGCTCAAGGAATGGATTTGTATGATTATTTGAGTTTGGAAAATTTTGTTGATTTTATTGGTTTTTGCTCCCTTTAAAAAACACATTGGACAAATATTGTTTGTTGAGTAATTATTGACAAAGGATCTAAGGTACTATTGTATCGTTCTATGAAATAGAGTTGGTGCTTTCCCTTTTCTGAATTTGCTTATTCAAATCCAAGATTTATAGTTTATATGTTCAAACCCAAAGTTATGATTTCGAAGCTGATATTTGATACTAGTATAGTAAAATTCGAGATTCAGTTACAGCTGAAACTAGTCTGATGAATTATAAACAGACATCGTTACCACTACTTGATTACGTGGGTATACTAGGTCATAGCTACATTCAAAACTGTAGTTATTCCATTTGTGTAGTTATTATACGCATTCCATTGTCATTTAAAAAAGAAAAAAAAAAGAAAGAAAACAACCACCCGCTAGACCGGAAACAGATTTTGTTTAAGAATGGCCTTGGATAACTCTGAAATAATATTCACCTTTTCTCTGTCTATTCCCACCCCAGGTTGATGCAGTGCGGGGTGACGGAGACCGTGTTCCTGCTCGGGGGGAGCGACGGCAAGATCCACCTCTACAGAGAAGTAAGAAAAGAGAAATGAAATAATATTTAATATAAATTTAATCCAATAAAAAGTATGAAACTGCTTTTACCTCCAGATTGAACGTAATAATAAGGAAGTTATATATAGAATAGTTAGGTTAATTCTTGGTCCAGGGATTTTCCTTAACATAGAATAACAAGAACCGGGTACTACCGGTAGTAAAAATCATCCTGGGCTAGTGGAATTTGTTAACGACTAGCCTGGTAGGCCAGTGAATATCTTTAAAATTGCAAATAATAACTAAAAATGGGCAAGTATAACTTGAAACCGGGCTAGTGCAAAGATTAGCCCACTAGGCCATTTATCAAACAACATTCATACAAGATGATCTTCCATGTAGGTGAAATTTTGGGAACAATCTCATAACTTAATAATTACAGCGGCGTCGTTTGGTATTCAATTATACACTACATCCTCCTAGAACAGAAATTCGAGTATCAAAAGCCCGACTGTACTCATTTCCTAGTGGCTATTTTCCATGAATTGTGGGCTTTTCAAAAATAGCAAATACATTTTTCTGACATATCCAATGAAGGAATAGTCCCCATTAGAATTAACCAAGTAAATTTCTAATGCAGGTATCCCGCATCCAGCATGCCCAGGAAGATCCCTGAGGGCCTATTGAGACTGGAAATACTTGTGTAGGAATATCCCTGTAGTAACCCCTGTATTTTGTGACACCAGTAGAAAGGCTTCATCGGTTTTACGTGGAGCCCACCCACGACCTTACTATCACTGTACTGACCATATTTAACGTGGAACCCACCCACGACCTAACTATCACTGTACTGACCATGTTTAACTCGGAGCCCACCCACAACCTAATTATCCCTGAACTAACGTTGTTTAACATGGAGCCTACCCACGACCTCACTATCCCTGTACTGATTGTGTTTAACATAGAGCCCAGGCACGACCTAACTATCCCTGTACTGAATTCGTTTAATGTGGAGCCTGCCCACGACCTAACTATCCCTGTACTGACCATGTTTAATGAGGAGCCCACCCATGACTGATCTATCCCTGTACTGACCACATTTAACGTGGAGCCCACCCGCAACCTAACTATCCCTGTAATGACCATGTTTAACATGGAACCCCCCCACGACCTACCTATCCCTGTACTGACCATGTTTAACGTGGAGCCCACCCACGACCTAACTATCCCTGTACTGACCATGTTTAACGTGGAGCCCACCCACAACCTAACTATCCCTATACTGACCATGTTTAACGTGGAGCCCACCCACGACCTAACTATCCCCGTATTAACCTGTGTATTTTTCCCACTAGGAGAAAGGCCTCCACCTGTTTAACGAGGAGCCCACCCACGAACTGTTCCCGGAGTTCACTGAGATGCCCAGTCCGTAAGTACCTTCGATATTCCTACTTTGTTAAGTATGAGAAGTATATTTATTATACGCCTCCGGTAATATTGGCCCCCATGTCTAAGTCAACATGGGGGCCAACCAACGTGACAAGGACTGTTTAAGACACAGTGAAATGCGTAAAGGCCTTACCTAGTGACAATGATGTACAAGAAAGACACTTCTTGAAGTCAAGAGTGACATCCCTCCCATCCAGGCCTTTATCAAGTGTCGGTCCTACGACAACTGGTCTTTTTTAAAGAAAAATTCCTTAATGATTTCTTTCTTTGCCTCAGGACGTATGATTGTTAGATGAGATCGGAAAAGTACATCCACTCAATGTTGTTCTCTGTATCGTCTCCGTAGAGTGACCTGTATCGAGTGCCGGTCCTACGACAACTGCCAACGGCGCGTGTCGGCCGTGGGGTCTCAGGGTGGTCTCTTCAGGGCCTTCCACGTCGACACCACCACCAAAGGTAAGGGGTTGTTTAAGATAAGGCCGTGTATTCTGCAAGTCTGAACCATGTTAAAGGCCGTATTCCACACACTGATTTTGCTGCCGATTTTGAAAATCGGCAGAATAAATAAAGGTTAAATATAGTTATATTACACATCAATAGAAAGATCTTAAAATTCTTTTGAATTATATATAGGATGTAAGATGTCATATTCTTACAGAAAATCAAATAAATACAAAATTGGCAGCATCAAAATTGGTATGTGGAATACGTCTTTAAGTAAGACTATGCAGCATACGGCAAAGTCTGTACCACATTAAGTAAGAATTTGCAGCACAGTGCAAAATCTTATTAGGAAAAACAGTGCATGCTCCAAAAGCTGACTCGTATATGGTAAGACGGAATATGCCTTAAAGTCTGAACTGTCAAAGGTAAGACAGTGTATGCAGCATTAAACCACATATCAAAATGTTAAAAAAAAGTCAGGGGGAAAGGTGAATGTTTTTGCAACAACAAAGACAGAACGGAAGAACATTAAAATTTCCATCTATAAACCAATATAATGACCATTACGTATACTAGATACAATACTTTAAACTTTGCTCTTTTCACTTTCTACAGAGTTGATCAGCAGCTGGGAGATCGAGTTTGACGGCCCCATCATGTCGCTGTGTCTGTTTACCTTAAACACCACCGTCACCTGCCCGTCATTCGTCAACCAAGGTATCGTACTTCTACAGGGTGCCCATGCAAGTCTTATAAAGTCTTAAATTGAATTTCTCGAATTGAAGGCCATAAAAAGGTATTAAGTTTCACGTTTTTCTTGCAGGAGGTCTAACGAAAGTCTTAAATTGGATCTGATCAGTAAATTAAATTCAAATGTTAGGATGAGCAAAATTGCCACTTTTTGCCCAGTGTCCCGACTTCAATATCATGCGATCAAATCTTTTCGTAACTTGTGGCAACTTGGTCTTAAATTTGCCAAACCTAAGTCTTAAATAGGTCTTAGAAAGATCTTAAATCTATTTTTGAAAAAGCGTGGGCACCCTACTTCTAGACAGTGGTACTGACACCATCCAGTAGTCTCCTATACTGTGGGACATACTGACTTTCTGACTTCTACCGTAAACCACTTCAAATAACAGTAGCTTCGATGTACTTGAATCACCCAAGAGTTTGATAAATAGCACCTTCAGCTGAACACTACACCAGTCGTCTTGTCTTTAAACCTGTCATTCTGTATCAATACCTGCTATGCTGACCTTTTGGATGTGACTTACCCTTTCCAGTCATAGATACTGAAGACGATAACTCGGAGGGGCGCGAGTTTCCCGACATGCATCTTGCTGTGACCAGCGCCATCCAGCCCACCGTCGTCTACAGGTGAGGGTCACATCGGGTACCAATAGCACAGGGAAAACAGGGAAAATGGCATCAAAAAATTCCCTGACAGGGGAAACGCAGGGAATTTGTAAAATTTACCATACACAGGGAAAACACAGGGAATTTCATTCGGCTAGGTTTTTTAATTCCTGTTTCTCAAAATAGTAAGGATTTGACTTCTTGTTGTTGGGTCCAGATTTTCTCTGCACATCAAGATTTGAACTTACTCAATATGACGGGGGGGGGGGGGGGGGAATTGCCGTGGTCAGGGACATTTGAGGGAAAACACCGGGCATTTGATACTCTGTTGTGTTGTTTACTCTGTCCATACCATCGGGCCAGTGACTCAGAATTAACACTTGTCTATATCAAATTGCACTAGCCCTGACCATAAAGAAACAAGTCTACATGAACCATAATATCTAGATGCCAGGTTCCAAGTGAACTTTCAATTTCCATTGTTTAGCTTTTATAAGTCCGCGCGCACCGGGCTAGTTGCTTAGATTTCCACTAGTACCTGGTAAATGTATCGCGAACTTAAACCCGGCAGAACAAATAGAATGACTTGACTGTTTGAGGTCCTTCAGCAGAGACCAGTTATTTGTAGTATTCACCATGTTATTGGTAACTGAATCACATTGATTAGGGTAGTCCCCAAAGCGACTGCCATGAATGAGTGAAATATCAATACATACACCTTTTTTTTAAATTTCTCTTTTTAATAAGATCTAACACCAATTTGATGACACTAGATGCACAGCTACAAACTTGTCAGAATTGTTGTAGGAGCATCACAGAGCGTGGTCTAGTGGACCCCCTCATCCTCTCCGAGTCGGCGCAGTACGACGCCGCACTCTGCGTCAAGGTGGCCGACGTGGACTTTGACGGGGAGAACGAGGTGCTCATCGGCACCTATGGCCAGGTGGGTTGGTTACTGGTTGTTTTATATTCTTAATTCTAATTAGTGCAACGCAGCACTCTGCGTCAAGGTGGCCGACGTGGACTTTGACGGGGAGAATGAGGTGCTCATCGGCACATACAGCCAGGTGGGTTGATTACTGGTTGTTTTATACTCTAATTAGTATGACGCAGCACTCTGCGTCAAGGTGGCTGACGTGGACTTTGACGGGGAGAATGAGATGCTCATCGGCACATACAGCCAGGTGGGTTGGTTACTGGTTGTTTTAAACTCTAATTAGTATGACGCAGCACTCTGCGTCAAGGTGGCTGACGTGGACTTTGATGGGGAGAATGAGGTGCTCATTGGCGCCTATGGCCAGGTGAAGGAGCTGCTTTACTCTTTTTCTTTTTGGTATTCTTTTTATTCTATATTTATCTGAAAAAATAAAAAATGTACAAGTAGGGTAATAGCCTGTTTTCATTGCTTCTCAGACAGTACATTTAGTTTACAAACACTTATGATTATATTCATATAGTACACATGTAGTACATGAGTAACAGGAACCATCCCACCCAAATTTAATTGAAGTGAGTTGCAGTCTTTCATTTAGTACATATGTGCACTTTAAAAAACCAACCCCACCCTCCTTGGACGGAAGTACGCTTTCAATTCGTACAGGAACGTCTGCACATTTAAAAAAGAAAGTCACTATTGTATCAACGCAACTGAAAAATGATTCAATGTCATGTGTCTACTTGATAGGTTTTTGATTTCTTTAAAAATAATGAAAGACAAATTGAAGACTTAGAACTTATATGAGGGAACTATCAAAATGGATTGAGCTTTCAGTTCTTCCTCTGAATTTTAAACTGCAGACTTTCTGGAAATAAATATGACAATTTGAATTTTTATTGTAATTTTATACGACCCCTGAAAAAGGAGCAAAAAAGAATTATTATTCAATATGTTTGAAGAAACGTGTGTTTCAAAACATTGCACAAAGGTAGAAAGGTAGCTCACTCACTTTGCGCATATAACCAATTGTATAAGAATGAAACAATAAGAATGTCACCAGGTGTACATAAGGGAATAACAAGAAGTCATCCAAATTATATAAATTAAAACACATAGTATAAATATAGCATGGGTCGCGGGTAGGTGTAAATATACCTGTCGGACGGTAGCCGACAGGGCACACCTCCCAGCGAGCGTCGATGCTTTGGGAAAAATCAATACCAGACCGCTATATAATGAGTAAGAGCCCATGGTAGGGGAGAGAGAACCTTTATCATTTGAGCAATACGGATTGGGAGATTCGAGGGGTTTGGATAGCTATACATTGACAAAGGGACATCTGGTGACTAACAAAAGAACCATTGTGTTATCATTGGATGAGAGACTAGGCAGACTCTTAGGGGAAAGCTTACCCTCCATCAGATTGGAATTGTGAAATTTGGAGACTTATCATCATCTCACTGGCAAATGTAACCAAATAAACCTAATCTACAGCCAAGCGTTGTTCATGTTATAGATTGAGCGCCCATCTCGTGAACTCATCTACCATTTGACTAGCAATGAAGAGAGAAATAATAAGGACGAAGATAGTGATTACCATAAACAATTCCCATTTATTAACCAATACCATAAACTACAAATAGCGTTCAACATATTGTTTGACACGTTTTATTTTATCCTTTACTACTTTTCTGGTGAAGGTGCATTAAATAGGTTTTGAAATGTTCCTTTGTATATCCTCACACATCAGGAGCTGCTGGTTTACAAGTTCCACCCACACCAAAAGTCACCTCCCCGTCGCACCGAATCTGACCAACCGGCCACCGACCCACCCACCACAAACACGAATCACAGCGAGTCCACACCCCAGCAGGTGGAGTCGCGACCCCCGGGTACCCCGTCCATGGGCAGTCCGTATCACCACCAGACTGGGTCACCCGAACATGTACTGGATGCGAAGACCAAGTGTGCCGCGCTGAGTGACGGGGAGTTCCGGCTGCTGTGGCAGCGGGCTTTCCCCGACCCTGTGATGGGTCTGGACGTAGCCGACATCACGTGTGACGGGCTCCAGGAGATAGTCGTCACCAGTCTCAAGGGGCTCCACATTCTACAGGTGGGCACTTATTTAGTACCCAATTCAGATTATTATAGCACTAGAACTTCCCTTGTTGTAGTTTATAATATAACCATCGAAAATAACTTAAAGTCGATTTATATCTAGGGATTAATCAGACAGTACCTGCTTCAATGCTAAACTACCTGACTCCTGATACAATCGATTAAAAAGAGGGATAGGTTTCAATTCCAAATCTTATACTTCCGTACCTTATCCTTGTTTAAACATAAATATCACATATTTATATATATATATATATATATATATATATATATATATATATCATATATATATATGATTAGATGTTCTACATATATAACTGGCCGTGAAAATAACCTTAGATGTCGGTACGGCGTAAAACAACCAACACTCACTACAATATATGATAATAATATAATACAATACCTCTATGTTATTTATGTTTTACTTTGTTTATCTAATATTGATTTATACGAAATGATATGTTGGTACTACAGTGAACTGATATACTGGTGTTCGGTATAAACTAGCATTAGGGAACTAATCTGATTCCCAGTTAAAATTGAAAGAATGTAAATAAAGAAAATGTTTAAAATCACATAATAAATACTAATCTTATACATAATATTATATTTATTATATATATTGAACATCTTATTTCAGCATGACCTTGGCGCGTCAGCCGAGCTCTGCCTACAGCGGTTAAACCAAATGACACAGCGCCAACCAGGCGAGGACATCTTCCAGCAACTACTGTCGGAAAACCTCTCTTCAGACAACTCTTGAGATCTATCCTGTATTAGTCATTATTAAGTAACTCCTTATACTTATGAAATATATCTAATATCTTAAATTGCCACGAAATATCAGGTTATCCTAAAAAAAAACTATTATTATCGGTCAGCTCAAAATACATTAGGTTAAATACCTTTTCAGAGATCGCTTTATAATATGCTCGTTTTTCCTCCGAGACAAAAAAAAAACGTCATGTTTATATTTGACTGGGCCATTGTAATAAGATTTTCCAATTCTTCATATTTCTGGTACCTATTGTCTGCAGAAGAGCCATGTATATAATTATTGCAAGTTTGTAAATACCTGTTCATGTTATACCAGTATAATGGTAATGGTGCTCTATACCCTAGTGGTAGTTAACGGCGATTATCCAAACTTGTACACAATGTACATATAAATAAAGATAAACTACAGTATGCTTTTTTAAAATTTATTTTCATATTTATCTTCAAAAGAATAATTGTTTTCACATTACAGTATTTTATTTTATAGACTAGAAACTGTATAACCACAACAAAGTTTGTTTATACCGTTTGATTTCAAATTAAAGTAATGCTTTTTTTATTCTAGAAACTGATGACGACTTATCAAATTAAAACTCTTTAACCACAACAAAAATGTTGTATACCGTTTATTGGTAATGATCTATTTACAGGTTAATATTACATAAGAAACCACACCGAAACTTGCATCCATCCAATCCCGCCAGTGGCGTCCACTTTCAAACATTGATAGAGTATTTGTGTAAAACGTCTACGTTCGACCTTGTCCCGTGGTTTCTTTGACAATTAACTGAAAAAGAAAATGACACATCAGTAACAGATCAAGTTATGAAGTATATTTAGATTCATGGACATAGATTTTTACATCTTGCCAAAATGGGTTTATCGAAAGCAGTAATACTAGAAATATAAATTCTTATTCTGTGTCAACATTTCTAAATGATCGGTTACACTGAGTTTGAAGGTGGTCTTCTGAAATAATCTGACAAACAGAAACAAAAAAACTTTCATGAAATGTCAATGAAATGTCAATGAAGAAAAATCTTATGTAAATGAAGAAATCCAGTTGGACTAAAATATTCATTCTGGTTGTGAACAGGAAACAGACGTTTTATTTAAGGTGACAAGAAGAAACAGGTAGTTTTTTTTTTATATATAAGGTCGGCCCCAGGAAACCGCTCCTACCTGTTTGCCCTCCAACACGTGGTCGTCCTTGGCGAACACGTCCTGCCTGCTCTGCTCATTCTGAAACTGGACGAATCCGTAACCCCGGCTCATCCCAGTCGCGTTGTTCTGAAAAAAGAAAGATCAATAAAAATAAGCTAATATTCATAAAAACGAAATAAATATATACCTATTGAATTTCACTTGCCTTGCTGGTGGGACATATTCATGGAGGAATTTTCCCCGTTCATGCTCGCTGGACAGGATTTTTTCATCCATTGTTTCCACTAGATATTGGAAGATTTTCAGCCGGAGACCAGCTGATGTTTCGGTGTGGCCTTTTCAAGGGTTAAACGTTAGTCTAGGCCACACAAAAAATGGCTGAGTTCAGGTTTTTCAACGGACCCTAATGTTTTGGCCTCACCCTAAAAGTTTTTTTCCCTTTAAGACAATTTTATTTCAAATCATCTAAATAAAGACTAAAATGAGTAAATTGATTTAAGATTACTTGTACGTCATTAAAATATGTATTACAAATGTCAAAAAAAAATTCAGAATGTGATTCAAGGCCTATCCCAGGTGGATGGCATATGTACTAATATTTATTTTTTGCGGGAAAGATGGAAAACCGTGTTTGAAGATGGATAGTATAGTCAATACTTACAAACATGACCCGCGCATCTCTGACTCGTCCAAACTTACTGAAGTACTCAGACAGCTGCTCTACAAGGAGAAGAGAATAAACCAAACATTAAATCTGTCCATATTTGGGTCAAACCTGACATTACAGTTTAGTATAAAATTGACCAGGTATTATCAAAACAGTATATCTCCAATATTCTTGCTATACAGAGCAAGCTGGTTTGGGTTTCTAGGGGGAATGAGGCATTTCTGGCATCGCGCAGTGAAATACTGGGCTCCATATAATATTATCACCATTTTTAGCATTGGGACCTATGGGGAAAATGGGAATTCTGGGATTTCAATTTCCCCGAAAAGTTGATGCATGACGCCATTTTTTAAGACCGCAACCCCTACATAGTACAGGAGAATACTCGAGAATTCAGGCTGGGTGAACTTGGGAACTCTTGGACTGGGGAGCAAACTAAATATCATTCTCAAAGATCTCTAGGATTCATACCCAAACGGCCAACTCGTCCCTATTCCACAGTTAATGGGTGGGGTAGAGCCTACTGCCAAGAGTCCTAGCGACTCAAGTTCATAGACAGCCTTAATTAAGGCCATATTCCACTTTGCGCTAAGAGCATTTGCGGCCGTTATTTTAAGGGTCCGCAAGCAATTTGTGGTTCTGATACCAACATGTTTTAAGGGTCCGCAAGCAAACTGTAGGGGCCGCTAGCAGAGGCCACAAGTAAGTGCCGCAAGTACCTATATTCCACCTTGCATTACCCAATACCGCAAACGCGTTTGCAGCCGCCGAAACCACGTTTGCAGCCGCCGAAAACGCATTTGCGGCCGTTTGCTAGCGTCTGGTGGCTGCAAGCAAGTGGAATGTATCCCAAAGGGGAACAGGGCTCACGGAATTTTAAAATGGCTAGGTGTCCTGTGGACACCCCGACCGGCATAGTGGGTGTCCTGCACCATAAAACTAGGGGTCCCATTACCCCAACCTTGTTAAAAAGGTATGATTTTCAGGGTGTCCACAGGACACCCTGAGGGTCCTGTTTTGGTGTCCTGTGCATTTAAGGGGGTGGACAGGACACCCAGGACGCTGGATTTGGTGAGCCCTGGGGAACAGTTTTATCTAGCTCTGATTGGTCACTCAGTCCTTATCTCTAACCTGATTCGTCCCCCTCTGGCCTTGGTTACGGTCATGCATGGGTGACTGTAACCAAGGACTTCCCTAACCCAGATAAGGCTATGACACACACCTGTCTTCAAGAATGTGGCCATTTTGTTGGGGTAACTTCTCGAAACCTTTGATCTCTTTTTCAGTCTTTGTCATGATCTAGCTACACAACTTATGCCTACCTCGTAATGCGACCCACAAATTAACAATGTACTTTGTAGCCACATATATCTGTACTCTTGTGTGGTTATGCTTGGTAACAAGCAGAGAAAGAAAAAAAACGATAACTTTCCATGCACTACTCACAACCCAAACTACTGTATGAATGAATGAATGATTTTTATTGACATAAGGAAGGTCACAGTAATAAAGACCTACATGTCCATGTTACATAATGTTATACATCTACACAAATATACTCCAAACTACATCTACATACATATAAAGATCTTTTACCAGTGACTGTTTAGGTCACATTTACAGCAGCACCATTTACCAGCACCGTCCTTGTAGTTAACATAATATAGCTTTTGCATAGTAAAAGTAAAAGTAACATTCTTTGAGTGTTTTGACTAGTTTGAAGAGATAGGGTGGTATTACTATACCTACCATCCCAATGACAGTATCTGAGATCAGATATTTGAGGTAACATATAATTTTCAGTTAAAGTTTAACAGCATATAATAACATGATGAGCCCCCCCACATCAATCATACTTTTAACTAGCACCTTGTTTGATCTTCGTGGGGGGTTTGGACACTCGCTGTTGAGATTCCTCTTTTCTTTAGGCATGTATAGACAAAGTTACCAAGTGCTTGCATAATTTTTGGTGTCCTATTCTGCATAATTGAGATAAACTTTTCATTGGCAGAGAGCAGTTCAAAGGAAGGGATTTCATCTTTAGCTTTAGTGAGTAATATTTTGCGTTCGTCGTTATAGAGTGAGCAGTGTAACAGGAAGTGACATTCATCTTCTATTTCTCTGGACGTACAGTATATACACAAGCGGTCTTTGGGTTGGATCTTTCTCTGATCATAGCGACCAGTCTCTATTTTCAAGTTATGGGAGCTTATTCTAAAGCGGACGAGTGCCTGTGCATGTTTTATGTTATCTATTTCCAGGAGGTAGTTTTCTAATTTGAATTCTTTTTTGAAGAGCTTATATGTTCTCAGTTTAGGATATTTGATGCTATCTTCTATGTCACTCAAGGTTTTAAACATGAAGGTTTTATGAAGTGTCTCGCATGCAAGGTTAATATCTCTTGGGGAGATCCTCTGGTCTCCCCAGGCTTGGGATAGATTTACCTCTTCTAGAATATTTTCTACATGGGAGCACCAGTTCATCTGTCCTTGTCCACTAAGTTCAAGTAAAGAATTATACGCCTTTTTAATCAAATTTTTCTTGTCTAGCTTCAGTAGTCTTTCCCAGTATTTCAGGACTTGTATTTTTTGTTTGACAACCAGTGGGAACCTACCACATTCAGCATAAATAGCACCGTTACATGAGGATCGTTTCACCTTCAGCATGTTTTTCAAGTAGGTTATATGAACGTTTTCAATTTCTTTAGACTCTTTTCCAGTATACAGTACTTCTGAGGCATATCCAAGGATGGAGCCAATTTGGACATCAAACATTTTCATTGCTAATGCTGGAGTTAGTTGGCCTATGCTATTTTTTACGTATGACTTCAGAGCAAATAGCGCACTCTGTGATTTATCTATTAGATGTTCTTGCGTTTTTTTCAATGGGTCACGTGATGTAGTGGAAAAAATTGTGCCTAGGTATTTGTATTCTGTTTCTATTTTAATTTCTTTACCATTGAAGGTGAAACGATTTGCGTTTGGCCTGCTCCCAAACACTAGAACATTGGTTTTGGCTAGGTTAAGAATTAGGTGCCAGTCCTTGCAGAAATTAAACAGACCATCGAGTAACCTTTGCAAGCCTTCTGGGGTCTCTGAGCATAGTACAAGGTCATCCGCATATAATAGGTAGCTCAGGACACTGTCATCAAGCATGACCCCAGAGGTACTGTCTAGGTATGTCTCAATATCATATAAAAATTCGGTGAACAATTTTGGGCTCGTCATACCCCCCTGCAACACGCCATACTGGCTGTCTATCACATTACCAATTGTATCTTTCCATTTAACTCTGCACTTAGCTTTGTTGTACATATCCATGATGAGTTTAAGTAGTTTTCCTTCTACTCCTCTCTTAATGAGTTTAAAATATAAAGCATTTCTATTGACATAATCAAACGCCTTACTGAAATCTACAAAGCAGACATAGACTGGTTTCTTTTTAAACTTCTGCCTTTGTATAACAGTGTGGAGAACAAAAATGTTGTCAGTTGTACGACTTCCATGTTTGAAACCTGATTGGTGTGGGTCATCTATCTCTAGGACAATATTCTTTTTGATTAATCTTGCATTCATTATTGATTCAAGTACCTTCCCGAGGGTTGGCATGACCGTAATTTTCCTATAGTTATCAGGTGTATTAATCGAACCTTTTTTGTGTACTGGGCATATGGTACCCTCTGCCCATGTGGATGGCCAGTCAGATCGATCAAAGATGTAGTTGTAAACACAGAGAAGTATATTTCTTATCTCGTTTGTTGCATATTTGAGGAATTCAGGGGATGATATATCATATTTTGATGCATAGTCATTAACTTTACGTTTGAGGAGTTTGCATTCAGTATTAAACCATTTGTTAACTGGAAATTTTGAGGGGTTGTTTTCTTTCTTTCTATCAAATGTTCGTTCAATCGCCACGCCTAAGTAGTCATACAAAATAGAACAGATGTCATCACTATTACTTGTAGCATTGGTAGTGGTAGTGCATGCAGTACCAGTTACTTCTAAAAGCAGCTGATCATATAGTGAGTTGTTTGCGCTTCCCAATTCAATTTTGTACTGTGATAGCTTGTCATGATCCCATCGGTAGGTGGGTATTACATTTTCCTGAGCAGCTGACTGAGATACCTTAGATGGCGGCTTTTTCATGATAGTGAGGTTGAACTGTATTGGTGTGTGGTCTGAAACAGCTCTTTTTGGTAAGATCATAAAGTTAGTGATAAGGCTAGTAGTATTTGGCTTGCATATAACATAATCTACCACACTCGATCCATTTTCTTTTAGACATGTAAAACTTCCTGTATTATTTTGATCACCATGCCTGCCATTTAAGATTAGAAGTCCAGTTGCTTTACATACATTGATAAGGCACCTTCCATATTCATTGGTCTGCTTGTCTCTTGTAGATCTGTCCCCAAAGGTCCATGGGCCAGTTTCATTGGGGACGGTTAAGTGTTCGATGAAAGCTGAGAGGTCCCCATCATTACCATTATAAGATTTTGGTATTTCTGAAATTTGTCCCACCCGAGCATTTAAATCCCCACAGAGTATGATATCACCTTCATGTATATGTCTAGAGATTTGTTCTGATAGTATATTGAAATAGTCAGTCCTGGAGTTTGTAGTGTGAATATAAGAAGAGCCCTCAGGAGGGAAATACACACATGCTATGAATTTGTCCCTGTCCCAACCAAAGAAAGAGGATTTTAGTTTTAACCAGGTAATAGACTCATCATACGATATTACTTCACACCCTTTTTTCCAGCATGTCCTTATGAATATGCCGATGCCACCAGAGGGGCCTGGTGCCAATGGATGTACGTTTTTTCTTGGAAAGTTTATGTAATCAAAGTTTGGGATCCTATCATAATATTCTTGTGATTTTAGGTCTGCATGTGTCTCTGAGATAAGAATGACATCATATTTAAAAAGAAATTCCTGTAGGTCCGGGTCAAATATTTTATCATAAAGACCACTATATTATCACTGTATTATCGCCCACCACGAGTAGTGTTTTCTCTGCACACGGGGGCCTCTCTTCATTTCTGACATTATAGCTACATACCCTAAGTTCCCTAACCATAGGACTTCAATCAGACATACCTCTGGAAACCGTCCAGGAGATATTTCCCACATATAACCGCGCTGCTTGCCGTGCCGCTCCAGATGCCATTTTGCTCACGATGTTGTCCTTCACTTCGGGTAAGTTCGGAAGACGCTGTTCCGACCAGAAACTACATCTATTTTTTGTAATCTGTATATCAGACCTTAATGACTGAAATTAATACGACTTTCAGTCGTAAAAATAGTATTTTGTGCCAGTAATTAACGTTTCTAAGTAAAACTGGTCGTCTTCGGCTAAGTCCGTAACCAAGATGGCGGCGCCCATGGGTGGCACGTCGACTCGCGAAGAAACTTTTGTTGAAGACGTATTTCGCGCTGATTTCAAGTTTTACAAAAGCAGAAAGCCGCCCCCGGACTTGTCACATGTGATAGACTTTAGTAGATGTGAAGACAAGCAGGTACGAATGCATACAATGTATATTTTAACGGTTTATTGCTAAAATCCTTATTTATCGCACACTGAATGACTGACTATGTCCATGAGTGACAGATCAGATACCGTCTACTTATCTGGTGCTGCATAGGTTAGTGTAACAGAAGGGAAAGGTTCTGGCTTAAACTGTCATTTTGCTTGACAAACAGCCATGGCCACCTGTCTCTAATATGTCATTATTATATATGGGCAGGAAAACAATCAGGCAGGAGGTCGGGAAATAATTTTTCATATTTTTTGGTAAGGTTTTAGCTATGACTAGAAAAAAAATATCCTAAAATATGGAGAAAAAAAAAAGTCTCTAGTTGGCCCTCAAAAAGTCAGTCGGGCGCTGTCAGGGTGTCCTGGGGCTTAAGGGGGGTGGACAGGACACCCAGAGGGTCCTGTCAGGGTGTCCCGGGGCCTTAGGGGGTTAGACAGGAGACCCAGAGGGTCCTGTCAGGGTGTCCTGGGGCTGTAGGGGGATGGACAGGACACCCAGAGGGTCCTGTCATGGTGTCCCGGGGCCTTTAGGGGGTTAGACAGGAGACCCAGAGGGTCCTGTCAGGGTGTCCTGGGGCTGTAGGGGGTGGACGTAGGACATTTATGACGTAGCAAGGGGAGTTCTTGGCTTTAGGGGTTGGACAGGACACCCAGAGGGTCCTGTCAGGGTGTCCTGGGGCTTTCGGGGTTAGACAGGACACCCAGAGGGTCCTGTCAATGAATTCAATCCAGCATGTCATTCATTACTTGCACTATAAATATAAGAAGAATTGCAGGAAAATTCCCAATTTACACACAATTATGGGACATTGAAAAACTAGTATTTTAATTCATTTTTAAGGGAAATCCCCTTATTTATGACGTAGCAAGGGGAGTTCTTGGGGAATCCCATCTGCCCTTAAAAGGGAATCCCCATCCCTGTAGAATTTGTAGTAAGGGTTATGGTCTCTAAACCAAATTATACATATTTAGCCCAATGCAACTAATGATAGATCAAATACATATATATATTCATTCATGACCATTTATTAACTAGGGAATTTCAAAATAACTTAAGAAGGAATTCCCATAGCTGTGACGTAGCAAAGGAGTACTGAGCAGCCCAGCAGTCAGGGAATTCCCAAAATAAAATTCATTTCTTCAATAATTCCCTAGGACCTTGACATTTTCCCATTTTTACTTTTGAATCTTTTTTAGGATACCTAAGTCAGGTTAATTGTACTTCTACTACGAAACGCCAGGTGGCGTCCCGATGAGACAGTGATCACGTGGAACTCAGGCACTTGAACGTTCACCATGAACGAAGGCGCACGCGTTTTCACGAAGTAAAGATTAGAACTTCGAAGTTCTTCACGGGATTCGGAAATTCCCTTAGTGAATGTCAGGTCTTTCTTGGCTCACTTACGAACATTGACTGTACTTGTTACGAGCCAATTACTCGAGACGAAATCCGATTTTTCGGTTCGTTGAGTGCCTACCGGTTGGAATCACACGTGTCCAACCGTTCCAATATGGCGTCTAAAGAAGACAGGAAGAAGAAGAAGGAGAAAGACAAGGATAGAGACCACGACAGGTTTGACCCTAACATCGATTCAGACGATATTGGTGGTAATCCTTTCTCTAACGGCAGCAGTGGGAATTCGTCAGGACCTGGTGGTTCGGGAAGTAAAAATCTGGTTTCTACGAACACGTCGGATTTACTTCAGCTCAGTCAAGTTTTCCAAGACGGGTTCCGGTCGGTTTCGGATACACTTTCTTCGAAACTAGACGGTGTCGGTGACAAATTGTCCAAAAGTCTGGACAATTTTCAGGACAAAATCGACAACAAACTTGACAGTCTCAACTCCACACGTGGAGATTTGCTGTCTGACCTAGATGACGCCGCCACCATTGGTTCGGACGACGGACAAGATGGCGCTAGTGGTTGGGATTTTATGTCTCAACGCTCGGAGAGTCACGAGAGACGTTCCACGCATAACATGTCGGAGTCGTCTGGTTCCCAGAATAAAGATGCTTCGTTCTTTAAGAAAAAGAACGTAACCCCTCCAGAGGATAAGGTAGGGGACGAAGTCGATAAGGATCTTGCAGAGATAGCTGATCGGTGTTTCAAGAAACCACTGACGAATGAACAGTTCAAAACGAAGATTCGGGACAAACATTTTCGTCCTAAAAACGTTGAGTGGCTCAAGTCTCCAGATATTCCTTACAATATCTACAGGAGGCTGTCGGGAGATTTCAAGGATAGAGATAAAGCTCTCAAGCAAGTTCAGGACAACTTCGTTCCGGTAGGAAACTCTCTCGTCTTAGCCTTAGACAAATTAGGCACGGGAGACCTGAACGGAGGACTGGAAATTCTGTCCGATACCTTGGAGGGTTTCGGCTACGCTTTTCGTTCCGTCACAGATAAAAGGCGTTCCCTTCTGAAACCAAAGCTTCCAGAGGACTTTAAGGTGTTAGTGTCTGATAAATGCCCCCCTACTCCTTCAAATGTCCTAGGAGATGTCTCGGAGAATACCAAGAAGATTTCAGAGACTGACAAAATTACTGCCCAAATGGATAAGTCAAAGGGTGGTAAAGATCGCAACAACAACAACAACAAGTCTTCCCGGGGTAAGCCCTACGACAGGGCTAGCTCCTCTTCCTACGGTCACAGAGGCGGTTTCTTCAATAGGAAATTCGACAACCAGCGCAGATCGGGGTCCCGTTACCAGGGAAACAACTTCAACCGTTCTGAGAGCCGGTCGAGTTTTCAGAGGGGAGGACAGACCAAGAAGTAGAGGTACAGGATTGTCCTCCAAGTTCTGTAGCTGGTACCACCAAACTTTTTCTGAGTAATTGGCATCAATTAACCTCGGACAGGGCTGTCCTCCAGAATGTTTCTGGAGTTCGCCTAGAGTTTGATTCACTACCATTTCAGGACCAGATTCCTAGGCCTTACAGGTGTAACAAAGAACAGGCTGAAGTCATTAACAAAGAAGTAAATGATCTCTTAAGTAAAGGTGTGGTGGTACAAGTCGAAAATGATGGGGACCTCTTTGTTTCCAATATTTTCTTGTGTCCCAAACCCAACAACAAATGGCGCATGATTATTGATCTCAGTGATCTCAATCAATTTGTAACTAAACATCATTTTAAGATGGATCATTTAGACGTGGCTACCCGTTTGTTGTTCCCCGATGCTTGGATGGCATCAATAGATTTAAGAGAAGCCTATTATGCCATCCCAGTCAATCCTGACGACAGGAAATTTTTATGTTTCCAATGGGAAGATTCGCTGTACATGTTTACTTGCTTGCCTTTTGGCCTGTCCTCAGCTCCCTGGTTGTTCACGAAGACCTTAAGGCCCATCTTTGCTGAATTTCACAAAGAGGGGTTTTCAGGGTTTGGTTACATTGACGATAGTTTCATTGTAGCGGAATCAGAAGCGAAGTGTTTACAAGCTACCGAATTCCTGACAGGGTTATTCGAGAACCTGGGATTTAGAGTACATCCCGAAAAGTCAATCTTATGTCCTACCAAAACACTTACCTTTTTAGGTTATATTTTGGACTCTTCGGACATGTCTGTCAGTCCGACTCTTGACAAAATTGGAAAAACTACAAAGTTTATCGAGAAATTGTCAGTAAAACCTTCTCCAACGATCAGAGAAGTTGCTTCGCTTGTTGGTTCCCTTAATGACCTGTGTAAGGGATCAGAATATGGTCACGCCCATGTAAAGTCGTTAGAAATACAGAAGAATAGGGCCCTAGCCAATGCAGGTCCTAGGGGGTTTGACGCCCACATGTCCCTGAACTCTTATTGTTTTGAAGAACTAGACTGGTGGTTAAGTAACTTAAGCTCAGCTAGGAAGTACATCAGGGTCTCCCCCCCGTCTCTTGTGTTAGAGTCGGACGCCTCAGATAAAGGTTGGGGTGCCAAATTTCAGAGTTCAGCTACAGGGGGACGTTGGTCTATAACCGAGTCCGAGTTCCACATAAATTTCTTGGAACTCCAAGCGGTATTACTGGGGTTACAGTCGCTATGTCACGATCTCCATAATGTTGGTCTGTTAGTAAGGTCAGATAACACAACTGCAGTCGCATATTTGTCACATGGGGGTGGCACGAAGTCCACAAGCTGTAACAAGGTGGCGAAACAAATCTGGAGCTGGTGTGAAAAGAGAGGTATTTGGCTAATGGTAAACTACATACCTGGTATAGAGAACACAGTAGCAGACTATGAAAGCAGACACTTCACAGAGGATACCGAATGGAGTCTAAGCCCAGACATCTTTCATTCTTTGGTAGATGCCTGGGGTTTTCCTGAAATAGATTTGTTCGCTTCTAGGTTGAATCACAAAGTTCAAAAGTTCGCCAGCTGGAGCCCAGATCCTTCTGCGTGTTTTGTTGATGCATTCACAAAAGACTGGTCAAGCTTTTCATTAGTCTATGCTTTCCCTCCTTTCAGACTTCTAAATCGGACTCTTCAAAAGATCAAACACGAAGGGGTACGGGCCATAGTGGTGGCACCAGACTGGCCAGGCCAACCGTGGTACACACCCCTCCTCTCGACGGCAACGGACATGATTCGGTTCCCCCGGCAACATCGGAATCTGCGCAGAATGGACCTAAGGTCGGAAGGGATCGGATCAATATCCGACATCCCGATAATAGGGATATTTATTTGTTAACCAAAGTAAAGGATATGAAATTGTCACCTCAGGCGACAGACTTGTATCTTAATTCCTGGAGGCCAAAGACAAGAAGGTTATATGCGGTATATGTGAGGAAATGGAACACTTTCTGTATTCTCAGGAACTGTCGAAAGAAAAACCGACTTTAAGTCAGGGTATTTCCTTCCTAGTGGACTTATTCAACAAAGGCCTTTCCTATAGCGCGATAAATATCGCCAGATGTGCCTTGTCGATTATTCTATGTACTTATGATGGTTCCACTTTCGGCAAACACCCGGTGGTCACACGGGTTATGAAGGGCATTTACAACAAAAGGCCTCAGAGGTCAAAATATGCCTCCACCTGGGACGTTGATATTGTCTTAAATTATGTAAGAGAGTTGTCTCCGTTAAAAAAGTTAACTCTAAGAGAACTTTCTAGGAAACTAGTGATGTTGATGTTACTCACTTCTTGTCAGAGGGTTCAAACCCTGAGCACTTTAAAGTTAAGTGATCTCTTGTGGTCACAGAATGGTAAAACAGCCATTTTCCGTTTGTCACAAGTACTAAAACATTCTAAGAAAGGTTCTTTGGGGGTTCTCACCTTTCATGAATTTAAAGAAGACCCAAGGATTTGTGTTGTACGTACTCTTAAGTTCTACATAGATAAGACTTCAGAGTTAAGGCAAAAGAAGAACGATTCTTTGTTTGTCACGACTACTCCCCCGTTCGGGGAACCAACCAGGGCCACCATAGCCAGGTGGACTAAGGAGTCTTTGACTCTTGCAGGTATAGAGACGAAGTTATTTACTGCCCATAGTGTTAGAGGGGCAGCAACGTCTAAATTGGCAAATTTACATGTTTCCATTCAGGATATCATGAACAAAGGCTCCTGGAAAGAAGAGTCCACTTTCCAGAAATTTTATAAAAAGCCTTTGTTACCTTCTGATGTTTCACACATAGTGTTGTCAGAATTTGTTAAACAAAAATAATCGTTTACAACTGTTATTTCTGTTACTTACTTACGTTACCAATAAATCTTGGTTTACAATTTGGTGTTTTGTAAATCTTTGGTTACGACGAACAGCTTTAAAAGTCTCATCGGTACGCCACCTGGCGTTTCGTAGTAGAAGTACAATTGTAAATTAAACGAACATACTTACCAGCAGTGATGTTTAATTGAGATTGGACGATACGGAGAAACGCTGAGGTGAAGGACAGATGCCCACCTCAGCCCTCCCTATTGTCCTCTTTCATCTTTATGATAAAATTATTTTGTATATTTTTTCGTTTTTTGGTTCAGCGTTTCTCCATGTACTGGGTTCGTCGTAAGCTTTAAAAGTGTGCCTGAGTTCCACGTGATCACTGTCTCATCTGTCCTTCACCTCAGCGTTTCTCCGTATCGTCCAATCTCAATTAAACATCACTGCTGGTAAGTATGTTCGTTTAATTTACAATTAACCAACAAATAGCAGTTCGTGAATTTATGTGCAAGTTTTCCTTTAAAGGGGTGGGCAGGACACCCAGGGAATTGGATTTGGTTAGACCTGTCACAATACATTATTATTAAAGTGAAAAAATTACTTCAAAACCCCAAAGCCTTCTTATTGTATATAGAATAAGTAAATCAGGTGATAGACAAAGAAAAGAATGTGGGTTGGTTTCTTTGCCTCTTGCGTTCCCCCTGTGCCAAGGACAAGGAAATCAAAGGCCTAGTGCAACCGGCTGTTGTGTGTATGGCCCTGTCCAGGCACAATAAAGAACACCTGCCTCAGTAAATGTGTAGCAGTATGGTCTGTACTTTCTCATAGATTCTATCATCAAAGACAGAAATGTCAAAACCTTGTTCTCGCCATGATGTAACCATAGATGTTGATATGGCGTTAAACAACAACAACCGACCAACCAAAAAGGAGATAACTGAATCTGTCTGTTCTCCTCTTTTAAGGTCAGGTCTATAAAACTTTGCCCACCCGCCATGCCAGCACTGAATTGTCTGATACCAGTTGACAATTGGCAAGTTTTCACACACGAATTATTTCCAGGTAAGTGTTTTAAGGATAGTTTTTGTGATTTTTTATGCTACATATCATCTCAAATTTAATTAAAATGATTAACTATTTTTCATTTTTACCGTGCTTTGCCAATACTGAAAAATAGAAATATTCTTACACATGACTTATTCACGAAGCAGAAAAAGAAGAGAATATTCTAAAGATTTCGGTACTTGTACAACTTGAACTACAAATGTAAATGGGCGAATTTTTGCTATCAAGTATTGGAAAACTTTAAAACACATGATTTATTGAGATTACTTTATTATTTATTTGAAGGATTTACGTTCATAGCGAACCCTTTCCGGGAGGGATATGAGTGGCATTGGATCAAACGATGTATGGCGGATTATCCGCTGAAGCCAAATGTGAACAACCTTGATGCCCATATGGACCTCGGTCCCGACTTCGACATCTGGCAGGAAAGCCTGAATCAGAGGTACTGTGCTATAGGAGAATTTGCAGTTAGTCCAGTGTTGCCATTTTCCCAACTTTTACCAGACTTCTAGATTTTTTTTTAATGATATTTACTTTTCTCATTTCAAATCATTATTCGTATGGCATTCTAAACCTTTTAATAAGTAAATTAACCTTTTCTTGTAGATAGTTTAACCCATTTCCAAATGGACTGACGTAGATTAGTAAAAATGAAGTGAAGTCCCAGCCAAGGATATGCAGAAACATTCTGGATTGATTCTTGTTACGTTGCACCATTAGGTTACAGCAGGTTACAGCGACGTTCTTTTGATGATTTCCCAATAACGCCACTGCAACCAACTGTTGCAACGTTACATTGTGACATCCTGACAACTTTCTTGTAATGTTATTTATGAGGCAAATATTGCCACCTCACTTAATAAGAATGTCACAATAACATTTAGGTTAGGTTGACACCTAACCTAATAAGATGGTCACAGTAACATTCTGATTAGACCTGACATAATCAGAACATCACAATAACTTTCTGTTTCGGTGAGTTTAGGGCCACCCCTAGTCAGGAGGTCACAACAACCTTCTGCTTAAGTAAGGTCTAGACCTCACATAGTCAAAATGTCACGATGATGTTCTATTCTAATTTGATCTTGACCTAACCTCACCAGAACATTATAACAACCTTCTGTATTGGTTAGGTCACATCCTCCCAGAAATATAACGTAACAGTTACATGAAATTTTAGTAAGTAACTAACTTGGCTGGGAGTATCACCTTCATAAACTACACAAATATTTGCATATAGTGACTATTGCAGAGCACCTGCGCAAGAGATTCAGTTAGTCCCTGGTTCTGTGCCTTCCATTGGTTATATACGAATCAATGGTGAAGGGGGGGTCAAGGATCTAGTGCAGTATCAATGCATAATGCAAGAAAAATACAATAATAATTTTTTTTTAAACAAATGGAGGGGGGTTGCAGAAAGTATGGACTTTTTTTCTCTCTTTTTTTTTCTTTATTAAACCACATTCATACAATATGATATTCCATGTAGGTTGGTGTCAAAAATATTCAAATATCATATAACTGTAGATTATATTCAGTACCATAATTATATTATTTACAGTGTTACACAAACAGTTTTCCTACCACTGTAAATTGAATTTAAGTACAATAATCCATATCAATCCTTTGTTCCGTTTATGTGGAATAGGTCATCTTTTCTATTCTTGCTGACAATCTCTTAACACAAGTGACAAAGATAGTGTAGCAGGTGTGGCACATGAGTTTATGCACCAATTACGGAGTGAAAAAATGAAGAGTCATTTAATTAATAGTATAATCCCCTTTTATTTACAATTTCAAAATGAGGCCTAGGGATAAATTGGACATGAAAAGCACGTAGACATCTATCAACAAGAGCCGGATCCAGTTCTTTGCCTCTCTCTTACAGGGAGCCAAAACCAATATGAGGTGAAAATTTTGCAAAATGTATTAACTATTGAAATACATTCTATAACCATAGCTGAGGCCCATGATAAAATATAGATGGTGAAAACAGCCTTTAACTTCATCGAAACCCAATAATACGTGTCCCAGGCCAATTTTGGTGACCCACTGAAATTGGTTTGTTTACAAACACTGCTGTCTAAAGACAGGAAAGACAGGAGTTTTATGGAATTCAATTCAAATTCAAGTTAGTTTTCATGGTTTAAACTGTACCACTGTCTAACGATAGATTCAGAATGTATTTCTATGGTTATCTGAGTTTGCAAAATTTTGTCACATTTAAGCACAACATTGCTTTTGTCTCCCTTTAAAGCTATTTATGTATTGAATAGTTTTTATTTGTTCTGGCAGACGTGACCATAATGCAGAACCTACATAGTATGGACTTCGCGAGTAAAGCATAAGATTAACCTTACATTACAAAATATGCATACACACTTATAGAGGACGGCATCTCAACCCCCCCCCCCCCCCCCCACACACACACACAACTGTCGGTGGACACTGGCTGGCCTTTTAATTGCAGCAACATGGCCATCCCTCCATCACTACCCCCTTCCTTCTCCTTACCTCCTCAGCCTAACCCCCTCTACTCATCAGGGGATCCCACACACACCGACCACTCACAATTCCTAGTAGAAAAATTCTGTGTCTGCCTTGAAAATGATTCATCAATGGGGGAATGGGTGAGGGGGGTGGTTGAAGAGTCTGTGGAGAGGGGTATGGGGGGTTGAGGGGTTGAGGGGTTGTGTGTAGTTTCAGGGTGGTCTAGTAGATCCTTGGGAAGGATTGGAGGACAAGATCTGCATTCTAGCGAGGGAAAACTTGTAAGTGTCATCTGCTTTTGTTTCCAGAGGTGTCTGGCATCATTTTATTGATGCTCAAAACATTAAATTGCAAAGATCAATTTAAAACAGATAAAATGTAAGTTCTGAATTCCTTTAAAACTCTGTTAAATACAAAAGACGGGGGTTTAAACTATGTATAGTATGTTAGGATCAGAGTATTATTTAGGACTACATTAACAATTTTCTGAATTGGCCATAAATCAGTTGTGTCTATCCTTAAGTATATATATAAATCATCTTTTTAAAAAAAATACTTCAGGCTCCCTTTGGCCAACAAAAGCATTGGCTTTGTGAAACCGGCTTTGTTTAAGATTGTACCTCAGCCAACCTGTGACATAACAGAAATGTCCTGCAACCATACTCTTAGTTAGTCTGTTACTTACTAAGATTGCATGTAACAATTATCTTATTGATGGTGAGGTTGAAACCTCACCAAACCAAAAAATTATTATAATATTTTTTTTTGATGAGGTTAGGACAAAGCATAAACAGAACGTTATAAGAATATTCTGTTAAGGTTGAAGAACATAGTCAGAACGTTATAATAACATTGCAGTGCCATTAAGTAACAAGAACCAAACCAGAACATTGCTGTAACATTATTACAATGTAACACCTCCTCCTCCGGCACCACTATTCTTGAATGACTTGTATACCTCTAATCATAATCATGAATGGCAATTTGTGATCACTAATACTTGATAACATGATCACATGCACATAATGTCTATACAATACAAACTTTGATAGTGATGCTATTATTGTGAAGTCCCAGTAGTTTGAGTACTTTTCTCACAACTTGACATCCTTTACTATCAAGTGGGCAGTTTGCAAAAGAAATTAACATTTTTACATGAGGTTCGACTTAAGATAACAATTTAGTTGACAAATAATACATACAATGTTATAAAACCATGCAGACTCTCGTATCAAGTACTGTGCAACACTTAAATGGCTAATGCTTTCCGTAGTTTGTTCCAAAACAGATGTTCTCCCAATTTAAGATGCACTCTTGAGACAATGTATTTCCTCAAGTTTTCAGACAAGTTCTCCTCATTAATCATGTCTTTGTTGTTCTTGTAAAAAAAGATAACAATGAGCTTGAAATCTTTGTCAGTGACACTCCTAGTCTGTGCTTCAGTAAACTCAAAAATGCACATTGGACTTGCAACATAGTTCTCTGTGAGGAGAACAAGTATTGCATGGCTCTCCCACACACCTTCCCTCATGCAGTCTAGCAGAGGACGACCTGCTGCAAAGTCCTGTTGGTACGTTATGACATCCCACCTTGGCAGTTCCTGTCTCAGCCTTGGCAGAAACTCATCATTGATTCCGTCCAAGTCTTGACTGCTGAAAGTCACAAATAATTTCTTCTGACCTTTTAAATCTTTCATCCTGATTGCATCTACTCTTGCGTTATGAAGTACACACAATTTAACTGAATCCATGTAGCATATACAAATCACAATTATTGAAATTATGACTAAGAACATGACACAAAGTGTGATTGTAAGTGGCATGATAATTATTGATGTGCAAGTTGGAGCCGTTCCGTTCCAGAGGCCTGTAAACATACATGCTCTTAGTGCATCTCCTTCTAGCTTGAACCCATAATTACAGTGGTAAATACTAGTGCTAAGTACACCAATACCACTAATTGAAACTCTCCCAAATTGAGGAGGATCAGGAATGGGACATTTCACTGGTTCATAGAAACATTCACTTGAATTTAAGGAATCTTTGAAAGGTATACAGGAAAATTTTGCCGCATACTTTGCTAACAACTCTGCACAAGCTTCCGTTGCTTCCTGACACATCAACTTACACGGGTATCTCATTACTCCCATATGACATTCAGGGATAAGCCCTCGACAGCTAAACTGTAAAAGGTGCTGGTAACAAGGACTTACTTTTGAAGATGTATATTTGATGATTGCGAGCAGGTTATTTGTCTCCGTGAGTGATTTACGTCCAATTACATTTGGGAAAGCAGTATGGTCATATTTGATTAAGCTACTGCAAATCTTATTTTCAAAATGTATACAGGGACTGTAAAAGTTCTCAAAATACTGAATCTTTATTTTCACAGTTAGGTTTAAGAATTGTTTTTCATAGCAAGTATATCCTGCAACAAGCATCAAGTACTGAGGGTATATGGCTGGAAGAGTTCGACTTCCATCACACACATACTGTCCGGATACATTTTTACAGCCAGAGGATGGGAATCCTGGCTTCGCATAAACATAGGTTCGATCATCTATTGCCATATACGTAAACCTTCCAATTTCACACCGGTTGTCAAAACCTTTTTCTCGATATGGATGGAAATGAAAAGCAAGATAGGGACAACAGAGGTTTTGACTGAACTGTATGTGATATGTGATATGAACTCTGTTTGACAGGGGAATATTCAGTGATTCCCTGTAATAATAGTTGGTGGATGTTATAGTTTTGTGATATCTCACTATGCCTTGCCTGAGTGAAGTACAGTGATCAAGTCTCACTGAGCCACAGATAAGTATTAACATGAGTACTATATCCATTATAGTGACCATTTTGTTACCCGAGTTTATCCATGTACTTGATCAAAACATTGTAGGAAGCAGCCTCATGAGTATCCACAGGCTATAGTTATTCTTGTTTGTCTTAGATGTAAGTCTTCCAACCAATTTTTTCAGCTGGAAAAAGAGAAAGTAAAGTTTGATTAATTTGATAGATGATTTATTGATCAAGTAGAATATTTCTTAAAATCCTCTAAAATTGTCTATATGACCCTAAAATGTTTTAGGCAGTGACAGGAAATACTTGATAATTATTTCTTTCTTTTTTTGTCATATTTCCATATGTACTTATTTTACCTCTACAAAGGACCCCTCTTTAGAATGTATTCTCTACAAATTTAATTAATCATGGTGTAAAATCTGATATTTTCAAGATTTTTCATGTGGTGTATTTTCACAAATGTTAATTGTGTACTTATACATACATGCTTTGTTCCAAACAATTGATTCTTCAATATATTTTCTAATATATTTTGGGTATTTTAATGTCCTGTCATTGATAGTGGGGGCCGTCATCGATAGTAGGGATATATATTTTAAAGTTCTACTAATTTCATTTTGTTGCAAGTAATGTAGAATTATTACATTGTTTAGATATGCAAGCCTATTATGCTTTGCTACTGATTATGAAAATGTAGTCTAATTATATTATTTGTTGATATTTGTTGGTGTTTTAATGTCTTGTCATCGATTCTGGGGGCTGTCATTGATAATTTCTCCACACTTGTAATTAATTGTTGAATGATATAATGTATCAATTCCCACCAATACACATATGCTTAACCTTAAAATAAAGTGATTTAGACATTGGCATGTAAAAAAAAAAGTTCTAGGCTCACAACCTGTCATTGATCGTAGGGGTTTTGTCATTGATAGTGGGGGCATTGTCATCGTTAGAGTTGTTGTCATTGATAGTGGGGGCATTGTCATCAAAAGTGGGTTTGCCAACTGATAGATAAAATCTAAGAAAGGACCCAAGAGTCTGGGGTCCAGGGGCCACCCTGTGCTCCTAACAGGGTCATCAAAGGCCAGGTGTGTTGTGTCCTTTCTATGGGACATTGCACGTGAAAGACCCCTTGCCACTCTTCGAAACGAGTAGGTTATCACACCTGGTGGCAGGTTTCTCCTAAACCATATCAAAGATACGATCACCCATAAGCTGAAAAGCATTACCTTGTGCAGTCTGGAAAGAACCCTATGTGGTTGACCGGACGTTAACTACCCCAACAAATAAACAAGCTTTATAGAGACTTGATATTTACGTTTGCTTCATACCAAGAACGAACTCACATACTAAACACTAAAAACACTAAACACGTTTAGTTTATATTATAAGATTTAATGCTAGAATAGTTAAATCAAAAAGGGTTTGTCTAAATCTAAAATCTTCCTGGAAGAAATCTAATTACTAATGCATCACCTCGAGGTTCAAGTTTTTAGTTTTCCAAAAAATGACAAATGTCTGTTATTTAGATTTGCAACACTTGTTTTTTACTGAATTCAAACGAGAATAATACATGACCTGTTTATCCATTTTGGAGAATTTTTTTTCCATTGAGAAATTTACATGTTCAATTGTACAGAGCTCCAGTGAGTATTACACAGATTTAAACCAATTTCAGACCCGATCCCCTTTGGTAAGAGTGCTCATTGCATTTGTACTAGTATAGAAGAACTGCGGGAGGCGTCTGAGCATGGCTGTACAACCAAGAGGGGTTCATCAAGGCCCAAGGCCGACGATCCCCCTGCATGGTGCCCACGCAGGTATTATAAAGTCTTAAAAGGTCTTATTTTGGTTTTGCCATTTATAAGGCTATTAAAAAGGTCTTATTTTCGGTCCAAAGGTCTTAAAAAGTCTTATTTTTGGTCAATCTGAATTTATCAGAAAATGTTTTTTTTCTTCCTGTCATTTCTATGTTTATCTTTTATTGGTAGAATGTAAAAATGTTTTAGAAACGTCTTTATTTAGGTCTTATTTAGATTTCTGAATATGCGTGGGCACCCTGCCCCTGGGTCGTATGACCACCCAAGGATGACCGAAAAAGGTTTTTCTATATTTCATTGCCTAAACAATATTCAAAAGCTGTTGAAAATACTGAAAACATACAACCTGTCTATACATACTTCCCCCAACATCTACTAGTTGTCTGTGCTGGTGATGATATAAGAAGAACCACGGGGAGCCCCCTCATTCATTAAAAATGCCTAGGGTTTAAGGCTTAGGGAAAGATTGGATGAATTGCTGTTTTAATATAAGGACGGTAAAGATTGTATTTATAAGGTAGGTGGTCACCACACCTTTTTCCTAATAACTATCTGTAAAACCTCTTAAAGAGAGGGGCCAGTGAAATTTCAATTCTGATTATTTTACACTTTAATTGGCAAATGTAATGCTAATTTAGAAGTATGCCAAGTTTCAATGCTACTGATTAACTCTTTATGTGAAAAAAATGGTTTAACTGTAAAGAAACATCTTGTTCCTCTAATCCTAAGGGAAACACAAGTCTGTGTGTGGCTTCACACAAAAGAACCGTTATATTTAAATTTCAAAATTATAAATCCCATAATAAAATTATTTTTTGGGATTTTTGGTGGAAAAAATCCTCGGTAATTTGCTAATTAGAGAAGATCTGCAGATTGACGAAGGATTTTTTCACTATAATAGATCATGAGCCTGGCCTTTGTTCTTTTGGTAAAATAACGGAACTAAAAGACTATTTTTCACACCTCTATTGGATCTTGAACTACCTTGGTCGCCACCTTCATGGTTGGCTGCGCCTGTAAACTGCCTGGTGGATTGGTGGGTCTTTGCCTGCAGGCATGGCGATCACTCAGTGCTCATTGGTCCACTGATCTGTTGCCCTTGACCAATGAGTGCAGTGCTTACAGCAGGCGGATTAACAGGTACCTGCGTTGCCACCTTTACAGCTGGTCGGAAGTGGACAGACACATCCAGTTGTGAAGGTGGCAGTAAGAAGCTCCGCGGGAGTGACAAAGTTTGTCCTACCAATAAAAACGTCTCTGCAATCAGTGATCTTGTCGAAATATCTTTTTTAATCTAGATATTTTTTGTAGATGATTTTTTCATGAATAGATCGTTTACGATCTTCATAACATGTTTCTTGTTTCTTTCATGAATCATTTTATTTGGTAATTTTAAATAGGCTCACAAAAAACACTTAGATAAATTATTGTTATTTTTTCAGTTTTATCATTTTTCACCTGTTCTTCTTGTGATGTCACATACAGATACTTGCTCTATGCAGGAACTGTCGCATGCAGACAGGGGAACTCAGTTTGATGGAGACAAATGTGAATAAAGCAAAAACTGTTAGAGATAAAAGCATAAAGTTTGGTATGGTTATTCCCTGGGTGGTAAGGATCACGGCAGTATACTAATTTATGGTCACTGGCCCCTCCCTTTTGATAAGTACAACTTGGCATGGGCTAGATGGTAATATGGAACACAATGGAAAACACGGGACTGGAGGTCTGGTGAGAAAACTGTATAATAGTCAGATTCATATAGAGATGTGCAACTTACCCTATCATAATGTCTTCTCTTACTGCAGGGATGATCAGTTTCACTCTGTTACTCTCCGATCTCAATACAAAAATCATCCCTGTACTGTAGCAGCCACTTGGTCTGGCTCAGGGGACCTGTACTCCATAAGTGAAAAATATAAGACTATAAATTTCTCGGTCTGCAGCATATAATGGGGTCCCTTAAAATGCTGTAGTGGATAGTATAGGACCTAAATAACAAAGTCAGTTCTCACAGACAATCTTTCTGCCACATAGTGTGATCCGTTACAGAGTTGATCAGTCCACCTCAGACTTGGGGAGACCCTAACTACAAACACTCCTTTACAAGGTCACTCTTTTAAGCCCCATACCCACTATGCGACATGTGACTGGGTCAGCCAACTGATTGGTAATAAAATTGGCCCATTCTACACTCTGTCAAATTTTTTTCACTGTCTCACTAAAAAATAATGTTATAATAACATTTTGATTTGGTGAAGTTTCAACCTCACCATCAGTAATGTAATTGTTACATGCTATCTTAATAAGTAACAAACTGACTAAACAAGTATAGACCAATAGAGGTCTTCATTGGGAGATGCTTACTAGAGGCAATTTGGTAATATGTTTTGTAACTCAAATAATAAGGCAGTGCCTATGAACCATACATATCTTTTGAAATATACTGCAAAAACCTTTCTAATGATATATAACATGCATACCCAGCCAAGAATGTGACAGATGTTGCAGAACATCACAGAAAGTTATTAGAACTTCGTACAAAATAACAGTTGCATTACTTCTCAACTGTGTATACTTTACTCCTGTTCAAAATTTAATTAGAATGCACAGATGAATCAGTTGTAAAATCAGCTAGTTTACTATGGGCATTAAGTAGCAAACAAGATAATATCCTGTTTGGAACATGTCCGGAAAATGATGCTGGGCATGAAAACATAATTATGTTTTCATGCCAAGTATAATTTTCCGGAACTCAAGTCAAACTTATGAATTACCATGCTTCAATTACAACAGAAAATAAAGATGATGTGAATCAGTAACACACGGATCCCTCCATATCACAAGGTCATGTCAATGTGTATACCAAGGCAAGAATATGATATCATAACATTGCAGCAACGTTCTGGTTAGTTCTGCTTTGATTCTTGTTCCATTGTTTCGATGGCACCCAAAAAATTCTTTAGAACCTAACATTGCAACTTCCTATTGTAACATTATTGTGACATTCTTGTAACATTCTTTCACGTTAAAATAATGTTATTATAACATTTTTGATCAGTTAGGTCTCAACTTCACTAAAATATAGTGTTCTTATAACATTCTTATTATAACTTGGGTTTAATATGCTTTTAGAATTACAATTAGATGGCCAGTTTACATGTCGCACATGGCAATTGGGAGATGTGGTCTAGATCACATGATACCACTCACGAAGTTCGACCCTGGCAGGCCAGGAATGTGGCCGTTCACGAGTCTACGCGTTCCTGTGCTGCTAACATCTCCCCCTTTTAAGAATAGGGAGACTACCCAAAGTTCAGTCTATGTCACCAGATAGTCTATGAAAACTATACTATAGTTACCACTACCAATATTAACATTAAATGGTTATATACGAGAAGACAACATAGATCTTAATATGTTTCACACAGTTCACACTCTATAAGTTCATCTTCACTGGTGGTATGCTCTTCGTGGCAGGCTGTGATGACCTGACTGGCAGTGGTGTAGCCGCTGGTGCTCTCACTTGAACCGGCGGCTCAGTAGCCGCAGGTGGCTGCGGTGGCCGTCCCTCATTGATAGCAGGAGCTAGTGGTGGTGGCGCCTTCTGGACAATGATCTCAGGTATGTCTGCAGGTGGACCATGGTTGCCCCCTCTAAAGATGTTGTCAGGGTGACGTCTAACCAACTTGTTCTCTGTGGTGTCCCGGATCAGGTAGCTCTTACCACCAAGGTTTTTGATGATCACACCTGGGAGGATTTGGTTACCTCTCCCAGAGAAGTTCTGGTAGTATACGGACCCTCCTAACTGGAAAGCCGGTTAACAGTCTTCTCACCGTGCGTCTCCTTTTGCTGCCTCTGCTTATCACACACTTTCACACACAAGTCGGGGCGAGGTAGATCCAGAGGGCACTTGATACGACAGCTAAACAACAGCTCCGCTGGTGAATGTTCGGTCAGAGACTGAGGCGTCACACAGTAGCAGAAGTGGAAACAGATAACTCTTCTGGACCGTTCCGCCACTCAACTTCTGCATGGCGTTTTTAAATGTCTGCATGGCCCAGCTAGAGTCACAGCCCAGCTCTGGACTTTCAGCGAAGACATCACCGGAATTGGGCGGTCAGTTCCTAACAGCAGAGCAACAGTTTATGATCCGTCTGGATCCTGAATTTCCTCCCTTCTAAATACTTGTGAAATTTGGACACACGCTCACAGGTGTTCAGCTTATGTGACCCGAACGCTACTGGCACTTCCTTCCCACTATCAACAATGTGGGAAAACACAGCTCCGACACTGTAGGGAGACGCGTCACACGATAACACGATCTGCTTACTCAGGTTGTAATGCGTGAGCACAGGCGCTGGCTGAATCCACTCAGTCTGTGTTTCCAAACCGCAGCTCGAAACCTTATACCCAAGGTACTGGACCTCCGTCATACCCAAATCATGCTTAGCCTTCTTGAGCGTAAGTCCAGCATCACACAACTGGGTCAAGACCTCTAGCAAGTTTTGCTCATACTCCACTTGCGTCTTGCCTGTAACGATTATGATGTCAAGGAACACAGCCGTCATTGGCACTCCCTGAAGTAGGCCTTCAATGACCCACTGGAATATCGTTGGCGCCGCAGCCACACCGTAATTTAGCCGCTTGTACTTCAAGAGTCCCTGGTGAGTATTAAGCACCAACAACTCTTGACTTGACTCGTCCAACTCTACCTGCTGGTAAGTGTGAGAGAGGTTCAGTTTACCAAAACAGACTCCTCCCTCCAGCTTGGTGAACAGGTCGTTAGGTGTCGGTAGTGGATACACCTCTTTCGGCAGGGACTTGTTGACTGTGATCTTGTAATGACTGCAGACTGGTACTGATCCATCGCGCTTCAAGACAGGAACTGCAGGCGATCCCACTGAGTATAGCACACTGGTTCCACAATAACAGTATCCTGTAGGCGCTTATACTCAGCATCCAGTTTACTGCGCATGCAGTATGAGACAGGTCAGGCTTCACAAAGATGGGTGCAGCGTTAGGCTCCACTGCCATGTGAGCCATGAACCCTTTAAGGTTCCCTGGCTCACGTCACACACCGACTTGTGGTTTCTTTAGGATCAGAGGAATAAGAATTTTCTTTAAAGTAGACCATGTTTTTCACATGAAGGAGTCAATCACTTTCATTGAAACTTTACATACTTCTAAATTCGCATTACCTCTAACGTATAAAGTGTAAAAGAATCAGAGTTGGAATTTCACTGGCTCCTCACTTTAATCCATATTCAGACCCCCTCCCCTTTTATTTCTGAAATCCTGTATCCACCAGTGAGTCTTGTCATTTAGAATACTGGCTTTAGAAATAATGATACATTGATTGCAATTTTAGTATCTGTGACATCGTGTTTGGGATTTTGCCTTAACTTTTCTTTCATTTAAGTCTCTTTGGTTAGGTCTCCACCTCACCAAGGCAGAATTTTATTATGATATCCTATTTTGGTGAGGTCTCAAGTTCACCATCAAGTAATGTAACTGTTACATACTATTTTAGTTAATCACGGAAGGACTGAAAGAGAATGGTCATAGAATGATACTGTTATGTCACAGCTTGGCTTGAAAGTCGCGTACTGAGCTCATGTCTTACCAAGAGTTTCTTATTCGCTCCACTGTATTTGAGGAGGCTGCTATTCGAGATTTGTAACTTATTACAGGGTTCACACAGGGAATGTCCTACCAAACCAAGGATGTGTGGTGTCCAAGATTGTTGATGTGTTTTTTTTGTTTTGTTTTATTGGTTTCAATCATTTGGGTTTACAAACTCGGTACAAGTCCGTTCTTCCGCTAGCTCCCACTTTAATTTTTCTTATACATAATTATCTGGGAGTAACTAATAGATAAATCTAGCTTAATCCTAAGACAATTGGGCGAAAACCCATTGGTGATAATATGAGATGAGATGAATAATGATGTTTGCTTAAGACCTTATCCCTTAATTACTGCTTCATAAATGGGTTTTCTATACTTTTCACAAGTCTTGATTTGAAAATACTTCGTGATTCTATACATCTCAAATCAACTGATAGTTCGTTCCGTCTAACTATTGCTCTGTACCAAGGGTCTGACCTAAACTTGTAATGATTAACCTTAGGAATCAAAAACAGTCTACCACCATGTTGACGTGTAGGTATATCCCTATTATCAAGCAGTTCATCTATCATACTGTACTGAAAGATAAACAATAGCATATGCACATAACGTCTATGATGCAATCTAAATAACTTACATAATTCATGTTTCTAGGTGCCCAGTGGGGGCTGCCATCTTGAATCTCATGGTGTGTCATGTGACTGGGAGATCTTATAGAATATAAAGCATTCTGGGTAGTTTGACAAATGGCTGCAGTTCTGTTGTTTTGTCTTAACCCAGCTTCAAAGACACTTCAGGATGTGACATTGCAAAACATTCTATTAATACAACATACTGTCACAGAACATTTCCTGTATGTCACCCTTCATCTGGGGCCGGACACAAGCAGTACACACCGGAAGTGAGGGAGAACGGGTTTAGGGGGACCAGGGGGTAGGGGGGAGGCATATGCGAGTCAGTGGGTCAGGTCACCCCACATCCTGGAAAGTGTAATGTAAAGCGGCACTCCTACTTGGGCAATGAAGAGTTAAGTGTTAACCCTTTCCATCCACAGAAAGAAGTGTTTCCGATTTTAACTGGTCGGTGTTACTATTGGGTTAACAGTAATTGCCCTTCAACTAAAGTCATAGTTTCAACTTGTCGCCCAAGTTGGACACCCCTGGCAAGCAGTGACATAACAAGCATGTTCGCGACCATACTTTTTTCGGTTAGTCTGTAACCTGCCCAATTTTCACGTAATAGATACATTATTTTAGGTAAAGTTGAGACTTGCTATAAAAGAGCAATTATGATTTCACGTATTTAGTAGTTAATTCAAAGGAAAGAAGTACTCTGTATATTGTGTTATTTTAACGTTTTGTACCTTTTTTCTATTATTTATGGTGATTAACACTTATATTAGATATCCTTTGTGCAATCAAAACAAATCTGTTTGAATCTGAATACTCATTTATACTCTAAACCTGTGATAAGTGTATCAAACCTGGTTATAGATCTCACAGACAGAAAAGTGAGACAAGTTTCATGTAAACTTAGTTTTTGTCTGTATACATAAAAGAAATTAAAAAAAAAAAAAAAGTACTCTATAACATGCGCTCATGTCATTTTTATAGTGGTACACTAAATGTGCGAAAATATGTACAGCGCAAAAATTAAAACGTTTACAGTATTATATAAACATCAAATTTTAGTGAAGGTGAGACCTTACTTATAAAGATGTTAGGTTCTAAACTTAAGATGTTTTTGGGTGCCATCAAAGAAAAATAACAAGAACCAAAGCAGAACTAAACCGAATGTTGCAACAACGTTATAATAATGTCATATTCTTGCTTGGGGCAGCTTTAAGCCACATTGTTAAGACGCTATCCTACAAACAGACTCTATCTAACAAAATTTTGTCACTTAGCATCTTTTTGTAGGATAGCAGCAGCACAAGCTGCTAAGCCACAAAATTGATGCTAAGTGACAAAACTTTGTCACTTAGAAGGTATAGGGGGTATTGTAGTTAGGATATGGAGGGGGTATTGGAGGTAGTATACCCAGGGTATAGAGGGGGTACGGGGGTATACCCAGGGTATAGAGTGGGTATTAGTGGGATATTGTACTCAGGGTATGGAGAGGGTATTAGGGCAGTAGTGTACCCAGGGTATGGAGGGGTAGTGTACTCAGAGTATGGAGGGGGTAGTGTACCCAGGGTATGGAGGGGTAGTGTACCCAGGGTATGGAGGGGTAGAGTACCCAGGGTATGGAGGGTAATGTACTCAGGGTATGGAGGGGTAGTGTACCCAGGGTATGGAGGGGTAGTGTACCCAGAGTATGGAGGGGTAGAGTACCCAGGGTATGGAGGGGTAGTGTACCCAGGGTAGGGAGGGTAATGTACCCAGGGTATGGAGGGGTAGTGTACTCAGGGTATGGAGGGGTAGTGTACCCAGGGTATGGAGGGGTAGTGTACTCAGGGTATGGAGGGGTAGTGTACTCAGAGTATGGAGGGGTAGTGTACCCAGGGTATGGAGGGTAATGTACCCAGGGTATGGAGGGGTAGTGTACCCAGGGTATGGAGGGGTAGTGTACCCAGGGTATGGAGTTCCAGTATGTAGCAGGTTGGACCCTTATGCGCCTGCTTTGAGCTCCCCCTGCCTCCCCTGATCCTCCTGGGTCGGCCTTTGAAGGTCCAATAAACCCAGGAGGAGTATTAAGAGGGAACCGGGTTTCTATGGGTGGGCGGCTGACCCGGGACAGGTTATATAATGCAGCTCCTGCCTATGTAGGATAGCAGCAGGTGGCTGATGCTATCCAACAAAATATTTTGTTGGATAGCGTCTGTATGTAGGATAGCGTCTTTATACTGCTGCTAAGTGACAAAAACTGGATTTTGTTGGATAGCATCAGTATGTAGGATAGCGTCTTAACACACATCCCAAACAGTTTTGTCCCAGGTGACCAGGACCACAAGCAAACAGTTCACTGTTCATGGAAAGGGTTAACACTGATTTCTCGATGACTAAGTTCTTTGTCACCCAACAGGACACACTACTTTAGATACATGCTAATGTTCATTTAAGGGTATATTCTATTATGTGATTGCATTGACTATATGTACCAACCCAGGCAAGAATATAACATTATTATAGCGTAATTATAACATTGTATTTGGTTCAGGTTTGGTTCTTGTTACGTTCTTTTTATGGCACCTAGTAACGTCTTTAGAACCTAAAATTACGACATTGCACTGTGATGTTATGGTAACATTCTGGTTATTTACGAAAAAATGACATTGTTATAATGTTCTTTTTTTTTGTTAGGTCTCAACTTCACTAGAATATAACGTTATTATAACATTCTGTCTTGGAAAGTCTCAACCCCACATAGAATTAGATAAATATGAGAATTGGGCAGGTAACAGACTGACCAAAAAAGAATGGTTACAGAATGTGCTTGTTACGTCACTGCTTGCCTGGGAACACAAGGGGTTTGCGTTTCAGATACAAAACTCTCCTAATTCAAGAAACTCATAGAAATGCTATGAGAACTAATTTCCGACTTTTCATCTGTCCTTTATTAGCAAAAATGTGTACGTTCACATGCACACTTTAAAAAGAATAAAGTTACCTCAAAGCTTATTTCATTGACCTAATATTTATTGGGAAGTTAAAAATCACATAAAATCGATTTTCAGCTGTAAAGGTATTTGTTAATGCACCCGTAAAAGATATAAATTTAAAACCTGAAAGTACAATAAAGATATATATTTCAAATTAAATATATAATATCTTCATCGATTTCTAAGAAAAGAAACAGTTTTAAGACTTTGGATTAGTTAGTGAAGGAAAAAGAGTTAAGAAGATCCCAGATGCAAATTAACGTTGAAAGTCTTTTAAAGTTGAGTTTTTAAATGACTTAGTTATCACAGCTATACTCATAGCCAGCTTTCCTATTCCCTTTTAGAAATGAGGAAAACTCATTCGAGAAGACCTTGCTGTACAAGTTACGTTGGGTGACGCTTGGCTACCATCACGACTGGAACACCAAGGTGAGTGAGCAGGGGTCATATCTCAAAATGGGATATGGCATCCTTATTTTTCGCCATGGCAAAACCAAAGGGATCAAAGCGGTATGAAAGCAAACCAGAGCGTATCAGGCGAAATTATCTAAAGGGCAGCAATCGGACTTGAGCGTACGACGACAAGCAAGAAACTAGAATGTATTGGATTTTGCAGACTCGCCGGGAACACCCCCCAAATGCTGGTTGCCCCTTACCTCAGATACTATTTTCTCTATGCTTCTATGATTGCGGGAACCAGCTCCCCATGTCTTATTTACCGATGCTTCCGGTAAAATGGTCGTGGTGAGGACAGCTGTCACATCTGCAAAGTCGGCGCATTTGAAAAGTCGGCGCGAAGTCAGCTTCGTGTTCGCATATAGTTTAGTATACGTTGCCATTATATTTCGCAACTATTTATACACTTATTGTGGATGAAAATAATAAAAGCTGTTTTACTTGATTAACTTGATTAATATCAAGTATGTTTACTGAAATACAATCACAGAAACATATATACGAAAATGAGTTTAGAAGGTTAGCTGGTTTTCGGCGTGTCGGATATTTGTAGACTCACTTTATGAGTTTGTTTACGTATGTTTCTGCCATTATATTTCATTAAACTTATTTGTTGTTATTCAAGTTATAATTTGAAAATAAAGATTTATTAATTTTTCGTCCACAAAAACGCCGTATGCGGGTCTTAAAATAACGCATCGCGCACCGAAATTTCGCGGAAATCGCGAACGGAGATTGGGGGTGCTTTTAACACTGGCTTCTATGGGAGAAAGCATGTTATTTCGCGATAACTTTTTAAATATCGCTCCAATCTTCAAGCAGTAAATAAGAAAAAGTTTGTAATTGATCCCAGGAATGCAATACAATCCTTCAAATTTTCGCACTTTGTCAATTTTTCGCATAATCGCGAAAATTCGCGTTTTCTCCATAGGCCCCAATGCTAAGTAGGGTCACTTCTGGATCCCAGTATTTCACCGCGCGATGTCGGAAATGTCGAGTATACCGCTAACCCGTTTAATCCGTATATAGAGTCGCTAAATCAAATTGTAACTTATACTAAACTATATAACCATGCAGCTAACTTCGCGCCGACTTTCCAAATGCGCCGACTTTCGGGATGTGACACCGCCATTGGCAAAATGCGACTGCATAACCTGGCAAAACCGCCGAAAACCTGCAGTCCCGCTCGTCACGTGACAGGTGATGGCCGTACTCATATCAGAAAACATATATAATCCGATAGAATTGATTGATTTCCTGTCTGATATGAAGCCTACATGATGTTTAATGTCCTATATCACCATAACTTGATCATTTATATCGATATTTGAGCAAATAAGACCAGAAATCCGATCGTCTCCCGACGCCGTGTTAACCGGGTCAAGTTACGCCCACCAGCCTCACTTTCGATCCGAGAAGAAGGGATCTAGGTCAAACTCTGAATATTCATCAAATTTGCATGCCTATTTCACCATGAAATCGGTCATTCTTACGGGTCAAATATATATACAGGGGTAGATTTGGATACATAGATGATCATGTCAAAGTCCAGGAGGACATATTTTGCGAAATAACGCGTCTAAACGCGTAAATGCATCGCGCTATTTTCTTGAAATTCCTTCGCCTCCCTGTGACAAGGCTGCCGCTCCACTCACACCGGCTGGGTGCAAGTGCCCCAGTCGGACGTTTCGGCGGGAGGCTCCTCTTTCGCCGCATGGATACCTGGATTACGGCAGTATCTGATGCTTTCAATATATATATATTGAACGTCTGGACACCCTTAAACGCATTGAAAACTCATGCGGGAACCATGCGTTCGTATCGAAGGGAAAACATTGGATTACTTGGACACGAGGAGGCACTGTCACTGCTGTCAGACCGTCAACATGGCGTCACAACCCTTCGCCGGGTTCTTTCTCTCCCCACACGCCTGCATCGATGCTTTGAACTCAGGAAACCAGGATGATATTAAACGCATCAATTGTGGAGGATATACGCATTGAAACGCATTGAGGACTCCAGCATAGGCCTTAACGGTTAGTTTATATCTTTTGTCCAGCATGTTGAATGATACCGTTGAAATCTAGGCCTAAACTCGGCTAGAGGCCTAACACGCATTGGTCGGACACTGGCAATCTGAAAAATAATTATTTTAGGCCTTATCAGCCCTACCAAAATGAAAATGATGTATATATCTATGTTCTCATATATCTCAGGGTCCTACATATCAAATAGTTTGATCATTTTAGGCCTAGAAACGCTTGCAAGAATATTTTACAGATGGTATGAAAAAATTACTGGACTCAGGTTCAGATAGGTTAGGCCTAAGCCCCCTCCAACACTGTCAATGTATTATTGCGGCTCCGAAAGCAATTATTATGATCCAAACGTTAAAAGATTTGTGAAATTGTCACTATAGTGTCATTCTTTCAGACCTACCATCAAAATATTAAATCTCAGTTCAAATATGTCTAGGCCTAAGTCACTGTCACTGTCTGAATCATTCCCATTAAAACATAGGCGTCACACTGTCAATAAGTTCTCCGGTGCTGTCAGACACAGATTCAAAGATTAAATGATTTGTGAAATTGTCACTATAGTGTCATATTTTCGGACCTACCATCTAAATATTTTATTCATTAATATCTCTCCTTAGGCTTAGCATCCTACGTTAATTCCAATCGGGCGAAATTCTCATTTAATCAAATGATCAATCTCTTCAATCCCCTCAATCGGCCAACTTGTATTTAAAAAAACGGTATATTTTCATTCTAATTCATAAATTGATCTTTTTTTTAGCAACTAGCAGTCATCGTGAGTCATTTGTTGATGAACAGGGACATTATCAGGAACATGGTTGATAGAATATCAGTCTCTCAAAATGTAACAAAATAACAACAAATGCAGCGGGTTGGGCTCCCTCTTTTTAATTATCTATTAATGTCTTCACGGAATTACATGTTCTTCAAGCATGTATCCTAAGTTAACAGAAACTTGACTTGAGCAGAGATATTCCCCTACTTTTGTAGGATATCCTACTTTTTGGTGATTTTGGATTGGACAACCAATTTTTCATACATCACTATCTGTTTTAGACTAATTTTGTGTTAGTTTCAAACTATTCAGCAATTTGGTGTCAGAAGCATATTCCCTAAGGTTTTATATTTTCTCTTTGTTGCTGTTGGAGAAAAAAGTAGGAAAAGTAACTTATTCAAACTGTTTTTGTCTGTGACAGAAGTACCGCCCCTCTCACCGTACCCCAATGCCTGCTGACCTGCAGACCTTGTCGCGGTACGTGTCGGCCTGCCTTGGCTGGGGCGGGTACAGCGCGGAGGCCGCTATCATCAACTACTACCACCTCGACTCAACGCTGGCCGGCCACACCGACCACTCTGAACTGGACCATCAGTCGCCGCTTATATCGATAAGGTAAGAAATAAGGGCTCTGAGAAATACATGCATTGAGAAATATATACATCGAGAAATATATAGTGTGAGTAATGTATGCACTGAAAACTGTATGCTCTCAGAATTATATGCTGAGAGAAATAAATGGTTAGAAATATATATGCTCTGAGAGAAATATGCTGAGAAATATATTTATAAAGGCACTTTGTGACTAAACATTTTAGGAATGAACTGTGTTATCCCGCCTGGAATATAATACAATAATACAATTCGTTTTTTTATTTATAACAACACAGTATATTAAAAATGTAGAGCTATTTCAAATCAATATCAACGGTAATACAAAGATAATATTTAGTTTGAATCAATATACACATGGAAATATACGTATTTTCTCCCATTCTCTGTGACGTTTTAATTTGATTAAGACATTTCACACCAGACATTATGTCATTTATTAACACATAAAGTCACTGAATACGTCTCAAAGACCATCCCATTTAAATTATGATTAACTAAAGAGAATTACACTTTTGCCTATACTTGTGCATTATTTTCTATTAATCAGAACATATTGTAGTCTTCATTTGCTCTTCTTACAGCTTTGGACAAACAGCACTCTTCATGCTGGGAGGCCCGACCAAGGCAACTAAACCCATCACAATGTACATACGTAGTGGTGACATTGTGGTCATGGAGGGGCCCGCGCGCTTGTCATACCATGCCGTCCCCAAAATACTACCTGACTCCTGCGCCCTTCACAAACCTATAGTACGGACAGAGAAACAAACAGAGGAGCAAGATGAGAAAGGTGCTACTGAACTTAAGACTGACACCTCACAGGAGGATATCAGTCAACAAATTAATATTTTAAATAGAGAAATAACTCAAACTTTAGGGGACTTAGATGTCACTGATTTCTGGGAGTATCTCAAAACCTCGCGAATTAATATGAACATTCGCCAAGTGGTGCCCGGAGGAGCCTCCTTTACTGCAGAGGAAGACAGTGACGAGACTGTGGATGTTTCCAATAAAAAGTTCAAAAGTTAACTGGACAGAAAAATAACAAATCTGTATATAATATAAAATGTGTTACCTCAAGTACATTTATACATCTGTGATATTCTATTAACCATGCTGAAACTGCCTTTGTAATAAATCTATATTTGGTGACATTGTACTAATGGCTTAGTACTTTTAATACATTGTCATAATATATAATCCAACAAGGATCAGGCTTAGCAAGTCTACTTCTAGTCTACTTCTAGGAGAAATATCTTTCGCTCCTAGCGCCACCTGTTAACCAGTATAAAAGGCGCTGCAAGGTAGGGAGCGAGCAGTTAGTGAGTTAGTTGGTTAGAAGAAACATGTTTAACCAAGGAGTTATACCTGGAGTAAGTACATCGACTCCATGTAACAGACTGGAGTTTACCAATATCCACTACCTCGGACATAGGATTGTGTTAGAGCTAAATGCTAGAATGGTCTAGAAGGCGTTGGAGCAACTCGTGTTCTAAATGTGGTTGATTGCTGATAGGAGATGGGAGGTGGACTGATGAAGACTTATACATGGTGGCTTTGACTCGGGATGAGATGTTTATTGAATAAAACCCCTTTCATATTAAGAAGCTCCCTCATCGTTCATTTCTTTTGAACTATTGGGAAGTGAATGGACAAACTTTAAACGCGGTCTGAATTACTCAGACATTCTGGAAAGCAACTTACGAAGACTTGGATATACACGGATCTTACGCAGTCTTAAATCAAACATTAACAATAGTTCATTTGGTGGAGATACCCGAATCATGACTTGTGCCGTTTTGCTCATCCTTGATGTCAGCCACCGGTGACTTTGAGGCTTCCTCTAACCCCAAGCCTCAATCTTTGCGGCCCGCAGGACACGATGTGTCAACATCATATACAGGGAATGTGGAAAACCGCCACCTGGTAGGTAATCCCTTAGACGGGGAGGCACAGAGACAGGAGGTCGCAGCCAGACCCAAGCAGCTCTGCCCCGAAGGTGCACAAAATTACCAAACCCGTGGCAAAGGTAAACCATTTCCCTGGCACCTAGGGTCCAAAGATAGGCCGGTTCTTGACGAAGGACTTGAAACCCTAACACACTCGGGACGAGTTGAAGGGAAGAACCGTCTCACGGAATATCAGCAATATTGGAACCCAGGGTACGTACCACCTACGGACCACGAAACTGGTACTAGCTCTCGCTCCACCTGTGAATCTGATGTGAACAATCCGTGGTGTAACCAAAGTGTTCCTTATCGTTTACTGCCCGCAGCGGGAGGTGAAGGCGAACAGGAAGTTTCCAATGGAGATAACCTATTTTCTTCAGGAAATCTAAAACAACGACAAAACACCGCGGATAACTCCAGCCCATCAGGGGGAAAACGCCCCGAAAATCCGGTAATCCTACCTGATGGGAGCTCTCTCACCTATCCATTACCCCAACGACTTGAGTTTATCAGTCACCCACTGGTAACACCAACTCACCCCAACCCGGGGGCGTCCATTCCTTATTCCACTGTAGCTAAAGGAAAAACAGTGGGAAGGGATAGGGGAGTGGGAAGGGAAGCAGAGGGAAACAGCGAGAAAGTAGGCAATTTACAACCCTATCGATTAACTTACGGTGTAGAAACGAACTTAGACCAGGCTGGTAGGGGAGCGGAAGCTCAGGCCTTTGATCCAGCCGAAATATTAAAGCAGTGGGCAGACTCAAGCCCCGAAAAGCGCATAGATTTAGAGAGGCTAAGCGATCAGGATAGTGAAGAAAATGTAACGCTTAAAGCACAAGATTTTAACACTCTAACTCATGAATTGTATGGAGAATACGAGGACGAGTACGAGGAAGAAAATAGCGAGACAGAACAAGCAGCCGCAGATGTCAGAGGGGGTGGTCCTGATAGAAAATTAGCTAGAGAAGATAAATCAACCTCGTCTTCATACGAAATTATTACCGAGGATGTTTTAGACACAGGTAAGAAAGCTAAACTAGAAAGTGAGGACGAAATTAGTGTAGAGGAAATACCTGTGAAAGAACAGTGGGACGATCACGATATACAAAACCTCCACGAAAATAATATGGCGGAAGGAGGCGTTCCTTTGATGGATCTAGTAGAAGAAAGAGAGGATAGAGATCAACGCCAGCAACCCGATGAAGGGGGAGCTGGGGGTGTAGATCTGGGGGCATGGCATCCTAACCGTGGGATGGACCCTGGGGGACCTCAACAAAACAATGGGAATGGCCAGATCCTAATCCAGCAGCCGGACCAAGGCGTGCAGGCAGGACTTATTCCTCCTCTTAATCAACAGGCCCAAGGAGGCCAAGGTAATCAGGCCAATCCTCCCCTTAATCAACAAGTTCAAGGGGGCCAGAACGATCAGGCCAACCCTCAAGGACTTATTCCTCCTCTTAATCAGCAGGTCCAGGGAGGCCAGGATAATCAGGCCAACCCACAAGGGCCTAACCCTCCTCAAAACCTTCTCAACAACCCTCCTCAAAACCTTCTCAACAACCCTCCTCAAAACCTTCTCAACAACCCTCCTCAAAACCTTCTCAACAACCCTCCCCAAAACCTTATTAATAATCCCCCTCCGAATCAGCCCAATCTGGGGATAAACCCTGGGGGACTCCAGCAACCCGGTGCAGGGGGAAATGGTGGTGTGAATCCGGGAATACAGCAGCCTAATCCTGGGGTAAACCTTGGGGGACTGCAACAAAATGATGGGGGAGGCCAACCGGGCCAACAGCCTGGCCGGGCCGTGCCAGCAGGGGGTGGGGTCGATCAAAACCTGCTCCCTCACCTATTGCAGGCGATGGCACTCGCTGCCAATCTTAACGCAGGCCGAGGAAGAGCGGATAATCAGCAGGGTCAGCAAGCCCCAGCAGGCCAGAATAATCAAGTAAATCCACCAGGACCCAATAACCCTCCCCCGAACCAGAACAACAATCCTTTCCTTAACCAACTCAACAACCCCCCAAACCCACCGAACCCTCCGCCGCCCGGACCACCAGGTCCGCCGGGCCCACCAGGTCAGAACAACCCTCCAAACCCACCGAATCAACCAAATATTTGGGAAATTCTACCACAGTTGAGCCAGGCACTGGGGCAAACACCAGCGCCAGTGCGTGAAACGACTCACAGTGGTCACCAAAGGGGACCAAACATTAGGTTACCGTGGTTTAGTGGAAAAGAAGACGAGCAAATAGAAAAGTATTTCAGGGAATTAAAACGACTGAAAGCTATCTATGACTGGTCGGACGCCCACCTCCTGAATATGGCGCTGTTAGGCCTAAAGGGAAGGGCCGACGACTGGGCAGGAGCGTTAGCTGAAAGTGAGAAAGACTCATTTGAGAAGCTAGAAGCCCAAATGACCAAGATCTTCGGTGATCGAAGAGCTAAGTGGCAGAAACACGCAGAATTCTGTGGCCTTAAGCAAGGAAAAGACCAGAGCGTGATCGAATTTGCAGGTGTTCTGAAACAAAAGCAAGTTAAAGCAGAGGCGAGTGAAAGCATGATGTTAGCTGTGTTTTTAGAGGGATTAAAACAGGGCGTAGCCAGGCAAGTAGCTATACTGGACCCTAAGTCGTTCACCGAAGCGGTGGATTGTGCGACGAGGTTAGAATCGTTGGACAAAGGCAAAGGGGGAACTAAAATATCTAATGCAGTGAGCGAACTGGCTGGAAGCCAAGAATCAGAGGAGACCGCGGCCCTAAACTCCATCTCCGAACGGTTTGGAGTGGTGCTGGCCCGACTGGAGGCCGCTCCATGGTTTCAGAAACCAAAGCCAGGGCAAAGCGGGACTCCTCAGAGTGGTGGTAACTTTAAACAGCAAGGTTATGAGAGAAAAGATAGGTACGAAAACCAGAAAGGGGAAAGAAATTCAGATCAGAAGCCTAAATCCAACGTCGCCCCGAACAGAGAGGCAGATAAGGGAAAGAATCTGCCAACTCAACAGAAAGTAGAGAGACCCAGGTTGCCTTTTGATGAAAGTAAGTTTTGTATCATTCACCAACAGCATGGTCACTCTACAGAAGCGTGCTTGTGGTTAAAGAATAGGTTGAGGGAAAAACCCCCGCGGATCTACAAAGATAGCAAAGCCAGTGGTACCGAACAAAAGAATCAGGGAAACTAGAGGAAGGGTCCGTTCATTCCACGATAGAATTAGGCGCAGTGGACGGACCGGCTAGGAGAGAGATAGGAGACGAAGCATTTTTCTTAACGTTAAGATTTGATGATCAGAAGGAGGTTAGATCTTTAGTAGACACAGGAGCGAGCGATTGCTTCATGTCCACCCATTGTAAACGACAGATCCCTAAACAATGCATTTTAGATGAATGGAAGGTATCGAAGGGAAACATCAGTTTGGCAGACAACTCGTCTCAAGTAATACTAGAACAAATTAGATGTAAGTTTTCAATCCAGGGATCGGTGGTCTGCTATGATTTCAACATAGTGGACGATCTATGCCACCTAATAGTAATCGGGAGGAACTTATTAACAGGGCTTCGATCAGATTTATCTCTACCAGGCGCAAAGATAGAAGTGTTTTGTGGAAACCCTATAGTTAGCAAAGAAACAGTGAAAATTCCGCCGGGAAATGAATGCATCATACCGGTAACCACTCGAGAGCCGCTGGGATTAGACTCACCGGTAGCTTACTGCGCACCGGCGGTAACCGCACCAGTCCTAGTAGAGGGGTGCGTGAATACGGTGGGAAGCCAGTGGTGGATCAAAGTCATGAATCCGCTAGATGAAATGCAAGAAATCAGTCCCCAGGAAGTATTAGCTTTTGCGGAAGAATGCGCAGTGCCTGAGGTAAACCAAAATCAGATAGAGGAGTTCCTAGACTTGTGTTATCTAACTAAAACAGAGACCCCAATGTCCATCTGTAGGATTTCTGTAGAAGTAATGAAAGACGCAGTGCAAATGGAAAGCCAAACCTCTGAGGAGAAATCCCGAGGTAAAATGGATGAAAATGTGAGTAAAATAGATCTGACCGAGTCGTGCTTAAACGAAGAACAACAGGTAAGGTTTAGGCAAATGCTTAATAACAATAGAAATGCACTAGCGTTCTCAATGGAAGAGTTAGGTCACTGTGAAATAGCGCCGATGAGAATCATTGTGGATGAGTCGCAGGGAGTCATAAGCTCCAGACCATACCGATACTCTCCACAGAAAATGGATATCATCGATGAACAGGTTAGGCAACTCATAGATATAGGTGTCATAGAACCCAGCGAATCGGCTTGGCGAAGCCCGCTGGTGGTAGTGCAGAAGAAAGATGGCAAACCTAGGCTCTGTACAGACTTTCGCATGCTTAATCAAGTCACTTTTAAAGATAAATTCCCCATGCCCACGGCTCGCTCGCTTTTCCTATATATGGCTTACAAGAAACCCACTATGTGGACAGCTTTAGATCTGTTGAGCGGCTATCATCAGTGTGTAATCGAAGAAGACAGTAGAAAATATACCGCTTTTGAAACCCCGATGGGTGTGTATCAGTATAAGCGTGTACCATTTGGCTTAGTTGGCGCACCCTGGCAGTTTACCAAGGTAATGGCCATAGCGCTAAAGGGATTGATTCCTAGAACATGCTTAGCATATTTAGACGACGTAATTGTCTACGACACTACATTTGAAGAACACCTGGCGAGCGTTGAGGTGGTTCTCCAAGCTTTGGCGAGAGCTAATCTTAAACTGAAACCGTCAAAGTGTGAGTGGTGCCGCAGTGAAATCAACTTCCTCGGCCACGTAGTAAACGCGGAAGGAGTGGCTACACAAAGGGTAACCACAGAAAAGATTACAGCCTTTAACCGTCCGCATAATGTGAAAACCATTAAATCATTTCTGGGACTGTGTAATTACTACCGATCGTTTGTCCCTAATTTCGCTGATCTAGCAAAGCCTTTAAACCGGCTGCTAAAGAAAGAAGTCTATTTTGAGTGGACAGAGGCCTGCGAGGAAGCGTTTCAACAGTTAAAGAAATTGCTGACCTCGCCACCCTTACTAATTCATCCAGATATAGGAGGGCATTTCTATCTACTAACTGACGCATCAGACGCCGCGTGCGGTGCAGCGGTTTGTCACAAACTAGATGAAATCTATCGTCCGGTTGCTTTCTGGGGATGTACTCTCCGGGACGCCGAATTAAATTATTCGGTAACAGAAAAGGAGGCTCTGGCAGTAATTAAAGGCATTAAGAACTATGAGGACATGTTGCAGGGAGCTAAAATCACAATAGTAACTGATCACAAACCGTTGATTCCCCTGCTACAGAGTGCCTACAAAGCCCCGTCAGCCCGGCTGAGACGGTGGGCTTTAGCGTTATCAGATTTTGATTTTGAAATCATATATGAGCCAGGAGCGACTCATTTTCTACCGGACTATTTGTCTAGGGTCTATCATGAGCATGTCCCAGGTGAGGAATATGAGCCCGCTGTGGGATGTGAGTTATTTGAGGCCGAAGTTCAGGATGAAGAGCTTTCTGTGGCTACGGTATTAAACGCGCAACTCCAAGATGCAGAGTGCGCGCAATTGATAGACTACCTGCAGGACGGAGACCTACCGACAGATCCCCTTGAAGCTAGGCGAATAATGGACCAAGCTGATTTTGTAGGAATGGTAGCACCGGGGGTACTATGTAGGTTCAACGTCAAAAGGTATAACAAACACCAAGACCAACTGGTCAGACTAAAACCTCGTATGATAGTTCCAGGAAAGTTAATTCCCAAAGTCCTGAGACTATTACATAATGACATCTTGGCTGGGGGACATGTAGGGATCAGTAACCTCACTACCAAAATCTCTGATAAATTCTACTGGCGGAACATGAACGCCGACATAGTAGACTATGTGAAAGCTTGTGAGACCTGCTCTCTGAGGAGACGGGCTCCGCATTTCAAGGCCTTAGCTAAGTCTTGGGAGAGACCAACCCGACCCTTTGAGGTGGTACAGTGTGATTTCATAGGGCCACTAAAGAGGGCTAGGGATGGGTCAAAATATATCATGACCTTCATAGACCTACTAACAGGTTGGCCGGAGGCTTTCACCACGAAAGACTCCACTGCGCAAACCGCGGCCAACTGTTTCCTAACCGGGATAGTGTGTCGGTATGGACGGGTAAACCGTCTGCACACAGACCGGGGAGCGGCCTTCCTCTCAGGGCTATTCAGGGAAATCACCACACGACTAGCGTGCAAACAAACGTTCACTACCGGGCGTATGCCGACTGGCAACGCTCGAGTAGAAAGACTACATAAAACCATTGAAAACCTGATTGCTTATTATATCCCTGACGATCACTGTAACTGGATCGATCTACTTCCCATTGCATTATGGACAGTTAGATCCACAATCAGTGTACGGTCGGGATACAGCCCGCACACCCTGCTGTTTGGCAGAGATCCAATCAGTATGGGAATGCCTGAGCAGGGAACAATTCCTGAAACGCTGAACGACTGCGAGTTTTTCATGCAAACCAAGGATAATATTGCTATGTTTAGGAATATGGCTGAAAGGGTAGTTCAAAACTACGAAAAAGATCTGAGGCTGCGAATTGATGAGCGGGCGCGGCCCACTCAAATGTACGAAGGTGATATGGTATACATGTACGACCCTCTAGCTAGTGAAAATAAAGCGTCTAAGTTCTCAAACAGGTATACTGGGCCATTCAGGGTAATTGAAACAAAAGGAGACCACCTTGTTAGACTAGTGTCTTTAAAAACTGGAAAACAGGTCCCACATCTAGTGAACATTTCAAAACTCAAACCTGCACATGGGCCTTGGTCTCCCGCCGTCCCTCATAACATTCCCAAACTGGTGAGAGAAGCGAAAATCACTAACTCAAAAGGGGCAGATCCTGACCGAAACCCTGAATTGCATCACACTCCGACGGGTGAAATCGCTGAGGAAGATGGCGAAATAAGGGGTGCTGAGACTGAAAACTCAACGGGAACGACCGGTCCCCGTGAGCATGATGCAGTTCCTATGACCAGGAAGGTACCTACACAAAAACCTGGTCCAAGTCCCACTGATTTAGCAGAAACGGATGGGCAAATCACTGATGGTCAGGGCACCAGTGCGGACACCGCGCTGTCCACAAACTTATCCTTTGTTCCTAATAAAGCCGCCTGTGAACGGGGAACAGCTGGCGCTAATGGACAGAGGAAACGCAAACGAGCTAAACGAAGGGGCAAAAACCAGCCGTTGGAGGGGAGAGCCCCTCCAGGCAACAACAAGCCCATAAAACTACCCTGCGGTGATGTGCCGATCTTGGATACGTCGGAACAGAGCCCAGGAAAAACAGTAAAGGACCATGTCCCGACGAAAGGTGGCTATAACCTACGTCGGAACCGCCGCCCTAACTACGTCGCTCTGTCCAACGGCGGAGAGAGCGACGACATGAATGATTAATGAAGGAAATTTAGCCGCCCTGTGAAAATAAAGGTTCGGCGGAGCGGCACCGTTAGCATCAGCGCTAATGGAACAGGTGGTCTGCCTCACGGCCACCTTGCCGCGCCCAGGGGCGTGGCAGAAAGGGAGGGTGCGCACGCCAAGGGAGATGCCAGTGGTTGGGCGTCATCTCTTGGGACCGGATGCAAGCGTTCCCCCCACCTGAAACAAGATACAGCTCCAAATATGGAGACGGCATGGACAAGCGGATCGGTTATAATTTCGTGGGATCCGCGCCGATCCACCAGTCGGTCCGCAACTCTGCTCCTAGACGGTCACCTCTGCTGCAGGTGATTGTGCGCGCAACCCAGCCCGGGACGAAACGGAGATAGATATTGATTCTATCTCTGAACAGAAGTTGGAGATAGAAATTGTTCAACCTCCGACTTCTCCTGGAAGGAGCAGAAAGAGAACTTAGCTGGGACACTGATCCACCGACTCATGGGGAACTGTCTAGCCCTTCGGCCACATAGCAATCCAAAGGGAACCACTACTTTCCCTGCGGACACGGAGGGAAGAATCATCGTCCCCCTGAGAAGGAAACGGATTAGCCGGCCCCACCAGAGGGCGCTGCCTGCCAAGGGAAGGTTCGTTGGACCGTTCTTTTAGGATTTTACCAAATGAAAGAAAAGGCAGTCGAGAAGGAGAGTACTAAGAAACAACCGGCTCAGACCCTTAGGCGGTGGAGTTGGCCGGGCCGGGGCGGTGTCCGTCCGGACTCAACCGACGCCGGGATTGCCCGGAAGAAGCCAAGGACACCAGCCCGGCGGCCCACCAGAACGACCACAGGCGGAGCCAAGAGGTCCGCCAAATCGGCTCCAGCCAAAAAGAAGACAGCAGATAAAGACTTCTACAATTTATCTGAGGTGAGTGACTCGGAGCCCGAGCCAAGGCTAACGGCGTTGGCCAAGCCGGTTCAGAAGGAGGAAGCGGCCAACCAACCGGTGCAGATTCAGGCCGGCTGGTTCTGGGACCTTACGCAACCACTGTTCCAACTATTTGAGACTGTTGACGAAATTAGGAGAACAGTAGGACTGGATGTGCCAAAATCAAACAAACAGTTAGCTGAGATTAAAACTCAGATAGCTCCTTTCATTCAAAGGACCACACAAAACTCTAAATGCGTCAAGGAAAGTACCAGCCTACAAACAACACGAGGCGGCCGACCTCTGCCCACTCTGGAAAGGCGATCGGGAGGGGAACAGCTAACCGTCGCCGCTCCAGGACTAAAAGTGGAGGTAGCACCCGTTCAACACGCGCCAACCCCACCGGTGGGGAACGGGCCAGCGGGAGCTCCCCTCCTCCACCACTTACAGCCTGCGGACCCCGCTTGTTTAGACTTGAGCAGCTTGACAACGAGCTGCAACGCCAATCCCTCACCACTGCTATGGAACCAGCAGCAGTGGACGCCAACCAGCCAGCCGGGGGGCCCACTGTGGCCGAGTCCACTCCCAGCGACAAACCAACCACAGGTACCGAACCCATACCCCTCGAGCCAACCGTCGTACGATCCAACGGGGGCCGTTTCGGACTGGAACCTACTAGGCCAAGACCCCTCAGAGCAATGCGCCCCTCGTCCTGCGAACGTATGAGAGGCTTGAGGATCACGGTCACCAGGGACGAGAGCGGGATCATCAGGCGAGTGGTAAATGACAACGGGCAAAACCTCTACGAGCATGTCCCAAACTAAACAGACCAGGAAGCCCGAGAGGAGAGCATTTTTCGGCGCATGGATGATAGTAGTGCGCAGAAAAATAAGGTAACTTTGCTGTGAACATGTTTTAGATAAACTGCAAAATTAACTTTCTCAAACTATCGCTAAGGCCAAAACAAAGACAATGAAGTGGCTAGTGCTGTCCGTATTAGCTATAATAGGGGGCATTAGGGGAGTGCATAACGACTCCAGCCCACCTGAAGGGCTAGCCCCTAACGCTGAAGTGATAGCTTTAGAACAATATGGAGTAGTGTTAAAACCAGGAAAGTTAATGTCCACCGCGGATATAACACACGTCCGACAAGGCTTCCTAATCACTATCCCAAGGAGGCGCTCCTTCAACAAGGCTACCTTTGGCCAGGTCTGTCACCGATATCTACAAGGAGGAGACGCCCTTGATCGGGCCTGCTACCATATCAGGTCGCTGGTCAGTTGGATGGATCAGACGTCACAGGCGCTTAAGGGTCGGTACCGAGAAGTTCTTAATGAAACCTTAAGTTCCCTAATAAAGAACACTCAACAAGACCTTCAAAATCAAGAGTCGGAATTAAATCCAGGTGGAAGGGTTAAGAGAATGAAGAAGTTGCCCACAATGCTAGACGATCCAGGGTGGCCGACCTTTCCTCTTCCAACCTCTTGGAATCAAGGACTGGCGGCTGATGTCAAATATAACAGAGAATTGATTAGAGTATTGCAGGAGTCTTCGAGCCAAATGATCGAAGACTTGGCTCTGATGAATGAAAAACATGACGAGGCTGTCGAAAAGGTTAACCATGTCGTGATAGGCCTACTGGACAATCTAAGATCACTAAATAAGGCACACAACACGACTCGCCGAAGGTTGAAACTCGTGCAACATAAGGTGGATTGGATGGAACTGTACCTGAATATGATACCGGTCGCTCTGGAAGACAAGTTAGGAGAGATGGTGTATCTTCAACTAATGGTAGAGCAGACTCGCGTGTTCAGGAAAGGTGTACAGCGCCTGACGCGGGGCCAGCTGACTATGGACTTGGTACCCCGCCAATATATGGTCGGAGCGGTCCAGGAAGTGAACAGATATCTGAAGGGGATCCACCCCAGGTTCCATGTCGCGTTCACAGATCCTTCCTTCTATTACGAGAACAGTCAACCTTCGTTCAAATTCAATGAAACCACTCAGGAATTTATAGTGTATGTAAGGGTGCCTGTGGTGGCTGATGAACATTTGTTCCGGGTCTACGAAGTACTAACTTTTCCTGTGCCAGTGACGGTTAGGGGGCGACTTAAGAAGGACGCTCTCCAAATTGTTAATTTACCCAAAAGTGTCGCCATGTCCATGTCCCGCCAGTATTACGTACCATTGGCTAGTGGCAGTTGGTCAGGTTGTTATGGACAGACCATCACGCTCTGTAAGGACCTACCTTATATGAAAAAGATTACAGACAACACCTGCACTGCTGCGCTACTGAGGCGCGACGACCTAGCGATCCAAGAAAAATGTGAACTGGACTATCTACTGGAAGCAGACTTCGGAGAGATGGCAGTGTATCTAGACGACGGAGATATGCTAGTGGTCAGCGCCGACACCCGAGGCCAAATGATTTGCAGAAACCAGCCTGCGGTCGGAGTGAACATAGAAAATTATGCAAGGGTTCAGGTGGAATGCGACTGTGCATTCCAAACACAAGGAGCATGGATACCGTATAGCTTGCGAAATTGTGACAAGCACACCAGGATCACCACGGTTGTGTACCCACATAATGACCTGTTGGAAGCAGCAAGTCGTGTGAAGGGGTGGGACATGAATTTCACGACGTCCAAAAACGAACCCACTATGTTAGAATCAGACCCTATCCCTGAAACAATTAGGAAAGACCTGCTGGAAATCGAGGAAAGCCTGAAGGCCAAAATACCTGTAACCTCCCTGGCCAAACGAATACAAAAACACCGTAAAGACTTGGCCAAGGGTATCAAGAAAGCGACTGACCGTTATGAGGTAGAGAAACACGCCCCGTGGTTCTCTATAGGCAACTTCGGAGGCGGTTTTGGTCTCCTCACCATCTTTTGCATAGTGGTAGCTGTGACAATTATTGGATGTGTTCTCTGGAAGTGCTGGCGGAACCACCAAGGCAAGGCTGCCCTGGCCGGGCTAACCATGACTTTACCTCGGGCCATGGCCTTGGAGGCGGCGGACCCGGAGGAGCTGCTGCGCAGTGAAAAGGAACTAACTGGATGCCCGGACACGACCGCCAACCCCACTGCGGTGGCAGTACTTGCTATATTACTGGCAGTACTAGTCATCGCCATAGTGGTCCTCGTGTGGCGAAAGTGGAGAAATATTAGAAGAAAGACTGTGGATGGATTGTACGTACAGTTTGCCAATCCACATATGATAGAAACAATCTTCCTAGGCGAACTGGCTATGCCTTCAGACCACACTTATACGGAAGGCTATGTGCTCATTAGGGATCTACTGGTGACCCAGCTGTGTCTGAAGTATACTCTGACGGTAACCTGGGGGGCGCAGCTGATGGGAGCAGCGACTAGACCTGGACAGCACCCATCTAAGGTGCCACTACCCGACACCCTGAGGGTATCTAAAAAACTAGCCCGTCTGATGATGAGTAACTTAAAATACAATACCAGGGCCAGACTACTGAGATATTCCTCGGGGCTAGCCACTCCTGTACCCATGGGAGTACCTCGCCTCATCGACGCAGGGTGGTCCGATGTCGGAGCGGACTGGCCTCAACCGGTGTTGGGACAAGGAACAATGCCTAACGCTCCTCCTAGATCGACCACGCCCACCTCAACAGCGACCGGAACAGGATCTGCACGAAAGACAATAAGGCCAGGGACATCCGAAATAAATCCAGGAACGGTTTATGAAGTTATCATATGACAATGTAACGAGTGTTAAAACCTGACCTAGTACTGTACAGGTAAAATTGGTGAATTAATAACACAGAGGTACGAATACTAGAACTAAAATGTTACAGGAAGTTCGCTGGGCAATACCTGTTTGGGTAGGTAGGGTTCTGTTGACTAGCCTGATCAATAAGGATTCACCAGTCAGGAAAAACTTAGTTCGGGTAGGCTGGTCCAACCGTCTCTCTATGGACCCATGGGTTATCTAAATTTCGCTCAAGTCGAGTGTCCCATGCCCGGTAGCCTAGCTCAACACTCTAATTGTTATTGATTTGGCAACTCTTTTAAAGTAGGGAACCATTTGGAACCGATCCTAGTGTCGCAAAATTTTAGCATTTTAAAAGAAAAACTCAAAATTCTGTATAAAACCTAAGAGCGCTCAACGGGACCAATGCTCCCAACGAGCGAAGTGAACTTCCCCAAGCAAGTACCATCTACACCTGGCCCCTGTGCTGTTGTTACCGCTAGGATCGGGCTGCAGTACAGGAGCCACTTGGGGAACGCCACTGTCTATTCTTTAGCATGCTTACATATATACTCTTCTCAAAGATGAGGGGGTTGCACAAGCAGCAGGAGCCTGCCCACAGGCCTGGTGTCAGTGGTGCCTGACAGGAGGCAGGACGTTGGGGTTACGCGTCACTGACGCTGCAAAGGGCACTGGGGTGGACGCCCGACCATGGCAGTCACTATGCCCCGGGTGGATTGGCTCCTGACAAGCGGTCCCTTCATCACAAAAAAATCGACGAGTAGAAAGAAATTTACCTAAAAACTAATATATAAAGCAAACCAATATTTGTGTAACTAAGAGCTCTTCCTCAGGGAATTTTGGGCAAAATATAATAAGAACGCAGTATAATTAGTAACATTCTCGGGGGGGACGCTCCGTGACAGCACACGAGAGTACCTTATACGTGGCTCGTTTGCTCCTGGCATAGACACGCTGCAGCGGCAAGGATATGTGCAAATCCTGACAAGGCGTGCTGTATTTGGGAGCTATCACGGAGGTCACAAGGAAATGTAGTTAAGGGACAACGGCGAATTGGTAACATTCACAGGGTGCTCGGCTCTCTCTCACTATATTGCGACTCCCTCAGACGGGATAAGCCATCCCTGGGGGGGGAGAAGCTGTAGCGAAAACTCACAAGGCGGTGGAGCGAGGTGCTGTCCTTATTAATAGCCCCGTCGTCTTGGTTATGTGTAAATGGCCACTGGATCACCGTATGTCTTAGGTCAAAGGATCCTGACTTTAACATAAAAAGTCAGGATCCAACGACAACTAGTATATAAACAACTGCCCATAATTCAAGACTAAATTATTTAGACCACTTTTAGACCAGTTTTAATCGGGACAGAGACAAAACGGCAAGAAGTCAAGTTTCGACCCGGGTAAAAAAATTAGAAATAATTAAAATTAATAAAGGAAATGAGCGGCTTCAGAACTGACCGCCGTCGAGAAAATAAAATAAAATAAATGAATGAAAATTAGTCTTGACCGCCGTCGTGGCGCTAAAAGCATCCAGGTCTCCGCTCAACAGTTGAGCTGAAGAGGGGGGACATGGACTACTGATTCCCTGATGAACAAGCTACAATAAACTTGGTTGACACCCAGAGCTGATAAGTTTACCCGATCTATTAGAAAGGAGATAAAAAACTCTAACTCTGTCTTTAGCACTACCTATCCCTGCCCGGCATGCGCATAGTTAGGATAAGCTGGGGGCGGAGTCTTTTCAGGAGTAGTCTTGACTCTCCACAAGAGAAACGGGCATAGACCTGAACAAGAAAACGGGTTTAACCTTGTACTGTACTTCGGTAAAGGCCCGACTTACTAGGTGCTGTCTGGAAGTAAGTGATCTAAGGAGATGCATTTACACATCTCTATAATTTAAAGGGGGTGTAGGCTGCATATTAAAAAAAAAAAAAAATATATATATGCAGTCTGCTCCCAATTATAACAATGGAAACTCGGTGCTGCCCATTCTGGTCCTATGAATGGGAGGGTACCGACAAACCACATGTAACTAATGAGGACCGGGAATCCGATCAGAAGTGAACCTGAATCTGAGACCCGATCCTCTAGTGATAACAAATAAGGAACGAATAATCTCAGCCTCCTTTGTACAGTTACTACTTAATGTCCTTTAATGACATTTATACCTCACGGAATGAAAACGCTACCCCAACCGCTTGCCGTGTTGGTTTTTCCCATGTGATGTAGAGTATAGGGTAGACAGTGAAATGTCACTGTTAACATAGGTATAATATCTATTCAGTGAGCCGTTTGGAGTTAGTGGCGCACCCGTTTGCATTCAGAAGGGCGCCACTACCCAACATAAAGTGGAACTCGGTCTTCAAACCCCAGGCTGAATGTAGGGGGTGAACGCCGAGCTACCACCTGTAACTAGCAGGGAAAGAAGGGATTTTGTCGTAACAAAATCATTCAATAAGAACAAAACTGGGGTTTTAAAGCGAATGCTTCATAAAATGGAGTCAAAAATGTTAGAACAGTTGTCACCCTTGAAGGGGGTGTTAACTTGTTTGCGTATAAATCTTTGGAGTGTATTGGGTAATTATTCTAACACACTGTACAGAAAGAGTGTTATCAAGAGTATTGACCCTTGTGACCCCTTAAGGTAAATCACCAGGGATCCAATTCCTATCATTATTCTTATCTCCCCATGAGGTCGGTTAGGGAATCTGAGCGGGACAGTTTTGCATCAACTCTCGGGCACTCATGAAACCTTTGTAGGTGGATGTTCTTGTAACGGCTCAGTCCCGACCTGTGAGCATAGGCTCCCACTCATTCATCACAAGGATATCACTGTCTGAGATGTTTGGCAATCTCGGGCACTGATAAGCGTGGCTTCTGCGTTCAATGGAACGGCGCCTACTAAGGCCTGATCTATGAATGTACGAACTCCCACGGTGCACACACATGTATCTCTGCTTGGGACGCTTGATAATCTTTGTGGTGTTGGTGCCTTTCTAGCTCTTAATGAGGATACCATTCCTTCTTTCATTATATTCATACAGAATCTTCATCTGGGAGTTCATTCAGTGTCTTAGAGACTTCATCTCGGTCTCCTCACAGTAGTATTTTTTCCTCTTCGAGACGACTCTGGACAATAATACTCACTCTAACACTTATTCTAACACAATGACACTGACGAAGTCTTGCTGTTAGACTAAAACATGGGATGGGTATCTGTGGCCTTCGCCACTACATCTCAAACTTACCTTGGAGTCGCCAACAGCTCGTTGGACGGCTCCACCTGTGGTGTCGCCTTACGTGGCCGACACGTCAATCTTTCCAGTACTCTGTAAGGGGGACAACTCATCAAAGAATTCTGTCACAGCCAATCTAATGCTGGGAGGTCTGGACCAAAATACTTGGTCACCTACTGTCATCTAAAACTTACCAGGGTAAAACACCCTAGGAAGCGTTTGCTACCTAGGGCACCCCATGTGAATTGTTTCCAATGTAGACATTTACACTAATGTCCTGCACAAATAACGACTAAACAAAGAATCCTGTTACAGCAAATCTAGTATTGTATGACTCAGACCGGAATATCTGGCCATCCGTACCTGATTATCATGTGCAGTGTCAGTCCTCAACGGTTAATAGTATCAAATAATAGCAATACGATACGAATTACCCACACCCCAAAAAGCCTACTTAGATCGGTAATGTCAACAAACCACTAGTTAAGAAAACCTCCTAATATCGCCCAACCACGCGCGAGGTAAAATGCTTGATCATATTAGCCTAAACAATCCGCCCACTAAAATTATATAGCCTGACGCTTTTCAGTGCCAACCGTGTCACATTGCTTCATTTACATCACCCTAACATACCGCAGGACCTGGAAAAGATAATAAGTTTAGTACGCGAGATCCTGACTCTCGGCCCGCGTCCACCATCTTGGAACCAAAAGTAAACACTAGGTGGCCACCCACGCTACCCGTTACTAAAATTACCAGCGAAACACAGTTTCTGGTTCCGGGAGTGACATCAGCTTCCGGAATACAACCACGTGAAGGCGAGCCGAGAACCACCAAGAAGAATTTGGCCAACAATCTCCTTAAAACCTACGGGTTAGTAGCCTGCCTAACATGCAAAGAACAATAGAAAGAAGGCTGTACTCACCAGGTCTCGGAGCGGTCTGGACGAGGGGCCGTCTCTACGAGGAGGGCGGTGTCCAACGACGAGCAAGAGCGGTGAAACATCTGAGTCCTCCCATGTTAACAGTCCGGAGCTCCCGTAAGAACGATCTGGCCGAAGCCTCTTGGATATATGAACTTAAGTGGACTAGGTACTGATCGGGAATTAAATCACCAGAATCACTCGGTGAAAACGATCCAGAATTAAGTGTTCCAATCACAGGCCGGGAATTGGATCATAAAATCACTTGTTTAAAATCAATAAGAATTATTATATACAGGAAACCGAGTGCCGACGGTTTAGCGCGCCACGACGGGCAGACGAGCGATCAACCGCCCCAACACCCGCGCCCAGCGTCTGATGATCCTGTCTGAAGGTCGGTAGCCGTCCTCCAGCTCACGGAAATCATTCACTGTAATGTTGCCGTCGACGACTGTCCGTATGGCGTGGAGCACCCGCCCCGTGTCCGCGGTAGGCACGCCAAACCAATCGTTGGCCCGGCGCACCTCCCGGCTAACTTTGGGTATGAGACGGTTCACCCATTTCTGGAGTGAACCGTCACTGTCAGTAAAAGCCCAGCGCTGAACATCAAATCCAGAGGGGGTCGTGATCACGAAGGTCGACGGGGCCGGGTGCGACTTCACATTCAAGAAGGCACGGTTGATGGTCTCAGCGTAGAACTTTGCTGCGGCATCGGAGCTAGTATAGAGTGGAATATACAGGTCTAACTCCTCGTCCCATGTAAGAACGTCCAGCAAATTACACATGACTACCAGAATATCGTCTGGCCACATAACGTGATGCGCAAACGCATATCCAGATAGTTCAGCCGTCGAGGCGTCTCGGCAGGAAAACACCACACAGGTGTGCTCACCACCCGAAAGAAGAAGATCGGGGTACTCTTGAATTCCACCCTCTCGGTCTGAGCAAAAGATTGCTATGCGAACCATGGTGGAAGTCGGCGAAATAATAAAAAGGGCTAAGCTTGTAAAAGTACGTCCACACGCGATAAAACAACCGTCGGCACTGATTAAAATGACGTCAAAACGAGGCTAATTTGGAAAACCCCTTTTTGATCCAAAAGATCCAAATTCTGAAATCGGCTAGCATGATCAAAGCATCGTATAATTTCTTATAAAATCTGTGCTAAACTAAAGTTTAGGTCCCCAACCAACGTAATCAAACGCCAGAATTAATTCATATCGGCCCAAAATATCAGGTCGAACAATCAAACTTGAAAGTTTGATCGAAGCAGAAATTTGCCATCCGGGCGCTTCGCGCCCGAAGGATCCAAATCGAGGTCAAACCTTGGGGGGGAACTCCAGTCAAGCGTCCCGCTAAGTACACGTGTACTAAGTATAGCTGGCGGACGCGTGACGGGAATGGTGGTATTTTCTGGTTCCAACTGCTCGGTATTACTAAACCTGATACAGAGACCTTGTATTTATTGTAAATAATGTTGTTCTGGTTGAAATTTGATTGAAATTCGACACGCATTGTATCATGAAAGTCGTTCGTTCAAAATGTCCGAATTCTCTGAATTGACTTATGTTGTGTTAATTTGTTCTGAAATTGGATTTGATGTACACTTGTTACTCTTAGAAGTTTAAGACAACCCTACACTGTATATATGTTGAGTTCTGTTGACTTGTGTTACAAATCATAAATATCAGAAACTGTACATGCATGTACTAAGTCAAAACTGAATTTGTCACCTTATGCACGGGTGTCGCAATCTTTGAATCTTAAAATCAGCTAACGATGCTGAGAACTGACTTTAATGTACAAGGCACGTACTAAGTGAATACCTAAAGATGACGAATACTTCATCCTCTAAAGTTGACTTTGTCATTTTGTAACCATGATTATGTCATCATCTACGTTGTTATCCAAATAATCATGTTATCAAATTTTAACACTTACCTTGTCATTTTATGAACAAGTTCTGCTAACCTTGAGCTTCAAAATGTGGAAATCAACTCAATGAATAATTTCACTGTGAATTTGTGTTGAAACCGGATCTACAAATCTATTGATACTGTGTTGAATGTACCACGAGAGTCAAGGCCACCCCACCATGGTTTAACAAATATATCCAATCATCAAAATTGGGAGTTCATTATATTCATTTGGTTTGAGCTATGTCGTCCACCTCCTTAAACTCAAACACCTGACCGCCGTCGAATGTACTAATGGCTTAGTACTTTTAATACATTGTCATAATATATAATCCAACAAGGATCAGGCTTAGCAAGTCTACTTCTAGTCTACTTCTAGGAGAAATATCTTTCGCTCCTAGCGCCACCTGTTAACCAGTATAAAAGGCGCTGCAAGGTAGGGAGCGAGCAGTTAGTGAGTTAGTTGGTTAGAAGAAACATGTTTAACCAAGGAGTTATACCTGGAGTAAGTACATCGACTCCATGTAACAGACTGGAGTTTACCAATATCCACTACCTCGGACATAGGATTGTGTTAGAGCTAAATGCTAGAATGGTCTAGAAGGCGTTGGAGCAACTCGTGTTCTAAATGTGGTTGATTGCTGATAGGAGATGGGAGGTGGACTGATGAAGACTTATACATGGTGGCTTTGACTCGGGATGAGATGTTTATTGAATAAAACCCCTTTCATATTAAGAAGCTCCCTCATCGTTCATTTCTTTTGAACTATTGGGAAGTGAATGGACAAACTTTAAACGCGGTCTGAATTACTCAGACATTCTGGAAAGCAACTTACGAAGACTTGGATATACACGGATCTTACGCAGTCTTAAATCAAACATTAACAATAGTTCAACATCTTTGTTCTGAAAACAAAAATTATTATTTTAGTATGGGTGTTGGTTGGTCTTGGGTGCCCAGCCTCGCATTTGTCGAAGGGTCATGGTACGTAATCAACCACTCAACTGGGTCACAGAATAATGGCCAGCATTATGTTTAATTCTAGAAAGTTCTTTTCACCTACTTCTGAATCTTAGTAATGGTCATAAAATTCTAAATTCTAAATACACAAACTAAACTGTTTAAAGGGAGCCAAAACTAATATTGGGTAAAAATTTGGCAAAATGTTTTAACTATTGAAATACATTCTATTACCATAACTGAGGCCATTAACAAAATATAGACTGTGAAAATAGCCTTTAACTTCATTGAAATACAATAAAACATGCCCCTGGTCAATTTTGGTGACCCACCAAAATAGGTTTGTTTACAAACATTGCTCTCTACAGAGAGGAAAGACAGGAGTTTTAATGAATTCATTTTAAATTAGAGTTAGTTTTCATGGTTTAAAATTTACCAGTAGCTAAGCTTAGACACTTAGAATGTATATCTATAGCTATTTAAGTTTGCAAAATTTTGTCACAGTTTAACACAACATTGCTTTTGGCTCCCTTTAAAGGCGCGGAATAGTATTTCAGTTGTCCTAGCTACAGTAAAACTTTTCTACTATTTCTGTGGCATTGGCTCTTGGCCCTAGCCACATGCTCCCTCTTTCTGGCCCTGTGGTTCCCCTGCCAGCCCTGTTCTTACCCATCTGACCCTGTGCCTCCCCTGCCAGCCCTATGGGTAGATCATTTGTAAAGTAATGCAATTGTTATTTATCAATGACTGACATATGATAAAATACACTTTCATCTTGTTCTCTGTTCAAAAAATACCAATATCCTTTGTAGCTTGTTATCCAGTTCTTTGGTACAGCAATAAATGTAGAAGATGTCTTAAACTTCCAACAATGAAGAAATCTCTTGAATATTCACAGGAAAAGCCAAACTAAGGGTCTCCAAATATGGTGAAGTTTTTCAGACCAAAACTCAAATCAGTAAAGGATACACAAGGTGAGAAAGTAATTTGAATTACCTATACTTTCATAATTCAATATCCCAAGCAGAATAAACACAATATCAAAACTAAAATTAAATAAAGGCTTCCTCCTTTCCTGTGTTATAATTCAGATTATATTTCCTTTTTGATTTTTGTCAGTTGATATATTCTTAATATATTGACTCTCATACAATGCACCAAAACAATTTTTATGACCTTATTATCAATAATTATTATACCTTTTTTTCTACTCTGTGCTTTAGATCCATAATCAAATGCATCTTATTTTAAAAAAAGATACAAAAGAACACTGCAAGATATATGCTTGAAGTCTTTATTGGTGATAGAGAAGTACATAGAATGACAGTATGTAAATGCAACAGTTATCACAGATTGCTTTTCTTGTGAGATCAAAATAGTTGTGGCCCAATAAAGGATGAGCAGAGACCCTTTATATATGTTTATACATATAATGTCTCCTAGGATGAGGGGTTCTTTCAATGTCAATATCATAACCTCCAGTCACTGTGGCCTATTCTCTGGGCAGCCGGTTTGCAGTCATGTAGCCATGGTCATGGTTCTTGCTAGGTTGCCTGATTTTAGCCGCTCCCACTGCTCCAAAACTCTACTTCTACTTCAATCATAGTTCTTGTCCACAGGATCCAGCTGTGAAACAACCGCTTATGAGGGCACGATTTTGAGAGAATTCTAGATGTAGTAACTTAATGGAAGCGGAGGAGGGCCATTGTAGAGAGAAGGACTGCCACAGAAGCCTGGACGTTGGCTGAAAAATCAAAATGAAGAGGGTTTAGAAATAAAATAAATCACAGAACATTATGAAAATGAAAAGTATGTATATTTTTTACAGACTTTCAAAGGACCACTTTCATTGTATCTTATGTTGTAATGTTAGTCAATACAAATGTGCTGGTCTAGACTGCTAAATTTAACAGTGTGACACAGCATTATATAAATTGTAAATAATGATTTTGAGTCTAGACAACATAAAAACGAGTGTTCAAATCCTACTGACAAGTGACATAGACATTTGAATGCAACTCAATATGAGACATGGAGGTAATAACGCAACAGGGAGGTGCTATAGGCACATTTTTTCAAATTCCTTAGGAAATTTGGATCCCCCCTCCTCCCAAGTCTAGAACCCAACCATGGTCCAAATCTTACTACTTACTTGCACTGCTGCCAGTTAGTTTGACTGTGGCTCCAGCACCTGTGAGGGCAGCCAGCTGAGATGGGGTAAGGACCGATTGTTGGCCTGCTGTCACTGCATTAGCCTGAGAGCTGGAGAAGGTGGAGAGCTGTGACTCTGAAAATGACTATGAAAAAACAAAAAGTATTGTTTAGAAAAGTATTTGATGATGAAGATGTTTTGGAGTTTAACATCCGCTCAGCAATTTTTCAGCTATATCAGGACCAGAAAGGTATTTGATTATTTGGTGAAATCTTCATACATTGATAGTAACATGTTAGTTAATATGTATACAATACTCTGATAGAGTCATGTTGTTAATACTCCAGGGGTTTCATCATACAAAGATGCTCCATTTTAATTATGTATAATTGTTATTAATATACTTACTGCAAATATAGCAGCAGGAATCTGGGCCATGCTGGTAGTTGATATAGCTGAAATCTGAGATGTAGTCAGGGCAGCAATCTCAGATCCAGTCAGGCCACCTGGAAGGAAAACAGTACGAATTACACATGGTTTCCATTTATATAATTATTTCTGTTCTTCATATGGAAATTATTTCAATATGAAAGTGTTGGTACATCAATGTTTTATCGTCAAAATAGAATCACTCCATTACCAAGAGCCTCATAGATGGTGCACTTCTAGTGATAGAAAAGAAACAGTGTGTGCATCTGACATTACTTGTGAGGAACCACCTTTGTTTGTGAAGTCAACAGATGTGTTTGATTTCATTTGCTATTCCATTTTCCTTTTTAAAAACAAATCCATGAACCATGGTGAGTGTTAAACTGGATGATTTCATACCGATGACTGTTCCGACTGTGCTGATGGTGGTGGAGTCCCATGTGCTGGTGGCCCCATAGGCAGCCTTGGCCTTGTCAGCATAAGCTGTCAACTGAGAGGAGTCACATGACGTCAACTGACCAATGGCTGAGGCAGCTGTCCTGAATTGGTAGAGGAGAGAAACAACATGTTGGATGAAAGATGAAATGAAGTGCAAATGGTGAATAAAGCTCTTATTAGTGAGTTCTTGAAGAGACAGGACAGCAAGAACTAGGCAGCTAGTACTAATAGCTTTCTCTCCCTTACATAAAATATGAAGGAAAGCTGGTGAAATGGTTTTCAGTGCTACTGTTCTTTAAAGTACTACTTTCCTATAGGGTTGTTCACTGCTTTCTATGTCCGGACAGGGTTGTATTTGTTTTGCACCATAAAAACCAATTATACTTACATTTTCAAACAAAGTGTGTACCCATTATACCTTTATATCGACAACGGCATTTAAAGATGGGGGGATAAAAATGGTCATAATGCTGGACACATTTGAAAAATGGTCTATCTGACCGATCTTGTATTGTACATTGTACAATGTATTTTCAGGATAAATAAAAGATTTAAAAAGAATGATTATTTTATTGATATTTTCACATACTTGTAGTTGGCGGTGGTGAAGTCATTGATGTTTGCTGATGATGCACCACAGGCAAAGGATCCAACAGACAGGAGCTCATCACCAGTGACGGAGGAGGCAGTGTTGGACTTGGCTGTGGTCAGGAACTGACCAAATCCTGCTTGCAGCTGTCGATTGGAAAACAATGACAGGAATGACAATGTCAGATTTGAGTCACTGAGAAACCATTTCAATTCTCCCCACCGCATATCTATTGTTATTCACCTGCAGAATAGCCTAAATCAAGGTGCATGTTAGGAAATATGGGGACAAGTCATGAAGCTTAAGTATAGGAATTTCCAAGGTGCTTCATGGAATAATTTTCATTCAGTGATTTTTCTTACATTTCTAACTCCCTTCAACAATTTTCCCAGTGCCACCTGAAACCTACCAGAAACAGTCCTATAACATGTGTGTATGAGCAAATGTGCAAACGTTTGTCATGGAAAAAGTGGCACTAATACTAGATAAACAAAAATGTAGTGCGAAGCAGTGAGTGGACACTGTCACTATCACCTACCTGAGCAGAGGAGAAGGACGTGGAGGTGCCAGCAGTAGAGAGGACACCAGCAGAGGACAAGGTGAGGCTTCCCACTTCAGATGAGGACAATCCAGCGAGGATGGTTCCAACCAACTGAACATCAGATGATCCCCAGCTTGATGCAGTGTTGCCATAGGCCTACCAAGAAAAAAAGTGCAACCTCCAATATATAACATGCATTATTTTTGTGTTCCATGCTGCTCAGTAAAGTTTCCAGTACCATACATTATTCATGTTGATATTTCCAACTATTGCAGTCTGTTTTATATGAACCTCAAAAGCTACAGAGGCTTTGAATATCACTTACAGGTTTAACAGTCTCAGTTTACGAATAACAACAAATCAAATAAAAACTTTGTAACATCCCCCAAATCTTTTAGTTGCATTATTTTTCATACCTCTTGATAGCTCCTTAGATTTAATAATTGTCCATAATTGCCCTGATGGATGTTTGCCAATAAAACACAATTTGTTAATCATTATATAATTTTAATGGAATTCTTAATGGACTTACACTTTTAGCCTCAGCACTGAGGGTGATGAGTTGAGCAGAGCTCCAGTCAGTGATGGCACCAAGGGTCTCCACACAATCAGTGAATTCAGAAGTGGTGAGAGTGGCGAGCTGATCAGTGGTCAGGGTGACAGCATTGCTTCCAAGGATGCTGATGTCCGAGCAGGTGATGGTCACTGCAATTTATACACCTCTTATGAATAAAATTCAACTGGAAAAACTCGATCCAAGGATTGTGCATTCACTGTCTCTTTCAAGGCATTCACACTTTGAGTTGATGTATACAAGATTGACAATGAGAAGATGAGTCTCTAAAACAGCCTCAAGACTGAAAACAGGACCCATTTTATGTGCATTTCTATACTTGAATCATTGTGATGCTTTTTCACAACAATATATATGATTTGTGAAGTCAACCAATCTTTTCAACATTTTTTCTTTTAATTTCCAAACTGTTTCATAACACGTGCACTGATTTTCCAACAAGTATAAGAAACATAGTTTATAAGGAACACATAATACAATTTGAAATTCTGTTGATAAGGATGAATATGAAAAAGTAAAGAGGTATATTGATTAATATCATAAAACCCTGTCAAACCAACTCAGGGGTAGATCAAGGGGACAGGGGTCCAGGGGGTCCTGACACCCCCCATTTCAGTTGGCACTTAAACTCAATAAAGAGAAAAAAAACCTCCCTCTTGTAAGCAGGAAAGTGCAACATTTCAGTACTTTGCCCATATACTGACCCCCACCCTTTCTGAAATCCTGTCTCCACCACTGAAACTATCTCATTCTGCAACCATACATTTTAAGTTAGTTTGTTACTTGCTAAGATGGCACTTAAGCTATTAGTGATGAGGTTGAAACCTCACCAAATCAGAATGTTATTATTACATTATTTTTAGGTGATGTTAGAATGTAACCGAAACAGAATGTGATAAGAACATTCTGTTTAGGTTGAAGAATGTGACCAGAACTTTTTGATAGTCCAACGTCACAGCAGTACATTACAGCAATGTTATTGGTAGCCATCAAAACAACGTAATAAGAACCAATACAGCATATTGCTCCAAAGTTATAATAATGTCACATGATTGTCTGGGATGTGAACTCTCTTACCAGTGTTCCTCCTGCGCCTGCTGCTGCTGCTGTTTGACTGGCTCTCCAGGTAACCTGTGAAGCTACTCTGGATGAAAGCATCCTTGTTGGCCTTCATGGCTGCTTTGTCTCCATCAGATACCTCATCTTTGAATCCTGACTCATCGCGCTTCTTGTCACGCTTCCCACGAGATTCCATCATAGTAGCAGCATCGGCCAAGGCCTCACCAAGAAGTGACTTAAAGAGATAATGGGCATTTATTACTGAAAGATATATTAGTAGTCAACTTCATAGAGTTATCAATTATAGTCAATATAGTTTTACTATTCAAATATCAGCCACATCTTATGAACAACGTTTACGTTGGAAATGATTGCCAAATTTTGAAATAATTTCATTTGTACTGGTGAAAGGGAACCATCATGAATTCATCTAAGGAGATTTGGTAAATATAGGGACATCGGATGGTGTAGAGCCTAGCAGTGACTGCTGCGACCAGGTTCTAACCTTGGGTTTGGCTGCTGTACCTTTTCACATTCCTCCAGTATATATAACTATCATTTTATAAATATATATTTCTGGGGATCGTCATGAGGCATAAATATTCATATCATGTTATGGTCAAGTGTCCATGCTGGCACCAAATTCCCTGCCCTATCGTTTTTTTCTAATATCAAAGACCTAGTGCCACCAAATGTTCTATGTGGTGCCCTGTCTTTTGACTATTACATTTAAAAAAAACACGCTTTCCTTGGTAAAAGTTCAGGGAAATAGTATATGCCTTCTCATAGATTCCACCATCCAACAGCAAGGGTGAAATAACCCTGTGCTCCAGAAATACTGAGTGTGGTGTTTCAAACAAATCAGCAAACATAATTAATATAAGACAAAAACACTTTATATACCTGGTTGGCAGCGGCAAGAAGGCCAGCCTCCAAACCCCCAAGAAGACCAGCACTGCCAATGATGTTGTCTGAGCTGTCCAGGAATGATCTAAAGGCAGACAGGTAGAATTCATAAAAAATTATGTTCCATAGACATGCATTAAAAAATCTTGTTGGGGATGGAAATGAAGGAAAGGATTTGTAATGATGGATTAAGTATAGAAAGTAACCAAAAGATGTGTTTATCTAATATAATTCATGTAATGTTCTGTCAGTTTGGAGAGTCAGATAAACTTGCATTTCCATATGCCAACATCAAAATAACACCTCAATGGCAAAACAATAGAAATAATGACCTTAAACAATGGAACAAAGATTATTGCTATCATAAACATTAACACCCCATACACCTACTTTCTGCTTATTTAAGAGGAAGAGGAAGGTATAACCTCTTCCTCTTTAAGAGCAAAGATTCTCCCTGTTATATCTAACATGAGGCGTATAAGGTGAGGCTTTCTTCTTGAGACATAGAGGTTTAGTATTGATGTATACCACCAGGGGGTGCATGTAGGTCCTCTTTTTCTTGAAGCGAAATCCCTCACCAAAAGAGCCAAACATAAGTATAATAGGGAGTGAAAGGTGTGCTTCAAGAGGATGAGGGGAAACCTTTCTCCTCTCCTTAAAGAGAAAGAATCTAGGTGTATGGGGTGACATTAACAACAAAAGACATTAAGAAAATCTAATATAATCTTCATTTTGATTATTGGAGTGATCATCCTCATAAGCAATAATGCGTTACTCACACCCAGGGGGGGCTAACTATATCTACTAGATCAGGATGTTCAGGTCACTTACGCATCGTTACTGATGAGGCGATCCATAGCAGCTTGCATGGAAGCCTTGTCACGGATGTTATTGCTCATGGTATCAAGGTTACCAGACAGGGCACTAGCGTTAACCTTCCTGATGTCACTAGATTCCAAACCACGGGTGAGGTTGCCCAAATCCCGAATATCATTGTCGTCGTATGTAGAGGCGGAGCTACGATCCTCAACAGCACTGCTAGAGTCCCGGAGCTAAGGGCATAGAGTATTTCAAACATGTAGACCATTAGTTTGGAAGAAAGATCTAATTAGATTGAAATAGAAAATATAATGGAAGATTGTCTAATTTATAGAACTATCACAGAGTGTGTTATGCATTAAAAGCAGAGACAAATCTACACAATTCATATTAGATTGATCATATAATAACTTTCTAACCTTCATTTTGCACTCATATTTCAAGTTTCCTGATTGTTTTGATGGACCAGGAATGGGTTTAGATGCTTAAATTCTAGAGTGCTACACAGTCACTTTTTTAAATTTGACACAAGACATGGATGGTTAAAACTTGAAGTGAACCCCCCTTATCAAAGGTCCCTTATAAGGCCATTCAATACTGTAAATCATTTGAATGTCAACCGATAGACTATAAGTTTACTCACAACATTCTTCATGGCAAAGCCCTTCAAGCGAATAATCTCATTTTTGGGGACAGTATCCATGTTAGCTTCTCCCATCTTACGAGCGATATCTGGCTTCACCGTAGAGTTGAACTTGGCCAGGTCAGAATCACTGTAACAGATAAAGGCTGTATTTCACTAACCAATTCTATTGGGATAGGGAATGAGTGCTAATCATAGACATGTTATATATCACTAGAAAAGAACAATTATCCTTTCAAATGGTATGCAACATGCATGGGTTCCCTTTATATTCTTCATAAAAACTTAGAAATTGCAAAATTCACAATAGCCTAGTTGAATTCTGGCTTTACAAACATGTGATGAACAAAGAACCTTCTAGACATCCTTGATTTGTAGTGTTATACTATTTTGTCTCACAATAATGATTATAAAGTTACAGAAACCCCTGTTGTTTAGTATGCAGTTGACAAGTTAATATGATTCAAATGTACAATGCTCCAATGATGGAAGGACAATGCATCCCCTAGTTTCACTCTAAATACCTCCTTAAAGTACCCTCTCTTACTCCAAGAAGGAGTTTCAAGATTAATAGAAGTGTTACATGGAATTTACAGTCAAAATTTTAACTATCATGTAATAAAAAGATAGGACAATAATTGATTAAAACATTTAGTTCTACTGACTACAATATATTAAGCTGATTCTAGTTTCTTATGGTCCAGGTTGAAGTTATGTCTCAGTCACATATGATATTAGATACACCTCCTTCGGTTAGTAATGTGAAAAACATAAACTCACTTGAAGTGTTTCAAGAATGGACCGACTTGTTCAATAACGGTTGAGTCATGAGTCTGTACCTCTGTGTCATTGTCCATTTTCAGGTGGACCCGTACACGTTTGGCCATGGCTTTTGTCTAGAGGAGAGAAGAATATCAACATCAGGTTCTGTAACACAATAAAATTCTAAAGCCTCAACTAAAGGTGTAAAAAAAAAGGGAAAAAAAGAAAAGGCGCAATCAGTGAAGAGGGACGATAAGTTTTGAAAAAGGTCGTGTATTCTATCCAGGTGCAGTATTACCATGCTCCTAGAACTACCACCTTTTGGTAATAAACTGACCTTTAATTGAACAAGGTTAGGCCTACAAGACACTTGGGCACAAAAAACTGTATTACAAAAAGACAAGCAAAAATACAAATGAGGACATCAGGAATAACTTGGGGGGAAAATCAATTATAAATCCTAAAATGTAAGATAGGAAATACATGCCTGGCCTCCATCCATGTCAGATTCAAAGTTGGCAAATTCAGAAATGATGGAGGCTAGATCTCCGTTGTCAGGAAGGTTCTCAATGTCCTCAGGGTCCATGCCCAGAGCGGCCACAGGGCCCCAGTTCTTGATGCAGGTGAGGGTGTAGTTGGTGTTGGAAGAGTTGACTGGACCAAAACGCTCCTTTACCTTGCCAAACATCTTCTTGGCCTAGTTAGTAAGAATAGAACCTTATTGCAGTAATGAATAGATACCCTTGGCAATTAAAAAAAACACAACAGAATTTTAAGCATAATATCCTCATAAAAGGTATCATATCACATACATTATGTTTTCATGGCTTGCATTACTTAGCAACTCTGTGCTTGTTATTAATGCTGTGGAAATATAAAAAAAAAGCCATGATTGGTGGAAATGACAAGAAATATTTAACTATGGCATTTAATTTGGTTATCGTGTTTTGCATGCCTTACTGAATGGCTAATTGCAATTCAAGGGTTTAAAACTTTAGTAATTTCATATAATCAGATATTTATTGGACGAACTAATGAAGCAAATAATTGAAGAGAACTATTTTTCTTAAAAAAGATATCCTTTGTTATATCCCTCCCAATGGAGTGTTCGGAGGACTTATCCTGCAGCGATAAAAGGGATTGGTTGGACCTTGTTGGTACTTACGGTTGGTTTATCGGGGCTAAAGGAGGGAGCAGTGCTGTCTGAACAGTTGAGGCCCAGGTCATCAATAGAGACAGTGTCAACATCGTCAGGAGACATACACTTGGACATGAGCTTTCCCATCTTCTTGATTTTATCAGATCCAGCAGACTTGACCTGGCATAAGGAAGACAATAATTGTGAAAGCTACTTTAAAAAATAAAAAAATGTCTTTTTTTCTATCAAATCTATTTAGAAATGATAGAATTATCAAATAGAATAAATGCTGATAGCTTTCCTTTCAGCTGGGTCATCATATATAGATACCATAATATAAAGGACATTTGACAACCTGTCACTGATCAAGCACAATGAGTAGTACATGGAGTCTTCAGAAATCTCATAAAGAGTTAAGTAAATTCAACTATTTACTGACCTTATTAACAATAGCACGGCACTGGCTGGGGTCGAAGTCCTTATCGACTATATCTTCAATGGAGTCCGCAATGGCAGAAGCAGGGATATTGTCAAAATCAGAAGCATTAAGTCCAGTAATAAGGTGACCAAGTTCCTTTACCTTGGTGGAGTCGTAGGATGATGGCTGAAAGGTTAAAAGCATCCTTGTTAGGTTATCCAGAGTATTCATGTAAATTTATCACCCACAGAACCAATGAGCAGAATGTATTAGAGGAGGTGCATATTAACAGGTCATACACAAGACAAAAATTATAAAAATATAATGATAAATTGATGAAATATAAAAGAGCCTTTGTACAACTTAGAGGTTGTTAAGATCCTAAGGGGCCCTATAGGGGAGTAGATACTTTTTAAACTTTTTTTGAGAGGGGAGTGTACTTGAAATTTCATGGTACACATTGCACAGTGTGGTAATATTGAAAATTACAAATCTGCTTTAAAGGATACCTCTTACAAACAGCAGTTCGCTTAAACTGTATAGAGTTTCTTTTATCCTTGCCACAAAGTTATTTAAGACTACAAGTTATTTTGGAGCTGTTCACAAATGAACAATTGTAAATTGTTTAAGATGTAAATATGACTTACATCTCCCCTAATCTTGGACATAAGCTCACGGGCCTCAGCGCGTGGGAAGGAAATGTTGGACAGCGTTGCGAGAGATCCACTGACGGCGTTAGGTGGAAGATTGCTGAGGTAGTCACGGCCCATACCTTTCATGAGTTTGTTCATCTTATCAATCTTGGTGCTGTCAATTGCAGTTGGGTCACTAAAGGCAGACATGGACTTCAAACGCTTACCAAGTTGGGCAGCCTGTATATAATAAAAGCAAAAACAACATTGTCAGATGGAATCAAATTGAAAAGCAAGCCATTGCAGAAGGGAAATGATACTTGAAATAGTGCCCTTGTTACTTTGAATTGTTCCTGTACTCAGTTTTCAAAATTAAAATATTGTCAACTTAGTAAAATAATGGTATTTTACATAATATCATTAACTATCAGATTTTATGCAGCTTACTACAATAATACTGACTTTATGGTTTATGTTTAAACAACTTTTCCATTATCAAATGATATTTATATTTCAAGATTTAAAGTTTTCAAAGTAGCATGTACCAATAAAGAGGGAAAAACTGCTTCAAATTGCTTGTTCAAAGTGTTATGGTTTTCAAAGTTAGAAGGGCCCAAAGTAGTTTGGAACACCCGTATATTGTCTAGTTTCCCCAAATATATGAATCATATAGGCAAAGGACTGAGTGTTAGGAGCTTTACCCCGCGCTTGTCGGTGTCTTGGGCCCCAAGGTCAGAGACGGAGTCCTCTAGTGCAGCGTCGCTCAGCTTGCTAATAATACCAGGGTTGTTACGGATGTACTGGCCAGCACTAAAAACAGAATGGAAATCTTTGATACTCACAATCAGAAAAACAAATAATAACATTGTCATTAAATCATTGGTATTCTCAACAGTGGGGAAGAATTTGGTCTGATCTCAACCAAAAAATAGTGACCATGCCAGAAAACACATTAATATATCTAGGCACCCCCTGGTGTATGGAAGTAGCACTAGAGCCACAGTATGAACACACAAAACCTATTTTCATTAGAATAGCAGAAAGCCCCACATCGCTTCTTAAGAGAATCTATGTTCAAAAGCACAATCTAATACTAACCTAATGGCAAAAAAGTAAAGACAAGTCTCATTAGTATGAGAGTTGACCAGTCAGTCACACTCTCCAATCAGATTAATAGCCGACACAGCTAGCCAATCAGATTTGCCATACCTTGGTTACATACAAGGAAACCAGTCACATGAAACAGGTCAAAACTAAAGAGTAGGAATATCAAAGACCCCTGGTTAATTGTGGTCCAGTAGCCCTCCCTGCTACATCTGCAATCCTTTCACATCTAAATATTGTCATTAAATGTTCATCCATTGTCTCCTAGCCGCATACTAGTAATTGTAATACATACATTTGAAATCTTTTCACTAGAGGGGTGGGGCAGGAATTAAGTCCACTGACGGTTAACCATGTTACTCCAAGTATGACTTTGTTTTAGGCACCGTCCATAAAGAGGCACCACCCCTCTAGAAAGGACTTCATGCCAAGTACCACCCTCCCCGACATTACATATAAAGTATAAACAGGGATGGATATAACCAAGGGCCCAAAGCCCATTAAAAAGCAGATCACATTTCTAGATATTCTTGTCTAGGAGCTTGACTCAGCCTTTTAGAAAATTGTTGATCCTTATTTCACCTTTACCTCCAATATTCCTCTGAAATATTTTAAATAGAATTTTTTGAACATGATTTCATGTAATCCATAACCCCCCTCCCCCCTTGTCATATTTGGTCAGAGAAGCACCCCCCCCCCCCCACCAGCTGCATGACATCATTTATGGACAGGCCCTTAACAGAATAATATCATATAAGTAATTTGCGCATATCTTACTTTTTAACATCATCAGCACTCCAGGCTCCAGCGTTGTCTCTGCCAAGTCCTTCAATGAGTTTCTTGCCAACAGCAGCCTTCTTTGAGGGATCATCAAAGGATAAATCCTTAAAGCTGGAAGCTGCAGCCCTCATCTACAAACAAATTGAAGTCATCAGACCTTGCTACTTTGGACATTTTGAAACAAGCAATATACAAAATCAGCGATGGACGAAGGCATGAGAAGATGCAAAAATTCAGTGTTGGGAGATGCTATATATATTTTTTGATAGAGGAAATGTGTTTCTTCTTCAACCACATGGCCAATGATTTGTGTATATGAGGGTAGATGTCTAGATGTGTAGTGACTATCCGATTGCACTACTCCTTGCTTCCAATATTTCAACACCCCTTGAATATTACTTTGGTGTTATTTAGAATAACCTTGGGTGTCATCCTTTGGTGGCTGGATGACAATATGGGGATCTTACCTACTTCTGGCTTCACCCTTGTAATGTGACTATCCCTTATTGGTCCAGGGACGGATCCGGAGATTTTCAAATGGGGGCGCCATTGTGAAAATTTCTGCTGGACCCTCTAGGTTCAAGAATTTTACATCAAAGTGTTATAAAGACCCTCTGAATCCATCACTGTGGTCATATGTCAACCCTTGAATCCCCCCCTCAGTTCTTACAATAGTAGAGTCTTATTGACCATAAATTTTTTACCTGATCAGCAGGGATTGCTCCGAGAGTGTCCTTGTCCATTTCCCCAAGGAGAGACCCCATTTGTCTCAGGGTGGAGTTGTCCCATGCGGTGGGCTCACCAAAGGCAGACTTCAGTTGGCTCTGCAGAGCACGTTTCTTGGACTTGTCCTTGAAAGCATCTTTGTTTGACTGGAGGTCTCCAGAAGTCACACTGCAAGAAAATGAAAATCATATAATTGGCATCTCGTCACTGGTCAATGTGATTCAAAGGATTAAGGTTGATGCAAAAGCTAGGGAAGGGCTAAGTCAATATTATTTTAAGGAGAAAAGAAGAAAATGGGGGGGAGGGGGTTAGATGGCATAGCCCCTAATTTATGTATACTTTGTGCAACAAAATAATCTAGATGAATTAAAGGTAAAGTAGTAAATTGTTTGTCCAAAATACACCAAAAAGTGGACTCACATTTGCTTCATAGTACCTAGTGCCTAGCTTTGCCAAATAAAAAAATATTTTGAGATTAAGTTTTAACCAGCTGGAGAGTCAAAAGTGGACTCACAGTTGCCTCATGGTGTCGGTATTCATCTGACGAATATCATCGGCCTTGAGGGCATCAGGCATCTGTTTGATGACTGTGGACCAATCGTCTTTACCCCAGTTGGTGGGGGCTGAACTCTCCCTCATCTGCTGAACAGCCAGCATAGCCTGGGCCTTGTCAGGTTTGAACTGAAAGGAAGAAATGACGGTTTATGTGATAAGAGTATACTTTGTGTAGTGAGACCTGAATAAACTATCCTGTGCTAAATCATAGAAAAAAAGAGATTCTCAAGATGTGTTCCATTACATAGTCCTTATTTATGTATCTCAATACCATAGCAAGCATGATATATATGTATATAAATTATATAGATGTGACTTCAGGGAGAAAAGTATGAATCGTGATTCCAAATCCTTTTTTACACATGATTTAGTTAGAACATTAGCTCTATAAAAAAGAGAAACTGTCCCTATACATACACTGGTGTCGTTTTTCATGGCGTCGAAGCAGTTGACACCTCCTTCCTTCAGGGTGTCCATGGTACTCTTGTCAGCACCCCCTGACATCACTCCTTGACACAAGACGATCTTCTCATCAATGCTCATTGAGGCCATTGATGCCTTGAAAGCATTAGGCTAAATTGGACAGACGAGAAATAGATATGAATCTATTAGTGTGAATATATTAATGTAGAAGTGATCAATATCAAGGGTTAGCATTCATTGGTCAATCAACCACAGCATGGAGGGATTAGGGTCGATTGGCAATGTCGGTTAAAGAGTATACAAGAATTACAAAAGTCCTTTTCAGACAAGAATAATGATTTGATTATTGAGTTTTGTTGAATATTTATTGTAAATATTGGTTAAAAATCAGGGGCTGTTCCCCCAAACCTCACTTTTTCCATTTCATTTTTCTAGTTTTTGAGCTTCTTATAAATAATTATTTTTCCATAAACAATGATAGTTTCCATTCACACTTTGTTGACTTGTTATAGAAAAATCATATGCATTACATCTTCATCCCTCAGCAGCTATGAAACAGAATGGCTTTAAATCCCTTTAATGTAGCAGTGAAAAGCTTAAACAAGTGTGTACCTTTTATACAATTTCTGTAAACCCTTAATCCTGATTGGACATATGTAATTTGGCCCTTTGTCAAACCTTTCAAGCAATTGAACAGTATTCTTTGCCAAATAATTGAAGGACTCTGCTTCAACATGATCTAACAACATTTGTTTTAACCCTAAAGTCTGGCAGTCAGGTCTAGATAGATGGTCATGCCAATATGCTAAAAAATGCTGGCCACCTTTTCAGAAAATCTTTCCTTGCTTTTACAGATTTTGCATTCACAAACAAAAGACACCAGGTCTCCTCAATGATATTATCAATGGAGACATTTTATAAAGTATTCTTGTGACCTTCTTTCAATCTTATACACATTGTCTACGAACCAGCGCAGTACCCGAGTCTGCCAACTTTGGGGGCTTTTGCTGACTGTGTCATTTCACTTCAAAGGTTTACTATAGGAAACCCCTAAAAAGTTGTTTCAATTTTAATCCACCAGGGCAGCACTACCTTATTGAAAAAGATGTATTTCAATGCTTACGTCAAGGCTCTTGATATCCCTAATGTTGACGCCGCTTGCAGACACTTTCAGTCCGCCGGGCAGGCTGGGGCCTTCCCTTATCGGCCCACGACCGGGCCGACCACCAGGTGGACCACCAGGCCCCGGGGGGCCGGCGGTCATAGGGTTATCTGTTGTCATACCAGCTCCAAGGCCAACTGAAAATACATTTTAGAAAGAAACATTTAAGTTCTATGCAAAACTGTCCATGTCCAATTAGGTCTTTTGCTCTCCTCTAAATAGATGCAGTGAATCTTTAGGCCTTGCTGCATTTGAGATAGTATAGATTTATATAGTCATCATTTGTATATAAACATTATATCACATATGCCATTGACTTTGTGCAGACAATGTCACACCTCCGGCCCACAGTGGGCTGGCCGCCATGTTGGTGATCAATCTAAAATTATTATTTACCACTCTAAAACATTTAGAAGTTAAAAACGTTCAATTTCTTTTGCATTGATACATGGTTATGAGAATGACATAGTAATCACCATAATCTGGTCAAGTGACCATGTAAGTTTTTATTTACTTTTTCTTTTTTATAATCATTCAAAGCAAAACTTTCAGGACATGCCCTGGTCTTCTAAGTGTGCCAATCTATTTATATCAGAGGCACTGTTTAGCATTACTATGTATAAAATGTAATAATTTTGTTCAACTGCACAACATGTATAACTTATTCGATACAATTAGCAGACTTAAACTCAGTCTGAATGCATGACATACAAATCCAGGTTATAATCTGATTTAATGTCAATATTTTGTTTTGTTTATCCAATGTTCAATCCTAATCATTTACATTATATAGTTAAATAACTACTCTCGAACTATATATATACTGGTTGTAAGTTATACTAATTTTTCAGTATAAACGTAAACCATGCAGTAGACAATGTAGAAAGTATCTACACGGGATTCTTACCATCTCTGTAATCTGCCATCGTCACAACTACTTTAAAGGAAACCTTGCACATGATCTAAGGATGAATATTTTCCAATGAAGTTCATTGAGGTTGGCACTATGTTAATAATGTTGTGTGTGAGAGCAAAAGACACTTACCAATGGCCATCAAGCAGATAGCGATCATCATGGTGGTTGTGGTCCCTCGCACAGTGTTCTTAGTCTGGACTTGGAAAGATGGTAGTTAGTCAGTGAGAGTTGATGTTCTTCTGCCTCTAATGCCAGTCCCACTCCCTTATATATTACTGCCCGTGGGTTGTAATACATAACACACCTACAGCTTATTTGCATACAGTTGATACTTGGTTAACATGACCCTTAATTCTAATATAAGAATATACTATAGGGTGCTTTTGGGATGAAATAAAAAAGGTACTCTTTTGAGAGCCCATACAGGTTTAAATCTTGGCATATTGTCCTGATAAAAAAAATATGTCATGTTAGAAATAGAAAAAAATATGAGATCCTGAAGTAGCAGTACAATGTATTCCCTTTATAAGATGAATATCCCTTGTATTTATGCTGCAACAACATTTAATGACTGACATGCTCAACATTTCCATTTAATTAAAACGGAGACAATTCTGCCAACTGCAGATTGCTGATTTACATTATTCTAAGCACATGCAGATTATATCTTATTTCACTAGCAGGAATTATAGCACTATCAATTTTAGCCCTCGAACTAACATTCTAGAAAAAATCATGAAAGATTGGTGATTTGGTTGTGATGGCAATTACTTTTCCCAATTCTGTTTTTCATTAGAAAAATACTTAATATCATTTATCCAAATGTTCTGATTTGTAATAAGACAATCACAAGCAAACAAAAGAGAAAACTGATAATAATTATATAGATCAAGCAAATTGATAGCCCTTCTGAGTAAAAAAAATCTGCAATCCTGATTAACAGATGCATTTTTTTGAATAATGCATGAAATTGTACAAAGTGATTGTTAGGGAATTTGACCCTAAACCAAAATCAGCACTCTGAGCCCAAAAACAACTATTAAAAGGATATTTCTGTGAAAGGAGCAAAAGCATTTGTATTTTTCTTTTCTAACCTAATGTCTTTCTAACCAAGACTCTACTGTAGGTTGACCAGGAAGGCTAGTACGTGATGGTACCACAATGTTCCAATGCCAGAATCAAGGCTTACCACCCCAGCATGGGTCCTTATGTGAATGCAAAGCAATGCTTTGCTTACAAAACTCACTTTGGAATTGGAATAGAAACTAGCCCCTATAGATCCCACTTCTAAACTTGAGCCCTTAAGGATAGAGTAGGGTTATGAGCGTCCAATTGACATTACTTGGGTGGTTTTTATCATAACTCTGTTATTTCTTTGTCCTATTACATATATTATACATCAAATAAAAGCTGAATATCTTAGCTATTGGCACAGATTCCTCACTTAATAATGCCTCAATAATGCTTAAACTTCTTAATCATGCTAAAAACATTCTTCCAGGGTGAAGCCTGTCTCAAAATGTTGATATATGCCCTACTTAATTTTGCATGATATATAATGTAAAAAATATGAAAAAATAATTCAAATTATTTTCTACATAGAACAAAACATTAACTAGGACTTTAATCAAAATGTTAAGACCAGCTTCCCTCAGGGAGAATGTTTTTGACATCCTTGAGGAGTTTCAAAGCTACTGAGGCAGGAGAATATGACTATTTCTCTCATGCAACATCATATATTATATCTATGGTGGATAGATAGTGGATACAAAGGGGTTGAAAGTTTTGCATCTAAATATTCGAAGCATAATAAAGAATTTAAATGAAACCTACACATTATTTAAAGATTTCAATATACTGTGCCTTTCAGGAACTTGGCTGAACTCTAATGTACCAAATCAGATTATTTCAGTCGCTGATCACGAAATAATCCGCATAAATAGAGATAGGTCTATTGCAAAAAACAGGAGGTGGCCTATTAATCTATGTAAAAAAGAAATATCTTCCTTTTGTAAAAATAATAGAGAATAATACAAAAATTACATAACATTTGGAACAATTATGTATAACCACTGATAATTTAAAAATGCAAAAATTAACCATAGGTTTAATATACAGGCCCCTGTCAAGCAATATAAATATCTCTCTAGCAGGTGATCTAAATATTGATCACTTGAAAAGAAATAGTTCTTCCTATCAAAAATTTAAAGATGTTGAACATAACTTTCAACCTAATCAAATAATACAAAATCCTACGAGGGTAACTACCAAGAGTAGTACATTAATAGATATTATGTTAACAAACATTCAACAGATTCTTGAATCGGGTGTTATCGGATCATTATCCAATCTATATAATTAGGTAAATAAAACACTTGAAAATACAGGCTATGTATATAAACTGTTGGAAATTATGATATACAAGAATTTCAATAAAGATTATCAGAAATGTCTTTATGGAAAGAGTTTTGGAAACTGAAAGATGTGAATAAACTCTGGGATATTATGTATAATGCAATCATTGAAGTTTCAAATGAAATGTGTCCTTTTAAAATGGTGTGATTCAAGAGTACTCATGAATCATGGATAACTGGAGAGATAGTTGAAATGATTCAAGAAAAACATAGACTGCATAGACTAGCTTTACAAACCGGAGATTTTTGAAAGGTTTAAGGAGGAAAAGAAAAGGGTTTTTAACATTCTAAGAACAGCAAAGGAAGAATATATACTGTCTCAGATTGAAGAAAATGAATCCAATCTAAGAAAATTTTGGAGATTAATGAAAAGTATCACTGGGTTGGGGAAGAATGCAGTAAATGGGAATTTGAATAAAATCTTAGATTTTAATGGACTTTTATTAAAAGGTGATGCGCTATGTGAATATATGAATCAGAATTCTACAGACACGGGTGCTGAACTTGCATCTAAATTTGATAAGAAATGGGTAAAACTTTCTTATCCTAATATTACATAAAATTTAGGATTTAAGGAGACATCAATGGATAATATATATAATGTTGTATCTGATATTAATATTTATAAGAGATCAGCTATACCAGAGCTTACTTTGGGAATATTGAAAGATGCCTTCTAGGTTCATTACAGACAATTACATTACTTATCTAATGTATGTATTAGTGAACGAACATTTCCTATAGCATGGGTGTTGGACAAATAAAGCCGATCTCAAAAGAAGGTGATAAATTACATGCAAAAAACTGGCGCCCAATTACATAAATATTATTGCCGGGAAAGTTGTTGGAGCATTGTGTACATAGTCAAATATATAATTACATGGAATACAAAAATCTTTTGAATAAATACCAGTATGGATTTCGGAAACAGGAGAGTACGAGCTTTGCAATTTTTGATCTATTGAAGGAACTATATTAAGCTCGGATAGCAATCATTATATGAGCTGCATATTTATTGACTATCAAAAAGCTTTTGAAACTTTAGACCATGAAATATTTATCAATAAGTTAAAATTATATGGATTATATAGCATTGCAATTTGTAAATTCATACCTAGACTCACATACTCAATATACTTTTATTAATGGTTTTAAATCCAATAGAGCAAAATTAAGATGTGGCATCCCACAAGATTCAATCCTTGGTCCACTGGTATTTATAATCTATGTAAATGATTTATTTGACCATTTGAATAATAGTTTGAAAATTTGCATGTATGCGGACAATACAATGGTTTAACGTCTGGCCTATGTAAATATGATGTAGTGAATAATTCACAGGAATGTCAAGATAAGGTTATACAGTGGTGTACAATTAACAAATTGACTGTAAATATAAAGAAGACCAAACATATGTGGGTATCAAGAAAGTGGAATAATGACATAATGCCTATAAATTTGCATATAAATGGAGATCAGTTGTCTAATGTGGAGACATATAATTATCTGGGTTACCTGTTGCAAAATACTTTAATCCTGATAATTATATCAATCTGATATACAAAAAGGCCAGTCACAAATTGGACATACTGAAATTAATGAGGCGGCATGTACAGAAAAATGTGCAAAGAATGTATATAAGACCACATACATTCCTGGTTCAAAGAAACAAGTTGAGAATTTAAATAGATTACAAAATAGAGGTTTAAGATTAATTGAATATGAGTTTAGATCAGAAGATCGTAAATCTGTTGGTGTATTAGAAAATTTATAATTATGGTATTGAACATTTACAAGTGTGTCGAATCGAACATTTGTTGTCTATTATGTATGTACAGTAATGTTGATACATATTTAGATTTACAAAAACCAAAAATAGATTTTCCATCATGGCCACAAAAAAATGGGAAAATCACCTCTACGATTTTGTACAATTTTTTTGGTCGCCCCCAATATGTAAAATAATAGGTCTAGAACAAAGGAGATGTATCCAATTATTAGGATTGATTTTTATTCACAGTAAAAATGAAGCTTGTCTCAAAAAACCAATGCGTATTACAAGGTCACATGAAAAAATTGTTTTTAAAACTGAGAAGTTCATCAGAGTATCAAAAGAGCCAATTTTATGTGGGTACTTTGGTATAGAATGAGCTGTCTGTAGAAACTCAAAAGAGTACTCATGTAAATTCATTAAAGGATATCTTGAGAAGAAATAATCAAATGTACAAATAATTCCTGCGATATTAACTGTTGTAATATTCTATGCATACTTAGTAGCATGATCTAAGGTGCATGCTGGGTAATATGTTGACAAGTCACAAGGCTAAAGTATAGGAAATTGCATTAATCATGGCATTATATGCAATTTAATTTAATAGAAAATCAAAATTCAATAATTTTCAGTTTGTATCTACATAAATCTAACATTTTCTAAGTTGGTTCGAAATAATATTCATTACAGATTGATAAAGAGCAAATATTTCAATTTTTCCTATAGTTTTTCCAGTGGGTTTGTCGACAACATCTGTGGAAATTAGCCTGCAAGAGCAGAAAATACTATAAACCAGCTATCTGTGGTAGGGCAAATTGCCTCTGGAAGATCAGGGAAACCTGAAGAAGTCATTAATAAATATATATATAAAGATGATGAAAGTAACTATGGAACAGCATTTACAACATTTTTATTGCATTTCGATTCATGGTTCAATAAACATATTTCACTATGTTTCTATGTAAAGCCCCATACCCACTAGGCAACTTTGATCAAGTTTTGCCAACTTCACCAGAAGAGTCAGCCGATTTTAACATTGACTCATATCAAACATGTATTTTTCAATATAACATACTGACTGGTGGTCTGAATGGGTGTTAAAATCGGCCAATTCTATTATCATAACCGGCCTATCTTAGCACTGATCAGTTGGCCAACTAGTCAAATTCACCTAGTAGGTATGGGGCTTCAGTTAGCCCCAGAATTTGAATGATAGTTTTCCTGTGCATTGAATTGTCTGTGTGGGCATAGACTATTTTTCTTCGGTCTTTACATTCCGTGAACAACAATCGATTCAATGAAACAGACAAATATAACATTTGTATTGTAATTAAAAATCACATCAGACATTCAGATTTACCTTAGGAACCCTACAGTTCAATCAATGAAGAAATCCAGAACAATCTTAAATCATTTATACTATTTCAGCCAAATATTATAATATTATTTTAACATTCCTCTTATCGAATAACTTATCATCTAAGAAAAGCTGAACAACTGGTTAAAGTGAAAAACAATGGTAATAAACCAAATTGAAACTGCATGGATCCACAAGTTGATACAAAACTGATATATTGCATAGTTTCAACTAACACCCCTTTTTTAGCATGTGAAGAATAAGTTTGATCTTAATTTTTGAAGTGTGGAATTGAAGTGTGGAATTGTAGGAAACACTTTATTTAAGCAGCGATAGCCTGCCATTCTGGTATCTTCTATCTTCTGAATATGTGACAACACACAAGATATGATATACTAATTTGATCTAAATGGCTTAACAAGTCAATGATACATCTCCTCCTTTAAATCAGTTCTTGTGTGGATTATGATTATAATCACAAAAACAATCTATCCTATAATGAAAAGGTTGAGATGGAAGGTTCATATCATAAAGGGTGCCTGAAAATGCACTAATTTTTAACTACCATCAAAATATGAAAAAGTGATGTTCACATTGCAAAAACTAATTAAATCAAGTATTCTTATGCTTTTCAGCATGCAGGGATTTCCCTAGAAAAAAATATTGAGTATCAAATTCCCCATTGGGCTCATCCATAAGGGGCTATCTATGACAAATTGTGGGCTTTTTTTAATGCATATTATCTAGTTTCTGTGGATTTTAATGCAGGAATGGCCTCCTCCAGGATCACCTAATGTGGGAATTAAAACCATAATGCAGGAATCCCACATCCCGCAGGCCTAGGGAGATCCCTGGCATGTGATTAGGTTTGTGTTTGTACAATGTTTCTATTTCTAATGAAATAGAGAACCATTTATGGTTGTTATTCATCAATCACTGATATGTGATGAATAGCCTTTCATCTTGTTTTCTGTTCAAAAAATACGAAATAAGTATATACATAAATATCTTTTGTGGCCTGTTATCCAATTCCTTGGTATAGTAATAAATGTAGAAAATGTCTTAAACTTTCAAAAATAAAGAAATCTCTTGAATATTCAAAGGAAAAGCCAAGCTAAGGGTTTCCAAATATGATAAAGTTCACAGACTAAAACTCAAATCTGTAAAAGATGCAAGAGGTGAGAATGTAATTTGAATTACCTATACTTTCATAATTTGATATCCCAAGCAGAATAAACATAACATCAAAACTAAAATTAAACAAGGACATCTTCCCATCCTGTGTTATATTTCAGATTTTTTTTCTTTTTGATTTTTGCCAGTTGAAATAAATCCTAAATATGTTGACTGTCATACAATGCACCAAAACAATTATCATGACCTTCTTATCAATATACTTTTATTTCTACTCAGTGTATTACATCCATAATCATGTACGTCTTATTTAAAAAAACAAAGCACACTGCAAGAAATAAGCTTGAAGTCTTTATTGTAGTTGGAGATGTACATAGATGACAGTATGTATATGTAACAATTATCACAGATTGCTTTTCTTGTGAGATCAAAATAGTTGTGGCCCAATAAAGGATGAGCAGAGACCCTTTATGTATGTTTATACATATAATGTCTACTAGGATGAGGGGTTCTTTCAATGTCAATATCATAACCTCCAGTCACTGTGGCCTATTCTCTAGGCAACCGGTTTGCAGTCATGTAGCCATGGTCATGGTTCTTGCTAGGTTGCCTGATTTTAGCCACTCCCACTGCTCCACAACAATACTTCTACTTTCTCCCAGCCAATTGCATTTCTTGTCTCATAAGATCCAGCTGTGAAACAACTGCTAATGAGGGCAGAGTGTTGGGAGAATTCTAGATGTAGTAACTTAATGGAGGCGGAGGAGGGCCATTGTGGAGAGAAGGACTGCCACAGAAGCCTGGACGTTGGCTGAAAAATCAAAATGAAGAGGGTTTAAAAATAAAACAAATCACAGAACATTATGAAAATGTAAAGTATGTATATATTTTACAGACTTTCAAAGGATCACTTTCATTGTATCTTGTGTTGTAATCTTAGTCAACACTAATGTAATGGTCTAGACACAGCATTATATAAATTGTAAATTATGAGTCTAGACATGACAAAGAGTATTCAAATCCTACTGACAAGTGACATAGACATTTGAATGCAACTCAATATGAGACATGGAGGTAATAACGCAACTGGGAGATGCTACAGGGGCATTTTTTCAAATTCATTAGGTAATTTGGATCCCCCCTCACAAGTCTAGAATCCAACCATGGTCCAAATCTTACTACTTACTTGCACTGCTGCCAGTTAGTTTGACTGTGGCTCCAGCACCTGTGAGGGCAGCCAGCTGAGATGGGGTAAGGACCGATTGTTGGCCTGCTGTCACTGCATTAGCCTGAGAGCTGGAGAAGGTGGAGAGCTGTGACTCTGAAAATGACTATGAAAAAACAAAAAGTATTGTTTAGAAAAGTATTTGATGATGATGATGTTTTGGAGTTAAACGTCCGCTCAGCAATTTTTCAGCTATATCAGGACCAGAAAGGTATTTGATTATATGGTTGAAATCTTCATACATTGATAGTGACATGTTAGTTAATATGTATACAATACTCTGGTAGAGTCATGTTGTTAATATTCCAGGGGTTTCATCATACAAAGATGCTCCATTTTAATTATGTATAATTGTTATTAATATACTTACTGCAAATATAGCAGCAGGAATCTGGGCCATGCTGGTAGTTGATATGGCTGAAATCTGAGATGTAGTCAGGGCAGCAATCTCAGATCCTGTCAGGCCACCTGGAAGGAAAACAGTATGAATTATACATGGTTTCCAGTTATATAATGATTTCTGTTCTTCATATGGAAATTATTTCAATATGAAAGCGTTGGTACATCAATGTTTTATCATCAAAATAGAATCACTCCAATACCAAGAGCCTCATAGATGGTGCACTTCTAGTGATAGAAGAGAAACAGTGTGTGCATCTGGCATTACTTGTGAGGAACCACCTTTGTTTATGAAGTCAACAGACATGTTGGATTTAATTTATTATTCCATTTTACATTTTACAAACAAATCCATGAATCATAGTGAGTATCAAACTGGATGACTTCATACCGATGACTGTTCCGACTGTGCTGATGGTGGTGGAGTCCCATGTGCTGGTGGCCCCATAGGCAGCCTTGGCCTTGTCAGCATAAGCTGTCAACTGAGAGGAGTCACATGACGTCAACTGACCAATGGCTGAGGCGGCTGTCCTGGATTGGTAGAAGGGAGAAACAACATGTTGGATGAAAGATGAAATGAAGTGCAAATGGTGAATATAGCTCTTATTAATGAGTTCTTGAAGAGACAGGACAGCAAGAACTAGGCAGCTAGTACCAATAGCTTTCTCTCCCTTACATAAAATATGAAGGAAAGCTGATGAAATGGTTTTCAGTGCTACTGTTCTTTAAAGTACTACTTTCCTAAAGGGTTGTTCACTGCATTCTATGTCCGGACAGGGTTATATTATATACCAATGCCAAAATACATGATGAATACTAACTGGACACTGCCATTCAGTATTTTTGGTGTATTGGCACAGTGGGCAGTATTCGTGTATATTATATACCAATGCCAAAATACATGATGAATACTAACTGGACACTGCCATTCAGTATTTTTGGTGTATTGGCACAGTGGGCAGTATTCGTGTATACTGCCCACCTTGCTTTACTGTGTAAAATGTTTTTCTCCTTATTTTGTTAATTCTGAATGGATTTGCATGATTATTTTTTTAATTTCAGGTAAAATAATGCAGTCTAATTAAATGGAGATAGTGATAGAATCCTAATATAAGAGAAAATAATGAATATTAGGAAAAACTGCTTGACACCAGTCAAAGTGTGTGCATAATCAATACATTGGAATACTGCCCACTTTGCTCCACTGGTAATTTCCTTTCTCTTTTGCTTATAACTTACAAAATATGGTATATAATATAAGGAAAACTTACCTCGGTTGACAGTACAACCCTGAATACTCGGTGGGATGTCAGAAAAATTACTGCCCTCAGCCTAACGGCCTTGGGCAGTAATTTCGACACCCACCTTGTATTCAGGGTTGTACTGTCAACCTCTGTATGTTTTCCTATAGTATTTGTTTTGCACCATAAAAACCAATTATACTTACATTTTCAAAGAAAGTGTGTACCCATTATACCTTTATATCGACAACGGGATAAAAATGGTCGTAATGCTGGACACAAATGAAAAATGGTCTATCTGGCCGATCTTGTATTGTACATTGTACAATGGATTTTCAGGATAAATAAAAGTTTTAAAAAGAATGATTATTTTATTGATATTTTCACATACTTGTAGTTGGCGGTATTGAAGTCATTGATGTTTGCTGATGATGCACCACAGGCAAAGGATCCAACAGACAGGAGCTCATCACCAGTGACGGAGGAGGCAGTGTTGGACTTGGCTGTCGTCAGGAACTGACCAAATCCTGCTTGCAGCTGTTCAATGGAAAACAATGACAGGAATGACAATGTCAGATTTGAGTCACTGAGAAACATTTCCAATCGAACCAAAGCAGCAAGTACTTAATAAAATCTTTTTTATTCAATGATTTAACCCCTTAACAGTCACTTTCTTATTGTTAGTTTTTTATTTAATTCATTTTTGCATTATTAGCATTTTTATGCATTTCTGACACCATCAATAATGATGAAGATATACATAAAGTTTGAATATCAAAACAGTATCTATATGTGATAAATTGATATATTTATACTACATATGTGTATGAGCAAAAGTGCAAAGGTTTGGCATGGAAAAAAGTGGCATTTATATTAGATACAAAAAAATGTAGTGCAAAGCAGTGAGCGGACACTGTTTCCACCTACCTGGGCAGAGGAGAAGGATGTGGAAGTTCCGGCAGTAGAGAGGACACCGGCAGAGGAGAGAGTTAGGCTTCCCACTTCAGATGAGGACAATCCAGCAAGGATGGTTCCAACCAACTGAACATCAGAGGATCCCCAGCTTGATACAGTGTTGCCATAGGCCTACCAAGAAAAAAAGTGCAACCTCCAATATATAACATGCATTATTTTTGTGTTTCATGCTGCTCAGTAAGGTTTCCAGTACCATACATTATTCATGTTGATATTTCCAACTATTGCAGTCGGTTTCATATGAACCTCAAAAGCTACAGAGGTTTTTAATATCACTTACAGGTTTAACAGTCTCAGTTTACAATGAATAACAACAAATCAAATAAAAACTTTGTAACATCCCCCAAATCTTTTAGTAGCATTATTTTTCATACCTCTTGGTAGTTCCTTCGATTTAATAATTGCCCATAATTGCCCTGATGGATGTTTGCCAATAAAACACACCAATTTGTTAATCATTATGGAATTCTTATGGAATCCTTATAGACTTACACTTTTAGCCTCAGCACTGAGGGTGATGAGTTGAGCAGAGCTCCAGTCAGTGATGGCACCAAGGGTCTCCACACAATCGGTGAATTCAGAAGTGGTGAGAGTGGCGAGCTGATCAGTGGTAAGTGTGACAGCATTGCTTCCAAGGATGCTGATGTCCGAGCAGGTGATGGTCACTGCAATTTATACACCTCTTATGAATAAAATTCAACTGGAAAAACTCAATCCAAGGAAGGCGAGTTCACTGTCTCTTTCAAGGCATTCACACATTGAGTTGATGTTTACAAGATTGACAATGAGAAGATGAGTCGCTATAACAGCCTCAAGGCTGAAAACAGGACACAAATTATTTATGTGCATTTTTATACTTGAATCATTGTGATGCTTTTTCACAACAATATATATGATTTGTAAAGTCAACCAATGTTTTCAACATTTTTTCTTTTAATTTCCAAACTGTTTCATAACACGTGCACTGATTTTCCAACAAGGATAAGAAATATAATTTATAAGGGACACATAATATAATTTGAAATTCTTTTGATAAGGATGAATATAAAAAAGTAAAGAGGTATTTGATTAATATCATAAAATCATACAAACAAGTTTAACTGTCAAACAAACTGAGGGGTGGATCAAGGGGGCGGGGGTCCAGGGGGTCATGACACCCCCCCCCCCATTTTAGTGGACACTTAAACTTGATAAAGAGAAAAAAAAACGCACTCGTGTAAGCAGGAAAGTGCAACATTTTAGTACTTTGCCCATATGCTGACCCCACCCTTTCTGAAAACCTGTCTCCACCCCTGAAACTCATCCAACTTGTGACGTAACAGAAACATTATGCAAACATACATTTTGAAGTTAATTTGTTACTTGCTTAGGTGGCACTTAAAGGAAACCTTTCACATAATTACAGGATGAATATTTTCCATTGAAATTCATTGAGTATGTTATTTGCATCAAGAACTATTGAGGCCAGAGATATTTTAAGAATATTCCAAGTGTAGGCATGTTTATGAGACTTCAATATCTGGTCTATTTTATGGGTTTTTCATGGAATTCCCCAAATTTGTGACGTCACAAGGACAGTTATTGGGAAATCCCTGTTTCACCAAAAGGGAATTCCCAACTCTAAACAATGCACAGAAAATAATTTTAACTTTGGCATTTTATATTCATATTAGGCCACATACAGGCTACAAAATACTTGTATCCTTGCTCATTTAAATTCTTTCAATTACCTGGGATTCCCAAGTTATTTTTAAAGGGGTTTCCCTTTATTATGACGTAGCAAGGACAGATATAAAGGGCCAGAAATTGGAGAATTCCCGAATTATATTTTATATCCTTTATAATTCACTAATACTTTGACATTTTCCAGTTTTTTCTTTTGAAATATTTTTAGATTACCAAAGAGTAGTTATTTAGATAAAAAAATATCATCATGGAAATTTATGTGCAAGGAACCCTTTAAGCTGTTAGTGATGAGGTTGAAACCTCACCAAATCAGAATATTATTATAACATTATTTTAAGGTGAGGTTAGAACGTAACTGAAACAGAATGTGATAAGAACATTCTGTTTAGGTTGAAGAATGTGACCAGGATTTTTTGATAGTCCAACGTCACAGCAGTACATTGCAGCAATGTTATTGGGAGGCATCAAAACAATGTAATAAGAACCAATACAGCATATTGCTCCAAAGTTATAATAATGTAACATGATTGTCTGGGATGTGAACTCTCTTACCAGTGTTCCTCCTGCGCCTGCTGCTGCTGCTGCTGTTTGACTGGCTCTCCAGGTAACCTGTGAAACTACTCTGGATGAAAGCATCCTTGTTGGCCTTCATGGCTGCTTTGTCTCCATCAGATACCTCATCTTTGAATCCTGACTCATCGCGCTTCTTGTCACGCTTCCCACGAGATTCCATCATCGTAGCAGCATCGGCCAAGGCCTCACCAAGAAGTGACTTAAAGAGATAATGGGCATTTATTAGTGAAAGATATATTAGTGGTCAACTTCATAGAGTTATCAATTATAGTCAATATAGTTTTACTATTCAAATATCAGCCACATCTTATGAACAACTTTTACGTTGGAAATGATTGCCAAATTTGGAAATAATTTCACTTGTACTGGTGAAAGGGAACCATCATGAATTCATCTAAGGAGATTTGGTAAATATAGGGGCATCGGACGGTGTAGAGCCTAGCAGTGACTGCTTGGACCAGGTTCTAACCTTGGGTTTGGCTGCTGCACCTTTGCACATTCCTCCAGTAAATATAACTATCATTTTATAAATATATATTTCTGGGGATCGTCATGAGGCATAAATATTCATATCATGTTATGGTCAAGTGTCCATGCTGGCACCAAATTCCCTGCCCTATCGTTTTTTTCTAATATCAAAGACCTAGTGCCACCAAATGTTCTATGTGGTGCCCTGTCTTTGGACTATTACATTAAAAAAAACACGCTTTTCTTGGTAAAAGTTCTGGGAAATAGTATATGCCTTCTCATAGATTCCACTATCCAACAGCAAGGGTGAAATAACCCTGTGCTCCAGAAATACTGAGTGTGGTGTTTCAAACAAATCAGCAAACAGAATCAATATAAGACAAAAACAGTTTATATACCTGGTTGGCAGCGGCAAGTTGGCCAGCCTCCAAACCCCCAAGAAGACCAGCACTGCCAATGATGTTGTCTGAGCTGTCCAGGAATGATCTGAAGGCAGACAGGTAGAATTCATAAGAAATTATGTTCCATAGATATGCATTAAAGAATCTTGTTGGGGATGGAAATGAAGGAAAGGACTTGTAATGATGGATTAAGTATAGAAAGTAACCAAAAGATGTGTTTATCTAATATAATTCATGTAATGTTCTATCAGTTTGGAGAGTCAGATAAACTTGCATTTCCATATGCCAACATCGAAATAACACCTCAATGGCAAAACAATAGAAATAATGACCTTAAACAATGGAACAAAGATTATGGCTATCATAAACATGTGCACCCCATACACCTACTTTCTGCTTATCTAAGAGGAAGAGGAAGGTATAACCTCTTCCTCTTCAAGAGCAAAGATTCTCTCTGTTATATCTCACATGAGGCATATAAGGTGAGGTTTTCTTCTTGAGACATACAGGTTTAGTATTGATGTATACCACCAGGGGGTGCATGTATGTCCTCTTTTTCTTGAAGTGAAATCCCTTACCAAAAGAGCCAAACATAAGTATAATAGGGAGTGAAAGGTGTGCTTCAAGAGGATGAGGGGAAACCTTTCTCCTCTCCTTAAAGAGAAAGAGTCTAGGTGTATGGGGTGCCATTAACAACAAAAGACATTAAGAAAATCTAATATAATCTTCATTTTGATTATTGCAGTGATCATCCCCATAAGGAATAATGTGTTACTCACACCCAGGGGGGGCTAACTATATCTACTAGATCAGGATGTTCAGGTCACTTACGCATCGTTACTGATGAGGCGATCCATAGCAGCTTGCATGGAAGCCTTGTCACGGATGCTATTGCTCATGGTATCAAGGTTACCAGACAGGGCACTAGCATTAACCTTCCTGATGTCACTAGATTCCAAACCACGGGTGAGGTTGCCCAAATCCCGAATATCATTGTCGTCGTATGTAGAGGCGGAGCTACGATCCTCAACAGCACTGTTAGAGTCCCGGAGCTAAGGGCATAGAGTGTTTCAAACATGTTGACCATTAGTTTGGAAGAAAGATTTAATTAGATTGAAATAGCAAATATAATGGAAGATTGTCTAATTTATAAAACTATCACAGAGTGTGTTATGCAATAAAAGCAGAGACAAATCTACACAATTCATATTAGGTTGATCATATAATAACTTTCTAACCTTCTTTTTCCACTTATATTTCAAGTTTCCTGATTGTTTTGATGGACCAGGAATGGGTTTAGATGCTTAAATTCTAGAGTGCTACACAGTCACTTTTTTAAATTTGACACAAGACATGGATGGTTAAAACTTGAAGTGAACCCCCCTTATCAAAGGTCCCTTATAAGGCCATTCAATATTGTAAATCATTTGAATGTCAACAGATAGACTATAAGTTTACTCACAACATTCTTCATGGCAAAGCCCTTCAAGCGAATAATCTCATCTTTGGGGACAGTATCCATGTTAGCTTCTCCCATCTTACGAGCGATATCTGGCTTCACCGTAGAGTTGAACTTGGCCAGGTCAGAATCACTGTAATAGATAAAGGCTGTATTTCACTAACCAATTCTATTGGGATAGGGAATGAGTGCTAATCATAGACATGTTATATATCACTAGAAAAGAAAAATTATCCTTTCAAATGGTATGCAACATGCATGGGTTCCCTTCATATTCCTCATAAAAACTTAGAAATTGCTAAATTCACAATAGCCTAGTTGAATACTGGTTTTATAAACATGTGATGAACAAAGAACCATCTAGACATCCTTGATTTGTAGTGTTATACTATTTTGTCTCACAATAATGATTATAAAGTTACAGAAAACCCTATTATTTAGTATGCAGTTGGCAAGTTCTAATCGTAAACATATCATATATCATTAGAAAATATTTTACATTATCTTTCAAATGGTATGCAACATGCATGGATTCCCTTCATATTATTGAAAAAATACTTTAAATTTTCTAAATTCACGATAGCAAAAATCGCCTAGTGGAATATTGGCATTAGGAACATATGATGGACAAAGAAAGAACCATCTTCACATCCTTGATTTATAGTGTTATACTCTTTTGTCTCACAATAATAATAATAAAGTTACAGAAAACCCTGTTATTTAGTATGCAGTTGGCAAGTTAATATGATTCAAATGTACAATGATCCATTCTAAATACCTTCTTAAAGTACCCTCTCTTACTCCAAGAAGGAGATCCAAGATTAATAGAAGTGTTACACGAAATTTACAGTCAAAATTTTAACAATCATTCAATAAAAACTGAAATAGTGATTATTACTTGAGATAGGAAAATAATTGATTAAAACATTTAGTTCTATTGACTACAATATATTAAGCTAATTCTAGTTTCTTATGGTCCAGGTTGAAGTTATGTCTCAGTCACATATGATATTAGATACACCTCCTTGGGTTAGTAATGTGAAAAACATAAACTCACTTGAAGTGTTTCAAGAATGGACCGACTTGTTCAATAACAGTTGAGTCGTGTGTCTGTACCTCTGTGTCATTGTCCATTTTCAGGTGGACCCGAACGCGTTTAGCCATGGCTTGTGTCTAGATGAGAGAAGAACATCAATATCAGGTTCTGTAACACAATACAATTCTAAAGCCTCAACTAAAGGTGCAAAATAAAAAGGAAAAAAAAAGAAAAAAAAAAGGTGCAGGCAGTGAAGAGAGATGATAAGTTTTGAGATAGGCTGTTTATTCTATCAAGGTGCAGTATTACCATGCTCCTAGAATTACCACCTTTTAGTAATAAACTGACCTTTAATTGAGCAAGGTTAGCAAAGGCAAGCAAAAATACAAATGAGAACATCAAAAATCAATTATAAATCCTAAAATGTAAGATAGGAAATACATGCCTGGCCTCCGTCCATGTCAGATTCAAAGTTGGTAAATTCAGAAATGATGGAGGCTAGATCTCCGTTGTCAGGAAGGTTCTCGATGTCCTCAGGGTCCATGCCCAGAGCGGCCACAGGGCCCCAGTTCTTGATGCAGGTGAGGGTGTAGTTGGTGTTGGAAGAGTTGACTGGACCAAAACGCTCCTTTACCTTGCCAAACATCTTCTTGGCCTAGTAAGTAAGAATAGAACCTTATTACAGTAATGAGTAGATACCCTTGGCAATTTAAAAAAAGACAACAGAGTTTTAAGCATAATAGCCTCATAAAAGGCATCATATCACATACATTATGTTTTCATGGCTTGCATTACTTAGCAACTCTGTGCTTGTTATTAATGCTGTGAAAATATCAAAAAAATCCATGATTGGTGGAAATGACAAGAAATATTTAACTATGGCATTTAATTTGGTTATCGTGTTTTGCATGCCTTACTAAATGGCTAATTGCAATTCAAGGGTTTAAAACTTTAGTAATTTCATATAATCAGATATTTATTGGACGAACTAATGATGCAAATAATTGAAGAGAACTATATTTCTAAAAAAAGATATCCTTTGTTATATCCCTCCCAATGGAGTGTTTGGAGGACTTATCCTGCAGCGATAAAAGGAATTGGTTGGACCTTGTTGGTACTTACGGTTGGTTTATCAGGGCTAAAGGAGGGAGCAGTGCTGTCTGAACAGTTGAGGCCAAGGTCATCAATAGAGACAGTGTCCACATCGTCAGGAGACATGCACTTGGACATGAGCTTTCCCATCTTCTTGATTTTATCAGATCCAGCAGACTTGACCTGGCAAAAGGAAGACAAATATTGTGAAAGCCACTTTAAAAAATGAAAAAAAATGTCTTTTTTTCTATCAAATCTATTTAGAAATGCTAGAATTATCAAATAGAATAAATGCTGATTGCTTTCCTTTCAGCTGGGTCATCATATACAGATATCATAATATAGAGGGCATTTGACAACCTGTGACTGATAAAGCACAATGAGTAGTACATGGAGTCTTCAGAAATCTCATAAAAAGTTAAGTAAATTCAACTATTTACTGACCTTATTAACAATAGCACGGCACTGGCTGGGGTCGAAGTCCTTATCGACTATATCTTCAATGGAGTCCGCGATGGCAGAAGCAGGGATATTGTCAAAATCAGAAGCATTAAGTCCAGTAATAAGGTGACCAAGTTCCTTTACCTTGGTGGAGTCGTAGGATGTTGGCTGAAAGGTTTAGAGCATCCTTGTTAGATTATCCAGAGTATTCATGTAAATTTATCACCCACAGAACTAATGAGCAGAATGTATGACAGGAGGTACATATTAACAGGTCATACACAAGACATAAATTATAAAAATATAATGATAAATTGATGAAATATAAAAGAACCTTTGTACAACTTAGAGGTTGTTACGATCCTAAGGGGCCCTATAGGGGAGTAGATACTTTTTATACTTTTTTTGAGAGGGGAGTGTACTTGAAATTTCATGGTACACATTGCACAGTGTGGTAATATTGAAAATTACCAATCTGCTTTAAAGGATACCTCTTACAAACAGCAGTTCGCTTAAACTGTATAGAGTTTCTTTTCTCCTTGCCACAAAGTTATTTAAGACTGCAAGTTATTTTGGAGCTGTTCACAAATGAACAATTGTAAATTGTTTAAGATGTAATATGACTTACATCTCCCCTAATCTTGGACATAAGCTCACGGGCCTCAGCGCGTGGGAAGGAAATGTTGGACAGCGTTGCCAGAGATCCACTGACGGCGTTAGGTGGAAGATTGCTGAGGTAGTCACGGCCCATACCTTTCATCAGTTTGTTCATCTTATCAATCTTGGTGCTGTCAATTGCAGTTGGGTCACTAAAGGCAGACATGGACTTCAAACGCTTACCAAGTTGGGCAGCCTGTATATAATAAAAGCAAAAACAACATTGTCAGATGGAATCAAATTGAAAAGCAAGCCATTGCAGAAGGGAAATGATACTTGAAATAGTGCCCTTGTTACTTTGAATTGTCCCTGTACTCAGTTTTCAAAATTAAAATATTATCAACTTAGTAAAATAATGGTATTTTACATAATATCATTAACTATCAGATTTTATACAGCTTACTACAATAATACTGACTTTATGGTTTATGTTTAAGCAACTTTTCCATTATCAAATGATATTTATATTTCAAGATTTAAAGTTTTCAAAGTAGCATGTACCAATAAAGAGGGAAAAACTGCTTCAAATTGCTTGTTCAAAGTGTTATGGTTTTCAAAGTTAGAAGGGCCCAAAGTGGTATGGAACACCCGTATATTGTCTAGTTTCCCCAAATATATGAATCATATAGGCAAAGGACTGAGTGTTAGGAGCTTTACCCCTCGCTTGTCGGTGTCTTGGGCCCCAAGGTCAGAGACAGAGTCCTCTAGTGCAGCGTCGCTCAGCTTGCTAATAATACCAGGGTTGTTACGGATGTACTGGCCAGCACTAAAAACAGAATGGAAATCTTTGATACTCACACTCAGAAAAACAAATAATAACATTGTCATTAAATCATTGGTATTCTCAACAGTTGGGAGGAATTTGGTCGGATCTTGACCAAAATTAGTGAATATGCCAGGAAACACATTAATATATCTAGGCACCCCCTAGTGTATGGAAGTAGCACTAGAGCCACAGTATGAACACACAAAACCTATTGTCATTAGAATAGCAGAAAGCCTCACATCACTTCTTAAGAGAATCTATGTTCAAAAGCACAATCTAAAACTAACCTAATGGCAAAAAAGTAAAGACAAGTCTCATTAGTATGAGAGTTGACCAGTCAGTCACACTCTCCAAGCAGATTAATAGCCGACACAGCTAGCCAATCAGATTTGCCATACCTTGGTTACATACAAGGAAACCAGTCACATGAAACAGGTCAAAACTAAAGAGTGGGAATAGCAAAGACCCCTGGTTAATTGTGGTCCAGTAGCCCTCCCTGCTACATCTGCAATCCTTTCACATCTAAATACCTCCAATATTCCTCTGAAATATTTTAAATAGAATTTTTTGAACATGATTTCATGTCATCCATAACCCCCCTCCCCCCTTGTCATATTTGGTCAGGGAAGCAGGCCCCCCCCCCAGCTGCATGACATCATTTATGGACAGGCCCTTAACAGAATAATATCATGTAAGTAATTTGCGCATATCTTACTTTTTAACATCATCAGCACTCCAGGCTCCAGGGTTGTCTCTGCCAAGTCCTTCAATGAGTTTCTTGCCAACAGCAGCCTTCTTTGAGGGATCATCAAAGGATAAATCCTTAAAGCTGGAAGCTGCAGCCCTCATCTACAAACAAATTGAAGTCATCAGACCTTACTACTTTGGACATTTTGAAACAAGTGATATACAAAATCAGTGATGGATGAAGGCATGAGAAGATGCAAAAATTCAGTGTTGGGAGATGCTATATATATTTTGATAGAGGAAATGTGTTTCTTCTTCAACCACACGGCCAATGATTTGTGTATATGAGGGTAGATGTCTAGATGTGTAGTGACTATCCGTTTGCACTACTCCTTGCTTCCAATATTTCAACACCCCTTGAATATTACTTTGGTGTTATTTAGAATAACCTTGGGTGTCATCCTTTGGTGGCTGGATGACAATATGGGGATCTTACCTACTTCTGGCTTCACCCTTGTAATGTGACTATCCCTTATTGGTCCAGGGACGGATCCGGAGATTTTCAAATGGGGGCGCCATTGTGAAAATTTCTGCTGGACCCTCTAGGTTCAAGAATTTTACATCAAAGTGTTATAAAGACCCTCTGAATCCATCACTGTAGTCATATGTCAACCCTTGAATCCCCCCCTCAGTTCTTACAATAGTAGAGTCTTATTGACCATATTTTTTTTACCTGATCAGCAGGGATTGCTCCGAGAGTGTCCTTGTCCATTTCCCCAAGGAGAGACCCCATTTGTCTCAGGGTGGAGTTGTCCCAGGCGGTGGGGTCACCATAGGCAGACTTCAGTTGGCTCTGCAGAGCACGTTTCTTGGACTTGTCCTTGAAAGCATCTTTGTTTGACTGGAGGTCTCCAGAAGTCACACTGCAAGAAAATGAAAATCATATAATTGGCATATCCTTACTGGTCAATGTGATTGGAAGGATTAGGGTTGATGCAAAAGCTAGGGAAGGGCTTAGTCAGTGTTTTTTCAAGGAGAAAAGAAGAAAATGGGGGGAGGGGTTAAATGGCATAGCCCCTAATTTATGTATACTTTGTGCAATAAAATTATCTAGATAGATTAAAGGTAAAGTAGTAAATTGGTTTTCCGAAATACACCAAAAAGTGGACTCACATTTGCTTCATAGTACCTAGTGCCGAGCTTTGCCAAATAAAAAGATTTCTTGAGATTAAGTTTTAACCAGCTGGAAAGTCAAAAGTGGACTCACAGTTGCTTCATGGTGTCGGTATTCATCTGACGAATATCATCGGCCTTGAGGGCATCGGGCATCTGTTTGATGACTGTGGACCAGTCGTCTTTACCCCAGTTGGTGGGGGCTGAACTCTCCCTCATCTGCTGAACAGCCAGCATAGCTTGGGCCTTGTCAGGTTTGAACTGAAAGGAACAAATGACGGTTTATGTGATTAGAGTATACTGTGTGTAGTCAGACCTGAATAAACTATCCCGTGCTAAATCATAGAAAAAAAGAGATTCTCAAGATGTGTTCCATTACATAGTCCTTATTTATGTATCTCGATACCATAGCAAGCATGATGTTTATGTATATATAAATGATATAGATATTAAAGTTTCAACAAGTAATATATTGGACATAACAATACTATGTATTAAGCAATGGTGACTTCAGGGGGAAAAGTATAAATCGTGATTCCAATTCCTCTTTTACAAATGTTGTGGCTACACATGATTTAGTTTAGGACATTTGCTCTATCAAAAAGAGAAACTGTCCCTATACGTACACTGGTGTCATTTTTCATGGCATCGAAGCAGTTGACACCTCCTTCCTTCAGGGTGTCCATGGTACTCTTGTCAGCACCCCCTGACATCACCCCCTGACACAAGACGATCTTCTCATCAATGCTCATTGAGGCCATGGATGCCTTGAAAGCATTACGCTAAATTGGACAGACGAGAAATAGATATGAATCAATTAGTGTGAATATATTAATGTAGAAGTGATCAATATCAAGGGTTAGCATTCATTGGTCAATCAACCACAGCATGGAGGGATTAGGGTCGATTGACAATGTCGGTTAAAGAGTATACAAGAATTACAAAAGTCCTTTTCAGACAAGAATATTGATTTGATTATTGAATTTTTATTGGATATTTATTGTAAATATTGGTTAAAAATCAGGGGCTGTTCCCCCAAACCTCACTTTTTCCATTTCATTTTTCTAGTTTTTGAGCTTCTTATAAATAGTTATTTTTCCATAAACAATGATAGTTTCCATTCACACTTTGTTGACTTGTTATAGAAAAATCATATGCATTACATCTTCATCCCTCAGCAGCTATTAAACAGAATGGCCTTAAATCCCTTTAATGTAGCAGTGAAAAGCTTAAACAAGTGTGTACCTTTTATACAATTTCTGTAAACCCTTAATCCTGATTGGACATATGTAATTTGGCCCTTTGTCAAACCTTTCAAGCAATTGAACAGTATTCTTTGCCAAATAATTGAAGGACTCTGCTTCAACATGATCTAACAACATTTGTTTTAACCCTAAAGTCTGGCAGTCAGGTCTAGATAGATGGTCATGCCAATATGCTAAAAAATGCTGGCCACCTTTTCAGAAAATCTTTCCTTGCTTTTACAGATTTTGCATTCACAAACAAAAGACGCCAGGTCTCCTCAATGATATTATCAATGGAGACATTTTATAAAGTATTCTTGTGACCTTCTTTCAATCTTATACACATTGTCTACGAACCAGCGCAGTACCCGAGTCTGCCAACTTTGGGGGCTTTTGCTGACTGTGTCATTTCACTTCAAAGGTTTACTATAGGAAACCCCTAAAAAGTTGTTTCAATTTTAATCCACCAGGGCAGCACTACCTTATTGAAAAAGATGTATTTCAATGCTTACGTCAAGGCTCTTGATATCCCTAATGTTGACGCCGCTTGCAGACACTTTCAGTCCGCCGGGCAGGCTGGGGCCTTCCCTTATCGGCCCACGACCGGGCCGACCACCAGGTGGACCACCAGGCCCCGGGGGGCCGGCGGTCATAGGGTTATCTGTTGTCATACCAGCTCCAAGGCCAACTGAAAATAAATTTTAGAAAGAAACATTTAAGTTCTATGCAAAACTGTCCATGTCCAATTAGGTCTTTTGCTCTCCTCTAAATAGATGCAGTGAATCTTTAGGCCTTGCTGCATTTGAGATAGTATAGATTTATATAGTCATCATTTGTATATAAACATTATATCACATATGCTATTGACTTTGTGCAGACAATGTCACACCTCCGGCCCACAGTGGGCTGGCCGCCATGTTGGTGATCAATCTAAAATTATTATTTACCACTCTAAAACATTTAGAAGTTAAAAACGTTCAATTTCTTTTGCATTGATACATGGTTATGAGAATGACATAGTAATCACCATAATCTGGTCAAGTGACCATGTAAGTTTTTATTTACTTTTTCTTTTTTATAATCATTCAAAGCAAAACTTTCAGGACATGCCCTGGTCTTCTAAGTGTGCCAATCTATTTATATCAGAGGCACTGTTTAGCATTACTATGTATAAAATGTAATAATTTTGTTCAACTGCACAACATGTATAACTTATTCGATACAATTAGCAGACTTAAACTCAGTCTGAATGCACGACATACAAATCCAGGTTATAATCAGATTTAATGTCAATATTTTGTTTTGTTTATCCAATGTTCAATCCTAATCATTTACATTATATAGTTAAATAACTACTCTCGAACTATATATATGCTGGTTGTAAGTTATACTAATTTTTCAGTATAAACGTAAACCATGCAGTAGACAATGTAGAAAGTATCTACACGGGATTCTTACCATCTCTGTAATCTGCCATCGTCACAACTACTTTAAAGGAAACCTTGCACATGATCTAAGGATGAATATTTTCCAATGAAGTTCATTGAGGTTGGCACTATGTTAATAATGTTGTGTGTGACAGCAAAAGACACTTACCAATGGCCATCAAGCAGATAGCGATCATCATGGTGGTTGTGGTCCCTCGCACAGTGTTCTTAGTCTGGACTTGGAAAGATGGTAGTTAGTCGGTGAGAGTTGATGTTCTTCTGCCTCTAATGCCAGTCCCACTCCCTTATATATTACTGCCCGTGGGTTGTAATACATAACACACCTACAGCTTATTTGCATACAGTTGATACTTGGTTAACATGACCCTTAATTCTAATATAAGAATATACTATAGGGTGCTTTTGGGATGAAATAAAAAAGGTACTCTTTTGAGAGCCCATACAGGTTTAAATCTTGGCATATTGTCCTGATAAAAAAAATATGTCATGTTAGAAATAGAAAAAAATATGAGATCCTGAAGTAGCAGTACAATGTATTCCCTTTATAAGATAAATATCCCTTGTATTTATGCTGCAACAACATTTAATGACTGACATGCTCAACATTTCCATTTAATTAAAACGGAGACAATTCTGCCAACTGCAGATTGCTGATTTACATTATTCTAAGCACATGCAGATTATATTTTATTTCACTAGCAGGAATTATAGCACTATCAATTTTAGCCCTCGAACTAACATTCTAGAAAAAATCACGAAAGATTGGTGATTTGGTTGTGATGGCAATTACTTTTCCCAATTCTGTTTTTCATTAGAAAAATACTTAATATCGTTTATCCAAATGTTCTGATTTGTAATAAGACAATCACAAGCAAACAAAAGAGAAAACTGATAATAATTATATAGATCAAGCAAATTGATAGCCCTTCTAAGTAAAAAATATCTGCAATCCTGATTAACAGATGCATTTTTTTGAATAATGCATGAAATTGTACAAAGTGATTGTTAGGGAATTTGACCCTAAACCAAAATCAGCACTCTGAGCCCAAAAACAACTATTAAAAGGATATTTCTGTGAAAGGAGCAAAAGCATTTGTATTTTTCTTTTCTAACCTAATGTCTTTCTAACCAAGACTCTACTGTAGGTTGACCAGGAAGGCTAGTACGTGATGGTACCACAATGTTCCAATGCCAGAATCAAGGCTTACCACCCCAGCATGGGTCCTTATGTGAATGCAAAGCAATGCTTTGCTTACAAAACTCACTTTGTAATTGGAATAGAAACTAGCCCCTATAGATCCCACTTCTAAACTTGAGCCCTTAAGGATAGAGTAGGGTTATGAGCGTCCAATTGACATTACTTGGGTGGTTTTTATCATAACTCTGTTATTTCTTTGTCCTATTACATATATTATACATCAAATAAAAGCTGAATATCTTAGCTATTGGCACAGATTCCTCACTTAATAATGCCTCAATAATGCTTAAACTTCTTAATCATGCTAAAAACATTCTTCCAGGGTGAAGCCTGTCTCAAAATGTTGATATATGCCCTACTTAATTTTGCATGATATATAATGTAAAAAATATGAAAAAATAATTCAAATTATTTTCTACATAGAACAAAACATTAACTAGGACTTTAATCAAAATTTTAAGACCAGCTTCCCTCAGGGAGAATGTTTTTGACATCCTTGAGCTACTGAGGCAGGAGAATATGACTATTTCTCTCATGCAACATCATATATCATATCTATGGTGGATAGATAGTGGATACAAAGGGGTTGAAAGTTTTGCATCTAAATATTCGAAGCATAATAAAGAATTTAAATGAAACCTACATATTATTTAAAGATTTCAATATACTGTGCCTTTCAGGAACTTGGCTGAACTCTAATGTACCAAATCAGATTATTTCAGTCGCTGATCACGAAATAATCCGCATAAATAGAGATAGGTCTATTGCAAAAAACAGGAGGTGGCCTATTAATCTATGTAAAAAAGAAATATCTTCCTTTTGTAAAAATAATAGAGAATAATACAAAAATTACATAACATTTGGAACAATTATGTATAACCACTGATAATTTAAAAATGCAAAAATCAACCATAGGTTTAATATACAGGCCCCTGTCAAGCAATATAAATATCTCTCTAGCAGGTGATCTAAATATTGATCACTTGAAAAGAAATAGTTCTTCCTATCAAAAATTGAAAGATGTTGAACATAACTTTCAACCTAATCAAATAATACAAAATCCTACGAGGGTAACTACCAAGAGTAGTACATTAATAGATATTATGTTAACAAACATTCAACAGATTCTTGAATCGGGTGTTATCGGATCATTATCCAATCTATATAATTAGGTAAATAAAACACTTGAAAATACAGGCTATGTATATAAACTGTTGGAAATTATGATATACAAGAATTTCAATAAAGATTATCAGAAATGTCTTTATGGAAAGAGTTTTGGAAACTGAAAGATGTGAATAAACTCTGGGATATTATGTATAATGCAATCATTGAAGTTTCAAATGAAATGTGTCCTTTTAAAATGGTGTGATTCAAGAGTACTCATGAATCATGGATAACTGGAGAGATAGTTGAAATGATTCAAGAAAAACATAGACAACATAGACTAGCTTTACAAACCGGAGATTTTTGAAAGGTTTAAGGAGGAAAAGAAAAGGGTTTTTAACATTCTAAGAACAGCAAAGGAAGAATATATACTGTCTCAGATTGAAGAAAATGAATCCAATCTAAGAAAATTTTGGAGATTAATGAAAAGTATCACTGGGTTGGGGAAGAATGCAGTAAATGGGAATTTGAATAAAATCTTAGATTTTAATGGACTTTTATTAAAAGGTGATGCGCTATGTGAATATATGAATCAGAATTCTACAGACACGGGTGCTGAACTTGCATCTAAATTTGATAAGAAATGGGTAAAACTCTCTTTTCCTAATATTACATAAAATTTAGGATTTAAGGAGACATCAATGGATAATATATATAATGTTGTATCTGATATTAATATTTATAAGAGCTCAGCTATACCAGAGCTTACTTTGGGAATATTGAAAGATGCCTTCTAGGTTCATTACAGACAATTACATTACTTATCTAATGTATGTATTAGTGAACGAACATTTCCTATAGCATGGGTGTTGGACAAATAAAGCCGATCTCAAAAGAAGGTGATAAATTACATGCAAAAAACTGGCGCCCAATTACATAAATATTATTGCCGGGAAAGTTGTTGGAGCATTGTGTACATAGTCAAATATATAATTACATGGAATACAAAAATCTTTTGAATAAATACCAGTATGGATTTCGGAAACAGGAGAGTACTAGCTTTGCAATTTTTGATCTATTGAAGGAACTATATTAAGCTCGGATAGCAATCATTATATGAGCTGCATATTTATTGACTATCAAAAAGCTTTTGAAACTTTAGACCATGAAATATTTATTAATAAGTTAAAATTATATGGATTATATAGCATTGAAATTTGTAAATTCATACCTAGACTCACATACTCAATATACTTTTATTAATGGTTTTAAATCCAATAGAGCAAAATTAAGATGTGGCATCCCACAAGATTCAATCCTTGGTCCACTGGTATTTATAATCTATGTAAATGATTTATTTGACCATTTGAATAATAGTTTGAAAATTTGCATGTATGCGGACAATACAATGGTTTAACGTCTGGCCTATGTAAATATGATGTAGTGAATAATTCACAGGAATGTCAAGATAAGGTTATACAGTGGTGTACAATTAACAAATTGACTGTAAATATAAAGAAGACCAAACATATGTGGGTATCAAGAAAGAGGAATAATGACATAATGCCTATAAATTTGCATATAAATGGAGATCAGTTGTCTAATGTGGAGACATATAATTGTCTGGGTTACCTGTTGCAAAATACTTTAATTCTGATAATTATATCAATCTGATATACAAAAAGGCCAGTCACAAATTGGACATACTGAAATTAATGAGGCGGCATATACAGAAAAATGTGCAAAGAATGTATATAAGACCACATACATTCCTGGTTCAAAGAAACAAGTTGAGAATTTAAATAGATTACAAAATAGAGGTTTAAGATTAATTGAATATGAGTTTAGATCAGAAGATCGTAAATCTGTTGGTGTATTAGAAAATTTATAATTATGGTATTGAACATTTACAAGTGTGTCGAATCGAACATTTGTTGTCTATTATGTATGTACAGTAATGTTGATACATATTTAGATTTACAAAAACCAAAAATAGATTTTCCATCATGGCCATAAAAAAATGGGAAAATCACCTCTACGATTTTGTACAATTTTTTTGGTCGCCCCCAATATGTAAAATAATAGGTCTAGAACAAAGGAGATGTATCCAATTATTAGGATTGATTTTTATTCACAGTAAAAATGAAGCTTGTCTAAAAAAAACAATGCGTATTACAAGGTCACATGAAAAAATTGTTTTTAAAACTGAGAAGTTCATCAGAGTATCAAAAGAGCCCATTTGATGTGGGTACTTTGGTATAGAATGAGCTGTCTGTAGAAACTCAAAAGAGTACTCATGTAAATTCATTAAAGGATATCTTGAGAAGAAATAATCAAATGTACAAATAATTCCTGCGATATTAACTGTTGTAATATTCTATGCATACTTAGTAGCATGATCTAAGGTGCATGCTGGGTAATATGTTGACAAGTCACAAGGCTAAAGTATAGGAAATTGCATTAATCATGGCATTATATGCAATTTAATTTAATAGAAAATCAAAATTCAATAATTTTCAGTTTGTATCTACATAAATCTAACATTTTCTAAGTTGGTTCGAAATAATATTCATTACAGATTGATAAAGAGCAAATATTTCAATTTTTCCTATAGTTTTTCCAGTGGGTTTGTCGACAACATCTGTGGAAATTAGCCTGCAAGAGCAGAAAATACTATAAACCAGCTATCTGTGGTAGGGCAAATTGCCTCTGGAAGATCAGGGAAACCTGAAGAAGTCATTGATAAATATATATATATATAAAAAGATGATGAAAGTAACTATGGAACAGCATTTACAACATTTTTATTGCATTTCGATTCATGGTTCAATAAACATATTTCACTATGTTTCTATGTAAAGCCCCATACCCACTAGGCAACTTTGATCAAGTTTGGCCAACTTCACCAGAAGAGTCAGCCGATTTTAACATTGACTCATATCAAACATGTATTTTTCAATATAACATACTGACTGGTGGTCTGAATGGGTGTTAAAATCGGCCAATTCTATTATCATAACCGGCCTATCTTAGCACTGATCAGTTGGCCAACTAGTCAAATTCACCTAGTAGGTATGGGGCTTCAGTTAGCCCCAGAATTTGAATGATAGTTTTCCTGTGCATTGAATTGTCTGTGTGGGCATAGACTATTTTTCTTCGGTCTTTACATTCCGTGAACAACAATCGATTCAATGAAACAGACAAATATAACATTTGTATTGTAATTAAAAATCACATCAGACATTCAGATTTACCTTAGGAACCCTACAGTTCAATCAATGAAGAAATCCAGAACAATCTTAAATCATTTATACTATTTCAGCCAAATATTATAATATTATTTTAACATTCCTCTTATCGAATAACTTATCATCTAAGAAAAGCTGAACAACTGGTTAAAGTGAAAAACAATGGTAATAAACCAAATTGAAACTGCATGGATCCACAAGTTGATACAAAACTGATATATTGCATAGTTTCAACTAACACCCCTTTTTTAGCATGTGAAGAATAAGTTTGATCTTAATTTTTGAAGTGTGGAATTGAAGTGTGGAATTGTAGGAAACACTTTATTTAAGCAGCGATAGCCTGCCATTCTGGTATCTTCTATCTTCTGAATATGTGACAACACACAAGATATGATATACTAATTTGATCTAAATGGCTTAACAAGTCAATGATACATCTCCTCCTTTAAATCAGTTCTTGTGTGGATTATGATTATAATCACAAAAACAATCTATCCTATAATGAAAAGGTTGAGATGGAAGGTTCATATCATAAAGGGTGCCTGAAAATGCACTAATTTTTAACTACCATCAAAATATGAAAAAGTGATGTTCACATTGCAAAAACTAATTAAATCAAGTATTCTTATGCTTTTCAGCATGCAGGGATTTCCCTAGAAAAAAATATTGAGTATCAAATTCCCCATTGGGCTCATCCATAAGGGGCTATCTATGACAAATTGTGGGCTTTTTTTAATGCATATTATCTAGTTTCTGTGGATTTTAATGCAGGAATGGCCTCCTCCAGGATCACCTAATGTGGGAATTAAAACCATAATGCAGGAATCCCACATCCCGCAGGCCTAGGGAGATCCCTGGCATGTGATTAGGTTTGTGTTTGTACAATGTTTCTATTTCTAATGAAATAGAGAACCATTTATGGTTGTTATTCATCAATCACTGATATGTGATGAATAGCCTTTCATCTTGTTTTCTGTTCAAATAATACGAAATAAGTATATACATAAATATCTTTTGTGGCCTGTTATCCAATTCCTTGGTATAGTGATAAATGTAGAAAATGTCTTAAACTTTCAAAAATAAAGAAATCTCTTGAATATTCAAAGGAAAAGCCAAGCTAAGGGTTTCCAAATATGATAAAGTTCACAGACTAAAACTCAAATCTGTAAAAGATGCAAGAGGTAAGAATGTAATTTGAATTACCTATACTTTCATAATTTCATATCCCAAGCAGAATAAACATAACATCAAAACTAAAATTAAACAAGGACATCTTCCCATCCTGTGTTATATTTCAGATTTTTTTTCTTTTTGATTTTTGCCAGTTGAAATAAATCCTAAATATGTTGACTGTCATACAATGCACCAAAACAATTATCATGACCTTCTTATCAATATACTTTTATTTCTACTCAGTGTATTACATCCATAATCATGTACGTCTTATTTAAAAAAACAAAGCACACTGCAAGAAATAAGCTTGAAGTCTTTATTGTAGTTGGAGATGTACATAGATGACAGTATGTATATGTAACAATTATCACAGATTGCTTTTCTTGTGAGATCAAAATAGTTGTGGCCCAATAAAGGATGAGCAGAGACCCTTTATGTATGTTTATACATATAATGTCTACTAGGATGAGGGGTTCTTTCAATGTCAATATCATAACCTCCAGTCACTGTGGCCTATTCTCTAGGCAACCAGTTTGCAGTCATGTAGCCATGGTCATGGTTCTTGCTAGGCTGCCTGATTTTAGCCACTCCTGCTGCTCCACAACGCTACTTCTACTTTCTCCTGGCCAATCACAGTCCTTGTCTCATAGATCCAGCTGTGAAACAACTGCTAATGAGGGCAGACTGTTGGGAGAATTCTAGATGTAGTAGCTTAATGGAGGCGGAGGAGGGCCATTGTGGAGAGAAGGACTGCCACAGAAGCCTGGACGTTGGCTGAAAAATCAAAATGAAGATGGCTTAAGAATAAAACAAATCACAGAACATTATGAAAATGTAAAGTACGTATATTTTTTGCAGACTTTCAAAGGATCACTTTCATTGTATCTTATGTTGTAATGTTAGCCAATACTAATGTAATGGTCTAGACTGCTAATTCATCAGCATGACACAGCATTATATAAATCGTAAATAATAATTTGGAGTCTAGATGACATGTTCAAATCATACTGACAAGTGATAGACATTTCAATGCAACTCAAGATGAGACATAGAGGTAATAAAGCCTCTAAAGGAACATGCTACTTGGACATTTTTTCAAATTCAATAGGAAATTTGGACCCCCACCCATCCCAAGTCTAGAACCCAACCATAGTCTAAATCTTACTACTTACTTGCACTGCTGCCAGTTATTTTGACTGTGGCTCCGGCACCTGTGAGGGCAGCCAGCTGAGATGGGGTAAGGACCGATTGTTGGCCTGCTGTCACCGCATTAGCCTGAGAGCTGGAGAAGGTGGAGAGCTGTGACTCTGAAAATGACTATAAAAAACAAAAAAGTATTGTTTAGAAAAGTGTTTGATTATTTGGTGAAATCTTTATATATTGATAGTGATATATTAGTTGCAATGTATGCAATACTCTGGTAGAGTCATGTTGTTAATATTTTAGGGGTTTCATCAAATAAAGATGCTCCATTTTATTTATCTATAATTGTTCTTGATATTATTCTTACTGCAAAGGTAGCAGCGGGAATCTGGGCCATGCTGGTAGTTGATATGGCTGAAATCTGAGATGTAGTCAGGGCAGCAATCTCGGAGCCTGTCAGGCCACCTGGAAGGAAAGCAGTAGGAATTACACATGGTTTCCATTTATACAATTATTTCTAGTCTTCATATGGAAATTATTTCAACATGAAAGTGTTGGTACATCAATGTTTTATGGTCAAAATAGAATCAATCGATTTCCAAGAGCCTCATAAACAGTGCACTTCTAGTGATAGAAGAGAAACAGCCTGTGCATCAGGCATTACTTGTGAGGAAACACCTTTGTTCATGAAGTCACCAGATATGTTTGATTTCATTTATTATTCCGTTTTCCTTTTTAAAAACAAATCCATGAATCATGGTAAGTATCAAACTGGATGACTTCATACCGATGACTGTTCCGACTGTGCTAATGGTGGTGGAGTCCCATGTGCTGGTGGCTCCATAGGCAGCCTTGGCCTTGTCAGCATAAGCTGTCAACTGAGAGGAGTCACATGACGTCAACTGACCAATGGCTGAGGCAGCTGTCCTGGATTGGTAGAGGAGAGAAACAACATGTTGGATGAAAGATGAAATGAAGTGCCCTTGGTGAATATAGCTCTTATTAGTGAGTTCTTGAAGAGATAGGGCAGCAGGAACTGGAAAGCTAGTTCCAATAACGTTTTCTCACTCATATAGAATATGTTGGCAAGGTGATGAAATGGTTTTTCAGTGTTACTGTTCTTTAAAATACTACTTTCTTATGGGGTTGTTTATTGCTTTCTGTGTCAGGATAGGGCTGTATTTGTTTTGCACCATAAAAAACAATTATACTTACATTTTCAAACAAAGTGTGTACCCATTATACCTTTATATCGACAATGGCATCTAAAGATGGGAGGATAAAAATGGTCGTAATGCTGGACACAAGTGAAAAATGGTCTATCTGGCCGATCTTGTATTGTATATTGTACAATGTATTTTCAGGATAAATAAAAGATTTAAAAAAGAATGTTTATTTTATTGATATTTTCACATACTTGTAGTTGGCGGTGGAGAAGTCGTTGATGTTGGCTGATGATGCACCACAGGCAAAGGATCCAACAGACAGGAGCTCATCACCGGTGACGGAGGAGGCAGTGTTGGACTTGGCTGTGGTCAGGAACTGACCAAATCCTGCTTGCAGCTGTTCATTGGAAATAATGACAGGAATGACAATGTCAGATTTGAGTCACGAAGAAACCATTTCAATTCTCCCCACTGCTTATTTATTGACATTCACCTGCAGACTACCCTAAATCTAGGGGCATGCTGGGAAATATATAGACAAGTGATGGAGCTTAAGTATATGAATTTCAAAGGTGCTTTATGGAATATTTTTCATTCAATGATTTTTCTTACATTTCTAACCCCCTTCAACAATTTTCCCAGTGCTACCTGAAACCTACCAGAAACAGTCCCTTTCTTGTACCTTATTTTAGTTATTTTTTTTCGCTTTAAGTTTTGCATTGTTAGCATTTTTATGCATTTCTGACACTGTCAATAATTATGAAAATATCTATAAGATTTGGATACCAAAACAGTATCTATATCTGATAAATTGATATTACATGTGTGTATGAGTAAACACGTTTGTCATGGAAAAAGTGGCACTAATACTAGATAAACAAAAATGTAGTGCGAAGCAGTGAGTGGACACTGTTTCTACCACATACCTGGGCAGAGGAGAAAGACGTGGAGGTGCCGGCAGTAGAGAGGACACCAGCAGAGGACAAGGTGAGGCTTCCCACTTCGGATGAAGACAATCCAGCAAGGATGGTTCCAACCAACTGAACATCAGAGGATCCCCAGCTTGATACAGTGTTGCCATAGGCCTGCCAAGAAAAAAAGTGCAACCTCCAATATACAACATGCATTATTTTTGTGTTTCTTTTCACGTCAAGAACTGCTGCCTGTTTCATATGAACCTCAAAGGCTACAGAGGTTTTGAGTAGTACTTACAGGTTTAATAATCTCAGTTTACAACAAATGACAACAAATCAAAACAAATCAAATCTTACACTTTATATATGCATTATTTTTCATACCTCATGATAGCTCTTTAGGTTTCCAAATAATTGTCCTAATAGATATTTGCTAATAAAATATAATAATCTGTTAATTTCTGTGTAATTCTTCATGGGACAAAATACTGATGGCAGGAGGGACTTACACTTTTAGCCTCAGCACTGAGGGTGATGAGTTGAGCAGAGCTCCAGTCAGCGATGGCACCAAGGGTCTCCACACAATCGGTGAATTCAGAAGTGGTGAGAGTGGCGAGCTGATCAGTGGTAAGTGTGACAGCATTGCTTCCAAGGATGCTGATGTCCGAGCAGGTGATGGTCACTGCAATTTATACGCCTCTTATGAATAAAATTCAACTGGGAAAACTCAATCCAGGGAATGTGCGTTCACTGTCTCTTTCAAGGCATTCACACATTGAGTTGATGTATACAAGATTGACAATGAGAAGATGGGTCCCTATAACAGCTTCAAGGCTGAAAAAAGGACACAAACAATTTATGTGTATTTTTACACTTGAATCATTGTGATGCTCTTCCACAGCAATAGATAAGGTTCATGATTTGTAAGGTCAAGTAATGTTTTAAACTATTTTCTTTTTCAAATCCAAACTGTATCGTAACATGTGCACTGATTTTCCAACAAGTATAAGAAATATATTTTATAAGGAACACATGAATGCAATTGGAAATTCTTTTGATAAGAACGAATATGAAAAATTTTAGAGGTATTTTAATTAAAATCATAAAATCATACAAACAGGTATAACTGTCAAACAAACTCAGGGGTTGATCAGTTACTAAGATGGCACGTACGAATTAAGTTATTGAAACCTTACCAAATCAGAACACTATTATCACATTATTTTTTGGTGAGGTTAGACAATCTGATAAGAACATTCAGTTTAAGTTGAAGAATGTGACCAGAACATTATAATAGTGCAATGTCACAGCAGTACATTGGAGCAATGTTATTGGGAGCCATCAAAACAACATAATAAGAACATTGAGCGCTGCAACGTTATAATAACGTCACATGCTTGTCTGGGATGTGAACTCTCTTACCAGTGTTCCTCCTGCGCCTGCTGCTGCTGCTGCTGTTTGACTGGCTCTCCAGGTAACCTGTGAAGCTACTCTGGATGAAAGCATCCTTGTTGGCCTTCATGGCTGACTTGTCTGCATCAGATACCTCATCTTTGAATCCTGACTCATCGCGCTTCCTGTCACGCTGCCCGCGGGATTCCATCATAGTAGCGGCATCAGCCAAGGCCTCCCCAAGAAGAGACTTAAAGAGATAGTGGGCATTTATTAGTGAAAGATATATCAGTAGTCAACTTCATAGAGTGATCAAGTATAGTCAATGTAGTTTTACTATTCAAATATAGGCCACATCTTATGGATATCTTTTATTAATGGCAACTTTTACATTGAAAATATTTGTCAAATTTGGAAATGATTTCACTTGTACTGCTGAAAGGGAATCATCATAAATGCATCTACGGAGATTTGGTCAATATAGGGGCGTGGGGTCGTGTAGGGGCTAGCAGGGACAGCTTGTATATCGGTGGATCAGGTTGAATCCTTGGGCTTGAGGTAATTTACTCATTATTATTCATATCATGTTAGGGTCACATGACTAAATGATTATGTTGTCATACTTAAGTTTAGGCATGGGATATCCTCTCTCTAACAACTACAAATACTTACCAAATTTATCATAAAATGTATTAATTCCCTAAACAATAATTAAAAGACATATCAAATAGGTATATTTCTACTTCATAGAGTTTACGGTAAAACCTTTGTTAGCACTCCCCCTCCCCCTAGTGGCCAACTGGCATAATAGACCTGTCCACTTTAGGATGTATTGCTGGCATGATACAGAGGTCGGACATAATTGCACTTTTTGCAAAGTCAGCTACTGAAGTCAGCAATCTGAATGAATGAGTTAGTACTTGTGTTTTCTAAGTCAATAAGGGGTTGATAAATGAGCACGAATTATTATTTTCTCTCAATTAGGTAATTACCTCCATTTAAGGTGAACCAAAATAAGGGATGTTTTTGTGATTCTAGGGTTGGACATTGTGGGCAAAGCTGAAGGGCTTTAACACTGTTCCCTTTGGGAAAATGCCATTTTTGTTTTCCAGTCCTACAGCTACATATTTAACATCATATTGAAAGTAAAAGCTTATAAAGTTTAGTTTTGGGTAATACTACTAGGAAAATTACTGTGAATCAAGTATGATGAGCATTTTTCTATAAATGTTGATGTCATAGAAATAAGGGGTGGGCTAGCTGGCAAAGTGGACAGGTCTATTATACTGGTCTATTGCATAAAAACAGTTTCCTTGGTAAAAGTGTAGGGAAAGAGTGTCTGCCTTCTCATAAATTTAACCATCCAGCAGCAAGGGTCAAATAACCCTGTGTTCCAGAAACACAGAATGTGGTGTTCCAAACAGATCAACAAACAGAATCAATATAAGACAAACAGAATCAATATAAGACAAACAGTTTATATACCTGGTTGGCAGCGGCAAGACGGCCTCCCTCCAAACCTCCAAGAAGACCAGCACTGCCAATGATGTTGTCTGAGCTGTCCAGGAATGATCTGAAGGCAGAGAGGTCGAATTCATATGAAACTATGTTCTATAGACATTCATTAAAGAATCTTGTTGGGAATGGAAATGAAGGAAATGACTTCTAATGATAGATTAAGTATAGAAAGTATCCAAAAGATGTGTTTATCTAATATAATTCATAAAACGAATAGTAATGCGTTGCTCACACCCAGGGGGGATAACTATCTACTAGATCAGGATGTTCAGGTCACTTACGCATCATTGTTGATGAGGCGATCCATGGCAGCCTGCATGGAAGCCCTGTCACGGATGTTATTGCTCATGGTATCTAGGTTACCAGACAGGGCACTAGCATTAACCTTGTTAATGTCGCTAGCTTCCAAACCACGGGTGAGGTTACCCAAATCCCGAATATCATTGTCATCATATGTAGAGGCAGAGCTACGATCCTCAACAGCACTGTTAGAGTCCCGGAGCTAAGGGATAGAATGTTTCAAACATGTTGGCCATAAGTTCAGAAGAAAAATCTAATTAGATTGAAATAGCAAATATGATGGAAGATTGCCTAATTGATATAACTATCACAGAGCGTGTTTGATAGGATTATAATGGTTTTTTATATACAGGAAAAAGAGAGACAAATCTATACAATTCATATTAGGTTCATCATACGATAACTTTCTAACTTTCCTTGTTTCCACTAATATTTCAAGTTTCTTGGTTGTTTTGATGGGCCAGGAATGAGTTTAAAATGCTTTAATTCTAGAGTGGTACACAGTCACTTTTCTAATTTGACACACGACATGGATGGTTAAAACCCACACTCCCCTTTTTAAAGGCCCCTTATGAGATCATTCAATATTGTAAATCATTTGAATGTCAACAGATTACTCACAACATTCTTCATGGCAAAGCCCTTCAAGCGAATAAGCTCATTTTTGGGGACAGTATCCATGTTAGCTTCTCCCATCTTGCGGGCGATATCTGGCTTCACTGTAGAGTTGAACTTGCCCAGGTCAGAATCACTGTAATAGAGAAAGGCTGTATTCCATTAATCTATTCTATTGTTATAGGGAATAAGTGCTAATCATACACATATTATATACAATTAGAAAAGGTTTTAAGTTACCTCTCAAACGGCATGCAACATGCATGGTTTCCTTTCATATTTCAGATAAAAACTTAGAAATTGATAAATTCGCAAAAGCCAAAATCGCTTAGTGGAATACTGGCTTTACAAACATGTGATGAACAAAGAACCATCTACACATCCTTGAATTATAGTGTTATACTATTTTGTCTCACAATAATGATGATAAAATGACAGAAATCCCTTTTATTTAATGTGCAGTTGAAGAGTTAATATAATTCAAAATTAATGTGCAATGCTCCAATGATGGAAGGATAATGCATCCTCTAGATTCACTCTAAATGCCTTCTTAAAGTACCCTCTCTTACTCCACGAAAGAGATTCAAGATTAATAGAAGTGTTACATAAAGTTTACAGTCACAATTTTAACAATCATTGAATAAAAACTGAAATAGTGATTAATAATTGAGGTAGGAAAATAACTGATTAAAACATATAGTACTACTGACTACAGTATATTAAGCTGATTTCTTAGGGTCCATGTTAAAGATATGTCTCAGTCACATATGATAGTAGATACACCTCCCTGCGTTAGTAATGTCAAAAACATGAACTCACTTGAAGTGTTTCAAGAATGGACCGACTTGTTCAATAACGGTTGAGTCGTGTGTCTGTACCTCTGTGTCATTGTCCATTTTCAGGTGGACCCGAACACGTTTGGCCATGGCTTGTGTCTAGGGGAGACAAGAAAATCAATATCAGATTCTGTAACACAATGATATACTCTAGCCTCAACTAAGAGTGCAAAAAAAAAAAGATGCAGGCAGTGAAGAGAGATAAGTTTTGAGGTAGGCTGTGTATTCTATCCAGGTGCAGTATGACCATGGTCTTAGAATTACCACCTTTTAGTAATAAACTAACCTTTGATTGAGCAAGGTTAGGCCTACATGACACTTGGCCACATTAAAACTGTATTACACAAAGACAAGCAAAATTACAAATGAGGACATCTAGAATAACATGAAGAAAACAAAAAGAATGTTTAAAGCAAGATCGTTCCCTTAGAATAAGGCCTAACAATTTTTCCTATGTATACTTGATTCTATTAGTATCAATTATAAATCCTAAAATGTAAGATAGTAAATACATGCCTGGCCTCCATCCATGTCAGATTCAAAGTTGGCAAATTCAGAAATGATGGAGGCTAGATCTCCGTTGTCAGGAAGGTTCTCAATGTCCTCAGGGTCCATGCCCAGAGCAGCCACAGGGCCCCAGTTCTTGATGCAGGTGAGGGTGTAGTTGGTGTTGGAAGAGTTGACTGGACCAAAACGCTCCTTTATCTTGCCAAACATCTTCTTGGCCTAGTTAGAAAGAGTTGAACCTCATTGTGTTAATGGGTAGATACCCTTAGCAAAAAAACAGATACCTGGTTTGTTGTAATGTTAAGCATAATAGCCTTTGTGGATTCCTCATAAAAGGTATTATATCATGCACATTATGTTTTCATGGCTTGACATTAATTGGCAACTCTGTGCTTGTTTTTAAAGGTGTGAGAATACCAAAAAAAGGCATGATTGGGGAAAATGACAAGGAATATTTAACTGTGTCATTCATTTTGGTTATCATGCTTACATGGAAAACCCATTGTGTTCTTATCGCCTTAATGAATGGCTAATTCTAATTAAAGGGTTTTTAAACTTTGGTAATTTCATATAATCAGATATTTATTGGACAAACAAATTAAGCAAATAATTGAAGAGAACTATATTTCTTAGAAAAGACATCCTTTGTAATATCCCTCTTAATGGACTGTTTGGAAGAATTATCCTGTGTAGATAAACTAACTTAAACAATCAAAGTGAAATAGATGCCAATCACAGAAACCTGTGTGCTTGTCTTTTTTTGCTTTCAGAACATCATCTGACGATATCATTGGTCATGTTGTGAATTTTGCACTTCTCTGACTAGTTACAACATGGCAATCCAAGGATTTTACAGACAATACTGCTCTGTTAACCTTAATGATTATCTCAAAATCAGAAGCTGTCTCATTTTGATTATAGTGATTGTACCTTGTTAGTACTTACTGTTCGATAGCCTAGGCTAAAGGAAGGAGCAGTGCTCTGAATATCATTACAGATTGGTTGCACTTTGTTTACACTTACCATTGGTTTATCTGAGCCAAGGAGGGAGCAGTGCTCTCTGAGCATCATTACAGGGGATGGTTGCACATTCTTATCAATTACTTTTGGCTTATAGGGGTAAAGGAGAGAGCAGTGCTCTGAGCATCATTACAGGGGTTGAATGCACCTTGTTGGTACTTACGGTTGGTTTGTCGGGGCTAAAGGAAGGAGCAGTGCTGTCTGAACAGTTGAGGCCCAGGTCATCAATAGAGACAGTGTCCACATCATCAGGAGACATACACTTGGACATGAGCTTTCCCATCTTCTTGATTTTATCAGTCCCAGCAGACTTGACCTGACATAAGGAAGACAATAATTGTGAAAGCCATATTGAAAAATAAAATGTCTTTTTTCTTATCAAATCTATTGCAGAACCTCTAGAATCATTAAATAAAATCAATGCTGATTGTTTTCCTTTCAGCTGGGTTATCATATACAGATATCATAATATAGAGCACATTTGTCAGCCTGTCGATAATCTAGCACAATAAGTATACATGGGGTCTTCAGAAATCTCATAAAAAGTTAAGTAAATTCAACAATTTACTGACCTTATTAACAATAGCACGGCACTGGCTGGGGTCGAAGTCCTTATCGACTATATCTTCAATGGAGTCCGCAATGGCAGAAGCAGGGATGTTGTCAAAATCAGACGCATTAAGTCCAGTAATAAGGTGACCAAGTTCCTTTACCTTGGTGGAGTCGTAGGATGATGGCTGAAAGGTTTAAAGCATCCTTGTTAGGTTATCAAGAGTATTCATGTAAATTCATCACCCAGACAACCAATGAGCAGTATATATTAGAGGAGGTGTGTAACAGGTTGTATACAAGACAAAAAATATAAAGATATATAATGATGAAATATGAAAGAATCTTTGGAGTCATCCTCAGGTGCTTGTACAAGAGGTTCTTACGATCCTCAGGGCCATATAGGGATGTAGATACTTTTGATATTTTTGGAGACAGGAGTGTACTTAGGATTTCATGGTGCACATTGCACAATACAATGATATTGAATACTACAAAACTGCTTGAAAAGATAACTCTTACAAACGGCAGTTCCCTTTAACTGTATAGAGTTTCTTTTCTCCTTGCAACAAAAAGACTGCAAGTTATTTCAGAGCTTTTCACAAATGAACAATTGTAATTTGTTAAAGATGTAAATAGGACTCACATCTCCCCTAATCTTGGACATAAGCTCGCGGGCCTCAGCGCGTGGGAAGGAAATGTTGGACAGTGTCGCAAGAGATCCACTGACGGCATTAGGTGGAAGATTGCTGAGGTAGTCACGGCCCATTCCTTTCATGAGTTTGTTCATCTTATCAATCTTGGTGCTGTCAATTGCAGTTGGGTCCCTAAAGGCAGACATGGACTTCAAACGCTTACCAAGTTGGGCAGCCTGTATATAATAAAAGCAAAAAGAACAGTGTCAGAATAAAATTGAAAAGCAAGCTATTGCAGAAGGGAAATGATACTTGTAATAGTGCCCTTGTTACTTTGAATTGTTCCTGCCCTCAGTAAGAGATTCAAAATTAAAATATTGTCAGCTTAGTAAAATAAAGGTAGTATACATAATAATTATTATGAACTATCAGATTTTATGCAGCTTACTACAATAATACTGACTTTATGCTTCATGTTCAAGCAACTTTTTTATTATCAATAGATATATTTATATTTCAAGATTTAAGGTTTTCAAAGTAGCATGTACGAATAAAGAGAGAAAAACTGCTCCAAATTAATTGTTCAAAGTGTTATGGTTTTCAAAGTTAGAAGAGCTCAAAGTATTATGGACCAGCCGTATATTCTCTAATTTTCCTAAATATATAAATCATATTGGCAAAGGACTGAGTATTAGGAGCTTTACCCCGCGCTTGTCGGTTTCCTGCGCCCCAAGGTCAGAGACAGAGTCCTCTAGTGCAGCATCGCTCAGCTTGCTAATAATGCCAGGGTTGTTACGGATGTACTGGCCAGCACTGAAACAGAATGGAAATCTTTGATACTCACACTCAAAAAAATAAATGATAACATTGTCATTAAATCATTGGTATTCTCAAGTTGGGGGAGGAATTTGGCCTGATCATTAACCAAAAAATAGTGACCATACAAGAAAACACATTAATATAACTAGGTGCCCCGCCTAGTTATATTAATGTGTTTTCTTGTATGGTCACTATTTATATTAATGTGTTTTCTTGTGTATGGAAGTAACACTAGACCCACAGTCTGAACACACAAAACCTATTTTCATTAGAATAGCAGAAAGCCCCACGTTACTCCTGAAGAGAATCTATATTCGAAAGCACAAACTAAAAATAACCTAATGGCAAAAAAGTAAAGACAAGTCTCATTAACATGAGAGTTGACCAGTCAGTCACACTCTCCAATCAGATTAGTAGCCAACACAGCTAGCCAATCAGATTTGCCATACCTTGGTTACATACACAGGAACCAGTCACATGACCCAGGCCAAAACTAAAGAGTGGCAAAATCAAAGACCCACTGGTTATTTGTGGTTGAGTAGCCCCCTGCCACATCCGCGATCCTTTCACATCTAAACATTATCATTAAATGTTCATCCAATGTCTCCTAGCTACATACTAGTAATTGTAACACATAAATTTGAAATAGTTTTGGGTGGGGCAGGAAGTCTACTGCAGGTTAAGCTTGTTACCCCAAACATAACTTTGTTTTAGGCACCGTCCATAAAGGACGTCATGCTATTTTTTACCCTTTTTTGACCACCCTCCCCCCTTGTCATGTTTTGTCATGCAATGCGACCCCTTTGCGCCACTCTAGAAATGAGTTCATGCCAAGTACACCCCCCTTACCATTACATAATTATAAAGTATAAACAGGGATAGACCTAACCAAGGGCCCAAAGCCCTTAAAAAAGCAGATCACGCTTCTAGATTTTCTTGCTTAGGAGCTTGATTGGCCCTTTAGAAAACTGCTGATCAGAATTTCAGTGTTTGAAATTACCTAAAATTTTCCTTTGAAATATTTGAAATTGAAATTTTTGAAAATGATTTCATGCACAGCATGACCTGCCTCCCCCTTCTCGTGTTTGATTATGGAAGCACCCCCCTTGCTGCATGGCGTCATTTATGGACAGCCCCTTAAAAGGATAATATTATGTAAGTAATATGCAAATATCTTACTTTTTAACATCATCAGCACTCCAGGCTCCAGGGTTATCTCTACCAAGTCCTTCAATGAGTTTCTTGCCAACAGCAGCCTTCTTCGAGGGATCTTCAAAGGATAAATCCTTAAAGCTGGAAGCTGCAGCCCTCATCTACAAACAAATTGAAGTCAACAGATCTAACTGCTTTGAACATTTTGAAACAAGTGATGAATGAAGGCATGAGAAGATGCAAAAATTTGGTATTGGGAGATTCTATATATATTTTTTAACAGAGGAAGTATGTTTCTTCATCACCCACATGGCCAATGATTGGTGTATATGAGGGTAGATGTCTAGATGTCTATTGACTATCCGTTTGCACTACTCCTTGCTCCTAGTATTTCATCACCCCCTGAATATTACTTTGGTGTTATCTAGAATAACCTTGGGCATCATCCTTTGTTGGCTGTATGACAATATGAGGATCTGACCTACTTCTAGCTTCACCTTTGTAATGTGACTATCCCTTATTGGTCCAGGGACGGATCCGGAGATTTTCAAATGGGGGTGCCATTGTGAAAATTTCTGCTGGGCCCACTAGGTTCAACAATTTTATATTAAAGATAGTGAAAGATAGCCCCCCCCCCTTCTGAATCCACCACATTGGTCATGTTTCCAGCCTTGAATGCCCCCCTCAGTTCTTACATTAGTAGAGTCTTATTGACCGTAAATGTTTTACCTGATCAGCAGGGATTGCTCCGAGAGTGTCCTTGTCCATTTCCCCAAGGAGAGACCCCATTTGTCTCAGGGTGGCGTTGTCCCATGCGGTGGGCTCACCATAGGCAGACTTCAGTTGGGTCTGCAGAGCACGTTTCTTGGACTTGTCCTTGAAAGCATCTTTGTTTGACTGGAGGTCTCCAGAAGTCACACTGCAAGAAAATAAAAATCATATAATTGGCATATCCTCACTGGTCAATGTGATTCAAAGGATTAAGGTTGATGCAAAAGCTAGGGAAGGGCTTAGTCAGTATTATGTTAAGGAGAAAAGAAGAAAATGGGGGGAGGGGGTTAGATGGCATAGCCCCTAATTTATGTATACTTTGTGCAATAAAATAATCTAGATAGATTAAAGGTAAAGTAGTAAATTGTTTGTCCGAAATACACCAAAATGTGGACTCACATTTGCTTCATAGTACCTAGTGCCTAGCTTTGCCAAATAAATCTTTTTCTTGAGATTAAGTTTTAACCAGCTGGAGAGTCAAAAGTGGACTCACAGTTGCTTCATGGTGTCGGTATTCATCTGACGAATATCATCGGCCTTGAGGGCATCAGGCATCTGTTTGATGACTGTGGACCAATCGTCTTTACCCCAGTTGGTGGGGGCTGAACTCTCCCTCATCTGCTGAACAGCCAGCATAGCTTGGGCCTTGTCAGGTTTGAACTGAAATGAACAAATGACAGTTTATGTGATTAGAGTATACTGTGTGTAGTCAGACCTGAATAAACTATCCTGTGCTAAATCATATTCAAGATTCAAGATTCAAGATTTTTTCAAGATTCAAGATTGTTTATTGACTAATGTATAAGTGTACATTTATGTCAAGGTGAAGTTGTCAGTCAGACAAAGATAACATACATACAATATTATATACATCACACACAAATGCACAGATTGCTTTTGTTGCTTTTTCTGTGAGATCACTAGTACACTTAGGATTAACATTTAAGATTTCACATACTTTCTCTTCAGCAGTCTGTACCTCAAAGTTGCCAACATAGTCACTGTACTTTACTATAAAGGACTCTCTCTTACATTTAATATCTGGCTGATTACATTGGGTGAGTATATAAAAGGCCGTCTTGACGTGTATCACAATGTTTGCAGAGGTCATTACTAGCTTTTTTCCCTCTAAAGCTCCGATATCTATAGTCTAGAGAGCAGTTGTAGTCTGTCCGTAGTCTAGTAAATATGGTGCGTATTTTGGGAGAGTATATCTCTTGTAAGTAACTGCACATACTGTATTCTTCTTTCAAACATATATTTGGTATCAGACATTTTCTTTGGTTTGTATCGTCGGAAAGGAAACCTTGAAAGTTTTGAATGTACATATCCTGGAGTCTTCTTTGTATGGATAGCTTAAGACTGTTTTTGCCCCATTCCTGTGGTGCCAACCATATGTTTCTGCACCCTATTTTCCACAAAAAGTATTCTATATTTTTCAGCCATTCATGATTCTCTCTCTTCATTGTTTGAAAGGCTAAGTTTAACAAGGGGTTTTTAGTTTCCTGTTCTAGCCTCAACCAGCATTAGTGTCAATAATATTTTCCGATGATGGATGGGATATCTCCCTAGTTCTCGTAGAGCTAGTCTCGTACTAGAAAATTTGGACAAGCCTAGAGCATGCATGCTTATCATAGAAAAAAGAGATTCTCAAGATGTGTTCCATCACATAGTCCTCATTTATGTATCTCGATACCATAGCAAGCATGATATATATGTATACAAATGATATAGATGTGACTTCAAAAGGGAAAAGTATGAATCGTGATTCCAAATCCTCTTTTACAAATGTTGTGGCTACACATGATTTAGTTAGAACATTAGCTCTATAAAAAAGAGAAACTGTCCCTATACGTACACTGGTGTCGTTTTTCATGGCGTCGAAGCAGTTGACACCTCCTTCCTTCAGGGTGTCCATGGTACTCTTGTCAGCACCCCCTGACATCACCCCCTGACACAAGACGATCTTCTCATCAATGCTCATTGAGGCCATGGATGCCTTGAAAGCATTACGCTAAATTGGACAGACGAGAAAGAGATATGAATCTATTAGTGTGAATATATTAATGTAGAAGCGATCAATATCAAGGGTTAGCATTCATTGGTCAATCAACCACAGCATGGAGGAATTAGGGTCAATTGGTAATGTCGGTTAAAGAGTATACAAGAATTACAAAAGTCATTTTCAGACAAGAATATTGATTTGATTTTTGAGTTTTGTTGAATATTTATTGTAAATATTGGTTAAAAATCAGGGGCTGTTCCCCCAAACCTCACTTTTTCCAATTTATTTTTCTAGTTTTTGAGCTTCTTATAAATAATTATTGTTCCATGAACAATGATAGTTTCCATTCACACTTTGTTGACTTGTTATAGAAAAATCATATGCATTACATCTTCACTCCTCAGCAGCTATTAAACAGAATGGCCTTAAATCCCTTTAATGTAGCAGTGAAAAGCTTAAACAAGTGTGTACCTTTTATACAATTTCTGTAAACCCTTAATCCTGATTGGACATATGTAATTTGGCCCTTTGTCAAACCTTTCAAGCAATTGAACAGTATTCTTTGCCAAATAATTGAAGGACTCTGCTTCAACATGATCTAACAACATTTGTTTTAACCCTAAAGTCTGGCAGTCAGGTCTAGATAGATGGTCATGCCAATATGCTAAAAAATGCTGGCCACCTTTTCAGAAAATCTTTCCTTGCTTTTCAGATTTTGCATTCACAAACAAAAGACGCCAGGTCTCCTCAATGATATTATCAATGGAGACATTTTATAAAGTAATCTTGTGACCTTCTTTCAATCTTATACACATTGTCTACGAACCAGCACAGTACCCGAGTCTGCCAACTTTGGGGCTTTTGCTGACTGTGTCATTTCACTTCAAAGGTTTACTATAGGAAACCCCTAAAAAGTTGTTTCAATTTTAATCCACCAGGGCAGCACTACCTTATTGAAAAAGATGTATTTCAATGCTTACGTCAAGGCTCTTGATATCCCTAATGTTGACACCGCTTGCAGACACTTTCAGTCCGCCGGGCAGGCTGGGGCCTTCCCTTATCGGCCCACGACCAGGCGGAACACCGGGCGGGCCAACACCGGGCGGGCCACCGCTGACCCCCATAGGGTTATCTGTTGTCATACCAGCTCCAAGGCCAACTGAAAATACATTTTAGAAAGAAACATTTAAGTTCTATGCAAAACTGTCCATGTCCAATTAGGTCTTTTGCTCTCCTCTAAATAGATGCAGTGAATCTTTAGGCCTTGCTGCATTTGAGATAGTATAGATTTATATAGTCATCATTTGTATATAAACATTATATCACATATGCTATTGACTTTGTGCAGACAATGTCACACCTCCGGCCCACAGTGGGCTGGCCGCCATGTTGGTGATCAATCTAAAATTATTATTTACCACTCTAAAACATTTAGAAGTTAAAAACGTTCAATTTCTTTTGCATTGATACATGGTTATGAGAATGACATAGTAATCACCATAATCTGGTCAAGTGACCATGTAAGTTTTTATTTACTTTTTCTTTTTTATAATCATTCAAAGCAAAACTTTCAGGACATGCCCTGGTCTTCTAAGTGTGCCAATCTATTTATATCAGAGGCACTGTTTAGCATTACTATGTATAAAATGTAATAATTTTGTTCAACTGCACAACATGTATAACTTATTCGATACAATTAGCAGACTTAAACTCAGTCTGAATGCATGACATACAAATCCAGGTTATAATCAGATTTAATGTCAATATTTTGTTTTGTTTATCCAATGTTCAATCCTAATCATTTACATTATATAGTTAAATAACTACTCTCGAACTATATATATGCTGGTTGTAAGTTATACTAATTTTTCAGTATAAACGTAAACCATGCAGTAGACAGTGTAGAAAGTATCTACACAGGATTCTTACCATCTCTGTGACCTGCCATCGTCACAACTACTTTAAAGGAAACCTTGCACATAATGTAAGGATGAATATTTTCCAATGAAGTTCATTGAGGTTGGCATTTGCACCAAGAAGTGATAAGGCTAGAAATATCTTAAGGATAACCTAAGTGTAAATAGGTTATCCGACTTCCAAATTTTGGTCTTCATTATGTATATTTTGGGAAAATCCCCATACTTGTGACTTCATACTGCGACCATTTGGGAATCTTCAGCTTTAAACAAAAGGGAATCCCTGTCTTTTAAAAATATATAGACGGGAAACTGAGCTTTAGCATGAAATATTCATATTAGGCTTCATATAGGCTATCATTAATCTATTTTCACTCATCTGTCTTAATTGAATAACATGGGATTCTCAAGTGTTTCTGATAGGAGATTTCCATCATTATGACGTAGCAAGGGGAGTGATGAGAAGCTGAGGATTAAGGGAATTTCCTAATTTAATTATCTACTTGACTAAGTGTCAAATATCTTTAAAAAATCTTTTTCATCTTAGAATACATAAATGAAGTGCATTACAAATGAATTCGCAATTTAAAAAACCTGCCTGCAAGGAACCTTTTAAACTTGATTTATAATATGCTGGAACAATTATCTTAGGATATTTGATAAAACATATTTTCATTTTGGGAAAGGCTTTTACATCTTAATTTGCAATATGTGGTTTTGCAGTAGCAGAAATATATCAGAATTGGCTTTAGCTGAATGACTAAAAAGTTCATAATATCATTCGAATTGACTTAATTTTCATTTAAATAATAGTATTGACAGAGATCATGGATAACATTTATCAGTTCTAGAATGCACGTTCTCATAATTAGAATAGCCTATGATCAATAAAACAATTCGATTAAGAGCCCTGGTTAATACAAACTATAATTATTATTTCAATCAAGTGCATTCTACTCAGAGAGTGAAGTGGGGTCTCAACGTGTCCATTCAAGTTAACAGTATATCGAGAGGAGAAATTGTACCGTGTTCACGGAAATACAGAATTTAGTAATATTTGTAATCTCGAGCCCCAAGATAAACTCTCATCATCTCATGACGTAGATGAAAAATCAATTATATAATTTAATAATGTCAATATGACGTTTTCGCACTGAAATGTTTTCTGACATTATCATTGGAATTATCTACTTATTTTAGTTGCATATGTATATATGCTAAACGTCTGCAGGAGTAAAGAAAGAAGCAAATCTAGAGCTAGGCCTTAAACTCAATAAGATTTGATTTTTTTAGAATGTGCTGTTCAGATATAGGTTTTAGTTATGATACATTTCTAAATACCAATGGAGTGAGTTCCAGGACTGGTGGGAAACTCTATTGAGAAGAGCATGTCAGATTTTACAATGTTAATGTTGTGTGTGACAGCAAAAGAAACTTACCAATGGCCATCAAGCAGATAGCGATCATCATGGTGGTTGTCGTCCCTCTCACAGTGTTCTTTGTCTGGACCTCGAAAGATGGTTGTTCGTCGGTGAGAGTTGGTGTGGTTCTGCCTCTGATGCCGGTCGCACTCCCTTATATATTACTGCCCGTGGGTTGTAATGCATAACATGCATGTGGCTTATTTGCATACAGTTGAGACTTGGTTAACAAGACCTTCAATTCTCCCAACCATGGATAGCCAATTCTTTGAGTATTGCCTCAGGAATCACATAATGTATGTAGACAAATCAATCAGAAGAAGTTAATTCATGTAAAAATAGAGATCCGTTTTTTCTAAATTTGTATCCATATATGAATTCAATATTATCAAAGTATTTTGAAAATTCATTCATTATAGATGGATGTATAACAATTATTTGTTTATCTTTTCTAGCTATTCCAGGGGTTTTGTTTACAAATTCAGTCTAATTTAGCCTACTTGTGCTTTAAATACTCTTAAGTCAGCTATCTGTGGTAAGGAGAGCTCAATATTTTGCCAACTAGGGGGTGTTTTGAGGATCAAATAAAAAAGCTATTCTTTTTAGAATAAATAACTTTTGAGGTTCAAATATGCATCTTGGTATATTGAAAAATGGAAGAAAATGTTCATGTTAGAAACAGAAAACAAATATGAGATCCTGAGGTAGCAGTACAATGTATTCCCCTTATATGATGAAGGTCCCTTGCATATATGATGTACCAACAGTTAATGACTGACATGTTCAACATGTGCATTCAATTACAAAAAAAGAGACAATTCTCTCAACTGCACATGAAGATTAATTAAGATAAATTTTATTGACAGGATAAGCTGTGGAAAACTTTTTATATCTTATCAGGAATCAGTGCACTATTATTTCTAGCTTTTGACCTGAAATTCAAGGAAAAGTCACAAAAGAAAGAAACAAGAATCCTTCATATTGCAATATATTGTTTGGCAAAATTGTTTGATTTGTACTATAAAGACAATTACAAGCATACAAAAGAAAAAAAACTCAATACAATTATATAAATCTTGATACATCAAGTAAATTGATAGCCCTTCTGGTTAAAAAATTATGCGAAAATTATTTCTTGAATAATGTACAAAAATGCCTAAAATATTAGGGAATTTGACCATACAACCATAAAATCACTCTGTACCCAAGTAAACTGTTAAAAGGATACTTCTGACAAGGGGGCAAAAATTGTTTGCACTTTTTTACGTCTTTCTAACCAAGTCTCTACTGTAGGCTGACCGGGAAGGCTAGTACGAGATGGTACCACAAGGTCCTGATGCCAGAATCAAGGCTTACCACCCCAGCATGCGTCCGTACGTGAATGCAAAACAATGCTACTCTTACAAAACTCACTTTGGCACTTGGAAATAGAGACCAGTCCCACTTCAAAACCTGAGCCCTTAAGCTGGCCACAATAAGCTTGGTCCCTTGGCCCTGGGGAACCCGGCACGGGCAGCAGGTTAGGTAACCAGTGCTTCTATTCAAATAATTATAGACTACTTATTGACCTTTAACTCGTTTAAATGGCTAAACTATTGTGGTTTGTTTAGAAAAAGTTATACTAAACAATATAGGTTTTACTGAACTATGCAAGCTTTGGGATTTACATAAACTCCAGGCCAGATAATCGTCGTTTTCATCATTTATTTCAGGAGTTTTTACCCTGGGTATGCTTCGGTCAATATTAGTCACCAGTTTCCACGATTGACCCAGCTTACAATAATACCTAGGAAGGCTGTGTATTTTCACTTAACTATATGAGAAAATGATTATTATTGTTAATGGTTACAAATAGGGGAATATTTCTGTCACCTGGAGGCAAATTATTCCATAGGTTGAACGTGAATAAGAAATACTGTTTTGATGTTTTGTATTTGAGGGCTGGGATTCATACGCTCTAGTAAGTCCCCGATATCCAGGGTAAGCTTGTTGGGGGTACATGGGGGGTCCTCATGTTGCATGTCGAATTTTAAAAATGTATATGTCCCATGCCGTTATATTTGAAATATTCATGCTGATTTTATGATACCTTAATGTCCCATGTTGAATTTAAGAAATGGCCCATGTCATGTTGTTTAATCTTTTTTCTTCCTGTCACTAAGCCTGATGTCGTATGTCGAATTTAAGAAATAGCCATATTGTCCTGTCAATTTTAGGGGTCTACATCCATCTTGTTGACCAGAGTATTTGTACATAATATTCAATAAGTGTAATTCCTTGGTATCATTCAACAAGGCTAGGTTTTCATTGCTAGACAATTTTGTATTCTTCTGCCTAAACTGTGCAAACTTTGTGATAACTTATTTTCAGAACCATTCCTGTTTTCGTTGCTATAACATTGGGCTTACGTGAATGTTCACAATATCAGGATTAAGACTGTATTAATGCTTTAACACTAATAAATACTTTATGTTAATACCCGAGTTATTGATACATCAGGGTTCAGTGATTTACATTTAAATTAACATTATTATCACTATTAAACGTGTATCTAACCGATCATGTATGATAAATGTGTACTATATCTAATGAAACCTATCTAATCAGCATGTTGTTGAAACACCACAGTGCTGTATAATATTGAAAAGAATAGTTTCCTATTCATCATAAATGGTTAAGTAAATTTTATGACAAATGGCAGAAAATTGGACCCTGTTTTATATTCCAGTGACTTGTAGAAAGGCATGGCTTATATGATGTTTTTTTGTCTAAGCCTCGCCCAACCCAGTACATAGACAATGTGGGACTATAGGCTTATGACCCAGACTATGTACCCGACATCAGAGTAACCAAGGAAACTGGTGAACTCATCATCCTACCTATTAGCCAATTTGTGTATTTTTCAGTATTGATAAAACGTCTATAAAATACATCTTGATCTTATGTCAAATTTTGTTCCTTGGTGAAGAGTATCAAAAGTTGGAAACGTCGGGATGATTGATAAATAACCACCGCACATCATTATTACCAACAGTGTGGTATTGGTGAATTATTTGACCTCCTATGCCTCATATCAAGTATTATGTCATAGAAAATCAAATATCTCGATGAAACTATTTTATAAGAATGGAAATAATTAGAACTCAAGATTTAAATGTATATATCCTGTTTGGTATTATAGTTAAAGAAACCCTAAGCTCAAATCCTGAACTTTGGTGATTACAACAACAAAGCCATACACTTAGTACAGACCTTGTGTAGTTATGGTCGCTTTTTGGTGATCACCACATAGTGATGATGGCAATGTACGTGTGAAATAAATTCAAAATCTTCAATTCTATGGGATGAGTATTGTTGATCATGATTGAATGACTTTGTTTTTTATATATCAAATCTAGCACAAATAATTGTTTCCGATGTTGCAGAATTGACAATGATATTGGTCATAAATTGATCACCAATAAATATAGGGGCCATCCTGTTTTGGACGATGTGATGTCATCTACACAACGTCTATAGGTCATTTTACCGAGGGATTAACTCTGCTTAATATTCGTACCCTGTGGCTTTTAGAAGTAGTTTACTTTTGACATTTGTATGGTCGTTCTCTCCAATGTACAGCATAATTTGGGGTAACGATTCGCTAGTCAACCTAGCAGAACAAGAGGGGATTAGGGTCCGGTGGCAGTGAAGATCAAAGTATATAGAAGAATACTTTTCAGACAAGAATATTGATTTTATTATTAGGTTTTGTCGAATATTTGTCGAATATTTGTCGCAAATATTGAATACAAATCCGGGGTTGTGCCCCTGAAACCCCCTTTTTCTTTTCTTTTTCTATTGTTTAAGTTTCATATAAATTGCTCCATTGACGTTGGTGGGCGACCGACCAAACTAACACAAACAGTACGAGATTATCCTCGACCAACACATTAACCACTTAGGGGATCCCCATAATGTTCACATACACTTTCCCAGATAGAAATGACTTGATGTACATAACTCATCTCTTAAAGTTAGTCTTAAAGTGAATTCAGATGAATGATGTAACTATCCGAAACATGTAAATTGACCAACTTTGAATGTCTATAATAAATTTCAAAGTCTACAACAAGCCGTCGTTGAGTAAGATGTTCTCCACAGTATTTTATTATCTCTTAAAGTTGAACGAAGGAAATAAGAAACAGAAGAAATAGAAGTAAATATATTATTTGCCAAAATAATAGGATTAACTAATACACCCAGAATAAGTAGTTTAACGAGCTGTGCACTCGTTGGAAAATAGTCAATAGGGTGATTTAAGAATGAATGATACCCTATGTTGGGTTTGATTTAAGAATGAATGGTACCGCCTGTAAATAAGATACAAAATAGAGTCAATCGCTAAATGCTTTTTGTCTCAATGGAGAAATGAATGGAAACAATGAATGCGTTGTTAGTGGGTTGTGAAATAACTCTTAGCTTGAAATTAGCTTAACCCAAAGGATTTGCGATCTCTGTCTGACCTCATAATTCACCATTCAACACGTAACTTCCGTGTCATCTTACCGAGAAGGGTAGCTATAGTTGTTTTAACCTCATACTCATTCGGACCACAGTGCATGCATTGCTGCGTACATTGGTACGGTGCATATGAGGCCTTCCATTTAGAACGAACGCACATTTAAAAAAAAAATCTCATACCCCCTTCCACCCGCTTGGGCAAAAATACGCATTAGATTTGTACACGAATGTGCGCACACTGACAGGCCCCCGTCCCCCCTTGAAGCGTACATACTCAATGAAAGGCCCCTATGTGAGTTGCATTTACCCCTCTTTTTGAAGTTTCGGGGTCCACCAAAGGGGGAAGGGGGTAAGGACCCTCTTGCCCCCCCCCCCCCCGACCCCACACCTGGATCTGCTCCTGACTGATCGATCCACACCCTCCTTGTTTTGGTGAACCCCTAAACTAGAAAAAGAGAAGACTTTACTGTATGCACGTCACGAATGCACGCCGTTTCCCCATACTTAGCTTGCATTCTGCTCCCCACCCCACCCCCCTCCGAAATCCTGTATCCGTCCCTGACTAGTATTGGGTATAGACGCTGTGCAGATGACGTCACACCTCCCACAAATATTGGTAATCTTTTTAGAATTGTTATTATTCATAATTCAAAACCTTTAGATCAGGTTTTCATTGAAAACTTATCTGAAACAAACCCATGAACACATTACCAACAATTATTTTCCTTTAGAAATCAATAATTATCAATAAAATTCATAACCACATGATCACCACGTGGTGATCACCAAAGAAAAGTGGCCACGTGACCACGTCTGCACAAGGTCTATAGGGGTAGGCCGGCAGCTGTGTGAGCGCTGAGTCTTAAAGGATTTATTTTGGAGATCAAAAGTTAGTAAATCAAGTTAGGCTCCTATAAACCAATCACTCGCAGTATTCAAAGGCACTTTAGTCTAGAGCTTTGAATGAGACCAACTTTAGTTGGGGCCTTGATTTCTTCATGTTATTTAGAATCTGTTTTCTGTTTTCTTTTTCGTGTTATGCAGTGAATAATAACTAAAGCCTGTATTCCACCAAAGGCTAATTTGACTACCGATCATTTGGTCATTTATGCCTTTTTACTAGTAATGATCCGAAAGCCCATACATCCTAACTATCATTTGAAAAGGAATAAAAACCCTTACTAATGATACATAACATGTCAATGGTTAACTAGTATCGGCTAGTGGAATATAGCCATAAGTCATGAATGATAGCAAGGAGACAGCTTTCATTCGAAAATTATGTCAAATTGGGAAGATTCTTTTACAAAGTATTTGAGACTACATAATTTGCTATATTTGCTATATAAATAAGAAGGATATGTGAGTCGTATCTCTCTTTATATAAAAGAATATGAAAAGAATATTCAGTTTTATTTAAAAAGTATATGTAATTCACCAATGTCACAACATTTCCGTTGTTTTCAACTCAACGTTTTCAACTGATTAGATCTACCACAAACGTCCACATGAAAATGTACGTGGACTTGGCAGCATGTTCTGTTCTATTGAGTGACTATTTTTATTGAATGACGCCCAAAAATGCTTTGAGCTTTTAAGCCGATCATTATTAATGGAATAGGCCCATTAGTGGTACTAATATTCGGGTCCCCGCTGGGCCGCACAAAGTGATTTGGTTGTCGGGCCAAGGTACAGAGTCGTTGTTGTTGGGCAACAGAGTCGTTGTTGTTGGGCAACTAAAGGTTCACCATTGGACCAACTCAAAGACAATCATCATCAATCAGACAAAGGGAGAACAGACCTAGGTTTGAGATGTCTTCAGTCTAAATGAAAATGTTCGAAAAAAAATCAATCATGTCTAGTTTTTGGGATGTTGGCCACCCTCGTGCCCGATGAAGGACCCTTATAATGGCCCTATTACACTACACGACATGAGCTGCGGTTTGACAATGTCGCAGGGAAATCGCACATATAAGAGATATAATCCTTTGTTCAGCCCCATTCGCCCTGGATAATTTTTCACTGCGATTTTTAAAAAGTAGGCATTAAAACTAGAATTTTGACTAAATAATCACATAACCACAGTGATAGCTCCTTTGTAAACCACAAACATAATATTATTTTACAAAAAATGATAGTTCTAGACACAAGAAGATTGCAGTTATATCTTTGATCGCAATGCAAATGTGCCCAGGGCGAATGGGGCTTGAGCCATGGGCACATTATACTCCAAATTGTCAATTTCAAACAATTATATCATTCATATATGTATGAAAATCGTCTACAATATCATCATATCGCACCTTGTCATGACCCTGAAACTTTCGCACAGAGGTGGTGGGATACATATTTATAGAGGGAATGGGCTGAAAGTCAAGGATTGACCTCAATTTTAAAGTATCTTTGTGCCATACTGCTAGCCTGGGCTTTGGATATACCAGTGTGTTATCATAAATACTCTTTATTCTGAATATTTTAGTATTTCAGTTTGAAAACTTCATACAAAATGAATTCTTAAGCATTTACACAATATGAGAATCCCTGCATACATGCAATGCCCCATTGGCATTGATTATTCAGGCTGATTCAGTGATTGCCAATTGTAGCCAGTTAACACTCGTATACAGGGGCTCAATATGGGGTGTCTATAGGTCATTTCCGTCAGCGTACCCACGACACGGACAGGTGGGGGGCAATCATGAAAAAAAAGGTGTATACACCTTTCCCACGAGCCTGTGCAGTGGACCCTACCCCAGAAGCCTTGTTCCCAATGATCTCCATTGAAACTCATATCCCAATCGATTGTTGAGGCCAGTTCTACTATAGGTCTGCAGGGCACGAAAGGACTGAAAAACTTGAAATATCTGGTCCTTCTACCTGTCTTAAAAACGTAGCACTGTTAATAATTTATGATAAAAATAAAAGTGATATATTTAGATTCAGTATATTTTTTTCTATCATTTAATACCAAAACTGTTTGTCAGGCACAAGTATTTTAATAAAGAAATGGGAGCAGAATCTGACAAAGATGGCACAAGTTTTCAAAATATGAGCATTCTCCCATATGACATTGCTAATGAATATGATAATTAATGGGAACAAAGGGGACAAAATATAAAATACGTTCAGATGATAAATGGCCACAAATGACAGACAAAATATCTTTAAAAAATTCAAAATGTCATCAATCATGTTCTCCCCCACCAGTAAACTTATGTGATTGATATAAAGAAAAAACATACTACAAATCTTAGGAAAGTAGAACTCAAAATAGAACTGATAAACAAAACCAGCCCTTTCTTGCCCTGCAGACCTATAGCACGGCGCCACTCTATTGAAATAGGTCTATAGCGCAGCTAAAACTTACTAAAAGCCGTGTAGTGTAATAGGGCCTTTAGGCTTGGGGCTTGTTTCCCCGCTGGGGCCAGTCTTTTAGAATGGTGAACAAAATAATGACTTCCATTCTACTCGAATAAAATGCTCTTGGGCCTATTGCATAAAGGATCCTATTAAGGTTTATACACGTTGCTTATTGCACAAAAACGTGGTTGGCACGTTTGGTGCTTCATAATGTAAAACCCGTAGGTCTAGGTTGGTGTAGGAAACCCTTTATTTATTGTTTTATATATGTTATTGAATGTCTTAATTAAAAGGTTCCTCTATAATAAATTATGCACAAATAACACTATTAGCTAGAATCACATGACATATTGTAAATGAAAAAAAAAAGAAATTAAAAGTATCAGCGTTTGTCATTCATATTTCATTTTACTTCACTTCAATATTGGAGGATATTCTAACATCTTGATTAGTGTTGGGGCATTCTGTTAACATCCTGGGAAATGTACTTTAATTCAGTAATGCAACAGGTCGTCCATTTTCAGAGTTTTATGGCAATAAAAACAGTTATATCATCAACTTGTTATAACCACCCATATGAATTTTATACATGTATAAGGCAAAAAAAAGAAGTTGTGTTCAGGTAACATAGGTAGAAATGGCAGTGGTAGACTTGGCTGTTGTATCGACCGGTGCGACCGCTGAAGTGATTTCACAATGTTGTGTAGGTAGGTCGTAGGTAGGTTGGATTTTTTTGCATTTCTTTTTTGGATTTTTTGCTTTTTCTCTCTTTTACTTGCCAAAGAGACCCAGGCAGTATTGGAAATAAAAAATATATTCCAAATATCCTATAAAAACACTTTTAGCATCTGAAATACATGCCCTGAGTATCTATGTGCTGTTTTTTGTTTTCCATACTATTTTAGGTCAAATATTTTGGATTTTGAAAAAAAAAATTAAAAATTTCCTTAAAAAGAGTTAGGGTAGGGCCAAAAATTTAGGGTAGGTAGGGTTACCTGAACACAACATTTTTCTTTTTCGGCCTAACATGGAAAACTTATTTTACAAGCAATGTAATTTTGACACGTGGTAAACTGGTGAACACAAGTGTCCTGTTTGCTGGGAGGAATCAGAAAGTAAATCGATTTAGTAAAGCTGGATTGACTGTGGTAAAGCCTAAAGTCTGTGATAATGATTACTGTTATATAACCAACATTGTACTATATGTTCGCTACTTTAATTTATTCCTCTAATTCATGTTTATATGATGTGTGTTAATTGACTGCCATGATATGGAACTTATATTATGATAAGATTGAATTCTGTTTGAAGATCTTGTATGAGGTGCACAAGCAGGAAACAGAAAAAAAGCAACGATCTTAATTCTTGGCCACAGGCCCGTATACATACAGGGGAGTTGCCCCCCCCCCCCCCCCCCCACCCACACACACACACACACACACACACACACACACACACACACACACACACACACACACACACACACACACACACACAAAAGAAAGAAAAGACAAGGAAAGGAAAGGAAAGATTTTATTTCTCAAAAAGTTCCACCTTTCCTTTCAAAGTTCTATGTAAGTACACAAAATTCAATGTAAATACACAAAATTAGTGAAAAAATGCTGAAAAGTTCTGCTCCGTACTGCTGACCACCCTCCTATTTAATCAAGGGTCAAATTAACAGTAAAAGCTCCACTTATAGGGAACGTCGCCACCCCCCTGCGGCAGAACCTGTATACGGGCCTGGACCATTTACGGGCAGGCTTTAGGAGTGATAGATCTGCACCGACTGGGGTAAACATGTCGACAAAGAGAAAAGAATGTCCGCAACATGAATAATGTGTGAACTGTGTATTCAAAGAAATGCTAATGAGCACACGTGTAAAATAAAGAGGTCAACATAATACTAGTGAATTCAAAGTTTCTTTGAATCTAGAAGATTGCATTCAACAGAGTAGGCCTACATGGCCACTATGGGGAATATTCACTGACACGGAATGAAAAGAAATAAAGATCTGTTTGATTTTCTACGTTACAACGTAACCCCACCATAATACTTTAAAACGGTTTGTAGTTGTCATACTATTCAGTTAATTGTTTACGGAATCTTTTCAAACACAGCGACAAATCCTGTTAATAAGTCCTTGTCGCCACTGAGAGAAAAGGGTTAAGGGGGATTAAAGCTGGTCGAACGGTAGGCCTGGGCCCAGTGCATGGGGGGCAGCTTTAGGGACAACATTTTCTGACCATAGGATGTTTAGGATGTTTAGGCCAAATTAATGACAAAAACATTCTACAAATTATCCCATAAATTCCAAGGTGCGATTTACAATTTTACACATTTTGATTGATGTTTGGGGATTAGAAAGAGTGGATTTGTTTAAATAAATAATTATGAGAACAGGACTTAAAATAATGTAGGCCTATGTGACTTTACAGAATAAAATACCAGAGGCAATTAAAGGAGTGGTATCATAAACTGATTAGCTATAATTGATCAATAATAAATTTGTCTCTTAGAACAATATCTAGTTGATTTGAATTGTCTTGAAAATTGACCAATATTTGCACAAAATACCCCCCCCCCCCCCCACGACACACACACACACACTATTTTGGCCCAATGTTAAGGGGCCGTCCATAAATGACGTCATGCATTTGGGGGGCGGGGGGAAATTCATGCTTCCATGACCAAACATGACAAGGGGGGAGGGGGGATCATGAGGTGCATGACATCATGTTGTGAAAATTTTAATTTCAAGAATTCAAGAGACAATTTTAGGTCAGGTTGGGGTACTGAAGGCTGTATTTTTTATTTTCAGATAAAATCAAAGATTTTTCTAAGGGACAGTCAAGTTTCTCAGCAAAAAAAATAGCATTCTTTATTTGGCCTATATTTTTTTCTTTGATTTGGGGGTGGGGTCAACTTAAAATGGCATGACAGGGTGGGAGGGGGCGGGGGGGTCAAAAAGATGTCAAAAATAGCATGATGTCATTTATGCATGGACGGCTCCTAATGTAAAATTCCTGCGCCCACACCAAGGGTGCTGGCAAACATTTTTCTATGGCATATCCCCCCCCCCCCCTTTTTTTTTTCTTCCTTTTTTCTTTTTCAAATTCCTGTAGCCGCCCCTGTTTAGACCTTTAATCACCATTATAAGGAATCTGGGCCTATAGGCCAAAGCTTCCATATGATATGACAAGCCAGGGTTGTTCCAGGACCTGAAGTGGTCAAGTTTTTCAAACTAAAATCAATCTCATATTTGAGGTGTAGTTGCCTATGTAGGAAAATACCAAAATTGTGGAATAGAAACGTCTAACAAGGCCCCTGGGATCCAGAACACTGAATGCATGTACTGAAGTCAGAGGAGATTTATAGAGGCGGGAATAACACGTGCGCCCCCAGTGGGCAAATTGCACTCAGCAGCACTGGCGCCATCTTTGGACGTGAGAGTGAACCTCAACAAAATAGGTATGGCAATACTAAATAAATAGAGTTTCATTTATAACCAATACCTTCCATGTTAATGTTTTTGAATTCCGCTAATAATCGAGAACATTTGTCTAAGTGTATTAACATTTGATATATCATCGTGGTATGATGAAATGCTTTATCATATGAGTGAGTATTTGATAATCTTATAAAATACTTGACAGTGAGACCTAAACCAAAACCGGAAAATACACGCTGGCAGGGTTTTAATTTTATTTCGCCATATGTACCCATCTTTTCTCGATACATCTGGAATATTCAAGCAATATATGGGCTTGCGTACATTATCAAACATCGATTTATTCTTGTCTTGAAGGAGAAACATCAAAATATACTTAATAGGGGCTACGGACACCCACAGACTTGACGTCGCGGAGAGTCACTCTCTTCATTTCACTTATTATCGCTCAGGCTCTGCCTGTTTCTGGTCAACACTGTCAAGATGGTTTTGGCCGATCTTGGACGTAAAATCACGTCAGCGCTGCGGTCCCTGGGCTCGGCGACTGTCATCAATGAGGAGGTTAGTTGTGTACAAGTTGTTACAAAGCTGGGTGTAATTTGTTGTAACGTTATGCTGTCACTCATGACCATCTGTTTGTCAACTAACTTTACCTTAAAAAGTATTCCCCAACAGTATGACTATGAGTTTTCATTATTCATATGATATTGTATTGGTGTTTATATCTGTTGGCATATGCTTTCCAATTGATCTTACCCATCGGGCTAGTTGTTCAGAAAATGCACTAGTCTGACAAGATTTGCACTAGTGATTTCACTAGACTCAGGGCTGGACATAACCAGGGGCCCAGGGGCCCGAGGCCCTTAAAAAGCAGGTCGGGCCCCTAGATTTTCTGGCCTAGGGGCCCGACTGGCCCCTCAAACATCATGAATAACGATTACAGATTTCTAGATATTTTACAATAAAACATAGTATTTTTTAACCCTTTCCAGACCGCTGGGAAGCCATTTTTTACATGTTTTATCATGACCAATGAAATGATAATGTATTTTACAGCCTGTATTTGAGTGTAAATTACAACATATCATATATCAATGGAAAGCCCATAACTTCAGGATTTTAGATTTTATATTGGAATTATGAAATTATAATTTCCTGGTCACATGATCAGGGTCATGTGACCTACAAATTTCCAGAAAAATGGGGAATTTCTGGTCAATTTTTCAGAAAATCAGGCTAAAAAGGGTTAAATATTGATTTTTTAGCCAAGTTTAGTATTAAGAAAATGTAGTACATGGTAAAAGGAAGAAAATGATGTATCAGTTGGTTTACTGCATGTAGGCTGTAACATAAATAATTGCCAATGATAGAATACACGTTTGACATGAAAATTTGGGTAAATAGACAATTTCTCTACATTTTCAGCAATTTAGGACAATAAAACCTAAAAAGGAAGCCAATAGATAAGGGACAAAGTATTTACAAGGTGATATTCATAAAGAGATGGGCCTTGCCTAATTAGAAACTGGTTTTGAAGGATCATTAGGTAATTATCCAGAAATAATGTGGTTAAAATACATAGCTATACCAAATGTGAAGCCCCCAACTTGGCTACTGGTGACCTTTTGACCTTTCTAGAGAATATGTGCAGCAATGATGCTATCTTTTGTGCCATATTTTATAGATTATGATTTGAGAAATCTGTGATGCTTGGCAATATATGATTTAAGTATAGCACAAACATCATTTCTGGTAAGGTTTAACAAAAAATATTTTGCTATATTGTATCAAAAAACTATATAAAAAGGAATAAAAGTTTACTTCAAAATTCAGGATAGTTTTATGATGATGATGAAAAATCGAACCTATGCATATTTAGAGAATGCAAAAACATAATAATTATATCAATTGGGTCAAAATAATATTTGTTCATCTTGGGCAATCACATGAGCAATCATTTAGGCAGAAAAAAGTGAAAGGATTCATTAAAAATTGAAAGTAGGGTGAAGAAAACCAGTTATGGTACATATATGTACCAAATTTGCATTGGCGGTCTGGAAAGACAATCTGTTTATAAGTCTTAGTCTATATATGTGAGGGTCCCTAGATTTCGGTGCGGGCCCCTAGATCTGGAAAGCTGGGGGCCCGTTTGGCGGACATAAGTGGTGGACATAAGTCTAAAAATCCAGGGGCCAGGCCCCTGGATTTTTAGACTTATGTCCACCACTGTATAGTAGGGACACAAGAAACAACTCGAAAACCTGAACATTTTCTGTCACCTCCTGTTTGTTCGTCTTTTCCTATGTTCTCGTCAAGTCACAGACTTGAAATAATAATGGAACAACCAAAGTGCAAAGACAATATGTGTCCTGTTAACCCTTTCCACCCACCTGATGCATTGAGGTATCGCTGCTGAAACTGCACCGGATGTCTATAAGCGTCTCCGCTGAAAACACGCCCGATGCTTTCAAGCATCTTTTTCGCGGATTTGGCTTGATTTTGCTTAAATTCACTCAAAAGTCATCAGGAAAAGCCAAAATGACCCAGATTTTGCAAAAAGTCAAAATTTCACAATTACTGGAGATTTATAACATCTAGCCAGATTGGGTGGGCTGGTTACTGTACCCCTCTGCATGTCTCCCTGTGCCAAAAACAGGGATATCAAAGGCTCCTATGAGGGCCACCGGCTGTTGTGTGTAGGGCCCTGCCTATGGGACCCTGCACATTAAAGAACAACTGCTTCGGTAAAAGTATAGGGGTACGGTCTCTACCTTCTCATAGATACAATCATTTCATAGATATGATCAACAAACAGACAGAATTGTCAAGACCTTGTTCTCACCGTGATATGACCATAGATGTTGATATGGTGTAAAACCCCAATAATCAACCAACCAACATCTAGCCAGAACTCATAGATCTAACTTAGATCTAGATCTAATCTTGCTGTGTCACGATAAAAGGAACACAGAATGAGCTGTTTCTTGCTGAGAAGATCTATAGTTACTCTAGTTGCTGACAGTTTATTTACCAAATAGCAACACATTAATTAGAATAACCACCAGAGTGTATTGCCAATTTGGACATATGTGACGTCCTCCGAGGGGAGGGGGGGGGGGCACATAGGATCGAAAAGGTACCCACTGTCAAACAGACCCACGAGGCAGGGTCGGTGCATGTCAAAAGCAAGGGGCGGTCAACCACTTTTTTTTTTATAGGAAAAAAGAGGGGGGCAGTGAACTACATTCATATAACAATGTAGGGGCCATAACTATATATTTAACCTTATTGCTGCTTTAGATTAAGGGTGCACACTGCATGCACACAAAAAAAAGATTTACAGCGCCATGGTGTGGTAGTACTTACTTTAGGTATTTAAGTTTTAACATTTAAACCGGCAGAAAGATGAGGCATGAATTCCATTAGATAAATGGACTTTTCCTCACTGAAATATGAGAATTGAAGGAATATTGATTTGAGTTTTGGTTTTATAACAACTTTCTATTGTTTTTTTTCAGGTTTTGAATTCTATGCTGAATGAGATCTGCAGGGCGCTCCTGGAGGCAGATGTCAAATTCACACTCGTCAAAAAACTCAGGGAAAATGTCAGGTGAGTCTTTGAAAGGGTCCTTCATTCTGTCAGGTCTCAGCAGAGGAGGATCAAAGTTTCACTTGCCCATATGAAGTTACCATTTACAATATCTAATATCTTCACTGGTCCATCGGGCTAGATGCTCAGACAGGATTGCTACTAGTATCTGGTAACTCTCAGAGATGCCATTCTTCCTACTTTTTCCGGATTTCCGGATTTATGACAGAAAAATAAAACTGGCATTTCTCCTTACCCAAAATACCCATTCTGCTTTTCAATGTATTCCTATATCATTTCTAAGTTATTTAAACCATACAGTAACGTTGTCTAGTGAATATTTTCACCCTTTTAGTTTTCCAAACAGAATATCAGGAACTTTCCCTCCCACTTTTCCGGATTCGTCTCTGTAAAGTGGCATCTCTGACCTCTATGTTAAGGAAAGTCTCTGTGTATAGAGACTGTCACTATATGTCAAGAGGTGTACAGAACAATAGCTACACTCTGACTTTACTATCATGGCTAGAAAAAGACTAGGTAAGCAAAGTTCATTAAAGGGAAGTCCCTGCACTGCTTCAGACAGCTTCCGATGTTTAAAAACAATACAGAAGTATTCTCAGACAGTGTTCGAAATTAAGGGCGCACCCTGCACCCGGTGTGCACAATTTGACTTCAGGGTGCATAGTTTTAGGGAAACATGCACTCGGCGTGTGCATGATTTTCTCAGGGAATAATACCTTTACATAGTGGTGTGCACATAGATAGATTGCCGGACGCATGATTTTAAACCTCTATGCACCCGGTGTGTGCATAAAATAAAACCTTAATTTCAAACACTGCCAGACATCTGCCCGAGCTTACGCAAGGAAAATATAAGGAAAGCATACATTTAAAGACAATGTCTAGAAAAAATATTATTCTGGTAATCGAAAAATTTACTTGCACTTTTCCAATGGCTGTTTTCCGTCTTCAGGGCGGTCATTGACTTCGATGAGATGGCGGCCGGCCTCAACAAGAGGCGCATGATCCAGTCAGCCGTTGTCAAGGAACTCACCAAGGTGGGTCAATTTAGATGGAATAATAAAAGTTTGTTAAGATTTCACAGACTTTTGAATCATTTTGCTCGATCTGTCTATTTATCTTACACAAGAAAAGCTAATTAAATTCATGGATTTTGAAAAAAAGACCTTTACACTTAAAACAATTTTTTTGCCTTATTCATTTAGCCAGGTTAAAGTAGTACCCTACAAATATTTAGCTTGACGTTTGAAGTACCTAATGAATAAAAGAAATAATTTTAGCAAGTGTATTTTAGTACCAGAAAACAAGGCAAACAAATAAATGATGTGAACAAATCTGTCCAAACAAATGTACACAAATATTTAATAAATATAAGAAACTATTCCATTTGGGTGTCTGAAAAGCAAGAGAAAAGTAAATGCTGTTTGTTAAGTTTCTTGTGGTAATGAGTTTTCTTCGTTGACAGTTGATCGACCCTGGAGTGAAGGCGTGGACCCCCGTCAAGGGCAAGAACAACGTCATCATGTTCGTCGGTCTGCAGGGTAGCGGAAAGACCACAACGTGTACAAAGGTACTGTGTGCAGTTAGAATGTGAAAACGAGAAGTTGGGATGTTTCCTTTTTCTCAAATACTGACTCAGATGTATTTGGAGAAAAATTACATGTTAACTACGTGAAGTATGGAAAGTATATTTCTGAAGAACTGTCTTCCAAAAAGTCGGATTTTTTTTCTTTAATGTTGACTTTTCAACAAATGTCTGTTTTGTGGTTTTAATGTCATTCTACTCATTTAAGGATTGACACCGGTGGTTGGGCTATGATTTCTGTTTATGTATGTAACTCAGCACCTATGTAAGGTATGATACTGAATTATATACCAAATGAAAGCTCTGATTTTTCTCTATTCAGCCATAACAATTGTATGGAAGTTAGGTGAAGATTTTGAAAACTCTAATTTAAAAACCCATTTTTCCATTTTTATTTTTTGAACAAGGATTATTCATTAACTATAAAAGCTATTGCAACTGAAATTTTTCACACATGCATATAACCTTTCAGTGCAGGGAAGGGTGTCTCAGATTTTTTTATTTAGGCCTTGGTTGTGATTTTATGTCAAAAAACATGTAACTTCAAGGAGAATTATTTTGAATTTTTACAATTTATTTTTCAAAAAGAGAATGAATAATGATATCAAAAATCTGAGACACCCTTCTCTCAATTGCAATGTCTTGAACAGGTATGCCAAATTTCAAAGTTCTACCCCTCATGGTTACTGAGAAATAGCTGTTCAAAAAATAAAAATGAAAAAATCAACTTTTCTCTTTGCATGATCATAACTAAGGAACTTTAAATAATTCATACATATATTCTATATCATCAGATAACTCTCAAACTAAGCATTTTAATGTATTCACCATGTCTATATGAATTAAGAGACACTTTAAAAAAGAGGCAATACAAGTAGTTACAAGGAATCACGCCCTAACCACAGGTGTCAATCCTTAAGAAGACGTCTAAGGGCAAAAGAAGTGAAAAGCCATGTTTGGGTATCTTTTGCTAAGAAAAATGTGTAGGGTGATTGATTTGTTCCTGATAATTTTTATCAACACATCGTCATCAAAATGGGAAAATGTGGAAGAAGGTATTTCGGGTAAGCAGATGACCTGAACCCAGCTATATTTTTCTTGTGAATCTGAATAACTCACTATGTTATGACGTCTTGTGGTTTTGCAGTTGGCGTACCACTACCAGCGCAAGGGGTGGAAGTCGTGCCTTGTGTGCGCTGACACATTCAGGGCGGGTGCCTTCGATCAGATCAAGCAGAACGCCACGAAGGCTCGGATCCCCTTCTACGGAAGGTAAGTCAACACTGATCATTGTTTTTCAATTCTGAAATGTTGATTCATCAATATAGTGTCTCCAAGTCGCACTTCAAAATATTATGTTATATTATTGCATAGTATTTAGTATATAGCTATTAGAAAAAATAATTGCAAATATTTTTCAGAAATTAATAACTAGGAAAGGTAATTTGAGTTGCCTACACGGGCCAGACTTCTAAACCTAAAAACAAGGTACAATTTCGATATCTTTTAACTCACATAAGTTTCATTCCTAAGGTAAATTTGCAAATCAAGATTTTTACTAAAATATATCCGCAATGCATATATACTGGAAGATCTTGTAGAATATTACACATATGTGATTTCACTCATGATGTCCGCCTTCTTATATCTGTAGTTACACAGAAATGGACCCCGTGGTGATAGCGCAGGACGGTGTCGACAAGTTCAAAGCGGAGAACTTTGAGATTATTATCGTTGACACAAGTGGCCGGCACAAACAGGAGGACTCGCTGTTCGAGGAAATGTTACAAGTCTCCAACGCCGTGGTGCGTACCTTCTCACTCATCACAAAATGAGAATATTAATAAATACCAGATCTAAATGTTTTTAAATCATTACTTAATAGTTGATAATACATATTTTAAACAATAATCTTTGGCTATACTTATCAATAGACTATTTACTTTATTAGTCTTTTATTGGCATGAGACACATGAGAGTGAAACACAGATTATGTGGTAATAGCAAGCTGTATTGGTTGCTTAAAATAAAACGTTTAGAACTGCAATCGTACCCAACCTTAACCAAGGACATTATTAAAGATTCTAAACTCATGTATTGTTTTTGTTGTTTAATTTCCAGAACCCGGACAACATCGTGTTCGTGATGGACGCGTCCATCGGCCAGGCCTGTGAGGGGCAGGTGAGGCACCTTTAGTGCATCGAGAACAGAAATATTTGGAGATGCCATTTTCCTTTTTTTTTTTTTTTTTCTGTACATGAGTATCAACAGGCATATTTGTCTTTGAATATTACGCATCGTGTTAACAAACTAAATATGTGTATTTTGCAGGGATATTTTATTTATTTTTTTTCTTCACTTGAACACCTCTTGTAATACCTTTCAAAAATAATTGCGCACATCCCGTTCTAAAGTATTTCTAGTTGGCTTTACGCCACCTTTAAGCTGTTTCAGATCATTTCATTAACCCAGACTAACATTCCTGAGTTTGTGGTTTCAGGCCCAGGCGTTCAAGGACAAGGTGGACGTGGCGTCGGTCATCATCACCAAACTGGAGAGTCACGCCAAGGGAGGCGGCGCCCTCAGCGCGTCAGTACACCCACCTACTTGAAAGCATTTGATAAGCATTAAATACGGTTATACCCAATACTTAACAAGTCAAATATTGTTCTTTCCATATTCATACCACTAGAGCATTCAGTCCCAAAAACCAGCATAGTAGTAGACACTAGTAATTAATTCAATTAAAAATAAATGAAATATAGAAAAAATTGTTAATAGGTAAATCTGTTTTTTTGTCCAGCGTTGCTGCGACGAAGAGTCCGGTGATCTTCATCGGTACGGGCGAACACATCGACGACCTGGAACCCTTCAAGGTGCAGCCCTTCATCAGCAAACTGCTGGGTGAGTGTAAACCAATGATGTTAGCAAGCAAAGATTGGTAATTTGTTACTGCTGGGTGAGTAGCTCTAGCCAACGATGTTAGCAAGCAAAGATTGATCATTTGTTAAGTTTTGTAGTGAACTGTTGCACCCCCTATGAGAGTATGTGTAAACTGTTAGGTGAGTCATTGTAACCAACAATGTTTAAGCAAAGAAATTTTGTGACGTTTTATTGTGATCGTCCCGACCGTGGCCCCCCCTGGGAGAATCTGTGCGAACTGCTGGGAGGGTCACTGTAACATGTTACACCAGCCAATTTCTACCTGCCATCTATGACAAAAAGACTTCGTTAATTTTTTATAGGGTCAGATTTGGAATTTATTTAAGATGTAGGGCTGAGATGTTCAGCCTTAGAGACTAGATTTGCGTTGCCACGTCCCATTACTCCGACATTACACTCTGAGGTCATTAGTCATTAGATGGGGGCCAGTAGAATTGATGCCAGACTAGTAGATAATGATATGTAAAAAACAGGGAACATTTAAAAGCTGTAAGTTAGATGCATTGAAAAGATTTTTCGTGAATTGCAACTGTGAGGGGAACCACAGAAAATTGTAGAATATCAAATGTGACCCAGACAGGACCACTTAAAAGTTGAACAGAAAATACGCAACATATAGGATCCTGATAAATGTTTGGTTCGTTGTAGGTATGGGCGACATCGAGGGTCTGATCGACAAAGTAACAGAACTCAAGTTGGAGGACAACGAAGAACTCATGAAGAAACTCAGACATGGTAAGCGCTTCATTTTGCTTAATATTTAAAACTGCTCTTCTTCCATGTAAAAACAGTATAAAAAGTTGAATAAATTGGATGATCTGACTGTACCTTGTACGAAAATCCTGAAAAACAATTGGATGAAAATTGCTTCAAATATTCATGAATTGTATGAGCATTCTATAAGATAATGGAAAAAAAGACAGAAAATGTATTATGGTTATTTGTTAAGTGTTATTTGTTTCAGTATATCTGGTACAGCGTCAGTGTAATTTCAAAATCGAAAACAAATCCGGGGCGTTCTACCCTAACCATTCATAAACTGGTTTTTTACCCCGTGCAGGTCAGTTCACGTTGAGAGACATGTACGAGCAGTTCCAGAACATCATGAAGATGGGTCCCTTCAGTCAGATCATGGTGAGTAGGGCATACAGGGTCACTAAAGTTCGCTATTGCCCGTTTCAGCCAATAACTGAAATAGGAACTGCATTTACCGGAGATAGTACAATACTCATCAGTTTCATTTTCTTTTGGTCACTCTTTGGCCACAGCTCTTCAGTCATTTGGTTGCATCCAGGAAACATATGTTAAATTGTAAGCTTATAGAAATGTTAGACCGTGTTTGTAAAACTCTTCCTCATTCATTGCAGGGAATGATCCCCGGCCTGGGCAGCGACTTCATGACGAAGGGCAACGAGCAGGAGTCGGTCGCTCGGTTAAAGAGACTCATGACCATCATGGACAGCATGAATGACTCAGGTAGATACGTACAGTTACAGAATAATTATACTATCAGAGGTCTTAATAAGGTTTATCAAGGTTACAAAAGTCGAAAGGTGTACAAAGATTACCATGATAACGTCAGAGACCGCACTATGGTCTTAATATGTAACAATATGAAAACTTTTTGTGAATTTTAAGCTCTATCAAAAGCCTTGAATTTGCGACAGTTGACAGATTGCTTTCTTAAAACATCAGTTTGGACATTGTCTTTGCAATTGTGAACATGTCAGGGTACCAACCACACAGGGAAAACAGTGAAAATAGCAAAAAAAAGTTCCCTGACAGGGAAAACACTGGGAATTTGTAAATTTTGCCAAAACACAGGGAAAACACAGGGAATTTCGTTAGGCCAGGTTCTGAAATTCCTTATTCTCAAGATATTAGGGATTCGACTTTTTTGTTGTTTGGTTGTCCAAATTTTTTCTGCACATGGAGGCTTTTAAAATTAAACAACTTGCTGGATATGAGACAGGGAAAAATTGCTGCGGGACAGGGAAATATCAGGGAAAACACAGGGATTTTGAAAATGGAATTTTGGTTGGTACCCTATTTGTAAGAGGTAGCTCTGGAATGAAGAGAAATTAATATCTCCACTAAAATCAGCCGTTAAAGCAAGCCTTATACTTCTCCCCTACAGAGTTGGACAGTCACGAGGGTGCGAAGCTGTTCAGCCGTCAGTCGGGGCGCGTGGCCCGGGTGGCCCGGGGAGCGGGCGTGTCGCAGAAGGACGTCCAGGAACTCCTCACTCAGTACACCAAGTTCGCCCAGATGGTGAAGAAGATGGGCGGAATCAAGGGACTCTTCAAGGGTAGGGGTTTATTTTATGTATTTTTTCTTTTTTTTGTACATTATAACCATGGCCTCGGTTAACGAGAAAGAATTCACTTGTTTAGAAGAGATTTAGTGACAGGGCTTGACTGTCCAGATGATGACAACTGTTGGAGTTTAAGGTCCATCAGCGGTTTTTTCAGCTATATTAGGACCAACTCACGATTTTTGGGTTGTAAAAAGTACTATGACCGAATCTATGGGGGTGGAAACAATAGGAAGGTGAGGTGGTTTAAGGGGCAGTACCCAGGATCGAACCCGGCCCGGCCGCGCGCAGTGTTAGGATCTTGGACCTTGGTTGCCCAGTGGTAATCTACAATACATTGAACAGGGTTTTGGAACTTACCTCAGATCTTAAGATGGGCAACCAGATCAGAAAACGATTAGTCAGGCCCTGACAGTGAAATGTGACAAGTTACCTGAACGTTTAAAAGCTATTTATTTTTTTATTTATTTTTTTATCTTTTAAAGATATTTGTATGTAATCTGAAAAATCAGTTGATATTTTCTGTAGAGGTTGTGTGTTGCATGTGCTTGGTAATAGTTTGCTTGCATTGGATTATCAATAATTCGCTGTCCACTCTATATGACTTTGTATTTGATTCAGGCGGTGACATGGCGAAGAACGTGAACCCAGCACAGATCAGCAAACTGAACCAACAAATGGCCAAGATGATGGACCCCCGGGTTCTCCACCATATGGGTAGGTAGCGTCAAATATACTACATGTGTGGGTATATAGTGTCAAAATATTTCAAACATATCAAACTTATGAATACTTATTTGTAATTTGAATTATATCCCTTTTACTTCATCCACGACAAAACAAAAAAAAACATAATTTTATAATAATTAGCCTCACAGGTTAGGTGGACTACTATAAAGTGCTGGTGGGCTTTTACAACTTGAATATCAAGTGTTCTATGATAAAACCGAATCAAAATAACAGTCAGTTATAAAATCTGTTTTTCCAGGTGGTATGGCTGGCCTACAAAGCATGATGCGGCAGTTCCAACAAGGCGCGTCGGGCAAGTTCGGCAACATGTTCGGCGGGATGGGCGAGTGACCGAACCGCACTGTTAATGTGTAATCTTTGTTATGTGATGTAAATTTTAGAATTAATATCATTTGAAGCATCTTCTCTGAAGCCAATAATGTAAATAATACTAGGTTATTGGTTTGTTACAAAAGATGCCACAAATACTTGATTTAAAGTGTCATAGAACTTTAGTATGAACGTAAGAACGTAATAATGGAAGGCCATAAATGTTCTTCACTTTTGCAAATGATATTTCCATGTCTGGAAAATGTAAACCATTCAAGTAAATAAAGATTCTTTTTTGTCAGAGGAAACTTCGGAATGTAGATAAATCTTAAGCAAGTGATGTTGGAAGCGATGTACTTTTTCATAGTAATGGTGTATCAGGACAATAATGCTGAAACTAGGAATCGTTTATTGTATACTCTTTTTGAAGCATTTATACTTTATTTGTCAGAATATAACTTAAACGGAGGAAGGAGCTCCCGATCTGTTACTGGGTAGTCACATTTCTCGGGCCTGAATCTGATAAAGAATTCAAGTTATTTTACTGTGAATTAAAAAGTAATATCCCACAAGGTTTCCAGGTGAAAGTGAGAAGTCCTTCATTTTGTACCGCCGTAGTCATTGAGGTTATTGAATGTACAAGAGTCTCAAGAAATATAATTGTCCACACTTCTAGCATAAAGTATAAAGGGAAGTTGTTACAGTGTCCATCTAAACAGTAAGTGTGTTTATTGAATCCACCGCCATGTTAAACATGTAAGTGACATTGTTGTCATGTTAAACATGTTAGTGACATCACTGCCATGTTAAACATGTTAGTGACGTCGTCGCCATGTTAAACATGTTAGTGACATTGTCGCCATGTTAAACATGTTAGTGACATCACTGCCATGTTTAACATGTTAGTGACATCACTGCCATGTTCAACATGTTAGTGACGTCACTGCCATGTTAAACATGTTAGTGACATCGTCGCCATGTTAAACATGTTAGTGACATTGCTGCCATGTCAAACATGTTAGTGACACCCAAAAACTATAATCTATCAAGGTGTATCTAAGTAATAAAAGAAACTACGGTATTACAAAGAAGAAAATTTATAATGATTATTGTGATTAGCCAAATATATATTCGGTGCATGGGAATATTGTATTGAAGAAGAGAAATATTAAAATCACAGAAAACTATTTTGTATTTTCGGACAATTGATTACATAAGAAGATATTGAGAGCCAGTCTTGAATGTTCAATGGTTTTGAGTTCAGCTTTGAGAAGAGCTGCCAGTAATAGAGTTAGGTGAATCTTTTACGGGCGGCAGGTGTGTGAGGTTGTGTCTGTCAAATGATGTATTTAGCTTTTGATATAAGTTCACACGGCCGCTGAAGGAAGAGGAAATGGTTCTCTCAGAAAAAAATAAAAACTTTATTACTATAAAATGTGTAAGATTTTTTTATTATTAATTCCTAAAGTTGCAGTATAGGCCATGTAGTTTGTTTGTCTTTTTAAGAATGTCATTGGTCCCAAAAGACTGCATAATTATGATACCGTATATTACATTTAGATCTACGTTCTACTTCCCCCAAACAAACAAAAACAAAACAAACACGGAAATAAATGTGATGAAAAAATTAATAGGCACGCGTTGATAGTTGATAAAACACAAAGATGGAAATGTGGGAAAATTAGTGATGTGCAATCAGTGGGTAGGGGTGGGGTGGTACATCTCCCTTAATCCGTCCCTGTTGGATATGTATTTGTCCATTCACTTTGATGACATTTTCCTATCTCTTAGATCTACATGTAGACCTAAACATAAACAACCTATCAGTACTAATAAACATGGTTTGAGACATTCAATTCTATGATAGTCGTAATGGGTTGAGGCGGGAAAACCAGTTCATAGCAGTTCTCCTCCCCGACACCAGAGGGCGCCACCGTCCTCCCGCGCCACCTGGCGTCAACGCCGTGAACCACGGAGACAGAGCCCCAAAAAAACGAAAATCAGTTTTCGGGCAAAATGGACAGAAATGTGCCGATGTGCATGAACAGGGAGATCCAGGAGGTGATCCCGCGACTGACGGCGGCCGTGGAGGCCATGATGAACCCGACGACGCCCCAGGCCCAGCGGTTAGAGGCCTATCAGGTGGGAGATCTCTAAACCCCCTATCATCGCCCACCGGCATGTGAGGAGTGAATTTAAAACACAGGGGGTTGTTGGCGGGAGTCTGGGGGCACGGGGGATCTAGCCAGCCTAAACATTAATGTAATCATCTACGCTAGATTTGGCATATCTGCGAAAAGGGTCCTAATTCTTTCAGGGATGTAAATTTTAGTCTGATTTCAGATTTTTCGACTGCACAACCTCTGATAATAAATTTAAAGAAGCAGTATTTACATGATAATCATGAGGTTTTACAACATTCTAGGATAGACTTAGAAATTTTCCCCAGGCATTTTCAGTTTTTTTTCATTGACCCTGACTTACATCCCTGTACTTTAAATACATTTTCAAAATTTCTGTAAAATGTGATTCACAGGTTAAATCAAAACAAGAGAGGGCCTCTTGGCCTTGATCATGTTAATTGGGGGGCCCCCATGTCGCAGGTCTAATTTAAGAAATTATTATGCCTCTTGTCACCTAGCTTCTCATGTCACATGTCCTATCTAAAACATTCTGGTGTCTAATGTCGAATTTAAGAAATGGTCCCTCTCCTGTGGTTTATTTTTTTCTTGATTTGATACTTGAAATGTATTTAGAATGCTTATTGTAAAGCCACCAGACTGCACTAGAACCAAAATAAACATAAACCAAATTGCTAACAGGGAAATCTAAATTAATAAGGAGATTATAATGACTATAGCCTATAGGCAGTGTCAACTACCGGTGTTCATTCATGCAGCCCTGTCTGCCAGCGGCAGCACTGCAGAGGGAATGCATGTATACATAAAATTGATAATAGGTTAGTATAAAAAATACGGCAGTAACCTGTATTGAGTAGAGAGGGATAAACATTTGGATCTATACGAACTTTTGGGGTTGAGGAGCTGGGTGGCGGCATCTGGTGACCATACTGAGGACTACTAAACCTTGACAGGGATAACACAGGATAGGTGGACTAGTGATAGCGAAGGCTATGTCTGTTGTGTGTTACAAACTCCAAGTACTACAAATACCTGTACTCATTATAAACAACATTGGTTTAGCTGTAAACTCCCTCAGCACATCACCTGCAATAAACTTAATCTCTGCAACGTGTTTGTCTGCGTTTGGATCTGAACAACCCAACCAGAGACTGGCTCTACTATTGACTAGCAATAAGAAGAGTATACAACCTTATGTTTTGTGTCTTGTATAACTTGCAGTATTTGAAAATAGTTAATATGACTTTAGGCCTAGACTAAAGTACTCCAGTGCCCCTGTAATCATTGCAGAATAGTTTACAATGTCATTTATCTGAAAATGTTATAAGTGTTGGAAGTACAACAGTTACCTTGTTGAACGTGCTTGCAGGTCTGTGAGAACTTCAAGCAGAGTTCGTCCGTCTGCGCGCCCTGCGGGATCGTCCTGGCTAGCCGAGACAACAGCGCGCTCGTCAGACATCTCGGGCTACAACTCCTGGAACACTGCATCAAGTGGGTATTTATAAGCAGGGAGCCCACACAAGTCTCAAAAGCAGGGCGCCCAAGCAAGTCTTAAAATGTCTTAAAAGATCTTAAATTGATTTCTAAAAATCAAGGCCTTGGAAGGTGTCTCAAATTTCACACTTTTCTCTGGAGAAAGGTCTTAATTGGGATCTGATTAGGAATGCAAATCAAATGATAAGATAAGCAAAATAGTGGTGTTTGCCAAGCATTGTTACCTCATAAGGTGTCATAAGTCTTATTTTGGTTTTGTCATTTTTAAGGATATAAGAAAGGTCTTATTTTACATACTTACAGTCTTGTGAGGGTCATATTCGTTTTTTCATGGAATCCATTGAAAGATGGATTTAAATTTTTTTATATCTCGCCCTTCATTTAACTCATAATTATTCTAATGTTTTCTGTGCAGGTTTCGGTGGTACGACATGTCACAAGAAGATAAAGTGTTTATCAAGGAAAATGGCATGAAACTTATGATGAAGGTAGGCACTTCTAATATCTAATGTTAAATCTAGCTATTTTTGACCCGACTAATTGACTGTATGGATAACATTTGGTTTCACTTGAAAGAATACATCAAAATAATTTCTAATTAATGAAAGAAATCCAGAGTAAAACATTTTAAGCCTGTCGTGTAAGAAAAAAAACCACCATAATATTATGATTTCCTCTAAAAATCATCAACCCTGAGAGAAAAGTGTCAGTTTATGGCTGATGGAGTGGACTGCTGCTGATTTCCAATTTCATACAAGAAAATGACTTTCTCAGAGATGTCATGACCTGTTTTCTGTTTCAGGGTACTAACGACATGCTGTCAGAGGAGGCGCACATCAAGGATGCGCTGTCGCGTATCGTGGTGGAGATGATGAAGCGTGAGTGGCCGCAGCAGTGGCCAGGTCTGATGGAGGAGCTGGGCGAAATCTGCAACCAGGGGGTGAGTGGTCGAAAAGGTGCATTCGGTCAGGTATACGGGGGAAATCTGCAACCAGGGGGTGAGTGGTCGAAAAGGTGCATTCGGTCAGGTATACGGGGGAAATCTGCAACCAGGGGGTGAGTGGTCGAAAAGGTGCAATCAGTCAGGTATACGGGGGAAATCTGCAACCAGGGGGTGAGTGGTCGAAAAGGTGCATTCGGTCAGGTATACGGGGGAAATCTGCAACCAGGGGGTGAGTGGTCGAAAAGGTGCATTCGGTCAGGTATAGGGGGAAATCTGCAACCAGGGGGTGAGTGGTCGAAAAGGTGCAATCAGTCAGGTATACGGGGGAAATCTGCAACCAGGGGGTGAGTGGTCGAAAAGGTGCAGTCAGTGTGATAGTGCATGCTTCTAGTAGAAGCCTTTTCCTAAACCACTCCCCCAGCTGTGTGTGACAGCCAAGTAGTGGTAGTGGTTGGTTTTCAGTCTACTGGTGGAAGGAGGGGTGTGTTTATGGGAGGGGGGGTCCTGCTGGTGGTAATAGATCGTAATGCTTTTGTTACAAGTTTTTGTTTATTGAGGGATGACCATCGCTCATGCATGAGCGGAACATTGTAGCTATTTTACTTCTTGTTTCTCCTCTAGCCCACACAGACTGAGTTGGTGCTGTTGGTATTTCTGCGCGTAGCGGAGGACGTGATTACCTTCATGGCCGTGCCCACCAAGCGGCGGCGTGAGATGATGCAGGCGCTGACCACACACATGGGCGAACTCTTTGCCTTCTTCCTACGAACCCTCCAAGAAAACTTTGAAAGCTACCAGCAAGAGGTGGGTGACTTTGCGTATACATTTAGGATACATTGAAATGTGAAACGTTGTGCAAATCTTGTCTTATATCCTTACTTATACTTCAGGCAGTAGCCTTTTTGATGTGAATCAGTATATGCTAAATACATAACTGATGCCTTTCACTTATTGCTGTTATCTAACAGTCAAACGCTTAGCCAGTTGTTGCGGCTGTATGGCTCAGACCGTACTTAAGACGTTAATCAGATACCTCGCCCGTGGGGATCTGGGGTGTAGGTTCTTTTGGGAGCCTCCTGGGACGAATGTGCCCCTTGTTGTTCGTAGAAGGCGATAAATGGGGAGACCAGGGTTGTTAGCTCAATTGGTAAAGTGCCCGCTTCAAGTCTGGCATTTCTTGGGATTTATCCCTCGTCGAGTCACACCAAAGACTTGGCTTGATATCTTAGTGTGACAGCGCTATAAAGAGGACATTGGGTCCCACTGCTACAAATAGGTACCTCATCTCATAGATTATGTCACCGCCCATGTGGCGTAAAACTAGCTGCAAAGCTTTACCTTGTGCAGTCTGGTAAAAGAACCCTGAAGCGTTAGCAGGACGTTAAACTAACCCAATAAACAAATGAATTGGTTACGTAGGTTGGGTAGTGACAAAAACCATCATAGATCAATGATCCCTTGTTAAATAATATCTATATGTTACTCTTTCAGCCTGAACCCCGCTCAGCCAGTTATTCGTGCCGCGTGGCTCGGGCTGTACTTAAGACGCTAGCAGGATACCTGGACTGGGTAGCGACTCCCATCATTATGGACAGCAACGGGCTCCTGCTGGAGTTGTTCTGCCTGATGCTGAGTGAGGAACGTCTTCAGCTGGAGGCGGCCGAGTGTCTCCTCATCGTCACCAGCAGAAAGGTACGGCGAGAGGAAAGAACGGGTAGACCCAGAGATGCCAGGGTTCCCATGCAGGTCTTAAGAGGTCTTAAAAGGTCTTAAACATCAAATAAAATTTAGAGAATATGTGGATGATAATTAGATAGATTCCTTTCTGTAGTGACTGTAACATTAACCCCATGGGGGACCGGGGTGGGGGCTCCTGTTGGAGCTCCCTGGGAAGAATGTTTCCTCAGTATCCCCTGCTTGTCGTAGGAGGCGACTAAAAGGGGAACCCTGTGCCCCCAACAGGGTCATCAAAAGCCGGGTGTGTGGTGTGCTTTCTATGGGACATTGCACATTCAAGACCCCTTGCCACTCTTCGAAAAGAGTAGGGTATCGAACCCGGTGGCTGGTTTCTCCTAAATCATATAATAGATTTGGTCACTGCCCAGGGCTGTGGCGTAAAACTAGTAGCAAAGCTTTACCTTGTGCAGTCTGGTAAAAGAACCCTAAAGGGTTGGCCGGACATTAAACTATCCCAACAAAAAAACCAAAAAAACTGTAACTTTACCTGAAAAATCGGCTGATTTTATCACCGATTAATATCAAACATGAACATTTTGATATAACATACTATTATCCTGGCCGATTATCCTGGTAGAATTGGCTGATTTTAGGGCCAATGAGTTGGCCGACTCAGCCAAAATCGCCTAGTGGGTATGGCACTTTAAACCCACAGGTGCTATGTTTCCTACTTTTGTATTATTTCCTACTTTGTAAAAGGAAAAAAGCTCAATGATTCAAGAGAACCAAAAGCAATTTGTGGACAAAAGCCAATGCATTTGCGTAATACAGCAATGGAACAAATTAATGTGTCACAACAGGGAATTAAAGGGAGATTGCTAGAGCACATCAAATGAAATTTAAAGAACATGTGGTTAATAACCACATTAGATTCTTTATTGCAAGGATTGTAACTTAACATAATTATGTCCATTTTGCCCTTCAGGCCTCTACATTGGTGTTTGATTCTGTTGCAGGGGAAGGCAGAGGACAGGAAGCCGCTGCTGGTTCTATTCAGTGAGGACGCCATGGCCACCATACTCAATGCCGTCGTGTAAGCGTATTTCAAATTTCTATACAGTGTGTGCCCAAAACTGCTGGACATCCAGACATGTCTGACATTTTCCCATCAATGATTGGCTTTTCCCCTTAAATGTCAAAAAATTGTCTAGTGAACTTTTCATTTTCCCTCATATATATTAGCATTTTTGTTACCGATACTATTACTTGGCCGAATTATTCTGAATATCAATGGGGGGAGTGGGACAGTGTAGTGGGTAAGGACCTCGCCTTGTATGTGTCGGGAATGGGTTCGAGCCCAGAGTGGGGTATTTGCCTGCTTCACTGCCTTGCCTTGCCGTCATTCTCACCCCCATAGATTCTGTCATAGTACTTTATACAAACCAAAAACATTTAGGTCATGATATAGCTGAAATACTGCTGAGTGGACCTTAAACTCCAACAACCATCTTCATCATCATCATCTGAATATCAATTTGTTTTTTTAGAGGCATAGCCTCTATACTCGCGTCAGATTGACATTTTTGCGCTGGTACACAGACAACACTACCTTAAGAAATAGGAACAAAGTACAGATCACCAGGAACCAGCAGCTTCCTAAAATATTTGCTATTTTTCTAGGAATCAGTTGCTGTCCGCCCTTTTTTCTAGGAATTTATACATGATAGTAACATGAAACATGGATCATATGATGAGACATGCACGAGGGAAGAATAGTCCATTTTGATTTTTCCTCATTTGTTTGACATTTTTGCATGATAATCGAAAGTTTGACAAAAAAAAATTGTTCGCCAGATTTAGGTGCTGCACCCCTCAGCCCATCTCCTAAAGTACACTGTACGACGCTGGTGGCTGAGGGGCGGCCGACCATGGGAAAGTTGCTCTTTGCCAGGCCGGGCTGGGAGTGTGGAGTTCACCATGGCCGTAGTGGTGCTTGCAATCTCCTATAAGCCCATCCTGATTAAAGTTTACCATGAAATATTTTTTAAATTGTCCACACGCTTTTTCCATGAAGACAGTTGCATAAAAGAAAATTGACAAAAATGAATTGGTTGACAAATTACTCCTAGAATTTTTAAAAATGTAGGCACCATGTATTGGCCTTTTCCCCATAGGAACCAATGTTAAAGCCTGTTAGCCCAAACTATAATGTCCAACCCTATTTTGCCCTAAAATTCAGCATTTTGATTAGCTAGCAAATCTGAAAGTCTGTCAATTGGTAAACTTGAAAAAAATCCTAATGTTTTAACGGTACTTGGGGATTTAGAAATATATAATTATTGCTTAATTCAGGAACCCCAACTCTATGAGACAAGGATGGCTTATATTGTTATTTTTTCGATCCTTGTCCAACCTGCGAATGACACAATCTCAGCCACAGTGAATCGGGCTTCAGTCCTTGAACAGCCATCATTCCCACTGATAGTGCAAATTTCAAAAAACTTTATGAAACGTCTCTGATCATGGAAGCTCTGCTCCAGAACTGACATCATAACTAGTTACGTGCCCAGTATGGCATAGTAATGTCCAATGTAACCCCCTAAGATGTCCTTCGTTACAGAAACATTTTTGGTTACACTGTCTGTGCAGGTGTATTACAACAAAAGATGTGACCAAAATAAAACATTTCTTTTAAAGAAATATGGTTCATATCCATACCCCTTGTGTTTTGTGTTTTTCCACAGAAACCCCAATACTGACTGTAGTTTTTGACCCCACAGACAGACTTCGTCGGGCCCGCTAGATGAATACCGCTATCTGTTCCTGAAACGTCTCTGTCAAGTGCTGACGTCTCTGGGCTCCCAGCTCTGTGCCCTATGGGTGAGTATAAATAGCATTGGATATTCTTTTATTTTGTCTTTGTATATATGTTCCATAATTATGTTTTAAGTTTATTGGAAAAATCAGCCAATGTAGATAGTCACATAACCAATATGTGTTTATTTTCTATACATTTCTCTGTGCATATTTTATTGACGAAATTAATCAAAGTGAACCTGCAGGTGCTTGACATGCTGCGAAATAGCTAACCGTGGTAGAATTGCAAACAGTTTAACCGCATACAAAATCAGTCCCAATGAACCTGAAGTCCTTCATATATCTTAAACTAGGTATGTATGGTAGGTAGAATTACAAACAAATTAAGCGTATACACTATCAACCCAGTTTATCCCTTTACTCCCAGGGTCAGACTGACGGCGTGGCGCAGCCCCCCAACTTCAAGGGTTACCTGAAGGCGATCCAGGCCTTCTCGGAACACCCGTCCCAGACGCTGGGCAGCCTGACCCAGTCGCTGTGGGCGTCCTTCCTGCGCCACGAGCACATCTCACATGACCCCGAGCTGCTTGCCGCCATCCCCGGAGTCACCGCCGTCTGCAAGTCGGCCTTCCTCAAAGTGAGTGCATACTCGGCAGAGTACCAAACACACAGAGAAAACGGGGAAAATGGAAAAAAAGAAATCCCTGACAGGGAATACACAGGAAATTTACAAATTTTGCCAAAATACAGGGAAAACACATTTCTTTTGACCAGGTTCTAAATTTCCTGATTTTTGAAGATATTAGGGATTCAACTTTTTGTTGTTGGGTTTTCCCAATTTTTTCTGCATGCAGAGGCTTTTACAACTTGCTGTATATGACACAGGGAAAAATTGCTGCTGGACAGGGAAATCTCAAAAATGTCCTTTCTATGCATATTTTTTCTAAATTTCAAAGACTAGTTCCTGCCTACACTTGGTGCATCTCGCACCATGAATCTGGGCATAACTGACATCACAAACAGATCAGATAACATTTTAGAAATGTAGAAATAACACAATTGGATTATTATAATGGTGATATTCTAAACCATGAAATAAACAAAGTCATGGCAGCAATTTTCAATCCAAATGTCTTTTTAAGAAATAATTATTCTAAATTTTAAAAAAAACACGTCCTTTTTTGTGTGACGTCACACAGATTTGCGTGTTTATCATGATCAGAGAGATCAGACATTTCTTGAAATCTAAGCAACTTTTTCACATGAAGAAGTCAATGTATGGCATAGAAACTTTGCACTCTTCTATGTTAGCATTTACACCGAAGGGATAAACTGTCAAACATCCAAAATTGAAATTTCACTGGACCCTCTCTGAAAATGTAAGCCCCCCGCCAAGAGAAGAGGATCACTTTCCTACGTTCGTTGATTTGCATTCGAAAGTTTGTATTCTTCACTTTTAAATAAAAGGCCGCTCCCCCCCCCCCACACACACACACCCAATAGATTACCAACTTTGTATCTGGGGGGCACGGGGTGGTGAAGTGGCTAGAGCGTTCGCTTGGAGTGTGGGAGGTCCTGGGTTCGTTCCTGGGCCAGGCTCGGCTGCTATACTCCTCTGCGTTTCCCCCTGTGACAACAACAGGGTTATCAAATGCACAATAAAGAACACCTGCCTCGGTAAAAGTGTAGGGGTATGGTCTCTACCTTCTCATAGATTCGATCACCATCACCGCCCTTGATATGACCCTGGCTATTAATTAGGGCGTAAAGGAACCAATAACCAACCAACTTTGTATCTGTTATCCCATAGGTAGGCTACCCGTCCCAGAACAACTCCCTGAGCTGCGGCTACTCCCAGCTCGACTTCGACTCGGACGATGACTTCAAAAGCTTCTACGCAAGTGAGTATTCACACTTGTATTTGACTTCATCCACCAAGGTCTGGCTCTATAATTTATATTATTATTTTTTCTGACCTGGTGTAACAAGAGACTTAGGACGACCTGTTGAATTGAAAATTGTTGCCTGAACCTCCAAATGAATTAAATTGAAGATCTAGTGCTGTCTAGGTTTAGTGTTAAATATATAGATATGATTATATATTATATATAAGCATATAACCCATTGAATAATCCCACAATAATTTCAGAGTCACACTTGTAGCCCAAAAAAATGTATGGTAAGGTGAAGCTCGATGGTTTAAAAAACTAGATAATCTAAAATTAATTTTGTTATACAATTTCAGATTTTTCCAACGACCATTACTGATATTTTTAATACAACATATTTAAATATTAACTTTGATTTTACAACTATATAGACTTTGTGGAGACCTGGTCACGGGACCACATTATGATGATCACCATGTGCTTTTTATGACCATGTGACTAAATCAAGAAATTAATAAGAATTCTTTAGAATAAAATTTCTTCATTACAATATCATATGCTCGTTTTAGATAGATTTACCAGAAATAGCTGCTCTAGATATCTGGGAAATGTTAATTATAAGAATTATAAATTGATCACCAAGATCCAGCTTATTTCTAGATAGTGTGATGTCATTTGCACAGCGTCTATAAAGAGGATATATAAAATAGTGAGTAAAAGTTTCTTTGCTCGTTCAGAGTACCGGGCAGAGGTGTCGGAGACGCTGCGTCTGCTCACCATGCTGGCGCCCAAGGTGACCTTCACCGTGATGGCGGCCTGGCTGGACGACCTTCTCCAGCGGCCTGCTGCGGGTATGCCTCCCGACCACCGCCGGCTGTCCTCCCCCGACTTCCTGGAGTGGGACGCTCTCACGTCATTCATGGAGAACGTCATGGCGCGACTGTTTGCGTCGACTGAGTCCAAACCGCCGGTCGAAGAGGGCGTGAGGCTGGCTAAGGCCGTGTTATATTACGACACCCAGGTAGGTAGTTATGCTGGAGTGTTTGCTTAAGCTGATACATTTAGGGACTGGGGGATGGGGCGGTCTAGTGGTTAGTGTCTTGGCTTTGGACGCAGCCAGCCCGAGTCACAATCCTCAGTGGTGACTGCTAGACCACCTTACCAGTTACCTTGCCTTCATTTCCGTCCCCATATATTCGATCATAGAATTCTAAAGGTCAAAATCGTGAGTGGTCCTGATATAGCTGAAAAATTGCTGTGTAGACATTAAACTCCAACAATCATCATCATCATCATTTAGAAACCTCTTTGTGATGTAATGGCAAACATAGGGAAATATTGTGTACTTAGTTTAGCTTTGAAATAAAGTTATTCACACCAAACCAGACTCCACAAATGTTTTGGATAATGTCTTTATTGGAGAGTGATTCTGCAATCTGTGTGTTTCGACTGTTAAAAGAGACGCGAAGAGACAATTTTAAGCTTCGCAATATGGTCCTCATATAGAATGATCACTGTGTAGAGAACAAAAATGGTTTTAATGAAGATTATAACAGAAATATAGTGAATTAAAGTGCGCCACTTTGGTCGCGCTTGTCAGCACTATGCGCCAGCCCAGCCCATGTAAACAATGGCCTGTGAAGTAAGGGGAGTCATTAGGTCTACTTCGTGTGTGGCGATTAATCAAGTTTAAATATTAATAACACTGTAACTATTGCCTCTGAAATTAAGCAAAAATTACATAGAGATAAATAAGATACAGGACTTGGACTACTGAGATTTGAATAAGTCTCTGCCTAATTGTTTTTGGATAGCAAGCATATCTATTTTGCCTATTGGTAATATAAGGTAGACTGTAGCGCACATGACGTCACGAGTATTACATAGGCTTGCCTCCCCCAGATTCACACTCAAAGTGCGAGTCTGGCTTCGCACTTCGAACAATAGAAAATAATCCTAGTGTTTGAGTGTCCTGGTCAATTATCTCGACGTGCACAATTAAAAAAGGTATTAGTTAAGCAGAATATCGTAATAACTAACAAGAGGCTCCGCCTCTCGGCTTGAGGGAAATGTTTCAACCTTGTCAGGCTTACGTCCGCCTAGCCCTAGTCTGTCGCATCAGAGCGTCAGACCCACTGTTTCCCAAAGTGGTAGGTCAGGGACGGACTAACGTAGCCTGGGCCCACAGCCTCAAAGTCAATGTAAAATACGTTTCACCGTTGGGCCGGCGACCAGGCTAGGACTAACGTCACGAAATTGGCGCAGCGGTACGGGAGTTACAAAGTATCAAAATGCGTCCGCCACATGGACGAGCAAGGTTCTCGGGAGACGTTTTTTGATAGATCTACTTTGTAACTCCCGTACCGCCGCGCCAATTTCGTGACGTGACTAATCACGTTGCCTGATTATGATCTATTGTCCCAAAACACATCGCCGGCCGTCGCGTCGTTTGGCTAACATAATTAGTGCGAAAAATGAAGGTTGTTTCCCGGCAATGCAAAAGTGACCCAGGTTGCCGGCGGGAAGGTCCACCGGTTAACACAGCCTGACCCAACGACCTGGGTCAAAGGTCAGGGGTCACTTCAGTCCGTCAACATGGCGTTATTTCCGCTTCCTCTGATAGTCTTCAATCCGGGTACTTTCATGTTTCGCTGGTCGAGAGCCAACAACAGAGATCAAATAGTATCACGGGGAAACAGGTTAAGTCATCCGGGACGTTGAATTGGGAACCCTTTTTGTTGCGTTGGTATATACAACTATTGATGGTTTAGGTATTAGTGACCAACGCAACCAAGGGGGGGGGGGTCCCGGGGGGGGGGGGGGGTCCCGGGGGGGGGGGGGGGGGGTCCCGGGGGGGGGGGGGGGGGTCCCGGCCGGGGCAGTATGCGAGGCGCACAGACAATTTGGCCGACAATCTTCAGATTTCTAGTATAACATTTAACACCCATCAACGCAACATCGGCCAGTTTCTGGCCGACAATCTTCAGATTTCTAGTTATTTATGTAGTGGAAAGATGGAAGCATTTCTTTTCGTGTGAGCTTTAATGGTCTTCGTCAGGATTAGGTAAGCTATGTAATCTATTTATTTGCAGAATTAGAAACATTAACGCTAGCAGATAAAAGAACATTCTGTAAAGGTCAGAAGAATAAATTATTGGTTGGACGATTTTAGATGAATAAGTTTGACTCATATCTTCTTATCATAGTTAATGTATCAACTGGCACAAATAATATTTACACGTAAGAATTCCACTTTCGGTTCTTTGTCACATTGTGCAATGAATTCTGTACTGTTACGTAAAGACGCTAATCATAAAAGGCATGCTTAGAAGAATCAGTTAGTCTTTAGATTGTATAGAGGACTTTCTGGATCTCTTGTGTAGAAAACATCAAATTCAAAATCTTTTTTCCAGTGTTTGCCATTAACATTGGCCCGTCGCCAATGGCCGACAATTTGAGAGCAGGGCCAACAATTTTCACCAAAAATATTGTGTAATTGGCCCTGATGGCCAACAGTCATCAGAGCACTCTTTCTCCAATAATTTTTTAATTCTTTTTTCTGACCATATTTCACATGTTTTTCCTTGCCTCTTATGAGAGCATAGGAAAACGCCAGGGCCAACCAAAAGCTGGCAGGGCTGACTGTATTTTGGAAAAGTCGGCCCCGTTGGCCGACAGCCTAAAAAGTTTCCAACACGGTTTCTGAGCAGGGTTAAATGGTACAAAGGTCATAAAGGTTATGCTCAGATATGGAGTTGGTCTGGGTGTACCATTAGTTTCAATGACGGGACCTCAAAGTTGTGGCTCAGAGCACCTCATTTCCTGTTTACTAGAATTGTGAAGGTCCCTTTTATATTTTAGTTTTACCCAAGTGCTACTGATTACAGTTGGCTTAGTGTAGGTAGGTCTAAGTACATGTATTAGGCAAGTCTATCATGACAGGGGAGAGTGTCCTTGACATCAGGTAAACATGTGGATTACAGACTGACCAGCAGTGCAGGCAGCCCTGTGGAACCAGGTGGAACCTGTAGAGGGTTATTCCCGGGTTATTCCCAGGTTATTCCCGGGTTGTTCCCGGGTTGTTCCCGGGTTGTTCCCGGGTTGTTCCCGGGTTGTTCCCGGGTTGTTCCCGGGTTAGCCACAGGTTAATCGTTTTACTCATAATTACTTTTAGCATGATGTAACAACTATTTTATGTAAATGACGTGAATAGGCGAAGTTCTCGTTATATCATAACGGTATCAATGTGCTGTATAATGATAAAGGTGATTAACGTTATGAGCTTGTTCTCTTTCAGGACCCGCTGATTTTGTCGTGCGTGTTGTCGTGTATCTCCACCCTGTGTCCGTACATCACAGAACAGCCTGAACTGCTCTGTGTCATGCTCGAAAAGGTAAAGGACCCCTACTCATCAGGACTGTCTATAATTATGGGATTAGATATCAAGAATGAAGTTCATTGGGAATAGGGCATTTTCCCAACTTTTTAATAATTTCCCACTTTTTAGTAGTTTTTGAACGCACAACCGATATTTCCTTAATCTATTTCAGAGTATTTATTGTTTTAGTTTTGAGCCACTTACGTGCAAACTCTATTCTTAAAGCTAGGTTTCCTCTAGAAAAAAGGGAGGCAGAGTGTTTCCTACTTTTCATCATTCAGGAGTGGCATCTCTGGATTTAAGTCTGGTTTGATATCATTTGTGGTAATCAACATTCTCTCATGAGATATTTCTAAGTGTGCTCTAATACTTCCAAAGATAAGTAATTTTTGTAACATATATTTTCCTTGTTCAACGCCCTTTTTGATATAGCCTGAAGTACCTCCTTTCTCTATTATATTATTTTTTGATTTCAATAGAAATGCAATAAATACCAATGGCAAATGAAACCAATGAATGATTGTTTAAAGTATTGTTGAAATAATTTCATAAAAAATCGAAAACAAAAACAAAAAAAACTCTCCTTTTCATTTCCTTGCTCAGATTTTCTCGACGGCTGTGTTTAGAATAGCGGGGCAGACAAAGGCTACTCGCAGCAGAGCGGTTAAAAATGTCCGCCGACATGCCTGCTCCGTGCTCGTCAAAACCTGCAAGCGCTACCCAAAACTCCTACTGGTAATTAAGATGTCATTTTGCCTATTTTAAAGAAAATACCTTTGTTTTACTAGAATATTTACTTTTTCCTGAGTAACTATATCTTAAGTTCATGATATTCTCAATTTCCTGTTTTTCCACAAACAAGGATGAAAAATATTTTATGAAAATATTCTCAATTTCCCCATTTTTGTGTTGTCAAACTTTTACATGAGGACCTCGTGATATTTGTAATACTATGAATAAATCATTCTATTAATAGACTATATTCATGTCCATGCTGAAAATATATGGGTCTTGACCACTAAATTCGACACGGCGACATGGCCATTTCTTAAAATCAACATGCGACATGAGGGCCTAACAACGCGACAGACATGGTACAATTCATAGTGACATGCCACATGGCTATTTCTGACCATTGACAGGCGACAGAGAAAAAAATAAGCGACATAGACTTGCGACATTGGCTATTTTTAAATTTGACACGTGACATCGGCACCCACCGCCCCCCAACCCCATCCAGACCCCCAAATATGGTCATGCATTTGACACACTTCAATTTATGCACAAGAAATCATTTGAGTGAAAAAACTTTGAAAAAATGGCATTCAAATTACAATGGTGCGAAAATATCTCTTAATGCTCAATGCAGACATTTATTACATGTACAACATACATAATTATGTTAACAGAAAACTGTTTTCCCATTTCAGCAAATGTTCGACCTGCTGTATACGCATGTGCAGCGACTGTGCGGAGACCCGGAGGAGCTTTCTCAGATGGAGAAGGTCACGCTCATGGAGGCCCTCGTCCTCATCAGGTATCACTGCAGTCTTTTATTTATTTATCTGGGAGGCCCTTGTCCTCATCAGGTATCACTACAGTCTTTTATTTATTTATCTTAGAGGCCCTCGTCCTCATCAGGTATCACTACAGTCTATTATTTATTTATCATAGAGGCCCTCGTCCTCATCAGGTATCACTGCAGTCTTTTATTTATTTATCTGGGAGGCCCTCGTCCTCATCAGGTATCACTACAGTCTTTTATTTATTTATCTTAGAGGCCCTCGTCCTCATCAGGTATCACTGCAGTCTATTATTTATTTATCATAGAGGCCCTCGTCCTCATCAGGTATCACTGCAGTCTTTTATTTATTTATCTGGGAGGCCCTCGTCCTCATCAGGTATCACTACAGTCTTTTATTTATTTATCTTAGAGGCCCTCGTCCTCATCAGGTATCACTGCAGTCTATTATTTATTTATCATAGAGGCCCTCGTCCTCATCAGGTATCACTGCAGTCTTTTATTTATTTATCTGGGAGGCCCTTTTCCTCATCAGGTATCACTGCAGTCTTTTTTTTCTTTATTTATCCAAGAGGCCCCATCAAGTATCTTTCATCCATCTCTCTAAAAGGCCCTTGTCCTCATTAGGTCTTTTTATATACAGTCTATATTATCATTGAATCCACAGATATTAGGTGACAAACACCCTATTTAATATAAAACATCTCATAATCCATGAGATTTCCTTCTGATTGTGATAAACGAGTGGTTAGCAAATTCTATGGGGAATATATAAATCAGCTTTTATCGTTAACAATCTAAAACAAAAGGTTTCACAATCTGATTTCTCTTCTAGTAACGAGTTCAGAAACTACGAGAAGCAGTGCAAGTTTACACAAGAAGTTCTCACCGATGTGAAGAAATTCTGGATGTCCGATGAGTTCCGAGAGTGAGTGTCGTTTTGTTTTTACGAAATTCCTACTGTAAAACCCCAAATTTAATCTGCAGCTTAAATAAGGTTTAGTCTCAGAAATGGCAGCCCATCCGGAATTATGCCAAATATATATCAATTGTATCTCATCAATTCATTCCTTGTGACAGTCAATTCTTAAATCAAAGTTGGTTGTAAAATGTTTTAAAAAAGTCTTAAATTGATTTATCCAAATTTAAGGCCCTAAGTAGGTCTTAAGTTCCATATTTTTCTTACAGGAGATCTTAAAAAGGTCTTTAATTAGATTTGATTTGAAGCTGCACATAATATGACTGGTTCAGCAAAATGACACTTTCTTGCCAAGCGTTCTTATGTCAAACCTTATTGATTTTCGAAAAAGTGTGGGCACCCTGAAATGATAAAAAACTATTTCAGGAACATTGTCATCTGAGCTATATTATATATTCATCCAGTGTTACAAAAAATCTTCTCAATTCTTTTCAACTACATACTAATGATGTTGTTTGTCTCTCCCCATAGAGCTCTGATGTCGGTGGAGAAGTTCATAACGTACATCGGTATCGACCAACCTCCGGTCGAGCCCAGCTCAGCCGATACATGCGGCATCAACAGGTCTCACGTAAGGCATCCTCTAGTGTCTCACACCATCAGGCCAAAATTTAAGAAATAGTTGTATTCAGGTTTCCTGACCGACACTATTATTTTGCCCGACCCTAAAGTTTTTTTAAAACAAAATCTTGGGGGAAAATCATTAAAAATATAGTAAAAGTGGTAAATGAATATCAAATGGCCTCTGCATTATCAAAATGCACATTACAGATGCTAAGAATAGTTACAGAGTGTGTACAAAGGAAGTTCCTAATAATAACACTATATGAGTTTATTCCTTCCGTTAGAAAAATATCTAAAAAATAAATAAATAAAATCCCGACCTACCGACCCTAATTTTTTTGAGGTATGGACTCAGCAATTTATTCTGTTTTGCCTTAGTATTCAAAAAATATAATTTGATCATCTAATATCAACTGCGTTTGAAAATGCAGAAAGGGATATAACAAAAATATGACCAAAAAGTGCCAGAAATGATGTGTCCTTGTTTACTTTGAGGCTTTTATGCTGTGATGGACCAATGACATACCATATAGGGTGTATAGTAACGTAGCGTTCCGTTGGGGGGCGCCCCTAACGTTAGTATCTCACAGACGATACTGTCACTTTAAATTTGGAAAGGTCTTACATAAAATGTCTGACATTGGTATGCACTCTCTAGACGTGGATGATACATACGTTTTATTGGAGAGAAAACGTTCTAAAAACTGCAGCACGTTTGAAGAACGTTTTCTCTCCATAAGATATAATCCACTACAACACGGTTGTTCCTCTTTGAAGTCAGGTCCCAGTAGCTGTTTGTCTGGGCCACTATATGTGTGTGATGCAGATCGTGGTTAGGATCTTTGGGAGTCCCTAGTTATATCTATATAGTATAGTAGCTAATGGTGGGGACTCCCTCAATCAGTCATGTCTTTAGCCATTTAATTCTCTTTGTTCTCAATGACTGGTTACACAATCTCATGTTCAGCTGTTGAAGGGCATTGTCCTACAATGGTTGTTAGAGTCAGGCAGTTTGAGAAGCCAGAAGTGGGTTACATAATCCCTACCTGAGCCAATCAACCCGCACCCCTCCACATTAGGACCTCCACTGTCACCTTCAGGTGGGCAGGTCCGGGTGGGTGAGTGATAGGTCACTCAGGTGCAGGGACCTAGTACTAGTAGTAGCAGCCCCTTTCCTAAACCCCTCCCTGAGTTGTGTGTGACAGCAGGAGTGGTGGTGGTGATCACTACTCATAGCCCATATAGCCTTCAGGTTGTAGGAAGGCCTTTAGTTTACTGAGGGACGACCATTGCTCATGCATGAGCAGAACTTTGTAGCTAATTTGCTTTTTTCTCTAATTTCCTTTTTTCAGATAACATATTGTATCACCATGATCATGGCGGTGATGAAGCGGTGTCAGTGGCCGGAGGACGCAGAGGTGAGGCCAGGTTTCGATCCTTTTGGTCAGAGATTCTTGATCATTTTCTGTCATTAGCATCAAAAATAATATAGCTTCACTAAGATATGCAACTCTGACAGTTGCCTACAGCGTTTTCGTGTCGTCATCGTTAGCAGTGCCCCCTATGAGAATCTGTGCAACCAGATACGATGCGACGTCTGTTTTGTTGTTTTCGTGACGTCATCCATAAACAAAGGTGGTGACGTCACGGAAACGGCAAAATAGACGTTACATTGTATCTGGTTGCAGGGGACGCCACTATCAATGATTTTCACATCGAACCGTAATAGTCATTAATCTTTCCTTTGTACTATTGTTGTTAGCATTTTCTATTTTCAAAGGTCCACCTACTTAGGGTCAGTTTGCCCAGATGTGTCCACTGGTGTGTCAGTGAAAAATCAATTAAAAAGTGCAATGAAAATGTCATTTTTCACCTTTGTTAAAAAAGAGATGTAAAAAACGAGATTTGCAATGCTGCTGTCATGTAAATAGCAGTGTCCGTCTGTGTATTTTTACCTTTCATGAATCAAAATATGTTCCTGCTATATGAAATAAATTAACCTTGTTTGCCCAACTTTTCTAGGTTGCACTTTACTGAAACACTTTATTCAAATGTTTTTCAATTCAACAGGAGGCCAAGGCGTGTGGGTTTCTGATGACAACCCCGGGCGGTCTGACCGCGCTCAGGAACCCCGCGTTCCCACACCTAGGACGCATGCTGGAAAATGTGCTCTACCTTCTTAGGTCAGTGGAAAATTATACTAAAAGGACAGTCATAGATAGAGTAGAACTGTTGGGTCTGGCCATTATATGGTCTTGCATGATTATATAGTCTGGAAACTTATTTGTTTCTGTCATGGACCTTGGAATGGTTCAAGAATGTCACTTGATGAAAGACGAATTCAAACTTAAGGTACTCCAAATGAAGCCAGGGTGCCCCCACAAGTCTTAAAAGGTCTTAAATTGACTTTCTCAGATAAAAGGGCTTAAAAAGGTCTTGAAATAAACATTGCTTGCATGAAGTCTAAAAAAGGTCTTAAATTGGATCTGATTAGGATATGAAAATCAAATGATTTCATGATCAAAATTGCCGCATTTTGCTGTGTTTTGTTATGTCAAACCTTATGTGATCAATATTTTCTTAATTTGTTGCATTGAGGTCTTAGATTTGCTAAACTTAGGCCATAAAAGGCTCTTAAATTGATTTTTGAAAAGGCATGGGCACCGGAAATCAACTGTTTCAGTCCTATTTCGACTAATGTTTGATAAAATTGAATCAAAACGAAATAAAAGCTAAGTGAATTGCAGGTATGTTCTGCACGAAAAAAATACACGGCAGTATATCTGAAAATGATTTTGGGGTAAAAGGCTATAATTTTAGAACAATTTCTGACTGGTCGAAAAATAGATAATGTGCAGGTGTTGGGTGACCCCATTTTTGTTGCGTTGGTGTACATACAACTATAGATGGTCTAGGTATTAGTGACCAACGCAACCAAGGTATAGGTCCGTTTTTGAAGTGGGTCTATTGTTGTGGACCAGTGGACCGTGTAATTCTTTAATTGGTGTGCCCTCTGTGACCCCCAGTGGTGGTCAGACTGTGGGGGCCTCCACTCAGTGTCTTCTCATTGGTCACTGGTGGTAGAAGTAGGAGGGACAAGTATCAGTGATTGACATCCAGTGTCCGTGGGTCCTATATATAGGGCTGACTCACAACTTGTAGCCACTCCCCAGCAGGTCACCCCCCCACCCACCTCTCCTCCTCCCCCTACCCGGCCTCGCATAGACCACAGAAGTCCGACGTCATCGGGGGCCGGACACGCGACGGGTGGTTCTAATTATAGCCTGGTCCCCTCCACCGCCGTGGTCAGTCCCGACCGACCACCGGTGGTAGCAGGCAGGGGGGGAGGGGAGAATGCAGCGACCTGGATAGCCCGGGCCATGTGTCAGGATTAAAAGTACCAATTCTTCTATTCGCCTAACAGAGGTGCCGTATCTTGCACATGAGAATTGCCGAGATGTGTTGGTTCCGGTCCTTTTTTTCTATCATTTAAGTCATTTTCAAACACCAGTTACAAAGTATTGACGCCAATTTTATGTCCAATAATTTCTACACGACAAAAAAGATTCAGGCTATTTTCTGTTTCAACAATTTTTGTGAATAAGACTTGATAATTTCTTGCAGAACAAATCAATTCTTTTACATTAGATTATAGAGGAATACAGTAAGCAGAAGCCAGATGCACGAGCAGGTGATACACGTAGTTGTGAACCTAACCCTTGTATTTTAAAAACATTTTTCAAGATTAAAAGTTTTGATTTAATCTTTAGCCAATGGGAAGGGTCCTCAGACACTTATCGGCATCATGTAATATCCTCCCACCAATCAGGTGTCGCGCTACTCTCACCACGTGGGTTTGTTTGTCCTGCCTCCACTGGAGCGTGACAAGTGTGCGAGGTCTGGAACACAGTCTATCCCCCCCCCCCCCCCCCCCCCGTGATTGTTCTAATGGGCTACTACCGTAGGCGGCTGGTGGTGGTGGGTGGGGTGGTCGGCCGACCGACAAGCGGTGGTAGAAGGGAGGAGGGGGGGGGGGGGGGAGGAGGGGGGGGGGGGGGGGGGGGAGAATGCAGCGACCTGAATAGCCTGGGCGCCACTCCGGCCGTGGCGGCTGGTGGTGGTGGGTGGGGAGGTGGGTGGGGAGGTCGACCAGTTTCTGGCCGACAATCTTCAGATTTCTAGTAGAAAACATTACTCTGGTGAGAAAAGTAAAGCATCCAGTTATGTATCTGTATGCAGGACATTGAATGCGCTGTGGTTGAACGAGCATCTGGCACGCCGCCACCCCGACTTCAGCCAGGCGTACGAGCCTGGGACGACTGAACGACTCGCCATCCTGGGGATTGTCCACGCGGCATCTAAGGACGACTATGACTGCGGGCCAAGCAAACACCCACTGTACCGCATGCAGAACTTCATCAGCACGTCCCATGACAACTGGTACGAAGTATTTTGAAATTATTTGGCGCATGAATCCTGTATATAGATAGATCTGGGACATAAGAAACAACTCAAAAACATGAACATTTTCTGTCACCTCCTGTTGGTTCATCTGTTCCTATGTTCTTATAGATTCATCAAAATACAACTCTAATGGCACATTCAAAGTGTAATGACAATATGTGTCCAGTTGATGTACAACATTTCATATAAAATAACATTTATAATATCTAGCATTTCTCTTAACTATCACACAAAATTAGCTGTTTCTTGCTGACCAGACCTAGTCCACAGGGTTATCAAACGCGTGACCACTTCTTCCTTATAGAATTTTTTCAGAGATTACTTAAAAAATCAAAAAAAATCGCATTTTCCTAATTTTATTTGCTTAAAAGCCTAGTTTCGTTTTTTGAAGATCATTATATTAAAATGATGTGAAACCACTCTTAGATCGGGTCTAGACTACCCACTTTGAATTAGTATTGCTCTAGTATTAGTCCTGAGTATAAATGAACTGGATATGTTGTCAGGCCAACTCCATTGGAGACTTATTCACAATTTACCTTGGAGAAATAATTTGTTATGTTGATAACACATTCACATTTCAACCAACTTTCAGCTTACCGATGAAGTAGTCAGGGTGCCCACGCAAGACTTAAAAAGTCTTAAAAGGTCTTGAATTGATTTTCTCAGATTTAAGGCCTTAAAAAGTCCGCAAATTTCACATTTCTCTTGCAGAAGGTCTTAAAAAAGTCTTAAATTGTATCTGATTAGGAAATTAAATGTTAAGATGAGCAAAGTTGACGTTTTTTTCTGAGTGTCGTGAGATCAAATGTCATGCGATCAATTAATTTGTTTGTAACTTGCAGCAAATTTGCTAGACTTTGGTCTTAGATAGGTCTTAAAAAGGTCTTAAATTTGTTTTTGAAAAAGCGTGGGCACCCTTGAGAGTACAAATAGGTGACTTATCTTTCTGTCCCCTTTCAGCTACCACATTCTGGGTAACGCGGGGTCCTGTCTCGGCCTCGAGTTCTACCTACTCCCCAACTTAGCGCAGTTCATGCTCAACACGGTGTTTACCAACCTGGACAGCATACCCAACCACCGACTCAAGGCCATACTTCATATCCTTTTACTGCACAAATGAGATATAATTAATGAAGATTTATTACAGAAAAAATGAATAAAACAATCATTTTCACTTCTTTCTTACAATAGCACAGTTATTTACACTGGATGAATTTATGAAGAGAACTAATATAAAAGTTACGTGGGAGTGATATAGTTAAGAGAAAACTGCAAGCATCACTTAATTATAGTAGAATTTGCCCTTGAAATCTTAAAGACATTTTACTTTTTGTTAAAGGATTCTCCAGATTTTATTCGCACTCAATCGGTTTCAGGTTGGAAAAGATTAGGGAAAACGACACAGGAAATTTTTGCCACTGCACAGTGAAAACACAGCTAATTTGAAAGTAAAATTTCCTATTTCAATAGAACCATTCCAGTATCTGTAATTAAAGATGATATTCAGGACCCCCCCTCCCTCTGGATCTGCCCCTGACCTTGTGCAGTCTGGAAAGAGCCCTGAAGAGTCGATTGGTCATTAAAGTACCCCAACGAATGAACCACCCTTAACTGTTTCACGAATATTCCTGAAGCCGTACATCCAGGCCTGCCCCAAGGAGTGCTTTGACTCAGCCGTCCTGCCGCTCCTCGCCGCCACCTGCCCCTTCATGTTAGAGGTAAGACTAGGGTTTTATTCTCCGTAATCGTCCAGTCAATTCCATTGATCCTCCTATCAGTCGGAGTCATAAGTTGGACCAAACTGTCAAAACCAGCGTAAAATCATATAGCGAAAAGTATGGAACTGAGTAACCGGCGAAGGCGTGCGAGACTTTTTTCATTTTACAACCGTCAATCTGCTTGGAGATTTAAAAAAATTCAATAGTAAGTCTATGGGGTGTGTGAGTTTTTGCTTTAGACCCAAAACTGCTTGGAGATTCATCATCAGAATGGGTATAAAACCCTCAAAGCAGGATGGAACCTGATTTCTGGGAACACAAAAAGTAGCTTTGTTCGAGAGTATTTGTGTAGTGACATCATCAAAACGTGAGATCTGATCATTTATACACAGACATGGTCATTCATAGACAGCTACAAAACTGGGGCTGTTCAATTCGAGCGGAAGGTTTTCGTTCATGTTAATCTTGTCTGCTAGAAAATTCTGTTCATCTTATAGACTAGAAACTGTACTCTTAAAGTAACACAATAGCAAGCAATCAATTTTTTAAAAATGCATGAATTTATTCTTTACTCCATACAGCGTCTTGACGGGCAGTGGAAAATGATGGCACAACAAGTGGAAAACAGGTTGGTAATCACTAAGTCACACCTGGCACTCGGTATAAAGTAAGAATCACGAAACATAACTGGTCAGCCTGGTGGCAGTATAATGTGACTGCGTGGGGTATTGTGTGGGCCTATGACATGATATCTCAGTGTGGCAGCACTATAAAGAGGGCATTGGGTCCCATTGCTACAAATAGGCACCTCATTTCATAGATTTGGTCACCACCCCTGTGGCGTAAAACTAGCTGAAAGGCTTTACCTTGTGCAGTCTGGTAAAAGAACCCTGAAGGGTTGGCCGGACGTTAAACTAATCCCACAAACAAACAAACACATCATAGTGGGCTAGTTTTCAAAGGATGTCCCTTAATAAACTGTTGTATGGATATGGCATTGTCATTATTGATGTAGGGGCCCCCCATTAAATACAATTCTCCCCACCACAGATAGCTGATTTACAGTATTTTAAGCACCTGCAGGCTTATTTGGGTTGACGTCAACAAAACCCCTGGAAAAACTTTAGAAAATAAACAAATATTTGTTTTATATCCACCGATAATGAGTACATATTCAAACATCTTACAAAATATCAAGTGAGTATGGATACACATTTTGTAAAGTAAGTCTGCACATTTTTCATCATGCTTAACTACAAATAATGATAAGATTGATCAAAATCTTTATACTAAGGCCTTGAGGCTTATCAACATATTACCCAGCATGCATCCTAATCTAGGCTAACTTGCAGGTAAAACACAAGAGGGACATTGGCTATCCTCGGTTGGGACCATAACAGATGGGATAGGTGTGCGTGTGTTGGGGTTAGATACTCTGGAAACCATACGTACGCCCCCTTTTATAAAGCAGGGAGTGAATGTTTCTGAGTGTGACCCTTGATTAAGGCTTGCCTGCAGGTAAAATACAAAAACCCAGCTATCCGTGGTAGTGAGAATTTGAATACTGACACGTTCCCATTATGTGTTGTTTATATATAAAACATATATGGTAGACTTAACTAGATGTGTTCTGTGAGTTTGCTGAGGCCACCTCTTGTGGTGTCTCATACTTTACATAACTGGAAATAAATATAATAGAATAATATATAACAAATGTCACATGACCCTTGCTTACTAGAATAAAGTAGATGTAAATCATCTCAAAACCTACTTCAGACGATTGCTATTGAATAGTTTGTATATAGAATGTATTTATTTCGTTCTAATAGAGTTGAATCCGGTGAGGAGCAGGACCCGGAGTCCCAGGAGGTACTCGAGGACCAACTCCTGCGTCTTGTCACCCGTGACTACCTCGACCTACTGGGTGAGTTGAACTAAACAAGTAAAATCACTTCTCATCCGCGACTACCTCGGGCTGTTGGGTGAGTTAAACTAAACGAGTAAAATCACTTCTCACCCGCGACTACCTCGGGCTGCTGGGTGAGTTAAATTAAACGAGTAAAATCACTTCTCACCTGCGACTACCTCGGGCTGCTGGGTGAGTTAAAGTAGTTTGGCAAAATGAGATGGTCAAAGAGAAAAGTAAAGAGACACAAATATAAAAGCAATCATGGCATGGTACTCTAGTAATTATAGGCTGTAATGTGTGACACAGATATTTTTCAGTTGCACTCCAGACTGTCCTGGTCACAGTAAAAAGGTTCTAGCATCCACTCCTGGCGCTCATTGGAAAGGAATGTTTTGTTACTAGATCTATACCTAACTTTTGTTGTCTCCCAGGTGCGGTGTGTCTCAACCGGCGCACCGGGGCGTCATCCGTGGCGCGTGATGGGGAGGATGCGGCTATGGATGAAGGGGAAGCCAACCTGTGCAACAACACACCGGGCAAAGATGACCAACTCAGCGACTTAGGCCAGAGCGCACTATCTGCAGATGTAAGCTTTTTGATTGTTGGATTAAAATTGTTTATTACAATTTTGACATATCTAGAATAAAGACAGGGGTGGACATAAGTCTAAAAATCCAGGGGCCAGTCGGACCCTCAGCTTTCCAAATCTAGGGGCCGGCACCAAAATCTAGGGGCCCTCACATATACATAGTCAGATTGTCTTTAAAAACACAATGTTTTATTGTAAAAAATAAAGAAATCTGTAATTGTTATTCATTATTTTCTAGGGGCCAGTCGGGCCCCTAGGCCAGAAAATCTAGGGTCTCGACCTGCTTTTAAAGGGCCTCGGGCCCGGGGCCCGTGGTTATGTCAACCCCTGTAAAAATATTGCTCAAATTTCCTAAATTTATACATTTTTAGGAAATGAATACTATTATTTAGAATTTATGAATTTTAGATTTATCTTGTAGCCCAAAGCTCATTGTGGTCACTCGATCATTATTGAGAGGCGATCATTTGTTTGCCTATCTATTGCTATATGGAGGGCCGTCAGGTGTGACGTCATCAAACCACCACCAGCACTTAGCTACCTACTGGCGAGTTATGACTCAGGGGGTGCTTGGGTGTAGTAGTAGGCTGGTGAACAGTGCAGGCCATGCTGAAAATCCAGAGAGTTTGTAAGTGTTTCTCGGGTTGAAGCCAACATTTTTATGATTGTAGAGAGATATAGATGTATGCAGTCTGGTCTAGTGTGATATGTCTTAGAGTCTTTAGCTTATGCAATGGGTTTTAGCTAAGTAATAATAAGTATAAGCTTAGTTGCTGAGTGCCTTGTACTGTCTAGAGCATTGTGGGAGGCAATGTGTGAGGATAAGTGATTGTGCTGTTGCATCATCATGTGAAATGGAGGGTTAGTCACTGGTGGTGGGGGCATTGCATCAGACATATAGAATAGATTTTATTGGTTTGACTTTTAGGAGCAGATCAGTTTAGAGGTGGGCAGGAGCTTATGGTGTTTGCTTAGTCCTTACCATAGTCATATACTGCGATCGCCTCATTTTTGGAGCTGTGCTCTACAGAGCCATGGCCGCTTAGCTTGTTTACAAAGATTTTTCTTTTTTTATAGTTTAGATCTTTATATTTTATCAATACTGCCCCCTCATTGGTTTCAAAGCCCCTGGTGGTATATGTAGCAAACATACATTTGTACACATTTTCAGCTGATTTGCTGTTTGAAAAATACATCTATTTGATTTTTCCCATTCCTGGTTTAGGGCATCGCACCAGCGTTGATTATATCCATATTCAACGGGTTCAGCTGGGGCGACGGGCCCTCAGTCACGAAGTGTACCATCGTAGCCTGGCCCATCCTCAAATACGTAAGTACCTAGTATTATTTTAACGTACCATCGTAGCTTGGCACATCCTCAAATACGTAACTACCAAGTATTGTTTAACGTACCATCGTAGCCTGGCCCATCCTCAAATACGTAAGTACCTAGTATTACTTAACGTACCATTGTAGCCTGGCCCATCCTCAAATACGTAAGTACCTAGTATTACTTAACGTACCATTGTAGCTCGGCCCATCCTCAAATACGTAAGTACCAAGTATTATTTAACGTACCACCATGGCTTGGCCAATCCTAAAATGTGTAAGTACCCCGTTTCTGATGGAACTTTTCCCTCTCCTGTTAAAATTTACATCAAATAAACCACTCTGCCTTTCCTTCTGTGGCAATGACAGGGTTATCAAAGGTCTTAGGGCATGTTCTACTTTGTGCATGGACCTGTCAATAGGACCAGGCACATTAAAGAACACCTGCCTCAATAAATGTGTAGGGGTATGGTCTCTACCTTCTCATAGAGTCGATCACCACCACCACCCTTTATATGACCCTGTCAGAAAATTGGGCCTAAAGCAACCACCAACTAACCAATGAGTCGTTCTAAAGGTAACCCCCACCCAGAATGTGTTTTTTGTGACCATGCTCTAACTGTTAAGCATCTATTGTTAGAATGTGTTAATTTTCATGATATTAGGCAACAGTTCTATTAGGTTGCTGACATGTCGGACCTCATCAAGAAGGTCTTACCAGACAACTCTTGGCTTCCTAAAGTCATCAGGTCTTTTCAACAAATTCTAGTTAATTTCTGTGTTTCACCTCTCCCTATTCACTGTTTTGTCACTATGTTATCCTAGTTACATTTAGAAAAACTCTTCACAAGACAACAAAACATTTTAGTCTTTCTATACCAGTTTTCACCGTAAATATGACCTCTGTTGTCGGCATGGCGTTAAAGCTCCACCACTCACTCACTCGCGAGTTGTTCTCGTTGTTTCAGATGATGGGTGAGAAGCGTATCTCGGCGGAGGACGCATGTCAGCTCTTCTCGGCCCTCATGCAGGGGCTACAGATACACGGTGAACACGAGGGGATCCAGGCCGCACTCATCGTACTCGCCATGAACACTTACGAGCTATTCGTACGTAATGTGATACATGTATTCTTTTGTTTTCTTTTGTTCTCAAGGGGGGACGGGAGGGGCGGTGAAGCTGGCCAGGGTTTGATTCTTCTTACCACAGATTGCTGACTAAACGTGTTTAAGGCACTTGCAGGTTAATTTTGCCTAGTTTTGTCGACAAAAGAACAAGGAAATCTAAAAAATATAAATATATTTGTCATCATTCTGTAATGGTTAAATTTTCAAACCAACCTATAAGAACAATTAGCATGATATAGATGCAAATAAAAAGAATTCTCAAGGCCAGTTTTCCAATTTATTAATTCACAAAAAGATGCAATGAGAAGTGAAAAATTACATGGTTAAGGCTTTAACATCTAATATTATCTTTCAATAAAACCAAGTAAAGTGCAAGCAGAGAGATCGTGTGTATATTGATGTTTTCCAAGTTAGTCTGTTTTCATACTTTTAGACTTGTAGATGTTAAATAATGTATGAACACATTAAGTCGTCCGAAAACTTCATTGTGACCCCTGATGTTTCAGCGCCCCGACTTCCCGATCATCAACAAGGTTCTCCTCGAGATCCCCAACAACACCACTGAGGACATCAAGGTACGAACCTGAATGTTCAAATGAAGTCACAGAAAGCTTAAAGGGAGCCAAAACCAATAAATTCATTGAAATTTTCCAAACTCAAATAATCATGGAAATCCATTCCTTGAGCCTACTTCTGGTCCATGTTAAAATCTAAACCATGAAATATGGTAGAAAATAATTAAAAACAAGTTTTCCTTGCTCAAATGAATTAATGTGGATCCGCAAAAATGGGGTTTGTTTACAAACAAATGTAAATATTACTATCTCTTGTGGCATTCTACTTCAGTTTGAGCTAGTTTTCACAGATAATACTTTACCAATGACCTTAACTGGACTCATCTAACATATTTCTATACTTATCTGAGTTTTGAAAATTTTGTCAATTTGATTGGTTTTGGCTCCCTTTAAGTTTTTTCTAATATACATGTAATACTATGGGTGTGAGTCATCTGGCCCACGGACTGAATTTAATCTTGTTGAGGGGAAGAAACTAAATATATATCCCTCTCTTCTGAAAGTTCTTTAGGATTTATACCCAAATGGCTAACTCGCCCCTATTCCTAGTCACTATTTTCCACAGTTTTTAAGGAATTATGTCGGGGACAGTCGACTGTCCCAAAGTAAACGAAGCAGGATTAGCCAGGGGCCAAACGGGAACATCCCGATACTATAAATACACTATCTTTTTGTATATAGATATTTAAGGCGTAGGTACTCTTCAGATATAGACAAACGATTCATCAAAAATTCCGTCACGACTTACAAAACTAAACAGGGCTTGACAAATCGTGTGTACATTTGGTTTTCAAGCTCGGATCTGTGGTTCTTTCCCAAGCATGCTCCTATAGTTTGTAGTTTACCACTGGGAAACCAAGGCCTTTATTTTAGTTGCCCATTGTGATGTTTTCTGGTGGTGCTGGGCCACTGGGCATCCTATTTGCCAAGCCCTGTTGAATTTCAGATTCTTTACAGGATTTACGAAGGTCTAATATAGAACTATCATATTTAATGTACATTTAGGAGAAATCGATTAAATTACAATACCTTGAACACCTCATGTAGGTGATAATTTTCTTGTTTCTGAACCCTCAAAGTGAGTTGAAATAAATGTATTTCCTGCTTTTTTCCAGGCGTTTGAGGAGAAGTTGAGTAAACCTATCTCTGACAAAAAGAAACGAGAGACGTTCAAGAAGTTAGTCGAAGAAGTCATCGGGGTAAGACAGGTTTTCTGCAGTCTCACTTCTAGCACTCAATTCTTAAAGTTGCAGGGTGAACACGGCATATTGAAAATAGGAAAATGGCAAAAGAAATTCAGAAAGTCAGAATTTGCAAATATTCCAAAAAGAAGAAAAAAGAAAAAGAAAAGAATAAGGCCCATCCCACTGTATATAAAAATCTACAAATACTTCAAACTGTTTGAAAGAATTTACGAGAAGAACACAAGAAAAATTGCCATGGGACAGAGAATACTCTTTGGTTTAGGGAAAACTGAGGGAAACCACGGGGACTTTGTAAAATATTTGAGTATCCACTCTGAAAGTTGGATTCAGTCCAGTATCATATTTGTTGCTTTGGGCTGATGGGTAATTTTGCTGGTTACTGACCTCTAATCACGCCGAACCAGCGGATGTGCTAAGTCACAGCTTTAGTCCTAATAATATGATTAATAAGTATTGATTAGAACAATTAAGAATTGGATTTTTTATGACATTCTGAATTGTGCATAATGGATCCATAAGTATAAATTGTTAGTGTTAGGGCCAGAATTTTTTTTTAAGAATAAGACAATAAAATTACACTTTTAATCTTAAATTCTTCTGTTTTATCCAATACAGAAAAGCGTGAGTAAGCGGTTTTCAAACATCCTCAACATCAAGGACCTGCCGCCCTTGTACAAGCGCGCTAAGGCAAAACGCCCGGCGCTCGATGACATCGAGAAAACCGACATAGGACTTTGTGCGCTCTTCACCCCTGAGTCTGAAACGACCGAAAACCACGCCTAAAAACTGACAATTCATCCTCAGAAGTCTGTCCTTTGTATGGGGTATGGATAGTCTGATCTACGAAAAGCCACTTCTGTTCACGACTGTGTGTATCCAATGGTGAGTTTAGACTCCAAGAGGAAACTCACCAGCACTTACCTTCATCACATCTTGTCATCGACATCACATCGGCATTTAGTACCCCAGTGCTTTTGCTTTATTTATGATAATAACGAATAATGAAAAAAAAGTACTTTACATTATACTAACTTCGAGGTTTATAATGCTGCTTCGGGTCTTTGTGCTTTAGTTATAGTATTCGAATGTCCCACCAGGAATCTGTTCTTTATTGTACTGTCATGAAATGGCCAGGTACTATAAAAAGGTAGGCAGTTGATAGCGCAGCCTGTGTATTGTGTCTATAGAAGGGTGGGCAGTGGGGTAGTGTAACCTGCATATTGTGCTGTGAACTTGCGATACCAAAATTCAAGTCATAACGACTAAATATAAAAAAGTTACTGATAGATTGTGTTCGTTTGAAATGTAAGCAATAAGCTGCATTATCCGTTTGATTGTGTATCTGTGTTACAGTATATTAAAAAGGTTCTTCACACAGTCATCACAGTATAATGGAAATCACTGAAGATCTGTTGCAGTTGTTCCAAACAACTTTGATGAATTATGTGAGTTTTTACATTATTGACTAGCGAAATAGATGAACTACATAATATTCCCCTTAATGATAACTTTTCATATATAATTATTTATATAATTTTCATTGATGAATTATTTTGGGAGAATATATTTAGAAAACAGAGCTTAGGAGGTATATTCACGAGCTATTTGCAGCGTATGTTTGAAATGTTAGGAATGAGCTGCAACATTCCTTTGTATAATATCCATGTGTTACGGTAAATCAAATAGGTCCTAAACAAATCCTTCTGTCACATTTGTCCTGAAGAACGTCAGTGAGAGAATGTTTTCTTGGTGACTAGCGGAATAGATGAACTACGTAATATTCCCCCTAATGATAACTATTTAAATATATATAATTATTTGTATAATTTTCATTGATGAATGATTTTGGGAGAATAATTATATTTAGAAAACAAAGTTTAGGAGCTACATACACATGAACTATCTGCAGTGATAAGGGTTTATACATGTTCTCTTTTAATTACCATTGAGTTATGAATGTCTGTATTTCGTTGTTTGTACCAAGTGTGTCTCTACAAATTGAACTATTGTATAAAAACCCCAAAACCTATAATCTACTTTAGTCAGGGGCTCGCTGTATGGGCGTGCTCATAACCCCAGTTCTCCCTTTATACTAGTGGGATAATGAGGGTGGGGGGGGGGGGGGTAGCCAGTTCTGTGTCAAGGGGTCAGGGGGGGGCAGGGCAGGGTTGGTCAGGGCTGCACATGGATGTTACTGGGAATGTGTCCTGAGAATAAGTGTAGAGTATAGACCTTGCTATAGGGAGATGGGAGGGTTGTCCTGTGTTTTATCACCTGCACAGCCGGCGAGCGGTGCATACAGAAGCCAGGGTGTATAACAGGCTGTACGTACCGCTCCTCATGTACAGTATTTTAGACATTTTTTGAAAATTGTTTAGGTGATAAAATGTAGAAGACCCTTAGTCGTTCTCGACCCTATGGGCAGTATACTGCCCGGCGGTTCGTCCTTCCACCCTCTGACGACCCCCGTGGGTCTTCTTATATTAGTATGTGAATGTCACTGGGGGAAAAAGGGAATGCCTTATATCGTCACTCATTGATTTAAAAAGAATATGTTGTGATTTTCGTCTATGGGCATTGCTTTGTGCTAGCTGTATCAGATTTTTTTTTGTCACTTTTTCTCATCTATTGTATCATCACGTGTTTATGTCATACTAGAAATAGTACTTGAAATAAAGTCATTTCACCGATATTATGTACATCCAACTTGTCCTTGGTCTTTTCCCTGCACTTCAGTCGTTACTAAAAAACACTATATCATATACACAATCTAATAATGAAGCATTAGAGTGACACTTATTTCAATCGCCCCCTTCTCTATAGAGGGTAGGCATACTAAAGCCAACTAAAATTCTTCACACTCTATATTTGTTAGGATAAAACAGTGACGAGGGGGATAGAAAACAGAAATTCAGTTTATTAGGCAAAACTGGCATTTGTATACAAATACACCTCGAGCAAATTATACAGGAAATCGGGCCACGCAATCTGCTGAAAGCGCAAATATTTACTTCAACATATATATTTTTTCGATGCATGCCTTGTGGGCCACTATTTGGGCATATATTCCTGACTTGACGTACGTGTATGAGATCCTGAGACCTTAGTCCGTAAATACTCAAAACCCAATATACAATGTAAACAATGGATCTCGCCTCCTACCATCCCCCCCCCCCTTCCCTAAACCCTTCCACGCATGTCATTCCATGTTAACATCCTAAACGTAGGCGTTACCTTTTTTTCTAATTTGGAATAGCATAATCTTACATGCCACACGCATATATTCCCCAAACCCTTTCAGATTTATGTGAAAAAATATTGGGAAAGTTTTTACAAGATCCAGTGTCAATATAAAACGCGGATAATTTGCTGACTATGTAGTTCCCCAGTATTTGATGACCTCTAGGCCATTTCAGGACGACTGAAGGAAAATTGGAAATCAGACGAAATTATGAAAACTTACTTCCCTGTTACGCGAACAGAGTGAACAATGCCCTAACGCAATGCAGTAAGAACCGAACTTCTTTCTTAGACGCGTGGACGTTTGCTTTTGACGCATTCTAGATAATGTAGCGATATATCACTGGTTAGAATTAGATAGGGCTGGTATGAAGAAGACACTTTTTTTTGTCTATTTTTTTTTGTTATTCCACCTATATCTTTACTGAAAAGTACCTCGGATATAGCTGATGACCTGAAAACGTTTAAATACTATACACCGGGTTTATGATGCTATTATTTCATAATATCTACCATAGCGCTATCTATAAATATCCCATACTGACTCCACATAATAGCACATTCTGTGCGGTGACTTGGGGACAATTTACAACTCGCAGTCCTTGGCTTGCATATTGTTGAGTTACACCAAGATAATGACACATAACCTAGTGTTCAGTGTCTACATTATGTGGTACAGTTATTAAGATTTAGTGCCTGCTTGAACATACATATATACGTATATATTTATATGCATACGTTGGTGAGTATATATATGTTCGTATGTTTATATACTATAATAAGAAGGACCCGGCGGGCATCCGAGGGTGACCATACGAACCATAGGGGATCATCACATACTGAGGACGAACGATCCCCTATGGGTCGTATGGCCACCTTCGGATGCACCCTGCGGTTCTTCTTATCACCCCTCAATATGTACTGCTCATCAGCCAAGCGGGTGATATATATACATATATATATATACATACTAAATATACATATATAGATTCTGTATACATATACACACTATATATACACATATAGGTATATACACATACATGGATATATGTATATAAATGTAAGTGTCGTGGCTATAAGACAGTCTAGTCCTTGCAGTGTATATTGTGAAGCGCGTTAAGGGCTTCAGCGCACACCTTGACGAGCTGACAAAGCTGGATGCTCGCCTCCACGCTCCCGCTCCGCTGTAGCTCCGAAGTCGCCCACGTCAACTTGCCCGAGACGACCGCCAGCGGCTCGGTCACGTCATACTTGCCGGTCAGCGTCGCGAGAGACGCCATGCTGCCCCGCATGTCGTTTACCTGTGCTTGGAGACTGACGGTGGGGGCGCTGAGGGAATTGTGCATGGAGAGTGAGTTGTGGGTGAGGGAGGGGTTGGAGTAGGAGGGGGCCATGCCCCCGCTGCTAGTTCCGCCCCCAGCCACCGCCTGGGGAGGGGCGCTGCACTCGCTGGAGGAGCGTTTGGGGGCCCTCTGGGAGAGAGACCTACGGCAGCCCGCGGTGCCGGGGGAGGGCTCGCGGGGTGAGGGGTTAGAGGGGTCCGGGTTACCGTTAAGACAGGGCGTGGTGGGGAGGGCGGCAGGTAGGGCGCAGGGGGAGGTGTCGGTCAGGTCGGACGGGCCAACTCCGGCCGGTGTGTGGCGCTGCTGTTCTTCTGCCGCCTGCCGCCGGGCTGCTTCCTGGTTGAGAGCTGGAAATATGTAAGAAAACAATTGAAAATATTATAATAACATACATGATACATTTTTATATGATTTATTAACAAATTTTGAAAACTCTACATATCTATGCTCATACCAAGTGGCTTTCATTCTCCCATGACAAATAACTCAACAAATAGGACATTGGCCAGAAAGACCCATGTTTATAAAACACCTGGCTATGATTTTGTACTGCTCAACGACAACTCCAAAGAGTTTAAAGTGGTATAATTTTTAGTGTGATAAAATATTATTTCAGCATTCTCATGTGTAAGTAGTTTATTATGTAAACCGAAAACTATTTTAATATTGAATTCACATAGGTCTGAAACTAAATTTCTTCTGAGAAAATATTTATGCATATGTAATTATTTACTTGTTCATAGATAATCTTTTCTCCTTTTCTTCTTTTAAACAGACAGGGAAAAAGAAGAAGACAATATTTATTATGAAGAGTCCATTATCATACGGTAACCGTACAAACATGGTGGTACGTACCTGGATCGTCCTTGACGTTGTCGGAGGACAGCTCGTTACACGACACGCAGTAGTTCCTCTTCTGCTTGTCCTGCAGATAGATCGTCTGCAATAAGGAGACTGGTGGGTTAGCTCTGCCTTTATATTAGTTATTTAATACATTAGGCCACCCTTAATAACAATTTGTTTCCTCTCCAGCAGGTGACCAGAAAAAAAGCCAGTTGGGAGGTGGGGAATTTCTTATTTATTTGGTAGGGCCATAACTAAACATTCTTTTAATACTCTTTAAACGGCATTCTGGGGGAGGGGGGGAGGGGGGTAAAGGACCGCGTCCACCCAGATTATTCTGTAGGGGTGAGCCTAGAGGAGAGTCACCCAGGTCACGTCACCACCTACGCATAATTAAACATTGGTTGAAAAAAAAAGTTCTGTTTGCCCTGAGATACTAACTCTGTCGGGAAGTGGACAGGAAACAATTTTTTAAGGGTAGCCGTACTAACCCCCTCTCCAATGGGTAGAGGACTATCTCCACAACTTTCAGTGAATCTACCAATAGGACCAAAAATACTAAATACAAAGATAAAGGTGGAGAGATAGAGCAGGACTGTTCTCAAACTAGAATAGCCAGATCACTGGGAATAGGGGAAGGAAGGAAGTTGTTCTGAGTAAACAGCTGAGAATGACAGGATGGATATACATGTATAAGGTTTTTCACTCTACAAGAAAGGGGTATAAGTACTAATGCACATGTAATACAAGAATGGAATGTAATAGGATACAAATACTATAGGTATAATAATCAACAAAACGTTCAGACACATATCACATGAAAAAAGCTACATTGAGCAACCCATATTCCACAAACCCTAGTATATGAATTCCTATAAATATACACCATTCTTTGCATGTATTCAATCATGAAAGATGGGTGTATAAAGCAATTGAATAACGAGATTCGAATTAGACATCTAGGTCTATAATATTCTTTTGAGACAGCTTGTACTTTGTGTAATTTCTACACATATGAACATGTTTTTTAGTCCTGACATACAGAGACAATCTCAAGGGTAACCTTTAAAATTTACCCATTATTTTGTCTGTGGGTCTGTAGTGGAACATGGGTATGTTTCATTTTAGACCATTTATTCTCTAACATTCACTTACCCCACAGTCAGGGCAGCTAGTTCCCAACATCTTGTACCCCTTCAGCAGGTAGTCTCCCATCAGCTTACTGATGCGGTTCGACCGCTCCCGCTTCGCTTGAATGATCTTCATCTCCGCCTCTGTGGGCGGCTGCCACTCGTAATCATCTAAAAGATAAAAGGTTTGATATAAGAAAATTAAAAGATGTTGTTTGATGATGATTGTTGGAGTTTAACTCAGCAATTTTTCAGCTATATCAGGACCACTGAGTGACTCACGTTTTTTACCTTTACAGTTCAATGATCGAATCTATGGGGATGGAAATAATGGCAAGGCTAGGTTGTGTACCAGGCAAGGCCCAGACTTGAACCCCGGCCAGCCAAGTGTGAGATGAGGACGTTAACCACTACACTCTCCCGCCGCCCTAAAATTAAGATTTACATGGAGTAGCTAAATCAGGCGCCAAGAAATATGACATTTTGAAAGGTGATATATTTATATGTTCAGACCTTAGGTAAATCTACGCAATAATTACAGAATCTTTGTTTTCAAATTCACCCTTGGCTTGAATTTTTTCGTTCAACGTTCATCGGGCAAACAAAATAACTTTATTGTGAACATTTATCATGGCTCTAAGAAAATGTGTGTAGATCTAATACTAAAGAACTAAGGCCGTACATTTTTTTATCTTCACCTTTTTTTCCAACATTAAAAAGTTGATAATTTCCCCCCATTGTCGCATTGGTTCCCTGAATCACCTGTCCCTATTTTTTCTTTGACGTTAGCCCACGCCTGAGAATTCAATACAACCACTGCCTTTTGACATTCAGAAACTAGATTCTAGAAGATATTTTACATCTATATGGATTTAAATTTTCTAAATCACTGATATTTCATGTTCATTGCCCATGAATCATCCTATTATGAACGGCTGAATATTTTATGAACTCACAGTTACAGTGAAAATGTGGTTTCTTACTCATCACGGCACATGTCTAGGCCAGGATTTGGAAACCCCATCATGCCATATTGAGCGATAATAAGGGAAATTCGGCAGCTGTCAAAACTAAACTGCCTAGCGCGGCATTATACCGATCATAAAGGGGCATAAAACATGAGATAAAGAAAGAATATCTCTATTGTCTATCAGAACTTATTAGAAATTTATGTGAAAGTACAGAAATCTCCACAAAATCACAAAAATCTTACCGCCCATACCTGCCATGTTCTGCGCCGACTTCTTCACTTTCAGGTAGTGTCACACAAATTCAATTCAAAATGTATAAGATTTAACAACACATACTTTTCCTTCAAGAAAATACTGGAAATAATAGTATCATAATTGAATTTATTGGAAATGATACTTTTAGTTTCAATAATTCAATATACAAGTAAGAAATGATGCTATTCATGTGAGCATTAATAAAAATCGCGGTATGAGACCTAAGTACTTCCGTCGAGGACCCACGTGAAAAATCGGTAAAAGAACAAACACAATTTTTCTATTGATTCCATACTGTCACTTAATTATTAAGCTATATCTGCATATCTAATATGATGGCATATTACAACAGTGTGGTCTCTAGGTCGTGGATCCTTTCAGTTTGGTGCAATCGTGTTAAATGTCGTAGTTTCTGGTATTATCGCCCATGTTTACATCCTGACCGTCTCTCAGAGTCAGAACCTGACAGAGGGCAGAGCAAGAGGAGTCTGCTGGGTATTACCGACCCAATCCTCTCTTTCTCCTACAGATATAGAAAACAAGATCCAGGATTTTGAAAGGGTAGGGGATAGATATTGATGACCAGGCCTAGAAATAGAATGAAAATCTTGTTATCTTTTGCATTATCACGGTCCATGCAACGTCATTCTACTTCCGGTATGCCTCACATTTCTAACAAAATAAGTTTTCTAGACCATGTAGATAAAATGTATTTCAAAATTTCTCCTTTAATACGTTAATCATAAACTTTTGTACAGTTTTGTGATTTAGTTTGCAAAAAAATTATATTTTGACAAGGATTTTAGGCTGGCTTCCTCGGCGAAGTTTTCCTCTATAATCCTATGAAATGAAAATCAAAGAAATCTCTAAAGCAAACACTTTTCCTGTCCCAGATCTTCTGGGTTATATTGATACTTATTATGTCTAAAAAATATCAAAAGTTGCGATATCTAAAGAACATATTTCAATGTGAAATCAAACAATTTGGAAGGGGTAAATAAAAGCCTCTTAGAGGCGATAATAGGGGAAGATGCCTCATAAACAAAAAACGGAAGTGTGGAAACGGCCATTGCGGACCATGAGAATTGGGGCACCTTGGCCTTGGGCCAGTTGGGGCCATTTCCTTTTCTAAGTCTAAGAGTAAGACTCAAAGGAATCCGGTACCGTATGTGTCTGTCTTATTTGACATGAATGATAGATCCATTTCTTCTTTAAAAAAAGAGGTTTTTAATGAATTTCCTGATTGAGCACGGAAATGACATTAATTTTAGGGACTGCCATGCCTTTTATGTATCCACTTAGAATAGGTATGCAAACATGACGAGGTGACAGTTCACAACACAAGTAAGTCCCCTCCTAATCCACCTTTCTTGCTTATTCTGGTCTCTCATTGCAGCCATCACAAGATGTTATGTCAACCAGTGCGGTGCCTCTTGGGGCGAGTAGTTGTCCCTGAGTGTCTCGGCCCGGCCACCGTCAGCTGCCTGCATGGCGCTCAGAGAGGTCTTCATGGAAGTCACCCAGTCGGGACCAAAAAGTCCAACTCTATCAGTGCCTCCAGTAGAAAGGCGAAAAACATGGAATTTGTGAAACGCTGGAACAAGGAAAATTCTGCGCTCTTTGGTCCTAAGCTGAACATATCTAAAAATAAACTTAAAAAACGGGCTGAGGCGGCTCAACTAGTCATGGACAATGTGTCACATGAGGAAGCATATCAGGTGGAAAACTCAGAGGAGGTCTTCAGAACAGACCCCCCAGACCCCAGTAAAAAGACTGAAACAAAAGAGGTAAAACCCAAACCACAAAGACCAAAGCCTGTAGCAGAAGCCCCCACCACACCAGCTCATCTTTCCGAGTTGGATGGGATCCTTCGTTTTCCTTTGTTCCGTCCCAATTCAGACATTGACAACCTTGCTGGGTCGATGTTGGTGACCGACATCCCCCTTCTGCGGGACCAAACGGCACCCCGCGTCACACGCATACTGGACCAGACCAAGTCGGAGCAGTCGCAGTTCGTCCTAAACCGGTGGATAAAGCAGCAGATTGAACTACTAGGGAAGGAGGGCTTCGGACAGGCCCAGCAAAGTAGGTTCCCAGCATCTCATCTTAAGGGCAATGGCGCCATTATAGATCTAAAGTTGAGAATTTCTTGAAACTCAGAGAAATACCAGATAAATATGTTTATAGTCCAAAAATGGAAAAAAAATAGGGGGTCACCATGCTAACTTTTGATCTACAGATGGAGTAATATGGGCATAATCCCTTCAAAATTAAGGTTTTGGAGAGCCACATTCAGGCATACAATTTTTGTGAAAACTTTCATGCTAATCCTCAAATAAACAATCTAATCACTTGAATCTAAAGCTAGGACACATGTTCACAGACTTCATGCATAGCCTGGAAAAAATTGTGTTTTTTTTACTGCATTTTGATTTATTTTCATTGCAAATCAATTTAGTAGAAAAAAATAATTTTCTGACAAGAAATTTCACACACAAAAAATCAAAGTTGAAAAATAAATAAAAATGACACATAATGTGCATCAGAATGTTAGCTTCCATTTTCAACAAAGAAAACATGGGGTCACCGCATGAATTTTGCCAGAAAAATTGATTATCTACCTCTAAGTCTGAAATTAACCCTACAGGTCTATTTGCTTTAATGGTCCCTAAACCTATCAAAATACAAAATATCCTGAAGTATTATATTTAAATATTGTTCCCTATATCATAAGGATTGAGTTAGTGCTTACTGTGTGAAGATTGGATGAATATCAAAAAAGTTATACCCATTAATGCACTGCCCCCTCCCCCACTGCAGCTAGCCACTGCATCTAGCCACTGGTCGTCACGCTTCACTTCACACCCATACCTGTAAGCTGCGCACCGTGGGTGTGCAATAACAAATGGCGCGATTGTCTTTAAATGTATTATTTTAGAGATATTGTCAATCTTTTAGACTCTCATTATATCACATCCATTTGTAAGGTCAGCCACAATATTGCCATGTTTTAGTTATGCTCATTGCCCAAGCCCAGAAAGTACTGCTGTTCTGCTGTTTTGGTTTAGAAATCAAGAAAAATTGCTAGCTTTTTGTCAAAGATCCACTGTCACATTGTTTTTGAGGAAAGCAAATTGTAAGAGTACCTGTGTAGAGTTCCTTATATCGGTACACCTGAACACCTGTTGAACCTGGTCGACCACATTGCCTATAATTGGAACAGATAAACAGTAAAACTGTATAATAATGACCATTCATTTGACCACAGAGCGTCTCCACACAGCTTCCACCCTTCACTGCTGTGTAGGAACGCTTGTTGAACCTAGACAACCACTTTGCCCCCTACTGGAGCAGATTTAAATAACAGTTATTATTGTTATCACAGAACGTCTCCGTGCAGCGTCCACCCTTCACGGCTGTGTAGAACAGTTCCTTATGGGTACCCCAGAACACCTGTTAAACCTGGACGACCACATCGCCCCCTACTGGAACAGTCTGCAGTCCGTCCTGGGTCAGGTTGAGGAGGTGCTCGGGGTCGAGGTCAAGGTGGAACATGAGCAGCTCCGCTACACGGGCACCGCCGACTGCATAGCTACCTACAAGTTAGTGTACTTGTATTCATGATTTTTAATTCCCAATTATTATTTTTGATTAGAGCAAAATCGTAGCTTCATTTCATATTTCACAGTTTGACTTCCATCTGTATTGTCGGAGCAATTTTAGGAAATGAGATGTGGATCACGACAGTCTTACTGTATATATTTTGAGGCTTGTTTTTCAGCTTGTGTGCTTTATGTTTATAATGGTTCTATAGAGATATTTAGTATTTAGAAGAAAGAGGCCTTAACAATGCACTCTGCTTGGCAATATTTCATGATATAGACCATACATGTTAAGTCAACCTTGAATCGTCTTTTTCTTTGCGTAGGGGTGAGTTGTGTGTGATTGACTGGAAGACGTCTTCCAAGCCGCGTGCATCTGTTGGAGACCTGTATGACTATCCTCTGCAGGTAGCGGCCTACCTCGGAGCGCTCGGGTATAACCGACTGGGGGAGGACAGTGATAAACAGAGCCAGGTAGGTGTCTTCTGTTTGTTGGTGAGGCAATTATATTCCTTTGCACATGTATTTCATGTGCTTGAAGGCTATGTTAAATATGTTTTTGGTAGACTACGTTGCACATGAATTTGGCAGTCCACTTGCTTTGCTGGACATTGGCTATGTAGGGGTTGCACATTTACCCTCAGTCTCAGTAGAACAGGGATCAGACTGACCAATGCTTTTTGGAAAAATTAGGAAAATATTGGGTTTTTAAAGGTAGTGCTTTCTACCCTGATTAAAAAAAACTCACCACACTGATCACTGACAGGTGTGTTGTTAATGATCTGTGTTCCTGTTTTCAGGCAGAGAACCTGCTGATAGTTATGGCATATGAGGATGGGACGTGCTGTTAATGATCTGTGTCCCTGTTTTCAGGCACAGAACCTGCTGATAGTTGTGGCATATGAGGATGGGACATGCTGTTAATGATCTGTGTCCCTGTTTTCAGGCAGAGAACCTGCTGATAGTTATGGCATATGAGGATGGGACGTGCTGTTAATGATCTGTGTCCCTGTTTTCAGGCACAGAACCTGCTGATAGTCGTGGCATATGAGGATGGGATGTGCTGTTAATGCTCTGTGTCCCTGTTTTCAGGCAGAGAACCTGCTTATAGTTGTAGCATATGAGGACAGGACGTGTTGTTAATGATCTGTGTCCCTGTTTTCAGGCAGAGAACCTGCTGATAGTTGTGGCATATGAGGACGGGACGTCGGCTCATGCGCATTTCATTCCCCGGCGCCAAGTCATGAAGTTCTGGGGTGAGTGGACGAGACGACTACACCAATACTGGAACACTACGCTCTCCAAACAGAGGTAGGTTCTGATACACTCCCCAAACAGAGGTGGGGTCTGGGGAGAGTAGACTAGTATAATCCTCTAATTCTGGACCTCTACACTCTCCAAACAGAGGTAGGTTCAGATACACTCTCCAAACAGAGGTAGGATCTGAGGAGAGTAGACTAGTATACTCCTCTAATTCTGGACCTCTACACTCTCCAAACACATGGTGCCCATGCAGGTATTATAAGGTCTTAAAAGGTCTTATTTTGTTTTTGCTGTTTATAAGGCTATTAGAAAGGTCATATTTTGCAATCAGAAGTCTTGTAAAGGTCTTATTTTTGGCCAAGCTTGGATTTTCCAGAATACAAAAAGGTTTTTAATGTCAACCAACTTGTAGGAGATACTTTCAATCAACATAGTTTCATAAGGGCATCTTCTAAGAAGCTAAAAAACACAATCAGTTGTACATGTATTTGATTTTTTTTTTATCAACTTGTCCAAATTCTTAAACATTTTGTTTTCTGGAAACAGAGGTAGGTTCTAATACACTCTCCAATCAGGTTGGATCTAGGGAGAGTAGACTAGTAGACTCTAATTCTGGACATCTACACTCTCCATACAGGGGTAGGTTCTGATACACTCTCCAAACAGGTGGGATCTGGGCAGAGTAGACTATAGTAGACTCCTCTTATTCTGGACCTCTACAGTGTCCAAACAGAGGTAGGTTCTGATACACTCTCCAAACAGAGGTAGGTTCTGGGGAAAGTAAACTAGTAGACTTCTCTAATTCTGGACCTCTACAGTGTCCAAACAGAGGTAGGTTCTAATACACTCTCCAATCAGGTGGGATCTGGGGAGAGTAGACTAGTAGACTCCTCTAATTCAGGACCTCTACACTCTCCAAACAGAGGTAAGTTATGAAGAGTGGACTAGATGACTCCACCAATACCACTGAATGTGAGGAGAACCTATCTGTGATGAATTAAATAATCTGATACCTACTGTCTGTTGTAACCTTCCTGGGTACTCTTCATCTTAATCCACTCTTGACCTGACCTTGACTGTCCCTCAAGGTCGTTCTAATGCCAGCTGGAGGTCAATACAAGGTCGTACCTTTCTACTGACCCTTACCTGTCTCGCCTTAGTGCGGCCCCCTTTGATTTTTGATGTCATCATGAGCATGGCCTCATGTTACCATGAAGACGGAAATTAAACATTAAAAAGAAATCTAAAAAAGAATCCCGACCTATCTACCCTATTATTTTTTACTGATCTTACTGGAACATAACTATTTTTTTCCCTCAGCCTTATCCCGGTTGATTTTTAGTAAAATTGCCATATCTCTCAGGCGAAGGTTGGATTTGAACATATTACTTCAATTCAAAAAGAAAATGGAACTTAACTATTCCTATGACTCATAGGTTATGTTATAATGCTTTATTTGTCCAACATCAAGAGTGCATCAACATTTGTTGTTCACTACCAAACATTAACGATATATGCACTTTTTTCCCAGCTAACAGTGGTGCCTCCCCCAACACGGACGATCCCGACTGAATCGGCATAAACCTGTACATTACCAATACCCCGTGTATGGTGTAGAGGTACCAGAGAATGGTAAGCCTGTAAATGTACGCTGTTCTACTCCAATACACTGCGATGGTACGCAGGCACCAGGAAACCTAACAACTCTACACCTATATATGTGTGAATCCTCAGCCTGGAAAAACCCATGAAGGTTGGCTGGACATTAAACTACTCAATCAAGTATGATGCATATGCAATGTGCATAGTGTAGAAGTACCAAAGAACCCTACACGTAAACCTGTATGACCTGAACTCACTGTGAATGATACGGGGATACAAAACAACGGTACTGCTTTACTTGTACGCCTATACCACTATGACTCCTTTACAATGTGCATGGTACACCAGACAACAGTAAATCTTTACTTGTACGCCTATACCAGTATGACTACTTTACAACGTATATGGTACGGAGGGACCAGACAATGGTACCCCTTTACTTGTGCGCCTATACCAGTATGACTCCTTTGCGTGCATGGTACGGAGGTATGAGGGACTGTTACATCTATATCTGTATGCAGGCCTACACCTGTATAACTCCCATACACTGTGCATGGTACGAAGGTACCAGAGAACGGTCCATCTATACTGAAACCACTGGTATCAATGCACCATAGAAACATCTCCAATGCATCGCCATACCTGCACCACCATACCTACCATGCCTGGTAAAAGGATGGACATAGCCGAAATAGTACAGTCTCAAGGCTGTATTCAACTACGCGACACTAAAAAAATGCCAAAGATCGGCACCAAACATTGTGAGTGTGTCAATTTTACCCATGAAAAATCGAGAGCAGGGCTCCTGATATTTATGAACAAGTTGGTAACTGGGTAGTAAGGCTTCCGATCTTTGGCTCCCGATTTTTATGGCCCCAAACATCGTGAGCGTTTTGGGTTATATTCCAGATGTTGGGCAGTAGGTCCAAAGATCAGAAACAGGTCCAGATCTTTGATAAAAATGCCAAAAATCGCCACGAAAATTGATATCTTGGGCCAAAGATTGTGTAGTGGAATACAGCCTATAGTGAATTAACCGCTGTTTTAGAGGTCATATGAGAGGATCATGCATTCCAAGATTGAGCTTCTTGTTGGGTCCATGCTAGAAATAGCCATTTTTTGTGAGTTGTGGTGCCATATTAAACCACAGACCGCCTGCAAGGAGGGACTACTTTATATTATTACAGACAGTGATGTATACTAGCTGAGTTTTTAATGTTTAAGGTTAAGATGTATATAAAAATAAATATATATGTATTTAATTTGGTTGTTCCTTTGTGTCATTAAGAAAAGGTACGATGTAATTGTAAGTCGTAGTTTGTGGAATATGGATTCTATGTACATAATGATATAGGAAAAATGTGTTATGTAGGTTTTGGAGCTAGAGGTCTTAAAAGGTCCTAAATTAGATTTTGTTGAGAAGTGAAAATTTTGAGATTGTGAGATGAAAAATGTTACTTTCAAGTAGAACACTGCAAATTCACATTGAATAATGTGATCGGAAATATTTCTTTGTTCATTCTGGGCCCAAGTTTACTGTGATGGTAGAACTTGCTAAGTTTGTCCTGGGAACTGATAGGACTGGGTCGAGCTGCCACTGGTGCCAATGTAAAAATATTATTGTACATACATGTTTTCTAAGTTCGTGGTTTTCATGTAACAGGATGAGAAGAACTCGAGTTTGTGGTCGGAAGAAAATCGTTATAGAAATTTCTCTCATTTTCTTTTTCCTGTGGCCTATACGATATCTTTGGTCATTGACGTCACGTTACATAGTTTTGGTCGTAACTCAAACGGCGGATATCAGTCGTAGAAACCCGGCCTTCCGGTTCACATCTCCCCAAGGTCACCTAGGGGTCAAGTGGGACTTCCTTCAACTTAAAATACACCCACAGAAATCTCACCAACATGTCGGTAATGGCTGTGGTGTGGGGGAGTCGGAGTTTTTAAAAAAAGTGACAATTATTCACATGGGGTCGAGTGTCTTTATTTCTTGGAACATTTGATCTGTGTGCATTGGACAATTGGTGGAGAATTATGTGTTAATCTTGGAAGTGGATGGACTATTGCTAAAACAGTACTTCACGTTGAAATCGTTTTCAATATTTCCCCCAATGTATTAGTAGTGTTATCTTTATTCAGACAATTGCTAAAATACTTTACGTTGGGAATCATTTCCATGCAATACCCCCCCCCCCCAATGAATTGCTAATTTTAGCCTTATTCGGTTTCTAAAGTTTGAGTTGCGGCCAACTAGAAAGCTTTGACAAATTCAAGGATCATTACTAAGAACTCACACTGAAAAAAAACACAACACAAACGTAACTTTCTTTGTTTCAAACATAATTGAAAGGTTACAAGAAAATCCAAGAAGGACAGCATTCTTCCTTGGTATAGAATGCGCTAAATATTAACTTTCTAATGTTTGAGTTGCGGCCAACCAAAAGAATTTAAGGACCATTAGTAAAAACTCAAACAGAACACCCCCCCCCCCCCTCCCAAGTGTACTTTTTTTGTTTCAAAAATGATTGGAAAGTTATAAGAAATGTACACTATTTCCCCTTAGTATAGACTATGCTAAATAATCACACCAGAGGGCGCTACTGTTGCTGTCATTCCTCCTCTTCCCACTAGACGTCGCTAGTGCAGCGCGCGGCTGATCCACGTCCCAGGCCGGTCCTGCCCGGCCCTCCTCCCGGCCCCGGCCCTCCGCTCCCCGGCCCCCTCAGCCCCCTCAGCCCGCCAGTCGGCCCCCGTCCCCCGGCCTGGTCGGACGTACCTCACAGAGAGACCCGCTCACAGCTGGTGAAGTGCCTTTACCAACACTACCACCTACCACTACTACATACCTATATAGAGGGTCCAGGCCCTACCTGGAGGCCTAGCCCAGACGGAGTATCAACTAACATAGGCAGATTCAGGATTTCCAAAAGGAGGGGGTCAGCATATACATATAAAGATCCGGGATTTCCAATAGGAAGGGGTCAGCATATATTATATAGGCTAAGTACTAAAAATGCATGTATTCGCACACACACACGCGACATTTCCCCATCTTTCCCTAGTTTAGGGGTCCACCAAAAGGAGGGGGTCAGGACCCCCTGGACAACCCCCCCCTCTGGTTCCGCCCCTGGTATATCACCAGAACCGAGTTGGGAATCAAACTTAAAGAGGAGGAGAGGCGACCATATAGGTTGGATCTATCACAACTGACACGGATTTTACTTTAAGAAAAAACAAGAGGGGTGCTGCTGACGACTGGAGTGTGTGGATGTCACGGCGGACCTCGGTGGGTCTGTGGGTTTACTGAAGGACTGCAGGGCTGAGGAGTGGGGAAAAGAGAGATCTAGAGTTGTTTAAGGGAAAAAAAGGGGCTGATCTTCATTTTTGGAGCATAGCTAAAAGAGAGGAGGATTGAGTGGATCCTTTGTGAATCTACGGATTTGTTGATCTTTTGTGAATTTGCGGATTTATCGAAAAATACAAGGTGTGGATTATAAGATATAACTTCCGAGCTAGTGGAGGGTGCAATGGATTAATGGAAAGTTTGTGGATCGTTGGGGGTCTTTAAGAATATAATATCAAAGTGTTTCGCGTGGATTTTTGAGAGAAAATCGTGGATTATTGAAAAAAACGTGGATTATTGAAAAATATATTTGCTCGTGGATTACTGCATGCAGGATACCTGCGGTTAACATAACGTCCATGATATTGATCTAATATTGGCAAGCTTTATTGGTAATAACACAAGCTATCAACCACTACCCTTATACTGTGATGTGGGTGGGTGACCACTGGTGTTGTAACTTCCAGGGCACTACATCATGAGAGGTGACCACATAGGTGTGATGTCAGGGGGCATAGGGTCGGGACCTGAGAAGGTCCTCCCAGTCTCAGGACCTCCCAACATGAGTATGGCCTCCCCGCTCCCCAAGGACCTCCCAATGGGCCACCCCGGGGAATTCCCCAGCGGTTTCCCCTCTCTCTGCGGCAGCCTTCCGGTCCTCCCTGCTGGCATTCCCGCCTTTTCCAATGGCCTCCCTACTGTCCCCGTGGAATTTCCCACTCTCCCTAGGGAATTCCCCACTCTCCCCAGGGGCCTCCCCACCCTACCCGGGGAATTCCCCACTCTCCCCAGAGGCTTCCCCACCTTCTATGGGGAATTCCCCAGTGGCCTCCCTGCTCTTCCCAGGGACCTCCCTGCAATATCGAAGGAACTCCCCGAACTCCCTAGGGAACTCCCCGAACTATCCCCCGCCCTCCCCGCCCTCCCTAGCACCAAGGGCCTTTCTACTTTGATCACTGGACCTTCCCTTTTCTTGCGGGACCTCCCAACTCTTGTGCGAGACCTCCCAACTCTCTTGCGAGGCCTCCCAACTTTCTCAAGCCACGGGAACGATACTAACACAGACAGGTGTCCCAACGCGTCAGGGAGGCGGAAACCCTACAAAAACGAGGACCAAAAATGGGATCCAAAAAACACCCTAAATACCACCACCACCACAACCACGACAACGATGACGTCAAAAACGTCCCAGCATGGAGTACGCAATGCTTCTACGACGACCCAACGGAGTACCTACCACCTAAAGAGGGCCTCCTGGACCCCCCCGCCCCCCACCTGGCCCGCCCTCCTCCTCCTGGGGGTCCTAACCCTCCTCACCCTTCACCCCCCGCCCCCGGCCGCCGCCTTCCAGTGTGGGGCGTGTAGCAGCGCACAGTGTGCGCCGCCCGTAGAGGTGTGCGCCGGGGGGCTGGTGCGGGACGCGTGCGGGTGCTGCCTGACGTGCGGTCGTCAGGTGGGGGAGGGGTGCGGGGGGGTCCTTAGACAGGTGTGCGACGCCGGCCTCACCTGCAGCGTCTCCCCCGACCACGGCGCCGACCCCCAGCACCCGGGGCTAGAAGGGGTCTGCACAGGTGAGTCAGATTTATTTATTTATTAATTTACTTATTTTATTGAAATATATATGTTTTTATTTCGTTTTTTCCCAGATATATTTATTGGATGCTGCCAGATTCTTGTGTTTTCTGCCAGAGAGGTCCAGGGACCCTCTCGTCGCAAGTCTTTTTTTGTGTGTGTGTTTTGATTGTAATATGTAATCATATACATACATAACAGTTATGTATCACTATGTCTATGATATAATATACATGTTATATTACGTAATGACACCCTTATGTGAGACTTTCTTTTTCCAAAATATATTTATTGAATGCCGTCAAATTCTTCTGTTCCCTACCAAAGTGGTCAAGGGACCCTCTCGTCGCAAGTCTTTTTGTACGTGTTTTTGTGTTACATATAATATAGGCTTTATTATATTAGGCCTACATATTGACACCTCTATATGACACTTTCTTTTTCCAAATATATTTATTAAATGCCACCAGATTCTTCTGTTCTCGGCCAGGGAGGTCCAGGGGTCCGGTCGTCCCTGGTTATTTGTGTTTTTGCTTTGCCTATAACATATGATGTATCACTTAATGGCCCCATGTGACGCGATTTCTTTTTCCAAATGCATTGATTGAATGCCAACAGATTGCTTCCAGCCATGTCACATGAACATTTTACTTCTTCGTTTTGACAAATCATCATGTCGAAGTCATATTAGCAGGTGTAATAGTCGTACTTTCGTAAACTTCAATTACTATATCAATGGAAACCCGGGCTCTTCGACTGAAGTCCAGTAATTTGTGCGTGTGGTCTTTTTTTCAAATATATTTATTGAATGACGTCAGATTCCCCTGTTTTCTGCCCGAGAAGTCCAGTGGCCATTGCTGCACGTTTGTCGTGAACCAAAGTGGTTCTGAACTTGCAACATTATACCAATGAAGCACTTTAACAGCATCCTAGCAGTTCCTTACCAATTTGGGAAGTTACTTAGGGACGTTCGTAAACACTCGCGATCGTTTTAAATTTGTTAGATCAGTTGCGCCTAGGATCAGAACAGGGCTGGTAACATCCTATGGGTTCTCCACCAATCTGAGCAGTTACTTATATCCTTTACAGACTGGGCCCAGAATGCGCATTATGTTTGTATTGAACTGTCATTATGAGCACATTTTGAGACTGTAAGGGGTATAAGTCTTAGGGACGTTCGTAAACACAGATTTCTGTTAGTTTATAGTTGAGCCCTAGGATCAGAACAAGGCTGTTAACGTACTATGGGTTCTCCACCAATTTGAGCAGTTACTTCGTATTAGGGATGTTCATAAACAGACCCTTCAATCAGTTTAGTTGAGATGATTTATAATTTGGCGTCTTCTTTACCGTGAGTTTCCCATGGGCGTCTACAGGTCCAGTACATCCTGGGATTAGAGCAGGCAATAACACAGATCCATAATATCGTCCTATTATATGATGTATTTATCACCCGCACGGCCGCTGGGCAGTATGTACAGAGGCCAGTGCGTATTGCATGGCTGTATGTACAGGTCCGGTGCATCCTGAGACGAGAACAGACAATAACACAGATCCATAATATCGTCCTATTATATGATGTTTTATCACCCGCATGGCCGAGGAGCGGTACGTCCAGAGGCCAGTGCGTATTGCATGGCTATACATACCGCTTCTAATCTTCACGATTTTCAACATTAATTGAGTTTTGTTTGGGTGATAAAATAAAGAAGAACCTTTGGGGGATAGTGCTCGGGTGTCCCATGTACGACCCATGGGAATCATAAGGACCTCGGGCTTTGCCCTTGTGTTAGGACGACCTGGGTCATACAGACACCCTCAGACCCCCCCCCCCACAACAACCTGCGGTTTTCTTATCATACATGTAGTACCTAATAGAATTACCCCAGGGTTGTGTTGGTCAGACGTGTACCTGTCATGATAAAACACCCATGTCAGTGCCATTAAGTTAATAGGGCTCATGGACAAACTGTTGTCTTAGAATAACGATGTCATTACCCTCCCCTTATACCAAGACGTACTCTCTTTGCCCCTATACATCGTTCAGACCCCGTTCAACATCCCTCATTGTATAATTCGCTGAAACGTATACCCCCAAAAAGTGTGACCGAGTTTCTCATCGCATCTCGTCCCGCATATTTCTTACAAATTCCTCATTGAAAAAGGTGCATCGCTTAGGGATGTAGACGAGGGGGTCCCCATGTCGCATGTCGAATTCAAGAAATGACTATGTCGCATTTCCCAATGTTTTTAATATTCATGTTGATTTTAAGAACCCTCCGTGTCGCATGTCAAATTTAAGAAATGGCCACAACTTTCCCGACTACTTTTCAGAAAAGGTAAAAGTTCCGACCGTTAAAACCTCACCGACCCGTTTTGCAGGTGGATTTATAGGAGTCTCGCTTTAAATCCGGAACTGCTTCATGGAAAATAAAACCAGAAATGACACGGAAGAGGAAAAAGATGAGCAAATATATTTGGGAAATAATAACTACCGTCATCTTTTTTCTTTCTTTTTTTCATCCTGGGGATATACAAGCCCTGCTAGCCTTTAACATAGACATACATCTTATGTATCTCTAGGCCTATGCCTTAAAGGAAAAGAAGCACATATTTTTTCACAAACCTATTTTTTGTTTAATAATCTACCCTTAGGTATTCTTAAACTTTTTCAAAGGAAAAAAATAGAAAAAGTCCAAATATTAGTGAATTATAAAGGAAAGAAAATAAAATTAGGGAATTCCCTAATTTCTAAGATTGGTCAGTACTCCCCTTGCTACGTCATAATAAAGGGAATTCCCTTTCAAAATAACTTGGGAATTCCAGGTTATTGCATAAACTTAGGTGAGAAAATTAATCGTTGAAGAATAGTTTATCCAGGGCCTGATAAGAAATACAATATTTTTGGCTCAATTTCCTTTCCATAATTTTTTGAGAGGGGGAATTCCATTTTATTGAGTACTGGTATTCCCCACTTAGTCACCGTGTGACGTCACAAATTTGGGGGATTTCCCTTAAAAATACATAAAGTAGTCCAAAATTCAATGTCCCATAACTCTCTACATACTTGGAATATTCTAAGGAAATCTCTAGCATTATTAGTTCTTGGTATGAACTCTATACTCAAAGAATTTTATTGGGAAATTTTCAGTCTATAATTATGTGCAAGGTTTCCTTTAAGTTAACCGGGTATAGGGAGGGGAGGGTAAGCTGGGAGGTGGGGGGGGGGGGGGGGGGGGGGGGAGACGGGAACGCAGTAAGGTTGGAGTAAGAATAACACCAAACCGAGATATATATTTTCCTGGGCGAGAGGTACATTTAGGAATCATTTGGCAACGTGCCAGCCTGAACAAGGGAGGCTTGACAGAGTGGGTGACCTAGGTCGAGCCAGGTTTTATTTCCTCAGTTTTTCTTTTCAAACTTTTTTTATTTTTCCATTCCACCTCGAGTATGTGTCTTACCGTCTTACACATTTTTCTACCTTACTTCAGGGACCTATTTACTGATGGCGGAGGAGTTTCCCGACCCTTTGGGCGGTAAAAAGGCACAGTGGGGTATCATATTGGAGAGTTCATCTGTAGACATATCACCATTGTGGGGCAGTCAGCTGATCCAAAGGTGACCGACCCCCGCCGGGCGTGTTCGGAAACCCATAACAAACACACTGCTGCCACCAGCAGCAGAATATACCGCGTAAATCCCCACCTGGCGTAACTACACGAATGCACCCGCCCTCATAATAAACCAAAACTGTAAAACACACTTATGAACGCACCTCCTGACCACATTGCTACTTGAATCTCGAAAACCTTGAATTGTGCGGCCTACGTTGACATTTTACCCCGGCCCACAGAAAGTTGCCACCTAGTCGTGTTTCCGAACGCCCCGTCCCAGGTGTCGAGGTATGCTTTACCTGCCGCGTCCATACGGGACGCTCCCACAGGTGTGACAGGTTTAATTCTCAGGTGTGAACCGTTCACACCTGCCCCAGGCCCCCCTACACCCCCCTCCTCCCCTTAATCCGCTCTCCGCATTACAAGGTTAAGACGATTACCACCTCTCCTTTCCCCCGCCGTCTCACCTTCTTATTTACCCTTAATTTACATCAGACGCTGCTGGTCTTCTTACCTGGGCTTAGAGGGCCCCGGGGTCGGGGTAAGGTTACAGCGGTTAAAGGGGGGGAAGACTTAAGGCGCTTTGGGAGTCCAGGACCAAAGTGAGATTGATCCTATACCAGGGTCGAAGAAATAACAAACTGTAAGGTGGATTCAGATCGACCTGTTACTTGGTTTAGTGTAATTATAGCATGACAGAAACAAAGAGTTTTTTTTTGAGTGAGTGAGTGATGGATGTTCTACGCCGTACCGACAGCTAGGGTAATTTTCACGGCAAAAACAACCTGGGATGTATTCTGTCTTTGGTGATCGTATCTATGAGATGAAGGCGATAGGGCAGGCAAACAACAGGGAACAAATAATTTTTGCTGTACCTCATCCCTTAGTAAACCCATACACCAACTGAGAATTGAGCCCAATGAACCACTTGGTCAGTGTTGGGTCCCTTTTGTCACCTTTTACGATCAGTAGGGGCTACTAGGGGCCTATATTCTTCCCAGGAGCAGAAGCCTCACCCTGGTACCCTTACGGGGAAGAGTTTTTTTTGTTAAGGTTTGGTTGCAAATTATTTTGTAATTGAACCTACGTCAATGTTTCCTATACAGTGCATACCTGGGTGCATTTTACCCCAGGGTCATACGAAATAGTGCATACGCACCACTGCTTAATAATGCAATTTCAGTCATAAATTGCAGTAGAATATATTAAGCGAAACATAGGAACGATGTTATACATCTTTCGCACGAACCTATTAAAGTACTGAACCCTCCCATAGAGGCCTTGTTCCCCAAACCTCCAGCCTAGGCTCATTGGACTATACATCCCAAAACAGAGCCCTAGCAGGGCGCCACCCTATAGACATTGTGCAGATGACGTCACATCTTCGAAATTGGGTTGGCCGCCATATTGGTGATCAATATGTAATGGTTATTATTTACAACGTTGAAGCATTACGAAGAAATAATTATACCCCTTCTAAGTAATACAGTCATACTCAATCTTAATCAACAATCATTGTCATTCAGAATTTTGAATCTGATAAATTTCAAACCCATGTGGTCATGACCACTACGTGGTGATCACTAAAAAGTAGTCACGTGCCCAAGTCTGCACAAGGTCTATTGAGAAAGGTCTATATTGCCTTTCATAATTAATCACCAGATTCATAGACTTGTTTTTAAGTTCACCTCATGTATATTGCACATATCACTGCGCGCTCTACCGTGACATCAAAGTAGTCCCAATATTGACACCCACAGAGCAGAATCCCACTTTTTCCGCTGGGTCGGGCCGGTGTTATTTCCCCCTCGGGGGAGGTTCCAGGTATGTCTATTGTTGGTAATAACATACCGAGGGGAGCGTGTAAAAAGGGCAATGTGAGAAGTGGAGTGTTGTGGTATGGAAGAAATGCGGTATGGATTCACCATGGCATAAATAACTATATGTGGGATATATATATATATATATATATAAATATATATATATATGTATATGTGGTAGATATAGCACGAGTCAGTGGCTATACGTGATATATAGTCGAGGCGCAAGCCGAGACTATGTATCAAGTATAGCCACTGACGAGGGCTATATCTGACATATACCACGGGCCCTTTTAATTGGTGTTTGTCTGGATCATTATAGACAGGTCCCTCTCACCCCAGGCCTATATAAAGGGGCTCTCACAAACAGAAATGGTCAGTTTGCATTTGTCAGTCGTAGTGCGAAGATCAGCTGTGTGTGTTGAAAGGTAAAGACTCTTTCATCAGTTCCTGAGTTCTTCTAATATTCTCACTGTTATATCACGACATTCTTAGGCTATACTATACAGTCAGTTAACAATTCTTTGATCATTTTGATTACCCCCCCCCCCCCCCCCCACTGATCCACCACTGATATTGATGTTACTCGTAATATTAATGTGTTTGATGTTGACTGATGTTTATGTTGGTTTTCATTAATCACCCAATGTGCCGATTGCACCTACACAGCCCCTCCTATCTGTCCGGGCATCCCCTTCTCGCACAGCCACCCTAACCACCCTAACCACCCTAACCCACGGCTGGGGTTTTATCACCCGCACGGCCGACGAGCGGTGCGTATAGAGGGACTCGGGAGTCAGGGGCAGATCCGGGACTCGGGAGTCAGGGGCAGATCCAGGAATTTTCAAAAAAAAGAAAAAGGGGTGGGGGGGGGGGGGGGTGCTATGGTTAAAATTTTCCCCAGGCCCTCCGGGCCCAGGATTCGTAAATTAAAAAAAATAATATTTTGGCCAAAAAAGCGGGTGGCGGGGGCCACTTTACCTTATGTGCCCCCCCCCCTCCCCTAAATCCGCGCCTGGGGGTGTGTAGTGACATGCCGTATGCACCGCTCATTGTTTGCAGGATTTTCAAAAGGATTTTTAATCTTGTCTGGGTGAAAAAATATAGAAGACCCTTTGGGGTCATCCTCAGGTGTCAGCACGACCCATGGGAATCATACGTGACGAACCCCTCTGGGTTGTACAAACACCCTGTGATGGCCCCAGTGAGTCTTCTTATAATACTAATATACACGGTCATAGTGCCAAGGGCCATAGCATTTTCTGCATAATTATGCGGGTTTGAAGTCTGTGCAATAATATATTTATTCTGCTTACATACACGGACATTGTAACCATATACGTGCGAGGTAATATACGTGGATATAGCTCCTTTTTGAATAATTATGTTATTTGTCTTTATTCATTTTTTCTCTCTAATTTCTGCACATAGGCCTCTATAAGATTTTGGAAATACAATTTAATGACACTTTACCTTATGTCCATGTATGTGAGCAGATCTATTGGCGCGGACCCCCACCCCCATCCTACCCCCATCCCTACCCCCATCCCTACCCCATCCCTACCCGCACCCGCACCCCCACCCCCACCCTACCCCCAACCCCACAGCTTGCTCCCCACCCAGCTGGTAGACCTCACGGCACCACTGTGGCGCCGTGACTTTTTGTGGAGGCGTTCCGCTCCATTGCCCAATACGCGATATATTCACGGCCTAGTTCTATTGTTCTCACTGCCCACCGTGGTATATATATTTATTATCTCTTAGGGTGATACAAGTTTAGTAGTTAAGAGTTTAACACAGGGTGATACAAACCTGGGTGATAACCAGCCTTGTATTGCACTGCAGTGTAATACAAACACTTTTTATTTTTCTAAAATTCACAAAAAAATGAAATCATTAAGAAATAAAAAATCTAACATATGCATCTTGTGCACAATGTTCCTAGCTATATTTTACTGCTTACTGTTTGTGGTTTTGATGGATATCACAAGAGTTATATGAAAAAACATAAAAAAGATGTGCAGCATTACAGTCCCACTATCACTGATTGCTGTGCTTCCTTCTTCGAGAGCTCAGATGTTACAGAAAAGGTATAATAAATCCATAACCAACCTCCAAGGGAGTACTCGGGCAGTTATCACCCCTCGCCGAGACCCCAATATCAGCCCTCGGCCGGCCCTTTGGGCCCTGGCCTCGGGCTGATATTGGGGTCCCGGCTTGGGGTGATAACCACCCTCGTACTCCCTTCTCGGTTGGTTATATGTATATATATATATATCACCTGCACGGCCATCGAGCGGTGCGTATTGAGGTCAGGGTGTATAGCCAGGCCGTATGCACCACTCACTGTGGCCTCCTTGTTTTCAGGTATTTTCGCATATTTTGAATAATGCTTGGGTGATAAACATAAGAAGTACCTTTGGGGTCGTCCGAGGGTGGCTGTACGACCCAAAGGGATAGTACAAACCGAGGAGAGGATCCCTTATGGGTCGTACAGCCACCCTCGGACGCCCCAGGGGGTACTTCTTACTATTATATATATATATATATTTATAGTAAACTACTGTTTCTCTGCAGCAGAATGACACGTATATTATATATGTGAGTGCCGACACATTGGCCAGTGGCGGATCCAGAGGGGGGGGGGGGGTCGTCCCCCTTTCTTTTTCTGAAAATTTAGTGTTTTTTTAATGTAACATTCAGCCAAAAAGTAATTAAGGGAAAACCTTTTCCAGAGCGCCCCCCACTTTCATAACCCTGGATCCGCCAGTGAGTGCTCCAATTCTAATGCATTGGGCGCCATATTGGTGATCAAGTCGACCAATTGATCAATCATGCCATAACTGTTAATTTGTCTAACAGTTAAGTAATTTTTGTAGCAGCCAATCATCTTCACGTAGACGTTTTGAGAAAACAACGTCGCTGAGAAATCAGTTTCTGCTTGTGAAAGGTTTAAACTGGTACTTAAATTTGATCCAGTTAAAGACTAAATCCATTTTGGCAGAGATGGTCGTGGAAGTGTAGCAAAAACGACTTAAGCAACCACAACCTATAGCACTGATAAGGACATTTGATGTTCGTTGTATTGGGAGAGTGACTTACCTTACCCACCGTATAGCAACTGTCAATAAACTATTAATTAAATAATGATCATACAAATAATTTGCCACTACACACTAAATACAGGTACAATAAATCCCTCCTAGGCAATAAGAATAATCTCACCAAACCAGGCAGGAGGTGATCTGACTTTAAAGTTGTTCGATCGGTTGAGTAAAATACTTGCATGCTTTACCAAATACGATGAACCTCTTCAACCTCACCACAGTGTTCACAAAATATAAGAGTACTTTGTTTAATCACCAGGAAAAGCTGTTTCCCACATGTGCCTAAACGACACAATACATCGTCTAAAAGTTCAAGGTATAACACCGTTTTATCTCATTTTTAGCAACAGGACCAACAAAATCAAAAGTTCTTTTATTTCTTTTTACTAAAAACAAACATTTATGTTACTTTGGAAATGATCGGAGCAGAAGGAAAGATGCAGACTAAAAACGTTGACCAGTGTCAACTGGAACTGGGGAGAGTGGTTTTAGTATAAGGAGTGGAGAAAACCACAGAAGGCTGAGAGAGGTGAAAAACTTGGGGGTCTGCGGGGCCTCAGACCCAAGGGGGGGGGCACTTAGTCTAGAAATGGGTACCAACTGTGGTCGGACCATCAAGGGGCTGTAGCTGTTGCTCACCATTTTGGCTAAAAAGGGGGACTGTCAAAACATCAAACCACCATATAGGATAGCTGTCAGTACTACATTTTCCCATAGGGAGCAGTGCTAAAGCCCTTCAGCTTTGCCCAAAATGTCCAATCGTAAAATCACTAAAACATACCTTATTTTGGTTCATCTGACATGGAGGTAATTAATTGACCTAATTGAGAGAAAATATTAATTCATTCTCATTTATCAACACCTTATTGACCTAGAGAACACAAGTACTAACTCATTTATTCAGATTTGTGTCAGTGGCTGAATTTACAAAAACTGCTATCATGTCCGACCTCTGTATCATGCCAGCAATACATCCTGAAGTGGACAGGTCAGGGGCTGTCCATGAAGTATGCTGAAAAAGGGGGGTTGTTTGAATATTTCTGGGGGGCTGTCAAAGCCCCCAAAAGGGGGGCTGTAGTTTCACAGTTGGTACCTATCATAATAGAGTGAGTGCCCCCGAGGGCCTCAGAGAGCAGACTGAATGGGGATATAGTAACAGCGGGGTAATGTCGCCGTGTGTATTCTGCCCAAAGAGTTGTGGGTCAGGCGGGGAAAAACAGGCAGGGAAAAAAGGTGTGTGTCAATAAAAACACGAGAGGGCCTGGGTGAGTGTGAGCGGTGTGTGCAGAGGACAAGAAAACCGCCTCTCACACCCACCGACTGCACGCACCAAAAAACAGGGGAGACGACTGGGGAAGTTGTCTACTATGACCCAAGCAACAATATGACGTTATCATAACGTTACAGCAACGTTCTGTTTAGTTCTTCTTTGGTTCTTGTAACGTTATTCTGATGGTACCCAAATACGTCTTTAGAACCTGACATTGTGACATTGTACTGTAACTAATGGTAATGTGACATTCTTCTTGCGTTCTTTCAACATTCTCTGTTAGTATGGGCTCAACTTCACTAAAATGTGCACTCCTTTTTCAGTAAGTCACACCCTAACCTAAAATAAAGTAACTGCTAATTAAATTTAACAAGTAACAGACTGTCCAAAAAAGGTATGGTCACAAAATATGCCCGTTAGGTTGTTGCTTACCTGGGAGGCCTTGTACCCCTGTCACACCTCCAGGCCCAAAGAATCAAAGTGAACCTTTACCAGACACCCCAGAATGGGATCTCTGTATGTATTCAACTGTCGTTCAAGGCTTTGCTGCCCGTGGGGCAGGTGAAGGTGGGGTTTTACCTGCCCGGTCTTTAAAATCACCTGCCCATCTTTACTTGATTACTATAATATGGCTGAAATTTTACCTCTTCTTTGGGCAGGTGAATGTCAATTTTTAGCAGTTCCACCTCATGTCGAGCCCTGTTAGTAGTTATAAAGGCAGTTGAATCTAGTCTGTAAAGGGTCGAGATTTTGTTATAACAGGGGCGGATACGGGTTTCGAAAGGGGGGTGGGGGTCGCATGCAGTGTTTTGGACCCCCCGATGCTACTCCCGACTGATGAAAAACTTGTCCTATATTTCTTTTTAAAAAGAAGCAACTTAGAGGATAATTACCTTAAAGAATTGAGTCCTGACATTAAATTTGTATTTAAAAGACTAACTAAAACAAAACTACTATAAAACAGCTCTTAAAGTAATGGAGGAACAATTGGTTGTGCAATCCAAAATCACCAAAAACTAGGAAATCCTACGAAAGTAGGAAAAAGTGCATGGCATCTCTGAATTATATTGATTTCCTATTTAAGAAGTTACCGCCAACCCCAACTTCTGCCTGAAGTCTGGAGGTATAACACCTATACTTCCTTATCTGTCATACATCATATACAAACAGGTAATCAGCCTCTTCAGATCTAAGACGTTAAGGTCAGGTCTACAATCAGACGTAGACTATAGGCCTTTTTTTTTAGCAACGTATGGAATAGGCCACCATAATAATGACCAATAGTGATAAGTAAGAAATAACATTCAGGAAGTATGCACATGTACTAATGGTGTCAATTTGTATATTATGGGTCTAGACCCCTATATTCAACATGGCGACATGGCCAATTTTCTGACTAACGACATAATTATGACAGGGGCTATTCTTGAATTCAACACTGCGACATGGCTATTTCTTATATTCGACAAAAGACATGGAGATGAGTGACATGGACAGACCATTTTAAAATATAATGACAGGCGACATGGTCATTTCTTAAATTCAACATGCGACATGCGTACCCCTCATCTAGACCCCCTATATTGTGCATCAATCTAACTCTCTTTCTGTTTCAATATACAGTACATCCACATGATATACTGATAGTGGCCCGTAACGTAAGTCTGAAGCAAGAAAAAAAAAACTATTAACAACTTCAAGGTATTCTTGCAAAAATCAGACATTGCTGTGCAAAAGTCTGACACTGAGAATGACCCCCTTGAGCTGAGCTTCTTACTCCAAACAGACGTCTTTTTAATGGCCGTCGAACAACCAAAACCTGAGCTGTAGAGGTCTGAACTACAATCATTGTGCAGTTTATAACAAGGAAATAATTTTGAAGATGAATATCATTGAAACGCTGACTATAATTTTAAGAAAAACCTCATTGTTGCAAAGGGTGCTTAGGTTGCACTACAAGGACATTCTGTTTTGTTCTCATTACATTATTTTGGTGGCTCCCAATAACATTACTGTAATGTACTGGTGTAATGTCACCCTCGGACTGGTGTGGTTATCTTCTGCTATTCACATATGGCTGTATATATATTGGATATAGAGCCCCCGAATTGATGTTGTTCATAATACATAAGGAAATGCTGCGTGCAAGGAAACATAACATCTCCCTTTCCAAAATCTCTGGATCTGTTTCAGGCATATCATGTGTGTCCACTTGAGCAGAGTCTATTAGAAAACTTCACACACAAACTGCAATCTTTTCATTATCTTTCGCAATCATATATCTGACTAGATAGATTACCTTAGTTTGATACCTTCAGGATCAAACAGATGTGGGCCCACTACTGACTTCTAATACACTGGGTTCTTTGACTCTTATATCCTCTTATCTATCAGGAGGTGGAGGGCCATAGATGACGGTGCGGTTGAGGGAGGGGGGGTACTGTTATTAAGGATAGACAACAGTGGTTTAGGGTCAACAGATTCATTTTTATACACTGTGTTCTTTGACCCTCAATTGTTTAACTTGCTGAGTGCCATATACTGTGTAGTTGTGGAAGGGGCATTATATTTAAGGATAGACGAGGGGTTGGGGTGATATGATGCATGTCGGAGGTCCTTATCATTGAGGATAGACAACAGTGGTTTATGGCTGATTTTAGTTTCTTATACACTGGGTTCTTGGACTAGTATCCGTTGGGAGGTAAAGTCCCATAGATGTGTGTGTAATTGACGTGGGTACTGTAATTAAGGATAGACAACAGTGGTATAGAGCCAATACAGACTTCTAACACATTACATTCTTTCACTTTCATTGATCATGATGGGAATGCCACAGATGAGTGTGTGGTTGGAGGGGCACTATTATTAAGGATAGACAATGGTTGTTTAAGGCTACTACTGACTTCTAATACATTAGGTTCTTTGACTCAAATCTAACTTGAGGTGGAGTGCCATAGATATGTGTGTAAATGGGTGTGGGTGTGCTAAGGATGTGGATCTCAGTACTAGTACATCATGTGTATACCACTTTGAAATGAAGAAAGCCTGTAAATAACATTCCTCTGGAGGAAAGTGTAATTAATCAACGGTTCTACTTACACAATTCAAGTTTTCCTAAAATATATATACAGCTTTATACATCAAAGAGTATGGCAATTTATTGTAACTCTTTAACCAAAAAGAAGAAAACTGCACCTACTGCGCACTATTCGTAAAGCCACTTTAACACAATTAGGGCCTACTTAGTAACCCTACTTAATGTTTCCAATAGTGGCTCCACCCAACACTATAACTTATACTCAGTGGAGAAGCTCTGGACGGGGGGGGGGGGGGGGTCCCATGTTGCATGTCAAATTTAAAAAAAACAGCAATGTCGCATGTCTCTGTCGCTTACTTTTCTCAATGTCACATGTCAATTTCAAGAAATATCCATGTCCCACCAAGGTTTTCAAGCTGTCTGTTGTGCCGTTTAGGCTCCATGTCGCATGCCGATTTTAAGAAACGGCTGTGTAGCGGTCTTGAATTTAGTCGTCCAGACCCATAGTTGAGAAGCCCTCCACCCAGCCACTTAGACTGAGAGTGACATGTATATATAAGACAATCAGCCCCATGTTGTTATTCACAAATTCCCCCTTTTTATGTTTTTTCCCACTCCCCTCCTGCTGTCACCACCCCGCGTCTGTCATGAGACGCCCATGTCACCACTTCCGGTCCCAGCATGCCCCGCGGTTCTCATTAATAAAACCTGCTGAGATCCGCTTACCGTCGCGCCCCCTATGGGCCAATGTTTACATGACTTTTTTACCCACCCCCTATTCATTCTTCCGACAACCGCAGCAGCTGCTTTCAAATATCTCCTGTTTAAAGTAACTCTCCAAGCAGAGTGTTGGTTGACGTTAAGGGGGTTGAGGTTTTTTTTTTTTTTTTTTTTAGTAAGTTTTATTTATCCTGAGAGGGTCTTCAGACTAATCAGTCCGGTTTTCATTGCCTCCCAGCAGGCTAATTACACTCTGGGAACATTGTTTTAAATTCATCTTAGAAAGAATATATGATGATGTATTCACTAGTAAGTAGGTAAACAAAATAGCATAGTTGTACGTGAAAGAAAGTGAGGGGTTAACCAGTGGTAAGGGGTTACAAGCTGCTTTCTAATATGGAGAAGTTACAGCAAAATTAGCAGGTGTTACTTATCTAATATTGTTTGTTTGTTATTAATGATTTGGTATATCTTTTAAATTCAATCCTAGATGGTATACATCTTGGCAATTCAGGTAATGAATTCCATAGATTTGGCCCACGTATACATGTGCATCTCAGTAGGTGTTCCTTATCTGTAAAAGGAACTTTGAATGTAGGTACATCATGTTGTCTTGTAGGAATTTCCCTTGTATCAGTATACTCAGGGTTATCCTTTAAACTATACATGTAATTTAACAGATGAGAATTTCTCCTATCACATAGTTTTGCTAGTTTGGTTTTGTTATGGATATAGTTAGTATTCGTATCTTGGGGCAGTTGCAGGCAAGTTTTGATACATTTGTTCTGTAAAACTTGTAACCTATTCAGCATTTCCTGCGTACTCGATGCGTATAGATAATCACAATAGTCCAGATGTGGCAGTATCATGGTTTTATAAATTGCTAAACTGGCTCTATCAGTGATATATTTTCTAATTTTCCTCAGTGTTGATAGCTTATATGTTATGGTCTTAATTATACCATTTATGTGTTCCTTAAAATTGAGGTTTATGTCGAGTGTCATTCCCAAGTATTTATATGTATCTACCACATCTAGGCTAGAGCCATTGTACCTAACATCAACCAAATCCCTAAAGGATACACGGTATTTGCTTGAGAAACCCATAACCTTTGTTTTTTTTGAGTTGATAGTAAGTGAGTTGTCCTTACACCATTGATACAGGGAATCAATATTAGCTTGTATAACCTTCTGTGAATTTTGTAACTTATCTTCTGTATGATAAATTACTGTGTCATCAGCAAACAAGATATACTTGCAGTCCTTTAGGGATAATCTCAGGTCGTTGATATAAATAAGGAACAGCAGTGGCCCGAGGGTGGATCCCTGGGGAACGCCACATGTGATTGGTAATAGACTAGATACTATACCATTTGCTCTTGTGCATTGTTGCCTATTTGTTATATAATCCTGTATCCATTCAACTATATCTTTTTCAAGGCCTAATTTTGGTAGTTTTCTTACTAGAATCTTGTGATTAATGGTGTCGAATGCTTTTTTGAAATCCACAAAGACTGCAAGGGTATCTCGTTTCATCATCATATTGTTGTTGATGTCATCAACTAGATTTGAAATTGCAGATGTAGTTGATCTATTTTGTCGGAAACCAAACTGGTTACTATCTATTAAGTTATTTGATTCGAGGTAATGACTTATTCTATTGTAAACTATTTTCTCCAGTAAACGTCCAGGTAATGGTAATATAGATATTGGCCTTAGGTTGTTAACGTCTTGGGGGTTACCTTCTTTGGGAATAGGAGTGACAGTTGCTATTTTCCAGAGGTCAGGAAATTTCCTAAGTCTGAGTGATTGATTAAAAATGTGTTTTAGCTGTTCAGGAAGTAAAATAAAAACATCTTTCAGGACCCTTGTAGACAAGCCATCTATTCCAGAGGATTTGGTTACATCAATTTGCTTAACAATAGAAATAATGTCTACTAAAGTTATATCCCCAAAGTTCAGGGTGTAAGGTTTGTCTGCCTCTTGAGAGATATAGTTATCAGCATCTTTCCTGGCTAAAGCAGGACCTATAGATGTAAAGTATTGGTTAATATAGTCTGCTGTATTTTCAGATGCAACTGCATTCCCTTTATCATCATTGAGGCCAATGATGGAAGAAGGCTTCTTGTCAGGCAGTATATGTTTTATATTGCGCCAAAATTTTTTGGGATTTGAAATATTTTGATCTAATTGATCTTTGATATAGTCAGCCTTTGCATGCTTTACCAGAGATTTTGCTCTTCGCTGATAATGCTTAGCTATTCGTATATCATCAACCATCAGGGTTTGTTTGGCAGTGGCCATAAAATGATCCTTATCATGCAATATCTCTAACAAGTCATTAGTTATCCAAGGGTCCTTCTCTTTTTTTATGTGATATTGTCTTTGGGGGCACATTGTATCTATTATTGGTGTAATTTTGTTCAACAGATATATCCAAGCCAGGGTAGGGTCAGCCAACCTATAGAATTCAGTCCAGTCTATATTTTGTAGTGCTATTTCCAATACTTGTGAGTTGTACAACCTGTACGATCTTCCCATGAAAGTATTAGAGGATTTTATTTTTTGTAGGTGCTTTCTGGTTAAAAACACCGGCAGATGATCACTAATGTTCCAGGAGAGTACTCCCGATTGGGTTATATGTGCACTATTTGTAAATATTAAATCCAATATAGAGCCTCCTCCTTTATCATTGAGTCTCGTGATCTTATCTACATGTTGTCTAAAAGAATATTCCATAAATGTTTTCCTAAGTTGGGATTTGCTGGGATCACGAACCTTAGCAAAATCAATATTGTAGTCCCCTAGCATAAAGACTTCCATATCATTGTTAGATAATATAATATCTAAATGTTCTCGAATATATTTTACAAATTCATCTACACTGCCTGATGGTGGCCTATACAGGTTTGCTACAATGAATGGTTTTTGATTGACTGGCTTCAATTTTAACCATTGTATCTCTATGTCTTGTGAGCTTATGTTATGGTCTCTGTATGTATAGCTATCGTGGAGGATTCCATTTTTCACATAGGTGATTAGGCCGCCTCCAAGTTTGGTACGATTTGTCAAGGGATTGATATAATTCCTATCTAATCTAATTGAATCAAAGCCAGGTAAGTCAATTAGGTTACTTGGTATAGAATCATTTAGCCATGATTCTGAGATGGTAATACAATGTATATTGTTATCATTGATATGATGTTTGAGTAAATCTATTTTCTGTTGAATACTACAAATATTTAAGTGTAACAGATGTATACCACGATTTAGAAATGGATTAAGTATTACTCAACCTAAACGATTTTGCTCTCCATATTAAATTTGGGGGAAATTGGAAATGAGAGACTATGGCTATTTGCCAGTCTCCCATTATGTGCATATAACAATCACGTGACGGTTTGATAGATGAGGGGGTATAAGAGAAATTACCTAAGCTCCCGGGGTATTTAGAATAAAAGTTGAGTGTTTGTTTTACTTGGTAGCTGGTGAGAACTCTAGAATTATCCTCAATCAGTACATACTGTGAAGGCGCATGATCATTTGAAGTTGTTCATCTCGCATCTCAGGTACACATAAAAATAAAGAGCAATGACATATAATCATTGTGATGCAGTTCAAGTAATGCACAATATAACCATATATGTATGAGAAACCACATGGTTATATCAGTATGTTTATATACTAATATAATATATGATAGTTGTATGCCCCAGTGGGCTAATTTTAGTATAATTATGAGGACAAGTGGAAGAGATCGTGATAGCCTGAAATGCTATCAATAAATGTATCAGGAAACTGTATGTATATCAGTAGATTCCATACAAATCAATATATATCGAAGATAACTGTCTATTGGCATTGAATAGAAGTTGTGTAATTTATACTACACAAGTTCATAGAGTATATGTATGTATCTCAGTAGATTCCATACTTTATATTAATTCAAGATTCGTTTTAATGGATTTGAAGAACATGTTGCCCCAGATATATGTTGTCTGATAGGTGGGATGGATTCCGTCATAGAACCTCGCATATTTATTTATTCTTCTTCCATTATGAAGACTGTGCACTGAGTCCTGCAGCCAAGGTGAGACAAGACCTGAGTCGATATTTATCAGGGCTATGGTCTGGTTCAGAATTGGTATGCCTTGATTAATAATATTTTGCTGGCTTGGGTATGCGGATCCAGTGTAGGCTGGATCTTTGTGGCAATTGTAGTGGAGAAAACAGAGGCCAGTCTGTTGCGTGATGACTACATTTGGACATTCTATTGTTAGCAGGGCTTTGGCTTTTGTATATGAATCAGTCAATGTGTCAACCAGATTTCAGAGGTTGACTCTGGTTGTGTTGGGAGAACATTGTGCTTGCTTACAACAATCAGTACTCTCATTTAAACACTCTTACCGCGCCATAGTCATCTGACCAACCGACTGAACATGGACCTTTCATTAAGTATATACGCACAAAGGAAGGGGAGGTCAACAATTCTGGGATATCCTATGACAATGTGTACATCATTGTAATGTAGAAATGCAATGCGTATAGGCCTACCCCCTCCCCTCCAATAGTGAGTCCCAATACCTGATAAACATTTCTCAATGATGCCATAGAGATATATGTCTACGCCTGAGCGAGTAAGGCGATAAAACAGTCCATGTACGTTGACCAAAGCATTGCAGCGCCATACCCCAGTCCTAATAAAGTGATATCTGAGTGGGTTCTAGAACAATCTGAGGGGGGCTCCAGGTAAATCTGAGGGGGTCACAAGCAAAACTGAGGGGGTACCAGGTAAAACATACCCTCAGAACCCCCCACTTTGTAGATACGACACTTTGAAAGTTTCTGCTATATCCAAAGACAACAAACACCATCTAATCCTTTCCTCCGTGCTATAGCGACTCAGCCAGTTGTATGTGTACATATCTTGCCCAATGTGTCCAGTGGCGGATCGGGGGGGGGGGGGCAAAAAGGCAAAGGGGGGAAAGGGGCAATTGCCCCCCCCCCCCCCCACCCTAGACACAAGGGACAAAATTATGCCATCTCAGAATTAAAAGATCTGCGTAAATCTGGTGTTTTTATTTTTCATTTTTATAAGGGATTCCCCCCTAGAGCAGTAGCTCTAGATCCGCCCCTGATTTTGCACAACTTTTGATAGGCCCTTAATGAGAGAAATGAACAAAGGGGCGGATCAAGGGGTTGGATGGCCCAGGAGTTTCAGACTCATCCCGATAACATATATATATATAAGCCTTTTGGTTGAGGATAAGATACAGCACATGTGGGGCATTCAGAACTTTTCCCAGGGGCAGATCCAGAGCCAGGGCTCTAGGTGGGGCAAACCCTGACCCCCCTTATAAAAAAAGAGAAAAATAAAAACACCAAATTTACACAGATCTTTTAAAGATCCCCCCCCCCCCGGGATCCGCTGAATCCCGGACCCGCCCCTGAAACGTACTTTCTCTTGTATGGGATGTGAAGGTCCCAAACATGTAGGCTGTCTGCCGCATTCTTCTCCAGGATCTCCATTCCCCTTTCTGCTTGTAAGAATTGAGAAAAAAAAACACCCTCCAGAGACAGATACGGGCAAAACCAAAACAACCATCTATTACTGGGGACCGCGGCGACACCGTTTGTAAATACAGTTCCTTTTTTTCCTCCCCCCACCTCCCCCCTTTTACACCAGCTGTCAAATCAATGCCCACCCCGCTATCCGTATCCAGGCAACGGGCGGCCACGTGACCCGGGCCGAGCGTGACGTCACTTCCGGCCCTGGCCTCGCGAAAGGACGTCAGTGTTCATTATTGCCTCGTATGCAGAGGCGAATTGGGCGTGTTACCTTTGTTCTCAAGGAAAATAATTACAATGGCAGATTGGAAAATGATGATCAAAACCAATGATAAATCACACTTTGTCAAACTAATGCCATCAGGAAACACGCCTGAGAAAATTAAGCCCTGAATGTGACTTTTTAACAAGTTTCCTTTTAAATATTTGGTCTGTTTCTGCACAACTTGTCATGGAGGGGCCCGGGGACGATGATTTGTGACAAGTATTGGAAGTTGCAAAGCTTTTCTTGCTTGGCAAAGTTTCTAAATAACTTTTTCTTAATTGTAGGAGACCAGAGTCTGGCTGCCTTCTGGCGTCACCAACAGTTCCCCCCCTCCCCCCACAGAGGAAATTTCTTAAGATGTTCCTCTAATAAGTTATTGTAAAAACCCTAAACAATTGGGAGAAAATATTGAAAAGTTTCACTTGGGAACCTCACCGCCCCCCTTTTAGTTTTAAATGATTGATATTACAAGCAAAAGTACCACTTAGGGATCCCCCCATCAGAACCCACTGGTTAAGGGCATGGACATCACATTAGTTTGAATCCAGGAATGTAAGTTAATCACAAAAATCATCTCTCGGGCTAGGTGGAGGGGCTTAGACCCCTCCCCCTCACCCCACACACACACCTCGATCAACCACTGATAACCCAGGCAACAAGTGAAAATATTGAGCTACAGTATTATTCCTGTACAATTTCTGTACCATTTCAATGCGAATATCTTCCTCCCTGGAAACAGGCACTTTTATATAGCCTACTAGTGATCGTGTTTCAGGCAGAGAGAAACCAGAGGGGCAGAGATCCCGGCTCTTGTGGCTCTTCTCCTTTTTAACCCTAGGTTCTGCAACTTGAATCAGCCTCCGGGGGGGGGGGGGGAGGGGGGCACTGACACTTTGAAGGTCACTACCCACTGCCGAATTACCGCCCCTGCTTTGGGACTGACAGCCCCTAAATTTTAATTGTCTGGTGTCTATTTTTGGGTGGTGGTGATCACCACCCCCAGGGCATGTCAATACCAGAAAATATACGGAACCAGCAAAACTGCTTAGGAAAACTTCTGATAGTATTTCATTAGTAACCTTCAGGTGAAAAAAGGACTTAGTTTCAAGCTATTGCCCCTACATTTTTCTGTTGAAGTAGTTGACCGCCCCCTATTTTGATTTGAAAGTGATTGACCGCCCCTCAATATTGACATTCACCGCCCCCACTCTGTTGCATGGTCCGTTTGGCAGTGGGTACCTTTTCAAACCCAAGTGCCCCCCCCCCTGCCTATTCTCTCCTGTCTGTCTCCAGGAGAATACTCTCAAAGTGGAACTCATGTTTAACGGCATTTAACCCTTTCACTAAGCCAGATGCTTTGAGGCATCACCATGAAGCATATCTCTGCCAGATGCCTTGAACTATCGCCAGCCTGATGCATATGCTTTGAGATATCACCTAGCTGCATACATGTATATATTAGGTATTGATAAAGGTGTTTATATATATATAGGTATACATATATAGATGCTAGATGCCTGGAGGCATTGCTAGTATAAAGACGACATGAGTTTTGGGGCATCTTTTTTGATAAATCTCATCCTTGTGAATTTAAAGCTAAATATTCAAAAAAGTGTAATAATTAATCTCATCAATGATTTAAGTGTCATGTAACAGTAACAGTTATTAACTGTTACTGTTACATGACACTTAAATCATTGATGAGATATGGCAAATCTACATTTTCTGAGACAAAATATTGTTTCATTTCATATGCATATTATAACATAAGATTGATCTAACTATGGGCATCATGCTAAAAATAGCATATTTTAGTACTATTTGACATACAAAAAAATTGGTATTTAATCCTGAATGACTGTTCTGTTGGGATGGGAATGGGAAATACCAATTAGAATACCCGACAGCCCTGCAATAGATAGCTGGTAAAAGTGAGTCGAGTTGTTGTTTAAGAGAGCTTTATTGTGGTTAGGACCATCCCTGAACATCCTTTCCCCCCCTTCTGCCCTATCTTTAAGTACCAACCTTTGTGGTTTCCCTCCCTCAGCCTCCCAGATGTGTTTTCAATCCTCTCCCTAAATCTATTAGGGAGCCAAAATAAAAGCCAAGTATGCCTGAAATGGGACAAATGGTGAAAGTCCATATGGCGGTTTCCTCCCCGCTGGGGTATTTTGCTTTTTGTAAGAGTCGCTTTCCAATTCCACTTAAAATGTTTTTGGTCTTTAGCAAAAAGGAGGCATTGGATAAATAATTCTAACCGCATAGTTTGGGCGCCGGACACGAGGTTGTTGTTTGGACTCAGCCTCAAAGGCTCATTGTACGGCAGTATCTGTGGTGTTGTGCATAGGATGGGGTTAGATAGGCTGATAGGCCTATTATGGTTTATGTTTGTACGATAGTGTTTGTGGCGTTATAAAGGATAGGACCAACGATAGTACAAAGGAAAGATTTAAAGACTTTATTACTGTTACATTGTTGATAGTGGCACCCCCTATGAGAGTCTGTGCAATCAGTTACAAAGAATACAGCAGTGCGTCAATTGCAGTCTATTTCGAAACATAAACATATGGCAAATGACATCACAAAAACGGCAAAACACAATACGCTGTAGCAGTTTGCACAACTTTTCCAAGGAGAGGCCACTATCAACGACGTCACGAAAATCCTGTAGGCGTCAGTCGGACTTATATCTTTGCATTCGTAGCTATAATATTTTTGATAGGACGGGGTTGGATAGTTTGATAGGCCTATTATGGTCGATGTTTGTACAACAGTGTTTGTGGTGTTGTGCATGGGACGGGGTTAGATAGCTTGATTGGTAAACTATGTAAAAGGCTCTATGGCAAATCCAGGGAGGGATATAATTATATATACTGGGATTATGCTATGGACAAACCTCATGAGCATATCACGAAAATCATATACCCTGTGGCACGTGCATACGGCCATGGGAATGGCATTTCCATGGAAAGGGGGAGAGGTGTGCTATGTGAATGGCCCTATAGAGAAGGAGGAATATATGAAAAAAATGAGATACGAGAAAAAGGGGATGTAGATCTACCATGAATAAGGCCCAAAGAGATATTCTGATACGGTAGTATTTATCTATTATCGAAATCCATAGTCATATTCTGAAAAGGAAACTGGTAATGTCTGGAACAGAGCCCTATTCCCTGGGACCCCCATCATCAAAAGAGGGGCACGACATGGAAAAGGCCCTATAGAGCTATCCAGAGATATAACAACAGGCGACAGCACCATTTTGTAATTTTGATACCATATTACTTGACATGGAACCCCCATCTATACCCCTCATCTATTCTATCCTAAAATGAAAGGGGTAGGGCTATGCTATGACACCACTAAATACGCGATGATGCTATGGTAAATGCTCTATAGGCCTATCCTTAAAAGGGAAGGGTGATGCTATGGTAAATGCTCTATAGGTCTATCCTTAAAAGGGAAGGGCATGTACCTACTCAGCTGATAAAAGACCCCAGCGTCTTTAAAACAGTAAAGACACATTCCTGAACCATTCCAAGAAACGCCACATCCGGGACTCTGAGCCTCGCTCTGGGCCCGGCTTCCGGTGTGCGCCCTGCCCTCTGGTGGGAGGACGGGGCGTTAATCACGTGACCACAAACATGGCGTCGGAATGTGTTTATCTGAGCCCGTTCCCGGCGAGGGGTGGTAAGCAGGGCGTAGGGACCCCGCCTATGTCACTACACCCTCCGAAAACCAGCAAAAAGACGAAAGAGAGCCGAATAAACACCTCTTCTATATAGCGGGTTAGGGTGTTAATCGACCACCGTATTATGGGTCTGGACCACTAATTTTGGCATGGCGACATGTCTGTTTCTTAAAATCGACATGCGACATGGGGCTAAATGACATAACAGAAAGACATGACAGACAGGTCATAAACCCTAGTGACATGCATATGGACATTTCTTAAAATCGACATGTGACATTGACAAATATAAGCGACAGAGATGTGCGACATTACTGTATTTTAAATTTGACATCAGGACCCCCCTCTCAGAGCCCCCATATTCTACGCCACCATGCTGGAGAGATGCCCCCCGAGCCCTGGGGTCGTGGAGGAGCAGGGGGTTTGACGTAAATGACATCTCAGGCAAGATTATGATGTCATTATTATAATGTTCTGCTTTGTTTCTTGTTACATTATTTTGATGGCACCCAAAAACGTCTTTAGAATCTAACACTGCGACATCACACTGTGACGTTATTGTAACGTTCTTGTAATTCTGTAACGGTATAAAAACATTATTATACCTTTCTTTATAAGTAAGGTCTCAACTTTATTTCAACATAATGTTACTGTAACATCCTTTTTCAGTATTTCTCAACTTGACCTAGAATAACGTAACTGTAACATGAAACTTGGGCAGGTTACGGACTAACCAAAAAAGTATGGTCACAGAACGTGCTTGTTACGTCGCTGCGCGCCTGAGGTTGCTTTGCGGGTGGGGCTGTCACTGTGGGCTGGGCGTGTGTCAGTTGTACTGAAGACCAGCCCGGGGCCCTAGACACTTAAATTCGACATGACAACATGTTGCATGTCGCCTCTAACATGAGGTCATGTCACATGTCAATTTTAAGAAATGAGCTATGTCATGTCGTTTATGTTTTCAGTCATGTCATTAAGCTTCATGTCGCTTCTCAATTTCAAGCAATATCTAGACGCCAGCACCCATCTTGCACGGGTGGCCTTGGTTCAATTCCCAACAGCAATCCCAACTTGTAAAATTACAATAAATGCCCTCAGCCCCTGGTAATGGTCCTGGGTGGCCCTGCGGCCCGTGCCGGCGGTAAAGGGCGTATTATGCCGTGTTATTTACCTAACGGAGATGTAAATATTAGGGCCATACCCGGGGTAGAGACCAGGGTGGGGCAGGGAGAGGGGGGGCAATAGGGGGAGAGTAGGGACAATGAGGGGTGGCACACACTCTAACTTAAGGCGGGGCCCAAAAGCAATGTTAGGTTAAAATTTTGCAAATTCTATTAACTATTGAAATATATTCTATGGCCATAACCTAGGCCTGTGGGAAAATATAGACTGTGGATACAGACTTAAACTTTATCAAAATACATACCTGGTCAATTTTGGTGACCCAACAAAATTGGTTAGTTTACAAACATTGCAGTCTACAGGCATAAATGACATAACTATTAATGGAATTCAAATGACGTTATAGTAAGTCATTACGAGTTACATTATACCAATGGCTAAAATTAGACTCTTTTAATGTATTTTCAGGGTCATTTGAGTATGGAAAACTTTGTCATGTTTTGACACACCATTGCTTTTGGCTCCCTCTAAGGCGGGGCCCAGAAGGTACCCCCGGGGTGGGCTCGTCACGTGGGGACGTCACGTGGGGACGTCACGTGGGTCAGTCACGTGCCGTCAGGGCGGGTAGCGGAGGGCGGGGAAGCTGGGAGGGCGGGAATGGGGCGGGGTGGGGGGTGACTGAGGGGTAATAACTCTGTTTTTGTAGAAGAGTACTACATGTTCCCTGGCCCCTATAGCTTTTATTTCCGGAGGTTAGGCAGCTGTTGCCAAATGCAGGGGCGGATCCGTATAGTAAGTCATCGGGTGGAGTGTTGGTGGATAATTTAACATAAGATTTGTACGAATAACGGACATAGATTTATTACAAAAGTCATGTTACCAATAAGAATACGTAAACGTGAAGATGCTTAGTAAACCTTTAAAATCATTCTTCAGTCAGGGCGGGGGGGGGGGGGGGGGGGGTTGTAACCGTCCCCTTCGCCCCACACCCCAGATCCGAAAACAAAATACGTTTTCGGGACTTTTAAAAGAGGTTCATCGGATTTTGGGGAAAAAACACAGAGGGGGAGGAATAAGCATTATTCCGGATTTACATCAGACACAATGCGCAATCTAGGAAGTAAAGGCTATGTGTGTGCGCCCCACCCCCTCCAATTATATAGCAAAGTTTGCAGCTGCTGTATACCTTCCTCCCCCGACCCTCTCTACCTTCCTCTGCCCGTGGCTTTAGGACCCTCTATGATATACCATTCTGAAGAGTCTTGGATTTACCACTAATCGCTGCGCCACACAGCCAAGCTCCTCTGAGGGCGCCCCCCGCCCCCGCTCCCACCCCCACCCCCTCACCACTATCTTTGAAGATATATTATCAGCCAGCTAAATAATATTGTCATACCTAAGTTTAGGCATAGCATATCCTTCCTCTACTAATTACAAGTATTTACTAGATTTATTATATCAAATATATCAAAATCATAATTTCCTAAATAACAATCAAAAGATATATGAAATATATGTAGGCCTACATAATGTTCTACATTATAGAGTTTATGGTAATCAGTTAGCAGTCCCCCTGCCCTTATTGGTCAGTTGTAGGGAGGTGCAGGTATGCTGTAAGGGACACTCTGGGTCACTCTGAAGACAACACACCATGTATCCCCAAAGTAGAAACAGGCCTTCTGGCCTACACTCCTGAGACTGTAGAGAATATATTTAACATCAACAATCTCCTGCCTTCAAGTCTTCTCTCCATATAATATCCACACCACAAAACATAAGTCTCACAATATCAGCGTCCAAGGAATAATGGGCCTTCTGTTCACATATAAACCTTAATCTTCAGGGGGCAGACACTGGCGTATCCAGGATTGTTAGAAGGGTGAGGGAGGGGGGGGGGGGGGCGCTATTGGAACATTTTTTCCTTAATTACCTTTTGGCCGAGTGTTACATTAAAAAGATGCAAGATTTTCCGAAAAAGGGAGGGGCGCGTGCCCCCACGCCCCCACGCCCCTCTATGGATCCGTCCATGGCGGAAACCCCCCTCCCTGTTTTGGTGAGAACTTTCAAATAGAAAACTATGCTGCGCACATGCACACTTATGCATGCCGTTTTAGTACTTATATACAGACCCCTCATTCTGAAATCCTGTATTCCGCCCCTGCTCTTAATATAATTCTAAACAATTAGTATAATTAAAAAAAACTTATTTTCCAAAATCTAGTCAATTACAATAGAATATAATCGGTTTCTTGCTGCCCAGACCTATAGCATCTTGAGGTAAACAGAATCAGAGACAAGTCCGAGGAATCTGTGTCGTCACAGGGCAGTAATAGAACTCCCGTATCTCCCGCTCACAGATAAGCCCCAGTCAGCCGCCCCCTCCGCCCCCGTCAACACTCCCAGAACAGACTATAGCCACAAAAAAGTACCACCTCTCGCCGTCACGTCAGCGCCACGAGATACGGCGAGACTTGGGTATCACAGGTCACACTAAAATAAATCCCAACTAACATTCCACCGTTCTCAGACACTCTGAGGGCATTTCTCTGGCTCCTGTACTTTGAATGGTCGTTCAATAACAAGGTACTTAGAGAGAGTCGACATCACCTTGGGCCAGAGAATACTGTCCACTTCATCAGTGTCCATTCTATAATATAGAACCTCCAATATATCCGAAGTATACCATATGAGAACCCATATCCCAACTCATTAGCTTCCCAGCCAGCTTGCGATGTAAGAGAAACATTCTGCGACCATACTTTATTTAGTCAGTTTGTTACTTACTAAGATGGCACATAACAATTACATTATTGATTGTGAGGTTGAAGACTCACCAAATCAGAATGTTATTATAATAATAATTAAAAAAAGAATGTTATTATAACATTATTTTTTGGTGAGGTTAGGAGAAACCAAAACAGAATGTTATAAGAACATTCTGTTTGGGTTGAAGAACGTAACCAGAATGTTGTTATAATGTCACAGTGCAATGTCACAGCAGTATGTTGTAGTGACATAATTAGGAATCATCAAAAGAACGTATCAAGAACCAAATACAGAACCAACCAGAACATTGCTGCAACATTATAATAGCGCAGGGTTAACATTAGACATAACACAAATCTCGCAGGGCACCATATGAATGGAAAAGGTCTATGCAATTAATTTCCATTAAGGCTCTCTTCAGTCGTTTCCATCATTGCATTTGGACGTCGAATGATATAAAGCATTATTATCTAGATAATAAAGCTCATTTAATCAGAGAGAGAACACAATATAGAATGTTCATATTACATGTTTTCACAAGAGAATCGAATTAACAAATATGAGGAGGTTTAAAGCAAACATTAGGACAAATCTGATGGGTTTCTAAGTTACCCTGTAAACCGTGTACTGGGATTTCAGTTAAATCTGAGGGGTTTGATAAGGAGATCCCTCCACCAGTACAGTCCTTGTACCCATACATGTAAAGCGCTTATTACACCTGTACAGTCCTTGTACCCATACATGTAAGGCCCTTATTACACCTGTACAGTCCTTGTACCCATACATGTAAGGCCCTTATTACACCTGTACAGTCCTTGTACCCATACATGTAACGCCCTTATTGCACCTGGGGATAGAAGTGCCCTAAGATACGATGAGCAGATGGCAATTCAAGGCACCTGGAACTTACTTCCATGACATTATGAAACATGTCAAATGAATATCGTAGCTTGTGTTTGTAACATGCCTACATGTTCCTGCAACATCTTTTCCACAAATTCACCAATATAGAAAAGGCGTACGACATGGTCAGCTTAATGTGGCAGCCGTGTGACTTACTGGACACTTACCCTTTTACACTTTTTTGATAACACCTGCATCATGGGCGTCTGCGACTTGACTGTGATATTGTCATACCGTTGTCATATCACAATTACATGTCACATCATGTATTGGGGCCTTGAGGCCTAGACAGTGGCTGAGCTATGGTCGACCAATCTACGTAGATGAGCGTGGAGGTCGGTGTAATGAAGAAAGGGCCGAAACAGCCCACTTGTAATGTTTGTTTGGGTGCATGCCCCCTTCAGGTCAACCCCTGCTATACTCTGTCTCACATGTTGAGTCAACCCCCGGGCCTTCTATACTCTGTCTTCCACATGTTGAGTCTACCCCCAGCCTGCTATACTCAATCTCCCACATGTTGAGTCAACCTCCCGACCCACTATTCTCTGTCTCCAACAAGTTTCCAATAATAACAGTTTCTAGCCAATCAGAGGCGCCTAATTAATCATTATCAGCATTACATAACGGGTGATTCTTTGAGCCTAGTGGTCGCCATAGCGACACTCAAACTATTGAACTTTGACAGTGCGGGTCTGGAAAATACTCCGTTCCACATAAAACTTATTTTGGTGCTGCCAGTTTTTTTATTTGTTTAATTTCCTCTGGAACTTGGTATGAAACCTTAAATACTTTTTTTCCATTTGAAAAAGATTTGTGAAACCCTTTTCCTGACGCATGTCTACATTCGAACTTCATTCATAAGGTCGCCTGATTTTAAAACTCGGCAGTGGGAGTCAGGGTTAAATATTTCAAAAGTTGGCAGCAAAATTGAGATGTTGAATATAGGGTAAGATATACCTTTTTTTAGCCGATGAACCTATGTTCAAAAGGTCCATAGGGATCCAGCAGTCTCTTAGTGATGCCGCACCACGTGGTGAGGTCAGAACCCAAGGTGCCCACCCCTGACCCCAACAGGATGGAATTACAACTGGCGACCAAAAACTGGGATTTGAAAAAAGAAAGAAAAAAGGCTTGGCGCATCTATTTGAAAAGAGCAGCACTTAGCAATGCAGCAGCATCCAGGGGAATGTTATTTGTTTACGGGCTGTGTAGGACTTGGTAAAGGCATGGAGAATGCATTGAAAAGGATGAATGGGGCAAGAGTTTTTTAATTCTCAATATTTGTTTATATTCAAAATATAAATCACAAAGAAATTCTAAAGAATCCTTCTATACATAGAGATTATCCCATAAAGAAATATTCCCAGTAACCCTTTTATTTTTTCTTACTTGATCAAAATGAAGACCTCGGCTTAAGGATCCTGATCATAAACTTAGGATCAAACAACTATAGTATAGACCAATACACTAAGAAAGGGTGACTTTTTCATTCTTTTACAGCCATTAATTTAGCATGTATACCACATCATAGAAGCTCTAAGTCCATTAATTGAATGCCTGAGGCTGTAGAAGACATGGTGATGAAAATCTTTCAATATACAAAATGCTGAAGCTGCAGATTACCTATATAAGATAGGCCAGATGTAGGGCCAGTGTTACCCTAATTCTGCCTGAGGCTGTCTGGTGTGTAAGCCTACAGCCATGTCTTAACACTGTCTACACCTGTCCGATATGTCTAACCCAGCAGCCACAGACTGTCTGTAACTGCTGGTAAATGCCTCAGACCTTCTGATAGTGGTCTGACGGTGTCTGATGCAGGGAGTGATGGTCTCATAGTAGTACCTTATAACTGCTTAATACTGCGTGTAACTGTCTGAGACTTCACTGATTCATGCCTCGTCCCCTCTCGGGCGACCAATGACGGCAACTAATGTTGATCGCCTGGCGACTAAGAAATTAGTACGTCGTTCAGCGACTAACTAGTCGTTGGGCTACTAAAAAGACTAATTGACACGTTGGGACGCTCTTGCAGTTAGTCGCCGGGCGCCGAGAGGGAACTTTAGTATGTCGCCCGACAATTAACTAGAAAAATATCAAATATGTCAAATATTTTGCTCTAAACCCTCAACGACTAGTGGTTTAATCACAGCGCAAGTATCTAGTTGGTCGCTGGACGAAACAACATTAGTTCTTATCTGTAATCTTTAATCACCCAAGTGGGGACCAGGCTTCAGATTTTCTATATCTGCTTCATGGGGCCCTTGATGGGGGATCCCAATGTCACATGTCAAATTAAGAATAGGCCATGTTCCATGTAACTAATGCCTAAAGTTGCCATGTTACCATGTCGAATTTAGGGATATAGGGCCATCTTCATATTACCTGAATCTTCCTGTGACTTCTACAACTAGTTGTGACTGTGCAGTACTGTTTAAAACAGCCTGTGACATAACTACCTTTGAATACTGTTGCCTGCCTATGACAACTGACAACTGTCTTGTGACAGCTGACAACTATCTTGTGACTGCTGACAACTCTCTTGTGACAGCTGACAACTATCTTGTGACAGCTGACAACTGTCTTGTGACTGCTGACAACTGTCTTGTGACTGCTGACAACTGTCTTGTGACTGCTGACAACTGTCTGTGACAGTTGACAACTGCCTGTGAGAGCTGACAACTGTCCATGACTGCTGAAAACTGAGTTGTGACTGCTGAACACTGTCTTGTCACAACTGACAACTGCATGTGACAGCTGACAACTACCTGTGACTGCTGACAACTGCCTGTGACTGCTGACAACTGCCTGTGGCAGGTGACAACTGCCTGTGGCAGGTGACAACTGCCTGTGACAGCTGACAACTGCCTGTGACAGCTGACAACTGCCTGTGACAGCTGACAACTGCCTGTGACTGCTGACAACTTTGAATGACAACTGGCAACTCTAGACTACCTGTGACCACTTCTTTGGTTACCTGCAACTGCATACAACTGCACCACAGCTCCCTTAACCCTCACACCCACACATAGATACCCCAGTCAGTAGGACCAGGGCTTTAACTCTGAGTTAGGTGGAAGGGATACATCAGTATTTGGAAGGGGGCCACCTTTATCCGGTCGGTGGGTTAGGGGATTACCAAGAAGTACCCTTTGGTCTACCAGACCCTCTCAGGTGAGGATCAAAGATGGTGAGAGGCCTTTAAGTGCAGACCCCGTGGGGGTACCGGGATGGGGCTTCTGCACCTGGGAAGAATATAGGCCCCCAGTAGCCCCTACTGATCGTAAAAGGCAACAATAGGGGGGATCCAGCACTGACCAAGTGGTTCATCTGGTTTGATTCCCGGTTAGTGTCTGGGTTTACCAAGGGATGAGGTTCAGCAAAAATGATTTCCAGGTTTTGATCCCCTGCTGTTTGCCCACTGTGTCACCTTCATCTCCGAGATACCATCACCAAATACAGAATTCTTCCCAACTTGATTTTGCAGTGAAAATTACCCTGGCTGTCGGTACGTTGTAAAACATCCATCACTCACTCTCCCTTAAGTGCAAACAAAAGTGTTACCATAGATCCTGATAGTGATCAGCCTTATACAAGAAAAATTGTGTTCAACTAACCCGACCTACCCCAATATTTTGGCCCTACCCTATCTTTTTTGGATGAGAACTTTACTGAAAAATATAACAAATAAAAATAATCGACCTGCTTGCCCATTTATATTGACCCATATCACCTGAACACAACATTTTCTCTTATTTTGGATTTATCTTAAAGCTTAATATAACCCCGACGATTGACATAATGCTTAGGCAGTGCCCCCTCCAACCCCCCAGAGAAAATTCGTGATATCCCATTGACTATCATCTTGGAAGACCAACTCTAATATTGCTATATGTGACCCAGACGAAGGGATATAATATAGATATCCTAGCCTCCTGTTCAGGAGCCCGCCTTGGGCATCAGACACGGTTCAGTGCTCACAGAGCACCTTGTTGAATGTGGCATTGTGTGTGGGTACATGCCATTGTATACACAGGGAGATCCACATGCCAAAACATACATGGGTTTACAACCCTAAAGTATGCGATACAATAGTAATACTCCCAATAAAGCCCCATACCCACTAAGCGATCTTGCCATTGACAGGTGATAGGAGAATCGCTGGTAGAGTTGTTGGGCGATTCAGGATCGCCAGGCGACTCCTCATGGGTATGGTGCGGATTCTGGGCTTCCGCCGATTTTCCAGGCGATTTTCCTGGCAATCCTGATCCCCGTTGCCTATCGCTCAGAATGCACACCATACTCACTGGAAATCGCCTCGAAACAGTGATTTTACCAGATGATTTGTCTCTCGTGCAGTCGCTGGTCACCGGTAAAATCACCTAGTGGGTATGGGGCTTAAGACACCAGCCTGTTTCAATAGCTTACAACAATAAGGGTGCTATAAAAGTTCCATAAAACTGGCATTTTGGTTATTAGTTTCTATTCAAGATTCATATATTGTTTAATTGTGGGAATGTGGCAACATTCAACCTATTAAGGTTAGGTTTTGGCACATATCCTAACCAATGAATTATCCTTCATGTTTGGTAGAATTCATTATAATCTGAAAGAAACACATTCAGAAAAAACGTTAGATAGTATAGATGAAACATTGAATCGATATTACAGAACACCTTTTCTTGGAGTTTGCGCCCCATAGATTTCATCATAATACTTTGTATGAGTCTAAAAGGTGAGTTGTGGAGATATAGCAGTTTATAGGTTTATTTACTAGAGTTTATAGATTTATATGTGCTGTTATAATGACTTACTGTTTCCTACTGCCTTATATACTAAAGTACATCCCAGGCAAGAAGCGACGTAACAGAACCATTCTGCGACCATACCATTTTGGTCGGTTTATAACTCACATAAAACTACATAACAGTTATGTGATTTTAGGGGGATGCTATGACATCCCATAAAAATAACGTTATAATGACGTTCTATGAAAATCAGGTTAGAACCCCCTTACAATGTAACATCACAGTGACGTGCCAATCAGGTGTGGTTGAGACATAACTCAAACAGAACAGAACTGATACAAACTAATTATGTGTGGTTATGACCAAACCTAAAAAGAATGTAGTTATGACGTGTTGATTAGGTGACAGAGAGACATAACTTAAAAAGTACATAACTGATACGTACTGACTGAGTTAAGTTGTAACCAAACCTAAAGAGACGTTCTTGTTATGTGAGATTTCGACGTTGTAGCGACGTTTATTTGATGGCTCCCAGAAACGTCACTGCGACCAAAATTGTGATGTCTTTGTGACATTCTATAATTAGGTTAGGTCTTAACTGCACCTTAACAGTACGTCGAAAGAACGTTGTGTTTAGGTTGGTCTGAACCATACCTAATGATGATGTCACAGTGACGTTCTTTTAAGGTAAGATTTCTTACCAAAAATGTAAGACGTGATAAGAATGTCATTTTGCGACGTCGCATTGGAAGTCTCAGAGACGTGATTGGGAGCCATCAAATCTACGTCTATAGAACATCGAAATGCGACGTAACAAGAACAAAAAAATAACGTCGCAATAACGTTATTATAACGTTGCATTCTTGCCTGGGATAGTTTTCATTATCATCATGTTCAATGCAATATTCTGAAAACCAGGGGTAACCCTGATCCTTATTGCAAATAAAACCATTAGAAAAGATAGCTGAAATACAGAGGAGTAGCCAGCCTTAGAGACTATGAGAGTATACCATGAGAGTAGCTTTTACACATAAGCCTAAAACATACAAGCCTAAAATTGAAAAATTAAACAAACTCGGTATTAATTTCACGACTCCTTCTGTGTATATCAGAAACCAATTGCCCCCCTCCCCCAGGTTGTCCAGTCGGCGCTGCCTATTTCTTCACCTCGTCTTCTCTCAGCCTTAAGCCCCATACCCACTGGGACACTTTTGTAGTCAGATGACAGATTTGCAATAAAATCGGCCGATTCTAGCCCTAGAATCGGTCAGGTCACTTCCAGGGCCAATTCCGATCAAACATGCACATTTCAATACTGATCGGCCAATTTGAGCTCTGACCCAATGGCCGACTGTGTAAAAGTTGCTTAGTCGGTATGGGGCTTTAGCCGTCCAGCACAGATGAAGGCTGGAGTAAAGTCAACAGAAGATCTCCTCTCTCTCATCCATCCCATAATCAATAGCGCCACTGCGCATGTCATCAAGGCCTAGACGGAGGAGTGGGCCTATGTAAATACGGCTGGGGAGGGGGTGGGTGGGGGGAGGGGGGGCATTAATGTCTGTAGACGTCTTAGATCTACTCTGGATGGTAATGGGCTGTGTTTGACCTTGACAAGTCTGGTTACTAATACATTTGAAGGTCGTTATGTTTTACTAAGATTAAGACCGTCTTAGTTTGACTTCGTTTATCTCAGGTCTGAAAGACACTAGACAATTAATAGATATTAGTCAGCTACTCTAAATGACATTTTTATTTTAGAGTTATCAATTCTTTAAGACATCGTAGTCCTTTCTTAGATACTAGGCTGTTTGTGACATTGAAAACCCTGTCTCAGTATCAAGTTGTCAAGTGTAGTTTTATATTAATTATAATTCATCTCTTTCCAAAGTAGCAAACTGATGTCAGATTTAGAAATCAGAATTAGCTTGTAAATCCAAAACTTATAGGTTTCGCTTTCCCCTATCTCATACAGATCATGTTACATCTTTCAGAGAAACAAACACTACATACCAGACTACTTAAAGTCTGAGAAAATACGTCCCTATTTGTAGTAAGAGTACTGGGAAATACTGTATGTACATGCACACATTTAGCTAATTCTATAGGTACCATATGATAAAATAAAATAAAAATAAGAAGTATGAGGTATAGATACTCCTCTATAAACTGTTTGTGTAATATAAGACCTCTGAGGAAGATAAGAGCAGACATTGAGGTTATCATACACATAGATGTAAAGATTAGGTTGAGATTTAGTCAATTTAAGATCTATTTATCTCATGGGATCAAGGGCCATGGATCTGATCAAATAAACCTTTGAAACTAGTTTTGTTGTTATTAGGCCAACTACTAGGCCATATGGAACTAAAGTTGTGTAGTATAGGATTCCGCCTTGATACTGATATGGCATTTTGACAAGCTCCCGCCTACCTGGTTTGAAAGCTATTTGTATCACGTGTGTTTAAATTTAGAGTAAGTTTTTTTTCCTCAGGCGCAAAATATAGAAGGAGTATAGGTAGTTGGGGAAACAATACATTCTGGGAGAAAACGAACTGCAATTTTGAACGTTCATTGTCATTTATGTTGCAAAATATTTATTCTTAAATAGTTGTATATCATGATATTATGATTCTCTAACACAAATATGTTTTTCTCTTGGCCTTAATGATATTCAAATAGAGAGGCGCGAGTCCGGCCTGGTCTAAGCGTATCTCGGGTTTCTGACCGCAAAGATCGCTTCACTGTCAACATTCTATCCCACTGTCACATCAACAACAAACACTGTCACAATAGCTGTCACAGGTCCCTGTTGACAGTGGGTACACTCAGACTTGACTGTCATGGAGATCAGTGCTGGTAAAAGTTGTTGGTTTCGGGTCGTTGACACGGGTATTCAGTGGTTCATGTTTGTGCCACCAGGTGGAATCAGGTGGGATTATTTCTCGGTTGATGTCTGACAATGTAAATGTAAGCAAAGCGGGCTAGAATTAATCCAAGAATGGTGGGCCCCAGCCTAGAACTGTTTATATTAGGCATTCTCTTTATCTGCAAATATGTAAATGTTGGTTGAAGAAGGCAGGTTCATGTGGAATCATTTCTCGGTTGATGTATGAAAATGCAGAAGAACTAATAGAATTCTTGCATCCCATTCTGGGAATGCAGGCACGGCAATATAGATATGTAAAGTTATAGTTTGGTAAACCTATCTTGGTCACCTACCAATAAAACCAGAGTGTTATGGGATGTAAGTCTTCTTGATAGACTACATAGGTATTGGTAAAGGGTTGTACATCTGTCTCTCTGCCAAGAAACAACTGGGTAAAGTTGGCTAGGCTTACGTTTTTTTTTATTATCAATATCTTATAACCCATTAGCAACTTTCTTGAACTTATCAATCCGCTTTCACATACATGTCTTCCCTGAAGTGGGTACATACACAATTGTACAGTAATAAAGTTGATATATTGGATACTCCAATATGTTTTTAACTCCAGGATATACCCCCCTGGTACCTGGATAAATGCGTATGAAAATAAAGTCATCTACTGCGAAGGTAGGAGCCATGATAGCGGTACGCCCGCCCCAGGGGTTCAGGGAGGGGTGTGGAGGGGGGGAAGGGGGGGTTACAGGGGTAGTGGGAGTCATGGTAACAGGTAAAAACCACCCTGGAGCAGCTGGTAACCACCTGTACCCCACCTGGAGACCACCTAGAGACGCCCAGGTGGGGAGGGGGGTTACTGTAAGGGATCACCGTCGTGAGGAATCCCCCTAGGCAAGCAGCAACGTAACAAGCACGTTCTGCAACCGTACCTTTTTTGTTAGTCTGTTTCCTGCCCAATTTTCACGTAACAGTTATGTTATTGTAGGTAAAGTTGAGACTTACTAAAAAAGAATGTCATAATAACATCGTATTTTAGTGGAGTTGAGACTATACTAATAAAGAATGTTAAGATAATGTTATTATAGCATGAAAAAGAACATTACAAGAATGTCACAATAACGTCGCAATGTTAGGTTCTAAAGATGTTTTTGGGTGCCATCAAAAAAACATAACAAGAACCAAAGCAGAATTAAACAGAACATTACAATAACGTTATAATAACGTCCTATTCTTGCTTGAGAGCGTTGTGAGGAATTCTCTCTAAATTCTCCTGCAAAAGACAGAACACATAAATCCAACATATTTTGGTCGTACCTTTCTGTTGACACAAGGGCAGGTTAACCTGTATAAGGTTCAAGGTTTCTTGTAAATTGAATGTCTAAAATCTAGACAGGGGCATAAGAGAGTTAAATAAAATGCTAGGGATTGCAGGTGTTCATCAGGTAGGAGCTGTTTGAGGACCAAGTGAGTGAGTGATGGATGTTTTACACCATACCGACAGCAAGGGTCAATTTCACGGTGAAAACAATTGAGGACAAATTCTGACTTTTCAGACATGTGTTTTGACTTGGTCAGTCTTTGGTGATCGTATTAATGAGATGAAGGTAACAGGGCAGGCTAACAGCAGGGGATCAAAACCTGGAAATCAATTTGCCGTACCTCATCCCTTAGTGAACCCAGACACCAACAGGGAATCAAACCCAATGAACCACTTGGTCAGCATTCAATCCCCCCTATCGATATTGTCACCTTTTACGATCAGCAGAGGCTACTGGGGGCCTAGATTCTTCCTAGGAGCAGAAGCCCCACACCAGTAGCCCCACAGGGTTTGAGGACTAAGTACCCCTGAATACAGATACCCCCAGGCCTCTAGACAACCTGTAATACAATAACATACAGCACACACACCACCTGTTAGATCAGACTGGGACTTTTTTTATGTGAAAAGTCAGACTCAGAAAGAAAGTCATAAAAATGAGAACTGAGGTGGGCCTACTTCAGCGATTAACCTTTAGGCCGCAGCCACGTGTGTACAGCGATTGTTTTTTCTGTTTTTCTGTTTTTGTTGTTTCCTTTCTGTCTTTCTTTTTGTCTTTCCTTAACTATTCTGTTGATTCGAATGTGGATTAAACGTAAAATAATGGAAAACAGGCCTTTTTTCTTTATAAGTAGCTTGTTTGTATCTTAATAGGCTGTAAAGTCAAATGAACGGTACATGTCGCACATACATATATAAGCATTATAATCAGTAATTCACATTGGCCTAGTTTGATAAGGGTTTGCTGGACAATTAGATAGACATTGATGAGGCATCAATGTATATCTCTTCACATGCTATGATTTGTGTAAGGTCAATATTACTCAGGCAGTATAGGAGTGGCAATATTTATTTATTCAGAAAACAAAAATTATACACCTTTTCCTTGAACCTGTACAGTGAACCTTCCCTTGGAAGGCATGTACCCAACGATTCCCATTGAAACCCATATCCAAATCGACCGTATTGGCCTATTCCGCTAGCAGGGTGCCACTCTATTGAAATAGGTGTATACTGAAACTGTTTTAAACAAACAAGTGTCTGGTCTTCCGCGAGCCTCGGTGCAATGTCTAGTAATGATAAAATTCTTTGCTTTTCCATGTAGAGTAGGTTAACATCTATGGAATTGAATGTGAAAGTGTTAGGGATAGGGTTAGATGTAAATGATCAGACCCTGGCACATTTTCATACATAACTGCAGGGGCAGATCCGGGGGGGGGGGGGGGCCTTGGATCCTGACTCCCCCCCCCCCCCTCTCCCTTTTGGTGGACCCTTAAACTACAAAAAGAGGGGAAAATGCCATGCGTGTACATGCAATTGCACACTGTTTTGCTACTATTTAGGCTTTATGCTGACCCCCCTCCCCCCCCGGTTTTCGAAAATCCTGAACTGATTTTAAACAAAACTTCACTCCCTACGTCCTTACCCCTGTACACACCCTGTAGCACCTATTTTCAACAACAAAACACAAGTCTATAAAAGTCTGGGAGGTGCGCTAAGTATTGGGCAATTTGTGCCCCTTTCCCCCACACACCCCGTCATTGCCTATATCTGGCTGACGGGGGTTTATTTTCATCATTTCTTTACACAAATAGTACATTCCATCACGGTTAAGAAGTGGTCACACGATCCCTGCCTTTCTTTACTACCCCCCCCCCCCCCTCCACTCCCCACATCTCCCCCTCCTTTTTACCTTGGATATTTGGGAGTGTTGTGTTACGTTGGTGGTCACACTTATGGGAACGACATTGAGTTGATCTACTTTCTTATACAAACGTTTGGGAAAAGGATTTATAAATGAATGTTTTACTAATTATCAATATGTCAATATTATTGTCAGGAGTTCTTATCGTAAATATCCTAATATCTATCGAGAATCCTATACTTTGGACATCTTGTCCTTAGACCTGTTTATTTAGAAGAGAAACCGTCTCTTTGACTTAAACTATTCAAAATAGATAAACAAACATATACATGTCCATCTCTGCTGGAACTTGCTTTTCCGTAAAATAGTCTCATATAGATAGAGCCAAACACCGTAGGACTCTATCCGCCCGTGCGGATATATTGGGATACTTTTAGGGTAAGGTGTTCAAAGAAAATAGTCCTAAGTTATCAGAAAGTGTGAAAATTAAAAAAGATCCTGTACGATATTCAGAAGTCTGCCAATGTACGTAAGGAAGAATTAAAACATGTGAATATCTATGGCAGGGGCTCTGACGTTTCTTGCTGTCCCGGAGATGGTGTTCAGCGGAGTGTGACGACAGAGGCTGGTTGGTGTGGGAGGTGTACACCTGGGGACGGGTGTACCCTGCATACCTGAAATACCTGACATACCTCAACATCCCCCCCCCCCCCCCACACACACACCTCTCCTACTATCCCCACCCCCCGGTGTCACGACGGCCAAGGGGCTTATTGCGTAAGTAGGGAGAGAAAACATGCCCTCGGCACACACAAATCATTGTTGTCAATACATGCTGTTGGGAGCAAAGAAAAACTTAAAAATATGTGACGGTGGGGAGTTACACATAAGTCCGCGTGGACCTTTTAGGTGTAGGCAACAACGATTTCACATCTTTAACTTCCCCCATTTTACGAATACAAACTATGTAATTGAAATCTGATATGTAATTGACTTAACGAGTAATTATTGGAAGACCATTTAGCCCAAATATTGATCCAAAATGTTCTTAATTTCATACATCATTTTCTCTGATTTATTTCGATTTATATCATTATAAGACGTCGCCTATAGGTAAAGCCCCATTCGCCCTGGTCAATGTTATTTTGTCGTCGAGACCTGCGAAAAGAATATCTTAAGCATTTGCAAATAATATCGGGAGCGACAAAGTGATCATAGGCAAGTGAAATTGATTCGAATGCATAACGTTCACATTGAGAAGTAAGCAGCCTTGCGATCATTTTCTCAAGCAATCTCCCCTACCAGAATCGGCAGTGTGACGAGGGCTTCCCTCAGAGAGGCTCTGGACGGGGGGTGAGTCCTGGAACAGCTGACTGAGCATCACGTGATCCAGGTCACGTGATCCAGGTCACGTGAGACGCCCGCCATGCCTTCCCGGAATACTTATAGACCTTGTGCAGACGTCGTCACTCTTTAGAGGTCACCATGTGGTGATCAGGACCGCGTACGTGGATATTAGTAAGATGAATCCAAAATCATTGGTTATGATTGAGTGAGTTTGTTTTAGGTAAATGTTGCATAAATATTAGTTTTTTTTATGTATAATAATTAACAGACATTGAAAATTAGAAGTTCTATTCATCTTACAGCACAATGTCTATAGACCGAAGTGCCATATTGGCATCCGGTCTATAGCTGCTATCCGCCAGATCCCTTATTTTAAGGGGCCATTCGTGCAACTCGAAGTAAGGGGCCAAGGGGTGACCAACCAATTTATCACATGTCGTAATACCAAATATGCCCCAGTTTGTCTTAATAGTAAAATAATTTGTAGTCTATAAACTATATAAAAAAAATTAGTTGATTAACCATGCAAACTCTGCTTGGCCGTGGAGAGACATGTCTAAAGGGAAATGTAATAATGCAAGGTTGAGAAAATAATATTCTAAAGTTCACCAACGACCATAAACAGATTAACGATTATCGGTGATTTACAACCGACAATGATGACATGTAACCACAGACACCCACCATTTTAAACAGAAATAAAGCTTTGTACCTTTTTTTGTCTTTCTGCTGCTCATGGGCATTATCAACCGCCGGAAAGGCATGGAGGGCATTCTGATTGTAATATACCAAGTTTTAAACAGGCAATACTGCAAATCTCAAATACATGTACCGACCTATACAGGGTATGATTTATGTCCGTGAACCCCTGGTTCCCCCCTGTCCCTACGCTTGCGGGGGGGGGGGGGGCACTCAGTCTTTGAATGTAGGTAACAATTGCAAAACTACAGGCCCCCTTTTTTGGCTATTGGCCTGATCTGACAGTCCCTCCTTTTCAGGATATCTCAGGAACAGCCCCTCCTGAAAAGGCATCTATTGGCAAATTGTTTGGTTCCAACATGAATTCAGAGTGTATCGATTCAATTTATAGACATTATAAATATTATAAATTCAACTCCTAATTCTGACTTTTAGTGTAGTATCATAGTCATTGACAGGTAGTTTGATTATCTGACAGCTCCCCCTTTTTAAGCCGTATTGGCGATCAACAGCTACAGCTCTTTGACGGTCCGACTGCAGTTGGTACCCATTTTCAGTCCAAGTGCCCCCCCCCCCCTTATCCTGCCCCCCCCCCCCCCCGGTCTAGTCTACACACTGTCTCTGTCTGTGTCTGGGCTAGGGGCCTGGGTGTCTGGACACTAGGACAACATCGGAATTTAAAGATAAAAGTATTTTTTTCCCTGATTCTATCATAGACATATAGGACGTATGCGTTGGGAATTTCAATTGAGTGCACTATGGTAGATGTCATACCTGAACTGTTGTATCAAACAAACCTATACATAACCGACACTCACAGGGAGTCAGTATGGGAAAGGCTGTATTCCACTACCCGATTTCTTAAGATTTCAGGAATCACTAGTGGCAATAAGAACAAAATATAGACATGTTACATAAAGCCCTGTTTCCACCAACCGATTTTACTACCGATTTCAGAAATCGGCAGTGGTAATATTGGTCAACCATAAACATGTTATATAGCATTAGAAAGCATTTTTAATTCGCTTTCAAATGGTATGTAATATATATAATCCTTTAACATGGTACCAGTTAAAAATGATAAATTACCAAGAAATCGGTAGTAAAATCGGCTGGTGGAAACAGGGCTTTACATTAGAAATGATTTCTCGTTCCCTTTCAAATGGTATGTAGCATGCAAGGGTTCCTTTTATATTTCTTGTGACAATTTATAAATTGCCAAATTTCGGAGAGTCAAAATCGCCTAGTGGATTATAGGCTTAAGGATAAAGACTATACAGCGATTTTCCCTTTCTCATGACAAAGGAATAATGAGGTCTTTGGATTGATATTATATATTTGTTCTATTTACGTTTTATTGTTAATTTAGTTTGAATCAACATTACCGTACAAATGTGTAAGGTCTGAGACTGACAACCACTGGAAGACCGGCTAGTATCAAACTGCCGAAGTGTTGTATGTTCTTTTGAAAAAAAAAATCGAAAAAAAAAAAAAAAAAATCATTACATATGAAGTGTTGTACATCAACAGAACACATACTGTCAGCATACTTTGTATATGCCATAGGAGCTGTTGAACATAGGAAAATACAAACCGACAGAAAATTTTCAGGTTTGTCAGTGGTATTTTTGTGTCTCAGATCTATAGGACAGTCTATAGAACGTGACACAGCAACATGCAATACATCACTTCTATATCGACAGACTTATAACTTCTTTCCATTCTTTGCCATGATTTTGCGACACAGACGTAGAACTGTAGGAGATCTGCAGTTCTATGACGCAGATAACCATCTGTGCTTGCCTTGTGCTAGGTTTTCAAGCGAGGCTAATGGTTGGTTCGCGTCTCAACAGTAATGAGCCATTTTACATGATATTGAAGGATGTGTTATACTTTGAATTCACACATCTCATTGCTGTAAGCCGATTATCTCAGTGTATCTCGATTCTGCCACAGGAACCCCATGCCATCCCAGAGCCAATATCTTTCTTCCTTACCAAAGGCCTTGGGCATAACTTGGCTTAGTCCATCAGTTGATAAGAAATAAATCAAGTATATAAATTGGAATATATTTGAAGAGCTGGTCTTAGCGAAGCAAGTGACATTATCATAACGTTGCAGGGACATTCTGTGTCATTCTCTTCTGGTTCTTGTTATGTTATTTTGTTGGTTCCCAACAATAGTACTGCACCATACTGCTGTGATGTTGCACTGTAACGTCATTGAAGCGTTCTGATAATGTTCTTCAACTTCAACTTAATCTTGTCATAATGCTCTCCTACATTAAAACTTGGCGTGGTTGATCCAAATTAAAGCTGGTTGGGACAGCAGGCTATAAGGGCCTGGGAAAAGACTTCTCTTTCTCTGTTTACAAACACAACCATCTTCCTGGGTTATTGAATTTGCCAAAGCCAGGTCATAAATAAGACATAAAAAGGTCCTAAATTAATTTTAAAAAAGCGTGGGCACCCTGATTGTTCAATAGTCCACTGGGGAACACACTGTTTTGCTCTTTCTCCGTTTACAAACACAGCCCTCTTCCCACCCCTCGTGTACTGCGCATTTACCCACAGAGGGCTGGGTAGGAGTTAATTGTGCGGAATGAGCAGCTCATCACCGCTGGTTAGTGCTTGTACCCGGCGACTCCCACACTCATCCATGACGTCCACCAATGAAGTACTTTAAGTTTTTGGTGTGTAGTAGTACTTTCTAATTGTGGATGATTGTTGAGGGGAGTAATGAAGAGTTGAAGACAGGAGTAGTGTTGAGATGATCTTGTATTGTTCTTCAGTCACAGGTTATTAACCATAGGCCTAAGCCTAGGCTCTTACACAATAGACATGTGTTCACCTTGGTGTTCAGACTCCCACTCCCCTCACAGCAGGGGTGCACTTCCCCACCTCACCTTTGGCCTTTGACCTAATTACTTAATTAGGCCAGTTGCCACTAGGGGGAGGGGGAGTGCTAACAGAGGTTTTACCATAAACTCTATGAAGTAGTATATACATATTTGATATGCCTTTTAATTATTGTTTAGGGAAATTGTGATATTAATATATTTCATATGATAAATTTGATAAATACTTGTAGTTGTTAGAGGGAGGATATGCCATGCCTAAACTTAGGTATGACAACGTGAGTTGCTCGCTATAGTCAGTTCTGTGGGCGGTGGCAGTATAGTCAGTTCTGTGAGTGGTGACGGTATAGTCAGTTCTGTGAGTGGTGATGTTATAGTTGGTTCTGTGTGTTGTGGTAGTATAGTCAGTTCTGTGAGTGGTGACGGTATAGTCAGTTCTGTGGGTGGTGATAGTATAGTCAGTTCTGTGAGTGGTGATGGTATAGTCAGTTCTGTGGGTGGTGATGGTATAGTCAGTTCTGTGGGTGTTGACGGTATAGTCAGTTCTGTGGGTGGTGACAGTATAGTCACTGCTGTGGGGGGGGGGGGGTGATGGTATAGTCAGTTCTGTGGGTGGTGACGGTATAGTCAGTTTTGTGGGTGGTGGTAGTATAGTCAGTTCTGTGGGTGGTGATTAGTGCAGCAGCAAACCAGTCTAAAATCATGACCACCGATGACCCAAAATTAATAAAGGTTGACATATATCATCACGTTCGGGAGGTCCTAAGCTTTTCAAAACTGCCTGATGCCAGACCGAACACGAATTACAAACTTCAAGGTCACAGGTCAAAGGTCAAAGGTCACCAAAAAATTGAAAAATATAGCTTTTATCTTATAGCTTTGCACTCATAATAGATGGAGCTTAGTTATTTGGCAAATATTTAGCCACTTATGGGGCCTAACTGTGATTTTAAAATTGTTGACCTTGCCCAAGGTCAAGGTCATCAAACTCAAGGTCAAAGTTCAAAATGAGCATGAAATGAGGATCTAACCTTTTATCAACATTTATGAATGTTTTAATGTAGCCAATATCAAGTGTTATTATTGAACTGTTTGACAGAGGAGATCATGAGCTTTCTTTTGATACCTCATTTGATATGATGGGGCTTAGGTTTCCATGGTAACAGAGCTATCATTTGTCACAACTAGTTTCATGGAAAGACATTAAAATAGGTGAAACATACCCAGAAAACCACAATTCTCTTGATAGTAGAGTCAAAAAGAGCCCTAATTAAGGAAAAATCCAAACAGAGATATAACAAAGCATGCCATAAAAGTCTCAAATTAAAAAAATGATAGTTTGTACTGAAAATAGAATTAAAGTAAATGGCTGGTTTCCATGGCAACCACCCAAGATAAGTTTGTTTGACATATCTTCCTTAATATTCAAGATAGAAGCACAAATGAGACATCAAAATGAAGCATTCCTAGAGTTCTATGGGATAGAAAGCTAAAATGGGTTGTCTTGGTTACTGGGTTGCCATGGTTACCAAAAATATCCTAGAAATTGACCATAATTTCATTTTCTCTTCTGTTCCTGTCACCATAGAAGCCACAAATACAGGTCTAACAAGGCACAACCTATCTATCTCATGAGTACATATACATGGAATCATGTGTTTTTTGTCCAAACAATCATATGGAATGCAATAAATGAGTGGTTTCCACGTAAACCACTCAAAATTCATGTTTTTTTCCAAATTTAACAGTATTTGTGATGCATCTCTCTTAATATACATGATAGAAACACAAATGATACATCATATTGATGCATTCTGAGAGTTCTATTGGATAAGATACAAACATTGGTTGTTCCTCTCACTTAGTTGCAATGATAACCAAAACCAACTTCAAAATTGACAATTATTTCAGTTTCCCTCCTATTTCGGTTACCATAGCAACTATGAACATGGCTTTTAAGGTATAACAGAGTAAAATCTCTTATCCCAAGTGTACTATAGTCTCTAATGTGTAGATTTGGGGTTTGTACTGCAATATCTTGAGTATGGAATATAGTAAAAGACTAGTTTCCCTGGCAACCACCTTAGAAGATAAGTGTTTCATAAAATAAACTCTAAAATTGTCATATCTTTCCTAATTTTCAAGATTGAAGGACAAGTGAAACATCAAATTGATGCACTTTGAATGTTCTATCCTGCATACTCCATGGAAACCAACAAAGAAATCAGGTTATCTCAAATTCACCAATAAGGGCAGTACCTTTCTTAATATAGAAGATAGAAAGACAAATGACATGTCAAATTGATCTGCTCTAAACATTCTATGGCATTGAAGACTGAAAGTGATTGTTTTCATTACCCAGTTGGCATAGAAACTAAAGGTGACCTCAAAAGTGCTTAGAATTTAGGTTTTCCTTTTGTTTCTTTCCCAAAAGTACTTACCATAAGATAAGCCTATTATAGGCTTATCTTATGGTAATATGGTCCCTCAAAGAACCCTCCTACACTGCTCTTGAGATTCACCTAAGCACCTTAGATGCACCTAAGATAACTTGAGGAGCATCTAAGATGTGCCTATGATGCTCATAAGATGCCCCAAAGATGACCAAAAGATGTGCCTTAACCGTTTAGACCCCACTTATTGAGATCCTGTATTGCTAGATTTTCCAAGGATTTCCATGCATTTCCCTAGGAAATTCCTTAAATTTCTTGTCACTGAGAAACCGAAATGACCCATTCCTATCAATGAAAATTATTTATACCTAATTTGGAGTATTGGCAAGGGACTTAAATAAGCTTTTAAACAATACATTTGCCTATTTTCTATGTTAAATCCTCTTTAGAGTGATGTGCCTAATATGCCACAATAATGCACCTATGATGTTCCTATGATTCCCCTAATGCAGGGAGGCAGGACAGTGTTGTGGGTTAGGTTCTTGGCATTGGGGTTGGCCCATTACACTACATTGCAACCCAAAGACCATGAGTTAATCCTGATATAGCTAAAATATTGCTGATATAAGTGAAATATTGATGAAGTGGTTAGCACAGACATCTGATGTGTGGGTTTGATCCTTGGTTTGGCTAGCCAAGGCTTCTACACCCCTCTGCATGTCCCCCAGTGACAACAACTGGGTTATCAGACATCTTAGGGCCACCTGATGTATGTGTCTAGCCCTGTCTATGGGACCAGGCACATCAAAGAATATCTGCCTTGGTAAAGGTGTAGGGTATATGGTCTCTCTTCATAGATTCAATCATCATCATCATCACCCTTGATGTTGAATACGTATGATGCTTACTCCTCTGACGGCAACCGTGAAGTCAGGGGTGTCTCACTCTCCAACACAGCACTCTGCCTAGTATGGCTCACTTGATTGGTCAGTTAGGGGTCAGGTGGGGCTCTTTCATATCCATGTTGTGGTCTCTGGGGCCCAAGTGAGGTCCGGCGGGGTAACATTGGGAGACAGGGGGGGTGGGGTGCTGGGTCTGTAAGGGGTGTTGGGAAGTGGAACCGGTTAGGAATTCTATAAGAAAAGTTGCAGACAGACGGAGGTGGCAGGGGCCACACTATCCAGTCTGGTTGATGTGGTGGGTGGTCGGGGTTGATCCAAGCGGCGGCTAGGGCCACTCTGCTTGGCAGTTCTCTCGTGGGTCCTGACCAGTTCTGTCGATCTTTGCTGGTTGTGGGGGGGGGGGGGGGGGGGGAGGGGAGGTTGTTATTGTGGGGGGGCCCAGATCACAGAGGTAGGCCTAACATCTCTGGAGCCTGTCCTACGCGGTACAGGTCGCATCAAAGATTGTATAGGCTAGTTCATCACCCTTGATATTACCCTGGTAGTTGATCAGGGCATACAGCAAACAATAACCAACCAACCTAAGATGTGCATAAGATTACCAACAGATGCTATATGGTTGTGGCATACTATAAAAATTGGTAACTACCCAAGTATACCCATAGTACACTTGGGATAAGAGATTTAACTCTGTTATACCTTAAAAGCCATGTTCATAGTTGCTATGGTAACCGAAATAGGAGGGAAAATAATTGTCAATTTTGAAGTTGTTCTTGGTTATCATGGCAACTAAGTAAAAGGAACAACCAATGTTAGTATCTTATCCAATAGAACTCTCAGAATGCATCAATATGATGTATTATTTGTGTTTGGGGCCTTCCATTAAGTACGTTCGCAAAAATTCACAAATTCTAGACCCCCCACCCCCCTTTAGGCTAAAATACGCATTGGATTTGTATAGGAACGTATGCAAAATTCCAAAAATCTCAGACCCCCTTCGTGCTGACGTACTTAATGGAAGGCCCCTTTCTATCATGTATATTAAGAGAGATACATCACAAATACTGTTAAATTTGGAGAAAAAAAACATGAATTTTGAGTGGTTTCCATGGAAACCACTCATTTATTGCATTCCATATGATTGTTCAGACAAAAAACACATGATTCCATGTATATGTACTCATGAGATAGATAGGTTGTGCCTTGTTAGACCTGTATTTGTGGCTGCTATGGTGACAGGAACAGAAAAGAAAATGAAATTATGGTCAATTTCTAGGATATTTTTGGTAACCATGGCAACCCAGTAACCAAGACAACCCATTTTAGCTTTCTATCCCATAGAACTCTAGGAATGCTTCATTTTGATGTCTCATTTGTGCTTCTATCTTGAATATTAAGGAAGATATGTCAAAAAAACTTTTGATTTCTGGGTATGTTTCACCTATTTTAATGTCTTTCCACGAACCTGGTTGTGACAAATAATAGCTCTGTTACAATGGAAACCTAAGCCCTATCATATCAAATGAGGTATCAAAAGAAAGCTCATGATCTCCTCTGTCAAACAGTTCAATAATAACACTTGATATTGGCTACATTAAAACATTTATAAATGTTGATAAAAGGTTAGATCCTCATTTCATGCTCATTTTGAACTTTGACCTTGAGTTTGATGACCTTGACCTTGGGCAAGGTCAACAATTTTAAAATCACAGTTAGGCCCCATAAGTGGCTAAATATTTGCCAAATAACTAAGCTCCATCTATTATGAGTGCAAAGCTATAAGATAAAAGCTATATTTTTCAGATTTTTGATGACCTTTGACCTTTGACCTGTGACCTTGAAGTTTGTAATTCGTGTTCGGTCTGGCATCAGGTAGTTTTGAAAGGCTTAGGACCTCCCGAACGCGATGATATATGTCAACCTTTATTAATTTGGGGTCATCGGTGGTCACAGAAATAAGCCCCTTTTTAGCCTTCTGCTGCAGCACTAGATGGTAGTCGGTTCTGTGTGTGGTGATGGTATAGCCGGTTCAGCGGGTGGTGACGTTAGTCAATTCTGTGGGTGGTGATAGTATAGTCAGTTCAGCTAGTGGTGACAGTATGATCAATTCTGGGGCTTATCAAAACAAAACAGTTCTGGCCATTACTGGTATAGTCAGTTCTGGGATTAGTCAAAGTATAGTCAGTCCTGGTCATTCCGTCCATCTTACCACTCTTTCATAAATTTTCCCTCTCGCTACAGCCCTGATATATATTCCCTCCCCCTCCAGCAATGGGTGTACATGTCTGAGTCGTGGTAAGTTGGCATTCATTGGATGCCGCCCCCGCAACCACACCATAACGTGGTCGGGGAACTGTCTACACTCAACTCTATCAGCCGTAAGGCTATATTCCACTGGTCGATTTTAGTTGCACTTTTGTAATTCGTTACTGGGGAATATGGAATCGTTAAAGACATTTTGTATATCATAAGAATCACTTAAATTACCTTTCAATTGACATGTGGCATGCACGAATTCCTGGTATATTGCTTAATATTGCAAATTTCGTTATAGTCAAATCTTTCCATTTGTTTTGTTGTTGTTTTGACCAGGAACTCCGTAAGAGCAGTGCATTCTCAGTTCGGATGTTTTGATCATTATCGTTGTCTAGTACTGCAAGTCAGGGATAATACAGTTATACAGGAAGTATATTATTTTGTTCTTTACACTGATAGTAAGAGTGTTGATATTGCTACAGTATCGAAACATTATTATATCCCCGGTAACACTATTTACAAATACGTACGTAGATAATAAGTCCTTATTTGTTTTAGTTTCCCTCTTCTCACTCCTTATAGATAGGCCTTATCTGGTAAGGTGTTATTGATACAGAATCGGCTTTTTATGTCCAGTGGTAAACGTGTGGGGATGTAAACAAGGATGAGGAGGGGTTTACACCTGTAGGGCAGTTCCCTAAAGGCGGTTATGGCCGATTCCGTACATATTTCAGAAATATGCCCTTAAGCATAGAAAGAGGACATTTGGATGACCCCTGCATGGGATTGTGCCCAAATGGTCCACAGGACTGTAGTGGAAGAACATTTAATAAAGTGAACTCAGACTATATGCATGCATACATACATACATACATACATACATACATACATACATACATACATACATACATATGTATATATATATATATATATATACATACATATAAGCATATGGATATTGCACTGTAAAAAGTTGCTGTTAATTTACAGCAGTTCTTGCAGTAAATTAACAGCACTTTCTGCTGTTGGAAATTAAACAGCAATATCTACTGTAAAATTACAGTATGAGTACTGTAAATTTACTGAATTACAGCAAATTTGTAATTTTACAGTACATTTTCTGTAAATTTATTCTCCACCAGGTGGGGCAAATGCTTATCATCAGTAAAACGTTTTTAGTTTCTATCTTAAAACTATATTCTAAGATGAATCATTTACTTGTAATTAAGATTTTATATGATGAAGAGATCCATAGGCTAATCTAGTATATTGCATAATAGATATCCCTACTCTGTCTTAATAATTTCAAGATACAGAGATAATTGTCTGATAGAGACACCTTTTTGGTAGCAAATTGCCTTCATAGGCATGTGTTGGATTGGCGGTGCCTCATCGTACCATCATTCCATGCATGTATTTGCTAATACACTTAGCATAAATACATCCCTCATCCAATATACATTGTGTTTGAGGTTGGAATTAAACCTTTCTCCAACATTTAGTTGGATTTTGAAAAGGAAATTAATAAAGATAAAATGATAAAATGTTTGATTAAGCATACTGTAAAAATACAGCAAGTACTGTAAATTTACAGCAAAAATTGCTGGAACCTTTGCTGCCAGCAATTTTTGCTGTTAATTTACAGCACTTTGTCTGCTGTAAATTTACAGCATATTTTGCCGTAGGAAATTAACAGTACATTATACTGTAAATTTACAGTACATAGAGTGCTGTAAATTTACAGCAAAAATTGCTGGAACCTTTGCTGCCAGCAACTTTTGCTGTAAATTTACAGTAGTTACTTCTTACAGTGTGCATAAAAAGAAATTCCTTGGCAGGACTGTATCCAGCCCTAAAATCTGAGAAGATTTCAGGAAAGCCTGATTTTAAGTTAATCTAAGGGGTTCAGGTAAATCTGAGAATGTTCCAGATGAGAATTGCGACTAAATATGTCACGTTTTATGTTCTGTGACTTAAACTTTTCAAAATCTGAGGGGTTACAGATACCATCAACACCCCCTTGAGTAAGGCACTGTGTCAAGTGGAATGAACCCGGAACACATTGTCACTTTCGATTTGATCCTGAAATATGGGGGAGCAATTGTTAACCTTTCTTTCTAAGAAAATGTAATGTTAAATCTTGTCAGAAGAGAACAGAAAAACAATTGCTAAGTGTCAACTGAAAAGACAGGGCTCACAGTATTTTAAATTGGCTCGATGTCCTGCGAACACCTTGACCGTGCGTCATGGGTGTCCAGCACCATAAAACAGGAGTTTCCCATTGCCTCAACCTTGATGTTAAAGTATCATTTCTAGGGTGTCCACAGTACACCTTGAGGGCCCTGTTTGGGTTTCCTGTGCCTTTAATGGGGTGGACAGGACACCCAGGATGCTGAATTTGGTGAGCCCTGAAAAGATTTAGTGATCCCTTGTTAACTAGGCTTGTTGCATACACTATTTTCAGATAAGGGGATACATTGTTGGGCGTAAACCTACCTAAGGCCAGACAGATCTAGTACCTCTTTGAGACACTTCAGATAGCGCGAGTTGTAGGTATTGCTTAAAGGGAAAGTTGCACATAAATTCATGAAGTGCTATTGTTTGAGTAATAAACTTGACATATGTATTCTGAAAATATGTCAAAAGTACAAATTTGAAAATGCTGAGGTCTAAGGGAGTTATTCAGGAAAGGAATTTATTTTGGAGAATGTTGAGCTACTCAGTACTCCCCTTGCTACGTCACAGCTATGGGAATTCCCTCTGCAGTAACTCTGGGATTCCCTGATTAATGAATGGTTGTAGATGAATATATATTTTAATTTATTATGAGTTGCATTGGGCCAAATATATAGAATTGGGGTTGGAGAGCATAACCCTTATTAGAAATTCTACAGGGATGGGGATTCCCTTCTAAGGGAAAATGGGATTCCCCAAGAACTCCCCTTGCTATGTCATAAATTGGGTGGATTTCCATTAAAAATGTGATGTAATACAAGTTTAGAAATGTCCCGTAACTGTATGTAAACTTAGTATTTTCCTTCCATTTTGCTAACATTGATACTGCAAGTTATGAATAACATACTGAATTGAATTCAATGAAAAATGACCATCCTGCAGTTATGTGCAAGCTTTCCTTTCAGTATTGGTTAAAAAGAACTGGCATATTGAAAAATAATCTGCGTTGGACTGTTTGAGTATACAATACAGTTACCGATAGCCCTTTCTCAAAGTATACTGATACTGAACAATTTTGTTTTGAATGTCAGTCTCATATGCAAACATTATAAATAACATCTTGATTAAAATAATATAAAAATCATGTATCCAATCCGAAAACCATGCGAACCCTGAAAATTCACTCACTGTAACATAATGAAATTCCTTAAAAAGCAACAACCAGTGGCGGATTTAGAGGGGGGGTGGGAGATTAAGATTTTTTTAATGTAAAATTTAGCCAAAAAGTATCCCAATTTCTTTTCTTCCAGTAACGTCCCCCCCCCTTTTCAAAATCCTGGATCCGCCACTGACAGCATAAGATTCCGGCAGCATGAATTTAAACTACTTCTCCACAAAGTCCATAATTCAAATCGTGCTCACTGCATTACTTCCAGAGACATTTTTACCTCAGAAAACATAAGAGATGATCTCATATCAGGCATATATATTCGTATGTTGACAAATATTGGCATATGCTTTATCTTGTCTTTGCACTACATGTTAAACATGTCGTGTAGCATATGACCACCATGTTAGTGACATGTGGAAGTATCTGGGTGCTACAACACATGTTATCTGGTAACCTTTCCTTAACGGGGTGGGGGGGGGGGGGGGGGACTCAGAAAAACACAAAACTGTATTGTCAGAGTCAACACTATCCCACTACTCAACCAGACTCAACTCACCCAGGCAAGCAGCAACGTAACAAGAACATTCTGTGACCATACTTTTTTGGTTAGTCTGTAACCTGCCCAATTTTTACATAACAATTATGCTATTTTAGTGAAGTTGAGACCTTACTAATAAAGAATTTTATTAAAACGTTATCATAACATGAAAGAACATTACAAGAATGTCCCAAGAACGTCACAGTGTGACTTTGCATTGTTAGGTTCTAAAGAGGTTTTGGGTGCCATCAAAATAATGTTACAGGAACCAAACCAGAACTAAACAGAACATTGCTACAACATCATAATAATGTCATATTCTTGCTTGGACAGAGTTAAAACAACAAATGCCTCTATACAGAACCCTCACAGGGACCATAATTGGGCCATGTAATAATGTTTTATACATGCGGGGGCGGCGTGTATGTAGTTATGCACAGTTCGGTAGATGTGTATAGAGTTCGGCAGATGTCATATCACACGGGGCTGATAGAAGTGTGTATTGGAGTGAAAAGGGTTAATGTGACAGTGTACGTACTGACCTGAGGACCAGGGGGGGCGGGGGTGTTCGGACACATGTAAAACATGTAACACCTTATGAGGACCCAGGCGGGACCTGGGGGTGTTCGGAAACATGTACAACATGTGACACCTTCTAAGGCCGCACCAGGGCGTATTCAGGGACATGTACAACATGGAACACCTTATAAGGCCACACTGAGGGTGTTAGGAAACATGTACTACATGGAACACCTTATAAGGCCGCACTGAGGGTGTTAGGAAACATGTACAACATGGAACACCTTATAAGGCCACAATGGGGGGTGTTAGGAAACATGTACAACATGGAACACCTTATAAGGCTGCACTGGGGGTGTTAGGAAACATGTACAACATGGAACACCTTATAAGGCCACAATGGGGGTGTTAGGAAACATGAACAAGATGGAACACCTTATAAGGCCACACCAGGGAGTGTTCGAAAACTTGTACAACATGGAACACCTTATAAGGCCACTCTGGGGGTGTTAGGAAACATGTACTACATGGAACACCTTATAAGGCCACACTGAGGGTGTTAGGAAACATGTACTACATGGAACACCTTATAAGGCCACACTGAGGGTGTTAGGAAACATGTACTACATGGAACACCTTATAAGGCCACACCAGGGGGTGTTTGGGGACATGTAAAATGTGAAACACCTTATAAGGCTGCACTAGGGAGTGTTAGGAAACATGTACAACATGGAACACCTTATAAGGCCACTCTGGGCATGTTCAGAAACATGTACAACACGGAACACCTTATAAGGCCACACCAGGGGTGTAAGGAAACATGTAGAACATGGAACACCTTATAAGGCCACAATGGGGCGTGTTCGGAAACATGTACAACATGGAACACTTTATAAAGGGCCTGGGCAGGACCAGGGGGTGTTCGGAAACATGCACAACATGGAGCACCTTATAAGGCCACACTGGGGGTGTTAGGAAACATGTACAACATGGAACACCTTATGAGGCCGCACTGGGGGTGTTAGGAAACATGTACAACATGGAACACCTTATAAGGCCACACTGAGGGTGTTAGGAAACATGTACTACATGGAACACCTTATAAGGCCGCACTGAGGGTGTTAGGAAACATGTACAACATGGAACACCTTATAAGGCCACAATGGGGGGTGTTAGGAAACATGTACAACATGGAACACCTTATAAGGCCGCACTGGGGGTGTTAGGAAACATGTACAACATGGAACACCTTATAAGGCCACAATGGGGGTGTTAGGAAACATGAACAAGATGGAACACCTTATAAGGCCACACCAGGGAGTGTTCGAAAACTTGTACAACATGGAACACCTTATAAGGCCACTCTGGGGGTGTTAGGAAACATGTACTACATGGAACACCTTATAAGGCCACACTGAGGGTGTTAGGAAACATGTACTACATGGAACACCTTATAAGGCCACACTGAGGGTGTTAGGAAACATGTACTACATGGAACACCTTATAAGGCCACACCAGGGGGTGTTTGGGGACATGTAAAATGTGAAACACCTTATAAGGCTGCACTAGGGAGTGTTAGGAAACATGTACAACATGGAACACCTTATAAGGCCACTCTGGGCATGTTCAGAAACATGTACAACACGGAACACCTTATAAGGCCACACCAGGGGTGTAAGGAAACATGTAGAACATGGAACACCTTATAAGGCCACAATGGGGCGTGTTCGGAAACATGTACAACATGGAACACTTTATAAAGGGCCTGGGCAGGACCAGGGGGTGTTCGGAAACATGCACAACATGGAGCACCTTATAAGGCCACACTGGGGGTGTTAGGAAACATGTACAACATGGAACACCTTATAAGGCCACACTGGGGGTGTTAGGAAACATGTACAACATGGAACACCTTATGAGGCCGCACTGGGGGTGTTAGGAAACATGTACAACATGGAACACCTTATAAGGCCACAATGGGGGTGTTAGGAAACATGAACAAGATGGAACACCTTATAAGGCCACAGCAGGGAGTGTTCGAAAACTTGTACAACATGGAACACCTTATAAGGCCACTCTGGGGGTGTTAGGAAACATGTACAACATGGAACACCTTATAAGGCCACACCGGGGGTGTTAGAAAACATGTACAACATGGAACACCTTATATGGTCACAACGGGGCATGTTCAGAAATATGTACAGCATGGAACACCTTGTAAGGCTGCACCAGGGGTGTTCGGAAACATATAACATAGAACACCTTATAAGGCCACAACGGGGCGTGTTCGTAAACTTGTACAACATGGAACACCTTATAAGGCCACACCAGGGTGTGTTCGTAAACTTGTACAATTTGAGTCACTTTTAAGGCAGCTCAGGGGATTTTCAGAAACATGTACAACATGTAACGCCTTGTAAGGTGGCACCCACAGGTGTACAACTTCAAACTTCAAGGGTCCCCATTTGAGCCTAAATTTGTCCCCTAATTGACAAATCATTCCTCACATTTTACTTTATGACAAAAGGGTATATACATAGTGATATTTGATGTCAATAGACATATGGCATATATCACACCATTTTATTTACAGTTTGATGTATATGAACAGCATCTTAGTCATTATCATCTAATAACACTTTAGTCTTACATTGGGTAATGTTCGACCAGTACATTCTACATGGGAGAAAAACTGCCGTATGTGTTTACATAACAGGACACACATATCTATTGTTATGAGGGACTTGTTGGGTTCAACCAGTACATTATACATAATATGAACAGACCTCTGCATGAAGAGCAAAGTCTTGTGACAGCTCTTACTAAATTAATATCTATTTGTGATTAGGACAGTTCAGTATTGTATACAGCTCTGGTGAAGGCTTGTAATAACTCATTTCACTAAACCAATATCTATTTGTATTCGGGACATTTCGACAAGTACCTCATACATGCACGTAACCAGCACATACCCCTACTTGGAGGAAGACTGGGGGAGGTCAACCAGTACATTTTACATTATAGACAGTGTGTAGACAGGGTCACGTGACCAGACTTTGGTGATCACCATGCGGTCACCACATCCATGTGGCCATTAAATATATCCATAATTTATCGATAATAATAATATTGTTCATTATAATTCATTAAGGTTTCCCCCCGGGGTTTCCCTTGATGATATATACAAAAATATCCAGCATAGATGCCGTAGAATTTAAACTGATCACCAACATGGCTGCCACCCTAACCTGGGGCACAGAGATACATGTCTATGTTTGGGGTGTGTGACGTCATGTGCACAATGTGACTATATAGGACTGGAAGCTACTTCTGCTTGGAGATTGAAGTCCTGTAACAACCCTTACATAAATTACTGTCTATTACGTCATGACTAGATCATATCTCTGCTTGAAGAGTGGAAGACTTGGAGAGGTCAACCAGTACATTATACGACACAGGAAGACATGTCTGCTTGGAGATTGAAGTCTTGTAAGAGCTCATACATAAACCAATATCTATTTGTACTCGGGACAGTTCATGACCCCACTTACAGAGGAGGGTGTCAACACTCATAAGCCCCCCCCCCCCTACAGAGGTGTCAAATTTCACACGTCTCTGAGACTGTTGTAAACCATCAAAATAATCCTGGACAGGGTACTTTGAACCTTGGTCCTATAAAGTTCAGCTTCTACGTGTTATTTAATATGTTTCTCTGTTTTCTAAAGCCCCATACCCACTAGGAGATTATATCGGCAATGGGCGACGGGCAACTGGGAGAATCGGCTGATTCTTAAGGTTGCCTGTAAGTATGGTATATTGGAATGTGCAGGTTTGATGTGAATCGCCGGTAAAATCAGCTGATTCTAGGGGCAGAATCGGCCGATTTTAGCTGCGATTCGTCGGCCGACTGTGTACAAATGTCCTAATGGGTATGGGGCTTAAGTTTGGAACTTGCTTAGTGTATAGGCACTGCATGAGACATTTTCAGAGTACCAATACCTAGTGGGGAGAAAATATGTGAGTTTCATAACTTACAATCACCTTTTACCCTTGTTTTGGTTGTGGAAGTTTGGGTTTCCCTTCGCGAGTTTGAGGTGCGTTTATGTGATTTTGGAGCGCACTTATGAGAGTTTTCGGTGCATATACTTGATTTAGGGGTGTGTTTTTAAAGTTGGTAGACCTGAGACCATTTTTACTCTCCCAAGGGGCCTTCTTCCAAAAGACTCAAGGAAATTTCCTTTTTAAGGATGGGACGTTTCCATCTTAAAATAAACATTAATTTTTTTCAGAAACCTCTGTAAGCAGCTCAAAATAGGGGCTTTCTGAAACAGGCTATTCATTGTATCCATTCAATCAAGTGTTGATGACACCTGGTCAATTGTAGCTTTATCCGTTAGGAATTTCTTATCTAGTGTTAGAAATAACAAATATCACAAAAATGTGATTATCTGAACATCCCCTTGTCAAGGTTATCACTGGTCATTGCGGTCTATCTCCTGTCATTTTGCCCCGTAAATGTAGCTTCAGGGACTTGTTTCATAACAAAACCTCCGTATGACTACAAGAATCTTGTGTTTCATAAAGTTACAATGACCGTTTCATCGTCATAGCTACGTGAGTTTTGTTTTTGCCTACCCGCGGGTTTGGAATGAGTTTTGGGTACCATCAAAATAACGTAACATGAACCAAAACTGGACCAACAGAAATTACTACAACATTATAATGTCACTTCATGACTGAGAACCCAGGCCTGACCAGACCACTGGGGTGTTTCATGACATTCTCCATAGCTAAGAAAGATTTATGTGAGCTTACAGAAACTGTACATAAGTTTCAAACTCCTGTAAGCTGCTGTGTCATAATGAAAATCTCGTAAATTCAGTCCAAACTCTGGTATATGCAGCCCAAACTCTTGTAACCTCAAACTGTTGTAAATGTACCAAAACTCACGTACGCAAAAACAAAACTCACATAGCTATGATAAGGGTAAAAGGTGATCGTAAGTTATGAAATGAAAAATTTACAGTAGTTTATCATGAGACTGGCCCTGCACCAATAAACATACAGCCACACCCCTGAGTGCCATTACTGATCTAGGTTCTTTGCCTCACTCATTTTTGCAGCTATATCATAGGAATTGATCAATCATTGTCAACCTGTTTGCGTAAGTTCTGATTACAGCTATATATATATGTACTGACTGCCATCTGATGATACCTCGGACGACCCCATGACCCCAGCGAACAGCCATGATAGAGGGCATTGGGACTGATTCAATTATGACCAGATAATCAAGTCAAGTCAAGTCTGCCCACTCGTCAAATTAAATCCACAGGGAAAGGAAAACAAAAAACAAAAAAACCCGTAAGGAACAAAAGGAAAAATCATCATTTTGTCAAGATCAATTTCATGCTATAAAGCCCAAAACCCACTAGGCGGCTTTGACCAAAGTCAACCGACTCATCGGTGCTAAGATCAGCTGACCCTTATAGAAGAGTCGGTCAAATTTAGGGCCAATTAATATCAAACATGTATATTTCAATATACAATAATGACGGGTAATCTGAATTGGCACTAGAATCAGCTGATTCTATGAGAATAATTGGCCGATTCTAGTGCTGTTTAGTCGGCCGACTCAGTCAAAATCACTAGTTGATATGGGCTTATTACTCTTACCACAAACTTGAAAATTGTTTGTTTTGTATCTATGTAGTCTTCTTTGAGAAGCTAAATTGCCTACAAATTTGCAGCAGATTGCATTGGTGATTAGAATTTAAGCCAAACACCCCCAAGTACGTTTAACAGGTGGACCCTCTGACCAGTGGTCAGTGTCACAGCTGACCCCTCCCCCATGGGGGAACTGGGATGGGGCTTCTGTCCCACGGCAGAATATAGCCTATTATAGGCCCCCAGTAGCCCCTGCTGAACATAAAAGGTGACGATAGTGGGGGACCCAACACTGACCAAGTGGTTCTTTGGGTTCAATTCTCGGTTGGTATCTGGGTTCACTAAGGGGTGAGGTACAGCAAAAATGATTTCCAAGTTTTTATCCCCTGCTGGTTTGCCCGCCCTGTCACCTTCATCTCATAGATACAATCACCAAAGACAGAATTGGTCCTAACTTGTTTTTGCCGTGAAAATTACCCTGGCTGTCGGTATGGTGTAAAACATCCATCACTCACTCACTCACTCACAGCTGACCCCGAACTACTGGTTCCACGAAGGACCAACATTGACCTATCGGCTTAGTAGATTAGTACCTTGTAGATTAGGGGGATATATGGGTGACTCCAGGGGTCAGGGAATCCTCTGTCTACCTGTCTGTATTCACTGAACACATAGACCAGATTTACACCTATTATTGTGTTCTTCGCAGTAAAGGTGGTATTACACTGCACGAATGGAGCTTTGATATGACAATGTCACAGAGAAATTTCATAAATTAGGGAAAACTTTATTTTTTTTACACATGTGTAAAATACTCCTTATTGCCAATTCCAACCACTTATATCACTCAAGGTTATATCCAAACTATGACTGTTTCTAAGGGCTAAGTTTCACTTTTGCTTTGGGGGCTTCCTATAGTGGTTATTGGTAATGGTGCCCCCAAAGGTTTAACATCAGATTTTCTGCATTGTCTCTTCCTCCCTTCCCCTCCACTATAGTGATCGGTCAAGTCAGTCCTCTCATACCCTGGGCTACCCCTTGATCTTAGTAGAGGATCGGAATACCACGGGGAAACAGTGTAGTCCTCTCAGAGCACGGCGTCATGGTTGATTGGCCATGGTTGACAGGTGAGATAGTGTGGGATTGTAGGGTGCAGGGTCCACCTGGCTAACAGTGCCACATCATAAGAGGGGGCAGCCAGGGTGGTGTCACATGTACAGGTCATTAATCAGTAAAGATGACTGTTTTCGCCAGCAAAGTAATTTTTTTCAGTACACAGGACAGCAAAAATAAGTCTTAATCTCTTATCTTTTCTCAAATGTTGCGGGCCTAGGGGCCTTAGGTTTGCATGCATTAATGGGGAGTTCAGTGGTGTTAGATTATTAAAATAATCTATTAACGTTCTCATACACATTCAAAGCTTACTCTAGCTCAAGGGAATGAGGATGGGGAGGTTTGATATTATGTAGAATGTGCGTAGTTCCTTTAATAACCTAGTTGGAATCGGTCTTAAGGCCTTGCGACTCAATAGTACCTGGTCAGCGAGGTCAAGGGTCAAGGTCACTGGTCAGGGTGCCCGGAAGACCTATTTGTCTGAGGGCTTAATCTGCCGGTGAGGGGGGGGGGGGGGGGTTACGGGGGGGGGGGGGGCACTCAGTCTTTGAGTATAGAAACCAACTAGGAAACTACAGCCACCTCCCTCCTCATTTTGGGAATTTTTTGACAACCCCCAGGAAATTACCATACTCTGACAGCTTCACCTTTTCAGAATAGTTCATTGCTAGCTGCGGTGAAAGAGCAGCAACCGACAAATGTTCTGGTTTTAATCTGATTTCAGAATGTGATGGTTGGTTTCATAGGCGTTGTAGAGGGGTTGAATTGCATATTTATGACTATTAATCTTGTATCATAGATAATCCATAATTGACAGCTGTCATTAAGGGTAGTTTTATTATTTGACAGCCCCGCTTTTAAAACCGAATTGGCGATTGACAGCTACAGCTCCTCGAGGGTCCGACTGCAGTTGGTACCCATTTCCAGACCCAGTACCCCCCCCCCTCCCAAGTCTTAATGCCACAAACAAACAAGTGACTGGACACAGTGTCCCCAGAGCCGTCAGCTGTAGTGGACCCTGCATTCCTCCGGCCATGTTAAGTGGTTTGGGATTAACGTCAGAGTAAATCCTTTAATCCTATCTAATGTGTCACTCACACAGTCAAGACTGCATTGGAGCATTTGACCAAACGATCAAAAGGAATGTTAACTGTCTATAAAAGAACAAAATAACCCTCTCACTAACCGAATGTGCGGGTTCAACAGTTTTAGATGTTCATATATGCTTTTTAGTTATTATCTTTTCCTCTATAAAACAACGGTGGAGCTCTGACTTCCGACATTTTACCGAAACCTGCAGACACTCGTGGTTTTGTTCTTGATTCAATTTACTTTTGATATTCATGGAATTTAATCTTTTGAGAGTGACTTTACAACTGGTTCCCTCCTTAATCAATGTAGTTCCGGCCCTTCTGATTGGCTGAATTGACACCTCATAGCACGTATATAAGCAAAACTTATTTCTATAGGCTTTTTGTAGCAACTGCAACACACCCAGTAATAATTGTCCCCTGCGACCATTTCTGTGCTCAAGCATAATCGTCCTCCCCTTAATCACAGTGCGAAAATGCACTTAAACACACACTGAGATATAAACCATTGCAGTTTTGCAGTCGCTTTATAGGCATAAGCAAGTATTGCTTCTTTCAATCGTTTACTGCATGCAGACAGTGAGAAAAAACTTGTGTGCGCCCTATCCATTTCCAAAAGATAAAGGTCAAAAGTCCCTAGGTGCATGTTTCATTTGGAAAATGGCTTATTTGGCCAGCTCTGCTAGAAATACATTTTTTCCTAATCTGTAATTTCTCCATCCTTTTTCACAATTCCTGCCAATAACAAACAGGAGCGACCAACCACCTTTCCATTCACCTTACAGCCCGTTCTATATATAGCCCAGCCCCAGGGGAATGCTCTATAATGTACTTATGATGTTAGCTTTGTTGTTTATTATGTTTTTAATGTTTTTTGTTGGTATAAAGCGGTGGTGGCGGCCGGACCGTTTGTCCCCCCAGGGCGGTTGGCCCCACCAAAGACCGGGGACGGAGTATTAAGTGGCCCTTGCTAAAGGCTCTATTGAGGCTACATCCCACTAGGCGATTTTACTCCCGATTTTGAAAATCGCCAGTAAAAATATGGGCTAAATACACACATTTTATATATCATTAGAAAGGGTTTTAACGTTTTGAAGTTAAAATCGCCTAGTATTCCACCACCCAATTTTGACCACCAGATATATTGCTCAGGTCTGCAAATGTTCTGCAATATCATCATATTTGGTAAAACTCGCAGCCCAAAGTCGTGGAGTGTAATAGGGCCTTAATTGGGGGATTGGGAGGGCTGTGACGGTGCTGAGGGGGATTGGAAGGGATTCACATAGAGGTACAACTAGCTGGATATCCTCAGGGGCGTGGATAAAGGAGGTGTGGGGTGGAGGAGAGGGGTGCATACATGTGTATGTGAGTGTGTGAGAAAGAGAATTTGTGTTTGTTTGTTATTGAGTATGTGAAAATGGTCGACTCCTTGTTTGAAAAAGGCGCCCCCCCCCCTTTAAAAAAAAAAAAAAATGTCTGGGGAGGAGACTGAGGAGGGGGAGTCCTGTTCAGACACTTATGAAGAATGTTTCAATTTTTGCAATACATATTTCTTTTGTTGTGAAGCCTATCTAGGAATACGAGGGCAATCTGAAATGTGTAGGCTATACCTTTCCACGATATATTCTTCCATATTATCCTCTGGCCCTTGTTGCCCTGAACCCCTCTGACCCCCTCGGTCCGTGCGAGCAGGGTGGGGCGTAGGGCAGGCACGGGTGGAGGTGAGTAGTATGGGCAAAGTGGGGTCTGGGTCGGGCGAAAGGGGACAGGGTAAACGTATCACGCCGGGAACTTCCTCCGTAGCTGATTCCTGGCCTGATACGCTGACAAGCATGGCTGGTACACAGTGTTCAATACATGTGGCGCCCTTTTGAGGAAATTTCCATCACCATTTTATCGGCTTCGGTTTAACACTGTAGCGGCCACTTGGCCCGTTCCGCACCAGCAAAAAATGTCAGACTACTTTTTGACCACAAGGTGTCGTAATCTTATTCAACTGATGGGGAGGTTTCTACCTGCATAACAGGGGCTGGTCTTTTTCTCAGCAGGGCATAGTTTCGCTGCAGAATGAGGAACATGCATTCTTGCTAACACACGCATGAAGGTTAACAATACTCCCATGCACATACGTTTTCTATCCTGAAATCCCTCGATCAAGCCTGGCATGTACATAGAATGGTATGACATAAGGGCTTCTTCGTACTTATACGTAGTAGGGGATAGCAGTCATAATTCTCCACCAGGGGCCAGTAGGTCTTGGCAGTGGGATCGGGAGGAAACTTTTTTATAGTCCAATATAAATACCATGCCTCCATGCTTTTAAAACTTATTTTATCCCTCGAGACCAACGCAAGCCTTAAAGTTGTTTCAAAGAAAATATAGAAATGACTTAGAGGCACTGCAAGTGTTATACATTAGTTTTATCAGTTGTTAACTCCAGGGAATTCTATTTCCCATACGGAGGCGAAATACGGCATCCTATTACCCGAGAAAATGGCTTCCCGACAAGACATACTTAAAGGACCAGCGAAATGGCCCGCCATAAACTTGAGGCAACATTGTCGCGATGTAAACTCAATGCCGGCTTCCCATTTACGCAAAAACAATCGACTGCGATAAATCATTTACGAACGTTGACCAATGGCAGCCCCCAAAACAACCACAGCGTCTATTACCATAAATGGACCAATCAGGACGCGCGGTGCCACTTCGTGATGCTGGTTCCGGCGTGCAGGACAGGGCCATTGTCGTGCAAAGCTGAGAACCAGCGAAATGACTACTTGAAGAAAGTCAGACGACATTTGGTGATCGTTTTCCCGCCGCTCGCCAGAGGGCGCCTGCGTTGTTTCAGAGTAAATGACCATTTCCGGTGTAGGGTTTGCCGGGCGGAAGTGGTGGCTGTGACGTCATGAAGGGTCGGGAGGAAATGTCGTTTTGTCTTGAAGGACTTGCTGCTAGATGGCGTTGGTTAAATTGAATTGTTGTCGGTTGGAAAGAGGAAAGTAGGCTTTCAGGGTGTGGGCAAATGCTCCCAAATTCATACAAATGTGCGAATTCTGTCACAGAATGTGCGAATTTTGTCCTAGAATTGGAAAGCGGAAAAGTTATACAAAAATATGCGAATTTATGACTAGATGATGCTAATTTTATTGGTAGTTTTGTGAGTGGTGTAGCCAGCCTTCAGGGGTGAGACTCGTTCCTGGCAAGCTGCCAATAGTAAACACTGGCCTTTACAATGTAGGCCTATTTAAGGTTGGGGAACTGCTTGATTTCCTATTAGTAGTATTCTGGAATTGTTAGTTGTTCACTGTAGTCACAAAGTGACGAAAATGAAGATGAATGATGTTATACACTTTTATATTCAGTGTGATGCTCAAACTGAAAAAATACGCAATTAAAGTTTTCCACCATGTTAAACCACAAGTAATACCATGAATGATGAAAGTTCATATGCTTAAGCTTTGGGACTTGTCAACATATTTCCCAACATGCATCTTGGCTAGCCTGCAGCTGAAATGCAGAAATAAGCTGTAATAAATTATAGTAGGGCAATTTAATCGACAGTCCCATGACATTTCCGTCCCCATGTCCCATACCCCCCTGCCCCCCTGCCCTCCTATACCCCTGCACCTAACTCCCTAACCCCCCCCCCCCCCCATACACAGGGTCCCTATACAGGTGGAATGTAATGTTCAGGTATGTGGGTCTGATCTTATCGCCTGTTTCACACAAGGCGCCCACCGGTTACAGAAGGCGTCGTTTTGTGTGACGTAAACAGACCTTAGTTGGGCATCTTTCCGTGGGTTGGTTGCGGACAGTGGGGGTCTGTGGAGGTTCACCACCTTAGAGATCAGTATCTGAAGATTCCCGCCCCCAACACTGTCCTATCCACACAGTTCTCACCCCTACGTAAATAAAGGAGTGATTGTGTACAACTAGCATTCCTGAGTACTATCTTATGACGGTTTAATGATGTTTTTATATGTATCTATTCAGTATGATTCTTACATTGAGATCATGATTATATATTTCTATTTTGAGACATAGCGGACTTAGATGACATAGAGTTGATATTGATGAAGGAAGTGATGAGAAATGTATACGAGCCAAGATACGGTTTCAAATACTGTGGCCTGTTTCATAACAAACCTCCGCACTACTAAATGAGTTTTGCATTTCGTAAAGTTACGATCACCTTTTGGGGTGCCGTAACTACGTGAGTTTCATTTTCTATTGCGTGAGTTTGGGTGTATTTACGTGAGTTTTGGGTGTATTTACGTGATTTTTGTCATGAAACAGGATTTTCAAACTTGCGTACAGTTTCTTTAAGGGTACATAAAACCTCTGTAGCTACGGAGATTGTTATGAAACACCTCACTGATTAAAATACACTGCAGCACTGTTCTGCAAGACTAGTGATCCACTATGCGACAAAACCTTATCCGATTCTCTTCATATCAATATTCGGTATTTTTGTGGTTTTTACTTCCGTGTTCAAATTCCATTTTGTGATAATTTCCATATGAAATTCGATAACAAATAACATATTTGATACAAATAACCTCTTTTTACCCACAAAAAGGGGGTAGGGTAGGCGCGGTTATGAAGCTGCCCCCCTCTGAACCGCCCCTGCAGATATTGGACACGTTTGTGGTTATTTCTGAATTGTTTATTTAGGGTGGTATCACATTAGGTCAAGGTCACACAATATTTCTGTACCAGTGGTAGTAGGGAGTGTATTGGAACCCCGCAAGGAAACAGGGGACTCGTAATATGGGAGGTGGGGAGGGCGCCACAGGGGGGGGGGGAGGCTGAGGCGGGGGGGGTAGAAGATAGGAGGGGTGGAGTGCCCTTTACCACTACGCCACACCGCAAAGTTATATCACAGTAAACTTGAATGTCAAACTTTTGTCCACTGTGTACAGCATTTTCATCTACTATTAATTAATTTGACTCTGCAGTAAAGCCCAGGGGACACCTTTCAATCTCCATGAGTACCATAAGGCACCCCAGCCCAGAGCTCGTGGGCGTGGGTATGAATGGGTGATGTTTACGAGTTAGCTCAGTGGTTGTAGTAAAGTAGAAGGGTAGTGTACAGGTTCTGATACCTTTAACAGGTGGCACCAGCTGGGACAGGGTGTGGCAAGGGGGAGAGGGGTGGAGGGGAACGTTGAGGTGTTGAAAGAGGGTTGAGTTAAGTACTGTGTATGCAAAAAATAAAAAAAAAATTACCGGCATATATCCTATAATAAGTGCAAATTTCAACTTCGGCTGGAAATAAGGGATATTGCAAAAGCTATTTTCTTTTTTTAATTCATTTCTTTATTCAGATAACTAAAAAATTATACAACTTTTTTGATTAATGCCCGAGTTGTATAGGCTAACACATACAAAATAATGTTTTAAATTGAAAGTCACTTATTCTGTTAAAGTGATATAATATCATTTGCAATCTAACAATAACATAGAAATGATTGAGCCATGCAGGTTGAAGAGTGCCCCCTAGGCATTACTACAGAGTCAAATTAAATTGAAATTTAGGGATGGCGTAATTTGGGGAGTTAGAAGAGGGTTATGTTTCTGTGTATGCATATATATGATGCATATATCCTATAGTGAGCGCAAATTTCAAATTCGGCTGGAAATAAAGGATATTGCAAAAGCTATTGAGCCATGCAGGTCAAATCAAATTGAAATTTAGGGACGGCGTAGTTTGGGGAGTTAGCGGAGCGTTACGGAAGTTTGTTATGAAACAGGCCATGGATTCTATTTTGCAAAGATGTCTACGGCACATTTTTCAATGTAGATCATGGAAGAAAGAAAGGTACTACCCCAAGAGGTGTACCATAACATTTACATCAACGAAAGGAATTCGTGGATTTTTTCTTTGTGCTTTTGGTTCATGATATAATTTACATCATCGGCCAAGCACTGTATTTAGAGGGAAGGGGTATCCTTTTTTTCAGAAAATTCATTTTTTCTTCAAAATGTAAACCTTACCAAAAACTCATAAAGAGAAACACACTTCAAAAGCATGTCCTTCCTTTTCAAAACCCTCCTGCCACTGCATGAAGTCAGAGACGTCAAATTCACACAGTGTGTAATTCGATGTGCTATGAAATTCAAACAATGAGATGTTTCATCTAGCACATAATTCAACACAGTAAACGTACTTTAGCTTTTTGCGCCGGAAATCAGTCCTATATATCACAGTAACAAACCAGAAGTCCTTCAAAAACTGAGGGCGTGGTGAGAGGTGACAGGGTCCTCACATGTTTCCCTGATTACTGTTTACTTTACCCCTGACAGAGTTACTTTATAGGGGGCTGCTAAAAAACTAGTTTCCTGTGGGTAGGGTGTCAACATACGAAGTCACAAGACGACCGAGAATTCTGTTATTTTCTGATATTTCTTTTTTTTAATCAGCGAAATACCCCGGGAGTGGTTAAAACTATGGCCATATTACATTATGCATGGGGGGACCGTATTGTTGGGTTGTGTTGGCCAACACAAGGGATTTGCGTTATTTTACAGACATGTTTGTAAAATAACGTGACCCAATGTGAGCCAAGGCATTCCAATGCGACCCATCGCGACCCCAACGCGTGCCAAAATACGTACACTGTTAAAACAAGTGTTTAGAACCTAAACATTTTCCTAATCACTTCGGTGCATCCAGTTTTGGAACACTTTATTTCCCTAAACATGTTTAGAATTATCGGTGTTTAGGGTTAAGTGTTTAGAAATGTGTGATGTTTAGCTGTTTAACCATGAAGTGTTTAGGTCCTCATGGTGTTTAGAATCAAAACGCTTATGCTTTTTTTATGTTTAGCTGCTAAGTGTTTAGAAAACTATAATGTTTAGGTGTTTATCTATGAAGCATTTAGGTCTTCAAGATGTTTAGGGTTAGGTGTTAAGTTAAACAGTAATATACCGTAATATGTACAGTGTACTTTCATTCTTAAGGATGAAAACCATTTTAAATTTAACAATAATATACCGTAGTGTGTAAAAAAAAAACCACGTAGATCTTACATGTAAAACACTGCTATGGTACTATGCCATTCAGTTTACACCATGTGTAATGTTAACAGCATTGAAAGTTTTATTTTTCCTGTAATCACACTACAGGATCATTGAGCCAATAACCACATATGTCCTTCCTTCTTGGTTTAGCCTTGCATGGATTGTTTGATTGTTGGAGGTAAAACCTTTAGGGGTATAGCTGGTAAAGTTCTTGTACTAAAAAGGTGTCTACATGTTAATCCTACTAAAAAGGTGTTTCAAAACATTTTGAAAATGTTTTAGGGGTGTTCTGGTTGGTTGACCGTACCTAGAATAGCAGGCCAATGAAGTGATTATCTTAATGATGCTACAAAAACTTAAAAATCTAACATTTTTAACCACAAAGTTCCAAATTCCTAAGTGTATGAAAAAACTATTTTACTAATCATGGCCAAAAATATGGAGGGCATGTGGCAAACCACTAATAGTACAAATACTTCATAGTAGTATTTTGGTAACTTCAGTAGCCGAGATTTGAACCCTGGGCCCCTCACATATGAAGCCTATGCTCTACCACTGAGCTATGGAGGCCTGTAGGTAGACACAGCCCAGCTTTGCTACTTAACTGAATAAGTAGGGGTATGAGAGTACTGAACTATTGTCTGTCACACCAACATGATGTTGAATACCTGTATAGTAGTGCTGATCCTACTCATTGGTGCTGACTATGCCAGTGTGCACTGCATGCAGTCCAAGTTAGCTCAGTTGGTTAGGCTTCTACCTTGAATGTAAAGAATGTGGGTTCTAATCCCAAAGTGTCCATTTTTCTTTTCCATAGTAAACAATTGATATTATGTGTTTAGATTCTAAACATATCCCATTCAAAACATGGTTAGAGGTTACAAGTGTTTAGCTTTTAAACACAACTAATGTTATGCGTTTAGATTATAAACATAGTTAACCCACACATGTTTAGAAGTTACAAGTGTTTAGGTTTTAAACAGATATGGTTTAATATATTTAGATTATAAACATGTTTATGCCCTTAACACATTTAAATTCTAAACACCATTTTAACAGTGTAGTATAGACTATAGTATATCTTGCATTGGGTCTGACGCGTAGTGTACTATGGCCTGAATGCGAAGCATTCGATTGAGCACTTGTACCAAACCCAAACACAGACCCGACGCATCGTATATTTAGGGCTTATGAGTTGTTTGACAGAAAAGCTTAACACTTTTTCAGTGGGAATTTCTTAACTCACAGAAATCGCTTTTACTTCATCATACATCACATTTTGATATTAAGGTACCAAGAATTATGTCATAATTATGGAAGAGATGATTATAATGATTCTGATGACATACGATTTGTGTACCTGATTTAGTATGGGAGGGATAGAACACAGCAGGAACCACACCCTAACCCCAGGGGGGGTGGGGTGCACTTGGGCTCAAACAGGTACCCAGTGCCAAAGGGACTCGTGAAGCAGGGTTGGTGCACGTCGAAATTGAGGGGCGGTCTACCACATCTAAGGCAAAATATGGGAGCGGTGGACTACCATAATCCATAGAACAATATGAGGGCAACAACTTTAAATGTTGTCTTATTGATACTTTGTTTTTAAAAAAAGAAGTAATAGAATGTTATCAGAAGATTTTGGTAATTTCTGTAAATTTGCATGTATTGATACACCTTGATTTTTTGGGGCAGTGATTTGTGTCCCCCCAAAATAGGGGGCAGTCAACTAAAACCAGGAGTGGTCAGTCGCAAAATTCAGAGGCGGTAGTTTGGCAGTGGGTAGTAACCTTCAAAGAGTCAGTGACCCCCTCCCCTCAGGTCCCCTGCCTATTGTTGTCTATCCTCAGAACAAACGCAGGTCCTGCAAATTGTAAACGGGTCTATACCGAGGTGGTCTTGAACATAACTCTTGACTATACTCCTTCGATGTGGCCCCCCACAGACCTGCTGAGTGGACATTACTGGGTGGTGCAGTGACCACACCCCTCAGCTGACCGGGGGTCAAGGGACCAACACTTACCCCCTGTAAAGCCACTTGGTAGGGGTGCTCGGAAATCAATAGAGATTAGTATTAACATTTTCTATGTATGTATAAAATCATGTTTATTAAACATATATTTATACATGTAACTAAATATGTTTTTATATATGTATATAGATATGTATTCATATAATCATATCTCATATATTATATCCCTAACCTATGAGTATAATTCAGTCTATCACAAATAGCTGATTTTCCTATTTCGTTCACCTTCAGGTTTAAATTGAGTAACTCGTTAAAAATGTGGGGAAACATTAGAAAATATAGAAATATCGGCTATATATGCGTTGATATGGAATGAAATATTATTCACACACACTTCAAACTAATTAGACATGAATTGATACAACTAGGAAATGGTTCCATGATAGGTTTGTGCAATATTAAGGAATAAATGCCATGAAATATGAATTCATAATGCTTAAACATTTTAAACAAGTTGGACTTGTCGACAAATTTTCCAGAATGCATAATTCCCTAGAAGTATTCTTTCCTAAGTGAGGTTTTTGTGTTATTTTGTTTCTGTGACCGTTCATGCTTTATATGACACTTTATTGAACTTTCTCAAATAGCTGAAAGGAGATTTTGGATAGGATTTCTGTTAAATGTCCGAACACCCTCGGTAAGTAGGGGTGTGGTCAGTGGTGGCTAAGACCACTTGTTAAATGCCCGAACGCCGCCTCAGTAAGGAGGGGTGTGGTCAGTGGTAGCGATGACCACTTGACTCAGGAGATGACCTCCTCTAGGGTGAGGTCAGAGGTCAAAGTGTAGGGGTCAGAGGTCAAAGTGTAGGGGTGTGAAGGGCTGAGGGTGTAAGGGATGGGTACAAGGGGTATAGGAGTTTAGTAGTCACAAGTGACTTAGCCAGGCTGAAAAAACACTAGCAATAACAAACTCTTTAAGGATTCGAACCCACAACCTTTAGGTTTGGAGGTGGGGGTCCTTACCAATACACCATGAAGTCACATAGAAGATATGAGTGGAACTAAAGAAAGGGTCATGACCCAATTTGCTGGTTCCCACAGGTCCTTTTGTAAATAGTTTAACAAAACAGCAACCATATAGACAGGCTGGTAGTAGCTTATTTTGCTGGTTCTTGGTATGACTTAATGTAAGTTCAGTGTGTAGACTGCTATATGTGAAAGGACATCATTTTAGAAATATGAGGGTAACATGTGAGCTCTACCGGGAATTGAACCCTAGCCTCGGGCTGCAGAAGGCTGGCGCTCTTCCAGTTTGGCCACCACTGTTGAGGTGTCAAAGCATGGAGGTGACATATCATTTTACTGGGTGCTGGTGTTCTGCCTTTATTTCAGAGTGACATGTATGTATTGATATACCAGCATTAATCTCAACTGGCATTCTGTCTCAGAGTCTGGTTCGCTCTGTTTGATAGCAGTTTGGGGTCTAGATGGGGGGTCCACATGTCGCATGTCGCATTTAAGAAATGGCCATGTTGCATGTCATTATAATTATTTAAAAATCTTCTGGGGGTCTATATCCTCTGGAGAATGTATCAAGCAATTAGTGAAGCAATATTGTTTTAATACAAGGAAGGTAACAATTAACATTACTCTTTGACAATTTAGTTCCGCTGTCAAAATCACATACTTTCCTTTTATTTGGATACCTTTAATCCTTGAATTGAAGATAATCTTTCATACAACTTAATACTATTGTGTTATACATCAAACAGAGGATGTGAGGGTTGGTGCTGGTTCACTAATACCTAAATTTAACAGTCAAAGCTTAGGGATAATTCATTTGAACATAACTTGAAAAGCAACAACTTACAAAACAGCCCAGCAAATAAAAACCAGGACTCCATACACAATGGGCCAATACTTCATTGATTATCGCCCGCTGACCCCAGCGTTATATCAGCTTAGTTCTCTGCTTAGGACCAAGACTGAATATCTGTGTTTATGTTTGACTTTTTGTTCCAGGAACTGAGACAAACCAGAGCCATAACAGAGGTCTGAATTGTAATACACACCATACTAGTCCCTCCAGAACCCCCCATACCTCCACCACTACCACCCTACTCCCATCAAACACCTTAATTCCCCTAATACTTACATTATAGGGACCAATAGGCCCTGACCACCTGTCAGTCACCCCCGAAAGCCTTATCATTCTTGGAGCAACCGTGTGGTTTTTAACAGGTACGCAGTTCTCCGCCCCGGAGGAATTCTCACCTGTCGTTAGCCGCACAGCGGGGAATCCACATTCCAATGTGTCGCTCTAACTACCCCAACCGAAGAAATAATTATTTTTTCTTCGGCCGGCTAAAGTGACACAAGCCCTAAGGCCATCTGCCAGAGAAACAGCTTTCGGAAAATATATTTTGCCTATGGGAGGATGGAGTGGGGAGAGTTAGCTTAGACAGTGATTGAATGTGCCATGGTTAGACAGTGATTGAATGTTTATGGTTTCCAGCTTGATAACTGACCCTAGATATGACTTTTTTGTCAAATGCCATCACAACATGTTACATAATGTATATATTATAACAGCATAGAATAATTGAGAATTGACAGGTCCTTAACTGTCAGAATCTGAATTAAAACCCAGCGCAGTGTACAGAATGAACAGGTCCCTGACTGTCACGTTGTGAATTACAACACAGAGCAGTGGAACGCTGTACAGAATAAACAGGTCCCTGACTGTCACAGCATGAATTACAACACAGAGCAGTGGGACGCTGTACAGAATGAACAGGTCCCTGACTGTCACAGCGTGAATTACAACACAGAGCAGTGGGACGCTGTACAGAATGAACAGGTCCCTGACTGTCACTGTGTGATTTACAACACAGAGCATTGGGTCGCTGAACAGAATGAACGGGTCCCTGACTGTCACAGTGTGAATTACAACACAGCAGTGGGACGCTGTAGAGAATGAACAGGTCCCTGACTGTCACAGTGTGAATTACAACCCAGAGCAGTGGGGTGCTGTACAGAATGAACAGGTCCCTGACTGTCACAGTGTGAATTACAACACAGAGCAGTGGGATGATGTACAGAATGAACAGGTCCCCGACTGTCACAGTGTGAATTACAACACAGAGCAGTGAGATGATGTACAGAATGAACAGGTCCCCGACTGTCACAGTGTGAATTACAACACAGAGCAGTGGGACGCTGTACAGAATGAACGGGTCCCTGGCTGTCACAGCGTGAATTACAACGCAGAGCAGTGGGATGCTGTACAGAATGAACGGGTCCCTGACTTCCACAGTGTGACAAAGCAGTGGAACCATGTTTATCACAAATATGCATATATACTTAGAGTTGCAGAGCCCTTGTCTACAAAATATTAACTATCATTTAATGTTAGCCCCAATCTTGGGCAGTTACATTGTATAAGTTCTCACTCTAGATCTGCCAGTTCATTCGATCTCAGTGACACAGCTAAATAACTGAAGTAATATGGGAAAGACTGCGTAGTTTCATCTTTACAATATGTGTTGGAATGCGGGCAATGTTGTAGACCGTCACAGGGATCCTACAAACAGAAACCCCCAGATTCGCGATGGAATGCCTGTATGTATCGCGGAGTAGAAAACTCTACTCATTCTTTGTATGGGACTTGTCTGAGGTAAATAGTTTGTACACAGATGATAGACAGTTTAACCTGCTGATGGCCTCTGAGATTACGTCCTATCCATGGGGGTATGTGATCTATATGTATGCACTCTACTTAGGCCATATAGTCCTCTCAAATCAAAGACCAGGCTCTCTGGGTCTACCTGGAGTATGGGTCTAGACCCTCAAGTTTGATAGTGAAATACAGCCATTTCTTAAATTCAACGTGACGCTCCATGGGAAATCCAAGCTTATTGCAGGTATAGATAAACTTTGATTTCCCATGGAGCATATTATTACACTGCTGTTTCTTAAATTTGACATACCTGGCATTCCGCGACATTGGTCACCGGCCCAGAGCCCAAGACTACTATACAAGACTGGTAAGATTGTAGCTGAGCCAGTGGAAAATTGGAGAAAATTCAGTAAAATTTGATATATATATTGAAGGATCATGTGCTTCTGGGCCAGTGGAAAATAATACCAATATCACAGACTGCTGATACCACATGGCCATTTTATAGAAATGTGACCCCCCTCCACATAATGAGGCATAAGTCGCAGACATGAGCTTTTGACCATTTGGTAGATCCTTTGAGAAAATGACATTACCTTCATAATGGTGAAAGAATTATGTTTCTATCATAACAAATTATAGAACTCAAATTTTGAGAGTTTGAAGCATATGGCATCACAAACAGCTGATTAGAGAAAAATGGCCTTAAAAATTGGACTCAACTGCATTGCAATGCAAATCTGTATAGATTATATTTATGACAATCAGGAAACCCTCTGTAAATATGCATGTAAATTTAAGTATTCCAATACATTTCTTAGCTAACTGAATTCCTTGGGTGTTTTTCAAGCGATTTTTGGAGAAAACTCTTTTTTTGAATTTTGACATTTTTTTCGTATTAAGTGGTGTGGGGTCACAAATAATGACAGGCGACAGGGGGTTTCTTAAATTCTTAAATGTGACACAACCATTGAAAAAAAATTGACATTACAAGATGTACATTTCTGAAATACGACATGTAACAGTGGGACCCCTCCACCCGGAGCCCCTGTTATTGTTTACTGTTGCGAGACCTTGGTGCTGGTGGGTTCAGTGCTGAGTTGACCCCCTAGTCACTGGGTCACAGATCATAGCACTGGAGGTCTACCTCTAATACAATAATATATACGTACATGAGAACTGAACATATTTGCGTTTTATGTTTTATAAAAAAAGAAAGAAATTGTACCTACGAGAAGAAGTGACCCTTGCCTATGGAACAGAGGTTTGGGGCAATGGTTTGAGACGATGTACGGAGGAGCTTCTCTTGAAACGCCTTTTTTTTTTCAAAACTCCATAGATACGGAAGTTTTTTTAAGAAACAAGCTGCTCGTATGGATTGCCATATGGTTATTGCAGCAAACTCTACAAACAGTTATTATACAGAATGTATTATGATGCAATGGAAGCAGGGTGATGCGAAAGGAATCCAATGTTAGCCCTTTATCCCACATGCCCATTTTAATGCTGATTTTAAAATCGGCAGTGGGAATAAAGATCAAATATAAAATGTTATACATCATTAGATAGGTGTTATAATTATCTCTGAAACGGTATATAGGATGTAAAGTTTCATGTCATAATATTGTCAGAAAAAAAGTCGACCAAATGCAAAATGGGCAGCATCAAAACATAGGGAATACAGGCTTAAGCCTTATTTATTCAAACCCCCCCCCCCTCCATCCGTGGAAACAGGAAGTGTGTTAGGTCTCACAGCGGTCTTTTGTGGACTGTAACTTCCCAAGCCTCCACCACCAGACCGCACTACCCACTTGACCCCTCCGCGCCCAGACCCGCTTTTAGGTCTCACTCCGCTCTGGAAAAAAGATCCTTTACCAGTAAAAAAGAAGACCTGTTTATTAGCTGACTCAATGTGGCTTTAAACACATAGCACTGGGATGGGTCTGGGCCCCTGAGTCCGTCACAACGACATGGACAATTTCTATTTATTTTTTGTTTTATATTTATTTCTTTATTATCCTGGCCTGCTTCGACATTGTCAGTTTTCACGTGGGACCAGCGTAACTTAAACTGTTATAATGATGTAGTAATACTAGTAATAAAATTAATTAGTTAAATTTTACACTTGACATTCGGCTTCAAGACAGGGTATGGTCTGTCTGGAGAAAATGTTGATACAGCATGCCCCCCCCCCTTTTTTTTTTCTTCAAATTCCTGAATCCACCCCTGGAATAAAATCTTAAGATGGACAGACACATCATCAGTAAATGTATTTTAAAGTGAGACAGTGTTTCAATTTGCGATTCTGATGTTACAACAGCATGCATATCAGTGAGTGAGTGCTTGATGTTTTATGCTGTACCAACAGTCAGGGTCATTTTCAGGGTGAAAACAAGTTAGGACAAATTATGACTTTTCAAACACAGATTTCGACTTGGTCTGTCTTTGGTGATTGTATCTATGAGATGAGTGTGACAGGGCAGGCAAACAGCAGGGGATCAAAACCAAGAAATCATTTTTGCTGTACCTCATCCCTTAGTGAACCCAGACACTAACCGGGAAACAAACCTACCTGGGGCCCTAGCCACTTTTTGGCCCCTACCTCATTGCGGACCCCCACATCGAGCCCGGAGAGAAGTTTGATGTTTTACTGTGGTCTGTCAGGGTGTATAGTACATCAATCACATCTATTTACAAACATGGCCGACCGGTGAGGTCTCCCGTCACAAAATCCTACGGGAAGATGACAGATTCTGACCAAACATTATCTTTGTACAGGAAACAACATAACCGCCACCATCGAGAGTTTTCTGTGAACTTTAGACGAAATATAGACGTATAATCCTGTCTGACTTCCTCTGTAGACAAAGCTATGACAGTACATCCTTCAGAAAATCAAAAAATCAAAAAATATCTTACAACCCAATATATCATACATGCCACTATAAGCTATGGTTTGGCTTATATAAAAATCATATATATATGTTATTGATATTATATTAATTTATTTATTGATACTATATTTATATTTGTATATTATTATATCATAATATAGAAATCCTGAGGGGGGCGGGATAGTGCAGTGGATAAGGTCCTCACTTGGCATGTGGGAGACCCACGTTTGAGTCTGGGCAGTGCCTTCTACACTACCCTGCCTTGCCGTTCTTTCCATCCCCATAGATACTGATCATAGACTTGAAGTCAACAAAGCCCAGGCCCGTACCCAGGGTTGGCCGCGGGATGGTGGTGAGTTCCATAAAGTGGAACTCGTCTATATTATTGGTTATACAATATTGGGAAAATACTTAAGAAGTTCCATGTAAAATCTTACAGTACAAAATGGGGGCAGAGCATGTCCCCAGTATTAAACATTTCTATTTGGATATGAAAATGTCGGGGCAAACCCAATGGTGCAGGTTTGTAAATTCATCAAACATCACTTTCCATATTTCATAAACTAAAACTAGGACTTCTATCAAAATTCTGAGACTATTTTTCTTGAGCTGACCTGAAGAAAACCCATGAAACAGGGCAAGGTCTCGAGTAAGAATCTAAGATGTTCACTATCCAAAATTGAGCTGCATCCTGCACCTGAAAAGTATATTCCAAAGGTTTTTGAAAAGGAAAAGAACAGTTAATTAGCTGGTTCAATTGAACTTTTCCTTTGATTTTTGACTCTAAGGAATTTGGAAGAAAGAGAATATTTCTACCTGGGTGGAACTTATTTTGAGTGATGCTATGGGTGGGGGGGGGGGTGGCCCACCACCCCCACCTCCCCCCCTGGGTATGGGCCTGAAGCCAGTGGTCCTGATATAGCTCAAAAATTGCTGAAATGGACGTTAAACTCCAACAATCATCATCATTGTGGGCATCCTGATCAAGGGCTAAAAACCAGGAACATGGTTTCACTGCTACGCTTCAATAAGATAGAGTCCACTTGTCCAACAAAACAGTTTTCGGTTTGATGATGTCGATCAACATCCTTTAGTATAATATTTCTATATGCATACACATTTATATAAAATAGAAAGATAGATATATGAACCGAATCTATACTATATATAAATATATATGTATGTGAATAAATAGATTTAGGGTGATATTAACCTTTCGCAGATGTGACATTCAGCCTATATTTACGTTTTCTGTTTGATTTGCCTGGGGATGAAAGAGCAGTAGGTTCCTCCTTGTTACTTTCTGAATGAGAACCAGACCAGCCCAGCAGGGGAAACTATCACAAAAACAGGAAAACTGTCTGTGATTTATGGATTCTGACTAGATCAGATAGCAGGGGATTATCAGAATAATCAACCAGAAAATCAGCTCCATAATTATATCATAGCATCTTCATCAGTCTGGCCTCTATATTTTACCTCCTTTACTTTTTGTTATTCACCAAAACATGTTTTCTCTTAATGCACTTGCTACTTTTTGTGATTTTGCATTAGGACAAAAACTTCCGAGATAAGATGGGCCGTGTAGTGGATAGTGGCAAGTGTATGGGGAGCACAACGTCAACGAAGTCTGGACCATACTTGACTCAACAAATATGATTGAGTCATATCTACCATTGAGTCATACTTTATAATTGAGTTGTACTTGCTAAGTTGTCATTCATTATAATTGAATCATAGTTTATGATTCAGTCATTAGTTATAATTGAAAAGCACATGTATTCATGTGATGATGACTAATAATAATAATAATAATAATAATAATAATAATAATAATAATAATAATAAAAAAAAGAGTTGTAGTTCATGATTGAGTCACACTCTATAATTGAATTGTAGTTTATGCCTTATAGTCATACTTAATGATAAAAATCATACTTTATGAATGAGTCGTACTTCATAATTGAATCGTGTTTATAATTAGGTAATACTTTGTAATTGAGTTGTTCTTTCAGACTGAATCGTACTTGATAATAGCTAATTAAAATCATCTCTAAATACCAAGTAAACCGTCCCAGCAAAAGAGCAACATAACTGTAATGTTCTGCGACGTTCTACAACGTTTTATCAGAAAATTCTGCGACATCTCTTGCAACGTTAATTGAATAACCAATCTAAATTTCTACATACGTGTGTACATTTTTCTGAACAATCATAGGAAGAAGGTATAACAACTACTAAACCATGTAGGCCTACCCTCTGACCTCCATACATACCAGTTTATATCACGTAATAACCTTTCTGATACGTCAGGTCAGGCACAGGACAGAGTTTCTATATTAGGACCACCACAGACAGGTGACAAGTGACAGGTAGAGATTATAGATAAAGCACCTGCTCACGTGTATAAACAAAAACTTACAACAAATACATGTAGGGAGCTTTTCTTCATTAATTTTATAAAGACAATGGCGGGTGGAATCTTTCAAAAAGAACATATCCTTGTACAAGTGACATTACTTTTTTACAGTAGACAAAAACCGTTTTGAGAGCCTAAACTCAGTGGTGAGAAACCTATCTAATCACAAACAGATAAATAAACATAGCCCCGCTGGGTAAGTAGCAGGGATCCTAATCCGGGATTATCCTGGGCTTATCCCACAAGCCGTGTCATTGATAACAACATTGATACTTCTGTGGAGATATATGTCATCACCGAAATGTAGTACCAACTATTCCCAGATAGCCAGAGTAAGGATTGAGTAATTTGATTTAAGAGAGGCCTTAGAATACCTTGTCCCTAGAGCCTACCACAGGAGATCATAGCCTGCCCTGGGGGTCACAGGTCAAAAAGCTGCAGGTGAAGGTCACACATCTACCAGTGAAGGTCATAGGCTGCAGGTGAAGGTCACAGCCTATCTGTGAAGGTCATAAGCTACATGTGAAGGTCACAGCCTACCTGTGAAGGTCATAGGCTGCAGGTGAAGGTCACAGCATATCTATGAAGGTCACAGATTACCTGTCAAGGTCACAGTCTAGCCTGCTGCTAGTTAGATATTTTCTGTAGTCATAAGTAACAAATCAATATCAAATACGAGAAATTGGCGCCTTTCTCAACTTTGGAGCTGCATTGTGCTGCAGCCTACGCTGGGAATTGAAATGCTGAGGTCTTGTGTACAGGGCCGGACATAGTGGGCGGAGGGTAATAGTCTTTTTAAAAGAGGATGCCCAAATCACAGGAAGACGGCTCAGACCTTCTAATCTAAACTTCTGGATTTGCCACCGATCTCAGAATGTGAAGTCAATGTCCTGAACACGTGCCCTCATGTTAATGTGTCACACGTGTAACCGGAGCCTGTGACGAGCCTACTAATCAGTACTACTACAGACACACCAGTCACCAGCAAAACAGGTGTCACCACACTAATTTACATAATTACACCTTATCTGATTTCCTTGAAAATAGTGTACAAATACTGGGAGCAGTCGGCCCGGAAAGTAAAGTTTGATCTCATTTTGCCCTTCTTTGAGACTGATGTGTTTTTAAATTGACACCTGGGGAGGCAGCGTACTATGAAAAGAAAAGAGTGAAAGGTAGGTTGGTTTGTTATTAGGGTTTTACTGCACTATAGCAACATCTAAGGTCAGATCACGGCGAGAACAAGGTTTGAGAATTCTGTCTTTTGATGATCGTATCTATGGACAGAATGAATCTATGAGAAGATAGAGACTATACCCCTACGTATTTACCTTAGCAGGTGTTCTTGAATGTGCAAGGTCCCATAAACACGGCAGTAAAAGGTAGGTCTTTATGACACAAACTTACTAAAGTATATTATACAAACAGGAAATATTTGATTATATATCTTTTCTAGGCTTCATACCAACGGGACTGAATCGGTACATAAATCTTTAATGATGTTGCTGACAACTCAATTTTCAGTGGATGGTATGATACCAGTAGCGAAGTAAGAGTGCAACCAAAGTCAACAAGGTCAATTCCCGTTTGAGTCTATCATATTGGCAAATAGTCAAAACCCACAATGTTAGAACAAACCCAGAACAGTGTGCCAATCTAGAGACAATATCTCCTGGGGGAGGGGTACTTAGTCCTGAAATGGGTGCCAACTGTGGTCGGACCCGCGTGGAGCTGTCAATCACTAACTTGGCTTATAAAGGGTGGCTTTCAAATCATTAAGCCACATTGGGTGGCTATCAATGATAGATTATATTTGATACTTGATCAAAAGTGAATTGTAAGTGATTCAATTCCTTCATAATGGCTCTCAGATGAATCATTGTGTCCTGAAATCAGATTGGAACAAAAACATTTGTTGGTAAATGCGCTTTTACAGAGGCTGTCAATGAACTATTCTGAAAGAAAAGTGAGGGGTGGGGGGGGGGGGGAGGTGTTTTCATAGTAAGGTATTTTTTCTGGGGACTGTCAAATCCCAAAAAAATGGGGGCTGTAGTTTCGCAGTTGTTATCTACCTTTATATACAGCGTGTCCCCCCCCCCCTGGAGCTGGACCTAGTGGTTGCTTCAGTGCAGAGATAGTTCTCAGTAGGAAATGAACAGAGTAGCAGAGTAGTTGGTAAAGGCACCCAAGAGGGGCACTTGGGCTTGGAAAGGTATCCACAGCCAAATAGACCCACAAAGAGGGGGTGGTGCACGTCAAAATTGAGGGGCAGTCAACTACCTTTCAGGCAAAAGAGCGGGGCAGGGAACTACATCCATAGGACAATATGGAGCAATAATTTGGAATTTAACCTTATTGCTACTTTATTTCACCCCAGAGAACTAATCAAATTGTATCAGAGGTTTTCCTGAGCAGTTTTGTTGATTTCTATATATTTTCTGATTTTGATACACCGTATTCTTGGAGGGTGGAGATCTGTGTCCCCCCAAAATAAGGGACGGTCAACTTAAATTCAGGAGCGGTCAGCCACAAAAAGCAAGGGCGGTAGTTTGGCCGTGGGTAGTAACCTTCAAATAGTCAGTGTCCCCCCCATGGGTGGAGGTGGCAGATGGACCGTCCCCCCTACCCCTGCGGTCATTAGCACCCTACTGCCCCCTGGTGCCAAGTCCAACACCCATCTCCCCTGGTCACGTGCCACCTGGCCCAGGTCCACAAGTCCTCCATTATCACCCATCACTCGCTGACGTCACACCGTCATGGGACTCTCGGGAGATCTCGTGGTAAACGAGAATGGCAAACCATGTTCAGTGATGCTTAAAGTTGAGGAGTGAGCAGTAGATGACAATAAGCCCATCCCACATAGTGTATATCATAGTGTATATCCCAGGGTTGGACAAAATCAATGTATAAGCCATCCTTGTCTCCTAGAGTTGGGGTTACTTAAATATGCAAGAATTGCATTTTTTCAAAATCCCCAAGAACTGTTAAAACATTGTCATTCATTACATTTTATCAATTGACAGATTTGGAAGTTTGCCAGCTAATCAAAGTTCTATGTTCCAGGGCAAAATAGGATTGGACATTGTAGTTTGGGCTGAGAGGCTTTACCCTTGGTTTCTATGGGAAAAGGGCAAATATTTAAAGCTGTAATTTACCAATTTTAGTCAACCAAATTGCTTTGGTTAATTATGTATTATGGAACTGTCTTCATGGAATAAGCACTGAAGCAATTTTCAGAATATTTCATGGTAAACTTTAATGTTGTTGTAAACTGGTATGGGCTTATTCCTAATCGTATTCAGTGATGCTTGAAGTTGAAGAATAGGCAGTGGATGACAATTATGGGTTGGCGGTGAGCGGTGGGGGGGGGGGGGGGGAAGAACAGTGCAAATTTTATGATTATCCCCTGGGGTAGGGGTGAGGGTGAGAGGGGCACTCAGTATATGAAGGTAGATACCAACTGCCAAACTACAGCCCCCGCCCTCTTTTTGGATTTTACAGTCCCAAGAAAATATCATAACTGTGACAGCCCCCTTCTTTTTGGAAAGCTCATTGACAAGAACTAAGAACTGTTAACCTACATTTCCTGGTCACAATCTGATTTCAGAATATGATTTGTTTGAGAGCCATTATGAACGGATTCAATCTATTATTGGCAGCTCTCCTAAAAGGTGGTTTGATGATTTGACAACACCCCTTCTTGAGCCAATTGGCAATCGACAACTACAGCCCCTTGAGGGTCCAACCACAGTTGGTATCAATTGTTAACCCAAGTACCCCCTCCCTCCCCACACACACACGCATACACTGGGGATTATCCATGATGGCTTGCGAAAACTTGTTTGTTTCATAACCTTAACTTCAGGTTTCCCAAATATGATGTTTTGGACGTTGCTGCAACAGTTGCAGTGGCCTGTTTCATAACAAACCTGCATATGTTTTGCGTTTCATAAAGTTACAATCACAGTTTGGGCTGCCGTAGCTACATTTTTGTTCTTGCTTATGTGAGTTTGGGTGGATTTACGGGAGGTTTGGGTTGAGTTGCAAGAGTTTTGGGTCAATTTACGCGGGTTTTGGGTCAATTTATGTGAGTTTTTGGTCAATTTATGCAAGTTTTGTTATGAAATGGCCATGTATGAGACTTGCAAACTCGCGTACAGTTTCCGTAAGCTCACATAAAAGCTACGTAGCTACGGTGCTTTTATGAAACATCCCGCTGGTTGCTTTATGACATTTGATGGGACTGTGATGGTTTTAGGGGGGTGTATCATAAAAACCTCTGTAGCTATGGAGACTTTTTGTGTCCTTACGGAAACTTTACGTGAGTTTGAAACAGCTATTTCACAACAAAACGTGAGTAAATTGACCCAAAACTCGCGCAAATTGACCCAAAACTCGCGTAACTGGACCAAAAACTCCCGTAAATCCACCCAAACTCCCGTAAGCAAACACAAAACTCACATAGCTACAGCACCCCAAAAGGTCATCATAACTTTATGAAATGCAAAACTCATGTAGCAGTATGGAGGTTTGTTATCAAACTGGCCCCAGGGTGACTTTCAATGTATGTCCTTTCAATGTGGTTCATAACATGTTTACAAATGTCCATGTTTACCCTCAAGTTGGCGTGTTTACAAGCACCCCCCCTCCCAATCCATCCATCCTGCCTTGTTATGATCCCCCAAACGATGCTCCCTTATCATTACGGGAGTCATGGTTCACCAGCGTCCCGCTAGGAACGCCCCAGAAACAACCATTACTAACTCTCCATCCACAGATCGGGTACATTAAGTATACCTGTACCATGGGGGCTGTATCTGCTTGGAGAGTCCCTGCTGATGAAGCTAGGTCCTCCCCACAGAGATGTTACATTTGTCTCAGGGTAAGTGGCAGTTATAAGGGGTGGGGTAGGGGGGGGGGGGCGCCCCAGGAACCACCTTTGAAGTGGCCAAGGGCTCAGCTTGGAGCAGGTTCACCTGAGTTCAGCTGCCCAGAGTGAAAGTGAGGCAATGCAGAAGTTTCTGGATACAATTTCCTAGAGAATCAGTTTTGCCGTATTTTACAATCACGAACCCCATTACGTTATCCTCGTCATTGACATGAATACATCTACATATTATCATTTTCAAAAACTGATAAACAGATCTTAAACTTCAATGATTATGCTGAAGTTATACTAAGTGTAATCTGAGATATAAAACCCCAGTTTATATGCATATTAATGACTACCTTAGGCACTAGGGGGAGGCACCCCTCTGCTACTACTAACTGACCACTATGCGGCTTGTGACCAGTCAGTCAGTCCAAGCCAGGTAGCACATGGCGTGTGCGTGTGTGTGAAATGAAGTGATAGGAGAAATGAGTTTCAAGTCATTATATTGCTCCTATTTTGCTGTACAAACATGTGATATCACCGGCCATCTATTTGCTTAACAAGAGACCGGAAAGAAAGCTCTGACGATGCTGCGAAGAGGGCACATAGGCCTATCTATTTTTGAAAGCTGTCATTAAGAGAAGAATTTTGAAATGCTAAAACAAACGTATCTCCATTGCCTCCTACCCGACGAAATAAGATAAAACAATAACTCAGAAATGAAAGAATTGTTTTGCAAAATGATAGCCTTTTCAAAGATAGAGTAACCCCCCCCCCCCCGACCCTGAGTAAAAAGAGAAGCGTCAAACCCCCCTCTGTGATATCATACACCGACAAAATCCTGACAATATTATCACCAAACTTTTTAACCCCTACATAAAACACGATCCCTCTGCACCAGGCCCCACGGCCACGCTGCACGAAACGGCCCCCATTTCTTATACCAATAAGCTGCCGTTTTCCTCACAAATCTTTTATATTTATTGATAACTGTCGAGCTCTCTGATAAAAACCCTCTGACAGACGAATTAGATTTCCTTGTATTTTAGGAAGACGTACAAAGAAGGTTCCCTTGTCCTCTGGGGCCGCATATAAGAGTTAATTGCACGCGTAATATGATCCGTTTTAAATCAGAGTTATTTTCCGCGGAGGAATGAAAACACACAAAAAACCCGTGAACCTCCACCTCAGGGTCAGTTATCATAGTTCCCAATTCAAACATCCTCCAGTTACATTTAAACAAACACCGTCAACACGCCCATTTGTATCCCCGAGACATTTCTCGTCCCTTTTCTCAGGGCGAAAAACAGATCCCAAGTCCCCCCTGCCTATGGCTGTGTGTATTACTGTGTCCGTGTATCTAAGATAATGTACCGAGACCCACGACCCTGGGAGGGGCACTTGGGTCTTAAAGTGTATACCCACTGCCAAATGGACTTGCAAAGTTGAGGGGCAGTCAAACACACAAAGGGAGCGGTGAACTACATCCACTCATAGATCAATACAGGGAAAATAACTTGTAACCTTTTGTTACTTTATTACACACAAAAAAGTAAATACATTTGATCAGAATTCTTCGTGGACAACTTGTGTTTTGTGTGTGATTAATTCATGATATTAACACTCTGGTTTGAATAATGTGTTGCCCCAAAATAAGGAGCAGACAGCTGCAGTCCACTTGAATTTTGGAGTGGTTAGTGAAGAAATATAGGGGCGGTAGTTGGTAATGGGTACTAACCTTCTAATAGTCAGTGCCCCCCCCCCCCCCGACCTCCGACCTTGTCATTGTGTCTATTCAGATCCACGTTTTGCCTACCCGACCGCTGGTTATGGGTGTGTCTGTAAACTGTACCATACCTCACACGGCTCACCAGCAGCGCCGGAAGCTGCCTCCTTTTTTTTGGGGGGGGGGGGGGGGGGGGAGGGGGACACGCCTAGACCCCAAATGAAGTCAGTAAACTTCTATCATTTTACGGCAAGAATTCCTGCCTTTGTCTGAGCATCCTCATAAAATCAGCTTTTCTTAAATTCGACATACGACACGAGCCCTAGTGACATGAAGAAAGAATAAAAAAGTGACATGACATGGGCTATTTCTTAAATTCGAAACGGGACATGGACAATTCTTAAAATTGACAGGAAAAGTAAAAGAAATAGCGACAAGGGATATGGCCATTTCTTAGATTCAATTAACATGCGACACCCGGACCCCCCATCAACGACCCTATCCTTTGCAGCCAGTGGTTATGGGCAAGATTCTGGATTCAGTCACTGGAAACCCTTCTGGGTACTTGTACCCTTCCCCAAAGAATGGCAAGCGACCTTTTGTATACACAGAATCTGGACGCCATAGGAGGAGGGCGGACCCCCTGTTGTCGCCTGACCTTGAACCGTGTAACATTTTACCTTGACCTGAGTGTCGCGTGCCGACCGTGCCTCTACCCGTTACCACGACCCCCCAGACGGCCACATTGTGCGCCCTTTTCTGAGAAGTAGTAACCCGTTACCAAGTCTCAACTTTACCTAAACTACTGTAACTTGTACGTGAAAATTTGGCAGGTTACTAACTACGATAAAAGTATGGTCGCAGAACGTGCTTGTTATGTCGCTGCTTGCCTGGGTAGGCATTCAGAAACAACCCTCAGCCCTTAGGGTAACAGCTTACTTGACTGACATTTAAAAATCAATATTAATTTTGACAGGGCGTCTAACTCCTAGTCCCTAACTCTAGTTCACTCTTAAGGGAAAAGTTCAGTCTTAATTACTGCCAGGGCAATCACCCCAAATTGCATAATCAATGGCTAAATACTCTATTCGAGAGATCGGAGCAGTACTGAGAGACCCCAACGTGCGCTCGACTTCGGTTCCTCTGAAGTTTTGGACTGATCAGAACCGTTTTTGAGTTATTTAAAGTTTCAAGGCAACTTCACAACTTTGAACATTCCCAAATTAATCGTGAAATCTGATTGGCACAATTTGTGAGAATTGCAGGACGGAGAAGTGGGGTCGAGTGTTCCTCTCATTTCTGGAACCATTTTCAATGTTTGCTACTTTTGATTTTTTAGTACATTTAATTGAAAAGGCTTGGTACGTCACTTATGTAAAATCTAACGAACTGACTCTGCCAGTTTGGCACTGAGTATCAGTCTAACTCTCGGTTTAAAATCTCCCGGACCTGAAGAGATGGATCATAAAGTTTATATCTTGGAAATCGGGTTGAAAAACAATAATATTAAAATCAGTTTGAGAAAATGTGTTATTCAATAGAGGCTATGAACTTATTTATAGAGTGCAAAGAAGAGGGGGGTGCATATATATATATATATATATATATATATGTATATACATACATACATAAACAGCACTCATTCACACATATATAATGTGCGCGATGTTTTCTCTTTGAGGGCTGGAGGGGGGGGGGGGGCAGGTCCCCCTGACCCTCCCTTGAATCCACCCGTGGGGTGTGGTAAGCGGATTACCCTGGCTTGAACCACAACCCACCTCCAATTACTTGTGCAGTTGGCCAAAAAGGAAAGGTACCTTACCCCCGAAAATTAAGGCTTCTAAAAAGTTTGGGCACCTTACCAAGAAAAAAAACAGGCTGGGCACCTTACCCAAAAAATAGTTTGGGCACCTTACCAAAAAAAGGCTGGGTACAAAATGTTCCAGGTACTCGAAAAAAGGTCCTGGATCCCCGACCGAAACGTCCCGTACCCCTGAACAAAAATGCCCACGGTAACCTGAGACTGTTGGTCTGTTTTTTTTACCTGAGCCCACCTGTGAGGAGGTGGGGTGGATATGTCAGATGTGTCACCCTACATCATGATCTGTCCTCCACTTGGATCACCCAAAGCTGAAAAACATTACCCTGTGCAGTGTGGAAAGAACCCTGAAGGTTTCAACTTGGCTGGAGGTTCAGCTACCCCAACAAACAAACAATGTAACATTATTGTAACATGGTTCTTTCTGTATATTCTTTCACTAAAAGAAAATGTTACTTGAACATTTGTTATTGGTAGAGGCACTTTTAAGCAGTGTAACCATCAAAACCTACTTCAAAAGATAAGTATTTTCTTTGCTATAGATAAAATGTACGTTTTTTGTTATGCCAGTCAAATGATTGAGAATGTTTTCAGATTTTTACGACAGTAACTGTAATTTATAGACACTGAGTGCCACTCTGCCCCACCTCCCCAGCCGGAGGTACGGTGTGATTTACAATAACGTTGCAGCAACGTTCTGTGTTCATTCTTGTTATTTTCTAATCTTTGATGACTCCCAATTACATCACTGCGACCTATTGCTGTGATGTTGCACTGTGACTTTATTATAACATTCTGGTCATGTTTTTCAACCTAAAGAGAAAGTTCTTATAACGTTCTGTTTTGGTTTCATCCTAACATCACAAAAAATGATGTTATAATAACATTCTAATTTGGTGAGGTTTCAACTGCAATATCAATAACATAATTATTACGTGCCATCTTAGTAAGTAACAAACTGACTAAAAAGGTATGGGTGCAGAACGTTTCTGTTATGTTTCAAGCTGGCTGTATCATACCTCCCCCCCCCCCCCCTCCAGCAGTGTTCCAGACAAGTGTTTGACCATCTGGGTATTTAGTGTAGGTTAAAACAGTCTGGTGCTCTGCCATTGTCTGTCAGTCTAGGCTCATCACTCTGACTGTCTGGCTGCATACTGACACTCTATAACACCCAGGTTTTTCACCTTGACCCTTTTTGCAGTCCATGTCAGGGTTTACATGTCACTGTCTCGTATTAAACTCACCTAGCAGAAGGAGGACCAGGATAGTCAGAGGGATATCAATTCCCAACCAACTAATTGCAAAGAATATATATATATCTTTAATTTTACGACTTTGCAGAGAAATCTATATCTTGAATCATTCCCAGATTGTAACGTTATGCATTTATCATATCACACAGCCTTGTGACCTTCGGGTTCTGTCAGTTTATGGCCACATTCTTTATTTCTTCTCTTTTTCTGAAATGTGATACCCTAACTCCAGCCCACACACCTGAGGTTAACCTGCGGCCTTACCCCAAGTTGCCCCCTGTGATGTAGTTGTCCCTAAATCAGCTGGGTGGTCCTACCTCAGCTGGAATCAGCTGTAAGATCTGTGATTACCTGTCGTGTCCTGACCCACCCACATACAGGTGTGCTGACCCCTGACCCCTAACACTCTAACCTTTGACCCCTGACCCCTGACCCCTGACCCCTGACCCTGACCCCTGACCCCACCTGTTGGTCCCGTGACTTACCTGGTACACCTCCTCAGGTGTGTGCACCTGTCAGGTGTCCTCTCCATTCAGGTGTCTCAGGTGTTCCTTTTCTGCTTGACATTGACTTTAGACTTGACTTTAGATTGGATTTCACGCACACAATAAGCGATTGTTCAAAAGACGAAACAGAAACCAGCAGACAAAGAGTCACATGTTTCAGAACGAATGAAGGTCTCAAACCCTTTGCAATTTGAATTTCAACTGCAAAGTCCCTTTTGTTTTTTTACGCTGATACTGACTTATGTGCCATTTGGAGTTTGTGACTGTCCCATGTCACTGTCTTTCTAAAGCTCATGTCGCATGTCAAATTTAAAGGGACGTTCTCGTCCTGTGAATGGACGTAAATTGCTGCGTTGTAACCCCCTGACGGCCGCGCCAATTTCGTGACGTGACCAATCACATTGCGTTATTACGTTCTGAAAGTGCAAAACAGGGCACCGGCCGTCGCGTCGCTAGGCTAACGTCGGCGTATCTTAGCCTAACGACGAGAGGACGAGAATGTCCCTTTAAGAAAAGAGCAATGTCATTTGTCACAAAATTGCCATGTCGCCTGTTGAATCTAAAAAAACGGTTGTGTTGACGTGTCAAATTTAAGAAAAGCCCATGTCGCCGTGTAGATTTTAGTGGTCCAAGCCCATAGAAAAGCCCCTCTGCACGCACCCATAGGACCCTTACTGTTTGTGCTTACGTCACACAGTTTGTTGTGACGTCACGAAGGTGTGTCATGACGCCACACAGTTTATGATGACGTCACACAGTTTGCAATGACGTCACATTACGTTTCCAATGCATTAACAAACCTCTCCCCCAAAGAATAATCGGGGCGGGTACATAAACTACTTAAACTACGATCTGATGGTGTACAGTGAAGATTAACAGGGTGATGTGGGTTGATCATGGTAAAGGTGTCTTTAAGGAGATTAATCGGTTCATTGAGGGGGCAGTGTTAAGTGGTAGGCGGGCAGGGGGGAGGTGGGGGATTCGAGGAGCTTTTAAACGGGGCTGGACACATCGGAATTTTGCAGAATATGGGAGCACACAGTTGAAAAAAATACAGGTTTTATCAAATGAAAAAAAAGAGAAGGGGGATAGGGAACATATAGGCTGATTACTACAACGTAGAGCATTGGCGTGCATACTTACAACGTTTTATCTTCATTCAAGCTTTAGTCTTCATCAAAGAGGGGAAAGATCAAGACCCCCTGGCCCCCTCCTAGATCCACCCCGGCAATATCATATATGTGGCTGCCAAGTTCTAAAAGGCTATCATTCACATTATATGGGAAGGCACAATACTACAGATTGCCCATCTCAGAATATTAATTTTGACGTCTGTATTTCAAGATTTTCTCCCCGTGACCGTTGTTCCACACCCCGGTCCGTCCACTCAGATATAAAAGTAGGACATATCATCGTTCTTCAGAATAGAAAATACCCCACTTTCCACAGACTTTTGATGTCAAAAAAAGGAGCCACCCCCCCCCCCCCCCCCCCCAGCAAATAGCCACCCCACTTACTCCTCTCACTCCTACCCCAACCCCCTTCCCCTACCTGTCCTTTAATCAGACACTGAACCTTGATGAGACCCTCATCCATCCTCATCCGGTTGTCATAGTGACATTGAAGCGCCCCCTACACCCCCCGAGGGGGGGGGGGGGTCCAGGCCTGGCCAGCCAGGAAAGAAAAAAACCCACAAAACCCCCCACAAAAAGCACCCCTCCCCCATGTCAATCCCTTTCTCTGCAACTTTAGCCTGGGGTGCCGCCATCCTTTGAAGGTAGTGAGCTATCCTTATTAGTTTCCTGACTGTGACCTCCCTGGTTAGTCTTGCATTAAGTGGTTACAGACATGTAGAAAAAAGCATTGTTTTTCTTTGTAAAGAAGTTTTTGTTTTGTTAATGGTTATTCACACGCAGGATAAGCAGTGGATTACATACAAACAAATTGAATTCTACCCTAGGGGGGGCACATGGGTCTCAAAAAAGTACCGACTGCCAAACGGACTGGCAGCAAGGACGCTAAACGTCATGATTGATAATGGCAATGGGTAATAACTGAAGACCTAGCCTTATTATTACATTATGTTACACACAAAACTTATGGAAATTTCATCAGAAGTTTTCCTAAATGACTTTGGTGGTGTTTGTCTATTTCATAGTATTGACACCCTCTGAATTTGGGGGGGTGGTGATCTGCATACCCCAAAAGTGAGGGCGGTCATCTAAAATTCAGGAGCTACCAGTCACAAAAAGTAGGTGCGGTAGTTTGGCAGTGGATAGTAAAATTCGAGTCAGGGTCAGTGCCCCCCAACATCTCAATTATTTCATCCTTTGCTGACAGTATCTGGCATCCGACCACCACCCATCACCTCCCTCCCCCCCTCCCCCCATAATCACTTTTTAATAGACGATAAGCCCCTCCATTGTCCCCCACCTGTACGAGGTGGTCCGGGAGGAGGGCCGGGGGGTAACTCTACAAGTAATGAATCATAGAGCTACCCAGGCATGCATGCAAAGTTATTATAACGTTGCAGTAACACTGTGTTTAGTTCTGTTTTAGTTCCTGTAACATTATTTTGCACCTAATAAAGAACCAGGCATTGAGATGTTGCACTGTGACGTGGTTGTAACGTTCTGTACTGCAAGTTGACAAAGGCAAAAAAATATCACATACATGTGCGCAAATGCGCGTTTTAGTACACAAACCTATTTATGCAGACCCCCGCTTTCTGGAATCCTGTAAGCACCTTTGGGGATATGTAAGACCATCCATCAGGTGGTAATTACTCAGGTACTCCCTCAGGTAAGACGGGCAGGTAAGTGACCAGGTAAATAACCTTACCACCCCCTGCCCCAGGAGGGACGCCCTGACCGTATCACCTGGATGTATCACCCCCTGTACCGTGTACCTGGGACAGGTAACAACACAGACACGAGTTGACACGTGTTTTTCCGGGGGTCAAACAGAGTTGGTGCTCACGAGATTTTGTTAACACCTTTATTCCTGTCTCTAAGAGGTTTTTATGATTGACAAGTTTTCTCCAACGTTTCGAGGTATAAAACTCCCATTGAAACCTGTGTAAAACACACTAACCCAAAACTCATGTTATGGATACAGAGTTTTTTATAGGTAACTTTGTTCTTAGGGCAGGCACGGTACCCACTCAAACCCCTCAGAGATCAGGGCCCATCATGAAGAAACATTGAAATAATCATTCACCCTTTTGCTGGTATACTATCAATATATTACATAAGGATCACTTTGGTACTCACTTCTTGGTGTTTCTTAGAAAACACTTGAAATAGATCGTAATGTATTTCCTACACTTTTCTTCTTCAATATTGTTCGTTACATAATACAGAAAAAAACTGATAAATCTTTGTTATGCATTATAATTGATAGCACACACACACACACACACACACACACACACACACACACAGACACACACACACACACACACACACTCACACTCACACACACACACACACACACACACACACACACACAGGCCTTATATATATATATATATATATATATATATATATATATATATATATATATATATATATATATATAGCTTGCACTGGGTGACACTGCGACAGGTACAGTCTTGACAAATCTTGAGAAAATTTCTACAAAGAACAATTTCTCCTACCATGGAAGGTATTATATTCCAAGCTCCTACCCTCAGCATTGGCGATCGTCGGGCTGTCACCAGGCCTTACATTGTAGAGCTAATTGACCGCGGAGGGACCAGCCGATTAGATCTCCAAACAGAGTCCCCGCCCCCCTCACTCTCCACCCCCCCCCCCCCCGATGTTGACGCTCCGTCTGGCGACAGACCCCAGAGATCCCTCCTCTCCCCCTTCTCCCTTCTCTTCCCTCAGTGGTCAATGGGAGGCCTGGTGAAAACAGGCCGATAGATTATCTCCTCGACTCGATAGCTATGCTTCATTGGGGCTGGGTCTAGGTGTTTGTAATATGGGTGGGGTGGAGATGGGTAGGGAAGGGGGAAGCAGAAGGGGCTAGATAACAGGGGTGCCAGCTTTTAGGGAATTTTCAGGCTTTTCTGCCTGTGAAAATGTTAAAGTCGCCATTTGATATTGTCCGGAGTAATACATAAATAGCAAAAAGTATCTTTGATATATGGGAAAAAAGTTTTTTTCCTAAGTCCTGACCTGCCTGACCAAAGTGAAGCGTTGGAAATCGCCAACGTATTGTAACTTCATCAACGTCAGAAACCTTTTCTCAATTAAATTAAAACTGTTGGTTACATTACTTTTTGTCTATAAACATTTGTCATGTAACCCGTTGAAAAAACACATAGTTGTCAGTTGTAGAAATAGCAAATAGGAGCAAACATCTATATGTGATAAAAACAATCTCTCTCAAAATCATGGAGAAAATTTAAACTAATCATGCATTTCTTTCTGAGACACAAAACATATCCAATGTTTTCTCCAATCAACGCATCGCTTATAGCTACTAAGCTGGTTCTGCGTCCATTGGTAGAGTCGGGCTAGTATTCCACAGCAGTTGGGTGCATTTTGTTCTATGAGATTCAACTCGGCACAATCCAACCAGCCGGAAAAATCAATGCCAAGATAGGGTAGGCAGGGGATATCGGGCAGGGGTTAGGGAGGGGGGTGGGTATGAGGTAGAGAGGGGGATGGGTAGTCCCCTTAGTCCAGACAAAAGTGGTTGACCCAGTTCTTGGACACCGACAAATATGAGGAGCAGATAAGAGTAGGTGTGGTCATCTGTGCACGAGAAAAAAGTTAATCAATTGTATGACCAAATGTTGCAAATGGTTGTTTAGATTTCTCTGGTTCTACTGCATAATTTTGAATCGCGATTGTCATTAAAGGTTTTTGGATTATAAACGTTATTTCATCTAGGACTTTAATTCGGGAAAGGCTTTTAATTTTCATTAGGCCTATTATGTCTACTTTTATGTGAGTTATAGAACATTTCCTGTACTTGAATGTGAAAATTGGCATGAAAAGGAATACTTTTGGTCATTGAGAAGGCTAGAACAAGTCAATTGATTCAAAATCAAGATAAGGCTAAGAAGAACAGATAAACAATTTAAGGAGTAACCCCAGCTTCCCCTGTCTTAAAGTAACCGTCTCTGTTCTCCCCAGCTGCACGCCTGCGCAGTTCCGTCGATAGAACATCGACTTCCGGCGGCGTCCGTCCGTCGACGCGCCCCCTAACGGCCTCCGCTAAAAGCGCGCCAAATGGAGCGCGTTGTCGTCTGCTCCTCTCGCCGGTTCCCGAGAGACTTATTTAGGCCGTGAAATCGGGCAGAAAACAAGCGTTTTATCGGAAAGTCGCGCGTTTCCGGTCCTCACGCGAAAAATCGGACACAAATCGAACCTAAGCGTCCGGCTTGAGGGGAAACAGGCGGCGGGGAGTGCCAGCGACTGTCAAACGAACTCACCGAGAAAGGATTCCCGCCACAAGGCAATTCCGAGTATTTCACTCAAGTGGCCCGTTGCACAATGACATTAAATTTTTACTGTTTTGATAACTTTAAGATCGTTATCGTAACAACAATAGTTATCGTTATTACGGCACCCCTAATATCTCTCTTTCTACTGGATGAAATTAAATTCTGTAAATTGATTTAGAAGGGGGCAAAATAAGATTATTTCCTGTAAAAATAACAGCTCATTAACAACATTCTATATAGTTATTTACTGAGTGTCAAAACATGTGTTATTACGCGCAAAGTTGCCATGGGAGGTGTCGTTAATTTGCTACCTTGCGTTGTTACGATTGTGATTGTGCAATGGGCCACAAGAATAAAACGAACATTTGTCTGCTGGAATATTTTCCCAACGGCCATTACGTATGCATTAGAAACCAATAAGTTTCATCCGGTTTAATGGGGTGTGTCTCCTATTAATCGATTATGCGTTTTCACATTTTTCTATCGGCACCTACCACTACCAAGCCTTGATTCCAGTCGAGCAATACTTATAACAGCATACCATGGTTCAGCCACATTGCCTTAGCAAGGGTCAGAACAGTAAAAAACTGTTTTGTTCTCCACTGATTATAGAAATTTCATTGATCGATCTTCTAATAGGTCATTTGGCCGTTTGTTCATGTAAATGTTAGCTTTTAGCCAATACCAAATTGTGTCCTGGGTTTGGGCAAGGGTTGGTAAACATAAAATGGCGCCATTCTAAGTTGGATCACTTAAGTAGGTAACAAGAATGTGATCAAGTCATGCTAAAAAATAGTGATAGTTTATCAGTTTGCAGATTTACAGGCTGGCCGATCATTGAAAATGTTGTATTTCAGGCTAGAAAATAGAGTTCGGCATTATTGGCTGGTGTGGCAGACTTTATTATTGGCGAAAATGCTATTATATCTGACTGTTTTTTTACAACCTTTAGCAGTTTCTTTAGGAGCAATTTGTCAATCAGATTGTCATTTCAACACCACACGAGATCTCCCTGGGCCAACTCTGTGACTTGGTGTCCTGTGAAACGGGCCAGTCGTTGCCCTGCCCTAACGACACGGCCAATTGTATACCGACCTTACATTATGTAATACTTTCCCATGATTTAGAAAAGAGACTTATAAATCTCCCTCTGTCATTTCAGCACCACGCGAGATCTCCCTTGGTCAGCTCTGTGACCTAGTGTCATGTGAAACGGGCCAGTCGTTACCCTGCCCTAATGACACGGCCAATCGTATACCGCCCTTACATAATGTAATACATTCTCCATGATTTAGAAAAGAGACTTATGAATCTCCCTCTGTCATTTCAGCACCACGTGAAATCTCCCTTGGCCAGCTCTGTGACTTGGTGTCCTGTGAGACGGGCCAGTCGTTGCCCTGCCCTAACGACACGGCGGCCGTGGTTCGCCCGGCGGACGGCTGCTGCCCCCAGTCCACCAGGTGTCTCTGCCTGCCCTGTGAGGACCCGGAGGAGTGTGACCTTGGGCAGGTGAGGGTGGTACGGGAGAAGGGCACGGGCCTGCCGGGCAGCTGCTGTGACGTGTATGAGTGTAAGGACAGAGGTATGTACTATAACTTTTCTTTATCACTAGTCCCTCCAGGATTCGAGCCTACAACCTAGGTGTTGCGAGGAGGTTGCTGATCCTTACACTATGATGCCACATAGAGGATGAGAGGGGAACTAAATAATGGTGTCTTGACCTAATTTGCTGGTCCCACAAGTCTATATAGCAGCCTATTTCACTGGTTCTTTGTATGGCTTGAAGTTAGTTCAGTGTGTAGACTGTAACATGCAAAAGAACATCATTTTAGTAGTGCGGTAACAAGCTATCATACTATAAAGTATTAATCTATAATTAAAAAATTCTGTATAATTATTGTTGTGGGTTAAGAGCTATAACAGTGGAATTGAGTTGACTTAGTAGGTATAGCCAGAACTTTACTAGCAGCTTGTAGCAAATAGCATATGTATACATACTTCCAGGTTTTGTCAATGTTTCTCAACTTCTTTCAACTTCTTTCAAGTCAAATTGCCCCAAGTAGTTCTTAAGTGCAGGTAGTAAGTGCTCTAAGCCACCTTTTAGCTAATGAAAACACCAAGACTTGCACACTTCAAAGGTGGACTAACAAACCCTAGGGCAGAAAGAAAACCTTAACACAACGTTTAAAAGTAAGTTTGTTATCACACCTCTCCAAAGTCTGGCGGTAAAAACCTACACATCCTTTAAACTAACACAGGGAGGAAACTGAAAAACACTCCTTGAGGTGTGGAAGTAAAGGTGGGGGGTGAGGGGGGAAGATGTTTAAGACCACCCCAGTAATGACACCTATTTACTGACAAAAAGGACAGAAATAGACAAAAATAATTAAGTGATGAAAAAAAGTCTCTGTGAAAAACATACTTATAGCTATTTCCTGCTGGTAGAAGATTCCCAGCCACTAGCAAAGGTGACAGTGTGCTTCTGGGTGTGTTTACTGAATTAGACAAAGTGGCGTAGACTAAGAGAGGTAAACTAAGTTGTGTAGACTAAGTGACATAGAATAAGTGAGGTAGACAAAGTGGCATAGACTAAAGCCCTATACCCACTAGGCTATTTCGGCTTGGTTTTCCCGGTGATTCAAATCAAACATGTATATTTCAATATAGCATACTGAGGGGCGACCAAGCTGAAATCGCCTAGTGAACTTGGGGCTTAAGTTGTGTAGACTTAGTGATGTAGACTAAGTGATGTGCTAAGTGAGGTAGACTAAGTGATGTATACTAAGCTGTGTAGATGAAGTTGTGCAGACAAAGTTGTGTAGACTAAGTGAAGAAGACTAAGTGGTGTAGACTAAATGATGTAGACTAAATGATGTAGACTAAATGATGTATCCTAATGTAGTAGACTAAGTGACACAGACTAAGTGAGGTAGACTAAGTGAAGTAGACTAAGTGACATAGACTAAGTGACGCAGACTAAGTGAGATAGACTAAATGAGATAGACTAAGTGAGATAGACTAAGTGAAATAGACTAATTGACGCAGAGTAAGTGACATAGACTAAGTGAGATAGACTAAGTGAAATAGACTAATTGACGCAGACTAAGTGACATAGACTAAGTGAGGTAGACTAAGTGAGGTAGACCAAATGACATAGACCAAGTAAGGAAGCCTAATGCCCCATACCCACTACGCAATCTTGGCCTTGTCGATGGTATTTTCCTCTGGTCGCCTGTCAGTATAGTATACTGAAATGAACAATTTTGATAAAATTGCGAGGCGAATAACTGGCAGTTTTCCTGGCGACTCAGATCGAACATGCACATTTCAATATTGCATATACTGGCGATCAGAGGAAAGTGTGATTGCGGAGGCCCATATCGCCTAGTGGGTATGGGGCTTAAGTGAGGTAGACTAAATGATATAGACTATGTGGGGGAATGTCAAGATTTGTGCGCTTTGCAGTTTGCACTTTGTCCCACCCCTTTCCGTCTCCACTTGTTTGACTTTTAGGAAAAAAGGAAGAAGTTCCCAATATGTTGCATCATAATTCATGAAGCACAAATTGGACTAATTTGAAATACTGAGGAAATAACAAAAAGTAGAATTTATTCATTGGAATTACTAACTTAATTTCAAAATCGGTAGAAAGATTCATGGTCATAGAACATATTGTAAAACACATACAAATCAAAATGTGTTGGCAAAGCATCACAAATCAATACTTGAGAGCCAATCTACCATTGGGACGTGAGGGCCAATACCAGACAGACCACGTGATCAAACAGAGACCGCTGATTGGCTGATCACTTCCCAATCCGGCGTCTCGGTTCTGTCTGGGAGACGCCGAGGGGACGCTGGGAAGGTGGGTCGGACGCAGGTCAGCATCGGCCGGTCTTAAACTGCCAATAAATAGAATAACATAGATGAATAGATGAAAATATCCAAAGTAAGGAAGATAGGTAGTCAAGGAAATATCAAACACAGCTAGTACATGTTATGTAAAACACTTCCACGCATCACACAATATATGACATGAATTAATTTCCATATTAATAAAGGATCACAATATTTCTAGTCTAGTTTTATCAGCCGGTTTCAGGCTTGATAAAATGGAGACCCTCATATGGTCTCCCATCATGTCTCATCCAAAGGATCAGCCCCGGTAGTCTGTCCTGACCCATATTGACCCTTACATCATGGGTCCGTGCACTCACAAGTACCCATGGCTATCACTGGGCACTTCAGAAATCTGTTAAGATATTTGATTGACCATCTATACTTTGTATGGGTATTTTTTTTATGGTTGCCTGTGCTAGCTGACTTCTCCTACCTGCCGTCAACTAGCATCCCCATAGCATGCTGGGTAATGGAAATGTATTCCTACGTAAAATGGTTGCTGGTGTACATACCCACTTTTGGATTAAGCTTAACAGACTCCCAGACAGCAGCCAGACCCTACCCTCCCAGCCAAGGATGCGATGTTATTATAATGTTGCAGCAAGGTTCTGATTGGTTCTGTATTTGGTTTTTGTTACATTCTTTTGATGACTCCCAATTACGTTGCTGCAATGTATCGCCGTGCTTTGCACTGTGACATTATTACAACATTCTGGTTATGTTCTTCAACCTAAACTAATGTTCTGATTTGGTTTCATCCTAACCTCACCAAAGAATAATGTTATAATAACATTCTGATTTGGTGAGGTTTCAACCTCACCATCAATAACGTAATTGTTATGTGCCATCGTAGTAAGAAACAAACTGAACAAAAAAGTAAGGTTGCAGAATGTTTCTGTTTATCGCAAGCTAGCAGAGCTCTGCTCCTCTCCCCAGGCTGTGGCCACTCGGTCGGTTCCAGGCCCGTTTTGTTTTCCTTTAAACGATCAATATAATTCAAATTTAGCATTTCTCCAGACATCTTTGTCAGCAGAAAGGCACTAGCATTATTGATTGGTGTCTGGATGTTTGGATTTCTCTATTTTCCTTTTGTTTTTGCTAAAGTTGAAAACATAAACACAAATGTTTTTATTTGCTTTTGTGTGTGTGTATGTTTTAGTTCTATAACCTTGTTCAGAATTCATAGCCTAGTCACTAGCGCTTCAAAGTACATTACTTTACAGACTAGGGCACATGTTTTACACTGTGTTTTGCATCACTTTGGTATGGTTTGATTCACTTCACATGAGGTCTGTTACCCTTCCCCGGCGAGCAGTAATATAGCGAGTAATAATATTACATTTTTGTGAAGTTGAGGCCTTACCAAGTTACCAATACAAAATGCTATTATAATATCTTAAGGAAAAGACCATGACCAGAATGTTACAATAACGTCACAGTGCAATGTTACATTGTTACATTCCAAAGACAGTATTGGTTGCCATCAAAATAACGTAACAAGGATCTGCCCACTTTTGGGGCTTTTGGTAACTAGGTCACTTCACTTCATTCAGGTTTACTATAGAAAACCCCTAAGAGCTGTTTCAATTTAATCTACCAGGTAGCGCCACCTTAATGAAAAAGATGTGTAAGGTGGATCATCGGATTCTCCATTCAATGTGTATATGCAACTGCTCCCAAGTCTCATTAAAAGTAGTCCGGGAGGTGCTTTGGTTTATTTTCTCTCAATTCACGTGAGAAGTCGCCCATTTCCGATTGGTAAACATTAGTTAGATGGAATTACTCCAAGAAGCCCCCAGATTTGCCATGCTAGATACAATCTCGCTAATAGTTAAATGTGTCCACTTCCCCTATAGAGGTATGCCCCCGGGTTTGGTATGTCCCTCCACATTCCTCAGCCCTGTGGGGGGTCTCACCCGCCGCATGCTCAGTAATTACCTTGTTTAGAAAGTACTAATTAGTATGACAAGTGGCCCTCGACCTCCCTCTCCACCTCCTGCACCCCACGCCCACGAGTGTCCTCTCAAATTAAAAGGACATAAACGTAATGATCACTCTGGGGGGCATTCAAACGATAGCTACCGGAGCTCCTTTTAAGAACAGGGGTGGATCCAGGGAGTAGGTTCCCAGCCAAGTTACGACCTAACAGAAGCATTCAGCAACCATACTTTTTTGGCTAGTCTGTCACTTAATAAGATAGAATATCACAATTGCTTTATTGATGGTGAGGTTGAAACCTCACCAAATCAGAATGTTATTACAATTTTTGTTTTGGTGAGGTTAATACCAAACCAAAAAAGAACATTATAAGAACATTCTGTATGGGGTGAAGAACATAACCAGAACATTGTAATAATGTCACAGTGCAACATCACGGCATTACCTTACAGCAACGTAATTGGGAGTCATCAAAAGAATGTAATAAGAACCAAATACAGAATCAACCAGAACGTTGCTGCAAGGTTATGATAACGTCACATCTTTGGCTGGGTTCAGGGGGTCCTAACCCTCCCTCCCCCCTTTTACGGGGACTTAACTTAAAAGCAGGGGCAGTGAACGTCAAAATTGAGGGGTGGTCAGCCACTTTTATGCCACTTAAGGGGGGGGGGGGGGAGGGGACAATGAACTACTTGTATAAAGCAATAATTCACAACAAAGCATATGCCAATTTTATCAGAATTTGAGTGAGTTTGTCTATTTCATGGTATTGAGACCCTCTGAATTTTGGGGGCGGTGATCTGCATACCTAAAACATAATGGACTGTCAATAACATTTCAGGAGTGGTCAGATACAAAAAGTAGGGGTGGTAGTTTGGCAGTGGGTAGGTACCTTAAAAGGGTCAATGCATGTTGGTACCTATCTGTAGGAAGACTTCCAATCTTTGACTCCTGATTTTGGTAGTGCCAAAGATCGGGAGCTTTTGAAGGTATATTCCACCTCAGGATGCTCTGCCTGCACCCACAAATCGTGACTGACTGCCGATCTTTAGCTCTTTTTCCCCAAAATGGGCAGGATTTCTACAAATACTGTTCCAAACATCGTAGATCTCTAGTGGAATGTGGCCTTGAGTCTGGGGGTAAAGGATGGGTGGTGCAGACCCCTACAACAGGCCTGTTGGGGGCTCTATGGCCGGTGTGGCGGAGGTCAATGGACATCACGGGGAAGGGCCCAGCCATTAAATTAGAGAGACGGAAAGCTTTAAGATATACGAGAGGAGAATTGGTCAGATGGGGGATAGGGGCCTGAAATACGCCTTTCAGTGGCTGAATGTGAATCAAAGTGATTCGGTTTTCTACCAAGGCATATCTCAAAGAAATTGTTATAGTAGAATATGTTTTAGCTGTGGACTTTTTATAGACATTTTGCAGATCGGGTTACCGCTTTTTGTGTCATGGAATACGTACAGTTTATGAATTATAGATAATGAGAGTTATAGAATTTAATTTTCCCTAGCTATAGTATATAAAGTTAAAAGAATGCTCTGAAGAACATTTGGAATCTCCAAATATTTGTAATTCAACATAAAGCTGTAATACATTTAGTTTTCCCTCTTGACTAATGGCAGTCCAAAAAAGAGTATGTTAAGAGATGTGCCTGGATACTGAGATAAATACTGTGACGTAAGGTACCCGACATCCAATATAATGGCAGCAATTGTCTCTCACAATCTCCAAGCTGAAACTCGCACTCTTCACGCACTAATCACAGTCAGATGCTCCCCAAAACTCGGGTCGGAGAGTGTTGATTGAGCAGCTCCCGGAGCGCCCTCTACGGCGACTTGGAGTAACTCCCACACAACCCGTTACAACCAGACGTGCAGGTTAATTTCCTGTTTTTTCCCCCTTTTTTCGCCCCGCCCAGACCGTGTAGTGCCCCCCGGAGTGTTTACACTGGTACCTGGCTGGTCGGGGTCTGGGCTATGGTGAATCAGCTGGTTCCCGACATGTACAAGTCTGCTACTCACAGAAGGTTTTTGATACTCGCCACTAAATCAGGTTGTGCTGTGTGGGCGGTTACCTTTTAACTGGTATCAATAAAGGTGGCATTACACTGCACGACTTGAGATGCAATATGACAATGTCGCATAGACATCACACATATTAGAGATGCTCAAAACTGCCAATTTTTAACCATTATATCACTCGTGTACACATGTGAATTGTCGATCAATTCATTACATCGGACCGATAGCTGAGCTGAGAACTAGTATTTTGTTTAAATGTTTACATTAGTAATGAGCGTCGAGGTTCCCGTTTTTTTAAAGGTCATGTTACAGTATAACAAGTATACAGTCGAATGTATAAGAATAAAGTGCATAGAACGCCAAGCCTTTGTATAATTAGTAATATAAGCCATTCAAGAGCATGTGATGTTTGTGCAGCAAATCATCATATCACCAATTCACATTCACCGGCCACCTTGCATGGGTCCCATGGTCTACCTGGTTACATATGTTATAATTACGATGTAACTGTACTATATATTCATCTATTGCTTCAAAGAATAACATGGAGAGGTAAAACAGGGATAATCAATAATCTAATAATTAATGCTGACTCCTGGATGAGATAGTGCCACAAATATAAATTTAAAATAGCAACTGTCAACAAACAATCAATAATGGTCATACCAATAATTAGTCAGCAATTCACAAAAGTGGCTGTTCTTAACACTGGTACAATGAGTCCCTTCTAGGCAATACAAATGATCTTACCAAACAGCAATCTAAACTCAGGCAGGCACCAGAGCAGCAAGGTAGGGACCATAGCAGCAAGGGTACCGGAGCAAACAGCAAACCCTGTACGTAATTAATGTTCAGCCCCTTGACATAACTCTGAACTGTTTGGATTATTAAACCACAGTACCCCACCACTGAGCAGACTTTCCTACTCCTAAACATTCCGCGGACACCGGAGTTCAACCCCTGCGCGCCCCCTGGAGGCCATTACCTCATGACCTTGACCTTGACAAGGCCCGCCGCCTGTTGTCTTCAGGTAAGACGCTGGTAACCAGCGGCGCCTGTTGTCTGAAGTCACCACCGACCGGCACCCAGCGAACGGGGTCAGCCCGGGGTCAGACAGAGGTCAGCCCAAGGTCACACCCCTCGTCTCCGGTGTCGGAGGGGGCGGGGGTAAAAAACATCACCTGTCGGTGACCCCAGGTCAAGGTCAGGTCCCACCCCGACCTGGCGGGGCGGTCTGGGGGATCCTGTTCCAGGTTCGGAGTAAAAGGTGTTTTTTAATCAGTGTTGTTTCCATATAACATGCTCCACTATAACAGCAGATTGTAGCTCCCCTACTTGACAATGTGGTTAACTCTTAGCATTGTTGTTAACCCTTCAATCAGGATACATCATCGTGGATCCCTCTCAGCTGACTCTCTGGCAATAGGGTAGTATTAATCTGGTATTAGGGAGGTTAAGCAACCCCAAAACATCACCTAACGTAAACGTAACGTATCTTCTATCTCAGCCATTGTCACATAATTTCCAAATGTTTGATCATAATTTTGATAGTATGCTTATATGATAATAAGACATCAGTTCAGAGTTTAGAAACTCTTTAACTGTGCTCCCATACACAGACCCTAAGTTTAGGGATACGTTGACGTATCGAGATACTTGTGTAACTTAGGGGACCACCAAACAGGGAGTGGGAGTGTACCAAGCCCCCGACCAAGCCCTGAAGCTGACAAACATGCTGACTGGCATGATGCACTAAAGAACACATTATAGTGCAGCTGCTTCACTGTTTGTTAATCTTTTAGGGTGTTTTTGTTAATTAACCCTTTAGTTAGGATACCTCACCATGAATCCCCCTCAGTCTCTTTGACAGTACGGTAGCCTTCCCCTCTTTGTGTATTAAGGGGTCCACAAGAAAGGAGGTAAGGGGTAAGGCCTGGACCCACCCCCTCACGACATAAACTACTCACACAGACTACTAAGTCAGTCTGACTAACTTCTACAGGCCTCCTGGTTTTTGCCTTGCGGGGGGCAGCAGATAGCCGGGATCCTCCGACAGTCACCCCAGGCCGGCAGTGCTTTTTGTCGCCCTCAGTCTGAGGCTGGTCTGTGTTCCTGTTGCCATGGTTATCGTCAAGTCACGTGCCTAGGCCCCATACCCCCCCTCCCACTATCTGTCTGGTCAATGTCCCTCAACAGCCAATAGAAAACCGCCTTACAACCCCCGCAGCCAATGGGAAGAGTCGTTACATCGCACAGACACTCTCCAAAGAGGTTTTATCGTGTTTATAACGCTGTTTTTTCACCATTCATTGAGTGAAGCCCTTATCTGTTCGGAGAGTGACCGGCAGGCGTTATCTGGTTGGAGAGTGACCGGAAGCTGGTGGGTGACGGCGCAGGGCCTTCTGGGAGCGGTTTACTGTGGGATTATACGTCAAATTGACGCTGATACGACTCACAATTGAATACAGCTGAAGGCTGACTTTGTCACCTGCCACATATTGGGACCTTGCCTTGTGCTACCAAACCAATCATCTGATTCTTATCTCGCAAATATATCAGGGCCCAAATGTAGACAAAACTTAAGGCCAAAGGTCCAATCATTTCCAGCTGAAAGTTAGTTAATAGTCTCTTGTCTGCATTCATTGTATCCAATGGTTTAAAAATATATTGCTCAAGGGCTGTTTAATAGGACAAAATGTCGCACATTTAGACATTTGGTCATTTCCGACTTTCCTGTAATGTTCATGTGCTTGTATACATTTTTGTAGTTTGATATGAACTAATCACGCCTAATTCAACAAAGCTAGTCTAATCAGACTTTTACCATGTTGAATGAGAGTTAAATATACTGACGGTTTCAATCTAAGAAGTTCGCTTATAATCATATCCCTAAGCCCTATACCCACTAAGCTATTATTTTGCTGGATCGGCGTCACCGTCGGCCGACCTTGATGAACAAGCCATAAGGCCCTTTTACACCTATGCGACTTCAGCTGCGATATTGGCGTCATATGAGGATATCATAGAAAATTCACACACGGGGGCAATATAATGGTTAGAAATTGGCTATTTTATGTATTTCACACATGTATAACCAAGAATTTTATCTCTAATAATTGCGACTTCACTGCGACATCATCATATCGCAGTTCATATCGCATAGTGTAAAAGCTCCTATACCCACATACAATGGGTGGTCCCATTGGTGGTCCTGTCGGTGCCGACCGCCGATTCCAACGCCGATGGGACCGCCAATTGTATCCATATTAAGCGTGTTTGATAATTTTACGCTGACACAGACGGCCATTGGTGTTGGCTGTCGCGTTGTAAACAAGTGGGTATAGCCCTGAAGTGTCACAGATGTTATATTGCTCACAAGAACAGGCAGGGATAGATCCAGAGATTTTTCAAATCCGTCCCTGACAGGTATTTAACATTAGTTTTTGGTCCGCTTCTGACTCTTATAATATGTAGAAACCAATATTTTAACCATCCCAAACACGTACCTTTATCATGCAGGATAGTCAAGGGAGAAAAGACAAAAAACCATCAACTTCCTGTTGACGTGATCGGCGCATTATCTCGACAATCTGGTGAAAACTGGCGGTCCTTACCTAGGCGGTACGGCGACTATAGGGGACATGGCACTGACGTACAGTAATCAGGAATCGCGCGTTTTGTCCCCCCGGATGTCAGGGGGTAATCTGCCCCATCTGACACTTCCTGTCTACCCCTGTTATCACCCATTTGTCACCATGTGGTGGGGGACGGGTGGCGTCGCCCCTAGTGATGCAATCGAACTCCTTTTTGTACAGGTGGGAGTTAAAAGGTGAACAGTGGCCCGCTTCAAAACAAACCTCCGTACTGCTCCGTGAGTTTTGCGTTTCATAAAATTATGATGACCTTTTTGGGTGCTGTAGCTACGTCAGTTTTGTTTTTGCTTACGCGAGTTTGAATGAATTTACGGGAGTTTTGGGTCCAGTTGTGCAATTTTTGGATTCAGTTACGTGAGTTTTGGGTCCAGATCATGAAACAGTTGCTCAACACTGATCGTGATTGTTTTTCAAAACGCTTGTTATTCAGCCATTTTGGACATCAACAAATCATATCTTGAACATGCATCTCTTTGGTCTGAAAAGTCAGTCAAAAATATAGATATCAACCATGCCACATTACACAGAGCTTTCTATGAAACATCCTACTGTATCTAGTGTTGAGCTCGTGCACTTGTTATTTAAACATCTATTTAACGCCTCGTTAAAAACCAATCAGTCCTCCTTTTTATCACATGAGTACTTAAGAAGGGGTTTGTCAATGGTTATTTAATTACTTCTGGGTGGTATGGACCTCAGAGAGGGTTTACCTGACTAAAGGTGTGGTGGAGAGTGATGAAGGCTGTGATGGAGAGTGATGAATGAGGGTTGGGATTTGGGATCAATCTTACTTTAATACTCCCCCCTCACAGCACCCAGCCCCAAGGGGGGCGGGGGTACTTGACTTGGGTTTGGGTACCCACTGCAAAACGGCCTCTGGGAGCTGTGGTTGTGATTGTTGCAAAGGCAGGAAAAGGAGGGCTGTCACTGACCAGACAACTCTAAAAGAGTGGCTGCAAGTTGAAGGCTTTCGGTATCTTTTGTAGTCAGAAGAAAGCATCAAGGACACATTTCAGGCTCTTCAAACTCCTTTATCAGGTTAATTGTATTATAATCTTTGGTAAACAACACTCATTTTTGAGCCAAACACAGTAGCTGTAGTGAAAACAAGGGGCTGTGCCTTGACATTAGAGAAAATAGGGGGCTGTAAACCAACAATTGGAATTTCACAGAGCTGTCATATCACAGACAAGAGGGGCTGTAGTTTTGCAGTGGGTACCTACCATCAAAGAGTGAGTACCCCCCCCCCCCCTGGGAGCCAACCCTCAACTCCCTTATCAGTATCTCCTTAAAAACACAACCTTACCTTTTGGGCTGGATGATTGATTTGGGGGGTCATTTTCAGTATGAGTGATTTCCCCTCTTAAGAGTGCACCTGCTGAAGACGGTAATCTTTTGGGTGGTCTCAGAAGGTGAGAAGAGTGTTCCCAGGTAGTTGTGATGATATCAATTATATCTGGGAGGTTGTAGACACCTTAAGCTTGCTACTGCATCGTCATTCTCTTTGGCCAAACTTAACGCCCCAAACCCACTTTGTTACTTCACCAGCGACGGGCGATGGGCGATCCTGATCATCAGGCAACTCAGATATCAAGCGAGTTTGATATTTTACTGGCAATTTTACTGCCCATCTATCCGAATTTGCAGCATACCAATGGGGAGTCTCCCAGCAATTCTATCAACGATCATTCAAAGGAAAGATTAATGACTGTATTATGTTTCTCCAAAATTCTGTCGATGTTGGCGCCCCCTATGAGAGTCCATACAACCTGATACAAATAAAAAAAACACGCTATGTCTTTCAAACTTTTACAAAACGTAAACAAACAGTCGATGATGTCACGAAAATAGCAAAAAACACGGCGCGTTATAGCAGTTTGCATGGCTTCTCCCTGTAGCGTACCTATCGACAACATCACAAAAAATCCCATAGGCGACGGCCCGGCCTACACATCTTTGTGTAGCTATAATATTTTTGATTCCATTGAAAATTGACAATAAATAGAATTAAAAAAAATTCAGTCGCCCGATGACTTTGCTGCTGATTCTCCCAGTCACCCATTGCCCGCCGCTGCTAAGGTCGCTCAGTGGGTATGGCCCTCGAGTAATTACCGTATTGTCTAAAGTCATGTATGTTAGGAAACATCATTCTTTCATTTCTTTGGGGAGTCCTCCACACACATTTTGACCTTTACTGATTTGGTTAGTATCCTCTAATCATTCATGAACCCTCCTAGCAATCAGGGCTCCTGGTATTTTCGGAGTTTAAGCTTTCAGATTCAAACACTGATGAATGATTTGGATGAAACAATACGATGTATAGAATCCAAATACGTGCCATGGGGATAGATAGATAATTTCATGGACCAAAATTCGGACTTTTCTAGTTACCAATATGTGCATAAAACGGTCCACAATGCACAGACATGTGCTAGCCACGCACTAACCTGGAGAGGGGGGAGGTCACTGACTCTTTGAAGGTTCCTATCCACTGCCAAAGTACCACCCCAACTTTTAGTGACTGACTGAATTTTAGTTGACTGCCCCTTGTTTTGGGGGGATGTGATGATTGCCCCTAAAAATCAGAGCATTTAATGAGTGGAAATATAGAAAAATCACCAAAAGTAACGTAATAAGGCTAAGTGCAATGTTATTGCCTCTATATAGTTTCATGGATGACGTTCGATCTTCCCATTTTCTGCCTAAAAAGTGGTTGACTGCCGCTCAATTGGATGTTTAGTATTTTGTATTTAGTTTGGCAGTGAGTACCCTTTCAAGATCAAGTGCCCCCCCATTTTGCTTTTCCTATTGATCTATTTCCTATACTTGATTCCCTACATAGGTCTCCCCTGATTTATAGTTGTAACTGACAAAAATAGTAGACACTGTACATGATAGCCGGCCTGTGTTGTGGTATGTATGTCCGCTTTGACATTGGGAAACAAATCAAACAGCGCCCATTCTGAAGGTCGGACTAGCCGTAGGACGGGCCTCAATCGGCCCGGTATTAATACACCGACCGCACTGCGCCTATCGGCCTCCGCTCACAAAGTAGTGCGCATTTATATGAGATCTGTCTGTCTGGGACCTGAGGTATTACAGAGGACCCGGCTGACGTAGTGTGTCTGATGGCCGCCAGGGGGGTGGGCATACGGCAAGGCCTAGGGGTACACTTTAAGACGATGTTTATGACATAAACGGACAGTGTTTTGAGAACTATTGTAATAAGATGATACATACTTTATAAGCGTATAGACCGTCACAGCTCTCCACTTTGAAACTTCTCAAAGTTGAATAGTACTGTACTGTACTTTAATATTCTATGTTGATTTTAAGAGATGTCCTCGCCAAATGTCATTACGTTTCAAAGCTGCTATTGCCAGTCGCAAAGCCCTGCCACCCTGTCAAATAGAGAAGTCATGATATTGGGAGGGAACTGGCTGTATAAAAGGGATATGCTACTCTTAATCGGTACGTCATGTTCTTATGTAACGAACGGAAGAGTGAGAGGGTAGTGGTAGCTCAGTCAGGAAGGAAGGAAATCCTAATTTTATTTTTCTCCTTATTTATTCTTTACCAGCACCTTAACCAATAGCAAAATATGTAAACGATGCATCATTACCATGGTCATTATGTGAGCTCTATACTTGTTACCCAGTCACACTAACGTGGGTGGTGTTTGTTCATACTAACCCAAACCCTAATCAAACCAAACCCGAACACTTTCCCTAACTGAGGTAGAAATGAACATCAGTGACAAACCTTGTTACCAATGTGACAGACATCGTTATCTCTGTGGAATTCTAGAAAACTATCTATGTTGATATAAGTGAATGACAATGTCATTAGATTGAGTACCAACACTATACATTTCAGACATAATAAGTTATTCTACACAAGGAACCTATTCCTGTTCTTCTACTGGAGTATCATAGATTATTGCCGTCAGAGGATGTAGGAGCTATTTCGTCAACAACGAGTATCATAGACTGAGTTGCCCAACCCTCATTTGAGCTCCAAAGTTTACAGCTGAAACGTCCCTACTTGACCCAAACATAGATAACAATGATCTGTTTTCTGCCCAGCAAGAAACAAACGGAGATTGGGATTTTCAAGACCAGAACAATCGAAAACTTGAAACAAAATTAATTGTTCCTTTTTCGGGTATTAATCAAACCAGAGAAGGGTGTCATGACCCCTCAACTCCAGTCGCCCCTTTCCAATCTCTCACTCCAGCTCCTCCGTTTGCAGCTGAAACATCTCTGCTTGACCAAAACATAAATAACCATGATCTGTTTTCTGCCCAGCAAGAAACAAACGGATTTTGGGATTTTCAAAATGAAAACAATCAAACAAGTTAAAACAGATTAAACTGTTTCTTTTTCGGGTATTTACCAAAACCAGAGAAAGGTGTCACGACCCCTCAACTCCAGTGACACCTCTAAAATTACATGCACTTAAACAAAACCGTGTTTTTTTTATTATTTGAAGGAGCCAACCTGGCATATTAACCCATCACAGTACGTAATACCCCTTTACTCTCCGGCCACAAACTGGCTTCTCCGCCCACACCCATCAATAGGGAAGAGGAGGGGCCTCGGGTCGGAGAGTGATGAATGAGTGACATGCTTATCATGTCAGGACCCAAACACATGTCAGTAACATGTCATCGCCAGCCCTAGTCGTCCATCTCCCTCCCACCATACCGACACGTCCACCCCCGCACCGAGATATGTGTGAGATGTAACAACAGGCTAAAGGTGGCTTTATACCGAGCTATGTGTGAGATGTAACAACAGGCTAAAGGCCAGTTTACACCTAGCTATGTGTGAGATGTAACAACAGACTAAAGGCCAGTTTACACCCAGCTATTGAGGGATGTAACAAAAGGCTAAAGGACGGTTTATACCAGCTGTGTGGGGGATGTAACAACAGGCTAAAGGTGGCTTTATACCGAGCTATGTGTGAGATGTAACAACAGGCTAAAGGCCAGCTTACACCCAGCTATGTGAGAGATGTAACAACAGACTAAAGGTCAGTTTACACCCAGCTATGTGTGAGATGTAACAACAGGCTAAAGGCCAGTTTACACCCAGCTATGGGGGGGCTGTAACAACAGGCTAAAGCCCAGTTTACACCTTCCTATGTGGGGGATGTAACAACAGGCTAAAGGTCAGTTCACACCCAGCTATGTGGGAGATGTAACAACAGGCTAAAGGCCAGTTTACACCCAGCTATGTGGGGGATGTAACAACAGGCTAAAAGCCAGTTTACACCCAGCTATGTGGGGGATGTAACAACAGGCTAAATACCAGTTTACACCCAGCTATGTGTGAGATGTAACAACAGGCTAAAGGCCAGTTCACACCCAGCTATGTGTGAGATGTAACAACAGGCTAAAGGTCAGTTCACACCCAGCTAAGTGGGAGATGTAACAACAGGCTAAAGGCCAGTTTACACCCAGCTATGTGGGGGATGTAACAACAGGCTAAAAGCCAGTTTACACCCAGCTATGTGGGGGATGTAACAACAGGCTAAAGGCCAGTTCACACCCAGCTATGTGTGAGATGTAACAACAGGCTAAAGGCCAGTTCACACCCAGCTATGTGTGAGATGTAACAACAGGCTGAAGGCCAGTTATGTGAGGGGTATAACAACAAGCTAAAGAAACCAAACATGTTCTCTGCCTGTGAAATAACTGTTTACTTAACTTTAGACCCCATCTGTGGATCTCACACATGTGTGAAATTGAGATTGGGAAACAAAGTCCGCCCCGTCAATTTCAAAGCTAAAATGTTGAAATGAAATATGAAGTGGTGCCTTTTTCCCAGCATCCATTGCGGGGTCAGGATCAAAGTCAACAACACCAACTTCCGGTTTGCCTCGTTTTGAATCTCTTTGATCAGAGGAGTTTGCTTCAAAGCCCAGAGGGGGTGCTACAAGGCTGGTTAGTTTATGTAGTGCACACCGAATATATGTTACAATTTATCATATCCTGAAAAACAATACCAAAACATTGAAGCTTGTTATCAAACCCTCACCACATTTCACAAGAAACCTCAGTTAAAAAGCAATATGAAGAACATGAAACAAAGAAACATTTTAGCTGATATAATTAAAAAAGACCCCACTGACCCCCATTCTCTTAGGCGGATATATACGCATTAGATTTGTGACAGACCATTTGTATGTTATCAAGAATTTCAAAATTGGGCAGGTTACACACCAACCGAAAAAGTATGGTCACAGAACGTTGATGTTATGCTGCTGCTTGCCTGGGGTGAGCCGATTCCATCTTTACGGTCCTTGAATTATGGCTCAAAGGGTGAGAGGGCCTCATGTTTATTGATGGAGTGATTTGATTACAAACTTTTGGAGTGAGACAAGTGTGGGTGGAGGGTGGGGATGAAAAATGGGAGTGGGAGGGCAGCAGATATAAAAATAAACATGTAAATTAAGGTTCCGTTTCTTTTTTTGAATTACAAGATTTCACTTCCATGGTTCACAACACACTCTGGATAGGCTTGAAATTGGAACTAGTCATGGAAAAGACAATGGGGAAATACAAGAAGTCAGATAATTAATAAAACATTGTCAATTAATTCCCAATATATTCATTCTGTTCATTGTTCTTTTGGAATTCTGTGGTTTCCAATACTTCTTCTGTTATTACAAAACATTATTATTGCAACATTGTAGCTTTTGTAAGCACTCATGCATTCTGTTCTAGTAGAAGAATGTAACCAGAACTTTTCAATAATGTTCCAGTGCAGCGTCACAGAAACACGTTGAGGCAATATTCTTGGGAGTCATAAAAATATTGTAAACATATCGAGAACCAAAACAGAACATGACTGCAACATTACAATTTAATAACGTCACACCTTCAGCTGGGAAGCCCTCAAGCTGTGGAGTTCCCTCTGAGAGTCTCCCATGATACAGTGCAGATAGACAGACCATGCAATCACTTTATTATGCCTGAGGGTCCTGACAATGTTCCCTAGGCTATAACAGTTTGCGACATGTCTGATTGGCGTAATTGGTTATGTTGACTCAATGCAATGGCAGATTGCACAAACCCAGCATATTTCGGTGTCGTAATCACTTTTCTCATTCGGGCCCCTTGCTGGATTATTGTATACGTATGGGGAGAGATAACGAATAGTCAATGATGCTACTTTATCAGTCTGAGCAGTCTGCTTCAGCCAATGGCAGACTATTATCAGACTGTGTCCGCTGATGATATACTATTATCAGAGGGGGGAGCATCCAATCTACTGAGGCTGTCACATACCATCAGCCAATGAAGGTTGTAACCACAATCTACCAATAGAATATCAGTATGACCAGCTGCTTGTGAAGACTGTATGTAGATATGCTACAGGAGGTATCGTGTTAAGTCAGGTTAGACATGATATTTCATGATGCAAGATCATTCAATAACAACAAAAGGATTTGAGAAGATTTTCATTTGTGATTGGAGAATAATAATAATATTATTCTAAAAGGCTTGTACAATAAATAGGGATATGTAATAAGTTCAGTCAAATCTTATACTATACCTTGGAAAAATGCCTCTTCATACATCCATACAAAATACCCATTACTATGCTTTTTTTTTGTATAAAGACACGTGCTAATACACTCAACAAATATCCCACACATCCAATGATGTACCCCATGATACTCTCTCTATGTATTCCCTTTCAAAGTACCCTTACTCCAATTTATACCCCTCAGTTCTGGTATAACACCCTCTGTTATATACCACCCATCCAATAATTTGTCCTATAAAGCTCTTTCCAAGTAAACCCTTAATAAAGAAACTCCTCATTTCCTGTGGTATCCCATGATCCTCTTTCTATATAAACCCTTTCAGAGAACCCTCACCCCAAACTATACCACTGAGTTCTGGTGGTATCACATAATCCTCTAAACATAAACCCTTAGCCCAAACTATACCCCACAGTTCTGGTGGTATCCCATAATGCTCTCTGAAAGAACCCTTACCCCAAACTTTACCCCACAGTTCTGGTGGTATCCCATAATGCTCTCTGTTACTTCTGTTAGAACCCCCAGCCAAAACTATACCCCACAGTTCTGGTGGTATCCCATAATACTCTGTGCTTAAACCCTTTGCCCAAACTATACCCCACAGTTCCGGTGGTATCCCATGATCCTCTCTCTCTATAAATCCTTTCAGAGTACCCTTAGCCCAAACTATACCCCTGAGTTCCGGTGGAGTGCCACCTGTTACATGGCCCAGCCAGCTGATCATGACAACAACTAAGCCAAGATGTGTGGGTTGTATCAGGGTGGACAGGTCTGGGTACATGTACATGGTGTTGGTATGTTGACAATAAGAGGAGGGGGTGTGGATAAGGTATCAGGGCTTGTCAGGGAGGGTATGCTACACCCACACCCCTGTAAAGCCCCATACCCACTAGGCGATTTTACTGGCGACGGGCAATGGGCAACTGGGACAGTCCGCCGATTCTTATGATCGCCTGTTAGTGCGGTATATTGAAATGTGCATGTTTGATGATAAGCTGGTCTAAAATCGGCCGACTCTACAGGAGAGTCTGCCGATTTTAGCACCAGTGAATCGGCCGACTCTGGTCAAAATCGCCTAGAAGGTATGGGGCTTTAGGCTGTTTGACACGGAGTAGGGCCTACACAATTTGTACCGGGTATGGATAAGTAATGTCCCTTTAATGGTTACCACTGGCGGATCCAGCAATTTAAGAAGGGGGGGGACCCTATTGGAAATGTTTTTCCTTAATGACTTTTTGGCAGAATTTTACATTAGAAATTCCAAAATTTTCCTAAAAAAGGGAGTGTCGCGTCCCCCCGCCCCCTCTGGATTTGCCCACGAGTTACCAGCATGGTTGATACAAAACAACATTTGTAATATCATATCTAGTATATTATTGGCCATTACTATATTGACCATCATGATACCTACTTTGTGGCTGTTTGTTTTTAAGTTCTTTAATAACAGGTACATTCTAATCCAAGTTTCATGATGATGATGATGCGCATTTTCAGTGTAAAAAGCAGAAATTTGAAATTGACAGTTGCAGACCTACCTCATTATAGTCAGTCATAAAGCCCTCTTTTCCATGGGTGGTATTTTTGGTTGTACAGCATTTAGTCGTACATATTACACAGGGGCGGATCCAGAAATTTTGGAAGGGGGGGGGGGGGCATATTAAAAAGGGTTACATAAAAAATGTATCGATTTTGAGCCCAAAATAGGGGGGCCTTGCTGCTCCCTTCCACCCCTGCATCTACCACTGTTGCATTTTCACATCTCGATTTTTGCACGTAGGGTGTTATTTATTCTTCATTTTGTCTGAACTTTTATCAATCAAGGAATTGTTCTTCCTCTTGCAGCTGAGGTGTGCGCGAACGTGACCTGTCCTACACCCCCCGCCTGCCCCGAGGACAGCGAACCAATCAGAGAGGAGGACACATGCTGCACCAGACATACGGGGTGAGTAGAGAGCCTTAAGTTACCGTTTTCTTTTTTCTTCTTAAAAATTCTTAAGTCATCCTCAGGTGGACACAAACATGGCGGGTTGGCATGGTGACTGCAGTCCACGTGACCAACACCACGTGACCACAGACACGTTACCACGTGATCACACTTCTCTCTGTCCGCTGAGGGTAAAACTCAAAGATTGATGCTAAAATTCTACCCCCAAAATTGACCGATTTTGATGCCTATTCAGATCATACAATCATGCTGAATTCAGTACAACATATAGACAGGCGATCATAAGAATCGGCCGATTCTCCCAGTTGCCCATCGCTCGTCGCTGGTTAAATTGCCTAGTGGGTATGGGGCTTTAATCTAAAGTAACTGGACGTCATAGCTTGCTTACTTCGAGCTTTAGCTGTATCAGAAGTGAAAGCAATAGAGAGGATCAAACGGAGTTCTTAACAAACCTCTGACCGACCATCTTTTTTAGGTTTTGCATTGTGCAACCCTACCTATGGAGTCAAGGTTCATAACAATGATCTCCAAATTAAAAAAAAAAAAATTCTTAAAACGAAATGGCCTTGTTGCCTGTTGGCACTTCAAAATGGCCATGTTGCCTGTTGAATTTGAGAAACTGATGTGACACCATGTCGGATTTAATGATCTACACCCATAAGTTGTGAGAAAAGTTTGAAAGGAAAAGGTTGTACTATTACATGGTCATATCTGGGACATTGTCTGAGAAATATGACCCGAAATGACGCAATTTCCTGCAACTGATGACAATCAATTCCTCAATAAGTTCACTTTTATTCAGATAGTATCAACTTTTAAACAAACATTCCACTGGCTCCAACAACAGGAATTTGCACAAAGAGACTAAATACAAAGGAGGGGTGGGGGCTGCACCAAAGATATTCTAGCTTCACAAAGATATGTAAGTCTGACCATTGCCTATGGGATTTTCGTGACGTCATCAATAGCAGTGCCCCCTATGGGAGTCGGTGTGACCAGATACAAAGAAAACAACAGTGCATCTCTTTTGACCTTTTTTGGAATGTACAAACGACGATGACGTCATGAAAATGCTGAAACACGTCAGCGTTGAAAAGGTTTGTACGGACTCTCATAGGGGGCGCTACTATCTGTGACATTACAGCGAAACGTAATACAGTCATTAATCTTTCCTTTGTACTATCGTTGGCTACTCCCCCTGCCCATCTCCTAAACTTCCCTCAGTAAACAACGCACATTGGACAGCGATACAATGATCACATGCCTAGACTAAACGACCCCAGGGGTAAAATAAACTCACTGAAGGTTTCATTCTACTCCTGTTACACCCAAAACGGGATTCTTTCGTTAAAAACTGTCAAGACGTATTTCCTGTGGGTTGTTTACAAGACCTCTAATGGTGTGAATGAAACTCTACCGTTTTCACGGTCAATCCCCTCCCCGTTATACCGTCACTGTTACTGTTTTGTGGTCCAATCATTCAGAGTGTCTGCTTGGAGAGTGGAGGCAGTTTTTTACGTCACGTGTCGTCACAAGATGTCCCGGATGTACGGCCATTACTGGACGTAAAAGTACCCGTATGAATGGGGCTGAGATAGGGGAGAAAAAGGGGGAGTACTACGACTTACAAGCCGGTGCATGGGGGAGGCGGGGGAGGGCTGACGGACAGATTCGGGTGGATACTCTGAGAAAGGAATGTTTTGGTAACAGTGTAGGTTCGATACAGGATGTAAAAGTGGGTATCACAGAAGTATAGGTCAATGCTGACTTTTCTTGAAATCATAATGGCACTCCACAGGTCAAGGGGCAACTGCCACATGGGCGGATACAGAGGGGCGGTGTAGGGGTACCACCCCTCTTTTCTTTTTCTTTTGAACAAATTTGATTTTTTAAATGTAAAATTCCGCCATAAAGTAATTAAGGAAAAATCTTTCAAATAACGCCCTCCCCCTTCAAAATCCTGGAACCGCCAGTGAATGAGACCTGCCTATTTTCCTTTAAATGACTGTCTGCATTTTGAGGATGCTTGACGCCTTTCAGTATGGAATTAATTAATGGACATCCATTTTTGTGACAATAAAAACACTATAGGCCTACATACATAACTGCACACCAAACACCTGAGTGTATCTTGTTACTCGTGGTATTACAAATCCTTTAAGGCAAAAGCAGCGAAGTATGGTTGAGAAAATAACATTTTTTCTACTTAATCTTAGTCAATTCTTGTCTTCTTGTCTGGTTTAGATAACGCAAAAATAGAAAGTGTTTCACGTATACGTTTAGGAAAGTGGCTGATAAAAGAAGGAAATGGCGATTGAGGTCATTTGAAACAAACTTACAACGTCATATGACGTTAGACAGACAGTTACATTAGCCCTACTGCGTGCCAAGGTCAAAGCCTACAAAAAACAACACCTACTCCAGCTCTACACATTTATTTGTTACCTAGTCAATCAATTTTACCTTTGACATCCAAAACCCTGATTGAAGGTCATTCATTTTGCAATTCAAGTTTGCCTTTCATTCAATCAACAGGGTGCTACTTCATCTTATGAAAACTTAACCTCTAAATGGTTTATTACCTACCCAAACACCCCCCCAGCCATAACACCTTGGGTTATTGAATATTCGATGTGGACATTAATACATAAAACATGGCCAAGTCGTTGCCAAGTCGTCGGTTGTCTTGAGCGATAATACCGTAAAGGTCGTGGTTCGGGGCAGGCATAGACTGTGGTAACATCCAAGTCTGCTAGGTGCTCAAACTAGGACTGCTAGTCAGCAACCATTTTAGATGGAAATCCCACCCTCCATCCCAGCATGCTTTGGGGCCGCTGGTTTATGGCATGTAGCACCAGTCAGCACCCAAACAACCATCAAAGGGGTTCCTCATGCTATTTATAGAGGGCCAATAATAGAACTCCTTACAGATATTAGCCATGGAGCCTTGTGGTTATAAGAACCTATTATGCAAGAGGTATCTAGGTCATGAAAGGACTAGGGCAGGCATATACTCGTTATTATTCTGGTCAGACTGTGTCGCGGGTCGTTCATCTCCGCCCATTAGTGGGTTTGGCAGATCTCTCCGGGATCTACGTCTGTCTCCCCAACCACCATTGTATCAGGGGCTAATTAAAAGATGGACATATAGGTCAAATCAAAATCCTAAATTCTGTTTTTCAAAGAAAAATACAGCATAAATTACATAATCAGCTATAACACTGTATCACCAGATGCTGGTCTTGATTATAAATGTTCCTGCTCTTCCTGTCTAGTCTTGATGTCTATAGGCTGCCCTAGCGTTAAGGTCCATACCTAGGGTCTGTGTTATAGTTGTTTCCCAAGTTCTTTATACTTAAAACCATCTCATTGTAGTATAGATATGTGTATACGTATTCATGTGACACATGGGGCTTGTAGGTCATTCAGTTGTCAATAAAAATTCACACAAACATATAGGTCCAGACCTTTAGGGCGGGTTTTCAACAGGCAGCAATGACGTAAGGTTTAGTTACAACATAACCTTCTGGCTTATATACCAACGTAACAACGAGTTAATATGGGTGTGTAATGATTAACCATTATAATCATAAGTGGTTTTAACTTGGATTAATGACTAGGATTAACTTTAAACAAACTACATAGACAAATAAAATGATGAGGCAAAAGAATACAGGCAAGGGACCACTGGATTTTAATTAATCTTTTTCTCAGATTTAGAATACTTTGCTACCCTGGAACAATATCAAAATATAACGTATTGAAATTATCCAATTGGTAGAACATACTTGTGGCCAAAAGGAACAATAGTAAACATTATGAAAAGCGGTAACGAGTACTCTCACACATTAACCTTATAGGGAGTCTGTATGCTTGTCATTACACTCACACTTTAACATTGTGGGGAGCATGTGTGATTGACAGGAGCCAAATGGAGAGTGTCACACAGGTGCTTATGTGTGAGACCACATATTACACTTAGGGGATTAACCTGATGGGATCAGGGTAATCCCTGAGAGTGTAATCCCCAGCTGTAATCTGTATCTAACCCCTACACTGATAGTCCTATCTACCTGAGTGACAGGTGGACGTTTAATATACACCATTTTCATGAGCCTGCGCAGTGGGCCCTTCCATAGGTGACTTGTTCCCAACTGTGTATGACTGGGCTCATGAAACCAATAATTATCCCAGGGTTAGATATAATCACTTAAAGGCCATATTTCACTTTGCGGCGAGGTGCTTGCGGTGGGTGTTTTACTAGCAGTGTTTGGCCCAAAATGCAAGTAAATCAGGGCACCGCAAGGTGGAATATAGGTACTTACTTGCATTGGTATTTGTGGTGGTACTTGCGCTGACCCACCGCAAGTACCACCACAAGTGAATTTATATAGGTTTTCTATGGAATGCTTGCGATGGGGGAAACCAACATGTTCGTTTCTGGAACGCAAATTGCTTGTGGTAGGTCTGAACTATAGTAGGTTAATTATCCGTTAATGTTAGGTATACTTTATTAGCTGATTTGCCTTATGGATAATAGCTAGCTCCTATCGCAGTCTCTGCCTCGTTTGACCACTGTCGTCCCGTATTATGTAAGACATAACACTCGCGTGAAAGGATGTTCTTTATTTATTCCTGTGTTATTGTACTTCCATGACAAGATCTCAATTGACAATGAACAGCTCCAAGGATGGAATCCCCTCAAACACACTCAGTCATCGCTCCTGCCAACTGAACAGTCTATCAGCTTCTATTCCAATTCCAGGACTCAGCTTCTAGAACACAACCTTTCCAGGATGGTTACTCACAACAACGTTCAGCTACATCTGACTGAGCACTGGCGATGTACGCCTCTTATGTATGGTGGTAGTATACACGCCATACCTAGACTCCTCCTTTCTCCAAGACACTTTGACAAGGAGTTATAGCGAAGGTGTGCGCTGATGTAAACACTACGCTAAGCTTACAGAGCATGGACTGACCATCCGCATCAGTACAGGTCCTCAGATCCTCAAATGTGATAGATCCATACCTTTGTGTATGTGGAGTAGTGAATATAGTTGGGCTGTATGTATTGCTGCTCCTTTTCGTGATTTATGGTATATATTATATATATTGCTTAGGTAATGTAATAAAGACGTTACTCTGGGATCGTCCTTGGGTGCCCGTACGACCGATTGGTAACGACACCTTCCCCCCCTCCTTTCATGGGTCGTAAGGCCACCCAAGGATCCCCTCCACAGTTCTTCCTATAATAATAGGAACTGGAATTGGCCAGATTAGGTTTCCTATCTCACTTCATACTAAGTCTTCCTCTCTGTCTTAGATTGAAAGCCTCGATTAGAAAACATTCTGACCGAATATCATTGTTTCCTTAAATCATGCGCCAGTCTGGGCTGGGGCTCTGGGGACCCAAAGCAATTTACCCAACAATAGGAAGTCTGTAGGATTGGGGGGAGGGGGGAGGGGGGAGAGGATAGGGAGATGGAGGGGAGGGGGGGGGACCAGACTTTATATAGTCTATGGCGAGCTCTGACAGATTTATCCTCAAGTCTATAACCACAATAAATGATGCATCTTATTTCACATCTCTACTTGAATATTCTGTTGTCTTGCATACTGTCTATGAATAATTTATTGTTTCCTTTTGACGTGTACGTTTTGTCATTTTGACTGTACGCGCTGGTATTGACCAAGGGATGGGGATAGATGGGCCGTTTATATATATATATATATATATATATATATATATATATATATATATATATATATATATAATTATATTATACACTTTACACTCGAAATAAGGTACCTGAATTTATACCTACGTGATATGTATATGTTTATTTTTGTTTCAATTTTAACCTTAAAAGAAATATCCCTGTCCTATCACGTCCTTTCGTTGACAACTCATGAAGCTATCTATTTATCTATCTATCCGTCCGTCCGTCCGTCCGTCCGTCCGTCCGTCCGTCCATCCATCCATCCATCCATCTATCTATCTATCTATCTATCTATCTATCTATCTATCTATCTATCTATCTATCTATCTATCTATCTATTCATTCATTCATTTATTTATTTATCTATCTATTTATTCATTTATCAACTTATCTCTATATATATCTATATATTATATATGTATCTACATATATCTCTTTCTCTATATCTATACCTCTATCTCTATCTAAATATCTCTCTCACACACATTATATGCATATATATATACACGTTTTACCAGTGTGCCGTTTACTGCTTCATCTAATAACCAGGGACACATCATTTAAGGCATAGAATGATACAATAAAAATACTTAGAACTCTTGCTCCGGGCACTTTGCCATTATAGATATAATAAAATATATGTCCGCATCGGACAATGTCTAAACAGGTATAGATCTAGGACACAAGAAATAACTAAAAAACCTGAACATTTTCTGTCACCTCCTGTTAGTTAATGTTTTCCTATCTTCTCATAAATTGAGCAAAATGATACTGTAATGGCATCTCCAAAGTGCAATTACAATATATGTCCTTTTAATGTACAACGATTTACAAGAAATAACATTTGTAATATCTAGCCAGGACTCTTAACTATCACTATGTAACAACAAAAGGAACATGAAATTCCTTGCCGTTCCTTGCTGACCAGATCTATAGGTATTCTCAGAACTGATCAATGCGATAAAGAGGTTGTTTTAGTGGAGTCCTTAGGCCATAGTTAGAAGTCCTCAGCTCCTAATGGACTCGCGAATCACTGGAGGCCAAATACAATAAGTCTGAAAGAGTCCATAGCAATTACATGCCACTGTCTTTTTGAAACAGCCCATAGTAGTTACGCCATTAACATTCAAAGTAAATGTGCCCTTTTTTATTGCTTTGCTCTCCAGGGAATTTTCTCAGACCGGAGTAGGTAAAGTTGTTTTGTTAATGCATCGATACATTACAGAACCCCTCTGGGCCTTCCCGGCTGAACATTGGTGTCTGGTTGTATATGGAGAGGGGCCTTCTATTAAGTATATGCACGAAGGGGTGGGATGGCTGTATGAAATTCTTGAAATATGCCTACATACTTGTACAAATTCAGTGTACATCTCAACACAAGGGAGTATATTTGGCAGTATATATTTGTAATCTAATCATCGGTTTGCAGCTCATGGACACTTAGTGCCACAAGCTGTCAATGAAAGGCTTAACACTAGTCGGCTGACAGTAAGCAGGGTTTAGATATGTTGACCACCTTAAAATGTGCACAACAAAAGTACACGCCAACATTACTAACATGTTTGATTTTATAAGTTGGCCACTGACATGTGGAACTTGTTGGCCGACATTTAAAACCCTCAACAATTGAAATATAAGTGTATCCTAATTGTTGTAGTCAATATTTTTCTCCATAATGGCAAAACTGATATGATTCAGGATCTACTGATGAATTCTGACCATTGTTTGCCGCAGACAACTACTGCCTGTTTGTTGCTGACAACAGCGTTCATTTGTGAAGTAGAAACCAAGCTATATGCAGATAACGTGTAAACTTCAGACAACCAGCTCTCTAACTGCCTCATACGAACAAGTCACATACAATATTGTGATAGAGCTAACCTCAAGGTGCCTGGATGTCCCCTATGACCCCTATGAAACAGGCGATCCATGAAGCAATTATGATCATATTCTCAACTCCTTTTGGAAACAACTTTAAAAAAAGACAATTCTTAACATATAGATAGTCCATCATAGCCAGTTTAAAAATTCTCATTATACAATGGCAATTTTGATTGAAATATATGAAAAATGGCAGCGAATAAAGTTGAGTTCCCTTTCCTCACAGCATGTGCCACTGCCTTTGAACCCCCATGCCCTGGTATTCCACTACACGACTTGGGCTGCGATATTAGAGCGATGTGGCGATATTACAGATGTTTTCACATATAGTATTAATGTAATTGTTAAAATTGGCATTTTGGAGAGTTTTATCTCTAATATATTATGTGATTTCGCTGAGACATTGTCATATCGCAGCTCTAAAGACTGAATTTCACTACATGTTGGACCTGCATTTCATTGGGTGACGTTGCCCAATGCAAAAGGTTTGCGTTAGGGCTGTATTAAGGCCATGTTACACTATGTGTTGGGTCACCTTGTTGCCAACGCAACGCAATGCATTGTATATTATACTATTATTATGCATTTTGGGTTGCATTGGCTCGCGTTAGCTCACATTTCTTTTTACAAACATGTCTATACAATGATGCAAATCAGACCCATTGGGCGACCCAATTCGAATGTGATCCGATGCATAGTGTAATATGGCCTTTAGTTATGTATTGTAATAGGGCCTTAACAGAGTAGACCCTCCAGCGGGGTACTGCTAATGGAATATGGCGACTTTTAGCATGTCGGTTTCTGCTCCAGTAGAAACACATACATGGCTGTGATCTGACCTGTGTTCTATAGATGTGTAATGGGACAGAGTCCTTTTCACAGCAGGTCCAGCCAACCCCTGCTGTTAAACAGTATGCCGAATGATGCTGTGCCTAGCTTCAAAGTGATATCTTAGTGTGTGTCTCAATTTGTAGGGGACTTATGTTAGAGTATGATGTATATTTTTGACGGTGTGTCTCCCTTAAAGTCATATTTTATGTTTGTGTACTTTCTTTATCATTTGAACTGGTATTTATTTAAACCGTCAAGCAATATCTTCAGTTTCATAATATATGATATTTTGAAGGATTACAGCACAGTATGAAGACTAGTAAACTTCAGTCCCTTGCTTGAGCCCATACTGTGCAAAAAAACACAATAATCTGTGCCAGAACAACTAGTAGACTGCAGAGATGGTATGGTGGCTGAGTGCTTAGTTATGAAGTTTATCCTGAGAAATGACCTAACCTAATCTAAAAACCTTCATAACACACCCATGTTACTCAGATTAGTACTTTTACAATTAACACATTATGAAATAAATAAAGGCAACACAATCAGACCTTTTAACACCTGATTAACTTTAATCCACCTTCTGTTCATTCTGGGTAGATATAGAACACATATTATTTAAGATATCAACATCCGCCTCCCAGTAACTAATCTATTCATACAAGATTACAAACACGATGGCAATTAAAGAGAAACCTCAGAAAATGTCATTACTGTGATTATTTTAACAATGACTTCTGTCAATAGTCATCATGTATTGCAGTTGCAATCATGTCGGTATTTGTATACATCACTTCTATGGACTCTTTCAAACTCCACATGCTTTAAGGTTGCGGGTGCTTTTTTTTTCCTTATAAGGTTTGCGGAGTCTATGCAGTTTTCCATATATGGGATTCCAGATAGCCTCCGCATACCCTATATAGAAAAAAAGCACCCACAATGCATGTATGGAAAAACATCTTAAGGTAGGTTTCCACATGCAGACTAAATCATGAAGACTAATGCTTGTCCACAGCTGACAATTAGGCGTTGACCATGTTGGCTGCCTACAATTACTCATCTCTTATTGAAAGGCATCTGTTTGGAAAGTGATAACACTTGTTATCGATTCACAAGCATAAAGACGCATTTCCATGGGGCAAACAAACACTGGCGAATAGTGATATTCGCTGTCTGAATTTTAACCCTTCACATTGGCAGCAATAAGATGCTTGTTGCTGCAAACTATTTGCTGCGTGGAAACCGGGCTTAAGTCGCAGTGGTTTATAGTGGGTATGTGGAAAACCACCTTTACAGATCCATCCTCAGACCCAAACAGCCCATTGATTGGCCCTTAGGTGGCCTTGAGGCAGAAGGGTCCTCAACCAATAGGATGCTCAGCCAATCAGATCCTTCGTCTGAAGGCCAGGATGGTCCTCAACCAATAGGAACCTCAACCAATCAGATCCTTCTTCTGAGAGCTACTTTAGGTGGTTTAGGGAAATAATGATGACTGTGCATCCCCTGAAGGAAATGGTGATGGAGGTTGAGGTTTCACACCTGATTGTTATGGGAGAGAGAGTGCCTGGAGTGGTTGGAGCAATTCGCTGTATTATGGTTCATCCCAATTACCCACAATACAGCGCTTCATATCAGTGTGGGGCTCTATGCTGGCAGTGTTATTTTGGGTCACCCCCTAGCAAATGAAATTGCTAAAGCTAAAAGATAATTGTGACAGGTATCGAAAGATTAGTAGTTAATCCTGTAATATATCAGGAAATATAAGTTAAATTCCCATTTCTTATTGGAGTTATTGAGGAAGCTAGTGCTAAAGTATGGGATAGAGCCTAATTTTAGCCAGTGGTGTCTCGTGTGGTAATCGCCCATCACAGCGAACCGTAATATGGAGAATGAGAATCAATAGTCATTGCTACTTATAGTGTATTGGAATGAGTCTGTACTTTGCCTGGGCATTGCCTTGCCTTTGGACATCACAACAAAGGTTCAAGATTGTTTCAGACAATAATGCTCTATTGTATTTTCCTTATTCACAAATTCCCTCTATGTAATTTCATATGCAAATCAATACATTTTCACCGTTTTTATTGCTCTAAATTTCATCGTTCTAAGGTTGTTCCCAACTTGTGGGTTTCTCATTCCTCAGTAAAAAACAATTTACTCTCATTAAGTAGTAAAAATCCAATCACCCCTGAGCCATAAACGACCTGCAGGTGCCTTAATAGTGAATGTATAAGTTCAAATCTTGGTACTATAGATGTTTTGCAGATGATCTCAACTCATGCAAAAATGGGTTGGGTACCATTTTGGTGATCAATTTACAATCAATAACACTATAGCCTCTGACACACTTTGATAATATATATGCCTTTCTTGATGTTGTATGAGACAGTCTTCTAGAAGCATTATGTATGTTTTTACTATCTAGAATCTATGTATTTTATGTCTACTGAATCACCACATAGTTATGGTGATCACCAAAGCGATTATGTGACAGTGTCTGCACAAGGTCTATAGACTCTTAACCCCATAGAGGAGTGAGGCCCACAAAAAGAGGAGCTAATAGACACCCCCATGTATACTGCAGGGATAAACCAGCCAGTTCACACAGCATGGAACCTGAAAAAAAAAGTGATTTATTTCCTAACACTTTTTGGCATATTTACACTTGGATACTTTTGAATGTACATAAATCTAAAGTTTTTAGACATAAATCTAAGGAAAAGGTGCATAAGATTCTCTTAAACATGGATTTTAATGAACAGTCACTGGGATCTCCATTATATAAAAGAATCAAATTTGAAAATATCACTTTTTCATGAAATGATGAGTGCATAAGGAAATGTATCTAGAATTCTTGCAAAGCTATAGTACTATATTTACATATATGGTGAGCAGACCATAATACTTGCTTTTAATGTCATTCTTTCTTTTTTTTCAAATGATTTAATAGTGTCTATTAGTATTACTCTGAAAAATCATGATAAGAAACCTTTCACAATTTTTCCTTTTCTTAGAAAAGATAACACTCTAGCAGGGCACTTTATGGGCTTATTTATTGCCAGTTCCTACTCCCTCTGACAAATAGGCCTATTTCCTCTACTTAAGGGCAATAAAAATCCAGTTTTTGTGTGTCCATCAGTTTACAGGTATGCATCATCATTCAAGGTTCAAAGTTTTTTTTAAAAGAAAAAACAGTCATTTAAACTGCTTTGGATCTAGTGTACAGTTCACTGCTTATAGACGCTGTGCAGATTTGGTCACATTGCTACTTTTTGGCAATCACCGATTGTCACAACAATGCGGTTATTATTCTATAAAATTATGCCATTCAAGGAGCGGAGAGTCAACCCTGAATGGGATTTTGCTGAATGGTCCATCTAAAAGTACTTGTATCTGAAGTAGATATTCCTCCAATGTTTTTTTTCTCAGTTAGTAACTTTCAGAATCATAGTTTGCTCTATTGATGTTGATTCACTCCCCTTTGATTGAGTAAAATTCTACTTTTTATAGGTCTGAATAAGGTGTTTGCTGTAGCATAAACTCCCCATACATTAGGTACTTTACACCATATCCCATGGTGGGACTCAACTACCATGCACTCTAAGTCCTCACAGTGGTTTCTTATTCCATTTTTAACCAAAGAAAAATGTTTTTGTACTCTGACAATTAAAAGTGTCACTTAATCCTCAGGAGAAAATGACAAAGTTAAAGGATCATAATTACACGCCTGTCGCAGGGCATAAATCATCGCTCCGGCCGACAAGTAGTTATCTGTTGATACTCTCTACGTAAACTGTTCCTCATTTTCACCCTGCAATTTTTCATCTTTGTGAAATTGAAAAAGCAGTCGTGGTAGAGCGATCGGACAAAAGGCACTGGGACGACATACAGCGGGGTATCCGTCCCTTATGATGAATCGCCTTCGCTCTTTGTAGGGTGCTTTAGTGGTGTAAAGCTGTAGTAGGAGGTTTTTAAAAGCAGGGTAATGGAAACCAGATCTAAAATCATCAGCCTGAGGAATAAACCACTTTAAGATGAGGAAATATGGGGTTGAGGTAGCGATACTAGTCCCGGTGATACGTATGTGATCAGATGATGAACCAGGATTTTATACAAAGCTTAAGAGATGGGGAGTGGGATAGGGGTCCTCATAATGGTCTAAATACTAGAACGTCGTGGGTTTCTCATATATAAACATACATCATTTCCCCATCTTTGTATGCTTTCATGAGAACTAAGGGGCCCTTAAGGGCCATACCCACTAGGCGATTTTGCGTCGGCCGACGGCAATCAGCGTCGGCGTACTCATCGGCGTACGCGTCGGCGTACGCGTCGGCCGACAGCGGCGAGAGCAGCATACCCACATTGGAGCGTCGGCGCCGATTCGTACGCCGATTCGTACGCCGATTCGTACGCCGATTCGTACGCCGACGCCGATTCATGCGCCGACGCAGCGCAGTGCGCATGCGCGCGCTAGTGCACGAACGCCAAGATGGACGATGCAGACGATATTGTGATTTGCGCAAACATTTTGTTAATGTTACTCGATGATGAGTTGTTTGATGATGGTGAAGGATCGGAGAAACGGGTGCACGAGTATTGGGTCCGGCCATGGATCGGCAGACGAGAAACAAGCGACACTGCTTTCACATTGTTGCGAGAATTACAGGCGGTAAAGCAAACTTTTAACTCAGTGAACAGTACTTTCATTCATTCATTCTTCTGCCGACTGAGATAAAGTCGGTGGTGGTGCAAATAATAATTAGCTGTCGATGTTATGCTGGTACAGAAGTAATTTAAGAATCGGTATCCAAGTTTGTTTGTTAGTGAGAATTGCTGCTTTGCATCGATGTTAGTTATGTGAGATCTGCAGAATAAGTCGGTCGTCATCAGCCACGCCCACTTTATTTTTAATGGTGTTGTAGTACATGTTTCCCTCTTTTTTTTATCCAGGAGGACGACACGAAGGAGTTTAGGCGGATGGTAAGAATGGATGAGAGGACATACACCGAGTTGTTGGAAATGCTGACGCCACATATTGAAAAACAAACCACTCAAATGAGAGATCCCATCAGCGCCCCAGTGAGACTTGCGGTTACAATGCGATTCCTTGCCTTCGGTGAGTGTATGCCAGTTTGCATTGATCAATAGTAATATGTAAAAGCAATTCTCAGTATTTTGTAAGCTAAACAGGGAAGTGGTGTTGTTGAACCTGGCAAATAAAATTTTAGTGTTAATAAAGAACATTGCAAAGCCTGAAGTAGTCGGCCGATGTATTTGATACTGGGCACACCGATTCTGCTTCGACTCAATATCTAAATAATTTCTTTCTTTTTTTTTTTCCAGGCCAAAACTACCCGGCTTTGTCACACGATTTCCGGCTGGGAGTAACAACGATAATGCTATGTATCCGCGAGACCTGCTTGGCCATCTACAATGTTCTCCGCGGAGAATATCTGAAGGTGAGCCCAGTAAAATATCAATGTTGTAGACGGTGGTAGAAGACAATATGATCTGAAGTAATATACTTTAACGTAGTCAAGAAGTCGGCCGACTTGTGTAACGATCTGAAAAAAAAACTATTTATTTTACTGTTATTCTGACACCACTCTTTACTTTAACCTTTCTGTTTCAGACACCGACGACAGAGCGAGGCTGGAGAGAGGTAGTGCGTGGCTACAATCTGAAGTGGAACTTTCCCCATTGCATCGGCGCTTTGGATGGAAAGCACATCCGTGTACAAAAGCCGCGTCGCTCTGGGTCGACGTATTATAACTACAAGGGGTACTTTAGTATCACCATGCTTGCTCTCGTGGACGCAAACTACCGTTTTATATACGTTGACGTCGGCGGTGAAGGCAAGATATCAGACGGGGGCCTATGGAAGGTCAGCAAGCTGCGCCGAGCAATAGAGAAGGACCGCTTGAACGTTCCAGAGAGGGAGATCCTACCTGGGTCCGAAAAGGAAACACCGTATGTTATCGTCGGCGACGACGCGTTCCCGTTGGGGGAGCATATGATGAAGCCCTTCAACCGACGCAACATGACACAGCCGGAACGTGTCTTCAACTACCGATTGAGTCGGGCTCGTCGGTGCGCAGAGAATGCATTTGGCATTCTAGCAACAAGATTCCGCCTCTTCCTACGGGACATACAAGCGCACCCCGTCAACGCCAAGATTTTCGTGCTGGCCGGCGTCTGCCTGCACAACTTCTTGAGAGAAAAGTGTGGCAAGTCCTACTTGCATCCAGGATCGGTGGATGCCGAAGATGCAAACAACAACCTGGTGCCTGGAGAGTGGCGGCAAGTCGTGCATCCGGGTCGGAATCTGCCAGCAACCCGCGTGCGTAACTGCCCAGCAGCAGCCAAAGTCGTCCGTCTGGACCTCGCCGAATACTTCCAGACACCAGCTGGGTCGGTGCCCTGGCAAGATAGGGCTGTGGATTGCGGTTTCGTCGCCCCACGTTAATGTGTGTTGTAGATTTCAGGCAGCGTCGGTGTGTTCATTGACTGCTCCAGAATTTTTCTGTTGGCCTTCAGGTCGGCCGACTGCTTAGCAGATTATAAAAAAAAAGACGCTCTGCATTTGTCTGAAATTACTAGTACAAGCTCACCACACTCCTGTTATCGTATTTGACGTTGAAATGTTTTTCTGGTTTTTGGTAAATTATATTATATTAATTGTAGGAATCGACATGCTGTGTCTCCTGTGTTTTTTTTCGTCAATGGCCTTCAAGAACCCAAGGAGTTAATGTGACGGCAGATTTAAAACATGGATAGAAGTAAATGATGTTAAAAGCGCCGATTGTATAATTCTCGATTTTGTCAACCATGTAATCTAGTTTCTACTAATTGGTAAACTTGCAGATTGCCTTAAGCTTTTCTGAAAATAGCTATGTGATATCGGTTCAATCAGTTGATCATCCAATCTTTTCTAACCTGCGCCAAACATATACTTTTCTTAAAGGAAGACACCGCTATGGAGGTATATTTCAATAAACTTTATATGAACTTTCAAAATTAAACAATCTCTTTCAGTGTTCTTTGTAACCGGAGAGGTACATGTAGATTACAGCAGTTGAAAACTTATCATTGTACAGTAAATAATAATCGTCCCAGTCTTAGTTTCCACGTCGGCCGATCTAAAAGCAAGCAACGTCTGAACTTTCTTCAGGACTTCGTTCAATATAATCAGTAAAATGTTAATACTACCTTAACAGAAATTGGCACGACGACATTTACCCCGATCACTCATAATATGTCTGTTAAAATTATATCTCAATATCGAGCAGACTGAAGTATAAAATCAGGACAACTAAGAACACACTTTAACCTCAACTGTTATGTGTCACATTTCTCAAGCATGAAAAATGCCAGGTAAAAGTCATAATTCCAAAATTATTTTAACACGCAAATTACTTAGCACCGACTCTCTCAAAAGTAGTCAAAATATTTGCAAGATATTATAAGTGAAATGTAGTGTAACGAGCTATATTTCGTTGTCCCTAATTACCGGTAACAATTCTATTATTGGCACATATCCATGAGAAAAATTGCACTCAAACAGATTAAACTGCAAACTTTTCCTTCCTCCGACAAATATGGTAGTCGGCCGATTGAATATTCTTAAAACATCGCAACATCGAAACATGAACAGCAATAACAAGATTACGATAAAAAAACAGGTTTCCAACAAACCAATACAACCCTTTTGGCTAGAAAAAGTTCCGATTGCAGAGCACAACCACAGATCAATCAATCTCCTTATATGTAGTCAAAGAATACCTGAGTACAACGGTACAAAGTCTGAACAACCTGGTAAATATCTCAATCGGCCTGAATCAATCGGAAATTACACATAACGGCCAGAACGAGTAATGACAGCTTTTTCTAGTTGCCGTTCGCATTGGACAAATTGGTGTAATCGTTGTTTGGCAATCGAGCTACTGTGCCCGCCTGGATGATCTGCTGAGCGACAGGACCTTGCGGCATTCCAGGGGAGTTTGGTGTCTGCAGCCACTGAGCAAAAGCATGAACCTGTTGATCGCCCGACCCTGATGGGTACTGATGTGAGCTGGACATGTGCGTCGGCGTCGGCGTCGGCATAGCTTGGAATTGGCTTGGGTGGCGTACGAAAGATGCATGAGCAATCATTGGCGAATGTGGATGTGGGGGCGGAAGACAAGGTGAAGCACTGTGTGTCTGAACAGCTGAAAATTCTCCGCGTGTCGCTCGTTTCAGGACCATGGAAATGTGGTCCATAACATCCTCTTGCAGCAGCGGATCTGTTATTCGTCTGACCTTGCGCTCGCACTGACCGGCCCAAACTGAGATTTCGTCGTCCTGCTTTGATGGTTCGGTTACAGGTGTTTTCTTGTGCTGTTGCCTTTGCTCATGAATCAATCCGCGCATTTCTCGGAGAGTAGCGACCTTCTCCTCATCAACCACAGTTCTTTTAACGGCTGTCTTTGCGACTTTTGCTGGGGGTTCAACAAGGGGCGAATTGTCGAGGGTTGAAAATGTTCGGTCAGGTCCTTTGTCGACCTGCTTCGTGCCATTCATCGTCGCCTCGTCCTCAACCAGCAGTTCTCGCAGCTCGTCAAGTGAAATCTTGGGGTCCTTCTTCTTCGTGTTTCTCCCACGTTTGACAGGAGTCGGCTTGACGGGAATCTGGCCGGGCCGCGGTGGTGTTGGTGAACGTGGAGACGCTGAATTCCCAGACGGACCTGGAGTTGGCTGTGGTTCTGGGGTAGTCGGCGCTTTACCAGCTGCTGCACTTGCCTTTTTCCGACTATTACGTTTCTTCGGAGAAAGCAGAACAACATCATCCAACCGTTTGCCCGACCGTGTAGTGCGCGACGATGCACCGCTTGTGCTAGGTTCTGCAGTATTTGTCGCTGAGGTGGAAGCAGTAGCAGCAGAGGTACTGCTTGTAGCGACTGTTGCAGTGGCGGTAGTCGGCGTCGAAGTAGACGGTGTTGTCGTCGTTGGGGTCGTCGCTGCAGACCCTGTCGCTGGATCCAATTGCCCACCACCTCCACCACCAACATCACCTGATGTCCCGGCCTCCTCCACTCCGTCAACGTAAACTGGGTTCTGAGGTACAACAGGATCGTTGAAATCGTCAACTGTTGGCGACTCGTCGCCGCTGTCCTGAAAGAAATAAGCATAGCATTGAGTTATCACTCCCCAAAAACAACACATTAAGTTCATCTGCTCGGCCGATTCAATACCACATGTAATATTCCCCAACCTGGAGGGTTAAAAGATATAGAAATATGTATATCACATGCTGTACTAAGTATTCAAAATATCTTCGCCCCCACGTACACTGTAGAGACCAGAGGGAGTTCAAGTTTTCTGTTTTTAACTGAGTCCCCGTGGCGCAGTCGGTTAGACATTGAACTGCTGCCACACTGATTCAGTTATCGAATCCCACTCATATCTTTTCTTTTTCGTCGAACACAGAGGGGCGCGGGCAATATTTGCCTATATATTTCAGCTGGCGTACTGGTTTGCGCTAATACTCGTTGGGAATTGAATATAGAATTTCGGCCAATTCAGTTATCAAATGGTTTGCGTCGAGGAAAATGAAAATATTTTAGTGCGAGAGGGGGTGGTGTAAACTCCAGGACAAGCCAGTGGCAGTTAAAGATTTGATTTCAGTACAAGGTCGACGAAAATGAAAAAGATATGAAGGGGATTTGATAACTCAACCCACAGATCAGGTGGAGTTCAAGTTTTCTCTTTTTAACTGAATCGCCGTGGCCCAGTCGGTTAGGTCTGGAACTTGGTCCCGGCCAATTCAGTTATCGAATCAAATCTATATATTTTCTATTTTCGTCAAACGTGGGGCCGCGCGGGAGGCCGGGGTTCAATTCCCCGACGTGCAGACGAGCTTTGTCTTTTCATTTACGCCAAATCTGCTAAAAAAATCTATCGGTGACGAAATATGTAGATATATCATATGGAATGGTGGGCCGGTTGACGATGCCAATTCAGTTATCGAACATGGGAGGCCAATACCTTATCCATTCGGCCACATAGACCTGTATTTTTCATTTTCGTCGACCGCCCCACGATTCTATATCTTCAGCAGTTCAATGTTATATGACCTCAGATCACTTAAAGTGAAAGATTTGATATCATCACAGGTCTCTGTGGCAGAATGGATAAGGTGTCAGCCTCCCATGTGAGCGATCTGGGTTCAATTCCCAGACCGACCTGGCGAGATGTCTTTTTCATTTTCGTCCACCGCCCCACAATTCCATATCTGGCTAACGCACTGATCAGAGGTAAAATATCTTCGCCCCCACGTACACTGTAGAGACCAGAGGGAGTTCAAGTTTTCTGTTTTTAACTGATTCTCCATGGCGCAGTCAGTTAGACATTGCACTGCTGCCTTGAAAAATCAGTTATCGAATCCCATTCATATCTTTTCTTTTTCGTCGAACGCAGAGGGGACGCCTACAAATGCTGATCAATAATGCGGCGAGGTGAAGATTTGCATTTTCCATGTAGATATATAGAATCGTTGGGCGGTTGACGAAAATGAAAAAGATATGAGTGGGATTCGATAAGCTAGCGATATGCGGTTGACGCAAATAAAAAGACAAAGCTTCACCGGGCGGTGGAATTGAACCCAGATCGCTCACATGGAAGGCCAACACCTTATCCAGTCGGCCATAGAGATCTGTACTGATATCAAATCTTTCACTTCCAGTGATCTGAAGTGGTACCTGGCTGTTGCTTTTACTTTTAATATTGAACTCTGATCAAATCCCCGACCCAATGAAGACAACTGCTATCAAATCTTTCACTTTCATTGGCCTCAAGTATGGTATGATATAAGCAGTATTTTCATACTAACCAAGTCCATGTCCAACGATGAAATTATCTCGCTGGCGCCCTTGGTGTAGGGGGTGAGGAATCTGAGGCGGCCCAGGATCTGCTTCTGTCGTTCTGTCAACACTTTCGCCGCACTCCCAGACTGTCCGACCGCTACTGCTTTCCGGAATTGTGTCCGGAGGCTCTTCCAGTGCTTCTCCATTTCGGGAACTGCAACCAATGAAAGCGGATACAAATCGGTCTACCTTGTTTTGTTTTCAAATTTACCGCCGACCGTAAAAGTAGGTCATCATCCCTGGTAGCACCGCGGTGACGCCATCTTGTTTTTGACGACTTGATCTCACAGTGCCCAACATTTTTTAGCACTAACCTACTGTCAGACGGCTGTAGATAGCCGATTACACATCTACAATATGATTCCTTGTATTACTGTCCTCATTATTTTCAAAACATTGGGGTTTCAGATATTGTTGAGATCCAAAGTTTGCGAACGATAATAGAGGGAACTTACCGGTAACCTTCAGCCGCTGCGCCATCAACTCCTTCACCCTACGTTTCTTGTCACGATCACGGTATTCCTCTTTATCCGAGGACCACAAAATCCAGTTAGACTGGTACAGATCAATCATGTCCTCCTCCTTTTCAACTTCCCACTCCTCTTCTGCCATGTTGTCCGCCATTTCTATCGGTGTTTTTGACCCGGGGAATTGACTCTGCTACAAGTGCCACGACGCGTCTTCTTGCCGGTTCCGCGGGAAATGTAGGTCACGTGGTTTGTACGGACAGCGAAAGTCATGTGACATCGCATCACGCTCTGATTGGTCAACGCCGGCCGGGTCACTCGTCGGCGTTCTCCGTCGGCGTTAAAATATCAAACACGCTTGATATCGATCGGCGTATAGCCGTCGGCCGACGCCGGACATTCGAAGGCCGCGCGCCGCTCGGGAGTCGGCCGACGACCGACTCTGGGCTCATACCCACACGGCGTCGGCGTCGGCGTCGGCGTAATTTTGACCGCCGACGCCGACGCCGACGCCGACGCCGACGCCGATTCGTACGCCGATTCACCCAGAATCGCCCAGTGGGTATGCCGCTTAAAATTATCAAACATGCTTAATATGGATCGGCGGTCCCGTCGGCGGTCCCGTCGGCGCCGACGGCCGACGCCGACGCCGACGGGACCGCCGATTGTGTGTTGGTATGGACACCAAATGGGCCGACGCCGACGCCGACGGCCGACGCCAGCACCGACGCCGACGCCGATTCAGCAAAATGTGGCCTAGTGGGTATGGGGCTTTAGAAGCCCTTCCACTAAACTTGCCCTTGGCAATAACAGGCATGTAACTTGGATGATCTTTTTTGAAGGTAGTTATTATACAGCTAGATTGCATTGAAACCAATGGACACTTGTAAGCATTGTTTGTTCATAAAGGTTCTGATATAAAAAGTTGGACCTAAATTCTGAAAAAAACATCAAGTCAGAATTGCAGTAACTGCGCATAGACATTGAATGACCTGGCAATCCTTCAACCCAGTTGTCGTCTTAATATAGCCTTGTGGTTACCCATGTACCGTAGCCCCTATATAACCCTACTACCAACATGTGATCACATCTCAATGTTACAGGGACAATGGTGCATATAAAGGACGGAACAGCCATAATCCCTGTTCGGGTCTATCATTCCAACAGTTCAAAGGTCACCTGGAAATTTAAGGTTTATCCCAAATATCTGAGGGACAAATTGTTTTAACTCTGTATTTCATGGATAGGTCAATGTGTTGTATTCACATTTGTGTTAATATTAATATAGTCTGGAGATTAGACTACCTCCTATATACTACTTCAGGGGGCAGCACTGTTTGTGTGCCTGAATTGAGACTCCCCTCTCATTGGTTGGTGGTTGCCAGGTTACCAGCTGTGTTCAAATTCCATTCTCTAACTGGCAGCCACACACACTGGACATGTATACACCTGCTCGTTTATCAGGAAACATATTCTAATTGTTTACAAATACAAATTTCATGGATAGGTCAATACATGAAAATACCAGGAATCATTGCTGTGAAAATGGAGAAAAATGTCCTTCTGCATCTCCCTCTCCCAGAAAATATATTTTGAAATATATCTACATTCCATGCTCCTAAAAAACTAAACAGAGTCGATAAATCAAATCAGCTTAGGTAATAAAATTTAATACAGCAATGAGTTCTATCAAGCCACTTTTATGTTTTGGTGTGCTATGTTGTATTTGGTCTAACAGGGTAGCAGCCAGCAGAGAAACATCATGTTTTTTATGGTAGTGACCTAAAACTAGTATAGAGGTCTATAGGGGATACCAGGGTCCCGATTCATATAATGAAAAGAACCAGAAATTGATTGTTTTGCCAAGTGTCATGCAGGATCCTACCCTGTAACCAATTGGAAGGACCCAAAATGAATGTTTTTGAGCAGAGGTTACGGAAAAATCTCTTTCTTATGTGCTTGCAAAAACTTGTTAAGGTTAATGGACAAAATGCTAACATAACTCGTTCAAATATTCATCACATGCAACACTTTATAGGAGGCCGGGATGTTATAGTGGATAGAGTCCTCGCTTCGCAGGTGGGAGACCCAGGTTCAAGTCTGGGCACTGCCTACTGTACCACCTTGCCTTGCCATCGTTTCCACACCCATAGATTCAGTCAGCCAACTGGCACACACAAATAACGTGAGTGGTCCTGATATAGCTGAAAAATTGCTGAGTGGACATTAAACTCAATCAATCATCATACAACACTTTATAGAATGCTATAAAGAGTATTACCTTTGCTCTAAACTGGATAGACCTAGGGTCTAAGGTATGAGAAAAACAATGATTTTGAGGGCTAACACTACATCATAAAATCATGATTACTGCATGTTAAGACTAGATTACTATGATTTAGAAGACTCATACATTACGTGTTTTTCAAACTTTAGAATGTCTCTTTGCCCTCGGTCCTCAACACATGCTGGTGTGTTGGCCATTAGATCATTCTCTGGTACCACAACCCAGAACCCATGTTGCAAGCACCAGGAGAAATTACAGAATAAGCCGATGAAACTAACAACCTGACCTTAATGGCATCTACTTGTGGTCAAGGGGGGCGGGGATAATATAGTGGATAGAGTCCTCGCCTCGTTTGAGTCTAGGCTGTTGCCTTGTCATCGTTTCAACCACCATAGATTTAATCATTGACCTTGGCCAGTCAAATATTGAAGTTGGTCTTGATTTAGCTGGTAAATTGCTGAGTGGACCTTAAACTCCAACACATCATCATTTACTTGTGGTCTAATCTGCCCTGAGTCCCCCTAGCAGGGAGATCAGGAACCCAGTGCAGGTTAGATCAATGCTGGTACCAGTCATCTCAGTTCACAGTCACAATAAAGTCCTTACTGCTGGTATTCAGACGCCGAAACCAGCGCCATTCACTGAGTCCCACCAACCGGAACACAGCCGGGCATTATGGGGTGGATGTTTTTTTGTGCGCATGTCTACGAGTGGTGTTAAATATTGTGAAGAGGGTGCGATGTCCTTAAAGGCCCCTAAATATATATAATTAGAGCCCGCCCGTCAAGGCTCATATCAACAGGCTATAGGGATATATATTGACAACTTGTCTAAACATTTCCCCATTCAGTCAGCTGGTACTTCTGTGAATACAAAGGGTATAGATCTTTAAGGTATTTATTAAGGAGGTTAAAAATACTTCATGCCCCCATAAGACCCCTGGCCATGAGATTTGTAAATATCTTGGATTTGCCACGACCCCATGGAAGAATATAACCTTTGTTGCATATTCAGGAATAGCATTTTCTTCACAAAAGGAGATTGTTAAAAATGCTTTACCTTTTGATATGCTGTAGACACGCCCCTTACTCCTCCGTCAATTAAAAGCCCGCGGGGTATAATCACTGCCCAAGTCCGTAGCTCAGATCAGTTAGTGTCCCTGTCAAAGCCAATATCAACAGCCCACAGAGATATGTATTGACAACTTGTCTAAACATCTTACAATTCAGTCAGCTGGTATGTCTGTGACTACAAAGGGTATAGATCTGTAAGGTATTTATTAGAGAAGCTAAAAATACTTCATGGATCCGCCCCCATAAGACCCCTGGCCAAGAGATTTGTAAATCTCATGTATTTGCCTTGACCCCATGGAAGAATAATGACCTTTGTGGCGTATTCAAGAATAGAAATTTCTTCACAAAAGGAGATTGTTAAAAACGCTTTAACTTTTGATACACTGTAGACACGCCCCTACTCCTCCAACCATTGAAAGCCCGCGGGGTATAATCACTGCCCATGTCCGTAGCTGAGATCAGTTAGTGTCCCCATCAAAGCCAATATCAACAGGATACAGAGATATGTATTGACAACTTGTCTAAACATTTCCTCATTCAGTCAACGGCTATGTCTGTGGATACAAAGGGTATAGATCTTTAAAGTGTTTATTAGAGAAGCTAAAAATACTTCATGGATCCACCCCCATAAGACCTCTGGCCATGAGATTTGTAAATATCTTGGATTTGCCCTGACCCCATGGAAGAATATGGTCTTTGTGGTATATTCAGGAATAGAAATTTCTTCACAAAAGGAGATGCTTAAAAACGCTTTATCTTTTGATACACCCTAGACACGCCCCTTACTCCTCCATCCATTGAAAGCCCACAGGTTATAATTACTGCCTGTGTCTGTAGCTCAGATCAGTTAGTGTTCCCGTCAAAGCCAATATCAACAGGGTACAGAGATATGTATTGACAACTTTTCTAAACATCTTACAATTCAGTCAGGTGGTATGTCTGTGACTACAAAGGGTATAGATCTGTAAGGTATTTATTAGAGAAGCTAAAAATACTTCATGGATCCATCCCCATAAGACCTCTGGCCATGAAATTTGTAAATATCTTGAATTTGCCCTGACCCCATGGAAGAATAGGGTCTTTGTGGCATATTCAAGAATAGAAATGTCTTCACAAAAAGAGACTGTTAAAAAGTACTTACCTTTTGATAGTGTGGACCCGCCCCTAACTCCCCTGAGTCTATTGAGAACCTGCAGGGTATAAAACTGCTCCTGTATGTACCTCAAAGGTATGTCCCCTGCAAAGGGGGCGTGTCCAAAGGGGGCGTGTCCAAAGGGGGCGTGTCCAAAGGGGGCGTGTCCAGAGGGGGCGTGTCTACTTTAAGGACATACTCATTATGTTTACAAGACGGCTGTATGCACTATACATAGGCTGCAGAAAAGGGCTTCTATAGTGGAGGATCTGCAGGTAATAAATCATAAACATTGCCGTTATTCATTTATCTATTCCTGTTAGAAACATTGAATGTAACCTGGATTTCGTAGGATCAACGTTATGCAGTTTGTGTACACCTAATCATTAGATCTAATGAGGTATTAACATGGGTGTGAGATATGGGCAAATCACAGGAAAAAGAGTCAAAAAGCGAAATATGAGTTTTAACATGGAAATCTGAGTTTTCACATGGCATATGAGGAATCACATAGTAAATAACTGAACACTATACACTAAATCTGAAGTAATAACAGATTAATCCTATGAAATACATGCGTTTCATGATGGTGTGAGAGAGTGTTATGTTTGAATATTATTTGAATGAAGCTGTTGGACAAGCGGGACTTTAAACGTACATAACTTTGGTTCTCACTCTTCAAGGCCCATAATTCTTTTATCATCTTAAAGAATATTCCTCCCTCCATTATAATAATCAAGACTTTCATGTTTCGTGGTTACATACACATTATGCCCTGGTACATAAGAGCTGACTTAAAGGCCCTTTCCTGCAGTAAAAGCCTTTTACCATAATCCAAGTTCAATTTCAGCAAGTAAGTTGGTGTGCAGGATAAGAGCATTTCCTACACTTAATCACGACATATCTGAGAAGTGCATGACAAGCCGACATTTTACCTACAACCGGTCGGGCTTTGAACATTAAAATTCATCGTTTGGGGATATTGATTCCTGTTCTGAAAGTAGGTAAATGGGGAAATATGATCGAGCACTTAGCATGAACTTCCTAATTTGTAAACCTAATGGCTAAAATCATTTAGTGTTGTTCAGGGTATCCATACTTACATTGAATTTTTGGTCACACACTTTTGAAAACAAAATTCGTACTGCATGTATCGAAATTGAGTACGGTCACTTTAAATCATTCCTACAATATCAACTGTCTCTGAAATTAGATTAGATCGGCCATGCAGGTAATATATGTGTGTCACGGATATCAGCCCTCTACACGTTTTGGTCAGAAACAAGCTGCATTATTTTTCTTGCAACCCTTCTCTCTCAATAGCATGTCCTTAAGATAGTATTGATTTAACAAAACAGTAGTCTGTTTGGCCAATTTTGCATTTATACTCTAGTTCTTCTTTGATAATCGTTTACAGAATTTAAATTGAGTGAATTAAATTGAGTATTAATTATTGTTACCGTACGTTCGGTTATTGTGCAATAGAAGCAACTCTTCTTTGTATTAGGTTTTATCCTAGCTATCCCCCTTTACAGGTATACCTTCTAAAGGTGAGGGGGGCGGATGGTATAGTGGGTAGGTTCCTCACTTAGCACATGGGAGGCCCGGATTTGAGTCTGGCCTTTATTATATCTTAGGGTGATACAACTTTAGTAGTTAAGAGTTTAACACAGGGCGATACAAACCTGGGTAACAACCAGCCTTGTATCACCCTGCAGGGGGATACAGAAACTTTTAATTTTTCTAAAATTCATGAAAAAATGAATCATTAAGAAATAAAGAATCTAACATATTCATTTTCTGCACAAGGTTCGTAGGTACATTTTACTGCTATTGTTTGTGGATTTGATGGATGTTGAAAGATTGATATGAAAAAAAAAACATAAAAAAAAGTGCAGCATCACGTTCCCACCATCACTGATTCCTGTGCATCCTTCCTTGGGAGCTCAGATCTAACAGAAAAGGTATAATAAATCCATAACCAACCTCGAAGGGAGTACTCGGGCAGTTATCACCCCTCGCTGAGACCCCGATTTTAGCCCTCGACCAGCCCTTCGTGCCCTGGCCTCAGGCTTATATCGGTTCCCGTCTCGGGGTGATAACCACCATTGTACTCCCTTCTCAGTTGGTGATATGTATTTATCACCTCACCTTACCGTCATTTCCACCACCATAGATTCAATTACTAGTAGTAGTACTATATGCTACCCAAAAACTGTAAGTTGGTCTCGTTATAGTTAAAACACGAACTGCTAAGTGGACCTTAAACTTCAACAATCATCATCTGATGTAGGTGTGTTTCAGTCTGTGCTGGGCGCCCGCTACTTAGTACTAACGTCCTATACTACTACCCCACTGTGACCACCTAACCGCGGTGGACCAGAGTACGTTCGAGCACTCACGTGTAGCTTTTCCCCCTGTCTGTATCCAACTTAAAGAGGGGAGGGGGTCAGGACCCTCTGGACTCCCCCTACCCCCGCCGATACACCCCTGAACTTATTCATCGAGTTTCAGAAGCGTGGATTAGTAACCATATTTTCATCTCCTAAAACTGGTCTGGATGTAGGTATGATGGCAAATTAAAGTAACGACTAACATCTAGGAAATATGTCACCGTGCGTTAGGGCATGCGTTGGCAGTGCTATAACTCGCATTTGATTGGCAAGGAATCGAATTTTCATTTAACCTCCTGAATATGTCCATCATAATATAGGCATCACCATACATGAGGTTCTGAATCCCAATGATAGAACGTACATAACACCTTCTATCTTTTGATAATGTAAAAATTGTAAGGATTGGCATATGATATTGTTCTTTAGTAGAGCTATACCCATAACCAAAATCTGATTAGTGGGGTCGAACCACTATCTTCTCCATAGTCCAAATATAACGTCCATGATTGAATCTATGCTTATTTATAGGCCTGGCCGCTCGGTGATATAGGTATATTGCATGGGGCAGGGTAGAGGTCAGTTGGTAGGTATTGAACACTATGGCAGCGGTATTTACTATAACGCTAAGGTATAGCCCGACATTGGGGCGGTAGGAGGGTCGCAGGTCATTGATTTCCGGTCTGGGGCGCGCCTGCGCAGTGGTCTGTGTTTAGTCAAGCCTGAAACTGGGTTAAAGACGCCCTCTGTTGTCGTCAGCAGGAACTATAGCCACACCCTGGGGGTGTAGACCCCTAAAATCGATACTGCGACATGGGGATTTCTTAAATTCGACACGGCCGTTTTAAAAATTCGACATGCGACATGGCAACTTAGTGACAAATGACATGGCCTTTTTCTTACATTTGACAGGGGGCAGAAGCTTCAAAAGGATACTGATATGCGACAGTTCTTATATTCGACCTGTGACATAGGTCTAAATGAATAAACTGAATTATAAAGACAGGCGACACGGCCATTTTTAAAATTTGACATGTGACGTGGAAACCCCCCATCCATAGCCCCCACACTGCTCCACTCTCAAAGCAGAGACTGGCCAATTTAAGCTTGGGCAGATAAATGTAGTTCACTCTCCCAGCTTAGATCTCGAGTTCTGGTTGCTGTAACCAAGCTAAGTATGGTCCACTCTCCCAGCAGGGACACTGTCAACGTTGCAATCAGATTTCTGGTCATTTATTCCAGGGACGGACCCAAAATGAATCCATACTAAGAATTTCTGTTGATATACTAGTTCATTTGTGCCTCTAGTGACATCGCATAAATTCAATGCTTCTTTGTGTATCTTATAAGATTCATTACAATCAACAATCAATTATTTACTAAAGGCTAGCTTTTATTTCAAACATGGACCTCACTTCTATCCCAGCCAACTTGCGACGTAACAGAAATGTTCTGCAGCCATTCTTTTTTAGTCAGTTTGTTACTTACTAAGATGGCACGTAACAACATTATTGATGGTGAGCTTGAAACCTCACCAAATTAGAACGTTATCAGAATATTATTGTTTTGTGATGTTAGGAGAACATTCTCTGTAAGTGGAAGTACATAACCAGAATGTTATAATAACATTGTAGCGCAACATCACAGCATTATGTTGCAGCAACGTTATTGGGAGCAATCAAAATAGCATAGCAAGGACCAAACCAGACTGTTATAATATAAGAATATAACATATTTCAGGGGACTGAGGTCACTGAGGAGTGGGGAGGAGGTCCATACGATACCATACGCTGAGTACTAAAATGCTGCACATTCACACACAAGCGCAAGACGTTTTTCCTCTTTGCCAAGTATGAGACCCCATCAAAAGAGGGAAAGGGGGTCAGGACCCCCTGGATTCCCCTCTACCCTCATCCCCTTCGATCCACTCCTCCCCTTGGTATATCCTCCCCTCACATTCCTCTACCCTTACCTAATTTCCCCCCCGTTTTGCCTCACACAGCTCTTATCGGAGAGCCTGCTGACTAACTTTGTCGACTATGAGCGGAATGCCCGCCGCAACCATGTGAAATGAACCCAACCTGTAAACAGTGCACAAGGCTGTCGTTAGGGCTGGCTCAAGAACCAACAGACCTGGGTGATTCTGAGGCGGTTTGGTTGATTCTTACCGTATTTCTAGCCCACCCATACAGATTAATTACACTTATTCAATCAGGGGGAATCATTTGAAAATGTTGACCCAATTTGGTAGATTTAAAATCAGAATGTGCTAACCTCTTTAGATTTTTAGAGGTTCCCCTACCCCCAGAGCCACACTCTCCAGAATAGAGTTAGTGTGACGATCTGCTCTCCTACTGGATCGTACCATGGGTGTACTGAAGGTCGATTTATTGTCGATTTCATAAATATGTAGTGTGAATAGGGATTAATAACTCGCCACATAATTTAGGGTTATAAGTTCACTTTCAGATTATGTAGGATAGGTGGGCATTCTCCAAATCTTTGGTGAAAGGCTAACAATTACCAATACAAATCGCTGGTAACCTGGAAATAGGGAGGGATCCATACTTAGCTGGCTGGGATTACAACACACTAAGCATAACGGAAGTCCCAGAGTCCACATAACTGTGGATGCAAGTTCTAAACGTGACCTGATATGAGACAGTATCTTTCTGTGTATTAAGGATAGACAAGGGGTCTCAGGGCCATGCACTGCATTTCAACATATGAATTCACAACTATTGTACTTAAAATAACACATCATATAGTTTATGAAACGTCATAATTTTCTCTATCTAGTGATATATGTTTAAATATAAAAGTCCAAAAACTACAAAACATATGAATTTAAAATGGAATTTTTACCTTTTATTTTTTGAACATGCATATCTCAGTAACCATCCAAGATTTTGAAATAAAATTTGGGGTATGTGTTCCTAACGTTCGTATGCAGAGAAGCGTGTCTCGAAATTGTCATTTATGCCTTAGTTTTCATTTTATGACAAAAAACGGGCAACATTTTGTCTATTTTTTAAACATTATTTTCTAGATTTCATAAAATAAAAACTAGCACTTAAATGAAATTTCTGAGACAAGCTTCCCTCAGCAAGGATCTTAAGAATACCCATATGAAATTTCAAGGCTCTATGTTGAATATTGACTGAGATATCCATGTTCAAAAAAATGTCATGAAAAATCAAATTTTTGTTTTCATCGATCTGTGTTTTAACAAATTTTTAAGACTTTTACATTTGCTTTATATCTTAAGAATCCTCATATATTCAGCTTTCCAAGACTGCATACTATTAGTGAATTCTACTTTTATTAAATTTAGAAATCATTAAAAAGTGCAAGCACTGCAAATCGTGCACTCTGCCCCCTTATCTATCCTTAATATAAGAAGACCTGTGGGGGGCGTCCGAGGGTGGCCGTATGACCCAGAGGAGCCATACGATCCTAGGGATCATACGGCCAACCGAGGACGACCCCAAAGGGTCTTTTATATTTTATCACCCAAGCAAAATATGAATTAATGTTTATATCCTTGAAAACAAGGAGCAGTATGTACAGCCAGTCAATACACATTGGCCCTTGTATGCACCGCTCGTTGGCTGGCGGGTGATAATATTATTTTTGTATTATACTATCTGACACTTCACCTGTTATCAAAAAAGCACAAAGAAACATCAGCGCAATACATTGCAACACAAGCAAATCGTGGATTCTCAAAAACTGCGGCAGAAAACACCTGTTCAGGTCGTATTACAGGATCTGGGATAATCCCCTCCTCCTGTGTGTTGACAGTAACTCCCCGACAGTATCGCCCCCTAGGGGTGGGGAACCCCCTACTGGGGGGGGGGGGGGGTCCCCTAAGACGGACATCCGGGTACCTTGTAAACAGGGGTAGTGTTTTTGTCCACTTCATTTTAGTGTTTTGTTGTTTATTGATTGTGAACCGTTGTGAACCGGTGGCTTGTTTCATAAGAAACCTCAGTATGTTTTGCGTTTCATAAGTTATGATCACCCTTTTCGTCGCAGTACCTACATGAGTTTAATGTTTGAATACGTGAGTTTGGGTGGATTTATGGGGGGTTTGGGTGGATTTATGGGAGTTTTGGGTGGATTTATGGGAGTTTTGGGTGGATTTACGAGAGTTTCGTTATGAAACGGCCACGTACAAGAGTCCAGTACAGTTTCTGTAAGCTCACATAAACTCTCGTAGCTACGGAGCTTTCTTACAAAACGGTTTAATGAACAACGTCCAAGTTCAATGTGAAGCCTATATTCAACATACCAATGTTGGTGCTGTCGATTATGTATATACTAATTTTCTTAGAGAAAATGGCAAGAAACTTTAAATATACCATTCAAAAGAGAATTGTAAAATCTTTCTATTGATGTATGACATCGCTAAATTATGTTTGACCTTTACTTCACTGTGAAATCGGTATGTGGAATACAGCCTTTACAAGAGAACCATGAATTCGTTACATTACAAGCTAAAGATTCTCATAGAAAACACAAGATTCACAAAAGCACAAGAAAATCGAATCTATAGATATGGTGTTAACACAATCTTGTAGTTACCATCTCTATTTCCTAGATAACAAATAGGAAAACATGACCGCCATTGAGTGGAATAAATAAATAAGAAAAACACATCACTGGGTTTGTATTTGTTTGGATTTGGAGAAAATGATTAAAACGACCACAATTTCTCTAAACAGCATTGAATAATAACGCAACTATATCCATTTTAAAAACACTCAGATACTCGTCGCTTATAAGCTTTCTCACACATTTATAAATAGAAGATCCCTAAAGCCAGTGCGACACCCAGGTCCATTAATGCTTTGTTTGTTTCTCAGTAGTCGGCGCAGGGTGTCAGCATGAGTGACGTAATACTTGCCATGTGGTAAGGTATGGCTGCGATGGAAGTGGTTATATCCCCAAACTCCAGACCACTAAATTTGTTTTTCAGTAATTCAATGTATTTGCAATCTTTGACATAATATACCCATACGTTATGATTCTTTGCAACACAACTATAAGTTTCTCCCCATAAAAGTTGCCTACTGTGAATGTAGGTATTTTCACATGTTCGCATGTTTTTGCATGAAGGGCTTAGCCTTGATATGGCAAATGTGACGTCATGATTAGGCCAAGAATAGCTCATCAGTAGAGTGGGCTCCTCAAGCTGCCCAACTGAGAGGTGATGAAAGAGGTACAAACTTAAAATGACTGTAAAGCCCCGGCTACACTCGATTTGAGTTGAGTTGAGTTGAGTTGAGCTCAGTCTTAGAGTGGAGCCGGAATTACGAGGGAAGTCGTAGCTCCTTGCTCCGATGGATCCGTCGGGTCTTACATGTTGAGTTGTTGAAGATATACGACTGGATCTTCGGGTCGTAGGGGTGTGTGCTGTAGATATTTATATGTATTACAATACCCTTAACCTATGACAGTCGAGTCCTACCCAAGGCCAGGCCCCAGTTTCCCCCTAAGACCAGACAGTCGTAGGCTCTGGCGCCTGCAGGAGCTACGACAATCGAGTTGAGTTGAGTTGGTCAGTGGAGCCGGGGCTTAACTGTCATAATTCATGATGGATTTTCTTAATTCTTTTTGTTTAGTTCTTTAGGAATCTGTATTGAACCTCTCATTATTCATGGACAGTCTCCCTCTTTCACCGTTAAGAGCCCACATATATCTGTTTGTCACAACCCCCATCAGTTTTTACACAGCTTTTGGAGCCAGTGAGACGGCTCGACAAAATAACCACCTTTTTTTTCTAGAAATTGATCCCTCTTCTACGGCCTTAGCATACCGGAAGTCCCAGAATCCCACGCTCCTATCGTCGGTTCCGGTTCCGGTTATCTGACTTGTGAGAATCCACCTCCATCAAGGCCCAGTTACGCATGCGCGTAGGTGTTGGCGCATATAGTAAGTAGGCTGAGGTACAGGGTACCTCATCTCAGTTAATACTGCCTAGAGGCTTCATAATGTTTTAAAGAGCTCAAGAGTATCGTCGGACTCAACTGTTGAGAACATGACAACTATAGCGACACAGAATTCTGATAAAATGGCGACTCATATATGTTTTTATAATTTTTATTATAACAATTTCTCAAATAGAAGAAGTTCTTCTGATGTAATTGAAATATGATATACAATGTGATCGTAGTGATGAACAATAATGAATAATATTAATATCTACAATTTCATGATACTGTAATAACAAAAAGCCACAAATATATCATATTAAGCACAGCCTGGTAATAAATATAAAAGGAATCAGGAATGTTTGGAAAAATGGACTGATACCTCAGACAGCTAAAGATATATAAAAAATGCAGCATACCCCACACCCTACCTAGGAGGGCACGATTCTCCTTCAAAGTTATAGATGTTATAAGTAATGTGGACATCTTTTTCCCTAACACCACTGCCCTAGATATAGATATTTCTCTGTCAATGAATATAATAAAACCATACATTAAGTATCAAAGGTCGGGCGTCAGACTGACTTGTTATGACCACTCCCCCTCCTGATACTGAATGACTGATTGATATACTGCCCCTGTCCAAATGCCCCTCTCCTGGTGTAAATTGAGGTCTGACAGGACAGAAATAAGCCACACCATTCACTCCCCTCACCCCTCTGATGTATCACTCTCCCAGCATATGTTAGCACCTTCAGCTGCTCAGTAATAGGGGAATAACCACCAAGTATCTGCCCGGAGAGTCAGCTGACATCTCAGATTCCACCAATCGCTGTCGTTTACCCCCTTTACCTCAATTCACCCATACAGATTTATTACACTTATTGCGGGACATAAACATACACTTTATCACCTGGTAATACTGCCCGCTCTGACAGGGATATATGGAGCGCTGGGTATTAATATAAGATCCAGTCTACATGTGGAGATATCGCCATGTTTGTTGACATTGGATCACACTTCTGAATGACTTAATTAACTTGTCCCAACCAAGGACGGATCCAGGAATTTAAAAGAAAAAAAAGGGGGAGGGGGCATGCTATATAGTAAAATCTTTGCAGGCGGCCACTGGGTCTAGGAATTTTACATTCAAAAAACAAATACTTAGGCAAAAATAAGGTGCCCACCCTCACCTCGATCCGCTCCTGTCAACAGCCAGACGCAGGCGTTTTCAGGGTGTTGTTTTCAAGATCCGGTTAGAAAAATGATCACAAGAGGACTAGAGGATTACGCTTTGTACTTGTCAGTCAATCCAATGGGAACAGAGATCAAATTGTAATCAATTAGGTGTAAGTTAGCAGTCAACTGTTACTATTCACGAGGTTTGGCCAGTGTGTAGACTACATCACCTTCAGACTAATGGTTTAAGTGACCGTCCATGCCCAGCCAGCATGCAACGTAACATAAACATTCTGCAGCCAGACTTATTTAGTCAGTTTGTTACTTACTAAGATGGCACGTAACAATTATGTTACTGATGATGAGATTGAAACCACACCAAATCAGAATGTTTAGGTTAGGTTAAAGAACATAACCAGAATGTTATAATAACATTGCAGTGCAACGTCACAGCAGTACGTTGCAACTAAGTTAATGGGAGCCATCAAAATGATGTAACAAGAATCAAACCAAAACGTTGCTGCAATGTTTTCATAACGTCACACATTCTGCTGGGATAGCATCCAATGATACAGGAGCAAGACTTTGAGCAGAAAGCCTTAAAACGTCTTCCAACGGCAAATTGAATGTTTTAAAAGAAGATAAAAGAAGCTTTAGAACGTTGATTATTGACATCATTGGGTGCAGTGCATGCCGGGAGTTGAGCTAAGACGCTGAGTGGTGCGTGGAGACTAAACTTGATCCGAATATCCCTGGGGGGGGGGGGGGGGGAGGGGGGGCACATGGACTTGAAAAAGGTACCGACTGGCAAATGCACCGGCACAGCAGGGGCGGTGAGTGTCAAAATTGAGGGGCAGTCAATCAATTTTAAGGCAAAAGAGAAGGGTGGTCAACTACATCAAGAGAACAATGTAGGGGCAATTTAACTTGAAACTTAGCCCTTTTACTACTTCATCCCCCCCCAAAATAACTAATGAAATGTTATCAGAAGTTTCCCTAATCAGTTTTAGTGATTCCGTATATTTTCTGGTATTGACACACCCTGATTTTTGGGGACGGTGATATCTATCACCCAAAAACAGGGGGCAGTCAACTAAAATTGAGGGGTGTTTAACCACGGAAACCAGGGGTGGTAGTTTGGTAGTGGGTAAGTAACCTTCAAAGAGTCAGTGCCTTCCCCCCCCCCCCCACCCGGGTGAATATCACGTCCACATTAGTGTGTTAGGACTAAGAGAAAAATGCCACCTTAGCACAAATCAAACGCTACTAATAGCAACGGGGTGTTCTACTTCAAAGTTACATCCTACAGGGAGTTCTCCTACGATGTCACATTCTATAGGGATTTCTAATCTTCAAGGTTACATGATACGGCAAGTTCTTTTTCAAGGTCACATTCTATGGGGAGTTCTTTACAAGGTCACATTCTATGGGGATTTCTACTTCAAGGTCACATTATATGGGAAGTTTTTCTTCAAGGTCACATTCTGTTGGGATTTATACTTCAAGGTTACATTATACGGGAAGTTCTTTTACAAGATCACAATCTATGGGGATTTCTACTTCAAGGTCACATTATATGGGGAGTTCTTTAAAAGGTCACATTCCATGGGGATTTCTCCTTCGAGGTCGCATTATACGGGAAGTTCTTCTTCAAGGTCACTTTCCATGGGGATTTCTACTTCAAGGTTGCACTATATGGGGAATTCTTTTACAAGGTCACATTCTATTGGGATTTCTACTTGTGGTTAGATTTTATTGACTTTTCTTTTACACAGTCACAATTACTGGGGATTTCTAAAGGAGTTCTTCTCCAAGGTCACAACCATTGAACTCTACTTCAAGGTCACATTCATGAGGAACAAAGTGGATGGGGATGGGGTATCCATGGGGTCCTGACTCCCCTTTTTTGGAATCAACTATAACTACACAAAAAAGGGCTTCAGCCCCTCCTTTTCAAAACCCTGAGAACACTATCAAAGGTAGATTCAGCAACATCACCAATTTCAGACAAAGCAAGGGCAAAGTTTGCCCCTGGGCGATATTAAGTGGAAAGTCTGAATAGTTTCCCGCCACTAATTAGGCGGGAAGAATCGTCGTCTGCCAAACAAGACGGATGTTGTCTGCTCGGGGGCAAATATTGAAAATGCCTAATAAATTTAGTTTCACATATCACAAACATTACATTCTTTCTGTAGAGCCTCAAATCTGATTGTATGACTTAATAATAAAGTTTTTTTCATTTTTGCAAATTAGGTTCTAAACGGAATGTTTTCATTCGACGACATGTTTTACAAAACAAGTCTGGATGGATTGTCCAATTGATCCTGAATTCTATGGTATATGAAGTAATACTGTAATTCATTTACCTAGAAAGTTATGGTTTTATGCCTTTTTCCATAATTTTTAAAGTCACTCTTTCTTGTTGCATAGGTCTATAATTAGGCGGGAAGTCGTCTGCCAAACAAGATGGATGTCGTCTGCTCGGGGGGAACTGCTGAAAACGTTGCCTGGCGTCTCTTGTAGCCTAATTAAAGTCTTCTTGTTTGAGGACAATTCTTTATGATCAGTCAGTGTGTTTGTGTAAATCGGAATGAGAAATCAATGTCGTCTGCTCATGATGGAGTACATGTTTCCTTTATTGTCATTCTCCAAGCGCAGGCCCCAGTGTCTGGGTCATCGGCATTGCCTGTATCTTGTAGTCTATCTGCTTGGAGAGTGTAATTTGTCATGTTTTCGCTATTGAACGTAATCTAGATTAGAATCAAATGAGATTGAAGGTAAAAAAAATGCCAAACAATCAAATATGAATTCTTCAAACAACCTACCTTTCCGAATTAATGACATTGCAGACTTAAATTGCCACAAATTAGATTATATGGCATAATATTTTCCTCTGAAATTCTGATGAAACGTTTTCAAAAGTAACCTTTTATTTATTCTAGCTTTTATCAAAAAGGTCATTTAGAATGGTCCGCATCTGTACATCAAAAACCGATATTCTCACCGAATGTGTATAACTCATGGAAGCAGGATTACAGAAAAACCAGTCTGTTCATTTATATAATTATACCTCTCTGTTCTGGGCTAAGTTTACTTTCCCTCGGGCCATGGGAAACACGATCGATAACAGATCTACAGAGCCACAAAAACACCCAGATAAGGCTAGTCCGCCATCCCATAATTTTCGGACGCTACTTCCTACACTCTCCTCTCAAACGCTTTATTTCCAGGCACAGGCTTCCAGACTGTACCTAAAGCCTACAGTTTGTGGAAGTTTCTAGAGTCTATATCTTGTTACGGTTGTTTTGTTCCAATCAATGAATCTCATTCCTGCGACAACATAAATCGATATGTTGTAACTACCATAAAGTGGTGCCACTCTTGTGACGTGACCAGTAATGTCACTGGATCACGTTCTAAGATAGCAATACACGTCGCTGGCTATGGCATTGGTAGGCTTACGTTGGTGGATATTAACCGTAATACAGGACGAGACCACGGCTTTAGATCATGAGCTAGAATCACTTGCACCAAGCAAACCGGTGAAAATCAAATAGGCCTAGACTTAATGAGGACATCCATACTCGATGCCATCCAACCTTGAATTCAAATTATGGAGTGCATGAAACCCACATAACCAGTGGTGGACGTGACTTTAAAAATCCAGGGGCCAGTCGGGACCCTAGATTTCCAAATCACTCCTAAATATAGGGGCCCTCACACACCTACTAGTCTTTGTTATTGATGATTCTTAGGGGTCAGTCGGGCCCCTAGCCCAGAAAATGTAGGGGCCCGACCTGCTTTTTAAGGGCCTCAGAGCTCTGGGCCCCTGGTTATATCTACCCCTGCATAACACACATGAAAGGAAATTTGGAACAGCTATAAAGCCACTAATCCCAGCCCACCTCTGTTCGGAGAGTGGACGCTGACGTCATGACGTTGTGACGTTCTCTGGTAAGTCGGGGTTGCCGATTCTTACGACAGAGGAACGTGGGGGTTGTTCGGGTCTCGGGGCGGACGGGGAATCCGGGCCAAGAACCGAGATGTGTTTCTAGAGTCGTGCCTCGCGCACGAGGGGGGGCTGAGCGAATCGATCGGAAATCGGCACTCGATGTCGACGGAGGACTGCGGGGGAGGGAAATTATGGTAGGGGTACGGGTCGGCCGGGGGGCGGTCCACCCCTGAGTTCCGGTCCGCGGGGGCGACGGGCCGACGGTCGCCTATTGTTTGGTAGCGTGGGGCCGAGCACGCCGCGCCCTCGTCCCCGCGGACTTCGCTCCCTCGTTCCGCTCCCCATGTCTTCGTACCATACTACGCCTCGGTTTCCGGTACTACTTCGGGCCTTCGTGCCCTACTCCGTTCCCTCGTTCCTCGTTCTTCGGGCCATCGGGCCCCTTACCCTATGTTTCGACTACCTATCTCGGACTTCGGCTGTTTTGTCCTAACTTCGGCTTAATTACTCTATTCGGCTCATCTTTAGTGGTTGTTTCAGGAAAGAGGACACGTCTGGACACCAGGAGAACTGTTAAAGAACTCTGTTTATTCGGGCCTCACCGCCCCTTTATATACTAGAGAGGTCAGCCCTGATTGGCTGCCTTCGGTCACGTGACCTACAACTGACGTCACTTCCGGTTTATATATTCCGTTTCCGGTTTACATTTCACTTCCGGTTTACATATTTCCGGGTTTCGTTCCATTACGTTTTCGTTATTCGTTCTTTACATATTCGTTATTCGTTCTTTACATATTCGTTCTTTACATCTATTTCGTTCTTCGTTCTTTACATATTCGTTATTCGTTCTTTACATATTCGTTCTTTACATCTATTTCCATTATTACCTTATTTCTATTATTTTAACCTCTATGTATTTTGGCTGAATAGCCGTTCATCACAACGTCATGACGTGCGGGAGTCTCCGTCTGATTGTGCCCGGCGTGCTGATGGTATCAGCCTTTATAGTCCAGGAGCCAAACCTGAAAATCTTGATTTACCCTCCGTGGTGAGCCCCCTGGATTTTTTTGATTTTTTTCAACTTATAGCATCCTAGGGACCACGAATCAAGGCGGTTCCGAAGAATTTAGGTATGCGAACACTCTGTAATTACGCGATTTGTGGTTAATTAGCAAAAATTGAAAAACGCGTTATTTCTTAATTTCTCTGGAACTATGTAAGATATAATAACATGCTATATGTCATCTGAAAGGTAATTTTTTTCCTGATTTTTTTGTATATTGTTTGCTATTGTCATTAATCATGGTAATGAGTAATTAAAGAAAAACTGTTGTTTTAGTCAAAATCATTAGAACTTAAGGATCCAAGGTTAAACTTTGGAATTGATAAACCAAGTCCTAGGTATAGTTAGAGGGGATCTTTGGGCAGTTTTTTAAAAAAGTTGCATCTGATTTCATTAGAAATATAATGTAGAAATCATTTTTTGCTGATTAATTCTAACCAACTACTGGTTCATTTTGCACTTATATTCTAGAAGGAGAGATGATATCATGAAAACAATACAATATATCCTAAAGAGATGGGAAAAGAATAATTATTGTCTCCCTAAGCTGGTATTTCAGTGCTTTCTGAGCTATTTGGTCCACTGTAGACAACATTGGAGCTGTGAAATAAGTTTACATTAGCAAGAAATATTTGTCCATGTAACTTGTAGCCAAGCTCATTTTTGTTGCCTGATCAAATTAGGATTGTCATTGATTTATTTACTCAAAAGGGTATGGATGGCTCCTTATATTGCCAAAGATTCACAAATTGACATAACAATGTGCTGCAAACTTCTATTTACATATCCCTGTACCCACTCATCATTAAACCCTATTCCTATAGGGAGGGTGGGAGTTGTAGGCCATAATACTTTTAAATCCCCCCATTGCTGGCCCCAGTGTCCAATGTTTACCTCATACCTATGATCAGGCCTGGAAAGACAGAGGAATGATAAAGATGGCAGACAAGGGTTCTTATATCCTTGTTGTGTGAGTTAACCCATTGATAAGACACTGTGTGCACAACCTAATAAAGGATCCCTCAGAGGGTGGGGCAGGCTTAAATTTTGGCTACTTATTACCTTCTTATTATTCCATTTTATCACATAATTCCAAAAGGAGCATGGGATTCATCACTGCAACTGGTGAAGTAAAATGATAAATTTAACTGTTTAGACAATGCTGTCTTACAGCAGTGAAATGAAGGTAGTGGATCTTTAGAAACTTATCAGTGGTGGAGAGGTATAGCCTTTCCCCAGAGTGACCTGCACTGAGGGTTAAGGGGAGCCCCCATGGTACAACACACTACAGACCTATATAGTGTGCTGTAAATTGTGGGATTGCTGACCACCTGCTGTACTTTTGTTAACATTCTCCCACCAATCTACCTAATTAAACTTTGTCATCCTTTTGCTTCTACTTGAGAGCAGATCCAGGCTGTATGGGTTCAGTGCTCAGTTAGCTTTATACCCTTGTGTATCAAAGACTAAGTATTCAGTGTTGGATTATTAGAACTGATCATAGATTAGAAAATAATTTATGTATTTGAGTAATCACTCCCTTAGTTCTTGGTCTCTGAGTATTTACCATGATTGACCTTTCCCTTAGTACCTATATAACTGTCTTGCTGTAGGTTAAGGAAATTGGATCCTTGTTCATAGCAGTTTAGAAATGAAAATGGTTATATTTTGATAAGGGAATAATGTTGTTTCTGGGGCTTAAAGAACTGAAAGTTTGAGGCAACAACCAGAATCACAGCAATTTGTTGCTCTTGAATAATCTCCTAATACCATAGTGCCGTGGTTATGGTGTCAAATCAAGGGTGCTGTGCACATGCTGCTCAATGTAGTAATGCTACTAGATAATATTGGGAAACCAGTAATGGCCATACCAAGAACTTGTAAATTGAAATAGAAAGCTATATCAGGTACTTCTGTATTGTTTCAGGGCTTGATATTTGTTTGAGGACTTGCCAACGATATAGATATGTATATACACACTCAGAGGTCTCAGTCCCCCTGGTACACCTCCTGATAAAATTAGATATATGGCAGAATCCTTTTAGTTGGTAGGATGAATCTGAGTGAAGCATGATCATAGGCTGGTCATAATTTGATATAAAATTACTAATACCAGTAACCTATAAAATATAAGATATCCATTTTGTGTAGGGTCAAGCCAAGCTACTCATTTATATAAGCACATGGGTCTAGAATCCTAGAGTTTAAAGAACAATCTAGTAATTTGTTAAAACCAACAATTTGAAAGAGGTAGCACACCTATCAAGTTTAACAAATAGCATTCCTGGTCTTTTTGCAATTGGCATATTGATACAAGGACTGATTTTTTTAATTCAGAACCCTTGATATATGACCACAGTCTTTTTGGGACTCATCTCTTCTCTAAAGTAATACTTGGAGGCTCCCCATATATATACCCTGAGAAACATGGCTTGGGGTCAGGTAATGGGTGAGTCTTCTATGGGCTATTCTTTTCTTTTTGTCAGCATGAAATAGAGAGAACTATATGGGGCCTTCTATTTAGTAAGTACACACATTTTCAAAAATCTCAGACCCCCACCCCCTTTAGGCAAAAGTATGCATTAGATTTGCACTATAAAGTATGCACATTTTCAAAAGTTTCATTCCTCCTCCCCCCCTTCATGCATACATACTTAATGCAAGGCCCCTAATAAGATGGTTTGTAATAAAACTGAGACATAACCATGGTATTTTACTGAGGAAAGAAATCTTACTCAAACCATAGTTTTATTGTGACACATCTCTCACTGTGAGCCAAAACGCTCTCCAAACAGCCACTATAATTATTACATGCATGTGCCCAAATGGTTCAGAAAGCACTGAAATACCAGCTTAAGGATAGACCCCACTGATGGGAGTGTGAACGACAGGGCTGCCTTTACTTATAATAATTCTATTTGTTATTTATAGTATTATCAAACAGAAATCATCATTAGGTAGCCAATGAATAACTGTATCTATTGATATGGTTTATATAAAAATGTATTGAATAATAGCTCTTTACGTGACTTGAAAACCTGAAAATCATAATATTCAAATTTATTTTTTGAACATGAATATCTTGCTTAATTTTTAACTTAAAGCTATGAAATTTTTGGCACATCTTCTTGAGATATATATGGAGGGAACCGTGTCTCAAAATTTTGATATGGGTCCCAGTTCTATTTTTATGAAATGCAGAAAATGGTATCACAAAAAAATCAAAAAAGAGTTACCCGTTTTTTGCCGTTTTTGATCATAAAATAAAATCTAGGCTCTTAATCAAGAATCTGAGACATGGTTCCCTCCATATAAATCTTGTGAAGGTCTGTGTAAAATTTGATTCATGCCGGATTAATATTAAGCAAGATATCACTGTTCAAAAAATAAAAGTGAAAAAATCTATTTTTATTTGATTAAATCTGCAATTCAAAAAACATTTTAGCCCCCTCCATATCAAATGATAGAGAAAAAATAGAGCTTTCAAATGATGTGCAACACATTATGATCATAGCATTAGTAAGGAAGGTACTAATGCTTTCCTCATTGGGCCGCCCATCAGTGGGGTCTATCCTTAAGGAGATAGTGATTATCATTTCCACCTCACTTTAGGATATATTGTGTTGTTTTCATGATATCATCTCTCCTTCTAGAATATAAGTGCAAAATGAACCAGTAGTCGGTTAGAATTTAATCAGCAAAAAATGATTTCTACATTATATTTCTAATGAAATCAGATGCAACTTTTTTTAAAAACTGCCCAAAGATCCCCTCTTACTATATCTAGGACTTGGTTTATCAATTCCAAAGTTTAACCTTGGATCCTTAAGTTCTAATGATTTTGACTAAAACAACAGTTTTTCTTTAATTACTCATTGCCATGATAAATGACAATAGCAAACAATATACCAAAAAAATCTGGAAAAAAATTACCTTTCAGATGACATATAGCATGTTATCATATCTTGCATAGTTCCAGAGAAATTAAGAAATAACACGTTTTTCAATTTTTGTTAATTAACCACAAATCGCGTAATTACAGAGTGTTCGCATATCTAAATTCTTCGGAACCGTCTTGATTCATGGTCCCTAGGATGCTATAAGTTGAAAAAAATCAAAAAAATCCAGGGGGCTCACCGCGGAGGGTAAATCCTTATTTTGACAGATTTCAGGATTTGCCTCCTGGACTATTATCGATCCGCTGGTGTTTTTCCTCCTTCTCTGTCTGTCTTCTACAGATAAGAAACATTGGCCCAACGTTTACTGAATGTTTACTGAATGTTTACCGGACACTTTTGTGTTTTTTGGGGACCACAGATAATGATATCAACCTTTTGTAGGCCTGGGATGTTCATAGGTCATCTATTTATCAAGTCACAGGCCATTTCTATGAATCCCATGTCAATCTGGATGTGTAACCTTAGTTTGTTTCATAAATTGAGATGGGTTTAGAGAATGAAAAACGCTTTCCAAAAAGATAAATTTTGATTTAAAACAATCGTGACAATTTCTCAAAACTGCAAATGCTCAGGGCGAGTTGGACCACGTGACTGTACCACCATCTAAAAACTGCTCCACCAACTAGGTTAATTAAATTAGGGCTCTTTTTTCGCTGTGAAATCAGGTTTTACCCAGGCGGAAAATTGACTTTCCTCGAAACTAAATCAAAAAGCAGTAAAGGTGCTGTGGGAATTACACCCTCGAGTGATTTGAGTGTGAAAACCTGTTGGTCTCTGGCCGAAATCTCGCGGCACGTGACGAAAAGACGCGAAAAGACGAGAATTGTGTTCAAGCGGTGGAGGGCATGGTGTGCGGGGGGATGGACATAACCCTTCAGGTCCGTATACAAGCTCTGCTTTGGGGGGTGGCAAGATTCACCAAGTGGAACTTTTGGTAACATTTTGAATAATGTTACCTTAAAAGGGGGTGGCGACCAGTAAAAAGGTGGAATTTTTCCAATATTTTCTCACTAAATTTAGAGGGGTTTACATTGAATTTTGTGAGGAAATGTCGAACTTTTTGAAACATTTCCTGGTGGGGGGGGGGGGGGGGGGGTGCCATCCCCCTGTATACGGGCCTGGCCCCCTGCAAAAGAGGTAATAATCTTAAAATACCATCGTTGGTCAGTAATTAAATAATTATAGTATAACCATTTATTGGGACTATAGAAGTTGATTGAAATAAAAAATATAGGAAAGAATCTGGACAAACTTCTTCACGTATAAAATAGGGAAGAACATTGGCAAACAAGGATTACATATGATTTAGAAATAAAGGCATCGCTGATTAAGATACTCATTAATCTTTATGTTCACATATTGGAACACCATCTTCATAATAGAGAGGATAATTAGTGACCTGATTGACCTGGTGACGGGGTCAACAGGTGCAAATAGAGTACTCCACTCCAACCTTATGCTAATTAAACACCTCATTTCTGAATCTGAAATTAATGACAGGTGAGAAAGGTGACAGGATTAATGTGTGGACTTTACGAGGGAACAGTCGTTAAGACAATTGTAACGTGTCAGGGTTAGGAAACCATGCACTTGTGAGTAAAAGGTCCGTCCTTCCCTATGCATTTGGTGATGGATACAGGGTTGGGCAAAAGGACTTGATATCTTGAAATACTTGTGCACATACCTTTACATTTGAAGATGGGTACAGGGTTTATGAGACTTTGGAGTAAAAGGTCCGTCCGGATCACAGGATCACGGGTCCAGAACTTGCACATAAATATTTACACAAATCCGTCGTGTGATAATAGCCTAGTGGTGCTCCAAGGGGGATCCTGAGCCCATTAAATTTCCTAAAATATTAGTAAAATATGAGAAATATTGAAAAGCACCGTTGGAAAAGACTCATGCGCATACTTTTACATTTGGAGATGGGTATAGGGTTGGACAAAAATACTCAATACTTCTGCACATACCTGTACATTGGGCAATGCCCTTCCCTGTATAAATTTGAAACCACTGTGTCTATAGGGGAAGGTGAAAGGGTACCGGAACCAATTTATGACTAAAAGATGGCAACAAGTATCAAACTAATTAGAGACATATACTTATTTCAGGGCACTAACGTTATACAATGGTATAAATGAGCTGACAATAAACAAAGGTATTTTTACACAGGTAGAGTGGCATACATAGAAAGTTGCAATAGGTATGCATAATTCTTATCGAGGGGGGAGGTCTAAAATTCAGAAAGAAATGCGTACATATATACCTTATAGGCCTGAGGAAGACATTCTTCTGTGCATAAACCTTTATTCAGTAATAAACATCAGAGTTGCCTCTGTTTTTCAGTTCATTACATAAAGGGAAAAAAGGTGACTTATATATAGCAGTGAGAAATAACAATGGTCAATACATTTTTATACAATATGTTAACAAGTCCAATCATGTGTCCAATCAATCAGTTCATCCTTTTCATCAATTTCATACATTTCATAACGACATTCAGACTTTCTGAGCATTGAAAATCAGCACTCGAATCCTTTATCAATTTCAATTGTTTGTCAAACAGATCAACATAGTCCTTATTCATCAATTTTATATCTTTCATAAATGCATTCAGACATTCTTCGTTTTGAAGATCAGCACTCAAATTATTCCAATATCTAAGACCACAGAAAAATTGATTAGGCCTGAATGGCCGATGTATTGATGAGTGGGAAATTTGATAACCTGATTCTCCAAACTATATTTATATATTTGTCTTAAGATTTGTACAATTCTTCTTTGTTCAAGTGACTTCAGTTTATACATATGGTGAATTTCATTACGAGTATATCTATCTGTCTGTTTAATATTCAAACATAATTGAAGGGCATTATTTTGAAGAATTTAAAGTTCACGATTTTGCTCTACGGTGCAGCAAAGTAAAAACATACCATTATAGTCAAAATATATATGGAATGTACATTCCATTTTAAGCACACCATAGTTTTCAAGGTGTCAGGTTTCCTTTGTGGTGGAGGTGTGTCGGTGTGTGTGGGGGGTCTCTGAGGGCAGGCGTAACTACCATCTACTCCTCACCCCCCTGTGGGCCTGCAGGGCCTGTAATGATGGGGGGGGGGGGGGTGGGGAGATTCACGAGAAGCCCTCAAGGTGGGAAATGGGGATGGGGGGGGGGGGGGGGGCAGGTGTGTGTGTTGGGGGCTGGGGGACTGGAAGGTGGAATAAATACTCACAAAACCTCAAGGATCCTGGAAATTTGCCCATACATATTTACACGAAGCCATACTGTGATAGCCAGCGGAGCCCATGAGTGTCTTAAACCCTCTTTCATTTCCAAAAATAGTTGTTAGATATTAGAAATATTGAAAATCACTGTTGGAACCCAGTTCAATTTACCTGGAAACCACTCAGGTTAATTTGGAACCCCCTTGATATCAATCCATATTGCACAATTAAACGAACAATACTTAGATTATGGTAATTCTATAGCAATCAGAGAAGAGGTATAGTTATCATCTATCTGAAATAAGTTGAGGATAATTGAATATATATATAAGCATCAACATGTTTCAGTTCCTAAAGTAGGTGTATCAATACCAAGGGTGACATCAAGTTCCGATCATCGTTTGTAAGGTTGCATAGACCGTTGCAGATATTAGGCGGTTCGAGTCTGAATGACCCAAATTAATTGCCTGACATGTCTGCCTACTTGGCACCTCTGGCTACATGCTTTATCGCCCAGGGGAGTGTATGACAGACGAGGCATTCATCAGCCAATCAAAATTAATTACACCCGCTTTACGACGTGACCCCTGACTGACCTTGGCTGGGGTCACGGCCGTCTGTGGGTTTTGGGGGTCAAGGGTCAGGTGACCCGCCATCTTGAATGGCCCACCTCTGTCCAGCTAGAGGTAGATACTCATGAATGTTCAGAAGTATTCATAGGTTTGTGTCTGGTAATACAATTGATTCAACATAACTTACTGGGAAAGACTTCTAAGGTAGGCTTTAACCAAAGGATGGTAGTTTGCCTTCCTTCCTGGCAGTAGCATCTGCAAAGAATTACTCTAACGGAATTGTGGCCCGTTGCACAATAGAATTTCGTTGTTATGGTAACATTAACAATATCATAACGAACTTTTGCTGAGCAGCGAAATGTTTCGTTGTTACAAAATTGTAAAATCTCTGGTTCTAATGAATGAAATTGAATTCTGTAAATTGATATCAAAAGGGAAAAAATTATAAATAAATTCAGTAAATGTTACAGCTCTTTGAGGGCATTCTAAATATAGAAAGAAATTGTTGCAAAATGATTGTAACAATGAAAAAAGTAACAACTAAAAGTTTCGTTAATAATATCATTTTGGTGCTAAGAAACCCATTGTGCAATGGGCCATTGATCTTTCTGAAAGTGTAAAGCACCTATTCTAGATAATGGAATCTCATTCATAGTGCAATGGAAGAGGCTCTCATTTAAAGAGAAGAAGGGGCACTAGAAAACCTGAATGACCGATTAAATCAGGTATTATGTTTCCCTTTTCACAAGGGGAAAATACATTGGAAAGATTAAACTTTCACTGAACACTTCAAAAGTGATCACTTCCCAGTTGCCATCCCTTTTTACAACCAGTAAAAGCCTCAGGGTCAAAGGATTAAATGTCACACAACCAGGTAACTATAATTCGAAACAAACTGCACAAGTGGACGACCCGAAAAAATAAACCGAAGCAAGACAGGCTTTTTTGCCTGAAGGAAATGTATCTTCTAGACATTCAATTAATACCCTGTTGTCATGGTAATACAAGAAGGGCGCTTTGCCCAAACCGACAAAGCCACTTAGGAGAAAACCTTGTCGTTCGTCCAGGTACGCTGACTTACGGGCGGCCTAGCTATGTAAAGTACAGAGTATAGGATGACTCGCTTTGTGAGGGAACATACCAAGGCAATTGTAGCAGGAGACAGCTACAGGTTGCCTATTATGGGATGGACCAAGGTGTTGGGGTATGCATTGATTGCCAGCTTAGAAAAAATGTCGCTTGTCCAGAGAAGATTTAATGTGGATGTTTGTTGGTTTCTTCAGTACCACCACAGTTGGTATGTCCATGATTGTTTGAAGGAATCTGTTTAAGGGGCTCACTATTGGTCATGTTGTTTTGACAATTTAGGAAAGAAAAGGAGTCTGCATCAGAACTTATGTGCATTAGAAAACTGTGAACAAAACAACCAACAGTTAATAAGAAGCCATTTTGATTTCTGCTTGAAAGTATTTTAGAGATAAAAAGACCAAGAAAAATCGAAATTATAAAATCTGAAATTGCCTCGATGGTAATTAAATAGACCAGGCCACTGCATGTCAAACTGTTATTTAGGGAAATTAACCTGAATTTGGGCCTCCACCTCGCACGTTTCAACTGCTAGCAGATAAAGCAGTGGTGGTCGTGGGAGGTCGTAATTGGAAAAGACTGCTAGATGGCTCGTTACTTTATCTATACACACGTGAGGTTCCTTGTCCATAAACACTAAATAATTATGATCATTATAGATCTAGCTGGTGATATCTGTAAAAAGCTTATTTTAATCAAACTATTCCTATTCATCTCTCACTATGCAGAGTAACAATTTGCCATACGATCTTGGCAAAAGCGCGTGAAGGAACAGTTAATATCTGTTAATGAAACGTCATGGTTTTCCTCATGACAGCCTCTGATCAGAGCAGAGAGTAAGATACTAATATAAGGAAAACTGGGATGCCCGAAGGTGACCGTATGACGCGGAGTGGGATAATGGTGACCCGTGGAACATCCCAAGGGGTATTACTGTCACCAAAGGACGACCACAAAATCATGTTCTTTATTTTCACCCCAGAAATATTCTAAATTATATCGCGAAAGAAAAGGGAGGGGGGGGGGGCGCTGTAGTCTTGCAGTGGGTACCTATCATCAAACAGTATCTTCCCACCCTTTCAGGTTAAACATGACAGGGGCTTAATAAGTTCCAACAACAAATATTCAGCCTTGTTCTCACACCCCTTGTAAAAGAATTACTAACCCCTGCCCCCTTCCCACACCTATCTCTGACTGGCTGTTATCGTCATACATTCAGACACTGACTCAAAGGCCAGCCCTGTCTATCAGCGCAGGGGGGTTACCCCCGGCCTATCAGCGGGCTGATAAACCTTGTCAAGGCTACGGTGGCCCAGAAGTACAAAAACATAATGCTCTGCTCCCCAACCAGAATGCTCTCCTCCCCACCCCAAATGCATACTCCCACTGACACCCTAATAGAGCTTAGCATTGTTTTGTTGTGGTAAAAGTTGGTATCACTACGCGCTGGTTTTAACTAGGTTAACCCCACATCCGGGCTCTCGCAGAAACCCAGAATGCTATAATGGGAGCTATGATTACACGGGAATCAGAGGTGAGAAAGGAGTATACCTAAAATGGTCTCCTCCTATACCCAAAATGATCTTTTCCCTTAACCAAAATGTAGGGTAGGGGAGGAAAGCATTTTGGGTAAGTGAGCAGAGGATTATATATTTGTACTTCTGGGCCACCGTACTAAGACAGACCCCTTCCCGCCGCCTGCCCCCGTCAGTTCCCCCATTCACCACCGGGGGGCGCCACGTGTCTGTGTCTATAAATAGCCCCGCCGTGCTATAAATAGCCTGTTCCCAGCTGGTCCGTAGCGCCTGCTGACGGCTGTTTACTTTTCGGTCGGTTTCACCAAGAAGGAATCTTCTGTATCAGAATCCTAGAGGGTGGGGGGAGGTGGGGGGCACTGACACTTTGAAGGTTTCTACCCACTGCCAAACTACCACCCTTACTTTTTGTGACTGACTGTCCCTGAATTTTAGTTGACCGCCCCCTATTTTTGGGGTATGCAGATGACTGCCCCCCAAAATTCAGAGGGTCTGAATACCATGAAATAGACAAAAATAACCTAAATTGCTTAGGAAATCTTCTGATGAAATTAGCATAAATTTTTATGTGTGAAATGATGTAATATCTAAGGCTTATTCTTGAATTATTGCCTATTATTGCTTTATAAAATAGTTCACCACGCCCCTTTGATGGCATAAAAGTGGCTCACTGCCCCTCAATTTTGACATTCACCAACCTGGCTTTATGGGTCCGTTTGGCACTGGGTTCCCTTTTTAGACCCACGTGCTCCCCCATCCCCTGGGACCAAATGGGAGTCTTCTATATTAGAATTTGAACAGAGTTGTAACGGATATAGGAGCTCTGGGGTAGTGTGGGAAATATTATGTTTGCTTTGGAGTGAATGGGATGTCTGATAGTTGAAGGCCTGATGAAAAAAGATGCAGAAGAAGATGTTTTTGGGAGGTGTCTCACCCCAGGGTTCCCCTCGTAGCTTTATCGTTCCGCTTGTGCCAAGAAAAGGAGGAGGGAACCACAGATTATCCGTAATACCCCAGCTAAGTTGTGGTGTAACAGAAATGTTTTGAAACGATACTGTTTTAGTCAGTCTGTAACTTACTAAGATGGCACATAACAATTATGTTAATGATGGTGAGGTCAAAACTTCACCAAATCTAAATGTTACTATAACATTATTTTTTGCAGGGCTAGGACAAAACCAAATCAAAACATTATAAGAACATTCTGTTTAGGTTGAAGAATGTCACCAGAACGTTATAATAACATTGCAGTGGAATGTCACAGCAGTATGTTGCAGCAATGTCATTGGGAGCCATCAAAATAACGTAACAAGAACCAATAGAGAACCAAACAGAATATTGCTGCTACATTATAATAATCTCATAATTATGCTTGGCTGGGGTAGCTCTAGAGTAGCGTGAGAAATATAGGGCTTATCTGAGAGTGAATGGAATGTCTGATAGTTGAACTGATGAAAAGAGATGCCGAGGAAGATGTATTTCGGTGATGTCTCACCTCAGGGATCCCCTCATGACTTTATCGTTCCGCTTGTGCCAAAAAGTGCGGAAGGTGAAGAGATATTTGCTACGTTACGATTCCTCCTGATTACCCATAGTACATTACTTCAGATCAGTTTCATGGTTATGCTTTCAGTTCTGAAATTCGCTTTAGACAGTAGAGGCAAAGACAAATTTATGTGGCATAACTCGAAAGCTTAGTACATGTCCTGTCAAATGTATCAACAACTAACTTGAATTCTCAACCATATTTCAGTTATTAAGATGAGAAGTAGACTGTTACATTGGAACAAAGCTACTCAGCCCTATGCTGTATCATGCAATAGTCACTTTTCACTTGGGGTACCGGAAACCGTAATGGAGACCTGGGGGGGGGGGGGGGGTACTGATTCTTAAAGGTTACTACCCACTGCCAAACTACCGCCCCTACTTTTTGTGACTGATCTCTCCTGTATTTTAGTTGACTGTCCCCTATTTTTGGGGTATGCAGATCACTGCCCCCCAAAAAATCAGAGGGTCTCAATACCATGTAAGAGACAAAAATCACCAAGATTGCTTAGGAAAACTCCTGATTAAGTTGCTATTTGTGTCCAAATAATGTAATATATGAAGATAAATTTGGAGTTATTTCCCATTACTGTTTTATAAAAGTAGTTCACTCCCCACTTATTGGCATTAAAATGGCTGATCGCCCCTCAATTTTGATGTTCACTGCCCCAGTGGGTCCATTTGGCAGTGCATACCCTTTTGAGACCCAAGTACCCCCCCCCCCCCTGGGTACGGAGAACAGGATGGATCCCATACTGTAAAAGATGAATGGGTAGACTTCCAGGCTCTTCTCTTCAGAGCAAGGAGCGGACAGTACCCATCTATCACTTCAACACTTCTCTTGTAGCAATATCTACCTGGGTCAAACTCAGGTATGATAATTATTTAATGATGGGACGGCCATAATAACATATTTTAGGATAGTTCAGCAGGAACAAAGACACAAAGTACAGCCATTTAGTTCTTCCCTAAGGATGACCACTTGGGAAGAGAGCTCCTGTAAAACATAAGGAGGGTTGGTTGGTTGGTTATTGGGGTTTAACGGCGTAGCAACATCTAAGGTCATATCACGGCGAGAACAGGATTTGACAATTCTGTCTTTGATGATTGTATCTATGGAATGAACGAATCTATGAGAAGATAGAGACTATACCCTTACACATTTACCGAGGTAGGTGTTCTTTAATGTGCATGGTGCCATAGAAAGGGCCACACACACAACAGCCGGTGACTCTCTAGGAGTCTTTGATAACCCAGTTGTTGCCACTGGGAGACATGTAGAGGGGAGTAGCAGCCAGCCCACCCCAGCCCAGGATTGAACCCGGGCCACCCGCGCAACAGGCGGACATGCCAACCACTGCACTACCTGACACACCTGCACATAAGGAGTGTCCGGGGGTTGCAGGAGGGCATGTCCCACCACCCCCGACTTTTTTTTGGTCATTCGAAACATCTTAATAGTCCCCTTTCTATATCTTCCCCTAATATGATACTACACTTACAACCCCCTCTCCATCCCCGCCCCGCCAGCCTGTCTCCACATCACCCCTATTCTTATTCCCACCCCGCAGGCTTCCCATATCTAACCCAGGTAAAAATGACCCCCAAAAACTCACTGACTAATATCTTGCTGGCCCCGACCTTTCCGAGGATGGTTCAGTGTTATCACTCTTAGTTTTTGTACTTACCAGCTTACCGACAGGGGGTTACATCCGGCTACTACTGCGCATGTGCAGGGCCATAGATCTGGGTCTTCACTATTGCAATTGGGCTATTTTCCTCACAGAACCAAAGAAGCAACAGAATCCATTCTTTATTGTGTTTTGGTTATTGTGTTTTTGACAAGACTCTGAGGGAAAGTTCCCAGGCAAGCAGTGACATAACGAGAATGCTCTGTGATTGTACTTTTAATGTTAGTCTGTAACCTGCCCAATTTCATGTAACAGTTATGTTATTTAGGTCAAGTTGAAACTTACTGAAAAAGAATGTTATGATAACATTATATTTCAGTGAAGTTGCGACCTTACTAATCAAGAATGTTATTATAACATTATTATTATGTGAAAGAATGTTGCAAGAATGTCACAAGAACTTTGCACTGCAATGTCACAATGTTAGGTTCTGAAGACATTTTGTGGGTGACATCAAAATAACGTAACAAGAACCAAAGCAGAACTAAACAGAACGTTGCGAAACATTTTAATAACGTCATATTCTTGCTTTGGCAGTTTTAGAAGTATTCTTCACAAGCCTATATGTCTACATGATTATAGATATTTTCCAAAGGTATTTTGGAGTCAGCAGACAAACATGTGATTAACTAAGCCCTGTGAGATTGACCCTGCCATGATCACGTGATTGAGACGCCATCACATGACGTGGTCACGTGGTTTTAATCACCGGTGGCCACCTGGTGGAGACCGGAGCAATCTCAGCCCTGCGCCGTGAGGGATTCTGGGTAGAGTGAAGCCGACATGGCTACTTGATACCAATAAGGTCTCGGGGCGTGAAATATTAATCGACTTTGACGTTATTTGCAGCAGTGAAAGGGAGTTGCTTTCGAAATCAAATTTAGAAAACTCTTAAACTAACTTTTCGTGCAGATAATGAGATTTTCTTTCCTTTTCACTCACTTTCTTGTTTTATTTGTGAACACATTCTATAGCAGGGTGGTGGGGTGGTGTAGTGGTCAACATGTCTGACTTGCATGCGGGAGACCAGAGTTCAAGTCTGGGCTGTGACTGTTACACCACCTCGCCTAGCCGTCTTTCTCACCGCCATTGGTTTGGTCAGCCAACTGGTATACACAAACGTGAGTTGGTGTTGGCATAGCTGAAAATTGCTGAACGGACATTAAACTCCAACAATCATAATAATATTCTATAGGTACCATAGATACACTCTAGATACAGATTGGTGTAAAATAACCAAAATAACCAAAATGTCGGGAATTAAATTCCGGACCATCAATCCTTAATAAAAGTCGACCCTTACTGTAATCCAAACCCCGCCACCCTCAGTGAACTCCCCTGTGAGCCGCCCCTAGCTGGCCATCAGAGCTGCAGGAGCTACCTGAGACTAAAACTGGGGGGCAGGCGCCACAGTCTATCAGGTACGGCCACCCAAAAAATTTCCCGAATCTTATGCTCACGATTCCAAAATTTGATTCGTGAAAAAACACCAAATCTTAGATTCGTGATTTTTTTTTTTTTTTTTTTTTTTTTTTTTGGGGGGGGGGGGGGGGGATGTTAAAAACTCTCTAATTAAATTGCAGTTAGTTTCTAATAGATACAATGAAGGATTTCATACAAATATTTATACTTTATAAATATATGTTTTTAAATTGACATTTACATTCACGAATCATCACGCGTCCTTTCTACACTTTCACGTATCATTTCTTTAGATGCGTGATTGTTTTCCGGAGCTGAGATGCTGAGAGGTTTGTGTGTGTGTGTGTAGGGGGGGGGGGGGGGTGAGGGGATCTGCCTCAGGGAGTTAGGGGGGTCCAACAGGTAGGCGGATTCTCAGTGTTTTATTTATTGGGTAGGTTAGCTGGGTTTTATTTTGTAGCCGGATTCACCAACATCCTGGAAACCCTGGGATATTGGAGTGGGACAGATGGACCTCTTTACTCCAAGCATTGAATAGGTCTAGATGAGAAGCCTGTCCATATTCCTAGGCCTATGGATGCAGTGTACATGTGTGAAGGAATACTGGAGATCTCGGTCCGCAGGAGAACTCGGTCCAGGAGAACTCGGTCCACAGGAGAACTCGGTCCACAGACTGTTTCTAATGGAAAGCAAACTAGATATATATCCCTCTCTTCTAATAGATGTCTAGGTTTCATACCTAAAAGGCTAACTCGTCCCTATTCCTAGTCACTAACTTGAGAAAGGCTAAAACAGCATTGGACCGAGTTCTCCTGGACCGAGTTCTCCTGCAGACCGAGTTCTCCAGTTACCGTTTGGAATAAAAGAATGCTTACCTTGGTAGAAATGTAAGGGCAGGGTGTCTACCTTCTCACAGATTCAATTATCACATAGATTTGATCATCAAGACACAATTGTCAAAGCCTTGTTATTATTATACTTATTGTCATAACATTTAACTCTAAAAACAACCAAGGCACATTTGTATAGTGAAGGACATATGCAATATGTTTACATACTAATGCCGATAGCCCATCTGTGTTCCATCTCGATCTCAAAAGAAGTTTTAGGGGGGAGGATAGGGGCCTTGAAAAGAGATACGAGTTAACCCTAGGTTTTGAACCAATTCACCTCTCTTTTTATAAGATCTCCTCCGTGGGGGTACTAGGGTGGGACTTATAAATGCTCCTGTGAAGAGTATAGGTCCCCAGTAGCCCCTGCTGATCATAAAAAGCGACGATAGCGGGGACCCAGCACTGACCAAGTGGTTCATTGGGTTCAATTCCCCGTTGGTATCTGGGTTCACTAGGGTTTGAGATACAGCAAAAATGATTTCCAGGTTTTGATCCCCCTGATGTTGGCCCACCCTGTCATCTTCATCTTATAGAAATGATCACCAAAGACAGAACTCATCCCAATTTGTTTTCTCCGTGAAAATGACCCTGGCTGTTGGTAAGGCGTAAAACATCAATCACTCACTCGCTATACTGCCAACATATGTGACAATGCTGATTAATGCTATGTTGGTCCATTCACTTGATTACCCCCCCACCCCCAAGGTCGTGACTGAGTGATCATGTCGGTACGTTCACCAGTCCGGTCAACAGTTGTCTGTACTCCCGACTTCCCCTCACTAAACGACCCGTCACGCGCGATTCTCATTAACAGGACGCGGTGATAGCGGGGGCGTCAAGAGAGGTATAGCACTGAGTAGGGGAGGGGTCAGGGAGGTTTGGCCTGCATGTTTGATTGAAACATAAGTATTTAATTATATACGCAAATTACTGATGTTATTTCCAACATGATTACTTACCAAGTGAGAAAATGTTGATATGAACAAATAAGAGCAATCTGGAAAAGCGAAAGAATTCTATGGATAACAATGCACAAGTCATTAGTTGTCTAAATGTAGAAGAAAACTACTCAAAAAAGAAAATCTTCTTTCTCTCCTCGTATTCATACCACGATTATCACTTCCTTACTTCCCCTCCACTCACCCTCTCTACCTCTGTGATTTTACTTTGGCCAATTAAATAGTGTATTCCAATCACAAAGTCACAATATATTAAAAATTTCAAAAAGCGGGGGGCTCGCATATATATATATATATATATATATATATATATATATATATATATATATATATAATAAAAACACAAAAAAACTAAACAAACATTGCCGTGCATGTGCACGTGCACACAACTTTTCTCTGCGCATTAGCCTAGGTCTCTACTGGGTGGGGGGGGGGGGGGGGGTCAGGAACCCCCAGACAACCCCCTAGATCTGCCCCTATAAACTTGTTCATGGATATATTCCGGGTGGCTGAAAATTATCCCGATGACGCCTGTCGAAGTGAACTACGAGTTGCTGATATGAGTGGTTGATGAGCCCAGAGTTATGGGTCTAGACCTTTAAAATTAACAGGGCGACATGGCCATTTCTTAAATTCGACAATGCGACATGGCAGCTAAGGGACAAATGACATTGCCATTTTCTTAGATTCAACATGCGACAGGGGCTTTAAAAAGATAGTGACAAGGGACAGGGCCATTTCTTAAATGCGACATGCGACATGGGTCTAATCTGTGATATAGTGACAGGTGACAAGGCCGTTTTTTAAAATTTGACATGTGACACAGGACCCCCCATCCATACCCCCAGAGTCGATCCTGCCAAGTACCGTACGGCACGTCGTGACTGCAATGTTTGGTGTAGGGAAGGGGGGGGGGAGTAAAGACAATCTGATTGGCTGTCGTTGTCTGATCACTGACCGGGAACATTGTAACAGTCACGAACATGTCATAAATAGTACGGACTGTGTGTATTGTACAGTGACGAGTGGGCTATTGTCTCCTATCATACGTTGTCCACTTTTGTTTTTGAATGGAAGGTCATTTTCAAGGTCATTTTCAAGGTCAGGCAGAAGTGTGGGCCATTACACATTAACATTTAGGTGGGGGGGGGGGGGGGGGCGTGCCAATCGGAACCCCCCCCCCCCCCTATTTTCACCCAAAAAATATTTTTTAATGTAAAATTCCAGGGTCCAGAGAGCCTGGGTAAAGGTTTTGCTAAAGCACCCCACCCCTTTTTTTATTTTTTTCTTTTCTTTTTTTCTTCTGTATCTGCCCCTGATGGCGGACTGCTGCATCAGTACAGAGGGAGACTTGACTTTTTAGGTAAGATACAGTCTGGACTCGTCAATGTGTTTTATGATGCATTCAAAATCAGATCAAAATGATAATTTTCAAGGGTTGGTATTCTGAGATTGCAATGGATCTCAAGAAAAAAGTCATCTACCCAGAATCTAAACAACGTGACAGACAGCTTGAAAACCTTAGTGACATCCGATATGGACATTTCTTAAAGAGAGGAGCCAGTGAAATTTCAATTTTTGTTATCATTCACTGTATACCTTAGATTTAATGCCAAAAAGAAGTCTACAATGTTTTTCTTCCAGTGAATGACTACTTCATGTGATTAACGTGATTAAATTTTAAGAAACATCTGATACCTGTAATCCTAAGGCAGACACAAATCTGTGTGTGACGTCACGCAAAAGAGACGTTATTTTCAAATTTTGAAATTATAATTTTCTTAAAAAGACTTAAAATTCAATCTTTTGGCACATATTAGTTTATTGCATCATTTCTGCCCCCGTCCAGAGCCCCCAACAGTTCCCCCAGTCTCCCTGTTTTCCCCTGCGGGCTGGTTCCTCCCCTGCTCCCCTCCCAGTCTCGTTAAGGTAACCCCATCCCTACGTGTTGTAATATGGGGGTATGTGTCGCCCTTATCTGATCTGGGCTAGGGGTCACTCGGTACATTCCCTCCGACACACACAATGGCTTATTGAACAGAGGAGGTGACCCACCTGAACGGTTAAGTCCCATACCCACTAAGCAACTTTTACACGGTTGGCCGACGGATCGGCGCTAAAATCGGCCAACTTTTGGGGTAGAATCGGCTGACTAGGGCCGATCCAGTCCGAACACACATATTTCAGTATGGTATATTTACAGGCAATCATAGGAATCGGCCAACTTGTTGGCCAACCTTGTAAAAGTTGCCTAGTAATCATTTTTATGTGTGATTTTTTGTATTTTATTTTATATTATTGGATTTTCTGAGAATGTATAATGTTCTATGCAACTCAGGCATTAAATGTAAACAAGTGCTTTTGCACTTATTTTATGTCTGAATAAATAAATGAATTTAAAAAAAAAAATTCGTCGGCAAAATATCAAACTTGCTAGATATTATAGTCACCGGCAGCAACAACGATGATTCTCCCCGTCGCTCATCACCTGTGGCTGGTAAAATTGCTTAGTGGGTAGGTCCCTATATTTAACACTGTTGACTTTGTGCACCACCGTGACATATCTAACATAAAATCTCACCTGTCGTTTTCTTCTCCTTCCAGGTGAGTACGAGGTGCCATTTACATTCTTGGGTGGTAAGTTCCAACAACTGTGTCTGTCTAGATATTGTTTATGTAATGTCCAAGTTGTAATGTCCTTGTGAATATTTGTGATTTCTGACTGACTATGTTTGTTCTCTAAGAAGATCATTGTGTGGTACATTCTTTTTTTTATTAAACTATACTCAATTACATGGATTGATCTTCCGTATAAGTATTTTTGATGAACATAAATGAGATCGATGGAAAACAATACAATTGGCTTGATATCAAATCTTTTCACCTAGCTAGTATAAGCATCAGTGATTAGATAAGTACCTTGCCCTAATGATAATGATGTATAACAGTATATATTCAACAATGATCACCCACACGGTTGACGAGTGTGCACATAAGGGTCAGTGTGGAGCGACAGGCTGTACGTAACGCTCCTTGTCATGGCTTGTTTTCATAGTTTTCATGAGTATTTTGTATTTTGTTTGGATGATAAAATATAGAAAACCTTTAGAGGTCTTCCTCGGGTCTATGGATGACCCTCTGGCCAGTGTACGGCCTGCAGGTTTCGCCCTTGGGCTGTACGCTGGCCGGCAGGTCAAGAAAAAAGGCTAATGCTTGACCCCTTTCAACATAATTGGTGAATAAAAAAAGTGTTATTCTTCTACTGAATATCTGTTGATTATGTGCCAATTATTGTAATGACCTTTGGACGGGCCCCTCTTTAGTATACGAACATCCAACATACAGGTGACACACGTCAAGCAGCAGGATGCAGGTGTGAACTCAAGTCCGGGAATGACTAATGGAGATTTAGGTTTACACTGTACTTCTAGGACAATGATGACATGTTAAGGTAGATTACAGGAAACATTTGTAAATCCATCTTACGTTAGTTGTTACATTACTACCTACATCCCAGGTGTGTAAATGGTCCTGGAAACACCATACATCAGGCCACTCTGTAGTTAGCCCCACCTCCACCCCCTCACCTACCACTTACCTGGTACCTGTTGTAGTCTACCCCTTCATTAACCGACGTTACAGGGCGGGTTCATCCATCTTTTCTACACGCCCACCTTCCCACTCCCAGAATCAAGACGTTAGACTGTCTGTAATAATGTCAGAAAGAGGTAAACTAAACTGTGTGGTTATGTGTAGGTGGCAGAGTTAAAGCCCATGAAAAGTGGCTCTTGTAGAACAAGTACAGTGAGAACAGTGATCCATTATCCATTCGTATAAGGAAACCACAAACTGAAACTGCAAAAAAAACCCCACCTTTTTATAACTATGATAGTCCATACCAAGATATATTCGTAACGTAGTCGCAATGCTTCACTTTTTGTGACCGTCTCTGTTTGGCAGTACATATAATTTGAATTCTTCATATCTTGTAGTGACAATTTCCATGACTTTGCATTATCTTCCAATACCATTGGAAATGAGATTCTGGTTTTAAATTTCTTTTTATTGACTTTTATCGGGTAAATAAAAGCTTAGCGTAGCTTATCTTCCGCCTATCCCACTTTGTTACCACAATTTTAAAATAATCTGAGGTGTTTCACAATCTGAATTGCATTTGATTCTGTGTTGTTTTTCATAAACTTATATCTTCATATGCATGTTGGTTTACACCATATGACTCAATAGACTCTGTTCCGTACCTCGGCCACCCGTCACGGTCCAGTGGAGGTAGGACAAACAAACCCACGTGGTGGGGACAGCGCGACCCCCGATTGGTGGGAGCCCATTACATAATGCTGATAAGGCCACTGGGGAGCCCTCCCATTGGCTAACAATTAAATCAAAACTTGTAATAATGAAAAATATATATAAAATACAAGGCTTAAGTTTGCAGTTATGATTCACACATCAATGAAAAGAGCAAGTTCTGAACTATGCAGCTATTGTTATTGAATTCTTCAAACTGTTCTGTATGACACATTGCAGGTAGTTGAAAGTGGCCAATTTAAACATGCTCAAAGAGAAAATAACCCCAGGCTTGTCCGGCCTACACCTCTGGAGCTAGTTTCACACCAGGTGGCGTGGTCTGGAATCTCATTTATTTATTGCAAATAGAGTTCAGTTTGACGAATGGGGTCATCAGGTGCAGAGGGGGAGAAGGTCCCTCTGTCATATGTTATATCTGATTGCTGGAGTTAACTTGTCTGGTGATAAACTTCTGACAGATGGGATGTCACGAGTCCTAGGCCTTTAAGTCATTCAAACTGACAAAGCTCGGTCGTAAAGCCCGTATTTCACATACCGATTTTGATGCTGCCGATTTTGCATTTGCTTGATTTTCTCTGATAATATGGCATAAAAGCATACATCCTATATATCGTGGGAGGAGACGTGGCAGGTAGCTCACACGACCACAAATGAAAGTTTTTTCCTACATTTGGAATCAAAGGGACAAGATATACGTAATCTATACTCAAAATGATTCCATATAAAGAAGAAATTAAAACAATACATCATATATATCATTTGAAAGGGAATTGTAAGAGCTTTCTAATGATGTACTTTTTTTTATATTTGACCTTTATTCGTTTATTCATGGTCATTGCTCCTGTGAAGAATATAGGTCCCCAGTAGCCCATGCTGATCATAGAAGGCAACAGTGTTGGGACCCAGCACTGACCAAGTGGTTCTATGGGTTCAATTTTTTTAAAAATTCGTTTATTTAATCAGACATAAAATAAGTGCAAAGGCACTTGTTTACATTAAATGCCTGAGTTGCATAGTATAAAATGCATTCTCAAAGACCCTGTTTGCATTAATAATTAACTATAAAAATATAAAATCGTATAGATACTCAAGATAATAATTGACAGAAATAAATTCATAAAGCTGGATAGTAAGCAGCACAATACACAACAATGACACAAAATAAATACAGTCATATTACAATTAAAAGAAACATGATAGCGACATGGTAGAAGAGTCTACAGATACTAAAAACAATCACTAATAGTTTGAGTACTGGTGATTGTTTTTAGTATCTGTAGGCTCTTCTACCATGTCTCTATGGTAGAAGAGTCTAATTCCTGGATGTTGAAGGATGAGGTACAGCAAAAATGATTTCCAAGTTTTGATCCCTCGCGGTTTGCCTGCCCTGTCACCTTCATCTCATAGACATGATCACCAAAGACAGAACTCATCCAAACCTGTTTTTGCTATTGCATACTAATTGGTGATCTGAATCAGCATAGAATATAGCTGAATTCTTTAGCTAGTAATCGGCTGATTTGTGCACGGATTCAGCCTATTGGTATAGGGCTTTAGAGAATGGGCGACCTCTCAAGCGTTCCAGGAATAGTAGGCGTCGGACTACCAACATCACTAAATAACCAAGCAGTTTTATACACGTGCCTTTGACCAATAAAACTAAAGTACATCTATCATTGTACTGGAGATCCTAGATACGGTGAAGAACAAGTTTCACGGTTCGATTAGTATCAGTTGTCCACCATTACCCCCATTATCGCCCTGCCCTGAGGCAAATACACCCCTATAAAAATTCAATTATTTCCCCATAAAATCCTACAGGTGCTGTATAAATTCTCTCGCTATAACCACTTAGGAATGTGTTATTCTAATCGATAGGTTATGAAAGCTTATGGACTATGGGAAAAAGGGAACTAGTTTTCCGTTGAAGAACATTACCTCCAACTTCAGATGACAGTGATTTATTTATTAAGCTGCTTATCCCGGTGATAAATGACCTGTTGCTTTTTAAAAAGTTTTGTGTGGGGAGACCTGAGGCGTCGCAGCGCCGTCTGGTGGCGTCAGCGGCGATCACAGATATCTGGTGGACTGATATCATCAAACCGTGTCAATGGCGGTCCTGTACAGGCCTCATCCCGGGGGGGGGGGGGGGCACTGACACTCTTAAGATCACTACCCACTGCCAAACTACTGCCCCTACTTTTTGTGATTGACCACCCTGAATTTTAGTTGACCGCCCCTTATTTTTAGGGTATAGCGATAGCTGCCCCTACAAATCAGGGCATGTCATTACAAGAAAATATACAGAATCAGCAGAACTGCTTAGGAAAACTGCTTAGGAAAACTTCTGATAACATTTCATTACTTATTTTTGGGGGGAAATAAAGTAGCAAAAGGCTAAGTTTCAAGCTATTTCCCTGGCATTGTTCTTTTGAGGTAATTGACCACCCTCTTTTTTGCCTTAAAAATGATTGACAGCCTCTCAATTTTGACGTTTACCCTCCCCCCCTCCTTCGCCAGTCCATTTGGCAGTAGGAACCTTTTCCAAGTGTCCCCCCCTCCCTTCCAGGGGGCCTCACTGACGTCCCGGGAGCCGAAACCTTGTTTACAAGGTCACCAGCGGCCCGTAAACCACGGCGAGATCCCCCGAGATTCGGCGAGACTGGTCGAGATCAGGGGCGTCCTGTGTTGTGGGTGTGAGGGCCGTAGTAAACAGGTGGTCACGTGACCTGGGTTAATGTCCACTGTATCGTTCGTGTGGTGGACGTAATTTGCTACGTTGTAACTCCCGTACCGCAGTGCCAAATTCGTGATGAGACTAATAACGTCGCTGGATTATGTCATAATGTCGCAGAACACATCGCTGACTGTAACCTTCACAACCCACGGATGATACCCTGGCTTTAATGACTAGTGTGTGTCGTTGGATCCCTTCAACCGGTTTATACTCAAAAGCAGCCAATATTGTGGGGTCCAGATGTCATGAATCAAATTTAGGAATATATACCTATTGAAATATCTGGGATATGCATAGTGCAGACCAAGGAGCCACAAATCTAATGTTGTTAAGCAGCGGCTTCAATAAGGGTTATACTTTCAAAAATAAGAGTAAGCTAAACCTTAACTTTAAGGTTGCTGCTTAAATCAGGGGTTCACACAGCCCTGAATACAATGGAAGTGTCCCTGATATTGGGGGTTTTACGGTATACTGTAGCGCGCCCCGGCCCACCTACCCCGGGGCGGGGTCAAGACCCAAGTTCGATCACTAGGATTGGCACAGTGTGACATAAAACCCAACAACAATTCTCTTAAGTTAAATAAATTTTATTAAACAACTCTCTTGTAATAACAATAGTTCAGTTCCAAGTTCCTTAAAGATCTAAATTCCTATACATTACCTGTAAATTAACCTACTAAACAGTCAGGCCAAATTCATACAAGATCTAGAAACAACATGGGAGAACACAAAACACTTGTGGGACAAACTATCTATGTCCACTCAACGCCTCAAACTCCACCACAAGTAAAGCAAACAGCAGCCTAAATATAGGCTAGGCCTAAACCCATCGTCATCTCCCATCAAACATCAAGGCCTTCTCAAGCCTAAGCCATCATCAAAGTCAGGGTTACCTCCTAAGGTCTGAACCCTATATCCAGCCTAATCAGGCTATTACATCATCAAACAACACTCCTCAGGTCTAAACCAAACCATGAGCCTAAACAGACTGAATCTCTCCTCCTGAGTGTCCTCCTTATATAGCATGAGCACGGACCTGGGAGAAAGCACCCACAGTCAGCCTCCCAAGGACCCCAGACTTGCTCCTCTGTGGCTGAACAATGCTGGCCTCTGATTGGTCGGTTTGACTGAAGATCTGGCTCCCTATTGGCCGAAAATGCTGGCCTCTGATTGGTCCTGCACAGACCGTCCAACCTGGCCCCCATATATAAGAAGAAAGTTAGGGTGCCAGTCCACTCAGTAGGCCTAAGCCCCTGGGGCGCCACATTCCCCCCTCCTTGGACCAACACGTCCTCGTGTTGTTACTCTTTACCTTACATGATAACATACATTACACAATATATTATCCCTGGTACAAAATACAAAAGTTCTTAGCCTAACATGTTACGCAATATCATAAGATCACTACAAAGTACAATACAGTGTCACGAGTTCAGTACAGAACTCTAGAAATACATGCAAATGTATACAATATCTCTAGTTCACCACAGAACTCTAGCAATACTTAAAACTATGCACAGAATTCTCTATGCAAAGTAAATGTCTCTTCGGCAATAGTCCATGTCCATAGTGATGTCCTTTAGAAGCTCTGACTATCCCCAGTCTTCCTCCATTGAGCTCCTGTTGAAGTCACCATGGCGAAATTTGCAGCTAGGCCCTAAGCCATAACCACTTCTTCTGCTGCTGCCACTGGTAGAGGTGCACCTAGGGTCATCCCAACCCCATTTCCACCAGTGCAGTCATCCCAGAATGGCTAGGCCCAATGCCAGCCTTGCCTCCTGTCTCCAATGTGGCAGGGGCAGAAGGTCGTTGAGAGGTGTGCACTCCAGCTGGGATGGCCAAGTCCCTGCTGAAATCCTCCATTACAACCCTCCTCCACCGCTTCTTCTCCTAGATCGCCTCTTACCAGGCTGTCAACACAGCTCAGCAACCACTGGTGCTGTTCTCCAACAGAGCACATTTCACAAATCATATTCTAAAAAAACAAAATTCAACACTTTCAGGCTCAATATCCAAGGTAATTAATGCACAGGGGTTTCAAGGTTATCAGCTTACCAGAGGGATCCCAGAACCTGCTCTAAGCAAAGGTTGGTCACCCAACATTCTGACTTTACATTGTCCCAACACTCACTACTCAGTGAACCACAAATATAACAATGGGCTACGCGAACCTCTGTATAACAGTAACTGCTTTTTCTGAACACATAAGCTTCTCAGGTGACAGATCCCCTGTCAATTCCTCCTGATTAGACTTAAAGGGCAACTCCCTCTTCAGATCAAACAGCGTATCATCAACCAGTCCATCAGAACATGCAAGCCTCCCAGGTAACCACACCCTGGAATCCAGCTTAGAGGGCCAGTCCCTCCCCATCACGGATAGTGAATCCCACAGCTATCCCTTTGGAACATGCGAGCCTACCAGGTAACAGTCTAACTGCCAATCCTAGTCCAGCTCAAGGGGTCACTCCCCTTCTGATGTGGTTATGAACAATACCAACTGCTTCTACAGATCACGTGAGGTACCTAGACAACAGCTCCTCTGTTGGAAATTCTAGGCATAACTATTTAAAGCAAACCATTTCACAATTGAGCACATTTTGTGAGGGCATATCATTCCTTCGATAAGTCCTCTCAAAGCACACAATCTCAAAGTCATCAAAACACATCTTCAATAGACGACTAATAAAAGCATTGAAAGCAATATAAAGGAATTCCACCTTAAACATATGCCTTCCAATACACCAAATCTAACTGATTTTACCTTTCCTAGGTTACTCTCAAAATCAGACATAAAGTACCTAACACATAACCAGCATCCCACTGGTGATAACAGGTATCATGAGCTTCTACCCAGCTCATATCTCAAACACAATCAGGAATCCACCTGAAACCACAAAATAGTCAGGAATCCACCTGAACCCATAAAACACAAGACTTTTCACCCAGCTCATATCTCACAGATAATCAAAGCTCATCCTGAAACAACAGGAAACAAAAGTTTTCACATAGCTCATGACACACAAATAATCAGTGCTCAACCTTAAACACAGGGAGCAACAATATTTTCACATCTGACATGTCCCTCTCTCTACAGGAACCATCTATCTGCTTCCGCCTCTCAAAGCACACAGCAACAGTATTAGCATAATTACCATATGTCATACCAGAATCCACATGCCCTATTCCCTGGGCAACATGGCTAGTCTTGCCATCCCGTGACCCAGCACCAGAGAAATTGGTGAAATCACTGACACAGGATGGTGTGCCCTAATCACTGTCAAGGCAGGAAGGTAAAACATCATCTCTCTGCATACAAACATTATTAGGCAGGCCACCTGCATGCCTAACTAAACACAAAAGCATCAGCAGCCAGCTGAAACTCATGTTCAGAAGATCCATTCTCATCAGTAGGATACGACCAAAACAATCAACAACAACCAACCTTCTTGTCCCTTGGTTGTTAGTCTCAATAAACAAATAATGCCTTAATGCCTTCTTGTTGTGTTCAAATTCTAAATATCACTGGTCATGCCACAACTATCTCCAATCCTGGTCAATGTGGTTAACCAAACAATCAACAACCTTATCCAACCTTCTTGGCTAGAGGCTGTTGTCTCTCTATTGACATCTCCACAGGGCACAAGTCAGAATACACGGTTCTGAAAAAATAATGCCTTCTCGTTGTGTGTAACTTCTGAATAATACTGGTCTATGCCACAGCTATCACCAATCCTGGTCACGAGCACCAAAAACTGTAGCGCGCCCCGGCCCACCTACCCCGGGGCGGGGTCAAGACCCAAGTTCGATCACTAGGATTGGCACAGTGTGACATAAAACCCAACAACAATTCTCTTAAGTTAAATAAATTTTATTAAACAACTCTCTTGTAATAACAATAGTTCAGTTCCAAGTTCCTTAAAGATCTAAATTCCTATACATTACCTGTAAATTAACCTACTAAACAGTCAGGCCAAATTCATACAAGATCTAGAAACAACATGGGAGAACACAAAACACTTGTGGGACAAACTATCTATGTCCACTCAACGCCTCAAACTCCACCACAAGTAAAGCAAACAGCAGCCTAAATATAGGCTAGGCCTAAACCCATCGGTCATCTCCCATCAAACATCAAGGCCTTCTCAAGCCTAAGCCATCATCAAAGTCAGGGTTACCTCCTAAGGTCTGAACCCTATATCCAGCCTAATCAGGCTATTACATCATCAAACAACACTCCTCAGGTCTAAACCAAACCATGAGCCTAAACAGACTGAATCTCTCCTCCTGAGTGTCCTCCTTATATAGCATGAGCACGGACCTGGGAGAAAGCACCCACAGTCAGCCTCCCAAGGACCCCAGACTTGCTCCTCTGTGGCTGAACAATGCTGGCCTCTGATTGGTCGGTTTGACTGAAGATCTGGCTCCCTATTGGCCGAAAATGCTGGCCTCTGATTGGTCCTGCACAGACCGTCCAACCTGGCCCCCATATATAAGAAGAAAGTTAGGGTGCCAGTCCACTCAGTAGGCCTAAGCCCCTGGGGCGCCACAATACTTCATAAAAGCGTCATGAAATGTAGGAATGACTGGCTGCTATGGCCCCAATATGAAAAGATACCCACAAACTTGTACAGACACTAGGGTCTATAGTTCATTTGGTCCCTTATCCATGTTACAGCTCCTAGAACTACTGCCTGTTAAATGCACCCGGCAAAATATTAACATAGGATAACATACCGTCATGTTCAAATCACGTATGAGTAGAGGATCTACACACTCATAGGCGACATTGAACAAGCTGTAAATCAGCGATGTGCATACCTCGCAGGCAAATCATCTCACGCTACATGACCATAAAGTGACGGTGACAGCTGTGACGTGACAGTATCTGCTGTCAGTGCTCTGACGTGTTAGTCAGAATGAAGAAGATGCTACCTTCTGAGCTGAGAGGTCAGGGGCTGATCAGGTGGAAGTATAGACAGGGGGTCCCATGTCACTTGTTGAATAAAAAAAAACGGCCCTGTCCCCTGTCGCATGTCGTTACAGTTCAATTTGTCCCCATGTCCTATGTCGAATTAAAGAAATGGCCCTGTCACATGTCCCAAAATCTTTTTAAAGCTCCTGTCGCATGTCAAACTTAAGAAAAGGTCTGTGTCATTTGTCACGTAGCTGACATGTCGTCTGTCAATTTTAAGAAAAGATCATGTCACCCTCTCAAATATAAGAAACGGCCATGTCGCCCTATTGATTTTAGGGGTCTACAGCCATCAGGTGAGGGGAGCAAGGTGCCCCACCCCCTTTGATTTTGGGTTGGGGGCTTATCCTTGATTAAAGGGAGGGGCCAGTGACCATAAACTAGTATATTGCCGTGATCTTTACCATCCAGGGAATAATCATTCCAAATTTTGTGCTTTTATCTCTAATTGGTTTTGGTTTATTTACATTTTGTCTCCATCAAACTTAGTTCCCCTGCCTGGATCTGACACTGCCTGCACAGGCCAATTATCTGTATGTGACGTCACAAGCAGAACAGCTGAAAAATGATAAAACTGGAAAAATAACAATATCTAATGTATCAAAGTGTTTTTTATGAGCCTAAAAGTATTTAGAATGACCAAATAAAATGATTCATGAAAGAAAAATTCAAAAATATATTTTATTATGGGATTTATAATTTTGAAATTTGAATATAACTGTCATTTTGTGTGACGTCACACACAGACAGCCTATGCCAGGTGTGCAGGGGACTCAATGTGTGATCTGATAAAGAGACACAGTTTTCTTTTATAAGGGATCACTTCAAAGTTATAATAATGTCATATATTTATACTTAAGCACTCTACCTATGGCTTGATATGAGAATTTAACAATATTAAAATTTCACTGGCCCCTCTCTTTAAGAGAAAACCATATCTCATGCATGTATGTGATCGGTGACCTTTAAGTACTCAGCCTATGTGTCCGCCCCTGGGTATGTGCACGCTCCTGCACCTTTAGAGGAGACCCAGCCTGGTGGAAAGGTATGGGAGATTTATTGTACCTGTATAAAGAGTAGGGTGTAGGGGTTCTTAGTAGCCCAAAGTAAACATTTAAATCACTTATAGCCACGTGAGTGAGCAGAGAAAGGTTGAGAACATATTGAATGACCCTTCTGCCGAATTTTACACTTGAAAAACTACCCCCCCATGTTTATTTTTATTCTTTTATCTATTCAGACAGGAATTAACTATTTTACACTTGTTTTACATTCCAATCATGGTATGGTCTCTCATCTCACCAATAGATGATAGATGGCCAATGATTGTGGAAGACTTGTTTGGTCGAATATGAGGAACTGGTCAAACTAACAGATGAAATAAGGAGTAAGACCTTAAGCTTGAATTGTTGCCACGCATGGTCTAAAGCCCCATACCAATTGGGTGACATTTACTAGTTTGGCCAACTATTTGGTGCTAAAATTGCCTGACTCTTTGATCGCCTTTTGCTATACCATAACGAAATGTGTAAGTTTGATCTGAATCAGTGTCACATAGGTGTCGGAGTAGGAACCTTTTTTTTTTTGGGTTGTGCCTTATTTTTCTTTGATATTTTAGATCTTCTCAGATTGAATTTATGAATTTTTCATCCAATATAAAAGATTTCCCATAGAATTACAATTTTTGGGATCCTTCCGGAACTACTATTTCGGAACTGAGGAGCGGTATGTACAGGATGGCCGTACGCTAATTCTTTCTACGCACCGCTTGTCGGCCGTGTGGGTGATAAAGGTACCACTGGAATATCAATCATCAATCACATGTTTATGGCATGTACATGCCTTGTTGATCAGCTAGAAATCACATATAGGTGTCATGTCACAGTTCCTACATACTTCACTGACTGCCAGGCTAACGGAAATGTCATTAATCAATTATCTACACTCATGTAGTAGACATGTCGATCAATCGCTATGTGTCATGTCACAAAATATTTGGAGTCATGTAGGAGCTGTTCATTTGCCCATAAGTTGTCCTGCTGTGTTTTACGCAACTACCCCTACTTTGTCATCTGCCATCATTGATACACATAGCCTTATTTATCACCCACACGGCCGAGCAGCGGTCCATACAAGGCTCAGTGTGTATTGACAGGCTGTATGTACCGCTCCTCAATTACAGTATTTTAGACATATCTGGAGAATTGTTTGGGTGATAAAATATAGAAGACCCTCAGGGGTAGTCCTCGGGTGCCCGTATGACCCATGGGGATCATACGTACCGAGGGTGAAGCCCTCGGTATGTAACGATCCCGTATGGGTCGGACAGGCACCTGAGGATGACCCCTGCAGGTCTTCTTATATTAGTTACTCTTCAAGGAACTTGTCATACATCTGCACATTACTTTTCACTTTCCTTCACTGGGAATTTCTTTTGATTTCCAAACCACACCACAATCAAACCACACCTGTAGATCTGCGTTCATTCAGCTGCGGGATCCTCTGACCACCTGGGATTCTTCAGAAACAGTGCGACCCCAAGGGGGTCTGGGTAAGAATAGGTCCCCAGTAGCCCCTGCTGATTGATAGGGGGACCCAGCACTGACCAAGTGGTTCTTTGGGTTCAATTCCCAGTTGGTGCTGTTGTTCACTAAGAGAAGAGGTACAGCAAAAATGATTTGCTAGGTTTTGATCCCCTGCTGTATGGCCGCCCTGTCACCTTCATCTCATAGATTCAATCACACAGAATCAAGACAGAATTCGTCCCAACTGGTTTTCGCCGTGAAAATGACCCTGGCGGTCGGTACAGCGTAAAACACCCAACACTCGTTCTCACTCAGAAACAGTGTGTGTAGTATTTACCAGTACACCTCACCCGAAGTGTCTACCTGAACGAGAGCCCCCCACCCCCATCCAGCCTCCAGGTTGGATCACATTGCCCAGAATAATACACATCCTCCCCTTGCCGGTGGGGGGGGGGGGGGGTATATATAGATCTGGTCAGCAAGAGACAGCTCATTTTGTGTTTCTTCTATTGTGTTTCTTCTAATGTTATTTTATATGAAGTGTTGTACATTAATAGAACACATATTGTCATTACACTTTGAATATGCCATTAGAGTTGCATTTTTGTGAATTTACAAGAACGCAGGAAAAGACAGACTAACAGGAGGTGACAGAAAATGTTCAGGTGTTTGAGTTGTTTCTTGAGTCCCAGATCTATATGTGTGTAAAGTGCTGGCTGTATGCCACTCAGCTTGTATTCCTTCTATGTCACTCAACACTCGGGGGATGAGCTCACATCTCTCACATACTGGGATAATCCCTTATCTTTCAGCAGATAAATCCGCCTCTCGCCACTCCATCCCCTAAGGGTGCTATGGGTTCTAGCAGGGTTGTCACCACCTGGTCTCAACCTTACACCCATGGACATTTTGTGTTTCTTCTATTGTGACATAGCATAGAGTTCTGGCTAGATATTATAAATGTTATCTTATATGAAGTGTTGTACATTAACAGGACACATATTGTCATCACACTTTGAATATGTCATTAGAGTTGCATTTTGGTGAATTTACGAGAAGATAGGAAAAGACGAACTAACAGGAGGTGACAGAAAATGTTCAGGTGTTTTACTTTTAGTAGTTTCTTGAGTCCCAGATCTATAGGTGCGTAAAGTGCTGGCTGTATACCACTCAGGTTGTATTCCTTTCTATGTCACTCAACACTCGGGGGATGAGCTCACAGCTCTCACATACTGGGATAATCCCTTATCTTTCAGCAGATAAATCCGCCTCTCGCCACTCCACCCCTGAAGGTGCTATAGATTCTAACAGGACCTGTGCAGGGTTGTCACCACCTGGTCCTAACCTTTCACCCATGGACATTAATAATATCCAAGCAGTGACGGATCCAGTGGAGGGGGGCAAAAGGGGCGATTACCTCCCCCCCTCCCTCCCCCCCCCCTCCCCGACCCTGAGGAGGTATTTTTCAATTAATTCAATTCAGCATCTTATTGACAACATGCACTTTCAAAATGAGCAAAATTGCAGGAGGATTCCTAGTTTACACACAATTGCAGGACATTAAAAAACTTGTATTTTACTTCATTTTAAGGGAATTTTTAGAAGGGAATCCCCAGTTCTGTAGAAGTTGTAATAAGAGTTATGCCCTCTAACCAAAAGTATTTATATTTGATCATATGCAACTCATAATAAATTGAAATATATATCCATCTACAACCATTCATTGATGAGGGAATCCCAGAATAACTTTAAAGGGAATTACCCTAGGCTGTGACGTAGCAAGGGGAGTACTGAGCAGCTGATCATTCAGGGAATTCCCAAAATTATATTAATTTCCTAAATAATTCTCTAAGACCTCGAAATTTTCATGATTTTACTTTTGAAATACTTTTAGAATACTTAAGTCAACTTAATAACACAAGATATAGCACTTCATGAATGTATGTGCAAGTTTTCCTTTAAATAGGAAGATCTGTAAATTGGTGTTTATGATTTTCATTTTATAAGGGAGGGCAGTGTTTGCCCCCCCCCCCCCCCCAAGAACACTGGCTCTGGATCCGCCCCTGCTAAAGCCTATATTCTACATACTGATTTTGCTGCCAATTTCAAAAATCGGCAGTGGGAATCAATGTGAAATATAGACATGCTATATGTCACAAGAAAGATCTTCGGATTCTTTTGAGAATGGTGTAAAGGACGTATGGTTTCACATCTTTATTCCGGAGATAATCCAACACAAACAAAATCACCTGCATCAAAATCTTAAAGTGAAATATGGGCTTAACTTGCTGGGTAGATTATTCTGTTGTTGTGAGTCATTGTCCGAGCACCTACGGGTCCACCTAGCTGAGCTATAGATCAGGGACACAAGAAACGACTCAAGTAAAATCCTGAATCTGTCACCCCTTGTTAGTTTGTCCTTTCCTTTGTTCCAGTAAATTCACCAAAATGCAACTCTAGGTGTCCTGTTAATGTAGAAAACTTCATATAAAATAAGACATATAATATCTAGCCAGAATTCTTAACTATCTCTATATCACGATAAAAGAAAAACAAAATGAGCTGTTTCTTGCTGACCAGATCTATGGGACCTCTCAGCGACTATTAGTTTACAGCATAGCAGTATGGCAAAGTCTTGGCTGTTTTTTATCCAGTGTTTTATTCAAGTTTCCATCACTTCCTGGTTCCAGCTTCCCCACTTCCGTTCTTGATGCAGATTCTAGTAGAGGTTTGGTTTGCTTGTATCAGAGGACAACTATTGCTGAAATGTTATAATAACATCGCATCCTCGGCTGGGTTCTTCTTGCCATAGAAGATACTGTGAAAATGTATTTATTACGACTGAAAAATATATGTGGATACCATATTTTTCTATGGATTCCTTGCAACCTCTTACCCCCCCCCCCACTCCACCTCCCCACCCCCCACTTAAAAAAAGGCAATGATAAAGCGACTAAAAGAAAAGAATAACACACACACACACACAAATGCAACTACAACCCAGAAACATGGTCTCGGTGTCGATGGTGTTGTCAGTTTGTTACCTCCACAGGAGCCCTATACATAAGCCTGTATCTGATGCCCCCTGTCCATGCCCCTATCTGTTATCTGTACCCAAGGTGATACTTTATTATGTTACACATGTAGTAAATAACTGGGTTAGTTTACCTTATCTCCACACTTTCCCTCTCCCCTTCCGCGCCTCTCACGGCAGGGTGTGGGACGTTCTGGGATAGGGATTCACTGGGCCGGTCCACCAATCCACCTAACTGCTGGTCCATCGACCATATGGACCGGGTTCACCAAAGTGGTGGTCCATGCTTTACCTTTTGCCTCCTGCACTTCTCATGGAATGGTTGGTGGGGGTTCTGGGGATAGGATTCACCTGCCCACTGATCTACGAGTCCACCAAACAACTGGGCCACCAATCCAATGACCCTACAGTCCACAGGTCCAACAAACCATTGCTCCACCCTTTACCTCTCCCCTCCGGTGCCAATCATGGTGTGGTGCAGAGGGTTCTGGGGATAGGAATTCACCAGTCCATCAAACATTGGGTCCACCGAACCACCAGGCCACCAATCCAATGACCCCACGGTCCACCAATCCACCAAAGCGGTGGTCCACACTTTACCTCTCACCTCCTGCACCTCTCATGGCAGGATGCGGGCGGTTTTGGGTATAGCGATGCACTGGTCCACCAAACCACTGACCCTACAGTCCACCAGTCCACCAAAGCGATGGTCCACACTTTACGTCTTTCTTCCTGTGCCTCCCTCAGCAGGGTGCAGGAGGTTCTGGGGGTGGGGATTCACCAGGCCGGTCCACTGGTCCAACGGACAGTGGATCCACCAACTCCATGGTCCACCAGTTCACCAAAGCTGTGGTCCACACTTTACCTCTTGCCTCCTGCGCCTCTCACAGGGTGTGAGAGGTTCTGGGGATAAAGATTCACTGATCCACTAAAGTGGTGGTCCACCTAACCACCGCGCCACCGATCCACCGACACTAACATCCACTAGTATACCAAAGCGTTGATCAACACTTTAATTACCTCTCCCCTCATACCCTTTCATAGTGGGGTGCAGGGGGTTCTGGGGGTAGGATTCACTCGTCCTCTGGTCCACCGATTCACCAAACTGTGGGTCCACTTTTCCACTGACCCTACGAATCACTGGTCCATCAAACCACTGGTCCACTCTTTACCTGTCCCTTGCCGCGCCCCTTACGGCGGGGTGCGGCAGGTTTTGGGGCTAGGGATTCACTGGTCCGCCGATGCATTAATCCACCGAACCCCAATTCGCCCTGGTCCACCGATCTGCCGGTCTAGCCATCCACCGGAATTGTAGCCCACTCAGCTATCAATCCACCCAAAATCCACTAATTCACGATCCAGTTATCCATCTATCCACTGAATTGCTGGTCCACTGGTCCACCAGTCCACTGGTCCTTCTATTCATTGATCTACTCGTCCAACAGTGACGGGTCCACAGATCCAGTGCTTGCAGAATGAAGCACACAAAAATGCATATATAATGAAGATAATGTAGAAAAGGTTTTCAGTAATTTTCTGATGTCCAATCTTCCCTAATAAGAAACACATTTGTGGGTTCAACCCTCCTTCTTTGGTTGAGAATAATAGCCTTTTATAGATGCCCTGTCTTAGATACTTCCAAATAATTATGCTTACAGTGGCGGATCCAGGTTTTCAAAAAGGGGGGAGCGCACTAATGGATTCCCCCCCCCCCTTAATTACCTTTTGGGCGAGTTTTCCATTAAAAAAATCTAAAATCGCCCCCCCCCCAAAAAAAAAGGGTGTGTGTGTGTGTGTGGGGGGGGGGGGGGGGAGTACGCCGGGCTTCAGTTTGGACGGGAGCAATATAGGCGACTTACAGACAGGCCCCTAATATACATAGCGACGAGACCGAGAGTTGGAAACTGACAGTCAAACTGGGGGTGGGGGGAGGGTACTCAGTATACGAGGGTAGGTACCAATTGCGAAAGCACAGCTCGATCTTTTTTGGGGATTTTACAGCCCCCAGAAAAACTGGGATACTCTGACAGCCCCCCCTTTTTCAGCATACCTCATGACCAGCCCCTGGAATTAAGCATTAACCCTCACATTTACAATCCAGTTCCAGAAGTTGACAATTTGTTTGAGAGCTATTATGACAGAATCCAATAACCTACAATTGACTTTTTATCTAGTATCAAATATAATCTGTTATTGACAGCTATCCTTAAAGATGGTTTGATGATTTGACACCCCTCCCCCCCTTCTTTTAGTGAAATTGGCGATCAACAGCTACAGACCCTTAATTGGTAGCCCAACTGCAGTTGATACCCATTTCTAGACCAAGTACCCCCCCCCCCCCTTCCCCAGGGAGTGACCATGTTCTAGGTGGGAGCCAGAGTTGTCTATGGCTGCAATCTATTTCTGGTAAGATATCAAAGGGGGACTGAAAAGCAAAAGGATCTGAGGTACCCCCGACTTAAGAGTGGAGTCGGGGAATATTCAACAAGTTTAAACCTTACCAAACCCAAGCACCTGTTCCCGACTCTGTCAGTTGACCTCAGTCATTTTCATTGTCACGATTCTTTTGCTGCCAATCGGCCGATCTGTGGACCAATTAAGCACAATGGTTACAGGGCTCAAGAGTTGTGAGGGGTCAGGAGTTGACAGAATAAAGTAACACTTACCTAACGGGACGCAGGGCACTCCATGAGGGGTCATAACGGCCCCATGCACGACTTCAGTAGTCCAGGAGCCAAATCCTGAATTCAGTCAAAATATGGATTTACCCTACATGGTGAGCCCCCTGGACTTTCTTGATTTTTTTCATCTTATGGCACCCTAGAGACCATGAATCAAGATGCTTCTGAAGAATTTAGGTATGCGAACACTGTCTAATTACCCGATTTTAAGCTTAATTAGAAAAAATTGAAAAACACATTAATTCTTAATTTCTCTATGGGTCATCTGAAAGGTAAATTGTTTCTACATCTTTTCAGTCTAAATCATCAGAACCTGGACAATTAGATGGCTGGGTTCAGACGGACAGTGTTATCAACGTATTATGATATAGAAGTTGAACTCACGCCAAGGTTGATTCTTTATTATAGATGTCCAGGTGACAATATCAACATTGTGGTCTCAAACCGCCTTCGTCAGTCTTATGATAATTCCAAAAATCTTGTTAATAGTATCACGTTTTGATTAAGTTGTAATTTGAAAGATTTCGAGCTAATTGTGATATATGTATAAATGAATAGATAAGTTAATCTTGCAAAACCTGTCAACATGAATTACCTAATACGCTACTGGGTAAGCAGTGAAAGTGAGGAAGTTGTATTTGTAAAAATGAATGTGACCACTTTTAGGAAACGGCGACGTAAGGGAGGAAATAAATAATTCAGATAAACACTATGCGACAGGTAACTCTGGCTAGTAGGTAGGAGAGTCAATATGGTGAGATTATTCTCCATAAAGGCCTACAGTACCACAGGGATGGGTAGGGGGACATGGGCATTAGGGTAAGGTGTTGAGGGGGTGTTGAAAGGAGAGTAAAGGGGTGAGAGATAGTAGAAACCTGAGGAGGGGGGAGGGGTAAATGGGGTAAGAGGGTTTGCTTGTTGATAGCTGAGGGAAGGCAACCCAAATTCCCAACACCCCTCCACACCCCTCACCCATCACCACCACAACCCAAGTAGTCTCCCACACTCCAGATGCCACCACCACCTGCTCACCCAAAGGATGGTTTTTTTTCTGACAACTGTAGATATTTTCCGTTAAATCCAGTGATCCAGGTTGTGACAGAACACTTATACAGTTTTCTTACGCTTAAACATACAATTTCCAGTAAAAAATTCATATTTCGTTAGAATAAATAATTAATTGTTTGTAATACATCACATCAGCATGTATGTTCACAGGCCTCGACAAATCCAATGCCTTGGGAGTCCTGGGGAGCCCAGAGCACTCCCTTCAGCCTCCTGGGCTCCCAGTTTTCAATACTTGGGAACCTTGCGGGGTTCCCTAGCTTGAATACAACTTATTTATAATTTATTTCAAATTTCAAAAATAAAATTTGCCCCCGGGGTCTGGTGCCGGGATCCTCGGCTCTTCAGTCTGGGGGCCCCATGATCTTCAGCCCTTGTCAGAAAGTTCTCGAGACCTGGATTATATTTCTTATGACACCTTAGGAATTAACTAATCCCAAGCTTGAGCCGTATGCAGTCAAAGTCCTAGGGATTTCCATCGAAAATAATGTATATATGTATGTATGTATGTATGTATGTTTGTATATTTGTATGTATGTATGTATGTAAGAATGTATGTATGTATGTATGTATGTATGTATGTATGTATGTATGTATGTATGTTTATATATTTGTATGTATGTAAGAATGTATGTATGTATGTATGTATGTATGTATACATGTATGTATGTATATAAATGCACGTTTTCATTCCGTATAATCAACATTGAATAAGACAAAGAACAAATCAGCGAAAATTCCCCAAAGGAAATGTTCCCCAATTCATTGTTATTCTTTTCCCGAAAACAAACTAACTTTGCGCATTTTCCACTTTCAGATGTAAGTGTGCTGCTGCTGATCGGTGTGTGACCTTGACGTGCCCTGAAGGTCAGCGGGTCCAGGTGGTGTCCCCGGCGACGGGTCAGCCCGGGGCCTGCTGCGACAAGACCCACTGCGTCGACGGTGAGTGGATAGAATACACCTATTTACTTATCTATTTACTTATCTATTTATCTTTATATTGGGTTAAGACTTCAGAAACAACATGCATTTTCCTCCAGCCATAATGTAGTGGCGATCGAGGAAGGTAATAATTGGTTATGAGCTTCTAGAAAATGTGGCGGCTGCGGGATACATGGACAAATTTAGAGGGGGCGCCTCAGGCGCCTCCCTGCCCCCTAATATTTGCCAAATTTACTTTTTTTAAATTTAAAATTCTAGTCCCTGGATAGGCGCCTCAGATTCTTATATAAGCACGCCTCCCCCCTTTTTAGAAATTTCTAGATCAATCCCTGGAGTGGCTGGAACTTATTCGTTTATTCATCCATTTCTCTATTTATCAGGTTAATTACTTAACAAACATACATGTTCATGATATAGAGGCGATACAAGTAGGTAATGATTGGGTAATAGTTTTTAGAAAAGGTGGGGGCTGCGACAACACCCTATATATCTATGGTGAGTTGCCAGATCTTCAACAGGGCCCTATATCATCTGAAGGGACTCTCGGAAAGTGAAGGCGTTTTTTTTTTTAGTAAATCAGGGGGGGGTTCCAGGTAAATCCAAGGGATTTCAACCAAATCAGAGGGGGTAATAAATATTTCAAATAGGGGTTGAAATTTAATCTGAGGTGGTTCCAGAAAGGAGTGGCTAGATTTTCAAAAGGGCTATATACAATCCTAGATGCTGTATGGACGGTGAGTGGACACAACATGTCCATTTATCTATTTATTTATTCATTTATTGAGGGCCGGTGAGCCAGTTAGACGTTCGAGTCGGTTCTGGTCTTTTGAATCTGGCGCGCTCGCCGCCCTCTTAGACATAGACTTTCGTGAAGAGTACTTAGCGTCACTTTGTTGAGAGGACCCCCCGGAGCGCACAGCGTGTTTCTTACCATATTTTGGCATCAATTCTGGGCTTAAATCCAAGCATTTGGGCTTATTTGGGCTGATATTAATATCAATTGTGATCTATAGAACAAGCAGGAATGGAGAAATCCGTCTCAAATTCGTCAAATTAGATATTTAGCGCGAAATAAAATCCGGTTAGATCGGCGGTAGTCGGGTATCTTCGGCATTCTTCGTGTCCGCTTTCGATCGGTGAAGAAGGGAACTGGGTCAATCTCTGAATATTCATCAACCTATTTTACCATAAAATCGATCATTCTTACGGGCCTAATATATATAGAGGGGTAGATTTGGATACGTAGATGACCATGTCAAGGTCCAGAAATTAATAGATTGCGAAATAACGCGTCTAAACGCGAAAATGCATCGCACTATTTTCTTGGTATTCCTTCGCCTCCCCCCGGTGACAAGGCTCAGACCTCAGACGGCTGGGAGCAGTCGTCCCAGCTGGTCGGTTGTTACCGGGGGCTGCGCCTTCTCCGCCTGGATTACAGCGGTATCTGATGCTTTCAATATATATATTTTGGACGTCTGGATCCCCTTAAACGCATACAACGCATTGAAAACTCATGCGTGAAGCATGCGTTCGTATCGAAGGGAAAACATTGGATCGATCGGAAACGTGGAGGCACTGTCACTGTCACTGTCAGACCCCCCGACCAGGCGCCTCGGTCGGACCTTTCGGCGGGAGGCTCCTCTTTCACCGCATGTTTACCTGGATTACTTCGGTATCTGATGCTTTCAAGATATATATTTTGGACGTCTGGACTCCCTTAAACGCATACAACGCATTGACAATTCATGCGTGATTCATGCGTTCGTATCGAAGGCAAAACATTGGATCAATCGGACACGTGGAGGCACTGTCACTGCTGTCAGACCGTCGACATGGCGCCGGGTTCTCTCCTTGCACGCCTGCATCGATACGTTGAACTCAGGAAACCAGGATGACATTGGACTAAACCCAATAATTGTGGAGGATTTAAGTATTCGGAAGCATTCAGGACTCAGGTTATACAGGTAGGTACATATATCTTTTCCAGCAGTTCAAATGATAGGCCTAGACAAGCTGCTGGACTCAGCCTCTCGGGCATTTGACACTGGCAATCTGAAAAAATAATTATTTAGACCTTATTAGGCCTATCAAAATGAAAGGCATGTATATATCTATGTTCTCCTATATATCAGGGTCCTTTATATCATATGGTTTGAATATTGGGGCCTGGAAACGCTTGCAATAATATTTTACAGATGGTGCTGTCAGTGTCGGACACAGATTCATTTTCAGACCATGTTTTACAGATTTAAGATTCAAATGATTCGAAGATTAAATTATTTATGAAATTGTCACTATAGTGTCATTTTTTCTTACCTACCATCAAAATATCTTATCTAAAAAATAATAGTTATCTAGGCCTAAGTCACTGTCAGTGTCAGAATCATTACCTCTCAATGTTGAAACATAGGCGTCACACTGTCAATAAGTTTTTTTGCTGCTGTCAGTGTCTAGGCTTCCAAGTTTAATATTTTTTTCAGATTGTCACTATAGTGCCAATTCACACCTACCACAATAAATCATCATATTTTTTCTTTCAAATTCATATATATCTAACCCTAAGCCCCCTCCATTGGATCTTGGAATACACCGGCCCCTAAGTGCCTACAGCACTTAACTTGATCTATTAAATCAATGGCGCTTTTGATCTAGTTTATTTGGATTAATGACTTCGGAAACAAGCATACCTGTTCTTCCAGCCATATAGAGGTCATGGAAAAAAATCTTATGGACGTTTACTGAAATATAACAATTTACATAGCCAATAACCTTACCACCAACCCCCACCAACCATAGTTAGACGTCTGGAAAGTATTACTATAGTTACTGAGTTTCCAAAAAAACGATAAATTATATTGGTTTTGAGTCCCTTTAAGTGAGCTCTTCTATTGGGGTATGAGCTACAACATGTAGGCTAACAACCACTCCCCATAGTTATATGCACCACAACTTTAAAAAGCCACTTTGCAAGCATCAGATACTTCTAGGTTGTATCTTAATTCCTTTTGAAAAATGCAAGAACTAACTACAAAACCTTAAGCATTACACTAGTAAATGGTTTGGAAATTGGCAGAGGCAATCGGCCACTTCTGTTATCAGATATAGCGTGCAAGGACCACTTTATAATTTCAATAAATTACCATTTTTACTAATACCATTGATCTTTTAGCGCCGAGATAAGCATGAATGGATCAAACTTTTCCCATATCACCGAAAGCTATCCGTAATAACCCAGCTTACACCTAGTCGCCCATATTGAATGTCAGCTATATTTCACTCTGTATGATATAAATCTTGCAACACATAACCATTAAAAACTAATCCATATCGGTTAGATAAGTGTGGAATTTCCCCCTATCTGCCGTTGAATTATTAATGTGTATTTTTCGCGTTAACTCCCATAAATCGTGGTTAAAGTCGTGAGTGCACGGTTTGATATCAGGTTGTGTGGGCGGTATGGGTGATATAGGGGTCTCTGATCTCTGTAGGATCCAACTGAATCATAGTAGCCATATCGTGTACGTCATGGTGACGTCATTATTCAAACGTCATCAATATCCTACCTGGGTATGTTAGATATATGAGAGACCAGGGCAGATCTAGTGTGGGGTAGGGCGGGGGGGGGGGGGGGAGGAGTCCTGATTTTTTTACCCACTTTTACTTGGGACTTGAACTTTACAAATAGAAGGGAAAAAACCCACAAAAAAAAACTAAACAAAATAGTAATAATTTAGTTCAGACTACCTGCTTTCTGTAATGATGAATACACCCCTAAGAATTTGTTCATCGTCACAACCCCACTCTAAATTTGACGAAAAAATGAGGGGGCACTCTAAATCCACCACTGGTTGTGGTACCTCCAACTTGTTTACCTCGTCAAAGGCTCCCCCTAACCCACTCAAAAAGGTTCTTTCCCACAGCCTCACCACACCCAGCCCTGTATCCCCGACTATCATGACGTGGCGTTTTTCCCCGTTATCGCCCAGGAATGGGGTGAAGAGTGGGCGGGATTATCACCGACCTAAGGGGCCTCTTTATCTGACCACGTGATACGCCGCGAGAAGGGCCGAGAGTGGCGCGAAATCAATCTCCAAGCACATCTTTTCAACCGTCAGTACTTATAGAACAACTCGACCTCCGCGAGGAGAGTGATGTGAAACGTGAACCTCGACCAATCAGCGTGGAGCATGACGCCCCCTCTGTCGGCGGCTATCGGAAGCCGCCGATCACATGACTTACTGCGAGAGACGGCGTTATCGTGAACCAGGAGTGGGCGGAGATCGTCTAATGGCGACTGGAGTAAAGGCGGTATTCAACTAGGCGATGACGATTCTGACTGATCTTTATTTGCTGATCTATAAGTTTTTACCACTAATGTTGCCAAAGACAACCCATCTTACATATCATTTGAAAGAGAAGTTGAAGACCTTTCTAATGGTATGTACCATGTACAAGATTTACAGATATTCCCATTGCCAGTTTAATTTTCAGGCCCGTACCCAGGGGTTGGCGGTGGCTACACCACCCCTACTACCCCCCCCCCGAGGAAATTTCATAAAAAGTTCCCCCTCTTCTTTTAATAAATCACTGTAAAACCTTAAAAGAAATTGGAAGAAAATATTGAAAAGTTCAACCCGAGGAAACCACGTCACCCCTTTTTTTTATGTTAAAATGATTATATTATAAGCAAAAGTTCCACTTAGGGATTCTTGCCGACCCACCCTTCCCAGTAGACCCTGTCAGTATGTAATGGCTTGACGATTTTTAGAATCCACTGGTGGAATAAAGCCTTAAGGGTAAACCATCCCTAAGTCCTGGGGTATTGTATGATGGACGACGGGGGCGGAGCATCACGATAACAAGACTCATGTGGCATCTGCACCTTCTAACCTGTATGGGAAAGCTGGGATTCAGAGGGTCAGGGGATGGGATGTTCTTTGATATTGAAAATATGAAACCTGATAAGCGTGTTTATCGTGAACTCGACTCGATACATATGCCTACACATTTTAATAATAATTAACACTATTTATTTTTTATGAGCAAATAATCTTTATTACATGGCAAAAGTTACTACGTGTCTATCATACATGTAGTCCTTTTTATTGTAACGGTAGGCCCATTACTAGTTAAAATAAGTTTGTACTCTTTATAATTGACGCAGTGACGTGGACATTTCTCAATCTCAACTCAAGGCAGAGGGCTTAAGTGACATGCAACTGAGGTTTACAACTTTCCCTTAAAGGAATAGCGCTTCTCTTAATGGATAATGCTGAGAGTTAGGAATCGTTCAAGGGAATAATCTTTTACATCCGCTGCTACAGCTTTGATAAATGTTTAATCATCACTCTAATTGTGGCCAAATATTGATTTTTAATGCACGATTCAACCTTCCCAAATGGGCTGGTGTAAAAGAAAAACATTTACATTAGACTCCCCCCTCTTGAAAATCTCTCGTTCTGCCCTTAAACTCTATAATGAGCTATTTCAAACGTAGAGACCCCTGTATCCTCACCGTATGGCGGAAAAGCGGCATGAGGCTATATGTCCTGAAGCTGGGAATCAGAGTATACCTTTATCCCTCGGTCACTTATATCCCATTGTCGCCTGTCGATTTGAGCATATCCCACATTGCGTGTTAGATCCAGGTGCTCTCATACCCTGGCTTCTACCCTCTCTCCGTGTCGTGACGATTCAACAGGTCCTGTCAAGCGTAGGGCTAATTGAATGTTCATGCAAGGACGCGTTTATTTTGTCATATCAACCCAGTGGCCGTGAAATGAAGCAAGCATGCGCACTGTGGAGGTATATTTCATGTGCATGCAGTGCGCATGCGTGCATTAATTTTCCTCTCCTCTCACCTCTCACCTCGAATACCCTAGGTGACCACCTAACCCTAAACCAGCTTCTATATGAATATCTAGTTTTATATATATGGACTTTTTCCAGTTTCATATAGTGGTAAGGTGCTGGCTTCGTCATCTGAAGGTTGGTGGTCCAAATCTCTCTGTCCTGCTGCTGTGGAACGAGGCGTTGTCCCTATGACAATGACAGGGTTATCAAAGGTCAAGTTAAAACTTCAATTATTTCTATGTCAAATGAAAGACACAAAATGAAGTGGTTTTTGTTGATCAAATAGTGGAATATAGGCTTTCACTTTCACTACGCCCGCTCATGAGTGTAGCTTAACGATATATATGGAAAACCACCCTGAAGACCAGAACCCCCCCCTCCCACACAGACACAGACACACACCTGCGACTAGTCATACGATCCTCCACACACCTCATTCCCCATATATTTACCTGTATACATCCCTGCAAGTACCCATAAAACACTTATATACAGGGCCACCTGCGTACCTTGTGGCCCCAGAGGAGGGGGGGGGGGAGGCACTCAGTCTCAATGTAGGTACCAACTGCGAAACTGCAGCCCCTCCTTTTCAGGCTGTCTCAAGGACAGCCCCTCCAAAAATGCATTTGTTACAGCCCCCTCTCTTTGGGATGGGAATAATCTGACAGTCCCCCCCTTTTCAGGTTATACCAAGGACACCCCCTCCAAAAATGTCATTATTTAAATGTCTGAACTAAATTTTGTTTGAGAAGTAATTGATTTGCATACAATAAACTTCGTATAGTATAAAACATAATATATCATCATCAGCTCCCACAAAAGATATTCTGATTCTCCGGATCACAAAGCGATCCAGTGGATCCTCCGATAAATCGGAGTAATCAGTTATCGAAAAAGGCTGAGAACTTTCCGCCTTTTAAACATAGCTTTAGAGGGGTGTCACAGGACACAGCTAAGTCGTTTTGTTTTATTGTTGGTCTAGACTAAGAATCTGCTGGAGAGTGTAGGTTTAACATAGGATTTCTGTGGTGGGAGTTCCCTTTCAAAAAGTCCAATTGTGCTTGATGAGTGGACGGATGATGTCATTATGAAAATTATATAAGTAGATTTGGGATATCCCTTTTCCCCACTGGGGGCAGCCATATTGAATAAATTTGCATATGTCTCCTAACACAAATGAGGGCAAACTGTCTACAGAGCTCTTTTCCGCACCATCTGACTACCGTGAAACCATCTCTGTGGTCCTAGCAGACTCACATCTCCAATCAGGAGCCACTTCATATGCACATGTTATTTGGCTTGTAAACATCTGCAAATATATAGTCCTAAGTTGGGTGGGTTGTAATAAGATTAAGACTAAGATTGTGATAGAAGTGTTGATTTAGGTTTGGTATTTAACAGAATTTTTATCATATCAAGCAAGATATAGTTCTAGTTGTATTCATATTTTCAAAGTGTGATGATTGTATAAAAATCATAACTGCTGGATCTACATCCTCAATTTGAAAATCTGTCAAAGTTGTTCATGTTATCCAAATAAGGTCAGTTAATTATTATGATAAAGGGCAGCTAATTTTGACCATAGGAGACCCCTCATCATGTCGATTATGTTTATAATGTCCATTTCATTGTACTCAAGTATGTCAGCCAGCCAATCAGATCACTGATCACATTCAAATGAGCCTTCCCAGAGTTGTAGGATGGTAGCGATGAATTCGAAGCAATCAGAGGGTACAAATAGTGTGAAATGAGGTCAGAATCTTAATCAATATTGTTTGGGGGTAAAGGGGTGAAGGGGTAAAGGGGTATGTCATGGGGATGTCATGGGGATGTCAGGGGTATGTCATGGGGATGTCAGGGGTATGACATGGGGATGTCGTGACAACTAGTTGTATCGTACACTAAAGAAAAATCTTTAGTGAAAGCTAAATCTATATCTAAAATCAAGTTCTTTAAATAAAATCGAATAACTGGAGCTCTTCGGTTTTTCAAACCGATAGTCAATGCTATCCATCGAACACCTCGATCTAGTTATTTGACAGCCCCACCCCTTTTTTATTTCTTTTAGCCAAATGGGTGATTCACAGCTACAGCCCCCAGAGGTTCCCACCGCAGTTGGTACCCATTTCCAGACCAAGTGCCCCCCCAGGCTTATGGGTCCCACATACAATGTATACATCTCATTTCCGTAAGTGTCCAATATTTGCCGAGTTCAGAAAGCAGCCGTCTATGGGTGTATACATTGCTGGGATGGGGTTGAAAAAGGAGGGATTGGGGATTCACTTGAGGAGGGGGAGGGGCCAGTGGGGTGGATAAAAAGATCTATTAGGGTAGATTAGAGGCTCTGGGGATATATCGTCAGCTTGAGGTGTTGGTTTTTGACGGGTGTTGGGATAGGGGGGCCCAGGTGGTGAAAAAAGCCTACCTTTATTGGGCTCCCCTTGTCGCTTTTCAATGTGAACATACATCTGATTCTTTTCACAATGAGGCTGAAGAAAAGGGCCAGGCCCTTAGATCCCAAGAGCTATTAAGGGCCCTACTGGAAACTGGAAGTGTATGTTCAAATATTTCAATCACAACTTCTGTTTTCTTTCCATTTCTTTATGTTCATATTTTTAAATTTGATTCAGAGACCGGGCCCAGGCAAGCAGTGACGTAACAAGAACGTTCTATGACTACCTTTTTGGTCAGTCTGAAACCTGCCCAATTTTCATGTAACAACAACGTTCTTTTAGGTATAGTTAAGACTTATTAAAAAAGAGCATTATAATAACATTATATTTTGGTGAAGTTGAGACCTAACTAAAAAAAGTTATAATAATGTTTTTGTGACATGAAAGAATGTTACAAGAATGTCACAATAACGTTACAGTGCAACATCACAACGTTAGGTTCTGAAGACGTTTTTGGGTGCCATCAAAATAACATAACAAGAACCGAAGCAGAACTAAAAAGAACATTGCTGCAATTTTATTATATTGTCATTTTTGCTTGGGGGCTTCTCGGTTTGAGAGGGTCCCTTCTATTTCATAATGCAGTGCCTGACTGGCCCCCATATCTCAAGGCCTTATCTTGACCCCTGTATATAGATCAGTTCAACTGCATGATACTCTGTTTAATTGTATTTTCACTCATATTCCTTTTGCTCATTTATTTATTAAGGAATACACTTCCCAGCTCATTGGCTTGGTTCCATATTTCCCTAAAGCCCCATACCCAATAGGACATTGCACTGTTGGCCGACCGTATTTGTGCAGAATTGGCCATTGGCAGTCCGCCATTAGCTGTACGCTGTACACATCGGTTAGTGGGTATGGCCCTTTAGTTTAGAGAATGTGACGTCAGCCCTTCCTTAGTTCATCTTGGTAGTTATACAAAGCTTAAACTGAGACAATGAGACAATGTTGACTAGAATCTAAAGATAAAGTCCTTTCAAAAGCTGTCGTTACGAGAACATGCATCAAATATCATAATTTCTTACAGAGGTTTGCCAATATCTTCAAATTTCCCCTCAATTTAATTTGGACCTTCCATAGTCTGCACATATCACATTGAAATCATATTGTACCAGTCAGAATCTTTTTTCCATCTTATTCATCAAATTCCATATACATGTATAAGTGACTTGGCGGCCCTACCAGTTTTCATACCCCCAGGTGTCTTATATGATGGAGCTACCTCTATTAGGATACTCTTCCCTAAGCCTGCCCAAACAGGGGGTGTAGATGGGGTGTTCCCATGTCGCCCTGTCAAATTTAAGAAATTCTAATGTCACCCTGTCGAATTTAAGAATTGGCCCTGTTGCCCTGTCGAATTTAGGCCTACGAATCAGCCATGTCGCCCTGTCGAAGTTAAGAATAGGCCCAAAAAAGGCAATGTCGCCCTGTCGATTTTAGGGGTCTGGCCCCATCGAACAGTCCTCAGCCTGACTCCCCCCGAGGCCCACCTCCCATGAGGGCCCTGTTTGACTCGGCCCGCCTTATACCATTGATGTTAGGGGTGAATTACTGCCTGATATAGGTTTACAGCTCCCTATGATGTTGAAGGGGGTGGGGGTGGGGGGTGGGGGTTACTTAGATGGAGCATTCCAATATTGAGCAATCCAATATGAATATTTACTTAATCATTTAGTCACTTGCCATTCATGTTAGAATGAAACCATGGGTGTTAGTGATGTTTAGATAGTTCTTTTACTTATGATCAGTCTTGAGCCCCTCTTTGCATAGTTTTATGTAGCTTCCTGTGTGCTAAAGATCAAAAGACTATGGCACCTGGAGAGGATTAAATTACAATATCCATTGTATAGGGCCAATATTGCACGCCCTATACACCTACACTCTCCTTCTATAAGAAGGAGACACAGGAGGTCTCTACTTGTTGAAGGAGTCTAATTTCTTACCCCAACCTAACATGAGGCTCCAATGCTGAGACCTGCTTCTTCGAGGAGAGGTGTGTGAACTGTTCTCACACAAAGACGAAGCAATATTGTATGGCCATATTCTCTGTATCAGTGTTCTTTATCCCAAAGCCCACATATTAAGACCAGTTCATCACTGTGCGAGAAATCATCTCATAAACTAAAATCAAATTCTGATATTCATTACATTTTGTAACTTCGCACCTTTGAAGTGGCCATATTGAAAACTGCGCTCATAAAGTAAGTGTGAAACTGTATTGACACGACACGCTGGACGACTTTGGGTTACCTTTTATGGGTTTACTCTGTGTGGGACCTGTGTACAGAGGGATCATGGGAAGGGCCAGGTGCAGCGCCACCTACCGCCACCTGTATCAACAGGTGACCACGTGACCTCGACGGCCACATCCGGCCACTGCCGCGCTGCATTCTGGGAATACCCCACGTGAACTCCCAGTTGGGCTGCTGGCTGATCCCTTTATCCCATTTCTACACCGACGAATCAGATTTAAGGTGGGGAAAGGGAGGTAACTTCAGGGATTCTTAAGCAGCGACTAAGATTTTTAATGTTAACCCTTTCTGTTTCTGTCATTGGCGACTAGTACTTATTTTTTGTCTTCGTCGCTGTCGTTGGAAAGAGTTAATAATAGTTGCCCAGCAACTAAAACGTTAGTCACCCAAGTGGGGACGTTGCTTTAAGCGCATCTTTGGTAATGGTGACTAGTCTTAACCCGTTTCATCAGTGACGACCAGGACCAAAAATCAAACTCTAGTGACCATTGTAAACATTGAAAGGGTTAACATTGATTGCATGGCAAATGAATTATTTGTCAGCAAAGTTTGGACCCAACAGTAAGCATTGTCTCCATCAAGCTATAAACTCCTGGCAATACATGTATATATCATAGAGCTGTAGGCTGCACCCATTGTATAGTACTGAAGGAGTGATTGTCTAAAACGGGATATGTTTGTTGTCGCTCAACAATTTCCTTTTTGTTTCCTAGTGGGGACACAGCTTTAAGCCTCGTCCCCACAAAACGACAAAGTCCAGAAAATGCGTTTAGTTGGGTGACCAAATGTGTTAACCCTTTCGAACCTTGCCAACCGAACCCCAAATATAATGCTTTGTCGTCGAAGATTGAAAGGGTTAACACTTGTCGGGCTTAATCAGCAGCACTTTGTTGTTCTGTGGAAACCTGGCATTAGGGTAGTATGAGACAAAAATCTGATCCATTCATAATAAACCTGTATCTGTCTCAGGTATGTCAGTCTGAGTATCCACCTTTAGGACTTTCTCTAAGCTTTTTTGAATTATGAACCTTATAATTCTGATGATGTTTTAAAAATGGTCAACCTACTCTCATGTTCATCACAGAATCCCTGATAATGTTGTTTGTAACACATCTAAAGACAAAAATGAAAATCAAATGTAAAACGAGTTGAGATAAACATCTGTATTATTAATTTTGTCTCATGCTTTGTTGCACAAAATCAATTTATAGTTATCAGTAAATCTGAAATTGTTTTTCGTTGGCTTTTGGGTGTGTTGGGAAGCAGCTTTTCTTAAAATCTGTTTTTTCTTTTTGTTATACTGATTTAATTAAATGATGAGATCTTATTGTCACAACAGGCATCTTGCATGAAATAACAAATCCAAAAAAGTAGTCAATTACGTCCAAACTCCAAATACTTCAAGTAACAATTAATGGAAATTTGATACAAAGCTTTGGTGAAATTTAATTCTCATGAAATTCCTGCCTTTCTTCCCTGTGCCCTGCCTGCCACGTTTGAGCAATTGGATCTCTCACTGAAAGGCGGAGCTTAATACCAGCAGTCAGCAATTTAATTATCAATTAAGTGTCAGAGTTGTACGAAACCTGAGCGCATGCGCAAAAGAACCCTGTAAGGCCCTGCCTTTATGCGAAGGCCCTCATGGTAATGCCCAATTATGGGAAGGGCATTTGATCGCATTCATGAAGGCATTTGATCGCCTTGCGGCTGTCGCTCAAGCCCGATTTACAGGTGTGGGGTTATAGATCAGCTGACTGTAGACACATCCAAGTCTGATAGGTGCTCAAACTAAGACTGTTAACCAACAACCATTTTAGGTTGTAATTCCACCCTGTATCACAGCATGCTTTGCAACTGCTGGTTCATGGCAGGTAGAACCATAAACCAACCAGCAGCCGAACAACCATCAAAGGGATTACCCCTGCCATCTATAGAGGGCCAATAAAAGAATTCCTAACAGATTTGACCTGGCCAGTGAAAGCCATGGACTGTTGTGGGTGTACAGATACATTAAGCTATAGCTAATCTGGGTCAGAACGGACTAATAGATCACCTGAGCCCCGTGTACAGGTGTTTACAGGTGTTTCAGGTATGCTGGGCTCCCTTCTCTCTTACGGCTAGCAGGACTCGGCCTGAGAGACTGCAGGTTCACCCTGTTGTGTCGATGGATCGGATTGGTCAAAAAGTGGTCATGTGACCTCGAATTAGCCAAAATCTGGCTAACTCAGCGGTGGGCTCAACCTGCGCCCTTTTGTGACGTACAGCGGTAGCGTGAGTTCGAGGCGCGGACCCCAGCGTAGTGTTTCAGGGTTATAGATCACCCACCTGTGGACCAGGTGAGAGGCAGCTCAGAGCGGCGTGTAATCGGCTACATGTCACCTGGGTCTGCACTAGGTGGGGTTACACTGGCTGACTTTAGCGGTAAGATCAAATTCAAACAGTGCGGGGCCTTCCATTTAGTACATACGCATCAAGTTGGGAGGGGTGTCCGAGATTTTTGAAAATGTGCATACATTCTTATACATATTCAATGCGAATTTTTGCCTGATCGGGGGTGGGGGGTCTGAGATTTTTGAAAATGTACGTACGTACTATATAAATGGAAGGCCCCTGGGGGACATACGTTTAAAAATGAAGGGGGCCAGTCAGGCCCATAGCTTTCCAAATCTAGGCCCTCATCTAAATCTAAGGGCCCTCACATGTACTAGTCTTTGTTATTCATGATTTTCTAGGGGCCAGTTGGGCCACTAGCCCAGAAAATCTAGGGCCCGCTTTGCTTTTTAAGGGCCTCGAGCCCCCAAGCCCATGATTATGTCCACCCCTGTTCAAATGCTGTTTTTGAAATATGGGTCCAAATGTGTCCCACAACATCATCTGAATTGCCAGTGTAAAGTTAACTTCAGAAACACAGCCTAAGACAATGTAAAATCGCCAACTTAGAATGAAACGATTCACAGAATACAATATTTCTATAGTCGACACAGTAATCCTACATTATTGGCATAGAACTAGCCCCATAAATACAACATTAATGGGGTCAATAAGACGATTGAAATCCTTAGGGTATAGTTAGCCAGCGACATTATAGTGCTGCTAAAGCCGAGAAGTTGGCGTATAATCACCAGTGTAAACTAAGCCCCTGAAATATAGCCTTACCAAAGTCAACAGGATGATCTATGTAGACCTGTGACTGAAGGATGCGGTTCAGCCTGCTGGTGGACAAGGTGGGGTTAAGGTGGGGATCACAGAGTGTTACTCATAGATCAATCAGTGGTCCTCTACTCTTAGTGTATGCATCTATCACCTGGATCATCTGGTTGAGTAGAATACAATGAGATGGGAAAGTTTTAGTGCCCATTATATATGTGTGTCCCACCCAAAATGGTAGGAAAAGAGTTCCAGGGGTTCAAGGCTGGTTAATGAAAGGATTTTCTTATCTTGTTTGTCAGGGAGAAATTAAATAACTCAGGGAAAAGTTAGGGAGATTTGATGTCTCTGGTCTGTGGTGACCCTGACTTGCCTCAATCAAATTTCATGTCGCATATTAATCAGGGTAATAGCATCTTCAGTTGAATCAAAGTACTATTTTCTAACTATTATTGTTGTAATAACTATACGTTTGGGATTTACAAACGTCCAGTGAATTGGTGAGAGCATTTTCCATTTCAAAACCCAAAGCCTTTTCCTGATCACAAAAAAATGCATTCCTCGAAACATTGTACGCCTATTCTGTTTTGAACTTGATACAAACAATGATGCCATACCTAGTGTGAATGTATGACCTTGTAGGGCCTATATATCTGTCTGTATTCATATAACAATACCTGTAAAAACTCTGAAAACCTAAAGGCAACCCTGAACAGTGAACGTTATGACGTTTTTTAGCCTACCATTTTTAAACCCTAAAAAAGACATCCACCAGTTTAACTTTTCCGTCATGTATGAAGTACGTCAGAGACTAGACTGCAAAGTTGTCTGCTGGCCTGCGTTCCCCATCCGGGTCCCTGACCCCGAACCACACACGCGCGTCTGTTTGTTTTCTCCCTCCGCGGGAACGCGCGCAGGAATCCGCCGCTCCTTTTTATAGTCCCCTTTATAAAACCTCACACCAGGTCTCAAGATCAACAATCCGCAGCCTCCACTCCTAATATGACAATCGCCGACGTGTATACTCTTTTTGGCGGGAAATAAAAAGGAGCAGACGAGATCCGTCCGACTGGTGGCCAACAGATTGTTGTTAAAACCCGAGACGACGCCGAACACGCCGAATACCAGCGGCACGCGTCACGTGACGCGCCGCACGCTCTCCCCCCAGATACTGAGTTACGTCTGGGAACGCGGGAGAACTATGCTTGGAGCGTGCGTTGCGTCGGGTTGTTGTGTCGGTTGTAACGGAGAGCACGGGTTCTGTTACTCTTTTCCCGCCTCGTGTTGGTTTGTAACGGGTAGTACGACTTTTTTGTTGCATTCTCCCCCGTCCCCGGTACTTTTTGTACTTTTTGTAACACCTTTGCCGTGAGGTATATACTGGCCTGGGAGGAGGGGGGCACTTTGACTTTTCAAAGGTACCCAGGCAAGCATGTGACGTGACTATAACGTTGCAGCAACGTTCTGTTTAGTTCTGTATTGGTTCTGGGTACGTTATTTTGATGGCTCCCAATAACATTAATTGCTACTGCTGCGACCTTGCACTACGACGTTATTATAACATTCTGGTCACATTATTCAAACAGTTCTTATAACATTCTGTTTTGGTTTGGTCCTAACCTCACCCAAAAATGTTGTTTTAATAACATTCTGATTTGGTGAGATTTTGACCTAACCGTAAATAATGTAATTGTTATGTGACATCTTAGTAATTACTTGACTGACTAAAAAAGTATAATTGCAGAACGTTTCTGTTATGTCGCAGCTTGGCTGGGTACCCACTTCCAATCAGACCTGCAAAGTAGGGGCGTTGGATGTGGAAATTGAGGGATGGTCAACTACCTTTTAGGGAAGAAAAGGGGGGGGGGGGGGGGTCGTCAACATCCATAGAACAACAAAGGGGCAACGATTTGGAATTTGACCTTATTGCTACTTTATTTCACGCCAAAGAACTAACAAAATTGTATCAGAAGTTTTCCCGATCAGTTTTGTTGATTTCCATATATCTTCTGGTATTGAGACACCATAGTTTTGGGGGGCAGTGATCTGTATCTCCCAAAGACAAAGGGCGGTCAACTCAAATTTGTGAGTGGTCAGTCATGAAAAGCAGGGGCGGTAGTTTGGCAGTGAGTAGTAACCTTACAAGAGTCAGTGCCCCCCCCCCCCCCGGGTATTCTGGGTAGGGGGCAGCTTCATTACTTGTCCATTCCTCTTCTCGTCAGTATGTGAGCCATTTTTATGAATGACTAGGATAAGGGGAAGAAAACTTAGATGGGTGGCGAGTATGTTTTGTTAGCACTAATATGCGTTTAGGTGTGGTGATGAATAGTTGGTTCTCCGTGGAGATCAGTCCTTCAATGTGGGTGGTCACGCAGTAAAACCGTCAGATAGATGGTCCTATAGGACTGATACCGACGGACAACACCTCTTAGCGGCCAACTGGCAATATTCTTTTTAAGTAAGGATATGTAATGAAACGTACTGGAATCACATTGAAAAGAACAGAGTATCTTTGAATATTTTATGAAAAAAAAAAGTGAGTTTTCTTGACTGCTAGGGTATCTAAAATGTTTTGGAAAAGTACTATTGTACTAATGATAAAGACGTGGGCCTTACCAGGGAAACTATCAAACTATTAACCATTAACTGTAAAGGCCTGCTCGCAACCCTCGCATTTGCAAGTCCAAACTCTGTGCGAATCCCTTTCCCAGAACATCTGAACGATGTATAACTACATTACTCCACTGATTAACTATTCATAACATGGAATCTTTATTTAAGTTGAGTCCATTCAGAAACGGAGTATCAGAATCATTTAAGATTCCTCGGGGACGGGGTTTTGTTGGGTTGTTGGCAACTTTCCATTGGACGTCAACCTTTATTCCCATTTCAATTGTTTGGACTACAAAAATAGTTTTTTCCTCTCGAAATTTACAATTTTCTTTACTAATATTTGCATTGAATTTCTACTTGAAAGTAACAAATTAGCAAATTTGGATTAGTCCAATATCTTACAATATTTGAACTGTATTTGCATTGCTTTACGTCCCCTCTCTTTATTTGATATGGTTGAATCAAGTCTTAATAGATTGTTGTCAATAGTAGAATATCCTAGTCGGTGCTCATGCACTATAAAATCAGGGTGCATCCGCACCCAACAGTGTGTTTTGGATGCCTGGTGGAGTGTGGGCGGTTCGTGGGAGTGTGTGGGTGGAGGGTCACCAGGGTGAACTTAGAGACGCGCAGGGTGAAGTTATAAAAGGCCCTTAAAGGGAGCCAAAACCAATAAATTCAATACAATTTTCCAAACTCAAATAATCATGGAAATCCATTCCTTGAGCCTATTGCTGGCCCATGTTAAAATCCATGAAATATGGTAAAAAAATAATTAAAAACACATTTTCCTTGCTCAAATCAATTAATGTGGATCAGCAAAAATAGGGTTTGTTTACAAAAAATGCAAATATTACCATCTCTTGTGGCATTCTATTTCAGTTTGAGCTAGTTTTCACAGCTAATACTTTACCATTGACCTTAACTGGACTCATCTAACATATTTCTATACTTATCTGAATTTTGAAAATGTTGTCAATGATATTGGTTTTGGCTCCCTTTAAAGGGATATTCCAGTACACAACATCAGCGGCCATATGTCTATGATATGACAGCGATATGACCAAATCACAGCTATATCGCAGGGCCTCATATTATATTAGTGTAATAAGGTATGTCGCTGTCTGCTATCATATTAAAGTCATACGATATGATATTTATCGCAGTGATGTTTTGGGAAATAGATGTCGTAGACAATAACTTATGCTTCATGCTTCTGAAGCGGGTTTTAATATATTTTCAGTAGACATTTGATATACAAAGTAAGCATAGTTTTCACTGTGATAAAGATATCAAATAATTCCAAAATTTGGTAACATTTGTGAACTTGTAAAATTACCCTGAACTCGCCACCAGCGACATTGTTTTGGCCTAAACGACATGGCACAGAGGATAAAAAATGTAGTGACATACAAAATGTGCATGTCTTAAATGGATATGCAACAATGCGAAGCATTTCTTGAATTCGACACTTCCACTATACAATGGTCACATCAGGGACGCAGCATATATCTAAAAAAAGAAGATAATGTACAAGTCTAAAAGCTATATTCCACTATGCAGTAGCCTAGCCAAGCTGCGACGTAACAGAAACGTTCTGCAACCATACTTTTTTAGTCAGTCTGTTACTTACTAAGATGGCACGTAACAATTACGTTATTGATGGTGAGGTCGAAATGTCACCAAATCAGAACGTTATTACAATGCTATTTTTTGGTGAGGTTGGGACGAAACCAAAACAGAACGTTATAAAAACGTCCTCATTAGGTTGAGGAACGTAACCAGAAAGTTGTAAAAACGTCACAGTGCCACGTCACAACAGTACGCTACAGCAACATATTGGAAGCCATCAAAATAATGTAACAAGAACCAGTAGAGAACCAAACAGAACGTTGCTCCAACGTTATAATAACGTCACATGCTTGCCTAGGAGTTGCCATTTGCGATCGCTATTTTTAGGTACCACATGCAATTCGCGGTTTTGATACAAACATGTTGGTATCTCCAACCACAAGCAGTCCACTGAAAATCTATATAAAATAGCAGGTGCCGCAAGCAGGTGGTGCAAGCAAGTGCCGCAAGTACCTATATTACACCTTGGGGCACCATACCACAAGCAAGTTTGCGGCAGTTTTCTTGCATCTTTTCATGGTACCACAAGCACAAACCATAGCGTGGAGTATGGCTCTAAAGCACCATACCCACTAGGCGATTTTGACCTGAGTCTGCCGATTCACTTGTGCTAAAATCGGCCGACTCTACTGGCAGAATCAGCCGATTTTAGCACCCACTCATATCAAACATGTTATTTCAATATTACATACTAACTGGTGTTCTGAATCAGTGACGATTTTACCGGCGATTCTGCCAGTTGCTCGTTGCTAGGAAAATTGCCTAGTGGGTATGGGGTTTTAGGCACCCCTGAAATTTTGTACTAAAAGATTCTAAATTTGACTAAAATTATTGGACGGGAGCGCCTCAGTGACGTTTCCAGCACAACGTATTACATCGGCCCTTGGGACGTGGGATCTCTTATTGTTGTAAAGCTGGCTGGCCAGAGTCAAAATACAAATACCCTACAGGCAGAGGGTTTCCTTTGTTCTCGTCACGTCTTTGAGGACCATGACAAGATATACGACCCTTGTTTATGTGTTTTTCGGCCAGTGTCAGTTGTGTCAATATTTAAACAGATACTTTAGACATGTAAAACAGAGGTAAGATGTTTAGCCTGAGGAAAAAGCATAGATTATAGGATTATCGGCCTTGAGGTTGAATACAAAGCTCCACAGTGGGATAAATGTATACTCTATCACCGTCACAAGAGGAAACATTTGCCAAACATTAAAGTCACATTGATACATGTTTTGAACACATAATGGACTTAAATGTTAGTTTCAAAGGGTTTTGCAAGAGGCTGCTGGTTCTCTTTTGGCTCAAAGTTACATTGTTTAATCCGTATACCCATAGACTGGGCCAGACTATAAAGGAAAGACAACACCTCTGCGACACTGTCTTAAAGGTATATGTTCTATATGGCATGTTTCGTCATAAATGTATTTGAGTTGACTAGATGAAAAAAAAACCTTTCTATAATGTCAACAATATAAATGAGTTAAACAATAAAATGAATGACATAAATAGTGAAAGTGGGCCTAGAATACAAAGTAGTGATGTACAAAACATTGTTCTCTGCATTAAAGGTATCGCACAATATGTATCACTAACAAATTGTCCAGAGGTGTTAAATTCTCTCCTCAAAAGTGCAAAAACAAAAAAAATAAGTTGAAAGGTTTCTTCAATTCTTCAAGACGTACCAGATGATGTATTCCACCTTAGTCCTTACTGTAACTTAAATATAAGTTTATTCAATATCGCAGTTGTATACATAATGATCTATGCCGTCAAGGCTGATATACCCGAATGTTTGTTCATTAAAGTTTGTTTAAGCTTATTGTACTCTTTCCAAGTGCGTGTACATATATATAGTTCCTCTACTTAGACAATGTATAGTTTTTTCAATTTTCAGACTACAAAGTAAACAGTGTCCTTGCATTGTCTCATTTCTTACTGGTATCAAGTGTTTCCTGTAAATCTCTGAACGCATTTCATTAAGTGCCCCTGTCTCTTTGTATTGCCGGCCACCTAGTCGAATCATAAAGTAAGAAGTATCTGGGATGGCGACCATAAAATTTTCACGAATATTCGTGATAATAAAATAGGCCATTACGAACCTAGTGTATGTCCAGAAAACATTCACGAACCTTCCAGATGGGTCCCAAATCTTATTGAACATTGAATATATGGTATAAAAAGTAGATACCTTTGTAAATACTGCCTTGTTACATCTATTAGGAGACAGTTATAATGAAATGACATGGTTTAGGAAAGGAAAAAAATGAAAAAAATGAAAAAAAATAAATTGCAAGATTCGTGACCACGAATCTTTCATGAACCCAAAATTTGGGATCGTGACTTATATAACTATTGAGATTCGTGAAAATGTTATGGTCGCCCCCCCAGGAGTCTAAACAAAACAGATATTGAGCATGTAGGCACATACCGAGTGGATCATTGGTGGGGGGGGGGGGGGGGGGGAGAGTGGTGCATTGTGGGACAGGTTGGACGCCCAGATTGTTGACACACATGTTGACAATGTCAGCCCAAGGTCAATATTTGTCCACTCTCAATAATGACCTCCAACCAGACCCTCAAGGTCAATAATGACCTCCAACTTGACCCCCAAGGTCACCGGCCTCACCTGCGTCCACATCCAAGGTCACACCAGGGTCAAGGTCAATACCGTCACTCTCAAGGTCAAGGGGTCGATCAGATTTGGGCAGGTTTAGATCAATAGGAACCACTCCAGCCTGATCGACCAGTCGACCCTACCAGGGACATGTAGACATTTTATGTTTGATTTACAATAAGAAAGACATATGTATGGCTTGCCAACAAAGTGAGTGTGAAAAATAAGAAGGACGTATTTGGGGACTTGAATGTCCGTGTATTGGCAGGTGGTGTAGGGGGCCTCAGTGTTTGCCGTTGTAAATTATGGGATGGATTTGTGGTCAGCTGAAAGACCTTCCCGGTTCATCCCGGGTCAAGGTCAAGGTCGACGCGGGGTCAAGGTAAGGCAGAGCCTCGTTCTGAGCACGGGGAGGTTGACAGAGCCCCACTCTGATCCTGACATGCGCAGAAAGGACTTCCGACGGCAGCTCGCCTTTTGTAGCCTCAGTAATATGGACATTAGGGGACCTTCTGACAGGACGTCTCTCTTTGAAGGTCCCACGCTGAATAAAGATACTTCTAGTAGGTCCTGGGCCCTGGGGTTTCTCCAAAATTCTGTGCATTCACAGGAAGAGCGTGTCTGATTATCATAAACCTTTTAATCTAAAAAGCTGGAAGGATGATCCAGTGGATAACATATTGTACTTCTCAGCTAAATATGTACATGTGATGTTATTATAACGTTGCAGGCAGCAAAATACTGCACATTGACTTTATTATAACGTTCTGATTATGTTCTTCAACCTAAACAGAATGTTCTTATTGTGTTCTTTTTGGTTATATCCTAACCTCACCAAAAGATAATGTTAAGATAACATTTTGTGAGGTTCCAACCTCACCATCAATGATGTAATTGTTATGTACCACCTTTAAATAGAAGGTAGCAGACTGACTAAAAAAGTATGAGAGCTTTTCTGTTACGCCCCAACTTGGCTGGGTTCTGTGCTGCATGTCTAGGTTGGATTCCCTGAAGTGTCTGTTGGACCACCTTACCTTGTCGTCATTCTCACTCCAATAGATTTGGTCATCATTCCTTTGCACACATCAAAACCGTTAGTTGGTCTCAATATATAGCAGAAAGAGTACTGCATGGATGTTAAACTCAAATACATAATCATAAACCTTATTCTAGACAGCACTCTAATATTTTGCGTTATTCTTTTCATCAGCCATTTTCAGTGAATGAAAAAAAGGTTATTCATATACCAGGGTAGACTCAATTGCTTAAGACATCACTGAAACGACGAGATACATGACTGTCAATCGTTTTAATCCTACGTTATTATTCTTCATATACCAGACAACATTGTTTAATAGTTAAAAGTAGCAGTTTTTGTACGTCTGTGTGTGTGGGGGAGGGGAGGATTTTGCTTTAAGATGGCTGTCAGAAAAGGAGGCCAGAAACCTTATTTGTCATTTCTATGGGTTAATTGTTCCGTGTCGTCTTTTTCCCGGGACTTGTGACGCTTTTATCGTGAAGGGCGGATCACTCTCCCCCCAGATCTCCAGTGATGAGCGGATCACTCTACCCCCAGATCTCTGGTGGGCCTGCTACTGCGCATATATATCAATATATATATATATATAAGTATATATAGTCCTGTGATCGTGTCTAGCTCTGTATATTTCCCTTCCCATGGGGGGGGGGGGTTACACACTCTTTAAAGGTTGCTACCCACTGTGAAACTACCACTCTTACTTTGTAACTTACCGCCACTAAATTTTAATGGACTTTTGGGGTTATGCAAATCACCACCTACAAAAATTAGAATGTCTCATTGCCTTGAAATAGGGAAAAATCACCAAAATTGCGTAGGAAAACTTATGTTGAAATTGCCATTATTTTTATCATTTCAAGTTGTTGCCCTTTTATTGTCTTATGGAAGTCGTTGGCAATGCTCCTTATTGATGAAAGTGTGACTTACGGCCTTTTACTTTTGATTTACACAGTGTTAGCAATGGGTACCTTGTAATATATATATATACCCACTAGGGAACTTTAACCTGAGTTGGCCGGCTCATCGGCGTTAAAATTGGCTGATTCTACTAGAAGAACTGGCCGGTTCTAGGGCTGACTGGTATCAAACATATATATTGCACTGAAGTCCAGTGCAAAAGAATTATTATATTCGTTAGAAATTAATATTAACCGTTGTAAACTCTGCGGTACTGACAAGAGTGCATAGTGAATCAAGTGATGCTAGTGTGTGAGCTAGGTGCCGAACGGCGCCACTGTCCTGTGGCCTAGGTATAGTGAATGGGGTTGTCGTGGATGATGACGCCCTCATGCAGAAAAGATTGTAACTGAGTTAGTTCGCTCTTCTACAGGTACGCACAGGTACGAAAGGGACATTACTGCAATAGGAATGACTGTTAGGGAGCGTTATGATCTCGGTGTACGAAATGCCAGCTTAAGAGAATACTATAGGATAAAGGGTCTTGTCATCTACGATAGCTTTTAGGTAGAATCAGAATTAGAATTAGTTTAATGTAAGTAAGAAAGAGAATTATGAAAGCTAGAGAAAACACTATTACAGGCTTTTGGCTAGTGCTATATGAGCAGTATGAGACTTAGGATAGACGAGCAGACCAATATTGACTTCGATCAGAACTCATGGGAGCAATAGTCTAACAAACCGATCATAAGGGGTAGTAATCGCTACAATAAGGTGATAGTAAGGATTGGAACAGCTTAGGCTTAGCCTTACCGACGGAGCACTGGATGTGACGTAGACTCTACAGATGGTCTCCGGCACCGGTAGACGGGAGGTGACTCTCCCAATAGTCACTGAGTGTATAGACCTTGAAAGGGGAAGCTTAACCATAGCTATACCTGGTTGGAACGTTACTGATGTTGTTAGCATTGTGAGATGGATGGCATGTATTGTATGGATGGAAAGACCATGTACTTGTATCTTCAGACTGTCTACATGGATATAATAAAATTACCTCTTGCCAAGCGCGTGTTCTTTGTATAGGAATGAGCCCCTTTACTTAGAATCTCTACCACTGAAGAACAGATGAACATCTGGAATATGATATAATTGGATTAAGAATGAAAGCTAGCTAACGCAACAAACAATAATGAAGAACATCCCTAATTTACAATGTGATCGTTTTTATTCATATGTCTTCAAGTAGTAAAAACATAAATGACATGCGACAAACATCATGCAGTCTAACGGACGATTCAACATGTCTATATAAGATACAAACAAGTAAGTACTATATCGACGAAACATCATCAGTGTTAACTAAAGATAAAATAACACCAGTCTAGCTCAATATCTCAATATACCATACTGACTGGTAATCTAAATTGGTGCTAGAATTGGCCGATTCTATGAGAATAATTGGTCAATTCTAGTCGGCCGACTCACACAAAATCGCCTAGTGGGTATGGGCCCTAAGTGCCATCCCCGAAGCTCCCTCCCCCGATCCCCTCCCCTCATACCCACCCACCCGCCCACCATGTCAACTGTCTGATATCGGCCTATTGCTGCAGCAATATCTAAATGTGGACACAAGCCTCGTTCCTGATTTCCCCATTGCCCCCCTCAGGGCACTGGAGTCACAGAATGCTCTCCAAGCACATATTGCCTGAACGATTGACTTAAGTTTTTACCTCTCCCTGTTTCCATGTAATTGTATGGTCAGCTAAAACAGCTTGCATGCCTCAGGGGCAGATACAGGATTTTGAAAGGAAAAAAAAAAGGGGGGGGGGGGGGGGTCCACATATAGGGTAAGTACTAAAACGATATGCAATGACTGCATACACATGACGTTTTTTCATCTTGGGAAAGTTTGAAAGTTCCCCTTGAAATTTGCTTGAATTGCTGACTTAAAAAAAAGTAAAATTCTGATCTCGTATATTCATTCTAAATGTACCTAAAGCTAAACCTAGAAAACATGATCAACCATCAGTATCAGGGGTGGATACAGGATTTTGGAAAGGCGGAGGGGGGGAGGGGGGGTCAGCATATATAGGCTAAGTACTCAAACCTCGCGTATTCACACAAGTGCACACGCAACATATTTTTTTTCTATTTATCAAGTTTAAGTGTCAAAAGGGGAGAGGGGTCAGGACCCCCTGCTCCCCTCCCCTGAATCCGCCCACTGAGTATCCTTTAGAATGGAATCATTCTAGTTTATCTCAATGAAACATTTTTATGCCCACCACATAGTGGTCACGTGACTACGTCCCCACAAGGTATATACTATTAGCAGACAATACCACATATTGATTCAGGAAAAGACATCAACTCAAACAGGAAGTGAACTGGTCCGAGTGGTAAAAGTAAACACCGGCTGAGACTGACGGATGTAGCTCAGGTCAAGGCCATATCGATTGTTTGTGAAATCTGAAAAAGGAGTATGATATGTCACTGTCTATAGATCTGATGGACAAGAGTTAATAAAATACTTGAAGATATTTGGCCATTTGTTTACCCACATTACTGAGATTTCATTCATCTTGAAGTCTGATGGCTTAGGAGTTTACAACCTACAAACATAGGAATTTGTGACTGATATAATGTTATTATTTTAGTCATTCTGAGAGAAACAACCCAGAAGGAATTTGGTAATCGTTGGTCTTTACTTTACGTTCAGTGCGCACGCACACACACACACACACACACACACACACACACACACACATATATATATATATATACATATACATATACATACATGCAGACACGCACTCCCATATGTATATATATATGCATATGATACATGCGATGATGTGTAAAAGCAAAAAGGATAAAAAGGATTCGCAGCTCCATCGTGCCACGACTACACTCCCTAGTCTGCACATTGATCTCTTTGTTTTGTTTTTATTGAACATTAAAACACATCCAAGCACATCGACGTCCTTACACAAGAACCTCCTTATAATCAACGTTTAACATATAAGTCCACTTGTTAGAACCATCTGTAAAAATAAAAATAAATAAAGACATGTAGAACTTGTGCTTTCATTTCTTGTCAGCCATTATTTTTGTAGTATAACGCTTAGCAGCGTGGTGAAAAACAAGTTCCTTCTGCCTAGATAAAGGGATATGCTGAAAAGTAGGAGATCAATAAGTTAAACATGATCAATGTGTCTTTGTTTAAAGCCCAATACCCACTAGGCGATTTTGACCGAGTCAGCCGACTGATCGGCACTAAAATCGACTATCAATTCTATTGCAATAATTGGCCAATCTTTGCAATGATTAAGATTAAGCATACATATTTTCATAGATGCTATACTTACAGGGAATCATAGGATTGATGTGTAAAAGTTGCCTAGTGGGTATGGGGCTTAAAGGGTCATACCAACTAGGCGATTATTCCTGAGTCGGCTGACTGATCCGCGCTAAAATCGGCCAATTCTAGGGGTGAAACCGGCCGATTTCAGCAGCGATTCAGATCAAACCTGCTGTACTTACAGGTGACCTTAAGAATCGGCCGATTCACCTAGTTGCCCATCACTCGTCGGTGTTAAAATCGTCTAGTGGGTATGGGACTTAAGTGTCAGGGAGCTGGCATAGTGTCAGAGTTTAACATACTCCATCACTGAATAAACCACACTTTGTGTACATTTATGACACAACATTTTTGCTTGTCATCTTTTTAACCACCATGAAGAAAGCCAAGTGGTCCCAGTGTTCAGCGAATAGTTCATGAATAGCAACCTTTCATATTAGAGAACACTAAATAACCTGGGTTTGGTTTGACAGTACTTGTTGTTAGTCCACTTAATGTTCGCTAATCGTATTGTGTCGCCTTTCATTGCTGAAAGATGTTTATGTGACAAGTCAATTTAACATCTGAACTGTTTATGAAGATAAACAGAACATCATGTTATGTTATGTATTATGTTAGAACATTCAACACTAAAGGGGGCTACCAGCATACTGTTTGAAGATGTTAGGACTATATGACAGATATGGTAAACATAGACAGATGGATAAGAGAACAAACTGTCTTTAAAAAGATTAATGCAAGTTTAATTTTTGTCCATTCTTTTTTATTTCTTTATTTTTTGGAGGGGGACGGCCTTCGAACATTACAGTTTAGAGGGAATAAGTTAGCTAGACTACATGAAGATGATAACACTTGTGCCTACATGCGGTCACCTAAAATTATAAGTATAGATGATCTAAGTAGAAATTACATTTAAGCCTTGAAAAACTCGAACAAGTAATCTTTTCCCTTAAGTCAACCTCATATTTTTTTCTAGCACTGCTCAGAACCGTATCGGTTGATATGTCATCTGAGTCCAATTACATCAAACGTTTTTTTTCAATAGTGAAAGACTATATTTTTTACCTCAATCCTTTAGAATGCAGGTTCCTTAGATATGATTCAAAAAAATATTTTGGTCCTGGCCTGGCTGGGGTACCTGCAGAATACCGATGGGGGTAGATATACCCTAATCTGTGTGGTGTACCCGCCCTACCCCAATATGCCCAGGGAGGGAATAGGAGAGGTATAAAAAGACGGTCAACAGACGGCTACAACCCAAACATCTTAGTTTGGTAGCCCTCATGGAGGCACGCAAGTTATGACATTTATGACCTTGCCACGAAAAATAAATTTGTCAGAACCTCTTTGGCCTGTCGCCTTTAAGATATGTTGAAATGTAAACCTGTTCATACACAGTCGACATATGCCTAGTTGCACAAAGGTAGAAATTAACTCATTTACTTTGCGCATGATAATCGAAATAGTGTAAAGGTCACCAGTTGAATACAAGGGGATAATAAGAATGCTTCCAAATTACTTAGCTTATGATAATACACAGTATAAATATGGCAGGTGCCGCTGGTAGGTGTAAATATACCTGATGGCAATGTTCAGCAGGGTACACCTCCCAACAGGCGTCGAAGCCTGGGGTAAAAATCAATACCAGACTGCTATAAGAAGCGAGAATGCGGTGTAAGAGCAGAGAGAAATTCATTAACGTTTGGACAATACGGATCAAGAGATTCGAGGGGTTTTAGATAGCTACGCAAGCCACAGGGACATCTGGTGACTTACACCGTACTACCGCACTACGGCTGGAGGTGAGATTAGGCAGACTCTGAGGAGAAAGTAGTCCAGGAGACGCGGCACTTTTATTTATGTGACTGAGGCCGAAAGGTTTGAAGGTGGTTTCCTAACCCAAATTTTCCATAGAATCCAAAAATTTATTTCTTAGTTGCCAAAGCCTCCGGGTTTTGGGTGAAAAATGATGGTTTCCCATAAAAAATAGCATTTTCTGTGGAAAAAGTCAATTCCAGTATTTCCTCCCCAGCTACCCTTAAAACAATGTTGGAAACTTGTGTATGCAATCAAATTGAAGGGTAGGACCCAGTGAACATGGGGAATGAGCAAAACTAAAAAGATTAGTTGGTTACCATGGTAACAAGTGACGGTTTTGGTGGAAAATAGTCAAAAAATGATCAAATCTTTTTTTCCGTTACCTATGGTGACCACCAAAATAATGTAGGTTTTCAGTCTAAATCTTCTTTGGCACATTCAATAGCATCCAAATGTAAATTGATATGGCAAAAATGATGAACTATATTGAAGAAATAAGGTCTAAATTGACGTAATCTGCCGATAAGTGCCAATTTCCTGAAAAATACAACATTGGTATTTATTGACAAAATGATGGTTTAAGACCATTTAAAAGCACCACAGTTGCTTATCTATTAATTCTGTAATGGGAATTACATAGAAAATCAATAGAAGCCAGGCAGGTATCAAAAAATAACATGGCCGCCTCTTGTTGGAAATTGGCTTGTATCTTATCTTTTAGAATGGATAGAAAGACATGGTTGGTGTCTATATTAGGAGATTCAAGGTCTGGGAATCTAAATTTTAATGTTTTAAGTCTGTGAGAGTGAGAATTTACAAGCGGTGTCTCAGAAATGATCTGCTTTGTCTGGTCGTCCGTGTGACGGACGCTGATGTAGATGGAAGGGTCATTGATATTATAAAGAACACACAGGATTCTTTAGCCAACACGATTTTGTAAGCTATTTTGTCTTGCAACTAATAATCCATTAATATCATTGTGCAGAAACTCATTAAAAACATTTTGCCAGTTCACATCGTGTGGTGAATTATGTTGTGTGACACCTCCAATGCTGTACCATAGAATAGATCCGCAGCAAGAGGGATATGGCGTATGGTCTATTATTACAATTTGTCATAATGTTTAGAGAAAAATACTTTGTCAATGCATTACATAGTAAACACTGAAAATTGCTAACGTGACCACATCTGCACATGGTCTACAATCATAGGCAAGAAAGTTTTATTACTTTCTTTTTCACCTTACAGGACTTTGCTAAGCTGTTTAGTCTTGTCCTTGAGATTCTGCTCAATCTTACCCAACTTTAACTGCATTTCTAATTGTACTTAATGGAGGCCCTCAAAATATTATGATTTATTGGTATTTTTGGTATTTGCAGTTTTATTTTTTGGAAGATTTATACGATGTACCATGGAGATGCCAAGGTATATTGTGTTAAATTCCCGAACCGAAATCATTTTCCATGCCTGCCATTAAAATCAAGGTTTTCAAGACCCTCAATGAGAATTTCACACAGGGCAGATGGCCCTTCAGACACATCCCATAATAAAGATGGCGGCCCTGTCGACCAATCAGATGGCTCAAAGCCCGTGTCCTCTCACCGTACTTCCGGCGACTTCCGCTCACAAAGACCCAGTCATTAATCAAACCATCAAACTTAGGTTTTCCCCGCGGTCTCCGTCACAGAATAACAATTTGCCTGGGAAGGGTTGACATGATGGTTTTACCAATACTATAGGCTACACTGACAGGTACATAGGCCTACAGAGAAAGACGAGTCTGTTGTGGGTATGTGTTCGTGTTTTGTGGGTAGTACACTTGCAATCTACAATCTGTAATCGTTGTATGGTATCTCATTTTGATACAGTTAATATTCTTCTAGCTGAAAACAATTCAATATAAGATAGATTTGTAGAGGAAATACATTAGATCGATTGACAGGTGAGTTTAGTTTCAGTGTACACCAGTTCTACAGGGGCGCATCCAGGAATTATAAGGGGGGGGGGGCACAAACGTGAATCTACAGGGGTGGAGGTGGGGGCCAAGTTCCATCCCCCCCCCCACGACCCGCCCCTGTATCATCATATGATAGGCCCCTACGTATGTCAAATAATTTTGAAAAATAACATTGTTATAATGTTCTGATTTGTCGAGGCTTTAACCTCACATCAATAAGGTAATTGTTACGTGCCATCTTATTACTAATATTAGGTGACAGACTGACCAAAAAAGTATATGGTTGAATGGTTCTGTTACGTCGCAACTTGGCTGGGTAACCTGCTACCTAGCCTTGGTCCACTAAAGTCCATAACCAACCATAGCCTATCGGTTCCAAGCTATAGCGCAGGGAGTCCAATAGGCGCCATATACATGAAAAAATGTCTATACAGACGCTCAGTGGACGATTCAAGGAGTCTTTGTTCACCAAGATCTCGTCTGGTGACGGAATACTGCGAGATAACCCGAGACCTTCTTCAAGTGGCCCTGATCCCGTATCTAAGTTTATTGTGCTCGGGTCCCGTGGTTTCCAAAGGTCTCCCGAGGTCTCCCGAGATCTCTGACACAAGTCACGTGTCGTGTTGGAGATGTTAATGATGCGCGTCACATGACATTGGGCAGGGTCATGTGACATTTTTACGGACAGCCATAAACAGATATAAAGCGAAAATTGAGTGTCAACATTTTTCCTCAATTCTAAGATATTTTTTAGAGAATGTATAGCCCCATTTAAGTTTATCTATATGTAAAAATGTGAAATCCTTCCAACGTTTATACCTTGTGTAAAAATGCAGAAAACCAAAGGAAACCTTGATGTTAGTTACGAAATAAAATCATTAAAAAACGAAAAATGAGAAAGTTTCTAAAAGCACCCCCTGCCTTTCCGAATATCCGCCAATTACCGCTCCCAGGAGCAGTAGGCCTATAACCCTGTTTCACAACTATTTGAAATAAATGTTTTCTCCCTGCGCAGTAGCCCCCTGCAAAAAGACATTGATATATACCAATTGCCTTCAATTTTGGTACTTTCCGCCTCGTGAAATCCGTTCAAAGTACCTTTTATTTGGAATGACGGACTGGAATGTCGCAACAACAGGACGGTTTGTGGCACCTTTAGTAGGGGATATGGATGTCCGTTCTGACCCAGATTAGCCATTGCAAAATTGGTCCGTACACCCACAACAGTCTATGGCTTTTATTGGTCACTTAACATTTGTGAGGAATTCTTTTATTGGCCCTCTATAAATGGCATGGGGAACCCCTTTGATTGTTCTTGGCCTGTTGGCTGGTTTATGGTCCTATAAACCAGCAGCTGCAAAGCATGCTGGGATTTCAGTGGGAATACCCACCCAAAATGGCTGCTAGTGTACAGACTCACTTTGGGAAACAGTGGGTGTGACTTGACAGACTAGGGATGTGGTTTTATGTTGTCAACAGCCTCCCACTCCTCCCCTAGAAACGTCCTGACGACATTGTGGGAACTTGTTGATGTCTCCTAGCGACAGGGACGCGTGCATGTCAATTGTCGTCTGCTCCGTACAGCCGCTCTCCAAGCACAGTTCTACTCAATGTCCAACCAACGTCCGTGAAGCAGACATCGAGCGGGAGAATGAAGTGTTTTCATCCGATGGTTCCTGGCGTGTTTGGTAGAAATTCATTGATTGCTGACCGGGAACAGGCGTCAAGTCAACCACATCCGGGTCCTACAGCGTCCCTGCGTCCATTGTTTCCCGCCCTTTTTGCATATCGGTGGCATTAAGAAGGCCATTGTTTGCAAATGTCGTCTGCAATAGAGATAATCTCCACAATAGCCTTCACAACGTTTATATAAGGATGAATCAGTACATGTTCAATGAATACACAGTCATTTCATTACAATATTGCGTCTGACGGTCAATTTGTCAATTTAAGTCAAATTACATTTTCTATATTATACTTAAGGAAAGCCCCTGTTGCATATCAGTAAGGTCCATGTCGCATGTCACTATCATTTTATAGCCCCATGTCGTGTCGTTAAGGTCTCATGTCGCATGTCGATTTTAAGAAATGGTCATGTCGCCGTGTCAAATTTAGTGGTCAGACCCAGAAAACAAGCATGCGGACCCTGGTCCCCTCACACTGGAGGCAGACACCCTACCAGTTAGGCTACCACTGCATGGTGTGTCTTTTGGGGACAGGGTCAGAGTGTGGGTATAGTGGGACATTTCGCTGGGTGCTGGTGTTTTACCTCCTGTCTCATGATGGAGACATGTATGCGTTGAGATACCAGCATTTATTTCAACGGGCACTCTGCCTCTGGCCCTCACTCACTCTGTGCCAATGGTAGATAGCATTGAACAGGTAGGGCTTAGTGAAGATTGAAAGCATTAATGTTTTAACTTAGGAAGGCAATCAAACGAGTGGAGAGGGGGCAACACACCCGCCTCCCTCTGTCCCCAACTAGAACTGCGCTGGCTCATACTAAACATCAAGGGAGGTCTAGGCACATCTTGTGAGATCTCAAAGCATCTCACAAAATATCCTCAGATATCATGAGATCTCAAAACATCTCATGAGATCTGAGGACGTCTCTGGGTTCCTGGTATAGTCTCGGCGCACATACCTCTTGTCATCTCGCCGCCTAAATTCGGACCATGAAATGATTCTGTGCAGTGAGTGACGTAATTATAACGTTGCAGCAACGTTCTCTTAAGTTCTGGTTTGGTTCTTGCTACGTTCTTTTGATGGCACCCAAAAACGTCTTTAGAACCAAATACTGCGACGTTGTATTGTGACGTTATTGTCATGTTCTTTCATATAACAATAACGTTTTTATAACATTCTTGAATTCTCAACTTAACTAAAATATAATGTTATTATAACTTTCTATCTAAGTAAGTCTCAACCTTACCTAAAATTACACCACAGTTAAGTCAGAATTGGGCAGGTCATAGACTAACCAAAAAGGTATGGTCTCAGAACGTGCTTGTTACGTTGCTGCTTGCCTGGGATACTAAAACCTCTTCAGATTTACCCATGGGACCACTCCCCATATACATCCACCCCTAATCCATTCGCCCGTTTAGATCAGTATTGGCTGAGATCTCAGGTAGGGACGTGACCCCTGACCCCACCCCTCTCACCTTACAGGTGTAATCCCCCGTTAGATTTATCTCCATCCCCCGTTAAGCCTTTAATCCCCTTAATCCACACCCAGGTAGGGGCCATTCGTCTTCATTATAGGGGAGTGGGTAAAGCCCTTATTACACTTCACAACATCCCAACTTGCGACGTAACAGAAAAAGTGGTGTCGCCAGGGGGTTCCTGGGTGTCTGGAACCCCCTGCTGGAACCCCCTTTGGTTTCCCAAAATAATGAGTAAAATACATGTATAGGAAATCTTGCCAAAAATGTAAGTCGGAACCCCCTTTGATTTACCTGGGACCCCCTTTGACTTTAGGGCTGACTACGTCCCTGAGAAACGTTCTGCAACCATACTTTTTCAGTCAGTTTGTTACTAACTAAGATTATGATGGCATATAATAATTACGTTATTGATAGTGAGGTTGAAAACTCGCCAAATCAGAATGTTATTATAACATTATTTTGTGATGAGGTTAGGACGAAAAACAAAACAGAATGTTATAAGAACATTCTGTTTAGATTGTTGAATCTATCTATAGAATGTTACAATATTGCCACAGTGTAATGTCACAGCAGTACATTGCAGCAATGTTATTGGAAGCGAACAAAATAACATATCAAGAAGCTTATAATTAAGCAATACAGATTGTTGCTGCTACGTTGTAATAACATCACATGTTTTGCAGGGATGAGCTGCGATATGACAATGTCGCAGATACACTGCACATATTAAAGATAAACTTCTTTGTTAGCTATGTGTTAAATACTCCAAGTTGCGGATTTTAAACCCGTATGCAAATTGCCTGTGATATCATCATAATGCGCCCATTTCGCAGCCCAAGTCGTGTAGTGTGATAGGGCCTTAAATCAACGGCCACCTGGACGGTGTGGGGGTTTTACCAGCGGGATAATCCGATACACTGTAAACAGGATCAGATTTCTGCAACGGCGGCTATTTCCAATTGACTGTGACACTATTGCGTACGTTGTCTTCTTAACCACCACCCCTACAACCACCACCCATAAATGTTTACTCTTCACGCAAACCTGGTGAAGGGGCGGTTGTCCTCCCCCCCCCCCCCCCCCCCGCACAAGACCGAGTCGATTTTTTTTTTTTTAAAGTACGCTTGTAGATTTGTACAAATTTTGGAAACTGAAAAAGATATATCGACATTCACATAAGGGTTCCGATCTGGATTTTACAATTTTATACATTATTCTATCCTTTTAAACCATGTTGTTGGTTCTGTATACATTCACCCAGACCTGGAGCCAGCCAAGAGCTTGTCTCAGGGCCTGGATACTTAATGTCATGTACATCGGTGTTGATAAATCAGGCGTTTTACACCGTTTAGATGGGCTGATCTAGCCCACCTAGTGGGGGATCCAACTTTTGAACAGGTGGGGGTAAGTAAATGGACAGTTAATGGACAGACCCCCCCCCTATTTATCTATTTATTCTTTGTTTTACATAAAATTACACTAACAAAAGCTAAATTTGGCCAGTGGGGCCCTAATTCAGCCAGTCACAGAAACCGGAATGACACTCATTATGCCCGGAACCTAGCCTCAGCCACTCTAACAAAACTAATTTTTACAATTTTTTGAGAAAATTTGAATAGATGCTTTTGATATAGGCCTAAGCAATAAATTGAAGGTGAAAACAACACTTTTTGTAAGCCCTGTCTCAAGGCACAATCTGCGCACACAGATCTACGTTGTCAACTCACTAACTGCGCATGCCTCTAAACTCACCGTCCCACAATCCTCTGCGGTAGCCACCCACTTCCGGGTCCCTGGGATTAAAAAAAGATCACGTGGTACAGAGGGGGAACTCACTGCGCAGAATGATTCTACGTAGTGAGTTCAATCCACCCGTCAACACAGCCTCCTTGATTTTATTTTGCTTTTCTCTTTTTTAACCAGGATGGGATGGGGGTGGGTGGTTTAGTGTGTAGTGCCAGGAGGGGGTTTGGTAAACAAGGAATAAGGCCGAGCCATAGAGAGGTATCCTGATTTGATGTCACTTGACAGACTTCAAAAATCAAGAGTAAACCTCAAGGTAAAATAGAAGACGGTGTGGGGGAAAGGGCCTACTAGCGAAAAATAAATATAGGGGCCTTCCATTGATTACGTAAGGTGGAAAACATATCAGCTGGGACCAGGGATCATGTGTGCATTCTGATGTGTTAGTGGAATACCAATTCATCTGTACGTCTATCTGTCAGAATAGTATTACACTTTTGTTACCATATTGACGTGCAATGTAACCACGACATCACAATCTTACAACAGAAAAGCAACCACTTTATTGAAATATATTCAATTATATCTACACATATTTGAACTTATCTATACATGCATTGGTTAAACAAACACATCGAGCGATCACCTTGGATATATATATATATATATATATATATATATATATATATATATATATATATATACTAAACAAACAAACACAGACACAGACACACAGAATGAGACACATACCCCATCACACCAAAAGGTGCAGGTGGCGTTCTAAGTTCGAGCACCTCACGGTACTTCAAAGCGAGCCCAAGCAAGAATATGACGTTATAATAACGTTATTATAACGTTCTGGTGAGTCATGTTTTGGTTCTTGTTACGTTATTTTGATGGCACCCAAAGATGTCTTTAGAACCTAACATTGCGACGTCGCAATATAACGTTATTGTGACGTTCTTGTAATGTTCTTTCATGTTATAATAACGTTGTTATAACATTCTTTATTAGTTAGGTAACAACTTGACCAAAATATAACGTTATTATAACGTTTTTTTGGGGTAAGTTATAACTTTACCTAAAATAACGTTATTGTTACGTGACAATTGGATAGGTTTCAGATTCACCGAAAAAGAACAGTCGCAGAACGTTCTTGTTACGTCGCTGCTTGCCTGGGAGGCTAAAGTTGGTAAAGTTGCCCGTTTTTGTTTCTGGCCAAACAAGACCTCCACATCAGCGCATATCGCTTCATATAATGACCCCTCTACGTCCCCCTCCACACCCCTTCTGACGGCCCTGGTCACGTGACCAGCCGTCTCGGGTGCCCGGATGTGTGTGTAGCAGACGACAATGGTAACGACGAGACGCGCGGTGTTGTTGTCATGGTAACCTCAGACGCCGCGTCTCTTGTTGTGCCTGAAAACAGGGGTGTTGTTGGTCAAACATCCCCTAGTGGGAGCCGTCCTGACCCAAGGTCAGCCCCTCTCTCTCATCTGACGAGGATGAGGGGTGTCGGTCAGTTTGGTGGAGATATGCATGTCTGTTATTGGTCTTAACTTAGGATTTCTGTTTACTCAATAACAGCCAAGGTGAAGGGTAGTGAGGGGCGTAGGGTCAAGTCCACATAACCTGAATGAAGTAGGGTGATGGGTTGGTTGGGATTCAACTCCTAAAAATATTAGGTGGGAGTTGTATTGATGGTCCCCAGGTTACATCCCAGAGGACCCAATGATAAATCACGGTTAGGATGAAAATATATAGTCCGTTATTGTTTAAGTATATCCATGGGTACAATAAACATGGTCTGTACTACTCCAGGGCATACAAAAGACTGAACCCCTAGCCCCAACATCCTGGGCTTTATATACTCCCAAAGTTCTGACAGGAGTTCTGACCAGAGTTCTGACCAGGGAATGTGTAAACTCAGTGACCTCCAGTGGTCAGAAGTCTGACCCCCTCATCTTACATGCATATTTATAAACAAGCACAAACCATGTTTATGAAACTACATGCATACTTTAACTCTCTAAAATACATAGATATAGTAACCCAGGGGCACAACATTATCACTTTCATGGCTGACGAGCAGTGCATACAAGGGTCAGTGCGTACGTACTGCTCCTTGATGTCAATCTTTTCAGCATATTTTAGGTATTCATTGGGTGATAAAACATAGAAGACCCTCTTTTGCACCCCCACACCAATCCAGATTCTGATCTAAACTCGTCCTTTTTATTTTTCAGATGTTGGTTTGTCGTGCGCGTACCAAGGTGTGAAGTACGAAGACGGGGAAACCTTCTCCCCGAAGCCGTGCACCTCGTGTTCGTGTCGGTCCAAGCTCGTGTTCTGTTCGACCGTTCAGTGTGACCACAAACCGCCCCCCTCGTGCGGCTGGATCGGGCTGGAGGAGTCGCAGTGCTGCCATATCTGCAAAGGTGAGGTTCTTTTTTTTTATGATAAGTGACCCAGCCGTGATCTGTGACGTAACAGAAACGTTCTGCAACCATACTTTTTTAGTTAGTCTGGTACTTTAGTCTGCAGTGCAACGTAACAGCAGTTCGTTGCAGTTATGTTATTGGGAACCATCAAAATAACCTAACATGAACCAATACAGAACCAAACAGGATGTTGCTGCAACATTATAATAACGTCACATGCTTGGCTGGGGATAAATAACGTTTACGAGGGTTGCAGTGCTCCCACAATTGTAAAGGTGAGGTTTGTATCAAAAGTAAGTCATATATTACAATGCGTTTGCATCATTTGCAATGCTACCATATCTGTTATCCGTGAGATGCATAGCACTTTTATTCTTGAGCAATTTAAGATGAATAATTATAAGTGGGTTTAATCAGAGTAATAGACATTTAAACGATAGGGATATCATATTAATGGCGGGAGGTGTATATTACATAATCATTTCTGATAGAATGGTGTTGTCTGCTGTCACGAAACGGACAAATGACCTATAGACCTTGTGCAGACTTGGTAATGTGACCACCTTTTCGTGATCACCACGTGCTCATTATGGCTAATAAAGAAACCTAAAATTTTGGATTTTGATCAATGAAATTAGTTTTTCATGATATGTTATGTTTTTCTTTTACAAATTTAACATAAACATAATGTCATGGATGTTTATGAGATGTGCATTATTCTAATTCAAAATTGATCATCGATACAGCTCCCAGTTCCATTCGTGGTGCTATGACGTCATCTGCACAATGTCAATAGCTATAAGTCATCAAACAATATAATCCCAGCCATGGATGCAACATTATTATAACATTGCAGCAACATTCTGCTTGGTTCTGTATTGGTTCTTTTTACTTTCTTTTGATGACTCCAAATCATGTGGCAGCAACCTACTGGTGTGACATTGCACTGTGACATTATTACAATGTTCTGGTTACATTCTTCAACCATCTCCAGAGGGGACATATGAACTCACCAAAAAATACTGCTTCTGTATTTGAGCTGTCAAGCAGCACCCTATCTTATTAGATACATGAATTATTATGACCATTTTATATTTGACAGGTTGCATGGGGGTAGACGGCCAACGATACGCTAATGGAGAGCGTTGGGAACAGGACGCGTGTACGACATGCCGCTGTGAAGAAGGAGTCTCCTACTGTCAGGCCGCCTTCTGTAAAATTGAGTGTTCCCATCCGAGGAAGGTGGCAGGGCGATGCTGCCCTGTCTGTGACGGTGAGTGGAAATGGATTCTCAATTTCCAACCATAAATCTTTGAATTATTATAAAGCCCATGCCCACTAGGCGATTTTGGCTTGGCTGACCGTCAGTATGCTAAATTGAAATATACATGTTTAATCTGAATCGCCGGGAAAACCACCTGATGATTAAGCCGACAATTTTATCAAACATTTTCATATCAATATAACATACTGACGGGCAATGAAGCCCAAATCGTCTAGTGGGTATGGGGCTTTTGGGGATAGCCTTTTCCATTAATAATATGCTTGCACCAAGGGTGTGTGTGTGTGTGGAGGGGGGGGGGGGTGAAAATATGTGTATGTCCATCAGACTACATCAGGCTACGGGGGGGGGGGGGGGGGGAGTTGGGGGGGGGGGGGGTTGGGAGGGGAAGTCCTGAATTGAGGAGAAAATCGGTATGTAACTCATAGATGGATGGATTCATACCTTTCTGCTGAGTTGAGTATTTTTGGGAGAAGGTCCCTAAATACGTGATTTAAGGCCGAATTGTCTTAAAGTATTAGAAATGTTCAAAGAATCCACAGAGGTACATACCCAAAGGCAACATGCTATGAGGAGTTTGACTCAAGATCTTTTCATTGACCTGTCATCAAATTTATGGTATGGGATTCAGCGATTACCTCCCACAATAAAACCCCTGACTTTTAAAGAAAGAAAAATTAGGAGGAGAACTGGGCCACTGGGTACCAGCCTTAGGTGTTTGGTGTACAGGCACCCACAACCAATAAAGATCCCAGCGTGCTACACTGATAACCTGCTGCTGGTACCCAGCGGCCCAGGAAAGTAGTTCTCCTAATTGCATTGAACATGGACAATTCTTTAATGGCTATCACTTCATTTCAGAATCAATGTAAATATATTTGTCAATTCCCCAATGCATACACTTATGCAGCAACAAAACAAACTGACAGCCTTCTCATGATGTCAACACAACATATTTCACACCAGTAAAGCCCCGTACCCACTAAACAACGTTGACACAGTCGACTGACAGATCGGCACTAAAATCGGCTGATTCCTATAACCCCGCACTAAGACAGTACATTAAAGTATGCATGTTTATTCTACCCCAAGAATCGGCCTATTTTATCACCGATCTGTCGGCTGACTTAAACCGTGTATCCACTTGGACGACAAACGCCGGCGACAGAGGTATGTCGCCGGGCGACGAGTGTTAACTCATTGCAAACACAGCGACCAAGACCAATTATAGCACTTGTCGCCATGGTTTGGAAAGGGTTAATACTCATCGCCCGGCGACGGAATTCTTTGTCGCCCAAGTGGAGACAAGGCTTAAGTGAAAATGACCTAGTGGGTATGGGGCTTTAGGATTGGGAACACCCCTGTCCAACAGATTTTAATGATGCAGGAGTGTTCCAATGAAATGTCCCAGTGTTGAGAGAGGTGTCCCAGTTTTAGGTCACGGGCTCTCCCACAACACCTCTAAACGACAGGTGACGTCAGTTCCGGGAGCTGTACTCGCACACCGCTGTCAGCTGTTCTCTGATTGGCTGGGTTCCATGAATGTTAATCTGTCACTGATTGGCCACTGCCCAGACCGTTAATCTAAACCGAAGTTAATTCTGACCTCCAAAATCTGTATGATTATTTTGTTAATGGTGGTTCTGTTAGGGTCCATGCAATGCAGGGGCGTATCCAGGAAGGGGGTGCTGGAGGTCCTGAACAACCCCCCTCCCCTCCTTTTGGGGGAGACCTAAACTTGCCAAAGATAAAGAAAGAACATTGCTCGTATGCGCACAAATGCAATCAAGAATCAGATAGTCAAACGAACAGACCAATCTTTGAAAGAATTAAAGAAACTAAGAAGCATCGTATTTAAGCAATAGATTAAATACATGGGCGGATCCACTGTCAGTGTTCAATAGGGGGAAACCCCTGACCCTCCTATAAAACTGAAAGTAAAATCACCATATTACCATGACTCTTCCAATTCTAACATGCCGACATTTTCTCTCTTGGGCCTGGGGGAATGGGGTCGGCAGGAACCATTGGCCCTTATGATTTCCCCCTCCCCTCCTGATGCTCCGCCAAACATTTAAAACTGACTAAGTTAATGGAATGTATTCATCCACTTCAAAAAACAACATACTGAAAGTAATTCAAAGTTCATATTATTTCGCAAACTGTTGTTGACCCCATTTACATAGAAATGCCCCTTCTGGACGCCTTCACGGCTAAATGTCGTCTGTTTAGGTGTGTCTGTTATTTTGGCGGGAAAAACAAATGGGCTGACACATTGTTGTCGTGCTGCCATGGTAACAAGTGCTGCGCAGTAGCAACCTGTCGCTTTGTTTACAGTCGATCGCTTATTTCACAGGCACTTTGTTTCCATGACAACTTATTGGCAGCTGGTCCCATGTTTGTTTTCCATTTTTCTTGAATCGGAAATCCATGTCATTCTATCCAATTTATATCTCGGACATAGAAAATAGGTTACAGTGGATTTTATTCACAACAGCCTTGTTAAAGCATAGTGCACTGGTAATAAAACTAGAAAAGAAGGAAAATTGTATCAAGCATATTCATGATTTGTTATTAGAACTTTACCTGCATTTATAAAGAGGAGAACTGTATCAAACTCGCCACTTAGTATTTGCAGACAGGTTGTTTCTTACAATTAAAAAAAACTTGTTTTGGTATACCGATCTTCATATTAATATTGAGATGTTATAAATGCAGACTATACCTCCTTTTGGAAATCCTAGATCTGTAGGGTGTTTCACAAAGGAAACTGTGTGAGAGTTTCAAACTCCTGTTCCATAACAAAACTCAAATGGTCAGTTGGTCACATGGTGGCTCATGTGACCTAGCCTGTAAAAGTAACTAGGATATGAAGTGGTCAGTTGGTCATGCGATCACCTGGCCAGGTGCAGAGACCATCCAGGTGTTGCCATTATACAGGTGGGCCACATGAGAGGGGCAGATTAGTGTTAAGTCCCTTACCCACACACTGACTAGTACAGAGGTGGCCTAAAAATTGGCCTACAAATCTCTGAGTTCCACCAATTTTTGCATTGAATTATAGCCTGACTAGTGCGGGTATGCCTTGCAAACTCAGAGTCAGCCGACAGCCAAGAGTCGGCTTACTGAAGTCAGCCTACTTTCAAACACTGCTCAATGACTGATCATGATAATTTAGCATTTTTCTTGTTAAGGGTTAGATAATTGATTCTACTTTCATCTCTTGGCAGATAGTTGCAGTATGATGTTCCCTCCCTGAAAATAATCATTTTCCAATAGGTGCTTCATGTCGCCAAAACAAGTGTGGCATTGTAAAAAAGCACACTCTTAGATTATTACTGGGAAAAAGTCATATGTGTTCTAAGCGAAAGCCAGCATTGAAAGCTATCTAACAGATAAGAAACCCCTGCGGCCTCCTGGGTCTCAATGTCTGTCATAGGGCAAATGAGAGACCACTCTCCCCAGGGTATCCTCTGTAATTGCTGTATGGTCCAAAGGGCATTCACTCTGATGGTTATGCTCGGACGGTCCAGGCAATATGGGTATAGAGAAAACAGTATACTCCCTTGAGATCATACAGAGCAAGGTATGCTCCCCTGAGATCATATGCAGGAACATATGCCCTCCCCAGGTCATATGGGGGACAGTATGCTTTGCCTAGGTCATATGGAGGACAGTATGCCCTGCCCAGGTCATATGGAGGACAGTATGCCCTGCTGAGGTCATATGGAGGACAGTATGCCCTGCTGAGGTCATATGGCTTACAGTATGCTCCCCTGAGATCATATGGAGGACAGTATGCCCTGATGGGGTCATATGGATGACAGTATGGCCTGCCCAGGTCATATGGAGGACAGTATGCTCTGCCCAGGACATATGGAGGACAGTATACCCTGCCCAGATCATACTGAGGACAGTATACCCTGCCCAGGTCATATGGAGGAAAGTGTTCCCTTCCCAGGTCATATGGAGGAAAGTGTTCCCTGCCCAGGCCATATGAAGGACAGTATGCCCTGCTGGGGTCATATGGAGGACAGTATGCCCTGCTGGGGTCATATGGAGGACAGTATGCCCTGCCCAGGTCATATGGAGGACAGTATGCCCTGCCCAGGTCATATGGCGGACAGTATATCCTTCCCAGGTCATATGGAGGACAGTATGTCCTTCCCAGTTGATATGGAGTACAGTATATGCCCTGCTGGGGTCATATGGAGGACAGTATGCCCTTCTGGGGTCATATGGAGGACAGTATGCCCTGCTGGGGTCGTATGGAGGACAGTTTATCCTTCCCAGGTCATATGGAGGACAGTATGCCCTGCCCAGGTCATATGGAGGACAGTATGCCCTGCTGGGGTCATGTGGAGGACAGTACGCATATGTCCTGCCTAGGTCATAACGGAGAAAAGTATGTCCCCTCAAGGTGATACGGAGGACAGTACCCCCCCCCAGATGAGGTCATCCAGGGTCCGCTGGTTCTGGTTGTGTAGGCAGGCTGATAAGACAACCTGACTGGTACCAGAGTCAGTTCTGGTTATACTGACTGCTATTGAGTGACAGTATGCTAAAAGTAGAATGAAAATGATGGTCACTGCTGAAATGTTAAGTCTATGAGATATGTTACAAATCACTGGTTCCAACATTTATGGACCTGACAAAGACATAGAGTTAAGTGACAAGGTAGAAGCTGCAGTTTCAAACCCAGGCAATCCATGCTTCTGTCTATACCACACCCCTATGGTTATGATGCTAATTGAATAAGTCTGAAACATATTATGTGACAAAGTTGTATTCGATTGGTTCAGTGGTTTTCAAAAGTTATAAATGATCTTAGTCAGCAGTATGATAGTATAAAAGGAAAGGTCACTTAGACTGACTACAGTTATCTTATCTTAACAAACTGATGAGGATTCTGCAATTACTGAGGCCAATTACCAGAGAAGAGACTCTAGTCAACTACAACTTCCCATGGGAGGTTCCCACAGTTTCCCCAGCCCCTCCTGGGACGCTGGGAACGGCGTCCCTGACCACGTGACGTCACAGATCCCTTCCCATGATCCTCCTGTATCGATCTCCTATACAATTACCCTTATCTCCCATGCCACAAGTTCCCCATGGCTGGGCCTTGGTCCTTTCATTACTGGTCACTGGAGGCTGTTTTGTTCTTCTTATTCTTCGGTAGATATTTTCTTGTGGACAGCCATTGTCGTATTTTTGGGAGATATGTGTAGTTAGCCCCTGAGATAGTGGTGGGCTGGAGAATAACTCAGTCTAACCCAACCTGACGCAAATGGGGAAGGATCAGTGCAAGGCCAGTGGTGGTTCGCGCATCCCTTATTTTTATTGAGGAAAATTTGCATTTTCTTTTGTATTTTTCCCTCTCCTTTAGGGGCCTTCCATTTAGTATGTACGCAAAAATTCAGAAAATTCAAGACCCCCCAACCCTTCTTAGGCTAAAATACGCATTGGATTTGTATAGGAACGTATGCAAAATTCCTAAAATCTCAGACCCCCCCCCCCATCCCCCCTTGGTGCGTACATACTTAATGGAAGTCCCCTTATCAAAATACTGGGTCCACTAGGAGAATGCAGAAGGAGTTAGTAAAATTGTTTTAGATAAAAATTCATGAACTATAAATATGAAATATGTCTCAATCTATATTGATCCATGCCCAATTATGACATACATAAACTGAAATATATTGTCCATCATGTGACATTTCCTTTCAAGTTTAGGACATTAGGATATTGAGATGGTAGATCAAATCACCTTTTCTTTGTCATTTTTCAGATGAGATCTTTGTGACGTTACCCCCTCATTGCCCAAAGGACGACAACTGTACGCTGTTTTGTGCAAATGGCAGAAAACAGGATGAGAATGGCTGTTACATCTGTGACTGCAACCCAGGTACAGTGACTACATTATCATACACACTTGTGCAACTCTTGTCATATTTTATTCCAGTAAAATGGGAGCTTGTATTGTGTGGCAAAGGGTTACATGTGAAAAATGACATGTCACATCCACATGTCACATGTTGATTTAAAAAGAGGCTCATCGTTTATTTCTCTTAATGATATCATGTCACTCAAGTCCTATGTTGTAATTTGAAATGTTGTCTGTATAGACTTACTTCAATAGAGTGGCGCCCTGCTAGTGGAATAGACCTATACAGTAGATTGGGGCCCTGCTAGCGGATTAAGCTTGAACAGTCGATTGATGTATGGGTTTCAATGGAAATCGTTGGGTACAGGGCTTCTGCGGGAGGGTTCCCTGCACAGGTTCATGGGAAAGGTGTATAGCCATTCTAAATCGAACAAGCCATCTGATATATGTTCTATTGTTAACATATCATTATTAACACATATAACTCCGGACTACTAAGATTAAGATAATTAACTGATATTTGACATTTTTTTAAAAGATCAAAAACACCTTAAAATGATATATTCATCCACATAATATATTTAGCTGTTTTTTACTGTTCTTCATTTTCACGATTGTTTCAAACCTACTTCCAGAACCGGAGGACGCGTGTGACCTTCAATGTCCGAGGGGGTTCAAGGTCAATGACCTTGGTAAGGAGGAGTGCGCATGCACAGACGGTCTCACTGGAGTGACGGTCCAGCCGGGGTGTCAACCACTCACCCGCTGTAAGAAGACCTGCGTTTATGGCTTTAAGGTTGGTTGGTTGGTTATTGGGCTTTAACGCTGTAGCAACATCTAATGTCATATCACGACGAGAACAGAGTTTGACAATTCTGTCTGGCATAATTGTATCAATGAAATGATCAAATCTATGAGAAGATAGAGACCATACTCCTACACATTTACCGAGGCAGGTGTTCTTTAATGTGCCTGGTCCCATAGACAGGGCCATACACACAACAGCCGGTGGTCTACCCGAGACCTTTGATAACCCAGTTGTTGCCACTGGGAGACATGTAGAGGGTCACATTAGCCAGCCCACCCCAGCCCAGGATTGGACCCGGGTAGCCCACACAACAGGCAGACACACCAACCACTGCACCACCCAACACACCTACAGCTTAAAGGTCTGCATTGTAGGATGTGATATCTGAATATGATCATGTGAATAAGGTTATATGAGGCCAAATGTCATATTAAGCCACAGTGACTCTTCATTTTTGTGCTTTCCTGTTGGCCTATGGAACATCCTTAGAAGAAAGAGAATGACCGGGGTATGGATAGGGGGGGGCTCCATGTTGTGTGTCGAATTTAAAAAAATAACGGCTGTGTCGCCTGTCGTTATACCTCAGTTTAGACCCATGATGCATGTCAAATTTAAGAAATAACCCCGTCACATGTCATTTTCTTTTTAAAGCTCCTGTCACATGTCAAATTTAAGAAAAGGGCCAAGTGTTTGTCAATTAGTTGCCATGTCGCCTGTTTAAATAAAAAAACGGCCATATCACCCTATACAATTTAAGAGTTGCCCTGTTGATTTTAGGGGTCTACCCCCACAATGACATTATTCAATTTAAAGTATCATTGAATTGGTCCATCTAAGTTTATAGAAATATTAGAGAAAGCCTTGTCAGAATATCTCACCTTTCCATATCAGGGACCATTGTTTATATACTCTCATTACAGAATAAACATAGTTTTTGTCATTTCAGACAAACAAACATGGTTGTGAGCGGTGTCGCTGTAAGAAGTGTCCTGGATTCTCCTGTAAGAAGAAGTGTAGTTATGGTTATCTGTACAACAACAAGGGATGCAAGCTATGCAAATGTCGGGGTAAGTGACTGATAAAACCTTAAAACCACAGAGCAACAGGAACAGAATCTATTTGTTTTAATAATGTTGATATAGCTATGGGGTTCCAGGGGGGCAAGCAAGTGTTTTAATCTATAATAGTTTGTAACTAGTTGGACACTAGTTAGTGTTTTATGATTAGGTTCAAAATTTTATGATTAGCAGCTTTGTCTGTTAGTGTTATAAAAGTAAGTGATGTCAATGGGAAATAACCTCAAAAAGGGATTGGTAATTTTGTGTAAGAAATGAATGATTGATCATCAGGCACTAAATGAGAACATATAGGGTCTTTGGTGTATTGATTTTATTACCACAAAATCTGAGACGACATGAGTCCAGTGATCATCCACACATAGTTGAAGCATATCTATTTTTACTGTGACCTTCAAATTTGAAGCATGCATTTATACTGGGACCTTCTTGTCATTCTCAAATGGGGGTGGGCGGGTCCAGTTGGTAGTGTGCTGGCATTGCACGCAGCTGGCCAGGGTTCGGTTCCTGGTGCTGACCGTTAAACCACCTCACATTGCCTTTGTTTCCACCCACATAGTTTTATCACAGTAATTTGTACAAGCCAAAAATCGTGAGTTGGTTCCGATATAGCTGACAAATTGCTGAGTGGGCAGTAAACTCCAACAATCATCATCATCATCTTGTCATTGCTATAGAACCTGATGACACCAAGGGAGTTGAGCCGACAGACTTTGGTAGCGTACTACCACCTCACGGAGCCCACTGTATGTCGATTGACGGCCGGCGAATGGATGATGGGGAGACATGGTATGATGGCTGCCGTCAGTGCTTCTGTCACGACCGCTCAGAGTGGTGCGCCCTGATTACATGCCCGGTCCTGAAGTGTAACCACCCCATCATTAAGCCTGGCGACTGCTGCCCCTCGTGCCCTGGTAAGTTATAATGATGCAGCGTTATGTAACCACCCAATCATTAAGCCTGGCGACTGCTGCCCCTCTTGTCCTGGTGAGTTATAACGATGCGGCTTTACGTAACCACCCCATTATTAAGTCTCGTGACTGCTGCCCCTCTTGTCCAGGTGAGTTATAACGATGCAGCTTTTTGTAACTATCCCGTCATTAAGCCTGGCGTTTGCTGCCCCTCTTGTTCTGGTAAGTTATAATGATGCAGCTTTACGTAACCACCCCATCATTAAGCCTGGCAACTGCTTCCCCTCTTGTCCTGGTGAGTTATAACGATGCAGCTTTATGTAACCATCCAATCATTAAGCCTGATGGCTGCTGCCCTCTTGCCCTAGTAGGTTATTATATTGCAGCTTTATGAAGTTAAGACTTTCAAAACACATTTTGAGTCCTATCTGTGCAAAATAAAGCCAAGCCTTGAGGAAAGAAAATTTGTGCTTTTGCCGTGAAAATAAAATTGATTCTATGTTTCCTAAAAGAAAGTATTTCAGCTCGTATGTCTTGGATGAAAACATAGAGAACTGATGAAACTATTACATTGAGAGACCCAAGAGACTCAGCTGGGCAGCTGACCAATGACTTCTTGATGCAGGCGTGTCATCTAGCACATGCTTGAATCTTGCATCCGGCCTTACACCGTAATACAAGTGTCACTGATTAGCAGCCCAGACTGGGTAGTGTATTTTAACCTTCCTTGTCAGGAACAAAACTTAAACAGTATAACTACTAGGTGATTTTCACCAAGTCAGCCAACACTTCAGATGTAAAATCAGCCAATTTTACCTGAATTAAAACGCTGATTTAAAAACGAATATGTACATTGTAATAATCAAAATCACGACTAGCCAAGTTGCAATTGCCCTAGTGGGTATGGAGACCTCTGCAGCTTAGGAAATACCCTTGTGAGCTGGATTAGTTTATTTGTATCAATAACAAAACTTTCATTTTCACTTCAGGAAACTACTCAAATGTGTTGGTGCCAGGCAGGCCGACGCAGTGCCAAGCCAGTGGTGGCATCTTCCGCACAGAAGGAGAAACCTGGTCCCTGGACAAATGCACAAAATGCATCTGTCATGCGGGCGGTGTTCTGTGTCAGATCGAGAGCTGTCCACCGCTCTTCTGTAACCAGCCCGTCAAACTGCCGGGTACATGCTGTGCCACCTGCCCAGGTATGGAGTCACTTTGTGTCAAGGGATGTCAGTTTTCAGATTTTTGTCATTTCAGAATATTAGAAAAGAAAAAAGTCATGGTTTAAAGGTATTAAAATCATAGTTAACAGCAATTAAGTGGCAGTCAGACCTAGGCAATGTAACCTAATGAAGCAAATGGCAGGCCTTCGTAAGCTGTTTAGATCTTCACATATACTTCACATTTCGTGCAGATTATAATTATACAAAATCTGAAACCTGTAGGAGGCATTGAATAAATGCGGCCTTCTGATTGGCTGATATCACTATGAAGTTGAACTTCACTGTGAACGTCACTCAATCTCCAAGCATTCACTTTAGTTTTCAGGTCTTTTTTCATCAAATTTTGACTTTCCCTTCATCAATAATTCTCAAGGCCCTTTGAAGGACAACATATAACTACATTTCTGAGTCCCACTCCTATTCCATTAGTTTAAATCTGTCTTTTTCTTTTCAACAGAAGGCAATGATTTCTTCCCCATACCACCAGTCCAAGCACCAAGAGGGTGCACCACAGCAACTGGAGCCCAGTTTGATGACGGCGACTCGTGGAAGGTCAATGCGTGCCAGAGCTGCACGTGTCGGTCGGGTCACGTGCACTGCTTCTCCCAGACCTGCACCCTCCTCACCTGTAACCACACCCTCCTCAAGAAGGGCCAGTGCTGCCCCTTCTGTGTTGGTAAGATAGATAAAACCCTTCTAAACAGCTATTATTTTGCCTCAGGTTAGGCCAAGGGAAAAAGTATTTTTTCAGTTTACTAAAGCCCGGTCCCCATTGAGCAAATCCACACATCGCTGACCAATCTGCGAGTGACAAAACAGACTGGCGCCAGTCTGGCGGATGACAAAGTGGGTTTAACCCCTAAAAATATCAGGCATGTTTGATTTTTGTCATCCTGAGCGATAAACTTGAGCCTCTGGGACAGACAAAGTACCTTATTCTGCCGACGACGTTGCTCTCGCCGGCCAAGTGGGGACCCGGCTTTACCAACCATAAAACTCTCCCCAACCCTTAAGTTTTGTTATGGCCATTGAAGACTTTCCTAGTTAATGATATGGTTTAAGGTTTATGAGAGTGAATTTAAAAAAGGAAATTTCAAAATAAAGAATTGTGGCCAATCTATTTTCTCCTGTAATAAACCTGAACATTAATCTTTATCTATTTTGATCTAATACATAATAACAACCACCTGTTGTTTAAGCAGGTCATTACTGGCTGTTTTGCTGTTCTTACCTTCTTTGATATACCCTTTCTCAATTAATATATTATTGCATCATTCAACATAGTAACCAAGATTTATCTAGACATTCTGAATGGTAGTTATTCATGATTGCTCAATTACCCCTTTATCTAAATTCACATTTTTATTTGATGAATAAGGAATCTGCACTGGCTGACCTTGTTAGATACTATATCTTTTAGATGAAGTGTTAATTGGTTTATACAGATGTAAGCAGCTCTTTCCTTAAACACTACTTGACTCTCCTTGGATTTCTACCCTCTGATCTTTGATCTCTGTTTTTCATAGACGAACACACTTCCAACACCTGCTGGCATGAGGGTGAAGCTTACAGCACGGGTGAAAGTTGGATCATCGAGAACTGTCGACAGTGCACGTGCGACCATGGCCATGTTGTCTGCCGTAAACTGACATGTCCTCCTCCGCGGTGTCGCTGGCCAATGAAATTCCCTGGTTTCTGCTGCCCCATATGCACAAGTATAACTCTTACTTTCTCCTGTTCTTACAATAAGTGGCATGCTTTTCCTAAAGAGATGAACCTAAAAATGTGCAATCTCAAAAACTAAATTATATGTATGTGATGGTGGATCTTAGTAATGGATAGCCAATAGAAGGACTGGTTTGCCACTTGTATCTTTAGACCTCAAGGAAGGGTTCTTCACATTTCTTCATGCTGAAAGTTCTTATATCTAATTCAAAATAACACTTCAAAGGCCAATGTCAACTTGGCATCATGAGTAATTAATTTATGAGTGTATTTCTTCTATAAATCTCCTGATTATTACAGCAATTCAGATCAAACATGTACATTTCTCTGTGCCACAATCAATTGAGACCACTCTAATTCACAATCAGTGAACGCCAGTAGGAATGAGGCTATAAAGGTGATCCAATCTAAGAGAAAGGTTTCAGTTGGAAATCCTGGACTTCAAACCATACAGATTTCATGATAATTAATTTGAATACAATTATTGATGACAGCAAAAGAGAATGCCACAAACATAAACTGATTTTTCCTTTAATCAAGCTATATTTACAAATGTATCTCAAACAGTTACACTGATTTCCATCTTTTACTTTTTGTGAGAACAATTGAGGTATGGAACAGAGTCAAACACTCAAAACATTATTATGAAGCATTCACAATAATTCTTTGAATGATTTAAAGGTGTGGTTTCAATCAGGATTGTTATCACTAAATTGTTAAAGTATTAATTTCCAGTCTATCTTTCTAGTAAGTGCAGCATGCTTCTCTTTTACTCCAGATGCTACTTATGAGCCAACAGAACCCTCGGTCGATTACAAACCACCTGCTGTGTTGCCAAACAGGACATACACTAAGCCACCAAGTGATGTGGACGGTATGCTTAACTATAGTGCTTTACAATAATATAGCGATATATTCAATAATTCAATAATTCAAAGCAAGACTTTAGGTTGTGTGACCTTTCCTTCAATCTCTAATTTCCTCAACCTTAATTTGGACATGCATATAAGGGTTGATTGGGCTGTACATATATCACATAACCTGTGGAGACTTTCTTTCGTCTTTCCTCTAAGAAATAAGCATCTATTTGATTACGGCTTTGTAGCTTATTTGCATATTGGATGTGATCGTTATCTATAATTTTAAGCAGTTGAAGGTTTTCTAAAATTACTGCTGGCCTAGCGAAAAGAAAGAAGTGTAACAAATGTTAAACCAGGATCAACAAACATATTAAATCATTTCATTCCATGCATATTGCCCTTTGAGTTGTTTGCAAGTGATTGAATGACCTGTGCTATATTTCAGATGTTCCGAGACAGGATGGGCGATCCAGACTGTTTGGTATCACAGTTGGTATTCTTGGAGCAATAGTTGTGATACTAATTCTCTGTGTGATTGCACTACTGATAATCCTATATCGAACAAGACGGAAAACAGAGGCACCGCTCTCCGGATCGTCAAAAGTGACTGAGGTCTTAATGCCAAGACCAAAGTCAACCAATGTGGAGCTACAGGGCTTCACCCCCATGCCCAATGGGGTGGTTGGGAATGGGGTGGGGCACAGCAACATTAAGAATGGGCTCTCTCCTCATGGTTATGATGGCCCAGTCGTACTGCGAAACGAAAGCATCAGCAGCAAGGAGAAGGTCTCTAATCTGAAGCCTAAAGTGGATGAGAAGTACCGGTACAGTTCGGCAAATGAACAAGGGATCTTACCCTACAGCCTAACTGTCCCGATAGATCCAAATGACTTTCGGAAAAGCGTGTGAATGTGCTGAGCATGTGGCCTGCACATCCAGCGAAATGTGTAGCTGACACCCTAAGGAGATGCTGCAAGGGTACAAAGGATCTTGCACCAGCATAGACATTGATGGACTCCAGGGTAGGTTTCACAAACATGACTTTGAACCTGGATTGTGCTTAACCAAGAGCCCATGCAGAGCAGTATTTAAGCCCTCACATGGAAATAATAGTCAGGGGCAAAGCTGAAATGACTAATCAGAAATTGAGGACGGTGCAGTCTACTCTCGGTCACTGATGAGCGGGTTGCTATGACGACGGCTAAAAGCTGTGATATAACATAGTATATGATCTGGCTCTTAACGAATGGAACTTGCATGATATTGACAGAGCAGGGAAGGTTTGATGATGTATGCAAAGCTTGTGTAACAAGTTCAGATACAGCAGTTAGCTGTTCCCCTATAGGGATCACTAATACTGAGGAAGGCAATAGCAAGAGCATTCCAAAAACAGGCTAAACAGTGTGGATAATGTAGATGTATTACACTTGTTATTATTTATTTGAGGAAAGGGTCTTTTTAAAACATAGTTTAGTAGCTTGTACATGGTATCATTCTCAGATTCAAGCTGATTTAGCCATAGTGATATAAATAAGCACTTCTCTGTACAGAATATATAATGTACCCCAGGTGTAGCATATATTGCAAATGATAGGATTTTGCAATCTAAAAAGTGATGTAATGTCTTTAACAAAGGTATGATTGTAGATTTCTAAAGTTGAAATATTAGAGAAGAAAATCCCCAAAACTGCCTTTTGGGATTTTTATGGCATCAAAATCTACTTATCTCATCCGCTGATGTAAAGTATGGTTCTTTCATTTCTGATATTGTTGTATACCCCTGTGTACGTTGGTGTTTGTCCCAAACCTCTCTCCTATGGAGCGTTATATAAAATATTACATAAGCTGTATATGCATACCTACAGTGTCTTTTTGTTTTCTTTTGACTATTTTGATCGCACTTGATTCTCAGTCTATTACACTGGTAAAAAGTATTATGCCTTTTCAGACAGCGTTAGTTAAGTTAAGTAAGCAGAATGTAGGGCTGGCAAAGCCATCCTAACTCTAGTATTTGACATAAACTGTATGGATGAGGTTTGGCTTCGGTGGCCCATTGCACAATACCTTTACAATGAAAGGTGACCGAAAGGTAGCAAACATAGCAACTTTGCGCATAATAACACACATTTTGAAACTAAATCAATTTGCAGAATTCAATTTGATCCAGTTTAAACTAAGATATAAGGGGTATTTCTACAAAGATAACTATCGTTGTAACAACATGTGTCCTTAAGTTATCTTAAAGTTGTCATTGTTACGATGACTCATTGTGCAACGGGCACAGCCTGGCTTCCAGATACCAACAAGTTTGAACTCATCAGTGGCCAACCTGATTTGCTACTGATGAACCAGCTTGTCTACACTGTTTTCGCTGAAATAATCAAACATGTTTGATCTGGTAAGTTGACCGCTGGACCAATGACAGCATTCGTGGCCAAAGTGGAAACCAGTCTGAACTTTGCATCGCTTTGCAGTTTTGTCTGAAAGGGCACTAGAAAGACACCCGTATAGAAAAATACAAAGGCTACATTAAGCTTTTATGGATTATTTATTAGTAAGTATAATTATTAAGGCAAACTTCATTTTCATTGGTTTGTATCTAAATCACTGTTGACAGTCAGCCAACTATAATATTTAGGCCTTAAATCCCACCTTTTTTACCTTTAGGCCTCATCAATAATTTTTCCTGATTCCAACATGAATTCCTTGATGTAACGCAGAGATGAGTTGAATGCAGAATTGTAGAGAGTGATTTAAGTTTCGAAGATATCTTACCATTATAACTATACTTACAATGTGTTGTGAATTATGAATGTCTGCTTTTTCCACCTACATGCATCTTATACCTTGTACCATATATGTATGTGTACGTTAACCAATAGTTGCATTCGCACTGTACAGAGAGCAAAAGTTGATAATTATGTAGATACTGTACAAAGAAGTTCACGAAAAGAAGACATGTTACATTCTTTGATTGGATATGAGTAGACATTGCTTAACAGTTTTGCCTGGGGCCTATTGCACGGTTGTGCTTACGTGAATCTCAGCGGAAATAACATTTCGATTGCCAGCTGAACATATTCCTAAATGATGTACCCTGAAAAGTACCAAAGATGAGAGCCAGTCATAAATCAAAGGTTTCAGAATGGTGGGCTGGACATCTGGACAGATGTATTTCCATAAGATTAATGCTAACGACTGGTTTGCCATTATGTTATTGGGAGTGTTTATTGTTTAATCTCTTTTGCAGTAAACCCATATCCCTTGACTCAAGGAGTTCCAAACCTATATGCATGTATTGATAACAATGAATTTCAATGAAGATTCAACAAACCCAAATATCACTGGCAATATACTTTTACAGTTCTTTCAGGCTTAATACCAAATTTATTCCAGCAGTGAATCAGAGGGAATATGCACATGGAGTATACAGTATAGCACAGCCAGTGACAATCAAACAAGATATGACTCTACAACTTTTAAGATTAATTAATTTTACCACAATTCAGATAGCAATTTCATGTCCTGCTTTCTATATCATTCGTTTCTAAATTTCTCTGACATGCATATTTTTCAGATAGTAGTTTATTGGTAGTAGAATATTTAATTTATTATAACTCAAATCACAAGCGGTGTCATTTTACCTTTCTCTATCATAACATTGCATCCTTTATTTTGTAATAATTTTATATATTTTTCTTTTTTTATATAGTTCACTCCTATGTCAATAAATCAAGTCTTTTATGATTAGTGGTAAGTTGCAGGACAACTTGGTTCAGAAAAGTCTTCTATCTGAGAAGTTTTGAAAACAAGTGAAAAGGGAAATGTTTTGAAGCTTTTGGTTTATATTAATCAGTGGACAACCTGCAAGAATGGTTCTGATTTACAAGTACAGCATATAGGGAGTAAAATGTATCAGACTAATTTTTGATTACAAATCATTTTAAGAATTATATAGCCATCTATGTTTGGGCTATCACAGATATTTTGTCTCCCTGTGTTGCATTTAAATAATAATCCATTGGATCATTGCATGTTTCAATTTCCAAGGAGCAAACTATATATACATTTTGTGTCATATGGTTGTGGATTTAAATTGTCATCAGCATGTAGATCTACAGTCTTAACTAATAAGTGTCAATATCACTCTTTTAGATACTTTCTTTCTCAAAATGAATAATAAAATGGGTAAACCTGACCGTCACGATGCTTCAGCCCAAACCCAATGGCCAGGTGACCTCCTGTTGTTAGTTCGTGTAGTACCCGTGAGGTAGCGCCACTTGTTGCTTTCTGTAGTCGCCACCAGGTGCCGCCACCCGTGTCAGGTGGCGGATTGTGCACCCCCCCGAGGACTGGATCACCTTCAATGATCAGAATAAAACGTGTACATATATAAGGATGATGTGTCTTTGTTTGTGTCTATGGTACATTTAGTCTTTTTTTTTTTTAGTTCATTAACTCTATCCAGTGAATAGTTCCCAGCCTCTAGGTTTTCAGGGATGGACAGGCGTGCATCCCCCCTATTTCTTTAAAAAAAAATTACTGGCGCATGTTTGGGTATGCTCCTGATTGCTCCGTTAATTAATTTTTTAACCTGTGCCCTGATTTGGTCGTAATTTGGAGAAAAGAGGAAAGCGGGATGCAGAAGGGAGGTCCTTTATCGCTTGTCAAATTTAAGAAATCTTCATATCCCCTGTACCTATAATTTCATATTCCGTATTAAATTTAAGAATCCCCCATGTTGTATGTTGAATTTAAAGGGAAGGGCCAGTGGCGGTAAAACAATACAGTGACCTGATCCTTAATGTCTAGGGAGTCTTCATGCCATTCTTTATAGCCATAGTCATAATACTTTCTTTTTTATGTACCTATGGTCTCTCCCTGCACCTGGAGCACCTTGCTCAGTGCATCTGTCTGTGTGTGACGTTATGAACAGATTAGATTGAAAATGTTAAAATCCCAAAATAAGAATCTAAATATCTAATGTTATCTCTCCTCTCCTGTAATATTATAATCATAAAATGAAATAACTTTGGAAAAAAATTGCAATTCAAAGTATTTTAAAGAAGATTATAATCTCAACGTTTGAAAATAACGTTATTCTTGTGTGACATCACACACAGTCTTGTGTTTTGTGGAGAATCAGAGGTATCAGATGTTTTTTAAAATCGAATCACGTTAATCACATGAAGGATTTAATCACTAGAAGAGAAACATGTCATAACTCTATATTAGCATCAGATCTAACATAAGAAGTACCAAATGACCAGAATTTTAAGAATTGCCCTGTTGATTTGAGTGATCTTTATCCAGATAAACTGTATTTTTATGCAAACAATCTTTGTTTGGTTTGAGAACAACGCCACATGGGAAACATCTACCAGGTGTAAAAAGTCCATTGCAGCATTGCATGAACGTTAAGAGTTATCTAAAGAAGAATCTAAAATAAACATGTGTTTCTATTCACTCTATGGAGCTGTACCTTTACGAACACATCCATGCCCCAGTTGAATATGTCAGCCCTGTGACACCGATTCTAACACCCCCTGCTACGAGCTCTGGAAACCTCCGGGCATCTGGACGGTGTATAGTGGATGCTAAGCCACGGCTGTGAGTGGATATTTAGTATATATTCTGAGAAGGCTAAGACTACAAGGCACTGAAACATTGTCATTAGATACGCACAGGTAGGTATTAGTATATAGACACTCTCACACACAGACACACACACAGACACAGACACAGATACACAGAGACACAGACACAGAGACACAGACACAGACATATATATATATATATATATATAGATACGCACACACACAAACACACTGAAACTCACACATACACACAAAGACCCACACAAAGACACCCACACATATGTGCATACACACCCGCACACAACACACACTTGGGTATAGGCGTGTGGGGTGGTGAAGTGGTTAGAGTGTCTGCCTGTTGTGCGGGTGGCCTGGGTTCAATCCTGGGCTGGGGTGAGCTGGCTACTATACCCCTCTACATGTCTCCCAGTGGCAACAACTGGGTTATCAAAGGTCTCTGGTAGACCACCGGCTGTTGTGTGTATGGCCCTGTCTGTGGGACCAGGCACATTAAAGAACACCTGCCTCGGTAAATGTGTAGGGGTATGGTCTCTATCTTCTCATAGATTCGATCATTCCATAGATACGATCATTCCAGACAGAATAGTCAAAATCTGTTCTCGCCGTGATATGACCTTAGATGTTGCTACGGCGTTAAACCCCAATGACCAACCAACCACACTTGGGTACTGATACATGTACACGCATATGCACACCTTGCAGAATTAGTTACAGTACAAGTGGTAAACCCCTTTTTGCTGTATATAGTACAGAATATGATTGTTCAAATATTTCTTCCAACACTGTTTGCATAAAATATCTGTCTTCATTTGTCTTGCACTAGTAGAATACTCTTGGAGTACATCAACATCAAATACCCTAAAGTCTATCTTCCATTATACGGTATTTGCTTGCGGTACCATGAAAAAAATACAAACAATAACTACTATTGACTTTCTACATGAAATGTTTTGTTTATGCAAGGAATTTGTATCACATATATGTATGTGATCATAGCACATATAAGGGGCTATCCATAAACTGCATACACATTTGTACACAACATTGTTTACTAATGTTTTCTAGACCCCCAGTTTGCTTTTAGCATGGAATATACATGAGAAATGTAGTAAATCCCTTTAGCCCCTTGCACCCCTATTTGCATACGTAACTACACTGTAAAAAGTAAATGCTGTAGATTTACAGCAAAATTTGCTGGCAACTAAGTTTCCAGCAAATTTTGCTGTGGAATTACAGCACATCATGTAATTTAAATTTTACAGTATTTAGTACTGTAGACCTCTTACAGCAAAGGTTGCTGTATGATTACAGCACTTCATATACTGTAAATTCTACTGCATTTAGTACTGTAGATGTTGTACAGTCATGTTTGCTGTAAGTGTACAGCACATGAAGCACTGTATTTGCACAGCAAAATTTGCTGGCAACAAAGTTTCCAGCAGATTTTGCTGTAAATTTACAGTACATTTGTATTTTTACTCTACTCAAAATTAAAAGTTGTTCATCACTGAATTTACATAGAATTCCTTTAATAAATCTAATTAATTGTTAATTCCCCACCACAAACCAATGTATACTGGATGTGGGATGTATCTTTGCCAAGTTATGCCAAGTTATTAGCAGATATACATGCATTGGGTGATGTTGCCGAAGATTCATCACAGATGCCAATGTCTATTAACTTGAATTAAGACCAAAAAGGTGTCTACACATGCACATTATTTACTACTGAAATTATAAAGATAACTTCTATGGATTTCAGCTATCTACGGCATTAGATTAGTTCTTACATGTATTACTAGCTATTTAAATCCATTAGATTTAATTAATTCACCCTGCAAAGTGGTTTAAAAGTAGTATACTACCAACGTTTTGCACCTTCTAAACATTTACCTCACCTGGTGGTCAGTGCCTTTACAGAGGTACCTACTGTAAACTTACAAGTTTACCATGTATTTCCAAATTTCCAGTATCTAACTTGTAATTTTACATTACATATAACTGTTTAAAAATGCTGTAAACATACTGTAAACATTACTGTAAATATACATTAACTTTTTACAGTGTAGTGGACTGCCATTTATCTATTCTGAATGAATATCAGTCTCATTTCAGGGTAAATCACAAATGTACACTTTTTCTACAATGCCATTACTTAATTATCTTAACAGCCAATGAGCAGTGCGTATTCAGGGGCGGATCCAGACAATTTGGAAAAGGTGGCGGGGGGGGGGCGCCTTTATTAAAAAGGGTCCCGGCCCCCCCTCTAAGGGTCCCAGTTTTACATTAAAAAAATGAAATTGGGCCCCAAAAAAAGGGTGGGGGGCATGCGCCCTATGCGCCCCCCTCTAGATCCGTCCTTGGTATTGACGATAACGTGTATAGCATACTACTCCTCATTCTCAGTACTTTTAACATTTTTTATGCAGTGCTCAGGTGATAAAACATATAGTAGAACCTTTGGGGTCATCCTTAGGTGGCCGTAAGCCTATGGGATTATACTAACCTCAGGCTTTGCCTTTGATATGTTTAATTTGACAAGCTAATATGACAGCTATGTTGATTTACCTGCTACTGGTTCATGTGACACTGCCAACAATTATTTTCTGACAGAGACTGTGATACCAAGAATTGATACAATTGAATAAGACATCTCGATGTTAAACTATTAACATTATTTTCTCATTGTAAATAATCATTATCATTATATTGTCCACGTGGATTGTAACAGCTAAGTCTTTTTCGCACTGAAGTAATAACTATCAGTGACAATCAATGTAATATCTGGAAGAACAGATTTATCTGAAGATATTCAATAAAAATATTAAAAAAAAAAGAATTGGTGATGGCTTGTACGGCTGCCCTTGGCTACACCAGGAAGTTCTTCTTACCTTCCCTGTGAAGTCTTTTCTCTGCCTTTCCTTTGGCACCTGTAGTGACTTGTGTGCTTCACTTTACATACATTGAATCTAGTAAAACAGAATGGTTTTGTTTTTGTGACACCGGGGTAGTGCTTCTGTATTTAAAAAGATAAACTAAAGTGAGTTCCTTAATATAAGTTAGATTTTAAATCATTACACTATTGTTTATTGCATTGGAGAAAATAAGAATAGGGTCAAATACTAGTAACACGATTGGAGCTGGATTTAAGATTTATCAATCTCAATCATGCTTGACACCTCTGAGTGGCTGATAGTGTAATCTATAAGACTCCTTGATCCAACGAAGGGTCCGCGTTAACCGGTGATGTACCGGTAGTGAACACAGGTCTTTCCTCCTAGCTTCAAACAGTGCGGAAGAAGGTAGGTGGAATTATTTCACTATGAGCAATATTATGGTGTGTGGGTTTGATTTTCTCCTTGATCAGTGCACCAACATCACCCTTAATCTGTGATGGCTAGTGGCCTTCAGTTAAGTGCATACATATAAAGTGCATACTCATAAAGGGGGAATAGAGTGTCTGATTTATTTCAATATTTGCGTGTTTTCTTTTACAAATCTGAGCGGTGCTTTAGCTTAAGGGGAGAGGGGTCTGATTTCATTTTAAACTTAGACATGTTCATGTCAGCAGTCATTGATGGTGGATATTCTTCAGCTTCTCACAGGTACCTAATATATTGTGATATTGACACGTCAATACAAATAATGCTAAATGTTACTGCTGATCTTTACATTCCAGGACTATTCAATTTTAGCATATAGATGCCGTACAATCTATATCGAAACTATGAAAAGTCAGTAATAAAATATTAATTCTGCATATAATTATTATCCAACAGCTGTTATCAATTATTTCATTACAAAAACAACTTTCAACACAGTTCTCTGTGGGGTGTTAGAATGGCCCAAGCAATTGCTTACAACACTGCATGGTTTTGATGTTTACAAACTGTGGCTATTATGACTGACATTCAGCAATGGGCCACAAGGTTCTTCTTAATTCATAAATACAGGCTACAGTCAAAGGAGGCACAAATCAGTTGTTATTGCCCTGGTTTCAACACACCCTCAAGAAATTGAGTTCAACACATAGGTGTGTTCAAACCAGGTGTGCGGATGGTTTGCACATAGTTCATTCCATACCATTGACACTGAAAATGTAGATAACTTTTACATTCAACACAAAAAGTGGCATTTGCATTCAAAGGCAGGCATTATTGTCCTCCAGGGCATTAAAATGGGGATGTAAGTTTTCTGAGTTTTGTCGGATTTTCCCATTGTTTGTCACCTGCACCTCAAAAATGGGGTTTCAAAATTTGATATTTAGAACATGTTTCATATCATTTTAGGACACTTTCAGAATTTCTCAATGCTATTTGAATTTCTTTTCACTGTACCCAACTTAAAGCCCTGATAACAACACTTTTATCCACCTGGATCTGAGAGCACAGGGCAAACTGCAGGTATACAGCAACCTAATACAAATTCACTGTATAATCCAGACTCCTAACCCGACCACCATGCTGTTGGAGCTGTTTGACCTCAGTACCTGGGTACTGCTGCTGGCCTCTGCTGCCTTCGTCTACATCTACTATACCTCCACCAGGCGGTACACCAACCTGCCCCCCGGCCCACCCGGCCTGCCCCTGGTGGGGAACCTTCCAATGTTCCTCAGGAGCTCCAGACTACATCTGGAACTGGCTGAGCTGGCCAAGCAGTATGGGCCAATCATGAGGTGGGTAGTTTTAAAACTTACTGCCCACAAAAAGACAAGTCAAGACAAATGAAAAATATTTATTGAAGGTTCGAATATAACTTAGTCCATTCCTAAACTAAAGGGCAATACCAACTAAGCAACTTTAGGGGCAACTGGCAACGGGCAATCCTGGTGATTGGAGGTAAAGTTGCTGGGTTATCAATGGATCACCAGCCGTTTTCATGTGGGTTCTCTGGGCGACAGGTGACAGACGATGGGATAGCCAGGAAAATTGTCAGGAAAATCACCAGAAAATATAAAACTTGCCTGATATTAAAATTGTCTGGTGATGACGAAGACGATTCTCCTAGTCACCTGTAACTCATTGTCGCTTAGTGGATATGGCCCTTTAGGGCATATTGCCCACATGGTTCACATAGTCTCTTTTTAAAGAGCTGGTAACAAAACAGGATTTATTTTTCAACTTTTATATGATTAATCAAAACACCTATTCTACATTAACTGAAGACTAGTTCATTTCAAATGAAAGATGAAGGATGACAAAGGAATCAAAGCACCATAGTCATAATTATTTTTGGATGAAATTTATGATAATGTCATATCACAATGAATGTCTTAATATTACATCTGAGAATTTGCTATTCTCCTTGTGGAACAGATTCAAAATGGGGCCAGCCTATGCCTTTGTGCTCAGTGGTTATGATGTTATGAAGGAGGCCATGGTGGACAAAGCAGAGTATTTCAGTAGCCGCCCAAACTGGCTGACGACTGTCAAAACACTTGACAGGGACGCAGGTAGAGTAAACCAAACTTTTCAATGGCTTATTTGTAACTGGGTCACAACCTCAGGTCTTATGACCTGGTCTCCCTCTTGCTCCAGGAAAATGTCCTTTTTAACAAGGTATAATCTTGAGGAACACAGTGTCTCATCCTAGTATCAACATATAATGTAGGAGTGTATTTTTTCATATATTGTAATGTGTCATTTCATATATATGTGTTTGTGTCATCTAAGTCTGTCCATTCAAATATAATATTACGACTGTTAAATTCATACATATTGTTCAAACACAGAGTATAAATAGGTCAGTTCACAGCCTTAACAGTCTTAGTGTACTCAAGCAACACCACACTATGGATATTTCATTATGCAAATAACATGGTGAATGATCCATATTGCTTTCTATTTAGGACTTTTAGGAATTTTGGAAAAATTTCTGACTATTTTCGTGCCATTGAATATTAATACAATCTCAGTGATAAATCGCCGAGGAATCAAGAATAAGATTATTCAAGATACCTTCCCTTAAGGATCAGTTATTACCATATGTAAAAAAAGGATTCTCATATCTATTTCATGGACAAATTAATAAGCATTTGTTCTCTTGAAAAAGGGATCTTTTTCAACGTGCACTGGAGGGACCGACGTCGCTTTGCCCTGACAAGCATGCGTGACTTCGGTCTAGGGAAGAAGTCGCTGGATGAGAGAATGCGAGAAGAGGCAGGGTTTCTGGTGAAGGAGATTGACCGTCTGGAGGGGAAGCCCCGCGATCTGACCCAGCTCCTGCCCTTCGTCACGGGCAACATCATCTGCTTCATCATGTTCGGGGAGAGGTCAGGTTTTTATTATTGTTGGTCTTTTTTAGAACAGAAAAAATAGGATCCTTTCCATACCTCAGACACCCTAATCTGTGGTGCATCACCCTCTGCAAAAGTAAAACCTCCAGAAACACTGAACTGTGACCTGTTGGGGGTTTCAGAAAACTTTTGTTACATACTGCTGATAAGTTTAACTAATACTTTTGATATCGTAAAATATTTCTGAAGTACAAGACATCCTTTCACAGCCATGTTTAACATCTCAACATTCCAAGATCTGTACCATGGGATATTGTTCCAGTATCTTCAAACTTTGTGATGGTTTAATATTGCTAATTTGCATTTTTTCAAAGGGTAAGTAACCCCTGCCTTGTCTGATTTACATTTCGTTCATACTAGGTGGTGTGTTGTGGAACCTGATTTATGACTATATGATAAGGTTATTTTTGGACAAAAAATGACACCTTAGACTTACATTTTATATATAGGCAAATAAGTTATTTACCTATTTGGAGAAATGGTCTGAACCGAAACTACTGCTAAAAATCCCCTCCTCATGGAGAATTGCAAAACATTGTATATACTACATAAAACATATAGAGGTTGTTCATAATCCATTACAATAGTTCAGGAAAAATCTGTGTCAGAAGGGCTCATTGTTTTGATCTTATGTAGGGGCCTTCCATTAAGTACATAAGCACCAAGGGGGCATTAGATTGGGCGTGAAATGTTAAAAATCTTTAGCATTTTACGGTACAATGTCAATGTGTGTTTCAGCCTAGGGGATGGGGAAGGGGTTTAATGAGTTTAACATTTAGAAATTGTGCATCCATACGTCATGGAAGGCCCCTTAAGAGATGATGACCAAGATTCAATAATTGGCCTTGAGGATGTTACACTTATCACAATAAGACCATCATTTTAAACAATACTTGTACACAAGCCACTTAATGATCTTCATGTACAGATACCCCTATGGTGACAAGGGCTTCACTGAGCTGCTGCAGTCCCTGAACAACCTGGTCCGAGGTCCGGGCATGTTCTGTGTACAAAACTTCTTCCCTTTCCTCAAGTTTCTATCCACCCCTGGTTTCAAGGTGAGTGTTTCTCTTTTTAGTCTATTAGGATTCTAGCCCCTATACCTTCACCATTCCCCTGCTCTCTCAAGAAAGTGAATACTAGCTGTTATTGACCTGGAGGGCAATTGCGTTGTGTCCTCTTTGTACCATATGTGTATAATTTTCAATAACTATTTTCCAAATTCATGTGCAGGATTGTTGGTTAGTATATGTAACTTTTGAAATGAAACTCACTGGAGCGTGTCACAAAAATAAGGTGTTTTGAGAAAATGATTTAATGCAGCTATAAGTTCACTTTCAATATCTAAACATGAGCAATGTAACGATTTATTGTTTGCTAAGTTGTTGATCAGTTAGTGGGAACAACAGGAACAATTTTCTTTTTGAAATTTAAAATTTCTTGAAAAAAAGAACTTTGTTAAAATAGTTAAAACAACATTTAACTTTGATATACACTCTCTATATCTGACACTGTTAAATGTTTTCTAGTCAGTTCGTGATGAGTTCACAGCCATCTCTGTGGTGGCAAAAAAGAAACAAGCTGAACATGAAGAGAATTATGACCCTGACAACATCCGTGACCTCACTGACCTATTTATCAAAGAGAGCAGAGAAAAGGATTCTACATTCACAGGTTGGTCTTTTTTATGACGTTAGGAAAATATTTCTTTCAATTCTTTTCCTCGCTCCCAATCACATTTTTAAAAGCATGATTGATTGATGTTTGAATTTTGCATTTGGAACTGTATGAACACTACAAAGATTTGTGAAACCTGGTTGGCATTTAAGCACTCTTCATGACCCTACTATTTGCCAAGGAAATTTGATTGAGCTGTGAATTCAAAGTGAGTTATACAACAATTGCAAAAGCTTAAGCTTCAAAGATACCCCAACATATCTGGCAAAATGTCTGTTATACTGCTCAGCAAGGCTGAAATGTTTATTCTTTTTAATTTCTGAAAACAACCTTAGGGTAACCGCCTGGTCTTCAAGCAAACAATATCATTGTTGTTCTGTGGCCATCATTCTTTTGTTTGTCCATCACCTATGTAAATGGCAAGAAACAGTTTTGGTATTTGTAGGTAAAGTTGAGAACTCACCAAAACAGAACATTTTTAATATAACATCATGAATAACCAGACTATAAAAGTAGGTAGCAGAAACATTTTTGAAAGCAGTCAAAAAAGTGTCACTACAACATCACAAAAGCCGCATCCCCAAATAGCAACTAGCTGTATGGGGCTTGGCCCAATATGCCAAGGCCGTCTCATCCCCAGTGATTAGTACTCTATGGGAATCAAGTCACTGGTACTTTGGGCCACCACATACATCTAGTCGCCAGCATTTAGCCGCCAAGTGTGGATGCGGCGTAAGTAACATAACAAGAAACTCAATGGAACACAACAAAAATAAATGATATGTTACAATAATCTTTATTCATTCTTTGATAATTATTTGACAATTTGTCATGTTCCTTGGGTTTCAGGAGGTCCCCCTTTTGATTTGAACTTTACATAGAGAGACCAACTTTGTGTGTGCATGCGTGAATGCACAACATTTTAGTATTTCGCCTATATATGGACCCCCCTTTTTCAAAATCATCTTTCCGCCCTTGAAATGTATTTATATTTTGACCAGAAAAGGACTTGCCATAACGATCAACTAATGGTGTTCACTTCGAATGATGCTGCTAGAATATATCAATTTATGTTAAGTCACTTGAAAAATAACCTTGTTAGATACTGGTTTCAAGAAACTCTTAATCCTACAAAAATCATCCAAAAGGGTTTTACTCAGTAATTACCATATATGTATACAATAAACAGTATTAACTGTTTCTGTGACACCTAGCTATCTATTTAGTCTCATTCCTTCTGTAAATACAGAGAAGGACCTGGCTGGGTGTCTGTCTGACCTGTTCATCGCTGGAACAGAGACAACCAGTACCACCTTGTCCTGGGCCCTGCTCTTCTTAATCCACAACCCCGATATCCAGGAGAAATGCAGGCAGGAGATCATAAAAGTAAGAACCTACTTTATTGTAATTCCCCTACCACAGATAGATGGATAGCCTGGATCAAGAAGAGGTAATATGTAAACAAGTCCAAAGTTCCACAAATATCTAATATTTCTTAAGTTGTTTTGAAAATGGAGTCATTACAACTGATATTAGAGCAAATATTTGGATATTTGCTAAACTTTTCCCTCCCTTTGGCCAAGAACAAACCAAAGCATTATCTGTATCAGAGACATGCTTTAGAACTAGCTATGAACAGTTACTAACAGAAGATTGAAATAATATTATGATTTTGTTTGTAACATTCATGAAACACTAGGTTCATGAAACACATTATTTAATGGTTTGTCTTGCTCCCATAAGCAAATCCCTACACGTGGATTTCTCTAATGAAACAGACTACGCTTGTGGTTCATAGGAGTTAATTGTTCATTGTGTTTATTCTAGGAGATTGGAAGCGACCCGATCCCGCATTACAGTGACCTTAAAAAGTTACCTTACGTCAATGCTGTTCTACATGAGGTCCAGAGGTTGGGAAATATAGGTAAGTACATAATCACTGTGAATATCAGCCAAATTGCGACATAACAGTACCACTATGTGACCAAACTTCTGTTGTCAGTCTGGTTATTAATATTTAAGTTGAGACCACACCAATGAAACAACAGTATTTACTGGTCTTTGAAATACTTCCGAATATGAATAGAATACGCTCTCACTGATATTTGATTAGTCCTCTTGCAAACATTTCCAATGAGTCCTAACTTGGCCACCACCTCATGTGTGCATATGAACCAGGAATCTAGCACAATCAAGAAATAATGATGTGGTCGACTAGGGGCTTTCAGTGGCAGAAACAGATTTTTGAAAAGGTGGGGGATGCACTAAAAGAATGAGGAGCCCCTATTTTCCAGAATTTTACATTTAATAAAGCTAAAATTTGCAAAATAAAGGGGGTGGGGCACGCATCAAAGTGTACCACTATGAATCTGCTACTCATTTTCCATTTAGTGTGACACATTAAAGGGAGGGGTCTGATATTTCTGATGATGTGAGTACAGGATTGTACAAACCGAATGCATGTCCTAGCCTATATCGTTGGGGAACCTGACATTTTCTAAATGTGCATAGGTCCCCCATCTAAATTGAGGTGTGTTATACAATTAAAGCATCATTTTCCAGTAACTTTCTCAATCACTCATGCAACCAATGCTGATGTGGAGCTGGGTGGTTACACAATTCCAAGTCACAGTATCATCATACAGAACATGCACACTGCCCTGGGGGATGAGAAGTACTTGAAGAACCCAGAGATATTTGACCCTGAGAGGTGGCTTGACGGTGATGCCAAGATTAAAAACATCCCTGCCTTTATACCATTTTCACTCGGTATGTTTTACATTATAGTTGTTTATTTTATGAACTAAAATTTACTTTTGGTAGTGGTCTGTGATGTTCTAGTTATGTTCTTTGATGTTCTCTGAGATCATTAGTACATTCTACAATGTCACATCCATGGCTTGGGCCCATGTCTACAATCTAAAGAGGTTCCAGGTAAATTCAAGTGGTTTCAGATGAGAACCTTTACCAATTAATTTTGGCAAATCTCATTCTTACAACTATCTATTTTTTCACATCTGAAATTGTTAAAATCTGAGGGTGTTCTGCAGACCTTCGCAAACAACCTGCAGCACCATTTTGTTTCGTTTTTCAGTTGTTTCTGATTAAACATTGGCTGTGTATTTTTGTTTACTCTATATTCAACTGTTTGTAATTCTCTTAATACCATATCATCACAATTTTAATGGATTTAATATGTCTGACCATTTCATGATCAGAAGCTCACAGGTCAGCTTCTACTCAAAATATTTAAGAGCTGTTTATATTTATAGAAAGCCTGAGCCTTGTTCTGTATTCACTGTTCGTGTCAAGAAGTCCAAAAATTGCAGAGCAAGTCAGAAATAACCATTCAATTCCTGGCAATATCTATGATATGTAATTGCACCACAAAAAACGTTTTCAGCCCATATAGTCCACCTCTTTATTCAATGATGAAAGTGTGCTTTGAAATCTGGAAAATAATTGATAATTGAATCATATCAGGCAGGCAACATAATTAACTTTCCTTATTCATTTTTTAGGAAAACGTGTCTGTCTGGGAGAACAGCTTGCAAGGAAGGAAATTTTCATATTTTTCACATCCATGCTTCAAAACTTCCGGTTTGCCATGGAGGATGAAAAGAACCCACCCAGTCTTGAAGGAGTTACTGGTCCAGTACATGGACCAGGCAACTACAATATCAGGGCATTCAGATTTTGAGTGGGATTGGATAAAACTGCTTAATATCCATGTCAGCTGTGTGTTTTGAGTTGTTGAAGAATTAATCAGAGATAATGTTTGAAATAACGGTGAATTTCATAAGAAGAATATATATCAAAATACTTTAAAAAACGAATTATTGGAGGCCTACAAGTTGTGAATAAATGTCTGGCACTTATATAAACAAGCCATAAATCCTTGAAAAGTGTATTACATGAAATGCTAAAAGGTACTAAGCAGTCTGATGTATGCTAAAGTATATTTTTGTCATCAACCTCCCAAATAAAATCATCGATAAACAATTAATTTGACCGATAGTGTTTGTTTAGGGTTTATATTAAAGAATGGGGAATTTTAATTACTTTTATTGTTATATTCATCATTGTTCTTTAGTCCTTAGTATCTGCTAGCCAGTGGTAGATCTCATCCAGGATATGGGCACTCAAGAATATCAAAAGCTTGGTTGAGAGTCAGTTTATTGTGAAATATCAATAGCCTCACAAATGCCAGTGCTGTAATAGTAATGATACTGTTCCTATGTACAAAGTTGTTCATAGACCTGGGAGGTAAGCTTCCTCGGTGACTCTAACAGACTGGCATAATTCCTCCGCAAATCACCAGATGTCACCAGATGCTATCAGTTTCTAACCAAACCCCCAAATCCTTAAGACTCGTACTGATCCAAACATATCGGTTTACTCTGACCCTAACCAGCCGTTATCATTCTTTATATCCCTTGATTATTCATTTTCCCTTCAGGTAGTGCTGCTGCTGATACATACTGTGTTCACCTGCTGTTACTAGTACAGGTTTACTATACCCATCAGAGGTGCTACCCATAATAACTATACTATGTAGAATTCTCCTTACAACTTTGAGCCCCTTTTATAATGTATCATTCGCATTCTGGTTACCTCTTCCATTATAATCCCTATTCCTGTTATTTCACTTATATGCACATGGTATCTAACTATTACCTCAGTGTTATGTGAAAGATTATGAACTGCAACAATAAAGTCTACAATTGCCTTCCCTTTATTTCAATATGACACTTGTTTTGTTAAATGCCCAATATAGACCTAATGAAAGAATTTATTATATTAACCTAGTGATTCTTTCATTATATTTCTGGATTAGTGCACACTTTAAACGTGTGTGAATGGAAAAGAGGTCAATGAACACTGTTTCTTTCAAATCAATACAAATCAGAGTTTCACTCTGTACATAAGACTTTGGGAATCAAAGAATGGGCCCTAGCAAATCTGTCAAAAAACTACCAAAAACTGTCTGTAATGAATAAATGCTTGAGCGGCACTAATTTGCTGCAAACTCCTGCTTCTATTTCTTTTTGGAGTCATAATTTCTCATTTCCATAGGCAAATCTTTTGGTTAATTTCAAGAGATCAGTATCAACTATATGCTAGTTGGAATGTATTACACTGAATGTTTCACACAACCATAAAATGAAGCAATCAGATTGGGTGATATGACAGTTCAGTCCAAGTAACTCCACACCAATCACTAGGTGGTGCCACCAGCAATAACTCTCTGATTGGCTGATGTTTCACTTCACTCCAGAGTTATCCTCTGTTAATTTGTTAGGTGACACCACCAGTAATCAGTGGTAAGAGCCAGCAGATAGTGGTAGGGGGGACACTTGTGGCCATAAACACCTTTTAGAGTAGTGTGGCAACCTCCTATCACTATTATCAACTATAAAGTAACAATATTATTAGTATCAAGGCATTGATTGGACAGTTTATTGTGCAGATTTAAGAATAAGCTAGGTATATATCATAAACTAAAATTGACATGGTGGAACTATACCCAGTAAACACCCAGTGTTTAATCAATATTGAAAGTGAATTGACCCAGCAATCAATCATATCTAAATGCTGATCAAATGTTGATTTCCCAATATTGATTCAATACTGACAACTGATGTTGATTCAATGTTGAGTTATCAATATTGAAGAATTTAATGTTGATCTAATGCATTTATGCTAACATTGCCTAGATATTTGATAACCAATCCTAAATCAATCCTTTTTTACATTGTTTTACAATTGAGGCATCAATGTTGAAGCAATATTGTATTTTCAATTGCACATCAATCCAACACCAGGGGGCACTGTCTGCCAACTTTGTCAAAATGTTGAGTATTTCAATATAAAAAGGAACCAAAATCATAATTCTCAAAATAAGTCAGAAACAACTGTTGGTATTTCAGACTAAGTTTACCATAATAAATTCTATCACATGAAAAGAATTTACACACTTTTGTTAAATCTTTTGTAATTTTTGCAATTTTTGAAGCATGTTATGTAAAAACACCTTTTTCATTGAAATGCAATAACATACAGGTTTGAACTACTGGAGTTCCTATGTATGTGTCAGACCACCTGACATTAATGCTACCTATCCATACAAATGTTTTGGTTGGGGAAATACTAATAGATGGCCTTAATCTTGGTATTTTACCAAGAAAGGTTCAATAAATTATGATATAAGAATAATTAAGTTAAGGGACATTATGTTTTTTTTTAAATATTGAGAGCCATTATTTCACTTTTCCCTTTATTCATAGAAGTGAAGTTTCGAGAACAGCAAATAAATATTTTCGCAAATCTGAATGATGATTTAGCATTTATTCTGAATATTTAAAACAAATTTTATCAACAATGTCGATTCAATGTCAGATTTCAACATTGTATCAATATTGAAAGTTGATATTGAATCAACATTAGCTTTTCATAGTTGAAAAAACTTCCAATATCAACCAATATGAAATGTTGATTCAATATTAATGACAAGCATTGATTCAATATTGAATCAACATTAGTGTGTTTACTGGGTATACCCTATTGTAACATAACAAGGGAATCAACATCTAAATTATAAGATCATGTTGCTGGATTCTAGCCATTAGGATAGCGAACACTTCAAAAGGAAAAGCTAATAAATTTTCTTTGACCAAAGCTGCACAGCTGGCCAACATAAATTCTATGCACGGACATCAAGGGCCTTACCCCTGGCCACCAGATCATCGATGACATTACAGTTTATTGCCAGTTAATAAGATCTCATGCGAATACAGTTCTGCTATATTTCAAAATTAGGTCACTTTCTACACATATTTTCCTCATGAAGATGTTTACAAACATGCTTTGTCTATGTATGTGATTAAGGAATATATATATATCTATAAAGGACCATCCATAATTTAAATATGGATTTTCACATGACGTTGCTTTTTTAAGTTTTCTATACCCAACTCCCAATTCATTTTTAGCATGGAATATGCATAAAAAATATAGTAAATAACTTCCAACACTTCCACCCCTCTGTGTGTATGAAAAGGTTGGCCCATTATCTATTTATGAAATAAGCTATAGTCTCTTTGAATGGCAATTAAGAATTCACACTTTTTCTACAATGCCACTGCACCCTGTTCTGGTTAGTTTATCACATGGATGGCTGACAAGCAGTGATTATTGCCAGCAGCGCATATTGCCAGGTTGCATGTACCACTCCTCATTCGCAGTAATTTTAACATTGTTTGAATAATACTTGGGTAATAAAACATCGAACAACCTTTGGTGGGGGGGGGGGGGTGACTCTTCGGAGGCCATACACGTACGGCTACCCTTTGACCTCCGTTGCAGCGGTTCTTCTTATTGTAGTATGGGTGGTATATTCTGCCCATGTGATAAGCAAACTTATAAAGTTACAATGAAGTGAGTTCCTTAATATATATACCATTTGAACTTATTGCACTTACGTGTAATGCTTTTTAGGAAACTAAGAACAATGTCAAATATTAGTAACACAATTGTAGTTTGATTTAAACTCTATCATTCGTAATCATGTTTGACAGGTTTGAGGGTTGATAGTATAATCTGTAAGACTCCTCCATCTAACAAAGGGCCCCAGTCAGCTGGTGACGTACCGGTAGTCGACACAGGTCATTCTTCCCAACAGTCTAGAAGAAGGTAGGTGGAATAATGACATTGTGGGTAATTCTCTGATGGGAAAGTTTGATTTCTCCTCAATTAGTGTGCTAGCATCACCCTAGATCTATGATGCAATACAGGGTTGGGTAAGACGTTAGGAATTGCAAAGGATACGTCCTCAACTACAGGATTCAATAGGCCAGGGAAAATGTTATTCTCATGTGTCATAATTATTAGTTTTCCACAGGTACATAATAGAGGTACTCCAATGCAAATCCTACTAAGTCTGGCTGCTAATAACATTTACATGGTCGGCATATTTTGCATATAAATAGCATACAATTTATAATTATTACTCCCTAGCTCTGTAAAATTGGTAATCAAATAAAAATTCAAATTCTGTAAAAGGAAGCCAAAACCAATAAATTCGATGAAATTTTCCAAACTCAAATAGTCATGGAAATCCATTCCTTGGGACTATTTCTGGCCCATGTTAAAATCTAAAGCATGAAATATGGTAAAAAGTCATTAAAACACTTTTTCCTCGTTCAAATCAATTAATGTGGATCCACAAAAATAGGGTTTGTTTACAAACAAATTGCAAATTTGACCATCTCTTGTGGCATTCTACTTCAGTTTGAGCTAGTTTTCACAGCTTATATTTTACAATTGACCTTAACTGGACTCCTCTAACATATTTCTATACTTATCTTAGCTTTGACATTTTTGTCAATTATATCTAATTTGGTTTTGAGTCCCTTTAACGTACATCAAGAATCATTTTTCTAAATATTTAATATTTATGTATTGTCAGACCATTTGACCTATATTCTTTGTTATTCCTTTATAACTCTCTTAGAAATATTCGACGGGTTAAGTGTAACTATATCTAACACATATATATAAATCTAACATGTGCATTACACTAAGCTGCACTGATATCACAGTGAAACCCTCCATCATTCAGTGTTCCCTAACCCGACCACCATGCTGTTGGAGCTGTTTGACCTCAGTACCTGGTTACTGCTGCTGGCCTCTGCTGCCTTCGTCTACATCTACTATACCTCCACCAGGCGGTACACCAACCTGCCCCCTGGCCCACCCGGCCTGCCCCTGGTGGGGAACCTGCCACTGTTCCTCAGGAAGAGTTTGAATCTTCACCTGGAACTGGCTGAGCTGGCCAAGCAGTATGGGCCTGTCATGAGGTTGGTGGGCTATTCCTTGATTTTCCAAAACTCCTTAATTAATAATGCCCACAGAAAGACTAAATATGGGCTTTTCATGAGGTAGGATGCCTTTCTTGTGCTAATAAAACTACTCCATAGTATGGGTCGATCATGAGATTGTTTTATTCATGCTAGTTAAACTACTCCTTCCTGACCATGAAAGAACAAGCAGGGGCCTGTCTTGAGGTGGGTTGATTTTCCCATGATGATAAAACTACCCCTTACCTGCTAAGTCAGGTTTTCGCTTTGAGATTAAATGTGGCTTGTAGTATAATATAATGTGTCAACAGAGATTTCGGGTTTAAAAGAAAAATGGAATATATATACATGTTTCCATGAAATATTATTAGAGATAGAATACAGATATATGCATAAAAAATAATGATGACATGAATTAGTTTTCTTGAAGGGAGTGTGTGTGAGTTGCGGTGAGTTGTTGTTCGATTAAATGGGAGAAAAAGATATTGAAGAAAAGTAATGTGGGTTGTGAGTTGTAGAAGAGTTGGAAATCATTAGTTAACAGTATTTCCCCTAAGTTGCACCAATGAGCCCACCCTGCCACCACAATGATGGCTTGTGTTACAAATGTGCACAATAAATTTTGTTATTATAACAATCTTTTTTGAGTAAGTCACAATGTTACATAAAATAACATAACTGTTATGTGAGAATTGGGCAGGTTATAGCCTAACAAAAAAAGTATGGTGGAAAAACATACTTTTTATGTCACTGCTTGCTTGAGTAGTCATATCTGGAGATGAAACTTAAGATAAGATTGTCCCAAAATTACCTCAAAGGATATATATTTTCCTTGTGGAATAGGTTCAGAGTGGGTTCAACTTATGCCTTCGTACTGAGTGGTTATGATGTTATGAAGGAAGCCATGGTGGACAAGGCAGAGTATTTCAGTAGTCGCCCAAGTTGGCTGACGACTGTCAAAATGCGTGACATGGATGCAGGTAGGGAGAACATGTAGCAGTTACCTATTTGCATTATTTTCATAATATAAGTATCTTATCTTAATATCATTATATCATATGAATAGGTTTATATGAGTGTTCTTTATGTCAGCTTAGTGTGTCATTTTTATATGTTTTTGTGTAATCTCAATGTGTCCTTTCATATATGATATTAGTATATGGTTTACCTTTTTAAACACAGAGCCAAAAATATTAAGGGTATTTCATTTTACAAGTAAGGTGGTAAATGTTTAATAATGATTTGCATTTATGAATTTATCAATATCATTTTGATAAAAGCATGTTGGTACCATCCAATATTGCCAGTGTTAGGGACAAAGCAGCAAGGGATAATGCCAATAATATGGTCCACATTCAACCTTTTGGTTGCAGGTGGGCTCATTGCTGCCACCTGGCTGATCCCCTATCAACTACTCAACTAAAACATTTTAACCAACACCACCCATAAAATATTTACCAATACACCTCCCTCAACTTCCTCCTTCTTCATCAACAAATCCTCCATTACACACACCCTACCAATTTTCCTCAACTTTCCTCCCTCCCACCCTACAATTTATTTTAACATTTCTTTCATTACATTCCATTCATTCATTTTACCCATTTTATTATATCTACTTAATACTTATATTATTTCTTATAAACATAAAATTAACTTTTATAAAATAAAAAAATAATTTTTCCCCAATTTGTGCCTTGGGTTCTATTATTTCAGCTGGTTTGCAGTAATGTTGATCAAGGTGCTTATCATTCAGGATCATAATTTGTAAGTTTTCATATCTCATTCAACGAATGAACATCTATTATCTTCTGAAAAAGGGATCTTTTTCAATACCAATTGGAGGGACCGACGTCGCTTCGCCCTGATGAGCATGCGTGACTTTGGGCTTGGGAAGAAGTCACTGGATGAGAGAATGCGAGAGGAGGCAGGGTTTCTGGTGAAGGAGATTGATCGACTGGAGGGGAAACCACGAGATCTGACCCAGCTCCTGCCCTTTGTCACAGGAAACATCATCTGTGCTATCATGTTCGGGGAAAGGTCAGTTTTATTTATTTATTTTTTTATCTATCTATCTTTTGATTTTCAGAACAGAAACAGTAGAGTACTTTCCATACCTCAGAAACCCTAATCTGTGGCATGTCACCCTCTGAACCAGAAAAGGTTGTCTATGACAACTGACTATGTAGGTCCTATACCACCCTAATGCTCAAGTGGAAGTTGGACAAACAAACCCATGCGTTAGTAGTAAAACTACCTTGATAGGGGCTTAGTATTTGGTACTAAACCATGACCAGTTGGGGGGGCTACAAAACATTTAAAGCTGTTATATAATGCTGATACACAATCTGTGTTAGATGAGTACCTGTGATATTGCAAAGTCTTTTAGAATACAAGACAACCACTCCGACTCATATTTAATGTAATACACTAAAAAGGTTATCTTCATAGAGAATAACAACCCACCATATTATATGTTAAATAGCACATACAGTTTTTAATTAAATATATCCATCACAGTAGTCCCAAACAGACCCATGCCAGTAGGGCTTTTAATTTGAAGGGAATGAACTTGATGGTAAAATATAGACTAGACTATATTGGAGTATCAATCATAGGAGGTGCCATGGGTCTGCTGCTGCTGCCACCTGGTGAGTGGGGCTTGCTATTAGGCAGCTGGACTTCAGGTCTCACGGAACTAAATGTGGTGCCATCTGCCAGTGTCCTACAACTTTCTGTCCCGAGGTGAAGGGGATGCCAGTCTCTGAGTGGCTGATAATGGGATAAGATAAAATGATAATGCAGAATTAGAATTCACATGATACCCCCTACTATTTCTGAGTTATTTAATAAAAAAAGATCCATGATATGGGGTGTTTGGTAAATGTCAGTGGGGTTTTAAAATGGGCGCTGTGCTCCATGAATTTGGTCGCTGCAAAACCGCTAAAATGAGGGTAGGTCAACATCTGGGACTGTTGCGAAAAATTTTCACGGTCAACCTACCCTCAAATTTTGATATTTTGTCTCCCAAAGAGGTCTCAATAGGTTACTGAGTGACTTTAAGGTGTTGCAATGTTTGGGATATTTTTTTTTTCAAGATATGTTATATTAAACTATACAGGAAAACATTTGGTTCCGTGAGACCTGTAGTTTGTGCAGCCAAGGTGGCTAAAATGAATTTGGGCTTCGAAAATTGCCTTTTTTGGGGTTGGTTTATAGACAATTGCTGACCCTTGTTATGTTTTTTTCATATCATAATTTTTTTGTAGGTTTTAAGCAGAAATTTAGGTTTTGGGGTTAAAAATAGGGACTTTAGCGATAGGTGACGTCTGAAAAATATGGAAATCCCTCAATTTCCCTATTTGGTCCTAAAATGTCAATCAGGGCATAATTCTCATCTCATTTGGCTGATTTCAAGTCATCTGAGTCCTGGGTATTGTGTCTTGGGGCTCGCTTGAGTTTGAAAATCGGTCAATTTTGGTGTAGCGCGACAAGCTGAAAATGGCCGAATGGAGCTGAAAGTTAAAAAAAATAGTTGCATTCACTTCAAAGTGTCTGTACAATGTCTCTACATTAGCAGCAACTATAATATGTACATTAGAAAGCCCTCCTTGTAAGGCTCTCAACAAAAAAATCAGGGTAAATTGCAATTTTTGTCCATTTTCTGAGTTCGGTCGGCCAATTTTCCAAACTTTTGCCTGATCCACACAAAAACTGGGCTGAACATTCCCTCAATGATCCTTGTTCCTAGCTTAGGCAGGTCATAGCAACATGTATGCCAACTTTCATGTCTCTGCCTTTATTATTTCTATAAATCAGGGTCATCTGACTATGTTGATGCAGTGTCCGGAAAAGGCCTTGTTGAACGCTGGTCATTTCCTATAGACAGGGGCTCAGGGCAAATAGGATTTTTGGAGGAAAGACTGATGCTATGAAGGTAAAACTGCACAGCATTCTCAGAAATAGGTGTGGGAAGTGGAAATAGAGGTTTTTATAGGCTTATGAGGCAGTCATGTGCCCTTTGTAGGTCTCACGGAACTAAATGTGGCGCCATCTGCCAGTGTCCTACAACTTTCTGTCCCGAGGTGAAGGGGATGCCAGTCTCTGAGTGGCTGATAATGGGATAAGATAAAATGATAATGCAGAATTAGAATTCACATGATACCCCCTACTATTTCTGAGTTATTTAATAAAAAAAGATCCATGATATGGGGTGTTTGGTAAATGTCAGTGGGGTTTTAAAATGGGCGCTGTGCTCCATGAATTTGGTCGCTGCAAAACCGCTAAAATGAGGGTAGGTCAACATCTGGGACTGTTGCGAAAAATTTTCACGGTCAACCTACCCTCAAATTTTGATATTTTGTCTCCCAAAGAGGTCTCAATAGGTTACTGAGTGACTTTAAGGTGTTGCAATGTTTGGGATATTTTTTTTTTCAAGATATGTTATATTAAACTATACAGGAAAACATTTGGTTCCGTGAGACCTGTAACTAAACATAGAACACCCTGGCACCGGACTGGATTGACCATTAAAATTTTTTCTTTTGCCAGGATTACTACTCTCATTAAACATTATCCGCCCAGCTCTTGTGTTGTGTTGTATATCATATTGATTACTTTTTTCAGGAACATCAAAATTGATAACTTAGTTTAGAATTATTCCATTAGGTATGAATGCACTTATGGTGAGAGATGTTGTGTGAACTATTTGAATTATGGGTTAGTTCGCATTCAGTTTCAATGCACATTTCAGCCCAGGGGATATGCTCGGCTTTGCCAAATCAAACATCTTAGAATTTGTGCCTATTATATACTTTATAGAAGGTCCCATAAGAAATAAAAAATGTTCAATAATGGGCCTTGAAGGGTGCACTTACCACAATGGGACCAATATTTCTTTAACAATACAGATGCAACATAATTATTTTCATGTACAGATTCCCATATGGTGACAAGGGCTTCAGTGAGCTGCTGCAGTCCCTGAACAATCTGGTCCAACGTGTGAACACATTCTGTATACAGAACTTCTTCCCTTTCCTCAAGTTTATGCCTACCCCTGGATTCAAGGTAAGTGCCTTTATTGTTATTCTTTAAAGCCCAATACCCATTTTGACCCAAGTCGGCTGACTCATGGGCCCTAAAATCGGCTGATTCTGCTAGTAGAATTAGCCGATTCTAGGGCTGACTGGTATCAAACATGTACATTTCAATATACTATACTAACAGGTGATCATAAGAATTGACTGATTCTCCCAGTTGCCCATCACCCATTGCCAGTAAAATAGCCTTGTGGGTATGGGGCTTAATAATTATGTCAATGTGTACGCACCTCAGTCTCAGGCCAAGGCTCTCAGCAGTATTTGCAAACCAGGACAATACTAATTGTGTTGTGATCACTTGATATACATTTCTTTGATGCCCCCTATATCTGACACTTTTAAATGTTTTCAAGTCAGGTAATAAAGAGTTTGCAGCTATTGCTGCTGTGGCTAAGAAGAAGCAAGCTGAACATGAAGAGAATTATGACCCTGACAACATCCGTGACCTCACCGACCTGTTCATCAAAGAGAGCAGAGAAAAGGATTCTACATTCACAGGTTGGTGTTCATTACTCCTGTTACAAATACAATAATCAAGATTTCAAATTTGGAATTGTGGAAATGTTAAATATCTGAATTGTTAAATATCTGAATGTTAAATATCTGAATTGTTAAAGATAAATGTCACAATTCTTTTTGTGTGCTTACAATTCTTTCAAAGTGTGTTTAATTTTGGACCATGCGGATCACTTCTAACAGTTGTCAAACTTGGTCGGCCTTTTGCAATTGTATGCTCCTACCATTTGCCAAGAATATTTGAAAATATTAGCTTTGTAACATCCGAAAGGAACAAATTAACAATTGTAAAGGCTTAACCCATAGTCATGAAAAATCCATTTCTGAAACCCTTGCAACATTATATCTCAGACATATTCAGCATACATCCGCATAAATCAGTCATACTGCCCAAACCTGTTCTGTGACCATTCATTTCTGGTCATTCTGTGACATTATAAAATAGCAAACAAGAGTATTTGGAGTTGAGATATCGCTAAAACAAGAAGTTATTATAGCATCATGCATGCACAACCAGTAAGTAAGACTAAGTTGAAGCAACATTATTGGAAGCCTTCAAAATAATGCCACTGCAACATCACAAAGTAATTTTACTAGAACCTCAGCAGAAATCGATATAAGATGACTGGTATGTTACAGTAATGTTGCATTCTTGGCTGAGTGTACACCTATATAGGTCTCTTAAGATTCATCATCTAGCTTCTAAATTGGGTGTATGAACCTAGGTCTCCAATACCATCAATACAAATAATCAATAATTAGAAAAATGTGTTCCTCAGCCATCATGGAGATTGACAAAAACAGAGTGTTGTCAGAATGAAACTGCTTATTTTATGTTCAGAGAAGGACCTGACGGGGTGTCTATGCGACCTGTTCATCGCCGGGACAGAGACGACCAGCACCACCCTGTCCTGGGCCCTGCTCTACTTAATTAACAACCCCCATATCCAGGACAGGTGCAGGCAGGAGATCATCAAGGTATGATCTAGCTTTATTGTAATTCTCCTCATAAATATTCTGTACTATAAATGTGCAGGCTTGCCAGGATCAAGACGCATCCTGGGTAGTATTTAGAAAAGTCATAATGCCTAAGCCTATCAATTTGCAATATTTGTGGCATTATTTTGTTACTGTTATTTGTTTCAATTTGTATTCGTAAATGTTTCATGTTTTCATGTTGTTTTAAAAATAGATTCATTACAACTGGACATAGAGCAAATATTTGTATTTTTTCAATGCTTTTCACTGTATTTCTGTTTACAGAATTACTCGTAAATAACCCTTGGATGATTGAACTGCTACAAATTGACTATCTGTTGTAGGGGTGATTTGATATAGAAGACATTGAAACTGTAATTGATGTAGAATTAATCAAGTATATTGTCCAAGTGTGTAAACTTCTATGTATTGTGCTTGAGCCCTTGACTGTTTGCAAACTAGGGAAAAAGTGATTACTGTGTGTCCCCTTGGTCTGTTCTATGCTGAGAACAAGTGGCAAATTCAAGCAAATTTAGACTTTACTACAAATACAATGGCACTAGTATTATTAAAAGTTAGTGATGTGCAAAGTAGCCATGCAAGTGGTTATATACAAATCACAGTTAGAAATGACAATTCTATATGTGTATTTATATAATTATGTATATACTGTTTTAGTATTTTCATTGATTACATTATTGAAAAGTATATGCAGATCAAAGATTATTTGTTTTTGTCCTTCGTTGCATATCCCAGTGCATGGTTCAAAGAATGACATACATTTCTATAGAAAAAAAATCAAAACTCCATGTAATTTTCCTAGAAATTACTTTGAAACATAATCAGAATAATTATTGTCGATTCTGATGTGAATTAGTCAAGGTGCCACTTGCGGGTGTTTTGGGTGTTTTTTATTGAAAGGAGTTTTAAGGTAATTTGCAGGAGCTTCCTTATGTAACAGCATGTTTTTGAACTATCATACAGTTCCCATACGCTCACATAAGGGCTCTGAAGCTACAAAGATTCTTATGAAGCAACCCAAAGTTGATATTTTACTTTATTTACCAGGCAACAATTTTCAATTTGCTTCGTAGGAGAGTAGGGAGGTAATCGTCAGCTGCCTTTCTTCATTGTAGGAGATTGGAAGTGACCCCATCCCCAATTACAGTGACCTTAAAAAGTTACCTTATGTCAATGCTGTCCTACATGAGGTCCAGAGGTTGGGAAATGTTGGTAAGTTCATTATAACTGTAAATGTCAGCCAAATTGCAAGGTAGCAGTACCATTCTCTGACTAAATTCATTTTCTGTCAGTCTGGTACTTACCAAAATGGTGTGGAGGAGTTAAGTTATTAATGATTGGGTTGAGACCTCATCAAATGAGATGTTCGTTGAATACGTCAGAATATGAATAGAATACTTTTTAACCAAGATTTGATGGGTGCACCCCATACACCTAGACTCTTTCTCTTTAAGAGGAAGAGGAAGGTATAGCCTCTTCCTCTTTAAGAGCAAAGATTCTCCCTGTTATATCTCATATGAGGCTTATTAGGTGAGGTTTTCTTCTTGAAGCATAGAGGTTTAGTGTTGGTGTAAACCACCAGGGGGTGCATGTATGTCCTCTTTTTCTTGAAGCAAAATCCCTCACCAAATGAGCCAAGCATAAGTATAATAGGGAGTGAAAGGTGTGCTTCAAGAGGATGAGGGAAAACCTTTCTCCTCTTCTTAAAGAGAAAGAGTCTAGTTGTATGGGGTGCACGAATCCTCTTCCAAATGTTTCCCCTTAGGTTTCAAATTTATGTATATGGCTAGGAATATTACACCATCAAGAAAATATGTGAGCTGCTCCTGGAATAGGAGCCCTGATTGGTGGTACAGCTTTTTGAATAATAGGGGGCATGCTAAAAGAAAGGAGGGCCTTTATTTTCCAGAATTTTCTATCAAAATATCATATCTTTACCAATTAACAGGAAGGGTCTAAATTTCTGAGTATGTGTGTACATGACTGTTAAAACCAGATGCTCTCTCAGCCTATGTTGCTGGGCAATCTGACATTTTCCAAATGTACTTACATACTTCATTAAAGGTCCTCCCATCAACTGAGTAAGTTTATACAATTAAAGCTTCATTTTTTCAGTAACATTCTCCATCAACCATGCCACCAATGCTGATGTCGAGCTGTGTGGTTACACTATTCCAAGCCACAGTATCATTATACAGAACATGCACTCTGCCCTGAGGGACGAGAAATACCTGAAGAACCCAGAGACCTTTGACCCTGAGAGGTGGCTTGACAGTGACGGTCAGATCAAAAACATTCCTGCCTTCATCCCATTTTCACTCGGTAAATTTTAAGTTTGAGTTGTTCATTTTGTGAAACAATCCAACACTTAAATTTGCTTTTGATAACCTTTTCTTACCATCTAGTGATATCTTTAATGTTCATAAGATCATAAGACCATTATGCAATGTCACATCCATCGCTTGGAACCATCCATCAAGGCATTTTTGATAAATTAGTCCTCATCACATTCTATATATCCTCTTCAGGATGCTTATATAAAAACTTAACTACTTAGCAAACATATATTTGTCACATAAGTCGCCATTCAGTTATACTAAATTTATGAAATAACAGAATAATTTCAGTTGTCATTTTTTTGCAAACTCCTTTTTCATCATATATTTTGAATATTGTTGGTTAATCATTTAAATATAGATATTATCTATATCTAACACTCTTTCTAAGGACTTCTAAAACGTTTTTTCCCAACTCACTTTCTTACTTAGGAGTCTTAAGCCGGTGATCCACGTTGCGATATTTTCTGGACCGACGAAAAAGATAGGAGCAAACCGATTTCAGGACCGATTTTTTTGTGTCGGTCCAGAATCGGTTGGGTAATTAAACCTATTGGTCCTAGAATCGGTCCAGAATCGGTCCAGAATCGGTCACCAACCCATGATCCACAGTGAAGTTGATTCTGGACCGATTCTGGACCGATTCTAGGACCGACACAATAAAATTAATAGGAAAACACTGAAAAAAAATTGGTTTATTAAATTATCACAATTTTCGAAATATTTTCTCCTTTTATGTTTTAATATGGTCAGAAGAACCAGAAATATATATCATTTAATCTGTTTGATTACTAATAAGTAAAATAGTAAACTAATCATCGTACAGCATTAAAAAAAATATCTCACTAAAGAATATTCATTTTTATACATATTGGTAATATTTACTTTCTAATAATAGTAAAAAATGAATGAAATAACATTGGAAATACATAGACATAATAAAATCGGTCCACAATCGGTCCACAATCGGTCCAAAATTATTAAACAGGTTTAATAATTTTGTCGGACCATCGTCGGCTGGAGATCGGCTGGAGATCGGCTGGAGATCGGCTGGTCTTACTTGTGTCGGTTGGAAATCGGCTGGAAAAAATCGGCTGACATGATCCACGTTGCGATATTTTACAAAGTGAACCGATTTCCAGCCGATTTCCAGCCAATTTCCAGCCAATTTCCAGCCGATTTTGAATCGGTCCACTATCGGTCCAATTTTGTCGCAACGTGGATCACCGCCTTTAGTAGGTTCCAGGTAAATCCAATGGATTCTAGATAATTAATTTGGGAAATTCCCATTCTTATATTTCATGTTCTGTTACCTGAACTTTTCAAAATCTGGTGGGGTTTCATATAACCTCAGAATACCCAGTTATTTAACATAGATTATCAGCAATTCTTTTTAGTTTTTTCTAGATTAAATACTGTCATTCTGCCTAAAGTTGTATGCTATTTTTAAAACCATAAGGAACTGCACAACTGTAAAATTGATTGATGTCAGCCCATATATGAACACCTTATAATGATGGCAGCATACTCTAAATCTGGAAAGATGTTCTTAATTACATTCAGGAAAACGTGTCTGTCTGGGAGAACAGCTTGCAAGGAAGGAAATTTTCATATTTTTCACGTCCATGCTTCAAAACTTCCGGTTTGCCATGGAGGATGAGATGAACCCGCCCAGTCTTGAAGGAGTTACTGGTGCAATACATGGACCAGGCAACTACAACATCAGGGCATTCAGATTTTGAATCAGGCTGATAACACTGCCTTATGTCCATATCAGCTGTGTGTTTGAAAATGTTGAAAAATGAATCAGAGATAACAACAGCGACTAATGTGAATTTCTTTAGAATAAAATACTACAGTAAAGGTAATATAGAAAAGTATCTGAGGTCCACAAGTTATAAATTAATGTCTGTCAATAATTGTAGATCTGTAATCAATAGCCCAGAATGCCTTGAAAAATGTATCGTGTGAAATACATAAAATTATGCTCAGTGTATATCTCTGATCATTTTCCCAAAGAGTGCAATGTATTGATAAAAAGATCAGAATAAATTGTACATAACAATCAGTTTCTACTTCATTAGCTTACATTTCAGTACCCATATTGTTCAGTGACTTCCCTATATTTCTTTACCTATGTGATCCTTTTGTACCTTCATACATGAAATATAAGACAATGGCATGTTCAGTTCAGGTTTTTTCTTATAATATGTTGGTATTTTCCTTGGATTAGACTTGATGGCAAGGCCTGCTTCTTTCATAACATGTCTGAAGTAATACAAAACTGTCTTTGGTGAATATATGGTCAAATTCTTTTCAAGTGTGAATGTAATGGCCTGGCCTATATATGTATGGAATTGTAGGTGCGGATTTAGGGTGTATGTGTGTGCAGGGCGCACACCCCTCCTTTTTTGGCCAAAATAACAATTATAAATCCTTTGAATGTAAAATTCCTGGGCCCGGAGGGCCTGGGAAAATCTTTACTATAGCATGCCCCCCTTTTGAAAATTCCTGGATCCACCCCTGGACTTGGGAACACTAATATTAGATTTAAAGAGGCTTCTGAACTTTAGGACTCCACTATCAATGACAGAGCCCCCATGATTAATGGCAGAGCCCCCACTATCAATGACAGAGCCCCTATGATCAACGACAGAGCCCCCACTATTGATGCAACAAAAGGGCCCAAGGTATTTTATCTACGTATGGTGACATATTGATTACTGTATTTCTATATTAAACATGTATACGAAGATCAATCAATTTTAGCATAGCATTTAAGTATTAATTACATATATAGAACCATGAAGTTATGATATCCCTCTATCAATGACAACCCTCATTATCAATGAGAAGGCATCAAATCATCATTCAAATAATTATTTTGCTTTATTTTTACAAATTCTTCACATAAGATATCAAATATGTAATTCTGTATATGTGTCAACATGGTAATAATCATCCCTGTGTAATAAATAGTAACAATAATCAACATTAAAGCTAATGCCCCCACTTTTGATGACAACCATCACTATCAATGATGGAACATCAAAGTACGCTCAAAATGTTAGAAAAAGTAATGATATATATTTTTTCCAGAAATATAAGTATATAATGGCATTAACATATATAACTATTTTACTAAATATACCTAATATTTTTCCCAAAATGACACTAAGGCATGCTTCAATGTCCTTCACCAAAACTACATCAATTTGTTAATCATGGGAATGTCTCATTTTTTACCATATTTGTTTAAATTTTGAGAGAATACATCTAAAAGTAGGTTATTATTAATGACAATGCATGGGAGAAAAAGTAAGATAGAATCATATAACTCAAGTTATATAGCACATTAATATGAAATTCTTGAATTGGGCATGTTTCATCAGAATTGCCCATAGTTATACTTGAGTGTCACAAATATGGAGCAAAATTCTACTTCTATAGACAAGAAGAGGCCATCAAAATCTCAACAAATATTGCAATGCCACCCTCACCTTTCTTTTACCTTTTTGTTTATGATTCCTCATTTTGATAGATAAATGATTCTTTTGCATTATTTCAAGAGAGGCTGATATCAACTATCTGCTGGAATACTTTACAAATAATATGTTTGGCAAAACCATACAATGGAGTGATCAGATTGGTTGCTATGCCAGTATGGTCAAAATAACTCCACATTAATCACTAGGTGGCGCCACCAGCCCTAGTTCTCTGATCAGCTGATGTTTCACTCCACTCCAGAGTTATTGATAGGTGACACCACCTGCAATCAGCGGTAAGAGCCAGCAGATGGGAGGGGAGGGGAGGTCATCAATTTTTTTCTTAAACATTTTACAATAGTCTGGCACCCTGCTAGGAGAGTATACTTGGACCAATGCATTGGGATAATAAGCCACAGTGGGCTCAGGCTAAAATTATTTATATTGAGGCATCTGTCGGACTATTCATAGTGCAAGCTTATGAATAAGGTATATTAAAACTAAAATTGACATAGTAGAACTACCATACTCAAAAATAAAGAGAGCATCTTCCTCCAAATTATAAGCACTAGATCAAGTTGCTGGATTCTGGATTCTGTTGTCAGTAGGACAGCAAAATATCAAAAAAAAAAAAAAAAAAGAAGAAGCTCATGAATTTTCTTCAGCCATGGCCTTGGCTGCCCAACATAAAGAGACATAGAGGACCCCACTCCTGGCCACCACATTATTGATGACATCACTGCTGACAATGAGTTCAAAAGGGAAATTAAAGGACATTATCAGGAATATTTCAATATTAGGTTACTTCCAACATATATTTACCTTGTAAAGATGTTTTCCGAAATGTTTTGGCTATGGAAAGGAATTTGTGTCACTTATGTATGTGATCAAGGAATATATATTAAGGGCCGTCCATAAATTAGATACTTATTTTTACACGCCATTGTTTACTAATGTTTTCTAGACCCAACCCCCCAATCCTTTCAACCCCTTGCACCCCTTTGTGTGTATGTAAGTTAGTGTATGGCCCCTTATTCATTCTGAAATAAACATTAGTCTCATTTAATTGCAAATAAAAAATTCACACTTTTTCTACAATGCCATTGCACCCTGTTCTGTTTACTTTATCACATGGACTGCCAACAGACATTGCATAATGGCAGCAGTGCATTATTGCCAGGCTGTGTCTAACACTCCTCGTTCTCAGTAATTTTAACAATTCTTGGTTGTTTTAATAATCCTCGGGTATTAAAGAATAACCTTTGGGGTCAACCTCAGGTGGTCATTCGCCCATGGGGATCATAGAACGACGGGCTTTGAAACTTGGTAGGTGAAGATCCTTAATGGTCACACAGCTACCTTCTGACCCCCATTTGGCTGTTCATATTATAGTATGGGTGTCAATCTATACTATAAACAAATTACAAATTATATTATACACCTGTAATGTCTTATACTACATGTGCCCAGTTATACATGTTCTTACCCTATAAGTATTGTTTATACTCTGAATAGGCTCCACCCCCTATTATGTTATGAAGATCCCAAAAATAAAACTTCTCCGTTTAGATTGACCATAACCTGAGTCTACTTCTCCATATATCCACTCTTAAGACGTAATAACACCTTTCCTGTGAAGTCCACTACTCTGAATTGTGTCATATTATGAAACCAGGACAGTGCCACTAAATTTGAAAAGACTCAATGAAGTGTGTTCCTTCATATAAATTATCTTCTAACTTATTGTACTATTATTGTATCATGTTTAATGCATTGTAGGATACAAAGGACAATGTCAAATATTAAAAACATGATTGGACCTTGATTTATGATTTATCAATTTAGTCATGCTTGACATGTCTGAGTGGCTGATAGTATAATCTATAAGGCTCTGAATGGTTCGGGTCAGATGGTGCTGTACCAGTAGTGAACACATTGTTCCCAGCTTCCAATAATAGAGAACAAGGTAGGTGAAATTATTATACTTTGTTTATATTTCCCTGCGCCAACTAATATGTTGCTGGAGATTGTTGAGTTTCAAAAATGGCTCAACAGCAACCATTTAGGATTATGACAGATTTTAACTGTATTATTTTCAGCAATGGGCCACAAGACAGTGTTGCTTATCATTTTGTCATAGCTCATATCAACTTTACTGTGATCATATTTGTGTATGGCTGGAAGAACAAGTGTATGCGTGAAGCTTTTGAATTATTAATAAAAAAAAGTGTATCCAAATGCATATAGTACTACTTGGTTTGCACGCATTCTCAAGGGCTTTAGTCTGGTGCATATATATATGTGTGTTCAAACTTGGGCAATGATTATTTCTGAGTGCATGCATGGTCTGTACTTAATTTATTCTATACCAATAACATTAGAAATATAGATAATCTTTACTGACAACTCAGAAAGTGGCATCAGCACACCTTATAGGCATTACTGCTTTCATTTACCTACTTTTGAGAGGGCAGGACAAACTGCAGGTATAGAGGCTGGAATCCTGGAAAAGAATAATGCAACATCCCTGATGCATATTCACTTTGTAATCCAGATTCTCGTTAGACTCCTAACCTGACCACCATGCTGTTGGAGCTGTTTGACCTCAGTACCTGGTTACTGCTGCTGGCCTCTGCTGCCTTCGTCTACATCTACTATACCTCCACCAGGCGGTACACCAACCTGCCCCCCGGCCCACCCGGCCTGCCCCTGGTGGGGAACCTGCCAATGTTTCTCAAGCGATCCAGCCTTCACCTGGAACTGGATGAGCTGGCCAAGCAGTACGGGCCTGTCATGAGGTAGGTGGCCTTTCCCACGCTGATTAAACTACTCAAGAAAAGACAAGTATGAGCATATCATGAAGTGGTTTGTCTTTCCCATACTAGTTAACTGATGAAACTTATCTTCACTAACCAAAAAAAGATAAGTCAGGTGTAAGGCTAGGGAGATGTTTGTAGAAACTGCTGTTTTTTGTTTGAATATACAATGTGATAATGGTGAAATAGTTTAAATGAAAACTAGAATATAATATATATTATATATTATACATGTTTTAATGGAATATATTTAGACATAGAATAAAGGTATGTATTTAAATGATGATGACATGAAAGTAGTTTTATTGAAGGGTGTGAATGTAGAAAATATTTGAAAGGTTGAGTTAAGGTCAGTCGTTATTCTTTGGTCAAATTGAAGGAAAAGGATATGGAAGAAGAGTATTATGGGTTGAATTGTGAAGGAGTGGTAGAGGGATTGTAAATTATTAGGTGACCGTTGTTAACCTTTTCCTTTTGTAATAGGTTCAGACTGGGTTCGACTTACACCTTTGTACTGAGTGGTTATGATGTTATGAAGGAGGCAATGGTGGACAAAGCAGAGTATTTCAGTAGCCGCCCAAACTGGCTGACCACTGTCAAAATATGTGACAGGGAGGCAGGTAGGCAGAACATGAAGAAGTATAACCATGTGAATAATTTAATCATTATTGTTGTAATGCTATTATATTATACAAAGTTATTAGATATACTATACATAAATCCATATAATTTTGTTAATGTCATCTCAGTGTGTTCTTTTTTTTATATATAAATAGTTGATTGTGTCATCTCTGTGTGTCATTTCATATATGATATAAGTTTGTGGTTTTATAAACCTTTTCAAACACAGAGCCAGAATTCAGCCCATAGTCATTTCACCATAGTGTACTAGACCCTGTCTAGACTCCCATAAATAAGACATGTAAAGCAAGAGTTATTCCAAACTCAGAGCTACAAATAATCAAACAAGGCCACTTACAAACACCGACCTTGAATCTTAAGGTAGGTCAAATCAATGCTAAAAGGGACCTTCACCTTCCCCATATACCACAAGCAGTGACCTTCACCTTCCCCATATATTACCGGCAGGAACCTTCACCTTCCCCATATACCACAAGCAGTGACCCTCACTTTTCCCCACATACTACTGGTAACGACCTTCACCTTACCCGAAGGCTTCCGGGAAGGTTAATCACACCCATACACAACCTTCACCTTCAGTTACCCTATGTTATTCAAGGTGACCTTCTCAAGGGCAGCAGACACATGCAATTCATATATAAGGCTGATTATTTATCATTTATAGGGTTTTGATGACTGGTTGGATAGCTGTGTTACTTTCCAGCAATTTACCCCTTACTATTGGACTTGTACTGTAAATGATTCACCTTCTGACTTGGAGTTGTACTATAATTGTTGGATTTATTAATTGGAATAAAGAGTGTGTGTGTACCTCTCACTACTGGACTTATATTACTATATTTGCCCTAGCCCCTACAACTTGAACTAGCACAATATTAAGCATAACTGATTTTGCAAATAATGTGGTGAATGTTTAATACTTTTTGTATTTATGAATTTATCAGTACCATTTACATACCATGTTGGTACAAATAAATGTTACCACAATGTCAGGGACAAATCACTGAGGGAGAATGGGAGAATATGATTAATTAAGATACCTACTATTCAGGATCAGTTATCTTAATTCATAATTTGTTCTCCCAAAAAAGGGATCTTTTTCAACGTCCATTGGAGGGACCGACGTCGCTTTGCCCTGACTAGCATGCGTGACTTTGGTCTAGGCAAGAAGTCTTTGGATGAGAGAATGCGAGAGGAGGCAGGGTTTCTGGTGAAGGAGATTGAACGTCTTGAGGGCAGACCGCATGATCTCACCCAGCTCCTACCCTTTGTCACAGCAAACATCATATGTGCTATCATGTTTGGGGAAAGGTCAGTTTTATCTATTTATTCATTTTGAGAACAGAAACGGTAGAATCCTTTCCATACCTCAGACACCTTCATCTGTGACACGAACTATTATCCAAGCCAGAAAATGATGTCCCTGATAACTGTGTAGGTCCTTATGAATTTAACATTAGGCGGTGTGGCCAGGGAACTCATTTACTGCTAAATAAGGCTATATTCTGATCCCTAACAATTAATCATAATTAATTTATCTATTTGGAGAAATGTTCTGAACGGAAACCACCATCAAAAAAGCCCTCCATTGAGTACATATGCACTGGAGGAGAGAGGTGTTGTGTGAACTATTTGAAAATTAGGATTTGTTCCCATACAATTTCAATGCTTATTTCAGCCCAGGGGACTGGGTAGGATTTGATGAATCAAACATCTTTGAAAATAAAAAGATTCCAGTAATTGGCCATGAGGATGGTACATTTATCCCAACATTTTTAACAACACAGAAACTTCATTATTGTTTTCATGTACAGATACCCATATGGTGACAAGGGCTTCACTGAGCTGCTGCAGTCCCTGAACAATCTGGTCCGTAGTCAGGGCATGTTTTGTGTAGAGAACTTCTTCCCCCTCTTCAAGTTTCTGTCGACCTCTAGTTTCAAGGTGAGTGCCGCTATTTTTATTCTATATCAGGATTATTGCCACTATACTTTCCCCATTTTCCTGTCCCCTCAGGAACAGGTGAATAAACGATCTGTTATTCCATCGGAGGGAAATAATGTTCTTCATGTCAATTTGTACACCTTGGCCTCAGGCTTAGGTCCTCAGCGGTATGCACAAACCAGGCCAATAACATTGACGTTGTGACCCCTTGGTCTGTACTATATATGGATTAAGAGGGGGCTGCATGCCTCCCTAATTTTGGCTAAATCTTCTCTTTTATTATGTAAATTTCTGGCCGCCAAGTGTGGAACCTCAAATTTTTGCATAAGGGCTCCCCACTTTTTTGAAAAATCTGGATCTATGCTTTTAATTATATCAACTAGTTTTTAAATTCACAAGCAGGAGTTTTGGTCTGTGCTTTTTGTATATTTGATGTTTTTTATCTGTATATTTCATCATTGAAGTATGTCACTAAAATAAGGTAGTCTGAATGGAATGTTTTATTGCAGATATACGTCCAACTCAAATATCTTAATACAAAAAATATAATGCTACTTTGTTTGATCATGTCGTATGAACAACAGGAACAACAATCTTTTGAATTTATAAAGTTCTAATTTCTTGGGATAAAGCTAATTCCATTAAGAAAAAATCCAATTTTATGTACATTTTTTGAGACTCCCTATATCTGTCACTATAAAATGTTTTTTAGTTGTTTCGTGAAGAGTTCACAGCCATTGCTGCTGTGGCAAAGAAGAAACAAGCTGAACATGAAGAGAATTATGACCCTGAAAACATCCGTGACCTGACTGACCTTTTCATCAAAGAGAGCAGAGAAAAGGATTCTAAATTCACAGGTTGGTGTTCATCAATCATGATGTTTGCCACACTTTTTCTTGTAGCAGCTAAAAGACTGCACTAAATATTTTAAAATCCTGATCATTATACTTTGATCGGGATCTCAAAATTTGGAATCATGAAAAAAAAGTTAAATATGAGAATTATTAAAGATGAATGTCACTGCAATTCCAGGCATGGCTGTTTACCAACATTTGTCAAAACATGTAGGCCTTTTACCACTGTATGCCCCTACTATTTGCCAAGAATATTTGACTAGACTCCACAATGTTCCTAAAGGGACAATTCAAATTGTGTTGACCAACAATTGCAAAGGTTCAATCAATAGTCATTAAAAAAATCCCTTTCTGAAACCATTTCAACGTTATATCAGAGAGACCTAGGCATATCTAGTAATACATGAGTCACACTACTCCCCATTACTATGATGTAACAAGACTGTTCAGTAACCATTCTTTTCTGGTTATTCTGTGACATACTGAAATTGAAAATAGCAGTTATAATGGTATTTTGAGGTGAAGTTGAGTCCTCACCAAAACAGAAAGTTATTGTAACATCACCTGACTTTAGAAGTATTGACTGTTATAACAAATTTAAGATTTATATGAAAAGATGGATGCTTCAAGCAATATGGTAAATTTTTGTATCATTTTAATGTTTGTATTGTACCACACTGTTTTGATTTAATTCTGCTTTGACTTTTCCCCTAGCAAATAACCTACAAAATTTTGAAAGGTGTGTTTTTCTATTCATGTATATAATGTTGTACATATTATATTGTTTATGTTCATACTTCACCATATAATTCATTACTTTAAATATCAAATAATGGAAATCACAGAAATGTAAATTTACACTGGACTGTAGTAAGAAGGAAACTACTTAATTCATAATCAGAGAAGGACCTGACGGGGTGTCTGTGTGACCTGTTCATCGCCGGGACAGAGACGACCAGTACCACCCTGTCCTGGGCCCTGCTCTACTTAATCCACAACCCCCACATCCAGGACAGATGCAGGGAGGAGATCATCAAGGTCAGAACCAGCTTTAATTTATTTGATTCTCCCCATACACTTTTTGGACTTTAACCACAGGCTAGCTTACATCAAGATGCATCCTGACTTATATGTAGACAATTCACAATGCCGACGCTTATAAATTTACACTATTTGTGGGATTATTTGTGGTTAAGCTTTATAGAATACTAATGTTACTCTTTTTCAATTTGTATCCATAAATGTTTAATGTGTTTTCAGTTGTGTTGAAAATAGATTCATTATAACCTGATAGAGAGCTAATATTATTTCAAGACTTTTGCCTGTATTTTGGTCTACAGAATTACTCCAAATTTTCCAGTCATCAAAATGTTAATATAATATTGATTTTTAACCAAGTAAAAAGGATTTACTCAAGGGTGGTGGGAATTTGCCCAGACACTAGGAAATCAGTGACAAATGTAAATTCTACATGTACACTATTAATGTATGTTGTATTGGTATTGTCATCGACTAATTATAATATATCTTAAACCAACTAGATCAATATGGCAGTGACATGAGGTGATCCATCAGATTAAGACCCTTATGACAATTGATGATAAATTTTGCATCTTTTTACCTCCTTATCTCATTTGAATTGAATTGTATTGAGTAATATGGGGCCCTGGTAAAAGATATTGACCAATAGAAAAAGTAAAAACAAACATGATTTCTGTACAATCAACGTTTGGCCTTTGTTAGGTACCAGTCTGAGGTCATTGCATTCCTATCTAAAAAGTACCTGAATTCTAGGATCAATGATTAATTCTACAGAATATTGAAATTATGTTTATGTTGGGTCTTCTGACATACTTGCTTCATGAAACACTTGTTTCCTGTCATCCGCTGTGCTTCCATTAGGGAATACCCATCAGGGTCCCTCATGCATTTGAAGATATGACTGTGGAAATACATTATTGTAGCGCCTTGGAGATTAGACCATTCTGAAGATGAATAATTAAAAAAAAGTTAAAAAGGGGGCCTGTTTCTTGACAGAATCACCTTATCCACACGTCTTCTCTTTCTCTTAAAAGGATTTGTCACAACAGATTACCTTGCTAATAGAAGCATAGATTTATTATCTGTGTCATCTGTTTATGGAGAGGGTGAAAATTCCTTTACATTGAAAAGACCCACTGAGAGTAGTGTGTCTTTGACACACTAGGTGGCCCTCCCTTGATGACTATTAACAGGATTTGTCAACACCCATATAACCTAGAGTAAAGGATGAGTAATCTACTCCTTTAACAAGAGAAGAAACCTTCAATACTAAACCATCTTACAGAAGAAGATAATGTATGTACTAGGTGACACAATAGTTAAAAGTTGCGTTTCATAAGTTACAGCAACCTTTTACAATCATAGTAGCTTAGTGAGTTTATTTAAGGTGAGTTTTTTTGGTGGCACAGATCTTTTGGTCCCACTAACAGGCATTTAGTGCATTTATTGGTATTTCTCATATACAAGAGGTCTAAACTAATGTACAGAAGTTTCCTTATGCAACAACATTTTTTAAAACTCTTGTACAGTTTCTGTTAGCCCACATGAAAGCTCCCAAGCTTCGAGATTCTTATGAAACACCCCAAATGGAATTTTTACTTTATTAAACAGGCAACTATTTTCAATCTGCGTTATAGAAGTTGGGTCCTAACATTCAGCTTCATTGTCTTCATTGTAGGAGATTGGAAGTGACCCGATTCCCCATTACAGTGACCTTAAAAAGTTACCTTATGTCAATGCTGTTCTACATGAGGTCCAGAGGTTGGGAAATGTTGGTAAGTTCATTATAACTGTAAATATCAACCAAGTTGTGACATAGCAGTACCACTGTGTGAACAATTATCTTTTCTGTCAGTCTGGTACTTACCACATAAGGTATAGCAGTTAATTTATCAATAGTTAGTGACTTCACCAAACGAGTGAACATGTGCTTGAAATACCTTGGAATGCGAATAGGATAATCTTTAACCAAGATATGACGAGTCCTCTTCCAAACATTTCCTATCAGGTTTAAATTTTGCTCTCACATCTGTGTAAATGGCCAAGGAATCTTACACCATCCAAAAAATATGAGCTGTTTGACGGTGGCAAATACAGCTTTTTGAATAGAAGGGGTATGCTAAGTGAGGTAGGGGGCACACCCCCTTGCCCCTCCTCAAATCTGCCACTAGCCCTCCATTAAGTATATACGCATTAACAGGAGGGGGTCTGAAATTTCTGATGATATGTGTACATAACTCTACAAACCGAATGCATGTCTCACCCTATATCATTGGGCAACCTGACATTCTCCAAATGTACTTTCATACTTTATGGGATGTCTCCTATCAATCGAGTAAGGTTATACAGTTAAAGCTTCATTTTTTCAGTGACACTCTCCATCAGCCATGCCACCAATGCAGATGTCGAGCTGTGTGGTTATACTATTCCGAGTAACAGTATCATACTACAGAACATGCACACTGCCCTGAGGGATGAGAAATACCTGAAAAACCCAGAGACCTTTGACCCTGAGAGGTGGCTCGACAGTGACGGCAAGATCAAAAACAACCCCGCCTTCATCCCATTTTCACTTGGTATGTTTTAAGTTAGAGTTGTTCATTTGTGAAACAATCCAACATTGCAATTTGCTTTTGGTAGCTTTTTTCTTACCATCTAGTGATGTTTTGTGACATTCAGCAAGATCATTAGAATATTCTACAATGTCATCTCCTTGGCCTGGGTCCACCCTGCAAGCGTTTTCTTTTATACTCATGATCACATTTTACATATGCTTTCATGTGCATATTCTACAAGACATCAATCAGTTATACTACATCTATATATACAACAATTGAATGATTCCAGATGCCAGATATATTTTCAAATTTATTTCTCACCCATGTATTTTGAATATTTGCAGGCTTATAATTTTATATATGAATAAGGACTAAACTTAACACTCTTTCTAAAGACTTCTAAAACTGTTTAGCTCTTTAGGGTTCTAGATTATCAATATGGCAATGTCCCAGTCTTCATGCTCTGTTATCTGAAGTCTGATGGGGTTCCACACACCCTCAGAATACCCAGTTATTTCTGATAAATTATTACCAATTCTTGTCTGTCTTTTCCTGTCATTTTGCCTTAACTTTTAAACTATTTCTAAAACCATTCAATTCCCCAAAACATCAGTGTTATGGAACTGCTCAAATAGATATACATGTCAACATACATATGAACACCTCTTTAAATAATTACGAAAGCATATTTCAAATCTGTTAATGTTCTTAATTGCATCCCAAGTGGCTGATAACAGAACCACCTTTCCTTGTGCATATTTTTTCAGGAAAACGTGTCTGTCTGGGAGAACAGCTTGCAAGGAAGGACATTTTCATATTTTTCACATCCATGCTTCAAAACTTCCGGTTTGCCATGGAGGATGAGAAGAACCCGCCCAGTCTTGAAGGAGTTACTGGTGCAATACATGGACCAGGGAACTACAACATCAGGGCATTCAGATTTTGAGTGGGGCTCATAACACTGCCTAAATCACACATCAGCTGTGTATTTGGAGATGTTGAAAGATGAATCAGAGATAACATTAGAAACTAATGAAGAATTTCTTTAGAATAAGATGAAAAAGAACTATAGAAGAGTATCTGGGACCCACAATATGTAAGTAACAGTCTGTTACTTGTAAAGGTATGTCCAGTGTACTTCTGCAATCAATGTCACGAACGAGTGCAATGGATTGATATAATATACTCTTTAATGCACTATCATGCTTAAGCAATAAATATGAAATTTTATGAGCTCTATAGATTTAGTTTACATTTGATGAATCTTGTTTCATTCACCTTCCTGTTTCAAGATACTTCTTTTATTAAATGGGAAATATAGACCTAAAAGTGAGACAAAAATCAGATTGTGAATCAGTTTTTACATAATAGGCATACATTCAGGTGCCCCTAATACATGTCTCTCAACCTATATGATCCCTTTGTGCTTTCATGCATGAAACATAAAGTAATGGTAAATTCAGTTCAGGATTTTTCTTATGATAGTTTTGGTATCCTCCTTGAATTGTTCTTGATGACAAGGCTTCCTTCATATATTATGAATCTTGAATGGTACATACTTTAAAATTGAGTATAAATTGAAAAAAGTAACTCATCACTGTATTGCATCGGGATGGCTTTGTTTCACTCTATCTATATACCCTTGGGCGATACAGAGAGAGCTCCACAGACCATCCAAATAGTCAATATCGTAGCCAATTTGGGTTAGCTAGTTAAGAGCAGAGTACTGTAGAGGTACTCCCTGCTAGATATTAAATCTTCACAGTAACTTTGGATCACTTGTTTAGGAAGGAAAAGCCACACAATAAATACAGTTTCAAGACCAAATAGTACAATAATTGTTGCTATAACAACAGTGACCCAAAGATGGATGCTTACCTCAAGGCTTCACTTAGAATTAAGGCTACAGAGTCTGTTGTAGAGTCCTAGCTTCACAGGTTTGCCCCGGGAAAGGTCTGGTTGGTTTGGTAGAATCTTCTTTAGGAGAGTGTGCACGGGTGGTGATCTTTATTGGCAGCCCAGGGTCCCCTTTTATATATGCTCCTTCTGAGAGAACAGGCCACCATATTGGTTAGTCTGGCCACCATCTTGGATTGCCGGATCCTATGTCTGCCATATTGAAGGGTGCTCTGGATGACTCAGACTATCACTCTCCTGGCTGATGCAATCCCATATGTAGGCCCTAGGTCCATTACTTTAGATTGACTGGCCGAAAGGTGCAACCTTGAGGCAGAGCCTGTGTCCGCCATCTTGTCTGAAGTGACCCATTGGATTCATACACCTGATGAGCAGTTAGGGGACGATCTAACTATTGGAACTTGGGTTAAAAAGTGTGGCTTGTGTATGGGGTAGTCTGCTGTCCCTACACAATTAATCGATTCGAATTAATAGAAAAGGGATTTCCACTTTATATGAAGCATTTTTGGAATCAATCAATCATCATACCTATCCAAGAAAACTGACCAAAACTGTCTTTAATGAGCACATGCTTTTATGACACTAATTTGATGCAAACCCCTACTTCTATGGTCAAGAAGAGAACTTTCAGGTGTCAATAAATAGTGCATTCTTTCCCTAATGTTTTTCTGGTTTATAATTACAGTAGAAACTCTCTAATGCGACCACCTAAGGGACTTTGCCAAAAGTGGTCGTTAGGTGAGGTGGTCGCCTTAGTGAAGGGATGTCTGTGTCAAACAGGTGCATAAATTGGGAATGACATTGGGTAACGTGAGAAGCAGTTTTTTATTTAATTTTCTCACAGACTGTTAATCAGCAGTGCTGATTAGCAGTAAACGTATTACAATGATGGGAATAGTGTCAGCCATATGACTTTAATTAAGAACACTAACAATGTAATAATAAGAGTCCCTAGAGGAGAGACCAGGAGTTTGTGAGGGATAGGGAGAGAGGTAGAGCCAAGTTAGGTGAGGCACCTGCTGAGAGAATATGCTGCCCAAATCTTCCAAAGGAGTAGGGAAGGGTGGGGGCGAGTTAGGTGAGACATTATAACACCTGCTGAGCGAATATGCCGCCCCAAGCTTCTGAGAAAGGAGGAAAAGGGGAGGGGGCGACTTAGGTGCGACATTATGACACCTGCTGAGAACTTAGGTCGCTCAGAGCTTTTGAGGGAGTCAAAAGCTTGTCTGAGAGGGGTATTCGTTTTTTGACAAACCTTTTTTTTACAGAGGGGGGAGGGTTCGTTTTTTTAAATTTGGGCTATCTTTTTTTTTATTTGTAGGGAATATTTCAAAGGTGGGTTCGTCCAAGGGGGGTTTGTACGAGCCCCCTGAATCCCCCCTGGCTATGGGCCTGCCTATTTATGGATATAGTGGTCAAGTTCAGGGATCCAATACATCATTCCTAATCAATCACATAGTAGGTCCCGACTCACTTTAGTTTATACAGTTTTGGAAGGGTACTGCCCGTATTATAGGGGGAAAATGGCCGTTTGGGACTGGAAATTAGGTGGTCTTTAGGTGAGGCCCTCACTAAGAGACTGGTCTCATTAGCGAAGCAAAATCAAACATGAAATAGAGGACAATATTCCGGTCTGACCAAAAAGTGGTCCTTAAGAGAGGTGGTCTCATTAGTGAAGTGGTCGTTAGGTGAGTCTCCACTGTATGTGTTTTGATAAAGATACATCCAAGTCTCAGTTCAAATGTCGCTCTCTCCTTTTCAGGCTGGTTTGTGTTTATATATACTTACCATTTTTGATTTTATATATATAGCCTTGGTACAGTGCTGCCACCAGTACACATACGCCGTCTCATCTTCCTTCGTTACTGTCCTCTATAGCCATTAGTACTAGCATTAGTAGGCACTTGTGTTTAAAATCCCTTTTCTTAATTATTGCAGCCGTGTGACCATTTTCCTTTATCTTAATAACTATAAATCTTTTACTGTAAGTGGACCTATTGTTACAATGATAAAGTAAAAAGTAAACTGCAATGTCCTCTGCAATTATAAGCTCTCTAACAATATTGACCTCAGTGTAAAATATTGATACGCTTACCATTTCATATTAAATTTTGTGGTAAAGGATCTGAAAAGGCATCAACCTATAAAATTATAAATGCTAGGCACCCTCATAGTAAATGAGATGTACCTTTACACATGATATCACCCACAATGGTTACATTCCTGTCTAAAATCTTCCTTTATTCAGGCTTCATATAACATGGCCTTTGATATCTAAAATATAGCTGGTAAACATCTTGTCACCAGAATCAATACGAGAACAGTTCCTGAACCACTGACATCATCCAGAATTGCAGATAGTAGTTTAGAATTTGTCAGCATAGGAAATTCAACTTAGCTGACGGAAATATACAATTTTAATCCAACCAGTTTATATCTACCAGAATTGGATTTGACATTTGGTTCCATAACTTGACAAAAGCCACTTGTAATTGAAATAAACAGTTTATTTCAATTCAGTCCAATGTAATGCCATTTAACATCAAACGAAGTTGATGATAGGTGCATTCTCATGATGAATGTGAATTATATCACAATGGCACAATCGCCTTTATAGACCATTTGCTACGTAGTGGATACTATAGAATTTATAATCTCTATTAAAATAGTTATTTGTATAAAGTTGTATTTCTGCACAGTGGCTGCTATAAAATTCTTAACTCAAGATACCAGTGCATACAGTTCAACAGCTTTAGATCTTAAGAGTTGACATATGGAAGCAGAAAGCTCTATTTTTCAATTGTATAAAATAATCTTTTCAATGACATTCTGCATTGGAGCCTGTTTTATAATATTTGTCGTAGGTATAACATTTTGAAGAATCCTTACCATATTCTTACAACTGTTTGAAAAATATGTTTCATAAAAAATCTGTCATAGTTGAACATGATGTTTCTGCCAAGTAAAATTTTCCATAATGTAAATGAAACCAGACCAAAATGATATTGTACAGTCATGCTAGTATATAAAGGTATAGTGATTTATTAGAATGATAATGATACAAAGGAGTCCTGAAATTGGTATTTCGTGCAATGGTATCATTTATCAGTGAACATGTAGACTGATAATAATAAAAACAGTGTTAAAACCATGTTGAAAAATTCATCTAAATGACAAAAACTGTCATCAGTAAGTGGTATTCTGATAACAACACAGCTGATGGTTGAATTGAATATTTGATATGGTTGTTTTCAGACACTAGATTGAGGTGTGGAGTTCACATTAAATGTTTTGGTGTACAGACACCATTTGCATAATGGTGATTTGCTCTGGAATTCTAACAAAATTATAGGTTTATTTTGATGCTATGAATATTGTACATTTATCCCATGTAGCTGTTGGCACACCATGTTGTGAATGTGAATAAAAAGCATATCAATTTTTGGACTTGGTATCCATACACCTGATATTCATGAAATAGGTAATATGTGCTTGACTTGGTGTCTGGACTAATGTATAAGTCATAAAGTACAGTTGATGGTAGGTTTACATGGTAAAGTTGAAAAGATAGAATAGGAATGGCCTCATTCACAGAGAATGAATCAAATATGTAAATCAAATATATAACAATCACATAAATAGACTTTACATCGACAATTTGTTACTGCAATGACAGGGTACTCATAGCATTATATTCACACAAATAGATATACTATCACTTGTATCTACTTATTCACAGCGGTTCTGCGAAGAATTATCAATGTGAGACCTGAAGAGATTCTCATCTTTTCAAATGTTTCAATTTCTCAACTTATATGTATATATGTGATTTTGCACTTCTTATTCAAAGCAATTGATACAAAATACATGTCCATCAGAGCAATAATGTTCATTTAAAAACAGCACCACTGTGTCTGTCACCCACATATATCATGGGATTTACATGGCATGTGTTGTCAAGGTGACAAGTGTAGTTTATTATCAAGGTGATAAGCCCACTCTGGCTTAGGAGCGCAAAATATGTATACTCCACTCACCTACAGATCTTGGACACAAGAAACAACTAAAAAACCTGAACATTTTCTGTCATTTCCCGTCCATCTTTCCCTACATTCTCATAAATTCACCAAAATGCAACTCTAATCGCACATCCAAAGTGTAATGACAACATGTGTCCTGTTAATGAACACTTCATATCAAATACCAATTAGAATATCTAGTCAGAACTCTTAGCTATCGCTATGTCACAATAAAAGGAACACAATATGTGTTGTTTCTTGCTGACCAGATCTATATTTTGGGTGAGATATTCATAAGGCAGGCAGAGCTTCTTGGTTACTATGAAATACTTGGGGTCAATCCAGCTTCTGACTGAAATTCTTTATGCCTATACTTGTGATTTCTGACAATTGGAAATAACAGTTAACTTTGGGAGGTAGGTTAATCATTATTTTGCCAGTAATGTTTATTTGAAGTTTATTACTTCTATTTTTCAGAAATTACTTTGTAATTGTTTAGCAGAGAATAATTCAGGTAAAAGATGTTGAGGTTGCAAAATGTTATTTTATTATCACATCAGAAGCACTTCACAATACAGTGTATAGGTAATCAACAACAGGCAGAATAATAGTAGGTCTATGTGTATAATGCAAGGTTTGTATTTTTTTTAAAACTATCATATAAAACTTTCTGCCGGTATTTAACTGTTAAAGGATACACCAGCTGCAGTTAAATAATGCACCTATACCTGACTTTGATTAAGGCATGTGGGCTTTTTCAGATTTCAAAATGTATTTATGATAAAACCTAATTGGTGGAAAGGTTTACCAACCCATACTCCCCCCTTCAATCTGTTCCTAAAATCTAGATCATTATCGTACTTAGTAATAAAGATTACAAGCATTAACTACACTACCAATTGTTTACAAGAACAAGCTCAGAGACACTGGAAAGAACAGCTTTCCTTTATACCGTGCTCTTAGACAGCAAATAGTCACATATGAACCTATTGGGTTGTATGTCAGTCTAGGAGAAAAAAAGGCCATTGTCATTATGCATGACAAGGTGCAATAATAAGTGGCTGGAGTCATTTGATGCTTAAAACGGGGACTCTATATATTGACAATTTTATGAAATTCTATGGGCAGTCCTGGGAAACAGAGATGAACTGCATAATAAATATTAAAGAAGATAAGATCCATAAGATTTACCATTTCTATTTTTGTTAACATCCTCTGCAACAGCTGGAAAATGTTTTTTTCTAGGCAGCATACGCAATCAGTAATAGTCCAGACAAATTGCTGTTCTGTCATTGCACCAACCAAGCAAGAATATGGCGTTATTGTAATGTTATCATAAGGTTCTGTTTAGTTGTGCTTCGGATTTGTTACGTTATTTTGATGGCACCCAAAAACGTCTTTAGAACCTAACATTGTGACATCACACTGTGACGTTATTGTGAGGTTTTTTAACATCATAATAACGTTATTAAAATGCTATTTATTAGTTAGGTATCAATTTCACCAAAATTTAATGTTATAATAACACTCTTTTTTAACAAGTTTTAACTATACCTAAAAAATATTATTGTTACATGCAAATTTCTGCAGGTTTCAGACTATCCCTAAAACTACAGTCACAAAACATTCTTGTTACGTTGCTGCTTGCCTGGGCATTACTCTGATTTTGTGGGGCCACCAGGTAAGAAACAGCTGTCTTTATGTTGATCATGTGAGGTCTAGTCTTGATTTCTTTATATTCAAAAAATCAACCCAAAATTGCATAGATATACAAAACTATGGCGAGTTGAAAATTGTCCACATAGACTTAACACTGATGAAAATGCCAATAACTCCACCATCTTCTGATTTCCATTCAGCTTGTAATCTTGTGTGAGCTATATAACGAGCATCCTCAATGCATCAGTCTCTGCTTGGAGAGTGGGGTGCAGTGGGGTGCAGTGGGGAGCAGTGGGGTGCAGTGGGGTGATTTTAATAGCTCTTTGAGAAAAATAGGATTGTCTTGCAGTCATCTATAGCAGAGCGTTTAGTTTTGTGTGGAGGGAATTTCTTATTAAATGTAATTGCACTTTTCAAAACTGCAATTTTATCATACTTTACAGCTAAATGTTCCTGAAACCAATAAAGTATATGGCCATGTTTTTTTTTATACCAACAAGTATAAAGTTTAATGACCTGGGATAGAAAATAACAATTAAGTACACTAAAATCATCTAGGGGCTTTTGGGTTGTTTTTTGCCTTGTAGTTCTATGATAGGAAAGTCCCCTTTTGTTGAGGCTGTTCAGAGTGAAGGGTCATTATCCAAAAAAAATGCTCTTAATCTCTCATGGTGGTCTGGTGAATCTAGATTATCTAATGGTGGTATTTCTGACTGTAAACATTTACATCGTGATCTGACAGATACAAACATTGATTTGAGCTCTCTGCGAAATATTTTCCCACTTAAACAGTACAAAAAGAAATTGATGGCATGGTTGATATGTTGCATTAACATGGTAACTGCCATCAAATGATCAATTCGAAAGTTCTTCAAAACAATATTGTTCAATACAAAATATAGTATAGCTAACACGGAAGTGGGTAAAGTCAGAAACACAAAAGCTAAACTGTTTGTGATTAACATTACAGTTAGCTTGTCTGTGTAGGGTATTCTTGTGCATGAAGATTCAATTGAATCTGCTACCATTAGTTGGTGACGATACCTAGCTTTACATAATTCAACAAAGATCAACACATTGCATGTTATGATGATTGATGCAGGGATGAAAGAATACTGTTGATACCAGTACAGTTACCAAGAGAACCTCTTCTGAAAACAAGGATAGTAAAATGATACCAATAAAGATAATAACCAAAAGTACCCATATAGTAACAACAGCACACACAGCTCTTTTTTTAGTGCACAGGCTTCTGACTTGGTGCGATCGGTAGACAACTATGACTCTCTCCATGGTGATGAGTACTATTGTCCATGAACTAATAGCTCTTGAACCCAACAGTATAAGCATTTGCAAATGTAAGAGCAACAAAGTCCAATTTTTAACAACAAGCCATGGGATCATACTCCACAAGGCAATCAAATCCACCACTGCCAATGCCCGAAGAAAGATTGTTGTACTCCTGCCAGCAAAAGCAGCTCTTTGTAGAACACATAAAGTCAAAATTATGCCGATTGAGCCAATTGGTGCCAGAAGTATGAATTCAGTTATAAACTCCTCAGGAGGTGGTATTCGTCTAGCCATAGTCTATTATGCAGGTGTTTCCCTTCAGAGGCTGGCCCAGGTGAGTCTGAAAAAAAAAATCTTAAAATAAATATACCAAGATATTTTAAAGAACAACTTAAGTTCATTTCAGTCAATTGATTTCATTATAGTTTGCAACAGATAGATCAAATCAGTGATCACCAGGGTGTACAAAGAACAGAGTAAAAAGAAATTATGAAAAATTATTGTAATGTTATTACCTATACTGCATTCTGAGGATAACAAATTATTCTTTACTCACTAGTCAGTATTACTTGAAAAGTGATGTTATGTGGCCAAGTAGTATACTTTTGTACCACTTGTTTAATCTTATATTCAATTGTGAAGAGCCTTCATGACTTTGCTGGCCCTTTTTAATGTCTATTTTCTATTAACTTATTCACAACAATGCTCATAGGCTGGCCACCATTATTTCTTCTCATAGATTAATGCCTTCTGCATAATATTATATTAACCTACATAATCAGAGTGGAAATATTATTGTTGATTCAACTCTCAAGCGATGTTGGTGAAACATCAATTAATTGATGTTGAGGGGTTCATATTTACAATAACCTTCATATGCAATACACTTTACGCTAGTAACTTAAATGCAGCATATTGCCAATTTTGTTTATTGAGCAATTTTGTTTAATTTGCAAGTAAAATTTGCCATGGACCACTTTTAGCTGTGCTCCAATATGAGCATGCAGATTTACTTATTTGAGGTTAGGGTATGGTTAGGATAGTACACCACTGTCTCGACAAAGATGTAAACAATAATGTGCATATGAATATTCTGTATTTATTGTAGTTAACCAACTCTCTGGTCAACCAACTGTTGGATTTCAGGCTGGCATTGCTAGAATTGCTTTTATATCAAGATCCTGACTTTCACCCTCAGAGAAACCTACATACACATCCATATAGTTCTGAACTATGGGCTGGTTTATACTATCCCTACAACTTACTGCTGTGTATTTTTGTTCACAATAAACATTTAGACATCAATAGATATTGACATCAGGATGGGATTTGAGTCCACACATATGCATGTAAGCATATAGTTAGAGAGGGGCCAGTGACTGTAACAATATATTGCCTTGATCCGTACTGTCCAGGGAGTGTGCATGTGTAGGGGGAACAAAACAAATGCGTAGGTGTGTGTGCATGTAATACACCATGTAGATGTAGGTATAAACACATATGTTTATCTGTGTGCATTTATCAGTGTGTGTATCAGTGTGTGTGTATCAGAGTGTGTGTTACAGAGTGTGTGTGATAGAGTGTGTGTGATAGAGTGTGTGTGACAGGGTAGGTGACAGAGTGTGTCACAGGGTATGTGACAGTGTGAGTGACAGTGGGTTAGCCACTACAGAGTGTCAAATTTGAATTAAACTGTGGTGAATATAGTTTCATTGACTAAGTACCTTCACTTTTCCGACTAAACCTGCTTGAGCATGTTACTACACAATCACAGCCTTTATACTGAGGTTGCATGTTATTTGAATGTAAAAACTGCAAACTGCAAACTGCAAAGGCCCATGCACATGGTTACAACTACCCCTCTTTAATTATAAAGACCCTGTAGTTAAGGCTGTGTTAAAATATAACTCCACTGATAGGTACATTAGGGCTGAACAGGTCTGGAAAAGACCCCAAACACATTGAAAGTTCTAACTCAATTTTGGATACATGTCCACTACTAATTTCATGAACATGGCTGCAAATACAACAATGTCCTAACTCCTTTGAAGGTACCTTTTCCAGTGCTAGAACCTGTAAACCCATGCATTCTAAAAGTACAAAGTGCTAATCTCTTCTGAGCCTAATCTTACCCTACTACATTCACAGGAAACCTTCACCCTAGTTGCATCAATGAAAGAGGCAGGGGGAACAGGAGTAAGAAGGCTGGCCTTATTGAATCTGGGGAGGCTTTAGAAAATGAAAAGTACCTTAGCTTCCGGAGAGCGGTCCCTCAGGTGGGGCCTACTGTGCAGCAGGAGCTGGGTTTGTGTCAGTGTGGATCAGGCTGGGGAAGCAGGCAAAGTGACCAATGCAGAGGGTGTTTCTGTACAGCTCTGCTTTGGTGGGTTAGCTACAGGCCCTGCCTGGTACAGACCCTAAAGCCCTATACCCACTAGGCAATTTACCGGCGACTGGCAATGGGCAACAGGCAGAATTGCTGGTAAAATCGTCACCAATTTAGATAACATGATAGTATGTAACATTTCAATATAACATATTAACAGGTGATCTGAATTGGTGACCATGTTACCCGTGATTCTGCTGTTGCCCATTGCCAGTCGCTGGTAAAATCGCCTAGTGGGTATGAGGCTTTAGCTTGGAGAGCTTTAGTCTTGCACTTGCATAGGTCCCCTAGTTAAAATGTTTATTATATATCTTTCCTATTAAAATTTGACCCTGTTGCCTTAACACTTGCCAAATCGCAGAGCAGTGCATACGCATCAGTTTGATCAGACATAAGGTAAAAGAAGATATAAACCGAATTGCTCTTTTCGCCTTCCAAATCTTTAAGTCTATGTCAACTACAAAATTTCACATTAATTTTAAATATACACATTTCTATAAAGAAAAGAAAGTATATAAATTAGGCAAAAATGGTTATTTTGATGTTAAAGAGGCTGAAAATGTTGCTCCAAAGTATATATTGTATATGTGGTCTTCTATTTAGCTTTGGTAACAGTTTATATTTGAAAGGTTTGATATTCAAGTAGCTTGACAGCATTTGCAATATTAAATACATTAAATTTTGTTTTCAGTTTTATTAGAAATAAGGCAAAACAAAATTGGTATAAACCCAAGTGCTCTTTTTGACTTCCAAATCGATAGGTCTATGTCAACTACAAAATTTGTTAAACCATTTGCCAAGTTATTCAGCTTCTAAATATTATTTTGATATATTTAGATAAAGAAAAAGAGGAAGCAGGTTAATAAGTCAGTGTAAAGAGCTGTTCCCAATTGAATGTTTGGCCCATATTTTGCTTTCAAAAAGCATTAAGTTTTTGAAAACCAAAGCCCTACATTCAATTTCTAGTTGTAAGCTCTTATTCTTTAGACAAGAAACAGGACAAGCAAATTACAGCTTCTGGTTGGAGTTCAAATAAACTGAGATAGATATTAAGTAGATACTAACCGGGCTGGGACCCTGGGTGACATATTACGTCAAGAGGTTTTGTTTGGCCATGGACCACTAGAGGGCCTGCAGGCCCGAGAGTGGACCCTGGCCAGACAAACCCAGAGACGAAATACAAGGCCCAGGGTCCCAGACAAGGTTAGTATCAGAGTTATTTCACCTCCTCTTACATATTTGTTTACTAATTATGCGTTTTGGACTTTGATTATATCATTCGTAGTTGTTTACGTTTGTTTACATTTTGTTAACCTCACCCTGCAGCGACCGGGATCGCCCTGGCGTGACATCACACCAGGGCCATACAAACCCTTTATTACACCTTAGTGTGATACAAGTTTAGTAGTTAAGATTTTAACACAGGGCGATACAAACCTGGGTGATAACCAGCCTTGTATCACACTGCAGTGTGATACATAAACTTTTAATTTTCTAAAATTCGTGAAAAAATGAAATAATTAAGAAATAAAAAATCTAACATATGCATTATCTGTACAACGTTCATAGCTACATTTTACTGCTTACTATTTGTGAATTTGATGGATATCAAAAGAGTTATATGAAAAAAATGTGCAGCATCACAGTCCCACCATCAGTGATTGCTGTATATCCTTCCTTGGGAGCTCAGATCTAACAGAAAAGGTATAATAAATCCATAACCAATCTCAAAGGGAGTACTCGGGCAGTTATCACCCCTCGCCGGGACCCCGATATCAGCCCTCGGCCGGCCCTTCGGGCCCTGGCATCGGGCTGATATTGGGGTCCCGGCTCGGGGTGATAACCACCCTCGTACTCCCTTCTTGGTTAGTTATATGTAGTATTGCCTGGGCCGGCCCTCAGCTGTCAATGCATGTTAAAAGATAGGGGGCGAAATTAACATCTGTGTTTTGATACAGTGTCAGAAATAAATGACCATCATATGCAATTGCATTAGTGCTACATGATATAGTGTGTTTTCCTACATGTAGCACAATATACCTCAACATTCCTGGATGGCCAAACTACAAACCATGTCAGTAGAGCCTACCTACATTAATGCTCTATTAGATGATGTATAGGACAGCACTTAACCCTTCAGACCCCTGCAGTTTGCATTAATACATTGCTTGATTTCCCAAAGATTTCCATGGATTTCCCTCCAGAATCCCTAAATTCTTTTCATTTGAGGAAGTTTATATTACCAAGGGGGACAGAAGTCCCACAAACAGGAGGGCAATGCGTGCACAGTTCTTGGGGGTCACTGTGTAAACTCTCAAATGTGATCTGAAGACAGCTGTATGCTATTGTCCAGTACTGGTACTGTCTGCCAGTAACAATGTTTTCAGGAAGTTTAGAGCAATGTTCTCCAGGCTGGCATGTACCAGGCACTCCCAGCAAGTGATCAATCCTCCTGTCCCACTGATTATATGTGAGTGTTATAACATAATGGCCAGTCGACTGTCCATGTGAAATATTCCTACATTTTCTAGGACCATTATGACCATACAAATTACAATTAATATGATTGGTACCACAACTATTATATTATAGACATGGTAACGATAATTCAGAGGAAACTGTAAATATTCTTTTTTATATGCTACACCCTTGATCACAGAATATGGCTAATCCAATTGGTATTATTTTCACACTGTTAAAAACCATTTTCAATCTCCAGAAGATCAATGATTGCACCTCTCATTTAAATCATATGTTAAGGACAGACCCCAGTGATGGGCGGCCCATTGAGGAAAGCATCAATATCTTCATTATTAATGCTCTGATCATAATGTATTACACATTATTTGAAAGCTCTATTGTTTCTCTATCTGTTGATATAGATAGGGTTATATTGCATTTTGAATTGCAGATGTAATCAAATAAAACTTGATTTTGTCACTTTTATTTTTTGAACAGTGATATCTTTTTTTTTTTTTTTTTAAATTCATTTTATTTATCCTGACAATATTGAATTAGCAACTTAATGCTAGTTTACATCAATATACCAGCCTTTTCAAAGTCCAATAAATTACAGTCAATTATGAACTATAGTAAGGTAAATTAATTCTAAATAAATCAAACTATATACATCAAAATGTTAAAGGTACGTAATCATTAAACAGAATACTGAATACAACAAAGACAAATTACAAACTGTGTTGATAACAATAAAGTTGTAACCGATTACATGATAAGATACATCTATGCAAGTGTCATCAATAATATTGACTCAGTTTTGATATAAACAGAAAGCAAGTTGAAGAAGAAAATACAAGTAGAACAAAATTCAAATCACAAAGTTTTAAGTTAACAAATATTTACGCAAATGGTATTTAAAAGTTTTATAGCCATCAATGTTCCTGATCCTCATTGGTAAATTGTTCCAAGTAACACTACCTTTATAAAAGACATTTATCTTATAGAGCTCACAGTTTGGTTTAGATGTCAAAAATAAAGGTGCATCATGGGCTCTTGTCCTGACATTTCTTAAATTCCTAATATCCAAATTATTCATTTGTTTGTACATAAAGAGACCAAGAAAATATTTGCGTCTAGTAGATAAGTAATCAATTTTACATCTTATATGCAAGATATCTCTTGGTATCCGTGCATCACCAGTATTTACACAAATTCTTAGAGCTCTATTCTGGATTCTTTGCAACTTTTCCAGACACTTAGATGTGGCACCATCGTACAAGATACATCCATATTCAATTATTGGCAGTATCATTGTTTTATATATATTTACAGATGATTGTACCGTGATATATCTACGAATTTTGGATAATAGATACACCTTATGAGAAGCATTTTTGATACAACTGCGGATGTGCTTGTTATAATTCATGTTTTGGTCCAGTGTTATGCCAAGATATTTGTAGGAAATCACTTTATCTATCTTAGTATTGCCAATAAATAGTCTATGATTTTTTATTTTCTTAGTATCTGATCTCCTGCCACAAATCATATATTTAGTTTTTTTAAGATTAACTGACAGTTTATTGGCACAACACCAGTTATAGAACTTTAATAAGTCTGATTGCAGATAAGGTGTAACTTCCAACACAGTACCAGCTTTGTATATGACAGTATCATCCGCATAGAGAAAATGTGAACTGTCATTTAAGATGCATGACAAATCATTTACATAAATGATATAAAGCAAGGGACCTAGGATGCTCCCTTGGGGAACACCACAGGTTATATCAAGTTTAGAGGATTTTATATTATTAACTGTCGAAAATTGTTGTCTATCTACTAAGTAATTTTTTAACCATTTCAAAAGTTGTCCTGAAAAACCTATCAACTCCAGTTTTTTTAGTAGAATGTCATGATGTACAGTGTCAAAAGCTTTTGACATGTCAATGAAGGTAGTTAGGATAATTTGTTTATTATTTATTGCATCAAAAATCTCTTTAGTAAAATAGCTGACTGTGTTAATAGTAGATTGACTTTTCCTAAAACCTCCTTGTTTTTTATCCAATAAATCATGATTTTCCAAAAAGGTAGACATGTTGTTATGAACTATCCTCTCAATTAGTTTTGATGGTAGGGGTAAAAGAGAAATAGGTCTTAAATTGGATACATTATTTGCATCACCGCCCTTGGGTATTGGAATGATATTACCAACCTTCCATGCATTTGGAACAATGCCTGTTTCAAAACTTTGTGTTAGAATATGTTTGATAATATCAATTCTCGCCAAAAATGCGTCTTTCAAAATTCGAGATGATATATGAGATACAGATGATGCCTTAAAAGTATTGATGTCATGACAAATCCTGCGTAGCTCATCATCAGTGAATACAATATCATTCGCATGAATAACAGGCTTCTTACCCAAATAATTCCATGGAGTATCAAAGTTTTTAGACAAATTTTTACCAATATTGGTAAAATAGTCATTGACAAAGTCTGCTATAAGTTCATCTTTAACAGGTTGATTAAACACATTATCAATCAATTGTATTTTAGCTGCAGTTGGATTTTTATTTGGTAAAATATCATTGATACTTTTCCAGAATTTCTTGGGATCTGAAACATTATCATTCAGTTCATTTCTAATAAAGTCACTCTTAGCTTTACGTGTAAGAGATAAACATCTGTTTCTCAATCTGCGAGCTGTTTCCCATAGAGCCTCAGATTTGGATTTCTTGGCTAATTCCATGGCAGCATCCTTGTCCTTTATTAACTCTAATAATTCCGGAGTTAACCATGCTTCTTTAAACTTTTTGATTCTAAAATCTTTTAGGGGACACATCCTTTCTAAAATTGATTCAAGTCTATTTACATAAGTACTCCACAATCTGTTCGGGTCACCTTCAATAAAGAAATCAGTCCAATCGATAGCATTCAATTCAGTTATCAGTTGTTCAGTACTATAATTCCTATATGAGCGCCCCTTAAAATTTGCCTTTTCTTTTATAATTGGAGGCTTTTTACGTCTAACAAACACCATCTGATGGTCACTAATATTCAAATCAGTAGTACCACCTTCAATAATATTAATACAATTTGAAGCAATCTGATCAATACAATGACATGAAACTTGTCCATATCGTGTAGGTTCCTTGATATGGGTGTTTAGACCAAATTGTTTAAACAAATCATGAACCTTAGAAGTACCTTCATTGTTATGTTGACAGAATGGTAAATTAAAATCTCCCATGATAAATACATCATATTTTTTTAGATCTAACTCAGATAGACATGTCTCAATATAATCAACAAAAATATCAATGTTTCCCTGAGGAGGTCTATACAGGTTTGCTATAATCATGTTCCTTTGCTTGGGACAAATAATTTGAATCCATTGACATTCAATATCCTTATTACTAGTATTGAGCATGTCATGTTTAGTACATGAAACATCAAGATCACTGTTCACATATAAACACACTCCTCCTCCTTTCTTTACATTATTATGAACATTATACCAAGAACGATCAAGGTGAAATACATTATAGTTAGGAATATTTACAAATGAATCTGGTAAATCACTATGTAACCAAGTTTCAGAAATTCCAACAATATCTAGTGTATTATTTAATAATGTATTACGAAATATATCCATCTTACTCCATAAGCTGCGTATATTTAAGTGTGAAATATTTTGTCCTCTTGTTAGAGATAATTTGTTTAGATTAACCATTATCAAATGTAACATACTGAAGCAAGTTCAGACACTGTCTGTATCCTAGTATAGCATAACATAATATTATATTCCCATTCAGTATCAATATAATGTTGAAAAAAACGTACATTAAATCAAACATTGTGGAACAACAAGAAAGCCCTAATTTAGTCAAAGAAATAAATATATACAATTCGGATATTGGCATTTTAGCCTTCCGAATAAAAACCCCAGAAAATCCATTAATACCCATTCCCTCCCCTCTTGAGCATCTTGCTTAATATTTGTCTGGCATGAATAAGATTTTACACACACCTTTGTAAGATTCATATACAGGGAACTTTGTCTCAGATTCTTGATTAAGGGCCTAGATTTTATTCTATGATAAAAAACAGCAAAAACGGGTAACTTTTATTCATGTGACTGAGGTCGGAAGGTTTGAAGGTGGTTTCCTAACCCAAATTTTCCATAGAACTCAAAAATTCATTTCTCAGTTGCAAAGCCTCCGGGTTGTGGGTGAAACATGACATTTTCCAATGAAAAATAGCATTTTATGAGCAAAAAGATAATTCCAGTTGGAAACTTGTGTATGCAATCAAATTGTAAGGTTGGACCAAGTAAACAGGGGAATGTGCAAAACTTAAAAAATGGTTGGTTAACATGGTAACAAGTGATGGTTTTGCTGGAAAATAGTCAAAAAATGATTACATATTTTTTTCTGTTACCTATGGTGACCACAAAATGCAAGTTTATACTCTAAATCTTCTTTTGTACATTCAATAGCATCCAAATCTAAATGAATATTATGGCAAAATCTGGGTCTAAATTGATGTAATCGGCTGATAAGAGCCAATTTCATGGAAATTACAACATTGGTATATATTGACAAAAGAATGGTTTGAGGCCAAATAAAAGCACCCCCAGTGCTTAATTACTAATTATGTAATGGGAACTAGATAGACAAATTCATAGAATCTAGGCAGGTGTCAAAAAACAACATGGCCACCTCTTGTTGGAAATAATTATACTGGTATCTTATCTTTTGGAATGGGTATTCTATCTTCTAGAATGGATAGAAAGACATGGTTAGTGTCTATATCAAGAGAATCAAAGTAACTTATTGCAATTTTTTTTTGACATTGCATGAGAACATTTCCATAAACTACCCAGAAAACATCTCTTGGGTGTTTTTCTCTTGTGTCATGTTTCTCTCATACACACTTCTGGTGGCGGGAAAGTTCTTGAGGCCAAACCTAAACTTCTTGTGTCTTTTTCTCACGAGAAGTAGCTTTGAACGCAATTGTGTGTTGATGAGGGTTAACTATATTCATAGTGCATTGTTCGAGATGATTATCCTTATTAATGTTGTCTCTAGTGGGTTGCTAGTCGAGTGGTGAGTAAGTCCACGAGATGGGCGCTCAATCCATAGCATGAACAACGCTTGGCAGTACGGTAAGTTTATTGATGGATATAGTGATGCGTACAGCTGCTCGTGATGGCAATAAGTCCAAGGTATAACAGTTCCAATTTAGAGTGGAGTCAGCTTCCTCCGTAGAGTCCGCCTAGTCTCACCTCCGGCCGTTGTGTGGTAGTACCGTATAAGTCACCAGATGTCCCTTTGCTTGTATAGCTATCTAAAACCCCTTCGAATCTACTGATCCGTATGATCCAAACGCTACTGGTCTCTCCTCCTCTCTTACCCTGCACTATTGCTTATAAAGCAGTCTGATATCGATTTTACCCAAGGCGTCGGTGCTTGCGGGGAAGTGTCCCGATGAGCATTGTCGTCAGGTATATTTACACCTACCAGCGGCACCTGCCCTTAATAGATATTTTCCTAAACTAAGTAATTTAGAGGAATTCTTATCATTTTGTATTCATCTGGTGACCCTTACACTAATTCAATAAGCATGCACAAAGCAGATGTTTTAATCTCTACCTTTGTGCAGCTTGACCAAAATTAGGTGATCAGAGCAGCGTGAAAGGTCATTTCCAGTACAGCAACTTTTCGCTTGTTCTCGGCCTGTCTATATAGCAAAACCATTGAAACTAAGACCAGCTGGAGGACCTGCTTGATGATGCTATGGAGTGACGGCGCTTTAACAATATCAAAATAGACAGCATTCTACAAAAATCCATATCACAATTCCTCCACTTATAACAGTCAATCTTGGCTAAAAATGTCATAAAGTGAATTGGAGAGGTAAATGAGAGCCTCTCTGATGATTTATCACAGGCTCTTCCGAGGAGCAGTGCAGATAGAGGGAAGTGTGTGTCGACTGGCAGTATTAACCACTCCTTGTTTTCAGTATTTTAAATAGATTTTGGTTGTTGCATGGGTAATGAAATAAAGACGAACCTTTGGGGTCATTCTTGGGTGGCTGTTCAACAGCAATGCCTGTGGACTGTACAAAACCCCTCTGGATCTTATGACACTCAATTCATGTCCCTCTCCAATAAAATGATTAAATGAACACCAATATGTCAACCAGTCCCTTTCTGGATAATGTGATGTCATCTGTACAATGTCTATAGGAGACCAATTAAAAACCTTTCTTTATTGCTTTCATATGCTTTATATTTATGCTTAGTTCTCTTTGCTGTACGATACTGGAAATATAGCAAATCTTTTCAAATAAAAAAATGTAAAACTATCAGAATAACCCATAGGATGTTGCGCATGCAGGCAAGACCTTTCTGAATCAAAGAACACAGGTCAAAGTGATTTTGCATGTCAGGCTGCTTTCACCAAAGTCCACGTCAAAGGTTTGATTGGACTGTGCCAATGGCCCAACCGGATGCTGCAACCAATGCTAGAAAATGGGCTGCTGATGGGTTATTGGAAAGTTGTGTAGGCCCACTCATCAAAACGAACTGGCCACTGGATTTATTTGACAGCATCTGTAGGGGTACATGACCTATACCAAATGAAGCCTGCATTCCTAGAAACACATGCTTTTTGTCCATTCCACTTCCATTCTTATGCATTTGATGGATTTATTTGGAGTCTATTTTCCATTTAGACAGCAAAATCTTTTTGTATATTAATGAATCTCAAGCCAGTTAATAAGAAGTTCTTGACATGGAAAATTGAATTGCATAACCAATGGGTATTCTGAGGCATAGTCTGAAATGGAAATTATCTACACTCCCTTAATACATCATCATCATGTTATGGGTAACAAAGAATCTGTTGTAGTTACCTCTAATTTCTCTTCACTCTTTGATGTCCCGGACAATTCTCCCTACCATAGATAGCTGATAAACAGTATTTTAAGCACCTGTAGGTTAATTTGGGCTGGTGTTGTTGATAAAAACACAGAAAATACTATAAGAAATCAGCTTATTTTTGGTATATTTCTATCTGTAATGAATTAATTTTCAAACCACCTTGGATAATATCAAATACAGTTACAAAATGGAAAATAGTGAATGGAGGTTTACATCATGCATGCATCTTGATCAAGGCTAGGTAAAATACAGGAAAGTGCACAAAGGTAGAGATTAAATCATTTACTTTGATAATTGAAATAGTGTAAAGGTCACCAGTTGAATACAAGATAATAAGAATTCCTCCAAATTACTTAGTTTATGAGAATACCTAGTATAAATATGGCAGGTGCCGCTGGTAGGTCTAAATATACCTGACGACAATGCTCACCGGGGTACACCTCCCAACAAGTGCCGATGCCTGGGGTAAAATCAATATCAGACTGCTATAAAAGCGAGAGCGCAGTGTAAGAGGGAGAGAGAGATCATTAACGTTTGGATCATACGGATCAGAAGATTCGGAGGGGTTTAGATAGCTACGCAACAGCCGGGACATCTGGTGACTTACACGGTACTATCGCACTACGGCTGGAGGTGAGACTAGGCGGACTCTAAGGAGGAAGCTTACTCTACCCTAAACTGGAACTGTTATACCTTGGAACTTATTACCATCACGAGCAACTGTACGCATCACCATATCCATCAATAAACTTACCATACTGCCAAGCGTTGTTCATGTTATCGATTGAGCGCCCATCTCGTGGACCATCTCACCACTCGACTAGCACCCATCAGAAACAATATCAACGACAGTTATTATCTCGGACAATGCACTATAATTATAATTAACCACAAACAATACAATAGCGTTCAAAAGTACCTATCCATAGTATGGTCCTGTACTAATTCATGTTCTCGTCAACCAATTGCAAGGGCGGGAGGGAGGGAGGGAGGGAGGGAGGGAGGGAGGGAGGGAGGGAGGGAGGGAGGGAGGGAGGTAGGTAGGGAGGAGAGAATTTTCTTAAAATGAATGTCCCTACCTAATGGCTATCCAATAAACATTAGTCAATATTCTGTTTGAACAATATAAGGACCTAGGTCAAGGATAGTGCCATAAAGTACTGTTATTTCTAAGAGGAGGTAGGTGAATGAACGGGTAGAGCGGCAAACCCAGCAAACAGTACACAAGTTTTTACCAGTTTACCACATGTTAAATTCATGTTATACTTGTGTTGTCGTAATTTCAGAGTACTGTGATGAATGTCTTTTCATCAGGTGTCAAAGCGAGAATGTGAAAGATGAAACGATGCGAAAGATTTAGGTACATTTTGTAACGGGACCGAAACCCGAAACCCGAAACCCGAGAAATAATGTAAACCGGAAATGATGTCAGTATGACTGCGTGATGTCACTATGACCACATGACATGAAATAGCCAATCAGAGTTGACCGCTAAGGTATAAAAGGGGCGGTGAGGCCCGAAAATAAAGAGTTCCTTCGTAGTACTCCTGGTGTTCACACATGTCTTCTTCCTCTAGCAGCTCCTTAAGAGGGTTTCCAGTCAATAAGATGGTCCAATATGGACTAATTAACCAGAAAGTAGAAGTAATGTTAGTAAAGTTATAGGGAACTTAGACGTAAAATAGTAGGGGACCGAAGGCCCGAAAGACCGAAAATCATGACCCGAAGACCCGAAAACTACCCGACCGACGGCCCGAAGACGGAAGACCGGCCAGGTGCGGAAGCCCGAAATATCAAGCAGCAGTCCCATGACCGGAGGCATCAAGGCGCAACCGGCTCGGCCCCACGCTACCAAAACATAGGCGACCGTTGGCCCGAGACCTCCGGCCAGGGGACAAAGTGGTAGAACCTCCCTAGCTGGCCTGAGAGAGACGTAGAAGAGACGCCCTGGACCCCTACCCCAACACACTTTTGCCCTCCGCCATCCTCCGTGCTTGATGGCTGCAACCCCTCGGCCCGGCCTGACCAACACACCCTCCCCCCTTCAACGAATACCGATCCCCCGACCGACCCACTCAGCCCCCCTCGTGCGCGAGGCACGACTCTTGATCTCACATCTCGGCTTCTTGCTCGGTCCCCGTGCCCAGCTGAGAATTGAAATAACCCCCACATCCCTACGCAGTAGAAACCGGAAACTCCGAACTACCGAGGAACGTCACAGTACTTTGGTCAGTTTTACAATGAGTTTTCACTGAGTAAATACACCTTTATCAAAATGTATTTATAAGGTGTTATTTATATAAGTGTCATAATCATCATGGCAAGTCTATTTTTACATTATCTCATCTGTATCAGTGTTCTATATCTTGAAGTCATTTTGGTATACATACATTCTGGTGTAGCGACAATCTCTGTGTAAAACTTGTACATTATATTAGTTATAACTCATGTTATTATTGGTAAATCTTGTGTCATGGAAAACTTATATAATAAAATAATCACGTAGATAACCGTTGGAAATGAATATGTTTTAACCAGAATTACACAGTGTAAACTCACCCAATAATGGTATGATTTGTGTATTTTTCTGAATTACCATTATTTCATATGATTTGTATGGAATGGTCAGGGATTCCAAGAAACCCTGCATTGCTCAGTGGACGAACATGGGGATTGTATGTGAGGGGTCCTGGGTTCAAACCCCTGACGTTTTTGTATTTTACAAAACAATAAAACACGAGAATTACATGAGAATACTGCAAGCTGAAAACTCGAGTTTAAACTCATGGGAAATACTAGAAATGAGGTCCACAGAATCCCGAGTATAACACAAGTCTAGTACACGTGTATGTCACCCTGGATACTGAGGTATCAATGTGGACAACTCAAGTCCTAGTTACCTGGGAATCTGATATCAATATATTAATATTTCTTATTTTCTGCTTCTGTTTTTTATGTCTAAGGCACTGAAGGGAAAGGTAACAGGAAATTGAAAGTGATTTCAAATAATGTGTGTTATTTGTCATTTTTATTGCAACTGCAATATTAGATGACAACATTTTTTTAGATGTTTTATTTCATCTGGGAAATACAATTTTCTATTTTCTATATGCATTAAAAAATGTATAAGGTTTCTTTCATTGTTGACTGAGATATTTCAATTAAAAACAATTCAGTATAAAACATCATTTTCATATTTCTGATTAATTTCTACAACTTTGATGACACAGTTGTCATTACAGACGGCCCGTCATTTCTAACGTGAAGTACAGCAGCAATCAATACATCCAATCCTGGCACCAGGAAAAGAAAATCCAAAAGGAGAAATATGGTTTGTTTATATATTTCTATTTATATACATTAGTTTTTATTAAGGGCATAATTGTTATATGATTCAATCTATACCAAAAACTTTCTCACACGTCGGACATTGTGGGATATGGAAAAGTGTATTTTGTTCCTATTTACCACAGTTCATTTGCTGGAACATTTTTGCTGTAGCATGACCCCCCTTTTCTCTCGGGGTTTCCTGAGTATAAAAAGCCTGAGTTGAAAACAATTTTTCAATGCATTTATTCATTGCACTGTGTTCACTATTTTATAGGTATCACACCTAAGATGTACAAGCTCCCCAGTGAGGAGGAAATGGAACATCGTGCAAAGAAGTACGTGCCCCTGCGGAAGGTCTCGACATCTAAGACACATGAGAGGGGCACCTCTTCCAGTGAAAGTGAGGGGGAGATGACAGAGCCGAAGAAGAGGCCTAAGAAGCTGAAGCTGAAGCGCCGCACTGAGCCTGAGGTCGATGACAAAGAGAGTCAAGTGTAAGGTAATTTCTATTGTCGGAGTTGTCAGTATAGACGGCTCGTCAAGGTGCACGATATACATTACTTCTAACTTTGACAACACTAAGAGATGGGGTTGTCAGTACAGACGGCCCATCAAGGTGCACAATATACAAGACTTCTAACTTTGACAACATTAACAGACAGAGTTGTCCGTACAGACAGCCCATCAAGGTGCATGATATACAATACTTCCAACTTTGACAACACTAAGAGACGGAGTTGTAAGTATAGACAGCTCCTCAAGGTGCACAATATAAAATACTTCCAACTTTGACAACACTAAGAAACGGAGCTGTCAGTACAGACGGCCCGTCAAGCTATACATTTTTAAGGGGACAAGAGCTCGTTTCTGCAAATGTACTTGCTTGGGCCTTCAATCAGTAAAGAAACTGGTCATCAGAAAAAAGTGACGAAGGAGGATATATCCTCACCAGAGGGTCCCCACTATGCGAGAAGTCCTAGTAAAAGGATCCACCTTCCTCAGTAGGGCGTAAAGCCTCAGACATCAGTAGACTAGGACAGACTCCCGTTGGTGATCAGGTTGCAGGATTAGGCTCGTCAGTAGGCCCTATCAAAAAAACTGGTCCCCGCTTCACCACTTCTTCTTTCTACAAGAAGCCTGCATATTCTGCCCTGGTTAGGAAATGAAGTTGAACAGCAATGGCAGTGTCCCTGCCGCAATCACCACATTATAGTCTCGTAGACTCGTAATTAATAGACTCGTAATTAATTAATTAATTAATGGCATAGATGTTAATTGGAGTCAAATTAGTAGGCAGTATTTCATTGGACGGATAGCAATTCCACTCAAATTACTAGGGAGTATTTCATGGGATAGGTAGTAGTTACTGTAAAATTACTTGGTAGTATATCATCAGCAGATACTGATTACACTGAAATTAATTTAGATAGGTAGCAAGTCCAGTCAAATTACTTGGTAGTATTTGACCTCCCCAACATAAGTCTCAAAGCGTTTTCAGTGTTTTAAACATATTTGGTGTATTGCATGGGTGACACAGTATAGAAGAACCTTTGGGGTCATCCTGAGAAGGCCATGTGGCCCATGGGGATCATACAAACCTCAGACCTTGGTTTGTTACAATCCCCTGAGGGTCATAAAGACAGCCTAAGATGCCTCTCACACTTCTTCTTAGCACGTCAGGCATGAATTGAACCAAGGCTAGAATAACTAGATCTGCATTATGACATAGCAAAGCTCTTATTGAAGCGTTTTTTTTCTGTAAATGTACCCACTCATCTTTTTTTATATAAAAAATAAAGGGCTACCAAAGCAAATAATAAAAAAAAATACTTAGACAAGTGTGAGTACCACAAATGGTAGTGTATGATAGTTCCCTATCCCTGGTATATAGATTTGGTATCAGTCTCTATGTTGGGGCAGGTATAACACTGATGTTGATATTGTGAGCTACGGTACTTTAGATACCCAGTATTTTCTTGAAAGCTCCATTGAACTCCTTGCTCTTCCATGCATAGATGATTGGGTTGAGAAAGGAAATTGTGTAGTAGATAAGTGTTGTAATCTTCTCTAATGCCAACATGAGGACTGTTTTCTGATCCATGATTGTCCTTGTGAGGAAAATCTGGGGAATGTAGCACAGGATGAATGAGGCAAGATCTGTAAATATCATCTTTGCTATCTTGCTCTGTGTTTGATGAATAGATACTTCAAGGGTTTCAAAAGGTTGATGAAGTGCAGCAATGGTCAAACTTTGCTTGTAAGCAATCCGAGCTATTGCAATATAACAGAATACTGTGATAGAAAGGCAAAGTAACACCTGTGGAATGATGTAATAGTTATATATTTCACGTCTGACAATTAGGGAGATCTTGCATATGTCTCCAGGCTTCAGTACATTATGAAAGTACATTACAACAGAACTATCAATAACAATGTATCCCCAGGTGATTGTGATCAGTATCATTGTTTTCTTGTATGTCTGCCAACGTGGGTATTTCAGAGGATATGCAATATAGAGGAACCTGTCGATGGAAATCCAGAGGATATTGACACAGTTGACTCTTGAAGAAATTCCACTGAATGTCTTCTCAACAATACAGATAGACACAAAGTTAGGGCTATTGAGAAGCACATGGTGCAAAATGACAAAAGGAGTTAGCATGCCTTGTATGAAGTCAGCTACAGCTAAGCTTGCCACCAGATAGTTGGTGGTTGACTGAAGAGAGCTGAACTTGTTGATAGCGTATATGGTTAAACCATTTCCTACTACAGCCAGTATGGACCAATTGCAAATTACCCTCAAGGTGAAAAGTACAACAAGAAATGACACTGGTAGTTCAGCTGATGGGGGGTTAAGGAGAGGAGAGCTGGAGTTGTATAAAGAATTTGATGCAGTGGAACTATTGTCATAATCACTGTTGTTCTTCCACAGACTTACTGTAGAAAGGTTTTCCATTTTTGACTCTAATTATTCCTGGAAGCATAAAAAAAGATGGTCATATTAGTGAAAGGTAGGGCAAGGTTTAGTGCATTATGAATCAATTGATTAAAAAACTAAAAAAAACCTCAAATTACTTAATTTTAATTTGTGTATTAATGAAGTCCTTGTTGTTTTCTGTCTTTTTTAGCTGATAAGAAACGGACTTCTGTTTATTTAACTGTAAATAGCCTTGGTTACACTATTTGTCATTGCCCAGATGGCAGCAATGTTACAAACCTCATAACTGCTGAGACTTATTTTGCACTATGACTATCAATTGGATTGGCAAAGGGGGAACTTTGAGATAGTCACATCTAGGGCCATCAAAATACATTTTTTAACCCAATTAATAGTTTTCAAAAGTAAATTATAGTCATTATATCTGATAACATACAATAGAAATCTGAATCAAAAATGATTTTTGGGTCAAATCATCAGTATTGTAACAAATACCTTCCTCTAAAACCCAAAATGTTGGTCCTTTCTAGCACCATGATTTAGTAAATGTCTTATAAATCTGTGGAATACATTCCCTATTCATACTCCAGGAATCTCTATTCATAATTGCATTTCTTGTGAATAATAGTATGTCTTGAGAGTTTTAGTGATACGTTATTAAAAGAAAAGAAAAGACACATTTTATTTATGTTTCCAACCATTAGTAAATTATAGTCATTATATCTGATAACATACAATAGAAATCTGAATCAAAAATGATTTTTGGGTCAAATCATCAGTATTGTAACAAATACCTTCCTCTAAAACCCAAAATGTTGGTCCTTTCTAGCACCATGATTTAGTAAATGTCTTATAAATCTGTGGAATACATTCCCTATTCATACTCCAGGAATCTCTATTCATAATTGCATTTCTTGTGAATAATAGTATGTCTTGAGAGTTTTAGTGATACGTTATTAAAAGAAAAGAAAAGACACATTTTATTTATGTTTCCAACCATTAGTTTTACCCTGCCTAATTAGAGTGTGCAAGTTGGGTAAAGATGTACAGCCTATTAACCATCAACTGTACCTAACTTTAATATATATCCTTACATTTACTACATCTAAAGCTGATGAAAATCATTTTATCCACACTAAATGTGATGTGCGAAAAACATGTTCTTTACTGTCTTAAGAAAAGGTGATGCAATGACCTTTTATATTTTCAGTAAAATCAATTTTTCACTTCTCTAGCTTTACTGTTTCAGTAAAATTGATGTAAAGGTCTTAAAACTGTCTGTTCAAAGATATTTGTTTATTAAGTCTTTACTACTATCAGTAAATGTAATGGTAACATGCTGTACTTGTTTCAATAAAGATCATTTTCCTTGGTGGGTCAAAGGGGAGAGCCAGGGACAATGACAGCTAGGAGGGTGGTCCTGAGACCCAGGGGATGAGAAAAGGGATAAAAAGACCAGATACCTCTCCTTTAATATGAGATATCGTATATAAAAATAATTACCACATCTATAATTCCTAAATTAGTAACACTGCAAGATGAAAATTCAGATTGAGTACATTTAGTCTCAGCCAAATATTTCCTGGAAGAACTAGTAATTCTAAGAACTTGAGTTTTTATTGCATCAAAATTGGATTATATTCATTCCAAAGTTATTAGTGAATACGTCATTCAAAAGACCTTAACCTTTGATCTAATGATCATAGAAAAGTTATTCAAACATCATCATAAAGCTGAGATATTGGACTTTACAGCCAATATTCAAGCTAAAATGCATCATCTGGTTTGAATTACATGCAACAATTTTGGGGGTCATAATTTATAAAGGACTTTCTCAGTGTTTTCCCCAACCACAGTAGAAACTTATGTCACATTGCCATTTGTGGGATATAAAATATGACATTTTTATATTGTTAGAGTCTGTTCATAAATGTTGGCTCCAATCAGCATTGAACTCAGAAGGCAGACATGCACCTCACCACCATGCCATATTGACAAGTTTACTAATTAGATGGTGAGGTTGCACCTTTTTCACTCAAAGGTGAAGCCAATGCATATAACACACATAGAGTACAATTTAAAGTCAAGATTATGGATAAAAGTCAGGTCAATATATGTATTTTCACAAATACCGCAACACAAATGTCATTTGTTAGAGAATTTTTAGTACACCAACAAAATAACACAAGTAAACATTTGAGATCTATACAAATAGAGAAAAGGAAAAAGAAAATTCACATTCCAAATCCATTGGAATTTTGAAGCCCTTTCTATATTTGAATATGCCAATTTAATAACATTTATCTCTATACTACTCACGACCCTACTCACTCAACACATCGTCCTGCAAATAAGAATTACTTTTTTCTCTCCTCTGCACTAACTTCAATATTGACAAATCTCTATGTATTTCTTTACTGTATCTTATTTAATTAGTTTTGTTAAGATATAGATAACAATGGCAAAGTGTCAAGTGAAAACAATGAATCTCCTCCCACACAAATGTAAGAATGTTATATACCTTTAGCTATTGCTGATAGGTTGATAGCTTCTCGACGATGCGTCTGTGCTGGATAAGAACCCACTCAAGATTGACATGATCTTCTGCACTGCATTTCCATATAAGGGGCCATCCATAAATGACGTCAAGCTTTTTACATATACGGAGCTTGACCTTAACCCCACCCCCACCCCCACCCCAGCATCCCCAACAAACAACTCTCCCCCACCAACCATCCCACCCCTGAACCAGCACGCCATGACATCAGTCATAATGCGTCTGTGCTGGACATCCACCCATGCAGGATTGATGTGATCTTCCATGATGCATTTCTATATGATAACGGTATTTAGGGAGCCAAGTGTCTTTCAGCGAATTTGTCTGTAGCCTCCCATATAGGTGGCAGGGAAATGAATGTTTTCCTCTATTGTTCAATATAGTGCAACACACAACAAAAAATATTCAGAAATAAATAGGGCTGCATTTCTTACATAAAATAATAAAATTCAGGGTAGATTAACTCTAAAAATCCTGAGCATGACCCCAAATATTCACCCATCCTCAATTTTGCAGTTCTTTCCATTCATTTTTCTCAAATTTCCCAAAAAGATTTTCAGCCAATGACAGCTAGGCAGTCTCTTCACCTCGGTCAGGATTTGTAATTGGCACGACAAAAGGTCACAGACTATGAGGGTTATTTCGATATGATGATGTCTCTTAAATAAAGTATATTTACTTGGGATTCAGTGGGGGATCCATGGGGGGAAAGGGGTGGTTGTCCCCCTCAATCCCCCCCCTCCCCCCGACCAGAGGAAAATTTTTGTGATTATTAAACTTACGTTCATTTGTACAAATCTCATGTAAAACTATTCAGGGTTTATCAAATGAACACTTTTTGGTGATATCCATTTTGGTCATCATAACCACATGTCTGTATGAAAACTAGCACAACCTAGCACTTATAAACTCTACTTGAGAAGATTTGTTGATTTTGTTCTATATGTTTTTTTCGAATTTTAATAACAATCATTTACGCAAACCTTGATGTGTCTTCTCAACGTCTTAACGATTACTTAAACTTTTAGATTTTCAATGTAGGGACTTTTCCTTCAAATTTTTAAATTTGTCAGTATTTGATTTGACAACTGATGTAAGAACACATTTTAAAACTCACTTATTGTGAAGTTGAATCATGTTTGAAAGGTTGGCATGATAATTATAGGTCTAATTATGAGTGGCACTCTATAATAAGAACATCCTTTAGTGTGTAATTGGGGAGGCATAACAAAAGAAGCTGGTCATATCCTGTCCTTTATACTGCTATTATTGGGCTGATTATTTACAACACTGAAATGACGCGATCACATATTACTGCTGCTGGACTGTGGAACCTGATGCCATGGAAATTATACTGTCACAAAGCTAAAGCATAAACAATTCACAAAATGTCACAAGGCAATCCACCTGTTCCAGTGAAAGTGATGCATTTGGCCTCTCAGTGGGCAAAAAACTAAAATAGGAATACCAAGAAATGCTATTGTGTGCATATAGCACAGGTGTTGGGGCAAACAACAATATAGGTGAAATACATTAAGAATGATATCTGTTGCCATGGTAACCATACAAAATGGGAAACCTCATCACTGCACAAAGTTTAATATTTGCTTAACTTTACAAATCACTTGAATTTAAGGTAAATATAGGTAAAGGTTGATTGGTCCAATTTAAGCTAATATAATCACCTTTACATTCAAATTGCACTTAAGACTGTCATAAAAATAATGGACAAATGTAAAGATGAACTAAATGTAATGTCATTCTAACCTTATTTTGTCATTGATTTTACTTATACTGTTAAAGGTAGAATCATAACCTTTAGGTAACAAGAAAAGTTTATTATATCTTTGAAGTGTATTTACTGTCATCATAAACACTTCAATCAATAATCGAATTTGTAAAGATTTAAAAAGATTAAATGTGATGTTATTTAAACACTCTTTTGTCAATGTATTTACTGAACTATTAAAGATAGAACCTTGAGCATTACTTGACATGTCAAGTTGACACCTGTCCTGAGGCTCAGGGGCCAGGGAAGGAGGTGGGAGGCTGGGAAGACCAGTCCCAAGGCCCTGAGGCCCTGAGAAGCAGTGTGGAGGCTCTAGAACTGGCCTGCCCCCTTTCCCGGCCCTCTGGAGGCTCCAGTGCAGGCCTGCCCCCTCTCCTGGTCCTCTGGTGGCTCCAGTGCAGGCCTGCATCCTCTCCCGGCCCTCTGGAGGCCCCAGTGCAGGCCTGCCCCCTCTCCCGGCCCCCGGAGGCCCCAGGGCCGGCCTGCCCCACCTCCCAGCCCCCTGGAGGCCCAGGTATGTATAGAATGGACATTCTCACTTAGGGCTACAATCTCAGAGTCACTTTTGACTCATAGTTGACTGATACTGGGAGTCATAAATATTTCAAATTGCTCAAATTGCTCAAATCAGCATAAAAACCTTTCTAAATGATTCTTTTCTTCCACAAGTCTGCTGGAGGGGTGAGGACCACCGACCGTATCTCTTTCTGGGAAGTCATTCCAGTCACCCCCTGACCTAGAAGGGGCAGAGAGGCCGGGGACACCTCCCCTGGGGTCCAGGGGCCGGGAGAAGGGACAGAGAGGCCGGGCACACCTCCCCTGTAGTCCAGGGGCCGGGAGAAGGGGCAGAGAAGCCGGGACACCTCCCCTGAGGCCCAGGGGCCGGGAGAAGGGGCAAAGAGGCCGGGGACACCTCCCTTGGGGTCCAGGGGCCGGGAGAAGGGGCAGAGAGGCCGGGGACACCTCCCCTGAGGTACAGGGGGCGGGATATGGAGGGGGGGATGCCAGGGGGACCACCTCTGGGGTCCAGGGGCCGGGATATGGAGGGCGGATGCCGGGGGGACCACCTCTGGGGTCCAGGGGCTGGGAGAAGGGGCAGAGAGGCCGGGGACACCTCCCCTGGGGCCCAGGGGCCAGGAGAAGGGGCAGAGAAGCCGGGACACCTCCCCTGAGGCCCAGGGGCCAGGAGAAGGGGCAAAGAGGCCGGGGACACCTCCCTTGGGGTCCAGGGGCCGGGAGAAGGGGCAGAGAGGCCGGGGACACCTCCCCTGGGGTCCAGGGGCCGGAAGAAGGGGCAGAGAGGCCGGGGACACCTCCCCTGGGGTCCAGGGGCCGGGAGAAGGGGCAGAGAGGCCGGGGGGACCACCTCTGGAGTCCAGGGGCCGGGAGAAGGGGCAGAGAGGCCGGGGGGACCACCTCTGGGGTCCAGGGGCCGGGAGAAGGGGCCCCTGGGCCGGCCACCAAAACACCTGTCCTGAGGCTGAGGGGGGGGGGGGGGGGGGGCTGGTGGCCGGCCCAGGGGCCCCTTCTCCCGGCCCCTGGACCCGCACCCAGCCCCCTGGGCCGGCCTACATCCCCCTGGGCCGTCATACAGCCTGCTTGGCCGGCACCCAGCCCCCTGGGCCGGAACCCAGCTGAAAAGGGTGACATTACTGACTTTGATTTAATAAGTAAAGCCACTAAAAAGAATGTTAAAATGTTGAATGTTTAAGTCCTTTACTTTTTTAGGTAAAGATAGAGTTAATCTAAGTAAAAGAATGTAAAGTGAGACTTTAATCAAATTTACGCATGATGGCAAGGTCTAGTAAGGAAGATTCTATACACATGAGGATTTTCACGAAACACGCAGATAAAGAACCACTGTATATTAAGGACCATTATAGGCACGAGGTGGTTATTTTGGGTAACTTCACACACGAGGTACAGATTGACCTTGTGCAATGCCAAAATACCTGAAACAGTATACATGGGGTGATAATAAGTAAGAATATTCTTGTGGCATTCTAGGTGGACTGGGTGGTAGCAGTTTGGTCTACCAGAATAAAAATAAGACATCCAGGTGGACCCAAAAGGGTCTACCTTCATTTTGAGACCCAACAGCAATACTTGTCATTGTTTTCCACACAAAATAGAGTACGTGGTGTCAACACCATATTGACTATTGTCAAATTTGTGCATAACAGTTACTTAACAAACAAAGAGAAGTGCGTGGTGCACCTGTATTTTTCAAACAAACTACAGAAAAATATATTACATTGGCACTTATCATACAACTATGGTATTTGCTCCACAAACTGAATACGTGGTAAATCTGAATTGCTTTTTCCAGGATAATGGTTGAGATCATAAAAATGGCATACGTGGTGCACATATTTGAGCAAACATACGTAGTGCACCCATTTAGAAAACGTACGTGGTGTCACCTTTATATGCCTATTTCAATTTTAAAAATTGGCTTTCTAGACTTAATGAAATGGCACTTCTTTCAGATTGTTTTTTTTTCACACAGACCACACAGAAATATGAGCCGTACACGGTGGCACTTATTATACATTTCTTTTAACCAGAAATTGAATACAAAAAACAATTCTGATATACCACATTCAAAAGGAATCATATAATTAGTTTACATAAGTTTCATCTTCTTAATAACTGTACCACATATGGCCGTCACTTTTACAAAGACATGTAGCCCTTGTACCATGTACAATGTGTAAACTACACCACATACGTTTTCTAAAAGTGTGCACCATGTATGCTATTTTTTTAAAGAAAGCCAAAAGCAATGTTGTGTCAAAATATGACAACATTTTTCAAACTCATATAACTAGAAAAATATGTTCTAAGAGTCTAACTTTAGCCATTGGTGGAGTATAAACTTTGATCGCTAACAATAGATTTACTTGAATTCCATAATACTCATGCTGTTTCTGCCTAAAGACAGCAATGTTTGAAAACAAACCAATTTTGGTGGGTCACCAAAATTGATCTGGGACGAGTTTTAATGTTTTTTGATGTAATTCAAGTTCTTATTTGAAGTCTATATTTTAGACAGTTACTACATGATTAGGCCATAGAATATATTTCAATAGTTAACAGAATTTACAGAATTTTCACCCAACATTGCTTTTGGCTCCCTTTAATATAAAATCTGGAAAAACTATGTGCCACCACGTACAGCACTAGTTTTGAATATATATTTATTCATTGCACAATATTGCTGAGACAATACATGGCATGGAAAATACAATCATTTACAAAGTTCATTTTTAGGTCTACCAGAATAACGAAAATTATGCAGGTGGACCTGGGGGTGGGGTGGGTGGGGTGGCAGGGGGGGGGGTCCCACCTTTGGTTTAGAAGCTCATTGTACAACCCTAAAAATTGAAAGAAAATGTTTCGCCTTGGGAACCTCGCCACCCCCGGTTGGAATTATTGAAATTATATCCAAAAGTTCCACTTAGGGAAACTCGCCACCCCCCTTTAATGCAAATTTATTAAGATATTATGGTATTTAACCTTGTTACTTGTGATTTCTTACTGATTTGAGAGTAACACACTGCTTAGTTTATGGTTTATTGGTTGCGTCACGGAAAGTCTTGTACTGTATCACAGTCTGCCAAGTCTAGTGGTGAGCTCATATATCGACCTAATCTTTAAAAAACATCAAAAATGCGTAAAATCTGAAATTTTGCTGTACTTGTCCATATTACTCAGAATGCCTCTAATAATAATAAAGAAGTACAATTTGTTGTTGGCCATATAACACTATGCATCGGGTTTGCGGTTCATGGTTCATGGTTGCTGTCAGAAGAGGACGGATCATACTTTTACCACATGCATCAGGTTTGCCTTCCCATTGGGTAACGTTGCCCCATCTGACTTGTTCACGTAGATTTCATATCAAAGCCCTATTACAAAGCCCATCAGGTAGCATTGGGTGACAACACAAAGCATAATATGATGTTACCCAATGTGTATGCAGACCAGATGTATAGTGTTATATGGCCAACAACAAATTAAACTTCTTTAAACAGCTGAGCGACTGTTTAAAAGTAGAAAAAGCTTGTCACAGCATGGCATTGTCTTGTCTAATATCTAATACTAATAGGCTTTTAAAGAAAGGTATCATCCTTTAGTTGTTTAACTTAGCGGAGGTACAGTGCTAGCGGGGTATGTTGTATGCCCTTTCTGAGTGTTAACTTTCTGATTGTTAACAATGTCAATGTTGCATCTCAAATTGGTTCGGCAATTAGGGAGTTTTAATGCATCACTTGCCCATGTCACTGACAGAGATATCACTCCTTTAAGAATAGACCCCAGTGATGTGGGCATGAATTGCGCTGCTCTCTTTAATAACAATTACAAGATTTGTCCTGTGTAGTATTACTTAATAGAAAACATCAATAAATACCCCAGAATAACATATATATTATATTGCAAGAAAATCTTAAAAGGTTTCCTTTCTTTTGCCTTTTTTTGTCATAAAAAAATCTAGGACCTCAATCAAAAATCTGAGACACGGTTCTCTGCAATTGAATGTTATGAAGCTGTGTAAAATCTTAAGCATGGCCGTTGAATATTAAGCAAGATATCAATGTTCAAAAAATAAAAGTAGAAAAGGAACTTTATATTTTATAAATTCTGCGATTTCAAATACATTATAACTTCATTTATGTCAACAGAAAAAGAAAAATTAGAGCTTAAACATGATGTATAGCATGTTATGGTCAGAGAAACAGTATGAAAAGCATTAATTATTTCCCCAAATTGACCGTCCATCACTGCGGTCTATTCTTAAGAGGCCACAAACCTGGCATAGTGTTAATCAATGTTTCGATGAGCATACATGTTGAGTGGAATTGTTTTCTCTTAAAGATGCATTGCATGTGGCTTTACACTATTCAGCTAGTGACTAGTCACCAATAGTAATGAACGCTTAGCAAATGAACAACATTGATTATCATAGTTTAAAGATGGTACTCTCATGATATGTTTATCTATGATAACAAAGTCTGTCACTACAATCATTTTATGTAACATAGAAAACACTTTCTTGTCATTTTTAAGGTGTTCCTAAGCTTGTATTTAACATTCAGATTTCGAATTTCGAATTTTCTCTTAAATGATGGTTTGACAAAAGACACTGTATATAACAATACAGATGGAATTATAAAACATTTCTAATCATTGCAACTGGCTTATATTTAACCATTTCATTCCAACTGCCAATTTTTTAAATCATTGAAAACTGTTTTCCCAGTGGACATAGCAGTGGTTCGTCCAATCTACATAATTAAAAATAAAGAGTGTATTATATTACCTAGTTTTATGAAGTGTGATATTATCTGATTAATCAATAGTGTAAAATGTCTCAACTTCTGGTGTTAACATAGATTGAAAGAATTCACTTTGAAAACATGGTATTTATATATATATTACCCATTTATCAACTTGGAAGACCTCATGCCATCCTTTTCTTTATAATTAGGTGCTATGAAAATAACACTAATTTTGGCAAAAGCAAAACGATCAGGGTACAAAGCATCAGTTCCTTTTCATTGTAACACTGTAACACTGTTTGCCTATTTTTACCCCTCTTTTGCCTACTTTTTCCTTTTAAATGTTATATAATTATAATGCATAATTTTGTTCAAGAATAACCTTTAAACCATTACAAATACTTCTTAACCCCGTATTTACCTCTGGTTCTCTAAAAGGCAAACAGTGTTAGAGTGAAAAGGCAAACAGGCTGTGTAAATACAAATCATTTCAAGCAAATCTCCCTGTGATCTCATTTACATATCTTATCTCTTCAGTGGCAAAAGACAACTAATGTTATGCAATTCCATATGTTTCCCCTCATAACCCAACCAAAGAGATGAAAATCCTCCCTCTGTTATGAAAGGTTATAGAGCTTGCTATGATACTCTTAATTCTTTTCTTTTTGCAAGGAAAGGAAAATATTTGAAGATGATAATATTGTGGAGGTAAGAAGAAGTGTAATTAAGCTTGTGGAGTTGGCTGCACTGGTCGCATAAAAATATGCAAAATATTCCAAGCAACTTGTCTGTATGTATCCTTAGCAAAACCAAAACATTTTGAAACATAGGAAAAATGACCCTTAAAATGCCGTCACTTTGTGTATAAAGGTCAACAGAATGTTCTAATGTTTGGAGAATAAAGAGAACCCCAGATGCCAGTAAAGATGTAGATAAAAGTACCCTCCAATGCCAGAAGTTTATTCATTTTTTCTATTTCCAACATGGATTTTTTATGTCAATTATTGAATTTAATGTACTAAAAATTGCAATCAAAAGACATCACAAATTTATAAATATTTTGGTAGATATAAGCAATGGAACTTATATCATTATAGCTGGGGCTATGGACCAATGGCTCAGTGCTTCCACCTGTCTGTGCAAATATGATTGCACTCTGTGGACACCAGGGGCCTCTGGCTGTTGGACTATAGATACCATAGCCAAACTGATGTTTTACTTTACTATACCTTTACACTCCAGCCGTGCGGTTGTTGATGTTACTATTTTTTTCTTTTCCCTTATGTTATTATCATTAGTTGGGCGCCTTGATGTGCCAATAAATCAACAATGTAACAGCCCATCATTGTCTCGTTATATGTCCTGTCCATGTCTAGCCTGGAAGAAGCTTATGCAAAATGTGTGAGTTTGTAAAGAAATCAATTTATTGTGAACACAACCAATGATTATATAATAAAAATGAACAGTTTTATTTACTATATTGAAGTGATGTATTTTGGTTCAGTTCTTGAATGCAAATAAATTTCAGCCAAAGTGATAAATACAAAACCACTTGAAAATATTGAAAATTTAATCATTATTCAGGCTTTGTATAACAAGCCCTAAAATAATCCAAATATTACCAGTATCATTTCTCTAGGATAATTACAAGAACAGTGACTAAGCAATTGAAACTATCCGGAATTGCAAATAATACTTTTGAATTTGTCTACATTTGAAATTCAATTAAGCTGATGGAAATATTGTAAAATGTTAATACAACCAGCCTACATCTATCACAAGTGCATTAGACATTTGAATTCCAAAACTTGACAATGACCACTTGTAATCGAAATGAAGAGTTATTTCAATTCAGTCAAACATTAAATATTAAAAGTAATTGATGATAGGCACATTCTTATATTGATTGTGAACTTTGTAACAATGGCACAATCCCCTTTATAAATCATTTGCTACAAAGTGGATACTATAGAATTTTTAATGTTAGAATAACATTTTGTTTAAAGTTGTATTTCTGCACAGTGGCTGCTATGAAATTCTTAGATTAAGGTACTAGTATAGGGTCCAATAGGTTTAGATCTAATAAGTTGAATTATGCAAGCAGAAAGCTCTAAAATAGAACCCCTAAACTCTATACTGAATCTCCATTTTGTAATATTTGTCATAGCTTTGACAGTATGAATAATTCTTACAATATTCTAACAACTGTTTTGGTGTACAGACATCAATTGCATATGTTGATGTGCTCTACCTTTTTAACAAAATCATATGTCTATTTTGATGCTATAAATATTTTACATTTATCCAATGCAGCTGTTGGCACACCTTGTTATGAATGTGAATAAAAACTATATACTAACTATTTTTTTTAACTTGTAATTGGCGTCCAAACTCCTGAAATTTATGAAATAAGTAATATGTGTTTGACTTTGGGTCTGGACAAATATATTGTTCATAAAGTACAGTGGATAGTAGGTTTAACTGGTAAAGTTGAATGGATAGGATAGGAAAGGCATCATTCGCACAGAATAAACTGAATAGGTATATTAAATATCAATCACATGAATATACTTTGCATGGACAATTTGTTACTGCTATGACAGGATACTGATAGCATTACATTCACACAAATAGATACACTATTACTTGTAATTACCTATTCACAGTGGCTCTGCGAAGAATTATCAACGTAACATTTAAAGAGATTCTTAACTTTCGATATTTGTCTGAGGTATCTACACTACATAATATAAGATGGCATCAAAATTTGCTGTAGCATCTTCCATAATTTATTACTAGTTTCAGCTCTCTGTTATACTTAGGGCTTAGACTAGACCACCCATTGCATTGCATCATGTGGGAAGAACTCACAGCAATAAGACATTTTTATTTTAATTTATTCACCTATATATGTGATTTTGCACTTCTCATTCAATACAATTAATACAAAACACATTTTCATAAGAGTTATACGATTCATCTAAAAAAAGCATCACTGTATCTGTGACGCACATATCATGGGGGTTTCATGACATGTGTTGTCAGAGCAACGAGTATTGTCAAGGCGACAAGTGTAGTGTATTGTCAGCATGAAAAGTTTATTGTGCTTGAGGAGCACAAAATATGGTTCATTCATCTAGTATGGGTTAGATATTTGCAAGGCACCATAAGCTTGCAAGCAGAGCCTCTTGTTTACAGTGAAATATTTAAGGTAAATCTAGCCTCTGACTAGAATCCTTCATGGATATACTAGTTTGATAGATACTATTTTTGTAAAATTACTTTTTTATTGTGTTTTGCGGGAAAACGCATGTACAAGACTTTGAGGTTGCATAATTTGATTGGTTTATTAGAAGCAGTTCACGATACAGTGTGATCTAAAATAAGCAGAATACTGAGGTCTATGTATACAATGCAAGGTCACGGGTGACATGTACAGTAAACATTTATATAAACATGTTATTGAAATCCAGAAGTGATTCATAATTGTGATATCAAAACTGGACTTTTGATTGTACTTCTTTAAAAACTATCATATAAAAGGATTTCACCAGGACTTTATTGGTAATGGATACACCAGCTGCAATTAAACAGTACAGCCACACATGACTGTAGTTCACGCATATTGTTGAAGTGATTTTTTTCAGATTTTGGTCAGAGACACTGGAAAGAACAGCTATCCTTTCTATCTTGTGCTTAGATATTAGATAGTCAAATATGAACACATTGGGTTGTATAACAGCCCAGGAGAAAAAATTAATTGTCAAGCTGCATGATATAATGCAACAGTGAATGGCTGAAGTTGTACATTGTTTAAAGCGTAAAATGGGGATTCCACATTCATAAAACTATGAATTTCTATGGGTAACCCCTGGAACAGGAACTGCACACTAAATGTTAAAAAATAGTGTTGCTGTGTTGTACTGCTTCCATTAGATTAACCATTTTCTAATCTTTTTGACACTCTCTGCAACAGCTGGGAATAGATAGCAACAGTCCAGAAAAATTGTTGCGGATCTGTTTGTGTAATATCATTGTTGCCACTATAGGTCCAGCAGGCAGGACAGCTGTTCTTGTTCTGTCTTGTTCTGTCTTAATTTATCTACATTTAAGAAATCAGCTCAACTTCCACATATATACTAAAATATGGTGCATGGGAAATTCCCCCCCATAGACTTAACACGTGAACAAAATGCTTATAAATAACTCCAGCATCGGGGTATTCCTTTCTGAGTGTAATCTTGCTTGAGTTACTCGACACCCTCAGTGCATTAATTTCCAAGCAGACTCTACACAAATTTGCTTGAAGGGTGCAGTGTTGGGATTTAAGCAGCTGTTTAAGAAAAATGGGATTGTCCTGCATTCACCTATAGCAGAGTGTTTTGCAGTGTGTGTTGAGAATTGCTCATAAACTGAGTGTTCACCTTTTAAAAACTTATGCAACTTTATTATACTTTGCATCAAAATGTTCCTGAAATCAATAAAATATAGCAAAGTAATGGTATGCACTATAGACCTTAAAGACCATCATATTAAAAGTTTTTACCAGAACTTTACTCGTAATGGATACACCAGCTGCAGTTAAACTGAACACCCACAACTTCACTATACTTTGCATCAAAAATATTCCTGAAATCAATATAGTTCTTGGCCATGCTATTTTATACCAATAGATATAAAGTACGACGATGTGACAGGGGCAGATACAGGACTTTTGAAAGGGCTAGGGGGGTCAGGATAAAGGCTAAGTAATAATGCTGCATGCATTTGGACTTACATGAGTGGTATTTTCACTTCTTTTTGTAGTTTAGGGATCCACCAAAAGGGGTAGGTCTATTATAGGAAAGTCCCCTTCAGTCTTGACTGTTCAGAGTGAAGAGTCATTATCCAAAAAACATGCCCCCAATCTCCCATGGTGATTTGGTGAATCAAGATTATCTAATGGTGGTATTTCTGACCGTAATCTTTTACATTGTGATCTGGCAGATACAAACATTGATTTGAGCTCTTTGCGAAACATTTTCCCACTTAAACAGTACAAAAAGAAATTGATGGCATGGTTGATATGTTGCATTAACATGGTTACTGCCATCAAATTGTGGAAGTTCTTCAAGACAATATTGTCCAAAACAAAATATAGTATAACCAATACAGAAGTGGGTAAGGTTAGAAACACAAACATTAAACTGTTTGTGATTAACATTATAGTTAGATTGTCTCTATAGGGTCTTTGTGTGCATGAGGGTTCAACTGAATATGCTATCATTTGTTGGCGATGATACCTAGCTTTGCACAATTTAACAAAGATCAACACATTACATGCTAATATGATCGATGCAGGGATGAAAGAATAAAATGCTGATATCAGTACTGTTAATAAGAGAGCCTCCTCTGAAAACAAGGATAGTAACGTGATACCAATAAAAATGATAACTATAAGAAACCATACAATAACAACTGCACACACAGCTCTCTTCTTGGTGCACAGGCTTCTGACTTGGTGTGGTTGGGAGACGACTATGACTCTCTCTATGCTGATGAGTACTATCATCCATGAACTGATAGCTCGTGAAGCTAACAGTATAAACAATTGCAAATGTAAGAGCAATAAATTCCAATTTTTAACAACAAGCCAAGGGATCATACCCCACAATGCGATTAAGTCAACCACTGCCAATGCTCTAAGAAAGATTGTTGTACTCCTGCCAGCAAAAGTAGCTCTTTGTAGAACGCATAAAGTCAAAATGAGGCCAATTGAGCCAATTGGTGCCAGAAGTATGTATACTATTATAAGCTCCTCCGGAGGTGGTATTAGTTTAGCCATAGTCTTTTATGCAGGTGCTTCCCCTTTACAGGCAGGCCAAGGTGAGTCTGAAAAAAGAATGATAAAAGAAATACCAAGTTTGCTAAGAACAACAAAAGTTAATGATGGTCAATTGATTTAATTCTCCCAACCATGGATAGCCAGTTTCTTGTGTTTTACCTGCAGGTTAGCCTAAAACAGGATGCATTCTTGGTAATATTTCGACAAACCCAGTGCTTTAGTATAGAAATTTTCTTTAATTTTATAATCATTAATGGATTAACATTGAGAAAAACTATCTTTCATTATTTTTCAAATTAGTATCCATATACATTTATTATTCTTCAGTTGTTTAAAAATTCATTCATTGTAGATGGATAGATAATAATTATTTGATAATTTTCTATAGTTTTCCTAGGAGTTTTGTCGACAGAATAAGTCATAATTAGCCTGCAGGTCCTTAAAATACTTTGAATCAGCTATCCGTGGAAGGGAGAATTATATTTTGCATCAAATGGATCGAATCAGTAATCACCAAATTTATTGTTCTCATTATAAGTTCTTACCCGATTGGGTATACAATATGAGCTGTATAGAGAAGCAAATAAAGAGAAATGACAAACAAATGTTGACAACTGAAATTGTTTTTAGAGGAAATATTCATGTTTTTGATTTTAAGAAACCTGTATGATTTAGTTCCTAAATTTGTTATTCAACCAAACGACTTACAAGCCTAATGGAATACTTTAAAACAGGCTCATCGAATGACTATTTATCATTCCTTGAATATTCCTCTTACTGATATTGGTTTTCCAACAGCTACATTTTGGAGATGAGAAAATGTAACACAATTTGAATGGTGATGTTATGTGGGATGTGCCGCGTCACATAACAGAATGCTCGCAACAGCAAGCGATTAAGGATGGTTTAGTTATTCTCTCCCTGTCTTTTTCTATCCTTGTTTTTGGGATGTGCCAATCCTCGCTGTTGTGATGGTTTTGCACATGCTTTGAATTAAATTTAATTGGCTAATAAATAATTTCCGCCACTGGCCTCCTATACATTTCATAAGCTAAAGGACACATCTAACATTTACTGAAAACAGAATCTTAAAACATTAACCCCAAAATGTCCTCCCGATAAATTGAAAAATCGGGTGTGCAAACCAGCGCTGTAAGGATGAAAGTTGGATTCCCTCCCTGCTGGACAGGTCTTTTAAAGTGTGCCAATCCTCGCAACAGCAAGACCCGTTATGCGACGCGGCAATGAGCATATTGTTTGCAAGTCCTTGGAAATGATTGCAGACCATCAACATCCTGATGTGTGCAATCAGTAGATCAGTCAATGAACAATGTGAGACTAGCTGACATCTACTTTGATGACAGGAAAAGAGTTTGATGAGGGTCAGTTTTGGTCTGTTAGTCAGGCATGTGATGGTGGAAGAAGCCAAGGTAACCTAGCAAACTATAAAACCTTACTTTAGTCATATCTGTTGTTTAACACAAAAATACATACAATAAAAGAAAGGTAAGTGAGGATTCTGTTATGGCCAGTACCACTTTCTGAGGAGAATAAACCATTCTGTACTCACTCTTCAGTTAATCCCAATAAGTATGTTGTGTGGCCAAGTAGTATACTTTTTCGCCACTTGTTTAGTCTCCTATTTGATTGTGACGATGATGGGCCACTCAAGGCTTTGGCGTCCCTTTTAAGCCTGTATTCATCTGTTCATTTATTCATTGATCATTGGTTGTCCATCATCATTCCTTCGCATAGATTAATGTCTACTACATACCTACATAAGTAGAATGAAAATATTACCAAATTGATTTATCTTTCAAGTGATGTTGGCGATACATCAATTACTTGATGAGGAGAAGTTCTTATTTACATTAAGCTTCCGATGCAATACACTTTAGCCTCATTACTGAAATGCAGCATAATGCCAATGTTGTTTATTTAATTAGTTTTGTTTGACTAGTAAGTACAATTTTGCCATCGGCCACTTTTTGAACATCTGGATACAAATATTTACTTATTTAAGGTTGGGATAACAGTTTGGCATATTGCTTGACAGATACGCCATTTTCTAGTCAAAAATGTAAACAATAATGTTTATATGAATATTCTTTATATATTTCAATCCACACTTTATTGTTTCTTTGTGTAACTATTGCAATTTTCAATTGTTACTGTAATGAAAGGTTCTAGATCTGTCATACTTTTACAGACATGTCCATGCTTTCTAACCAGCCCTTTATGAGGCAAATGAATGTTGGTAGAATTTTTTTTCAAGAGGGTTCACATGCCAATTTGAGCAATTTAAAAGGTTTCCAACATTGAAACATTGCTGCTTGAATAATAACACTGGTGTCCTGGCAGAGTGGCCCTGAGTTCGTGTCCTATTGATTAGTTGGCTTAATTCAAGGTTTGGATATTAAGACGCCAATATGCCCTGCAAGTATTAATTTTGTGGAGGAATTACAATGTAGGTTTAGTCAACTTCTGTTTGTGTCATGTATGTTGATTATTGATTAGGATTATATACTTAGCAGAACACGTGGTATATGTCCAATTGTCAATATTGATAATGTCCATTTATGTGTATGCTTGTGATGGGTTATTAAAGGGAGGGGCCAGTGACTGTAAGGTAATACATTGGCATGATCGTTACAGCCCAGAGAGAATTCTTGCCAAATTGTGATTTTTAGGATTAATGACAGCGATAATGAATGCAGAATAGTTCTGAGGCTTCCTAAAAATGCAAATAGCTTTCAATTATTCCTATGAGAAGCTTAGTTGTGGGCATCTGAACATATGCATGATATGATCAGACACCTTAATGTCATCAGAAATTCTTAAAAACTATTTTTGACAAGGTAGAGTTAATTATTTAGTAGAAATATTAACTTCACAAGTCATGACAGAAACAGAATACTCTCATATTTGTTCTAATGAAGATAACTAGAAGCTGTTTTTTGTATAATGATAATGCCTCAACTTGAGGAAATATAAGGAGCATCCTCATAGTAAATTAAATGTACTTTTAGGTATGATAGCATCCACAATGGTTACATTCCTCTCTAAAATGACCTTCCTTTATTCAGGCTTTGAGCTTTGTGTAACATGCCCTTTAATTTCTGAAATATTGCTGGTAAACATCATGCCACAAGAATAAATACAAGAACAGCAATTGAAACTGTCCAGAATTGCAGATAGTACTTTTGAATTTATCTATATTGGAATTCAATTTAGCTGATGGAAATATCTTAAAATTTTAATCCAACCAGGTTACATCTATCATAAGTGCATTTGACATTTGGTACCAAAACTTGACAAAAGCCACTTTTCAATTCATGCCAATGTAATGCCATTAAACATTAAAAGAAGTCAATGATAGGTGCATTCTCATGATGAATGTGAGTTTCATGACAATGGCACATGCACCTTTAGAAGCCATTTACTACATAGTGGATACTATAGAATTTATATTTTTGGTCGGAAATATCTGAATAAAGGCCGTATTCCACATACTGAAAGTATGTGCTGCCAATATTGAGCATCTCTATGGTAACATTTTATACTGAGGTTGGTAATCACAATGTGAAGATATGATTCAAGACTATTAAAGAATCTGTTCAATGACATTCTGCATTACCATATTCTTACAACTCTTTGAAAAATGTCTTTCATAAAAAATCTGTCATAGTTGAACATGATGTTTCTGCCAAGTAAAATTGTTAATAATGTAAATAAAACCAGACCAAAATTATATTGCACAATCATGCCCTATTCATCAGTGAATATGTAGATTGAAACAGTGTTAAAATCATTTCGAAGAGCTCATCTAAAATGTCAAAAACTTTCATCAGTGTAGTACTGATAACAGCGCAGCTGATGGTTGAATGGAATATTTTAATTGGTTGCTTTCAGAAACCTGACTGAGGCGTGGAGTTCACATTAAATATTTTGGTGCACAGACACCATTTGTAAGTGTTAATGTGCTCTGACCTTTTCACAAAATTACATGTTTATTTTGATGCAATAGATGTTGTACATCTACCCAATGCAACTGTTAGCACACCATGTTGTGAATGTAAATAAAAAACATATACTAACTTTTTAACAACTGATACGTAAAGTATCATGGATGTAAGGTTTAAATGGTGAAGATGAGTAGATAGGCTAGGAGTGTTGTTCACAGAGTATGAATTGAATTAATCAAATTTCATATCACATAAGTAGGACTTTAAATATACATCCTTACATTCACACAAATAGATACACTATTACTTTTTATGTACTCATGCACAACAGTTTGCCTATATACTAGAAAAGGTTTAACAGATACAATTAAAAGATTTTATTGAACAAGAGTGTTGTGTATTATAAATGTTTATAATGGGAAACCAATAAAGGCTAATTTAGTTCATATTGTAAGTCGTTACTAGTGCACACCAATATGATAATGCCTGCCAAGGTAGTGGTAGTTCACTGTATGGTCACCAGATTATTTCCACCCAGGTTCATTCAAGTCCAATAATTATTTGTTTCTCGCTCTCCCCTTTCAGGCTGGTCTGGGCCGTTTATATACTAACCATTATCAATTTTATGTATACCTGTATTCCCCCTTACGGTGCTGCCACTGGCAGGTGAGACTGTCGTCTAGACATCTGCCAAGTAAAGTTGTCAATAGTATATTTTTTAAATAAATTCTAATTTGATAAATACAATTTTCTGGAATTACAGAATACAGTATGATCTACAATAGGCAGAATAAGAGTAGGTGTGTGTATACAATGGAAGGTTACAGGTGACATGTACAGTAAGCGATCATATAAATAATTATGTGATTGATATCCAGAAGTGATTATCATCATGATATCAAAACTGGACGTTTAATTATATTTCTTTAAAAACTATCATAAAAAACATTTAACTGTTAAGGAATACACCAACTGCAGTTAAACAATACACCTATACTTGACTGCGCTACAGGTATGTTGTTAAAGGACTTTTTTTAGATTTCAAAATTGATTTATTGCAAAACCAAATTGGGGAACGGTTGGCCACCCTTGCTTCCACCCTTCAGTCAGTCCCTTAAATCTGGGTCATCAGCATACCTAGCAATAGAGGTTATAAGTATTAAGTACCCTATCAATTGTTTGCAAGAACAATTCTTTACATTGCTCAGAGACACTGGAAAGAACAGTTTTCCTTTCTACCTTGCTCTTAGACAATAAACAGTCACATATGAACCTATTGGGTTGTATAACAGCCCAGGAGAAAAAGTCATTGTCATTATTCATGTAATGGCTTGGGGGAGGAGAGGTTAGTATAAGGCAATTCGAACGTTATTACTAACCTCTGCAGCGAGGTATATATATCTGACCTTATACTAACCCCAAGACATTCCAAAAAAAGATAAGGCCACCTGACCTCTCTTGCCATGGTATTGGCCAATCAGAACAGAGCATTATGTAAACAAACAAGATGGTGACATTGCCGTCGGCACTCTGACTTCGCCATCTGCACTCTGACAATCCCGTCGGCATTCCAGTTATTCACTAAATTGATAGGTTTTGAAGTTTTGAAGCCATCACATGAAATAAAGAAGACCGTCTTTGTAACATTTTGTCAGTTACAATGGCTGTTGCATTGAAGTGAAGAAAGTAAACAAGATTTTGGCATGGCCGTCAGCACTACGACACCGCCGTCGGCACTAATATCTGAATAACTGGATGATTTTTCAAGGTTTTAGCCATCACATAAAATAAGGGATACACATTTATGTCGTATTCGGTCAGATATATTTATCTCTGGGTCAATTTCGGCCCTTGCCGTAATGGGTGTGGGCCAATTGACCCAGATATAGAGGTAAATATATCCAACCTCATACTCGATAATAGTGTCTTCTTATTATAGTATGATATAGTGCAACAATAAGTTGCTGAAGTTGTACATTAATTGTTTAAAGCCTAAAATGGGGATTCCACATTCATAAATTTATAAAATTCTATGGGCAACCCTGGGAAACAGAGGTGAACTGCAATTTCTCACTGAATGTTGAAAAATAGTGTTACTGTGTTGTACTGCTTCCATTAGATTGAAGCCCTGATTATACTAAGCGTTGGGTGCCTGGTCGTGTTGGGTCACGTTTCCCAACTCGTCTGACTCACATTAAGGCCGTGTTAAGCCATATCATACTATATATGCGTTTTGGGGTTGCTTTGGGTCGTGTTGGGTTGCATTGGGTCATGATTGGCAACACCAATATATTTTGTCTATATTACACTTCGCGTTGGGTGTTTGGTGCGTGTTGGGGGGTCGCGTTGGTAAAAAATATCCCAAACGTGAGCCAGCTAACACATAGTGTAATATGGCCTAGATTATTTTTTTATATTCTTTTTGACATCCTCTGCAACATATGGGAAATTGATTCTGTTTTCTGTTAGAAACAGTCCAGAAACAAAATCTTTCCAATCTGTTGTTGCACCATCAAAGTGTTTGTGTTGCCATTATATAGGACGTTCAGAGTGGTGTGTCATTATCCAAAACATATACACTTAATCTCCCATGGTGGTTTAGTGAATCAAGATTATCTGATGGTGTTATTTCTGACCATAAACATTTACATTGTGATCTGGCAGATACAAACATTGATTTGAGCTCTCTGCGAAACATTTTTCCACTGAAACAGTACAAAAAGAAATTGATGGCATGGTTGATATGTTGCATTAACATGGTAACTGCCATCAAATGATGAAAGTTCTTCAAAACAATATTGTCCAATACAAAATATAATATAGCTAACACGGAAGTCGGTAAGGTCAGAAACACAAAAGCTAAACTGTTCGTGATTAACATTATTGTTAGTTTGTCTGTGTAGGGTATTCTTGTGCATGAGAGTTCAATTGAATCTGCTACCATTAGTTGGTGACGATACCTAGCTTTACACAATTTAACAAAGATCAACACATTGCATGTTATGATAATTGATGCAGGGATGAAAGAATAAAATGTTGATACCAGAACAGTTATCAAGAGAACGTCCTCTGAAAACAAGGATAGTAAGATGATACCAATAAAGACAGTAACTAAAAGTAGCCATACAATAACAACTGCACACACAGCTCTTTTCTTGGTGCACAGGCTTCTAACTTGGTGTGGTAAGTAGACAACTATGACTCTCTCCACCGTGATGAGTACTATTGTCCATGAACTAATAGCTCGTGAAGCTAACAGTATAAGCAATTGCAAATGTAAGAGCAATAAAGCCCAATTTTTGACAAGAAGCCAAGGGATCATACTCCACAAGGCAATCAAATCCACCACTGTCAATGCCCGAAGAAAGATTGTTGTGCTCCTGCCAGTAAAAGCAGCTCTTTGTAAAACACATAAAGTCAAAATTAGGCCGATTGAACCAATCGGTGCCAGAAGTATGTATACAATTATAAACTCTTCAGGAGGTGGTATTTGTTTAGTCATAGTCTATTATGGAGTTGGTTCCCCTTCACAGGCCGGCCCAGGTGAGTCTGAAAAAAGAATTATAAAAGAAATACCAACTTTTTTAAGAGCAATTAAAGTTAATGATGGTCAATTGATTTAATTATATTTTGCAACAGATGGATCAAATCAATGGTCACCAATTTTATAATTTCCCTTTAAAGTTCTTTCCATATTAGGAACACAAATTAAATATGAGGCAGCACAAAGAAACATGACAAATAAGTATTGACTACTGAAGTTTTGAGAGGCAATATTCATGTTTCTGCTTTTAAAAAACCTTCATGACTCATTTACTACATGATAAACCAAATGGCAATGTGTTTTTTTGTGTTTTGTTGACGTTAGAACGTAATCCAGGGACGTGATTGGTCATGTCACGAAATTGGCATGCCTGGCAGAGGGTTACAACGTAGCAAATAATGATTGCCTTATGGATGAGAAATCCCGGCCCCTTTAAAACAGGTTCATCTAATGACTATATATATATATGTTGTTTAATACAAAAATGCACACAATTAAAGAAAAGTAATTGAGCATTGTGTTATGGCCTGTACTGCATTAAGAGGATATCAATTCATTCTGTACTCACCCCTTAGTATTAGCTGAAAAAGATGTTATGTAGCCAAGTATTATGCTTCTATGCCAACGGTTTCATATCCTGATCAGTTGTGAGGGGCCACTTTTCATACATGTATTTTTGTATTCATTTATTTATGGCACTGTTTGGAATGAACATATGATGCACGGGAAGATTTTGATCTCATACACTAAAAAACTTGGCCCTGGTTGAATTACTTTGCTATATACCGTGTCAATCAGTGTATGTCTTACTCCACCATTAAATGTGCATATACTATTGACACTGCAGCTGCAAAGTTTAGCACCCCCCCCTGCTTGGCACACAGGGCCACAGGAGGTTGCATAACGGTGCCCCCCCCCTTGCCTGTAACCCTGGAGCTGCCACTAAACTTTCACCTCCTTAAGTTGACCCAATGACCTAGATAATATAGTATTATATGTGTGTGTATATGTATGTATGTGTGTATGTATGTATGTATGTTGTATGTATGTATGTATGTATGTATACATGTATGTATACATGTATGTATGTATACATGACAACTTGTGGATGAAAAGAATCATTTAGGAAGTTTTATATCCCTCTTTAGAGACGGGGGAGGGTTCAGGGGGGTGGCCCTGGTCTCCCCGTCCGTGGTTCCCTGCTGCTGACGGGATTAGGAGGAGTAGGAGCCGGGGAGGGTTCAGGGGAATGGCCCTGGTCTCCCCGTCCGTGGTTCCCTGCTGCTGACGGGATTAGGAGGAGTAGGAGCCGGGGAGGGTTCAGGGGAATGGCCCTGGTCTCCCCGTGCATTGCTCTGTGGTGCTGACGGGTTAAGGGGGAGTAGGGGGCCGGGAAGAGGTCAGGGGAATGGCCCTGGTCTCCCCGTGCGTTGCTCTGTCATGCTGACGGGATTAGGAGGAGTAGGGGCCGGCCCAGGGCCTCAGGGGGCAGGCGGAAGTCACTTTATTCATTTCCCGGCCTCCAGTCCATGCCCTTAACCTCTGACCTCACAGATGACTTGTGGAAGAAAAGAACCTTTTGAGAGGGTTTTCATGCCGATTTGAGCACTTTGAAAATTTTCCAAATTTGAAACATTTATGACTCCCAGTATGAGTCAACTATGGTTCAAAACTGACTCTAAGGTTGTAGCCCCGAGTGAGAATGACAATTCTATATATGTCAGAAAATTCTGTGATGATTACAACATTATCTAGAAATTTAGAAAGATTTTTCACCTTATTTTTATATTGAAAGACTCAACCAATGGATTTTGCTAAAACCTTTCATAAATGATAATTAGGCCCGTCTTATGCCAAAAATGTCCCCAATTTGATGGAAATCATTTTTCATATTTCCGAGCCTCAGGTGAGGGGATAGGTTGGGGGGGGGGGGGGTTACTGGAAAGACTTCCAATAAAAGTGCTGAGGCCGTCAGGTTAGAGGACAGAAACCCCTCAAAAAACCCAACCCCGGCCTCCCCTACTCACCCCAGTCTGCAGTCAGTAGTAGCAGGGTTCTCCAACTGTTAGGCCCTGGGGAAAACCCTGAACTGAGGCCGGTGCTCCCCACCCCTCCAGCAGAGGACTTGTGGATGAAAAGAATCATTTAGAAGGGTTTTTAGGCCGATTTGAGCACTTTGAAAAATTTCCAAATTTGAAACATTTATGACTCCCAGTATGAGTCAACTATGGTTCAAAACTGACTCTAAGGTTGTAGCCCCGAGTGAGAATGACCATTGTAAACTAGTCAGGAAACTGTGAGACTAATAAAACATTTTCTAGAATTTTAGACAGATTTTTAACTTAATTCTTACAGTGAAAACCCCAACCAATGGATTTTGCTAAAAACTTGCATAAATGATATCTAGGCCTATCTCATGCCAAAAATGTCCCCTATTTAATGGAAATCATTTTACATATTTCCCGGCCTCCAACCATTCCCCTCAGCTTCCACTATTTGATGGAGTTAAGGTTGTTGGGGCATTCTGACGGGAATGCAATTACCTGATGACTTGTGGAAGAAAAGAACCTTCTAGTAGGGTTTTCATGCCGATTTGAGCACTTTGAAAACTTTTCAAATTTGAAACATTTATGACTCCCAGTATGAGTCAACTATGAGTCAAAACTGACTCTAAAGTTGTAGCCCCGAGTGAGAATGACAATTCTATACATGTCAGAAAATTCTATGATGATTACTATAATAAGAAGACACTATTATGGAGTATGAGGTGGGATATATTTACCTCATGGCAATTTCGGACCGCGGCCGTTAGGCCAAGGTCCGAAATTGCCATGAGGTAAATATATCTCACTGAATACGACATAAGTGTGTCTTCTTTATTTTATGTGATGGCTTCACACGTGAAAATAACCAGAAAAATTGTCAAATTAGCAATAAAATCGTCACAACGGGGATAAAATCGTCGCAACGGCGATGACGCCATCTTCTTTGTTTACCTAATGCTGGGTTCTGATTGGCCTAAACCATGGCAACAGTGGTCACGTGGGCGGGTGCGCTGCGGTACGTATAATCGGGAGAATTTTACCTCGGGCGCTGCGGGGCGTAATTACGTTCGAACAGCCCAATAAGCACCGCTGCGCCCGCCAGCCATTACATAAAACATTATCTAGAAATTTAGAAAGGTTTTTCACCTTATTTTTATATTGAAAGACTCAACCAATGGATTTTGCTAAAAACTTGCATAAATGATAATTAGGCCCATCTTATGCCAAAAATGTCCCCAATTTGATGGAAATCATTTTTCATATTTCCGAGCCTCAGGTGAGGGGATAGGTTGGTTACCTACCGTCCCCCCTCCTGTATTGTTTCTTTGTTGATTTGAGGCTCAGGCCTACCAGAAGGACACATCCAATCCCACTATGATGTATTAGGCTGGCCACCTGCACCCATCCTTAACCCATGAGTTGCCCCCCAGATAATTTGCTGCCTATATTATATTCGACAATGTTGTTGGCATGAGATAGGCCTAGATATCATTTATGCAAGTTTTTAGCAAAATCCATTGGTTGGGGTTTTCACTGTAAGAATTAAGGTAAAAATCTGTCTAAATTTCTAGAAAATGTTTTATTAGTCTCACAGTTTCCTGACTAGTTTACAATGGTCATTCTCACTCGGGGCTACAAGCTCAGAGTCAGTTTTGACTCATAGTTGACTCATACTGGGAGTCATAAATGTTTCAAATTCGAAAAATTTTCAAAGTGCTCAAATCAACCTAAAAACCCTTCTAAATGACTCTTTTCTTCCATGAGTCATCTGCTCCTTACATCCTAAGAGTATCAAGGAGCTAGGCACAAGAAATGAGTAAAGTAACTTCAATCAAAGAGGGGAGGCCGGGGGCATTGAGTGGAGACCAGGAAATGTGCCTTTACCAATACCTCTGGTCAGACATAGAAAGGGCTGGGAAATAACTAAAACGAGCCAACTAAACATAGTGCTAATTATAGATGTCCCCAGCTGGGCGGGGGTGGGTGGGTGGGGAGGCTGTTATGTAACCTTATGTATTGGGCCATACCATTGACACTGCAAGAGTGTGAATGTGCATCAATACAATTAAACTCCATATAGTGTACACATCCCTTACACTCCTTGACACGGTTTGGAGCAATTTGATTCAGACACGGCCAAGTCTGTCTAATGTATGAGTTCAAAAATTTGCCGTGATGGCCTGCCCCTGTCCCGGCCCCTGATATTTATGAAATAAGTATTATGTGTTTGACTTGGGGTCTAGACAAAGGTATTGGTCATAAATTACAGTGGATGATAGGCTAAAATGGTGAAGATAAATGAATGGAATAGGAATGGGGTCTTTCACAGAGTATGTATTGGATAGGTAAATCAAATATCAATAACATAAATAGACTTTCCATGGACAATTTGTTACTGCAATGACAGGATACTGATAGCATTTCATTCACACAAATAGATATACTATCACTTGTATCTACTTATTCACAGCGGTTCTGGAAAGAATTATCAACATGAGACCTGAAGAGATTCTCATCTTTTCAAATATTTTAATTTCTCAATATATATATATATATATATATATATATATATGTAATTTTGCACTTCTCATTCAAAACAATTGATACAAAATATATGTACATCAGAACAATATTATTCAATCAAAAAAGGTGTCACTGTGTCTGTGACCCACATATCATGGGGTTTACATGGCATGGATTGTCAAGGTTGATAAGCCCACTCTGGCTTAGGAGTGCAAAAAATGTATACTCCACTCACCTAGTATGTGTGAGATATTCATAAGGCAGGCAGAGCTTCTTGATTACTATGAAATACTTTATGCATGTACTTGTGATTTCTGACAAATGGAAATAACAGTTAACTTTTGTGATGTAGGTTAATCATAATATTGCCAGTAATGTTTGTTTTAAAGTTGTTTTTGAATTAATTCTATTTTGATATATTCTATTTTTCAGAAATTACTTTGTTATTGTTTAGCAGAGAATAACTCAGGTAAAAGATTTTGAGGTTGCAAAATATTATTTTATTATCACATCAGAAGCACTTCACAATACAGTGTGATCTACAATAAGCAGAATAATAGTAGGGCTATCCGTACAATGCAAGGTTTGTACTTCTTTGAAAACTATCATATACAAATTTCTGTTCTTGAAATCTAGGTCATTGTCATACCAAGTAATAATGATTATAAGCATTAAGTACACTACCAATTGTTTACAAGAACAAGCTCAGAGACACTGGAAAGTACTGCTTTCCTTTCTACCTTGCTCTTAGACAGCAAATAGTCACATATGAACCTATTGGGTTGTATGTCAGTCAAGGAGAAAAAAGGCTCTGTCATTATGCATGACATCGTGCAATAATAAGTGGATGGAGTTGTACATCATTTGAAGCTTAAAACGGGGATCCTATATGATGACAATTTTATGAAATTCTATGGGCAGCCCTGGGAAACAGAGATGAACTGCATAATAAAAGAAGATTTTGATATTAAAGAAGATAAGATCCATAAGATTTACCATTTTTATTTTTGTTGACATCCTCTGCAAAAGCTGGAAAATGTTTTTTTTCTAGGCAGCATGCGCAATCAGTAATAGTCCAGACAAATTGCTGTTCTGTTGTTGCACCATTGCTCCGTTCTTGTAGGTCCGCCAGGCAAGAAACAGCTGTCTTTGTGTGGATCTAGTCTTGATTTCTTTATGAGGTCTAGTCATGATATCTTTATTTTTAAAAATTCAGCCCAAAATTCCACAGATATAAAGAAATATGGAGAGTTGAAAATTATCCCCATAGACTTACCACTAGTACTGGTACAAAATGTCAATAACTCCACTGTTTGGGGGTTTCCACTCAGCGTGTAATCTTGTGTGAGCTACTTCAGCAGCCTCAATGCATCAGTCTCTGCTTGGAGAGTGGGGTGCAGTGGGTTGCAGTGGGTTGCAGTGGGGTGCAGTGGGTTGCAGTGGGTTGCAGTGGGTTGCAGTGGGGTGCAGTGGGGTGCATTTGGGTGCAGTGGAGTGCAGTGGGGTGCAGTGGGGTGATTTTAGCAGCTTTTTCAGAAAAAAAATAAAGGATTGTCTTGCAGTCATCTATAGCAGAGAGTTTAGTTTTGTGTGGTGGGAATTTCTTATTAAGTGTATGTGCACTTTTTAAAAACTTATGCAATTTTATCATACTTTACATCAAAATGTTCTTGAAAAAAATATAGTATATGGCCATGTTTTCTTATACCAATAAGTATAAAGTTTAATGACCTGGGATAGAAAAAAACAATTTAGTATACAAAAATTATCCAGGAGCTTTTGGGTTGTTTTTTGCCTTGTAGTTCTATGATAGGAAAGTCCCCTTTTGTTGTGGCTGTTCAGAGTGAAGGGTCATTATCCAAAAAACATGCCCTTAATCTTCCATGGTGGTTTGGTGAATCTAAATCATCTAATGGTGGTATTTCTGACTGTAAACATTTACATTGTGATCTTGCAGATACAAACATTAATTTGAGCTCTTTGCGAAACATTTTTCCACTTAAACAGTACAAAAAGAAATTGATGGCATGGTTGATATGTTGCATTAACATGGTAACTGCCATCACATGATGAAAGTTCTTCAAAACAACATTGTCCAAAACAAAATATAATATAGCTAAGATGGAAGTGGGTAAAGACAGTAACACAAAAGCTAAACTGTTCGTGATTAACATTACAGTTAGTTGGTCTGCGTAGGATATTCTTGTGCATGAGGGTTCACCTGAATCTGCTATCATTAGTTGGTGATAATACCTATCTTTACACAATTTAACAAAGATCAACACATTGCATGTTATGATAATTGATGCAGGGATGAAAGAATAAAATGTTGATACCAGAACAGTTATCAAGATAACCTCCTCTGAAAACAAGGAGAGTAAGATGATACCAATAAAGACAATAACTAAAAGTAGCCATACAATAACAACTGCACACACAGCTCTTTTCTTGGTGCACAGACTTCCAACTTTGTCTTGTCGGTAGACAATTATGACTCTCTCCATGGTGATGAGTACTATTGTCCATGAACTAATAGCTCGTGAAGCTAACAGTATAAGCAATTGCAAATGTAAGAGCAATAAATTCCAATTTTTGACAAGAAGCCAAGGGATCATACTCCACAAGGCAATCAAATCCACCACTGCCAATGCCCGAAGAAAGATTGTTGTACTCCTGCCAGCAAAAGTAGCTCTTTGTAGAACACATAAAGTCAAAATCAGCCCGATTGAGCCAATCGGTGCCAGAAGTATGTATACAGTTATAAACTCTTCAGGAGGTGGTATTTGTTTAGCCATAGTCTATTATGGAAGTGGTTTCCCTTTACAGGCTGGCACAGGTGAGTCTGAAAAAAATAATTTTAGAATAGATATACCAATGTTTTTTGAAGAACAACTAAAGTTAATTTCAGTCAATTGATTTCACTATAGTTTGCAACAGATGGATCAAATCAGTGATCACCAGGGTGCACAAAGAATAGGGTAAAATGAAATATTAATGATGAACAACTATTGTAATGTTACTGCATTCTGAGGATATCATATTATTCTTTACTCACCCTTCAGTATTACTTGAAAAGTGATGTTATGTGGCCAAGTAGTATACACTTGTTTCATCTCCTATTCAATTGTGAGGAGCCTTCAAGGCTTTGGTGGCCCTTTTAAATGTCTATTTATCTATTAATTTATTCATAACAGTGCTCATAGGCTGGCGACCATTATTTCTTCTTAAAGATTAATGCCTGCTGCATATATTAACCTACATAAACAGAGTGAAAATATCATTGAATTGATTCAACTCTCAAGCGATGTTGGTGATACATCAATTAATTGATGTCGAGGAGTTCATATTTACATTAAGCTTCATATGCAATACACTTTAGCCTAGTAACTTGAATGCAGCATATTGCCAATTTTGTTTATTGAGCAATTTTGTTTAATTTGCAAGTACAATTTGCCATGGGCCCCTTTTAGCTGTGTTCCAATATGAACATCCAGATAAATTTATTTACTTACTTAATTTTAGGGTATTGTTAGGATAACAGTTTACGATAATGTTAGACAGGTACGCCACTGTCTCGACAAAGGTGTAAACAATAATGTGCATATGAATATTCTGTATTTATTGTAGTCAACGCTGAATCACTCCTTGATCCTAATTAACTATAACAATTTCCTGCAGTTACTGTTAAGTAGGGCTGGGTAATACCTTTACAGCATATCTTATTTTCCTGAATGCACAGAAAGAAAACATAGGTTACTGATTCAGTCAATTTAAACTTTTGTAATATAAAATTAGGGTTGAAAATGTCCATGCTAACTTTCTGACCAGCCCTTTTTAAGACCATGTGAGCTATAAGCTTCTGGCAAAAAGTCAAAGTATCTTAATAAAAGGTTACTCAAATACAATTTTGTAGTTAGTCATCTCTGGTCAACCAACTTTTGGATTTCAGGCCGGCATAGCTAGAATTGCTCTGATAGCAGGGTCCTGAGTTTCATCCTCACAGAAACCTCCATACATATTCATAAAGTCCTGAACTATGGGCTGGTTTTTACTATCCCTACAGCTTTATGCTGTGGATTTTTGTTCACACTACTAAACATTTAGAAATCAATAGATATTGACAACAGGATGGAATTTCAGTCCACACATATAAGCATATAGTTAAAGAGAGGGGCCAGTGACTAACAATATATCGTCTTGATCCATACTGTCCAGGGAGTGTGCATGCCAATTTTTATATCTATACCTACATTATTTTTACGTTTCTACTTAGTGTATCCCTTATACATATATATTATATTATATTGCACTTAACTTCAGTGCAATACCAACTTTTTAATTAAGAACAACTAAAGTTAATTATGGTCAATAGATTACATTATATTTTGCAACAGATGGATCAAATCAATTGTCACCAATTTTATAATTTCCCTTAAAGGCCCTTTCCATATCAGGTGCACAAATATGCAGCTTCACAAAGAAACATGACAAACAAATATTGACTACTGATGTTGTTTTGAGAAGCAATATTCATGTTTTTGCTTTTAGAAAAACCTGCCTGACTCAGCTACTAAATTTGTTAATAAACCAAATGACTTGAGTTTGCAAGTCTAATTGAATACTTTAAAACCGGCTCATCTAATGTCTATAAGTATATGCTGATTAACACAAACATGCATACTATAATAAGAAGCACCTCTGGGGGTGTCCGAGGGTGGTTGTACTACTGATAGGGGATCATCACATACCAAGGCCTGAGGGCAAAGCCCCATGGGTCGTACAGCCACCCGAGGACGCCCCTAAGGGGCTTCTTTATTCTATCACCCAAACAAAATGAAAAAAAAAAATTCCTGAATACAAGGAGTTCACAGTGATCTGCATGTCATGCGTACAGCCTCTCAATACGCCCCGGCCACAATATGCACCGCTCGCCAGCCATGTGGGTGATAGAATTAAAGAAAAGTAAGTGAGCATTGTGTTATGGCCCAAACTACATTCCGAGGATAACAATTTATTCTGTACTCACCCTTTGGTATTGCCTGAAAAAGGTGTTATCTAGCCAAGTATTGTGCTTCTGTGCCACTGTTTTCATATCCTGATCAATTGTAACGGGCCACTCGAGGCCTTGGTGTCCTTTTCAGACCTGTATTTGTGTATTCATTTATTTATGCCAGTTCACGGAATGAAAATATTACCAAATTGATTCACCTATCAAGTGATGTTGGTGATACGTCAATTAATTGATGAGGAGGAGTTTTTATGAACATTTAGTTTTCCATGTAAGACACTTTAGCCTAGCAACTCAAGTGCACAGTATTGCCAATGTTGTTTATCTAATCAGGTTTGTTTGATTCGCAAACATAATTCACTACGGGCAACTTTTAGCTAAGATCCAATATCAACATCCTGGAGATAAACTTATTTACTTATTTAAGGTTAGGGTATGGTTAGGACAACAGCTTGTGGTAGTGTTAGACAGGTATGGCATTATTTACACAAAGGCACAAATGCACAGTATTGCCAACAACAATGTGCTAATAAATATTCTGTATTTATCATAGTTAACACTAAATTACTCCTTGATTTAAATTAACTATTCCAACTTCCTGTAAAGCATGGCTCTGTAATACTTTTGCAACATATTTCCTTTTCCTGAAAGCACATAAAAAAAGACATAGCTTATATAACTGATCAGTCAATTCAAACTTTTGCAATATAAAATGAGGGTTAGATGTGACCACACTAACTTTCTAGCCAGCCCTTTCTAATGAGACCATGCATGTGACTAATAAGCTCCTGCTAAAAGTCAAACGGTCTTACTAAAGGGTTAGTCAAACACAATTTTGTGGTTAATCATCTCCGGTCAACCACTTTTTGGATATCAGGCCAGCATTGCACTTCACTATGACTAGAATTGCTGTCAAGGATGGGTTACGCTGAGTTGGAGGCCTCATGCATGTGGATTATTGGAAACTATTGTTTATGGTTTATGATTTAATAAAATTGCTTGTGATTGAGTGATCGAATGTATTCATCTATAGAACTAATTCTTATTCCTATATATGCTGGGATTGATAGCTATTCAAGCATAAATATTATTCTTAACATACGTTTCAGAGGGTGTTTTCTTTAAATCACCCCTCTGTGAAGGGGCCACCTATCAATGATCTGATATATCTAATAACATCTAATATTCATCATGTTTCTCTCACATAATGTTGATAAGAAATAGCTTAACATTATAATTAACTGGAGACATCTTATAGTTTTTGTACTCTTATTGATAGTAGACACATTACATTGAAGATTTGTGTCCATCTGTAAAATCTTTGAGTGTTATCCCATGAATATCACCCAGTTGAGATACTTCAGTATGGTTTCACTGCATCATTCATTTTTGGGGCTGATTAGATTATTTCCAGGGAAATTGCCCAATTTTCTTGTTAGTTATATTTATATTTGCTAGGCATGTTTTCATCATTAACAAGCACACATTTCATTCCTTTCCAAAATTAACTTACAAAATATCCAAAAGTAAAGTGGTTGGGTATACCAGATGACAACTTTAAATGATGAAAGCATGAAAATAAGATTAAGATATAAAAGAGTGAATTCCATCCAGGAAGATTAATGTCTATTTAATTATATCTTTGGCTTCTGGTTTGATATCATTTTATTTACTTCCTTCTTTAATCAATTTATTTACTTCCTTGCTTAATCAAATCCACCTAAAAAGTGAACATGAAGTAGGAGGTATAGGTAATGCTTTTAGGGGTGTTTTGCTGCCAGAGGCCTCTTTGCTGAGAGGTCTAAAGATGTATCCAATGATAGTATTTCTTGTTCAGTTTGAGTTGTGATGTCATGTGTATTGTTTTTTGATGATGAATTACTTTGGATCTAGAAACGTTTGAAGAGTGATATAATGGAATCTACAATGTTGCAGATAAACATGGTTGGGAGGAAGTATAGGGCTAGCTGCAAGGGGTTAATGTAAGCAGCTTAGGGATCCACCTCTAGATAGGTTGTAATTACATACCCTTCTGTGGCTACAGCTGGTCATGCAATCCCTCTCCCTTGGACCCATGTATACATGTGCTTATAAAGGCAGTATTCATCTAGCCCCTAAAGAGTATAGACTTGTCTCAGACTTATTCATTAACCCCCTTCATACTATTGGCCCATTCAGGGTACCCAAATGTAAAATGCATCAGTGAAAATCAATGCACATGACCAGGCATACTCTTTATCAAACTTCAAAACATTTGTATTCAAACTAAAAAGGTTCTTGTCATATACATACTGTTCCATTGGGAATAACATATTATAATATATAACATGTATGTAGATTTCATGAGCTTCATCCATCTATCTAATATCCAGTAAATTTATTGACAGCTGTTTCTACAAGAATCATTTGGATTGTAGGTACTGTATAGCTCGCCTGTCTTTTATATTATTTTTCTATGTCACACGCAACCAAACTTAAACCTGACTGCTGTGCTGGCCCAGGCTGTGATACACTGATCCATGTTCAACTTGATAAAAACTTTCCATGAGAAATTCAAGCTTATCAATAAGCTTGGATTTCCCATGGAGTGTCATATTATGACTTCCATCTCACACTATTGATTCTATAAAAAGAAATATGACATTATTGGTGTTACAAGTAATATTTTCCTTAGTATAAATTTCTCCTTATGATCAATTGCTTTTGTCTACCTGTGCCAAAAGACTATACTATTTACATTTAGTTTGTATGGTCAATTTTCATTGATCCCATTCCATATTGCTTCTTTATTTCATTTGGTAACCCTATTCTGGTAAGTCATGCATATTGAGATGTTTTTGCAAAAGCAAAACTTTTTCCCCTTGCTATTATCGTGATTTGTCGACCGTCGGCTTGGAAATCCCGATAATTGGGGGATGGTCTAGTGAGCTGCAGCATGTCCCAAAGGCAGATTATGAGTGTTGGGGGAGGGGGAACAAGGTGGCACAACTGAGGCCCTTTGGGTGATTTTACTGTAAAATTAGGACTCTGGTCAAGGACAAGGAGGTAGTGCCTTTGTCAAATTCAGAAGGGTGGTAGTATGCCCGCCGTACACCAAATGCCTTGTTTCTTGTGCCCATTCAGTGATTTGATCTCAGGTCATAACATTGCTCTCGTTTATTCATGTAGGTCATGTAAGTCCAGCTGACTGGGGATAACTAGCCTACCTAGACTGTGTAGGCATGCTTCTCTTACCTTGTGCATCACTATTTAGATATTGTCTAAGTTCTGTGACAGCTCTGACCAAGGAAGAAAGCTGTGAGCACATTTCTTTTTCTCATCAAGCGGCCATTTATTAACTGAAACAGACATGAGAAATGGTAGCAGACACTATGAGGGGAATAGTCTTTGCAAGGTAGGCACATGTAGTGTAACAGTCTGGTAAGCAGACACAGGCAGTTACTAAGTGAAAACCTGGTGTGACTACTACACACCAGGGGACAGCACCATCAATTCCCCTCATTACTTATATATCTATCAATGCAAACATCAATAGAATAACTTATAGCACAAAAGCTCAATCCAAAAGGAGAACACTCAATATTATGTACTGTTACTTGAATAAGTACATGTATACAATGATATTCAATGAAGGGACAACTTGTACAGGGTTCTAACATATAATCTGTGCCCTTTTAATTTCCTAAATCTCATGCCACTAGAATTACAAAGCATGTACTACAGATTCATCACAATATAAACATTGTTCAAACAGAACTCTATTTGTCCAGCTCTGAAATGTCTTGCCTAATCATACACAAGCTTATCGATGAAATGAGAAAGCTATTCCAAACCAGACTGTCACCTGTACCCCATAACAAAATACTGATCATAACAGCGATAGGTAGGTAAACAACGATTACTGTTAGGCCATTTTCCACATACAAAGATCTTGAAGAATCGTGTCTTTTCTGGTATGAAGAAGTATTAAGGATATGGAACTCAAATACAATACAATCATTCATCATTATCATCAAACTGTTAACTAACCATTATAAATTGTTTGTAACTCTACCTACTATCTGAAAAGCATTGTAAAAACGAGATAAAAAGACAAAAACAAAAAACAAAATTAAGTTAAAAGGAATGCTGAAATGACCTGTACTTTTTACAGTTTTTAGACCTTACAGAATAATAGAATACAGGATTCAATTTGACCCAGTAGAATTGATGTTTTTCTTAATATTGAATACTTAACAGCAACAATGTCATTTTAAATAGGAATAACTGCTTTTATAGGGACTAATCTTTATTCTACAAACAGTTATATAATACAAGAGCTGCTATCTCTCTACCTTATACACTTGAGATCACAAATATAATTCTGACAGGCTTTTTTGTGTCAATAATGGCCCAACAAAATTGATAGATCTGGCAATAATTCAGTGGTGCACATATGGTTGAATTAAAGCATTGGCCTTCACTTTCTGTGAAAATATCTTAACATTTATAACAGATGATATGTGATACAGAACCAAGGTAATGGATGACTTCATTGGTGTATATTTGTGGCCCAGATGTATATATTATATGCATTATAATATTTTGTTATACTTTTCCAGAATTGTCAAATAGGCATACAGTGAAAGCACGAACTGTGCTGATATGGAATCCATATCGTTTCACTGTACTTATACAGAAACGATGTGCGACCTAGTTTTTGACCTAATTAAGACAACAGCAAAACTCTTGCTGATGATAAATTTAATGCTAGTACCTAAAACACCAAATAAAAGACATAATTAAGTCAGGGACGGCTAATTTCGGTAGATTACTATTTTGATAGCTAAACTCACCAAAAATAGCATCTAATCTCGACAAAAAGGCCCAAGAAGATGGGAACACAACATCGCAGCATTGTGAACAAACCACATCACTGCTGACACGTGTAGTCCACCGCGAAATGTAGTTCACAAAGAATTGACCTTGTACAGTTTTGCTTATATAGCAACGTTATCAGTATTTGGGATAAGACATCTGGATAGAAGTATGTTCCACCAGATGTGAAGAGAGCTCTTTCACATATAATGCAGATGACATCACAAAATTAATGTCCAAAATGGACTGGCTCCATACAGGTGATCAATTTAGAATAATAATCATTTACCATGCTGAATAATCAAAGTATATCTTTATATCACTTTTTTTTTTTTTTTTTTTTTTTTTTATTTAACCACACTCATCCAAAAGATGATCTTCCATGTAGGTACATCGTGAAGGAAATAATTACATAATGGTGACAAAAATACAAGTATATGAATAGTCATCCTTGCACATTATATATATATATATTTAGTCATCATGAGTTTATGAGACCATGTATTTCAGAGTAATAAAGATTAAGCAATATTCAAGAAAATCGCGGGTAATAATATGAGTTTATATTATCCCGTAGTTGTTTTATCAACAGGCATCCAAATAAGCAACTACAACTTCATCTCCTAGGAGTGGTTTTCAGATGTCATGAGGTTATGACATCAATATACAAATAGTATAGTATTATTATTACATAGTTCGCAACCAGACCTTTACAGCTACCTTAAAGGCCTTCTTGTCTTCAAGATATGTGATATGTTCAGGCAATTGTGACCATAATTCAGCACCAATGAAATAAGGGCTTTTGTAATATAACGAGAGAATTGGCATCAGAGTAGGGAATTTAAGTACATTACTTGATCTAGTATTTCTTACACAAGAGTGTTTTATCCCCATCTTGTATTTAAGTTGAAACATAAGGCTCAATAAATGGACCTTACGCCTAATGCTAAGCAAATCGATAGTCGCATTTTGATGTAGCTCAGCAATACTAACATCACGGGGATTATAAATACATAGGGCAATACGCAAAGCTCGATTCTGCATGCGCTGTAGTTTAGCTAGATCAGAATTTTTACATAAAAAGAGACACATGTCCGCATACTCAACAGCCGGTAGAACCATCTGTTTGTAAACAAGTATCCTTGTTTTGGGACTAAGATATTTTCTCATAGCACTTAGTTTATAATTACGAATTGCAAAATTCTTTTTAATATCGTTTAGATAATTTTGCATAGTTAGACATTCATCTAGTGTCACCCCTAAATATTTGAAAGATTTAACATTACCAAGCTCTACTGTCGACGCAAGTACATGCAGGTCTCCAATCCTATTAAGCATACTCCTAGTACCATACGTGCATATCTTAGATTTCTTCTCATTAATGCAAAGTTTATTCAAATTACACCAATTTACTGCTACAGTCACGGCCTCTTGTAATGTCGCTTGGATATCATAAATATCTTTACCAGAGGTAAAGAGTACTATGTCATCAGCATACAGAATGCTGTTAACACTAGTTTTCTTAATCTCCAATAAGATATCATCTATATAAACATTAAATAAAGTTGGGCCACATATCGAGCCTTGGGGGACACCGGTCTTAATAGGTAGTGACTCAGAATAGGTGTTACCATACCTTGTGATAATCATTCGGTTTCCAAGATAACTAGTCAGCCATTTTATCAACGTTCGGCCTAAGCCAAGTCTATGTAGTTTACTTATTAGACGGTCATGAGAGATGGAATCGAATGCCTTTGCCATATCAAGGTACACAGCACTTACATACCTATGCTGATTTACCTCCTCTGTAATAAATTTTAACAAGTGCATAATAGCTAGTGTTGTTGAACTGTTATTTCTAAAGCCAAACTGCTCATTGCTAATACAACTATTTTCATCGAAATACTTGATAAGAAAAGTATGACAATGCTTTCCCAATATCTTTCCTTGAAGCGGTATTATAGAGATAGGTCTCCAATTGCCACTATCTGTTAGTTTACCACCCTTGGGTATTGGTGTTACTAAAGCAGTACCCCAGGTTGTAGGGAAAACCCCTGTCCTGATCGATGTCATGTACAAATGGTGCATATGGTCATTCAGTATGATAAAACAATCTTTTAATATAAAGGTCGGTATTTCCCTTATGCCAGAACTTTTGTTAACATCAATCTCCAGAAAGGACTTGATCAGGACCGATTTAGAAATGTAGTAGTCATTGATGTTATCATACATACTCTCACTACGATCGATAGGGATATTATCATCTGAGACAATTTCACACTGTTGTTGCAATTTCAAACCTATCTTAGAGAAGTAGGTATTAAGGGCTTCAGCACTATTAATATAAGGATTTCCATCCTCATCATCGATAGTCACAGATGTATCCTTTGTTTTATTACTACCTAATAAATCATTAATTTTTTGCCAAAATTTTTTCGGGTCACTACCACTTTCAGCAAGTTGCCCTTTAACATAGTCCTCTTTTGCTCTTTCAATACGGGTATTTACCTGATTTCTTAATTTTTTAACTTCCTGCCAATCCTCATAGTTCCCAGTAGATCGTGCCAATGAAAAGGCCCTAGCCCTATCGTTGATAAGTTCAATAATTTCCTGGCTCATCCAGGGATTCTGATTATCCCTAACTCGTATGGTTCGTCTAGGACACATAATTTCTAAATGTTTCAGAATAATAGAAAAGATTTTATTCCATAGGTTATCAACATCGGTATCTGCAACCGTATCTGTATCCAGCAACCAGATTTCCCTATTTCCGATTTCATCTGAATTCATCAGGGACTCGATGTTATCTAAAAATTCTCGAAAATCACCATCTGGGGGGCGATATATTATGAAGACCATCATGTTTTTGCGATTATCCGGGAAAGTAAATGATAGACAGAGCTTCTCTATTGAGGGTGTAACCGAACTGACATCCATCATAGTCACATACGGAGATAAGTCTTTATTAACGTAACATATTATCCCACCACCACGTTTTTTAACACCATTATTATCATCATTGCATCTGCCAGCCTCCCGATCCAGTCTGAATAGCGTTTTGCCATCTATCCCAAGAAGGTCATTACTGAATAGTCCATGAAGCCATGTCTCAGTAAGACAGAGTATATCCACATTGTGGAATAATACTCGAACTTGGTTAAGTTTAGTTGCTAAACTACAAACATTAAGATGGACTAAGGTCAATCCTTTCACACTTCCAAGCTGGAAACTATCAATCTTGTGACTGTGACAATACAGTATAATATACCTGGTATTGTATCAAAGTAAATTCAACTTTCAATAATATTTAGACACGCGGGCAAGGCGAAAGAAAGCAGATATATAAATCCCAAATCAGTGAATAATAGATGAGCTTATCGCGAATCTATTAGTAAATCTACACACACCCAATCACCGATGGGGATGATAGACCTCGGCCTTTGGCCGTGAAACAACAAAGATAAACAAATTATTCAATCAAATCATACAGGCGCCAATGGGTGGAGGCGGGGGGGGGGGGGTCCACAACGATATGAAGCCTCCACTCATTACAAATAAATTCAAGTAGGAATATAACTGAGGTTAGTCAATTCCAGGAATGTAAGTCGGATTATAATACTGTAAGAGTGTAGAAGTGTAAAAGGTGACTGAGTTTAGCCCCTTTATGATCTTCACACAATGTCAAGTGGAAGACAACTTAGTATAACCAGGTGACTGAGTTTAGTCCCTGTATGTAAAGTTTACACACAAAAAATTTATAATAAAAAAAAAATAAAAAAATTCAGAAAATGACTGAGTTTAGTGATTTAGAGTCAATCATTAGAGAGTCATTTAGGTAAGTAATATTCCACTTCCCTGTTGGCACGAATGGTCTTCTCAAGGCAGCCAACAATGTGTCGCTGAGTAGTCTCTGTGGGATGACATCCGTCGGCAAGTCGGTGGTACAACGTCTTGTAGGTTCCCCACTTCTTGTTGTAACGATGGATTGGATTTGCCGTCCTCGGAGTAAGAACACAGTTGGTTAAATTAACATAGTTAATGTACTCATTCACACAAAATGACGGTTGAGTCTAGTAGGCCTTGATACCAATATTCATAGTCGAAACTGTTGTATTCGGCGACATCTATACCATAAAGTTGGCACAGGATGACAGGAATGTCGCCAAAAACGATTTTACATTCACTACACAGTTGCGTCATATGGGTCTTGAACTCATCCAGAAGCTCCATAGTATCAAAATGCCTCAGATAGACCGCCCGTGTAGAGCGGTCTAGATAGGTAATACTGTTGATGCCTGCGAAAATATAAATACTCTCATACCTGCACGTTGGAGTATAGTCAGTTACAATGTCTCTGAGCCCTGGTAGTGTTATTCCCGGGAAAAAACGTAGCTCAGTGGTGTCCGCAACTGGGGGAGTCATATAGTGTGTTATATTACGCCCTCTCGAGTCCGACAGAATTAATACCTTCCCCATGCTTATCGTGCAGGTGTAGTGCGAGCTCTCCGGATGTCCACTGCCGAGTGCCGAGTTCACAATAACCGAATGAAACAGTTATCATCATTTAGAATTAAAAAACTGTGATTTATTCAATAGCCATGTATCATTGATCACCATGTGCTGATTACCATCTAAGCATGTGACCACATCTGCACAACGTCTATACAATTGATAAAAGTGTTGCCTCTTTCTCTTTAAACACAAGACAAGACTGTTGCATATCATGCATGCTACAACTATTGTCTATGATACTACATATGGATACTTGGGTCTAGTATATCATCTAAGGGCACGCCATTTAATTGTCTGTTAGACTGCTGAAATTTTGAGTGATAGAAAAGAGACAGAAACATGTTCCTCACTTCTCTACGAAATATTTGTCCACAAATGCAATACAGAAAGAAATTGATGGAATGATTGGGTTCATGTAGAAAGTAAGTAATAACTCTAAAACGAAGTAGAGTAGCTCTAGGCATAGTATTCTTGAGAGAGGCAGGCAGTATGTAATATACTGCATATGGCATTGTGAGAAAGATAAAAGCCAAACTGTTTATGATTAACATAACAGTCAGCTTGTCTGTGCTACTTGTAGCTGTATCCCTTTCCATCTGCTGACGTCCTGACCTGGCTTTACGCAACCTAATTAGAATCAAACCATTACACACAAGAATGATGGAGGCAGGAATGAAGCAGTACACAGTTGTTGATAATATGACTCCAGCCTTGAACATGTTCAAGTGTCTATATAGTAAATACACAGAGCTAACAATAGCCATGAGTAGCCATTGAACGACTAATGCACATACCACCCTCTTCTTGGTACACAGCGAGGAAGCCTGATGTGGTTTGTAGACAATCAGCAGTCTCTCTATGGTGATGAGGACAAGTGTCCAAGAACTGGATGTACTTCCCAGCTGGGATAAGAATCTTGGCAGTAGGTGGTTATGGTCAAGAATATGTGAGAGAACTGCACAACTTGATGAAGTCAGCCACTGCAAGTGCCAGTAAGAACACTGTAGTACTTTTATCAGAAAATGCAGGTCTGTGTAGGACACCAAGGGTCAACAAAGTGCCAGCAAAGGGACTACTGGTACTGGTTGCCTTTAAGGCAACCAGTACTGAAAGAAGAAATGAATGATAACAATATTTACTGGCTGAAAAGGGGGAAGGAACCTAAGGAAGATCGTTTTGAGTGTTTACGGATGAACATAACTAATAGCCTCATGATGTATCTATGCATTTTTCAATCAATATAGAAGAACTTACTCATTGGTCAACTCAGATAACTGTGCATGGCTAGTTTATATTCATCTCCCCATTGTCCAAAACCTAAACCTATGATGTGTATATTACCTTCTTGCCTCATGAGACCTTGATATATGAGGACCCAAGTATAATCTTTGAATTCAGGAATAAACAGTTATCCTGCATGATCTACATACAGAAACATTATAATTCAGTCAATTAAAGTACCATTCTGTTTATGGCAGAGAGTACCTTTCACTATATATATATATATGTATATATATATATATATATGTGTGTTTTCCCCCCAATTGAGTGCCGATTCGTGTGCCAATGCTGAGTGAGTATGCCTTATTCAGAGTCAATTTCCAGCCATCAGTCATCAGTGTGGCCAATGGTCCATTGCGTAGTGGGCATGGTGCTTTAGTAGCTGGGACTAGGCTCTGCTGACTCAATAGGGATCTGGCTTAAATTGTTATTTGATTCTTTCATAGTCACATCATTGTTATTGTAGGGAAACATACAGAGGTTGTCAGTATTACCCTGAATACGTGGTAGGTGTCAACAAATTACTGCCCAAGGCCGTTAGGCTGAAAGCTGTAATTTTTCTGACATCCCACTGAGTATTCAGGGTCATACCGTCAACTGAGGGTAGTTTTCTATATTATATACCATATTAAGTTATAAGGATAATAGAAATTAAAGGAAATTACCAGTGGAGAAAAAATTATAACAATGTTTTGACTATGTATACATTTTGACTGGCCTCAAACAGTTTACCTTAAAATTCTTGACATGAGCTTCACAAAACTCAAAAATGGTTGCGCTTCTTTTACGTGAAACAGGTATATCTGAGGTATCATATTGTGGTCCTAATAAAAAAAAGAAACATAGGGAATGTCTGAGGGTAGAAGGAAGAACCTTTAGCGAACAGGATGGCCCACAGGCTGTCCTGTTCTTTGAAGGTTCATCCAGTAGCCTGAGGATGTCCCCTAAGAGTGTTCTATACTCTTAATGTAAATGGTCTGTAAATGAGGAGTGAAAGAATAGACCAAAATTGCCAATAATGATGCTTAACCTTCCCTTACCCTTGCATTCACAGATCAAATACAGAACCGACAATGGCCATTACCACATGTGTTGCCCTTGTCCAGGGGGAGGGGGGGGGGGTCCTGGGGGTGAAGACTTAAACTTGCCAAAGAGGAGAAAAACATTGCTCATATGCATGCAAATGCACACTGTTTTACAACTCAGCCTATATGTGGACCATGGGCATGAACTCTCTAGATGGCGCTATCCCTGTCTCACAGTTACTTATAATACTAACAGGGTAAGAACCTAAAACTGTACCCTGCAGTTTGCACAGACATATATTTTGGATTCATGCCTAAACTATTATGTTTTTGTGTGAAAAAAACAATGGTTTGTATTTCAGACAAATGATAAAAACAATTGGCTGTCGTGTTTTATTGATATTTATGCTCAATAAATGGCAATTGACAAATTTATTGAAGAAAATGCAACCCCACCCAGCATAGCAGCATACCATATATGGCAATGCCCTTATTTGGAAAGGACTTTATGAATGGAGGTCACATGACCAACCACATAGGGCAATGTACATATATGCCAATTGGTAATTATAGGCAATGGACAATTGTAATTATAACTCCTATGCATGTTTAAACCTTTATTTGACCATAGTTTTCTAGTTTTTATATAATATGCATTACTATTTCCTTCAAACAGGTTAATTAGGACATGGTAGGGTAGGGGAATCCCTTGTGACATCACAATGTTAGTTATACAAGAGGCCCCCATATGGGGGCTCTGAACAAACAACTTCCTGGTTTACATAAAACTGTACTCTCATACAAGCCAGGCATTTGTGCCTCTGACACCACAGTAACTGGTGGCCTAGTGGCTAAGGTGCAGGACTTCAAATCAGGAGGTTGGAGTTTCAAATCCCAGATGATCATCTCATTAGTTATTTTTCAATTTCTACCATTTTAACCATTTATATTACATGTATTCATACCCTAAGAAACATACATATATGAATTACCCTGGGATACTTACACATATGAATTATAGCTTTATTTTGTAAGCAGGGTACCGTTATATAAATAGCATAAAATACTACTACTTGCACTTTGACATAATTCATTATATATGTATAAATAAATGTTACTCTAAAGAAGGTAGGAAGGTAGATACATATGGCCTAATGGTTAGAGAGATCATCTGCAAATATAAAGGTTAAGAGTTCAAATCAGGATGAAACCTTTTATATTTTACTATACTGTAAACTGAAAATGACATTAATTTTGTGTGATAAATACAATATAACTTGTGAATAAATACTTGCCATTTGCATAGATTTATATGATTTCAAAGTTCTGTTTTACATTTTGCAACAATTCCTAAAATGTGTTTATTTGTAAAAGAAAAAGTGCTTGACTAGCCATGGGTGGGACTTGAACCACCAACTTTCAGATTTGAAGCTCTAAGCTCTAAGCACGAGGCTAGTTTGTCTCATAGTAAAGGAGGGTGTTCATGAATGGTATGAGCATATAACTTCTAAAGTGTTACCTGTGATCACTTTACAGAATGTTTGAACAACTTTGGGGAAACCCTTTTAACACTATAAATAACCAACCAACCCAGTCAATGAGTTGCATTCTGACCAGTAAAGGGGCACTGAAGGGGGAAACTATACATACAGCTACATTTACCTGTAAAATAGGCCACACAATAATACAAAACAAACTGTAATACTTATGATTCATTTTAATACAAATCAGACAAATATGATAAGTTAGATATGTTTTTCCTATTCAAATTAGAAATAAAACTAGGTCATTTACTGTGGCCTTGCGTGAATCCTATCAGTCTGCTGGTCATCAGCTTATAGGTTTTGACAGGCACCAGCTAAAAACAAAATGGCGAGTGTGCTACCCTTTCTATTCTTATAGTTCTAATCAGGAACCCTGGTGCCATCTGGAGGGTTCATGCCCGTGATGTGGACTGCCCACTCCCTTTTCAAAATTGTGCATCCACCCATGTACTATGACAACCCTCTCCACAACTATGAGAACAACGGTCCATGAACCGGCACTGCCAGCATGCTAAGGTATCATAGAATAAAGTGGTTTAAACCAAAATGCAAAATGATAATACTGCTCAAATGGATAAAATCAGCAACTGCAAGTACTCACATGATGATTGTAGTACTTCTATCAGAAAATGCCGGCCTCCGTTAGATGCACAGGGTACTGAGGAGGCCTATGACTGTCAGTATGATTTTTCCAGGCAGTTAACATGCATATTCAGAAGATATGATCTTAGGCTTGAAAATGCTTAGACAACAGCCCAATGTTTTCTCTCCAGATTGTAAGCCAACAACATTTTATACTGCAGCTGTCCAACTTGGATACAGTGCTAGTTATATGCTTTTAGCAACGAATCTTCCTTTGTCCTTTTCATCCTACGCAGCAACTATATGTTATTATATCATAAACCATGAGGAAAATAATAAACAGAAAGCAGGGTATCATTAAGCATAGTGCTTCTGCATATTCACATATTATAAAGGGTTGGTTGGAAATTCCATTCACATGCGCAGATTGGATTTTAGATATGTTTTTCAGTCAAACAAAAGAGCGGTCACAGTATATTTTTATGGGAGTTCAGAGGAATTGACACTTCAACGAATCATCACCATACATGAATTAAGAACTACGTATGCAGGGGTGGACCTAGAGGGGGGATCCAAAGGGTCTTGACCCTTCCCCCTTTTGGTGGGGACTTAAACTTACCAAAGTGAATGAAGCATATGAATGCACACCGTTCTAGTACTTAAACTATTTGGTAGACACCCCATTTTCAAAATACTGTATTCTGCTATGCTTTTGGTGTGTGATAAGGTGCATTCACACAGTATCACTGTTTCCTTCTGAAACATGCTTGATATTGGTTTCTAACCTCCTTTTACTATTCCTTATAGCCCATGACAGTCCTTACATTAGAGCAATCAAACATCAATTTAGGGTATAAATGACCAATGACTCATTCCTCTACTGTATATTTATGAGATGTTACTTAAGGACAATCGCGCCATTTTCCAAATGTCTCAAAATGAAAGTTCTTCAATCTTCTTCATACTTTGCACAAGTATTCATGAATATATTTGTGATTAAAAAATATAAAAGGCAATTGGCCAAAAGGATTAGTTTTAAAGATAAAAATGGTCAAATTTGACTACTTATGTGGAAAATTTATGAATGCTGAAAATGAATTTTAGCAATACAAACTACTTTTTCTCCTGTGTCTCTTTTGATACAGGTTGTATAAAGGTGTTTTGTGCATCCAATTCACTGTTAAGGTCTTGGGAATATCATAGATTGTGGAAAATACTTTTAGAGTAAATATTTCTGTAAATTGAAGGAAAAACAAATAAATACCCAATTTAAGCCATTTTCTGTTTTTGAGATGGGTATTCACCTCTGCTGGCCAAATTAGCACGGTGACCCCCTATTTTTTTTTGACTGGATATGATAGCTTACATCCATATATATGTAATATCAACTTTTAGGGCAATTTTGAACTTTGAATCTTTTTGTGTGGAACGTTATTTTTGAATATTTGTAATTTTAAGATAAATTATTTTGGATAATTTCATGTTAATTGTATATATCATATAATATAATTTCACAAATGTTTTTCTTTCTCACATGAGAACACATGGACACATTCGTCAAAAGCGTTTAAACCATATTATTTGTTTCAAAATAATAAGCATATTAAACCAAACTTTATAACCTATTTTGCAAGTCAATTTTTGAATAATTACCATATAATTAGACTATTATTAGCTGAAGAGTTTCAACGGTGACACCTCATTTTTTTTCCATTTTTGGAACCAATAAAGGTATAACTCCCACTGAACAGAATTTGAAACAAGTCTGAATACTATTTCTTTAATGGTGCGATTGTCTTTAATGGGGTAGTTCATTTACTATAGCCTCTGTCTTTATTTGTATATGTGCATTTATGAAGTAATATAATCCAGGAGAGTATATACATATAACCAACCGAGAAGGGGGTACGAGGGCGGTTATTGCCCCAAGCCGGGACCCGATATCAGCCCGAGACCAGGGCCTGATATCAGGGTCCCGGCGAGGGGCAATAATCGCCCGAGTGCTCCCTTCGAGGTTTGTTATAGATTTATTACACCTTAGCCCCCGATAAACTACATAAATTAGAATACATTACCCGCAAAATGGGGCCAAATGGGGCCGGATGCTGTTCTCGCCATCTTGCAGACTATTTTCAGGGGCTTCGTTTTTGTTAACACCAGAGGATGTCGCCTCTCCGCCATTCGGCCGTTTCCGGACATCTTCAATTTTGTTTATGTGTTTTTTATTATTTTTATGCGATATTTTTCAATATTAACGCATAAAATGATATCATATAGTGACATTTGTTATATCTGTATAATAGTTTAGATTTAAATAGTGAAATAAGAAAAAAGATTCATCTTCAGGAAGACTCGTTTATTTCTGGTTGCCTTGCTCGACCTTCGGGCAACCCTGTTCCCGCCATTTCACAAAGACCAAACATGTCGCTGGTGGCAAGTGGAATACAATTTGAAATCGGATTTTACGCAGTTATACAGGATAACTGCATGAATCTAAGTATGCAGGGAGTTAGACTAACATCTCAGGTAAGCCCAGACGCATAGATCTTGAGCAGTCACTGCATATCAAAAAAACTACAACGCGTGAACAATTTTCAAAAAATTCTAAATCTGAATTCAACATGGAGAAGGTCCCTGTCAGCCCCTGATCGAGGGGGGGAAGGCCCTGGGTCTTCTTAATTCAGTGGCACTTTGGGGCTTACATTGACATTTGAACTAACTTGGGAGCTAGAACACACATTGTAGTTGATATTGATGGTCACATTTCAGTGTACTACTGCATTTGAGAGCATACCCGTAGCACTTTTCACCACCTTGTCGAATTGGGTATCTCCAGACTTTTTGTGGCCTAATTTCAGGGATTTTTTCAGGGCTTTCTGGGGAGGGGGAGCCCCCAAATCAACCTCTTCACAGGGATCCTCAGCTGTTGGAATGGCTTGCCCCCCCTTTTTTCTGGAAAGCTGTCCCTACAACTATGGTGAACATCCCTTACTGCTGATCCATATCAGCACTTGAATATTCATTAATGGATTTCAGGTTGTTGCGCTCTGTCGACTGGATGATGGTTGAAAGGGGGACCCTTTTTGAGAGGAGGAGTTGGCACAGGGTTCTTCTCAAAGAATGGTAATTTTTGCTGTGATCCCTGACTTTTCAGCCATTTCAGGGACAATATGGCCAATCTTGTTCACCCCCATGGCTGTTGCAGCATACCAGGGCCTTTTGGGATATTTAAGGGCAATTTTTCTCAGGTTTTTGGGTCAGAAAGAAGGGACTGTCTGGGTGGGACATGCTGGCTGGTCTGAGATCCCTGTATATTTTTGTAGTAGGCCAAGGGACACCTGTGCCATTCATGTGCAAATATCTTAGGGGCAAAGGGCCTGTTCCCATCACTCTGTCTTGTTTTACTCGGCCTTGCCCTGAATTGTAGGTATTGCTGCCCATTATGGCCCGACTCATGTCAAGCCCTCCATCCAAAACCTATGGTCAGATAAAAAAAATACAGTGTTTTCTAAAATTCTTGGGGATGTGTGACTTCCACATACAATCTAACATGTCTTTTGTAATCATTTCTGATCTATTTGGCTTATTGCCTAGTCCAAAAGCCTTCAGTTCTGGCAGACAAGGCAGCCCTGGATGAGTCAAAGTGGGGAGAACTCAGGATGCTTTGAGGGTGGGCCACATCTCGGAGGTGCCTAGATAGGTTTTGGGGGGAAAAATCATTTTTTTATCATTAATATTTGTTTCATGGCATTTAAATGAATTGCCAACGATTTAGAAGCATTTTAATATAATTTGGTATGAATTCTGGCATTATTTAAGCATTAACAATGATTTTCATATATTTAACAATTTTAAAAATAATTCTGTAGCAGTTCTAGCATTATTATAGTGTTTCTAACGATTTTCAGTAACGGTAGCTGGTGAGGGTGTCAGGTTCCACTTTTTCGCCATCCAGATGCTTCAGGGTCATAATGAACAGGCCGATGTAGCTGTTCAAGCTCTCCGGTTTGATCTCCTCCGGTTCGCGCAGTTCACCACGGACATCCACAATCCAGCTGTTGAACCTTTTCATCACCTGAAAGGTAGGACCATTTTAGAATAAAAATCTACATTTTTTCACATTTTTTATACATTTTATTCTACAGCTCAGGATTTTTAGTCTACAGTTCTAGCATTTTAGTACATTTTAGATATTCTCCTCTACAGCTCAGGCATTCTTTTTTCTACAGTTCTTCAATTTTCATAAAAAAAAATTTAGGAAATGTTTTCCCTACAAATGCACATATTTTGAGGGCTCTCTTTTGTATTTGTAGGGGTGATTGGGAATTTTTGGGGGTATGTTTTTTAGTACCTGCTTAGTTTTCCTTTCAGTATTTGGGTTCCTCTGCTGGTGCAAATAGTCTCTAACCTCTGAATCATCTAGGCCTTGCTCCCCTTCTTCAGGCTCAGAGTCTGAGCACTCTATGTCAAAATCTTCATTGTCTGGGTTGTCAGGGGGGCTGTCAGCCTCTGTATCTGGGTTGGGTGGGTTGTCAGACACATTTTCATTTGTATCATGCGTTCTCTTGAGCGTCATATTGATATCTTCCCACACACTCCTAGCCCTACACCTGGCTTTAGCCGCAGCCTCTTTTCCATGAACCAGGCAAAGGCCTCCTCAGTATCTTCATCTGTAGTCCCTTCAAACACATTGTCAAAAAACGCATTAGTAGCGTATGCTGATGCATTTTCACCACATTCTGTTGCATTATTCATCGTTTCCCTGGTCTTGGAGGGTGGTTTTTCAGGCTGTTTGGCCCCATTCTCATCGGCGGGAAGCTCCGCAAAATTGTCTGCTTTCTCGGCGATGGTGGGCGATAATGGGGCGTTTTCGCCTATCACCATGCATTGCGCCTCTTCTAACGCATACCTGCATGATCTTGCCATCAAATAATCTCTGGTATATCCTCTGAAAAGCTCTTGTACAAAGCCAAACACCACATCCCTACATACAATTCTATGCTATAACCATAAAACTGAACTGACAAAAGGAACAGAAAATGAGCTGTTTCTTGCTGCCAAACATAATTTGCCATGGGCAACTTTAACTGTGATCCAATATTAACATCCAGATAAACATATATGGTATGGTGAGGACTACAGCTTGCGATAGTGTTAGACAAGTATGACATTGTTTAGACCAAGGCAAAAATGCACAGTATTGCCAACAACAATGTGCAAACAAATATTCTTTATTTATCATGGACAACACTGAACTACTCCTTGATTTAAATTCACTATTCTAACTTCCTGTAAAGCATGGCTCTGTAATACTTTTGCAGCATATTCCTCTCCTGAATGCACAAAAAAAAAAGAAATAGCTTACTTAATCAGTCAATTCAATCTTTTGCAATATAAAATGAGGGTTAGGCATGACCAAGCTAAATTTCTAACCAGCCCTTTCTTCTTTTTGTTTTCATTCTTTAACCACTATCATTTCACAATGTTCTTATTTGTATGTATAATAGTTACATAATTGTGTCAAAACATACATATTGTTCAGACTGGGTCAGTTTACATACCTTCAAAAGACTCAGTTAAGTCATTATGTATAACACATACAACAATTTCCATTCCATAAGAGCTCATAGATTTAAACATAATTTCTAGCGAATGTGGTCACGCCAGGCTTTCTAAGACCATGTGTCTAAGCTCCTGACAAAAAGTCAAAGTGTCTTACTAAAGGGTTGGTCAAACACAATTTTGTGGTTAAGGGGCCTTCCATTTAGTATGTACGCACATTTTCAAAATCTGAGACCCCCCACCCCCCTTGGGCAAAAATATACAATGGATTTGTACTAGTATGTACGCACATTTTCAAAAATCTGAGACCCCCCCTCCCCACCTTGCTGCGTACATACTTTATGGAAAGGCCCCTAATTATCTCTGGTCAGCCAGCTTTTGGATATTAGTCCAGTGTTGCACTTCACTATGGCTAGAATTGCTGTCAAGGCAGAGTTGCACTGAGATGGAGGCCTCATGCATGTGGATTATAGGAGCGTATTATTTATAGTTTATGATTTAATAAAATTGCTTGTGATTGAGTGATAGGGTGTATTTATCTATAGAACAGGTGGAAAGAAATAGTCACTGAGTATTGTCAGCATGGGCATAAGGTATTATTAAAACACTCAATAGTAATATTAAATGGGTGGTTAGACGTGGCGTAGTTCTCACTTCGAGACCGAGTCAAAAGTAAATTTAAAACCTTGCACAAAGGTGCCTTTCTGTCACTTGTGTACTGGTTGTCAGGGTGACTGCCCTTTGATTGGTCCATTGAATGACCTTCACCTCTGACCTCTCCCACTCACTGTTCATTGGTGCAGTGTGGGGGTGTGTCTAGGTCACTGGTGGTTCCCAAGTATACTCTCTCTCTACTCAGTTGATCTAAGTTAGTTTCTATATATTTGTGTTGATTAAAGTTACAGGAGAAAAAAAAAATATGGGAACTTTTGTATTGGGCATGTTTCATGTTTGCTCGGTTTCAGCCGGTTAGGCCTCATCAGTCGCTTCATAGTCAGAACTTTATTAGCCCTATTTCTGACTGTTTTTATCATGCTTGGCTCCTGGCCAAGAATGATGTACCCTGTATTTTATTTTTGTATGTGAATTTCTTTCACAAAAAACCTAATGGGCTTTGCTTGTACAGTTTTAGTGTTGGTTTTAATTGTTTCTTTTGACTCAATCATATGAATAGAGCCTTAGTAAGTTAAACTATACTTTTATTTTTCCCATATAAGAACACTGACGGACAGGTATACACATGTATTTTATCAGTGCACAGCCACCAAGGATCCCCATATAGAGGTGAAAAATAAAAGTATATCTCAATAGTAATATTATACTGAAGTAAGCGTGATGTAGATGGGGAGCTCAGACTGCCATCAAAATCAATATGCAACCAAGCATGACAATCCTTACAACTCTATATTGTGTTTTGTTCACATTTAACAACTCATAAACATCATTATTCAACAACAGTGAGTCAAACTGACCAAGGTTATGTCGTGTCAATACCTTAGCCAGAAATAGATTAGAAGATTTGGGCAAAAAGTAATTGAAAATGCTTTTCTAGCATTCTAACCATCATTTTTTCAATGTAGAGCTTAACATCTTGTAAGACCTGGATAAAAACTAGAAACTATAGTGACACAGTTAAAGGGGCACTCCAGTGAAAAAAACACATTTTTTGTGCATAGAGAATATTAAATTCCTAAACTGATGGTGAAAACAAAATGCAAATCGGAGCATCGGTTCAAAAGTTATCCACCAAATAAGGGTCTATCAAGCCCTCCAAAAGGGGCAGCCATTTTGTTGTTACCCAGCATGCACTTCACCAACTTATCCAATTGAGGTTCCTGTTTGGGTTTGTGATATATAAGTGTTATTTATTACTTTGCTGTGTCATATTGAGTGTAATATACTAAATTACCCATTCTGTCGTAATCAAAATGATGAAAACTGAGTATGGCCATAAATTTTAAACTACACAGAAACAGTAACTATCGTGTAGTTTTTCCCTAGCAACCATTTCTAAGATTTGGTATTACCATAGCAACCAGCCATTAAAACATTATTAATGGTACCAGAATGCTGAAAACCCTTCACACTGAACTTATACAATGCATCCAGGTTACTAAGCAACCAATTCTGATGTTGGATTGCTAAGCAACAGGCTGTTGCTAGGCAGAATCAATGGTAACTTTACTACTTCATATAAAAACTGTGGGTTGCTAGGCAACCAGTAACAATTGATTGACTCTTAAACATTGATACTATTGTATCTTCTTTTTCATGATATAATATTATATGGTTTTGGTAAGATCAAATACCTCATAAATAGCTTAAAAGGGGCTGTTATTCCTATGGTGGGGCTGCTATACGTACTAATGTTGCCATGGCAATTTTACTATATGTGACCCGTTTTGGCGAATTGAGTCGGATGTTGCACCGGGTCGATTTTTTAGAGACCTATCCGATCAGAAAATTCAGATTCTTAGCTTTAAAACGAAGTGTAACAAGCGACATCCGACTCATTGCGACATCCGACCCAATTCGCCAAAATGGGTCACATATTAGGATGTTATTTCCTATGAAATGTGCCTCAAAGTATCTCTACTAAGCATATGAAGTTATATGATGTTTCGTTGAATAACAGTTTCATAAAAGCATTCTTTCCTCAAGAACTTTTGAACTGCTTATCTGATTTGGTACTGTTTAACTGATGATATCAGAAAGGCAAGGTCTATTTACAATTTTGTTGTAGTTTGTCACTGGTGTTCCCCTTTAATGTCATTAGAATAATCTACAATATACCATGTGCTATTAGCTGGCCCATTGGTCCTACCACAGGACTGCTTTAGATCGGTAAATGTGCATTCTGTAATTGGGATCTATGTACTTTTATTATATTATTTTGTTTTGGACAATCAGAAATTACACTCACAACCTGAGTACAGCTGTACACAACCATTTATTAGCTTTTAATAGGTAGATCTAAGGGGAAAGAAATATGTTCATCCCATTGACCTTTCAAATATCTATTAGGCTGTTAAACTCTTTCACAGTTTCCCCCTGTTGATTCCCCCAGACCTGCATTAAGTGTACTCAAGGTCAAATATTGATATGAAAGTTCCTTTCCCTGCATCAACCTGAATTATGAACTAAAGGGAACCCAACACATAGTTCAGATAGAGTTGAGAAACATGCTAACATGCAATTTAAATCATCCTTTCGCAATGTTAGAGAGATGTTAAGAACAGTTTTAAGTCCACACACTATGGAAGGGCCTTGGTTTTTTCTCTCTTGTACTCCATGTATTGTCTTGAATATCATTTCCTTCACAATATTATGTGATGTCACAATGAGAGTTGTTGGGAAACCCTATCTATCAATCAAAGGGAAGTTCCCTTTATCACAAATACGTTATAATGCTACTTCAACAGAGAATGTAACATTTTTGCCTGATGCCTTATTTTAGATTCAACCTTTTCTACCTACCTTAATAAATTTTATTTTGAACCTAGGAATTGTAGAAGAGAATTTCCATTGTTATGATGTAGCAAGGACATCTTTTAAAGAGAAATGCGCAATAAAGAACGAGCATTGACATTTCTTTTGAAATTTTACACATTAAAGGTTAAAACTATAATTTTAGGTATCAAAAATACTAAAATAATGATAGGTCACTGTGGAAACATTTTGGCTAAACCAGTCTATTTAATTTATATGGTAATTATTTAATAATTGACTTGCAAAATAAACTACTATACTATTCAATCAAAAAAGGTGTCACTGTGTCTGTGACCCACATACCATGGGATTTACATGGCATGTGTTGTCAAGGTTGATAGGCCCACTCTGGCTTAGGAGCGCAAAATATGTATACTCCACTCACCTAGTATGGGTGAGATATTCATAAGGCAGGCAGCGCTTCTTGTTTAGTATGAAATACTTGGGGTCAATCCAGCTTCTGACTGAAATTCTTCATGCATATACTTGTGATTCTGATTGGATATAACACTTGAATGTTGTGAGGTAGGTTATTCATTAAATTGCCAGAAATGTTTGTTTTCAAGTTGTTTTTTTAAATGAATTCTATTTTGATAAATACTATTTTTCAGAAATTACTTTGTTATTGTTTAGCAGAGGATGATTCAAGTAAGAGATGTTGAGGTTGAGAAATGTTATTTTATTATCACATCAGAAGCACTTCACAATACAGTGTAGACTACAATAGGCAGAATAATAGTAGGTCTATATGTACAATGCAAGGTTTGTATTTATTTTAAAAACTATCATATAAAAATGTCTATGGGTACTTAACTGTTAAGGGATACATCAGCTGCAGTTGAATAATACACCTATACCCGACTGTGATTCAGACATGTTTTTCCTAATTGGTGGAGATGTTTGCCCACCCATACTTCCCCCTTCAATCTGTTCCTGAAATCTAGGTCATTATCATACCTAGTAATAAAGATTATAAGCATTAAGTTTACTACCAATTGTTTACAAGAACAAGCTCAGAGCTTTACCTTCTACCTTGCTCTTAGACAGCAAATAGTCACATATGAACCTATTTGGTTGTATATCAGTCAAGGAGCAAAATGCCATTGTCATTATGCATGACATGGTGCAATAATAAGAACAGGGATTCTATATACTGACAATTTTATGAAATTTTATGGGCAGCCCTGGGAAACAGAGATGAACTGCACATTAAATTAAACGAAGATTTTAACATAAAGATAAGATCCATAAGATTCACCATTTTTATTCTTTTTGACGTCCTCTGCAACAGCTGGAAAATGATTTTTTCTAGGCAGCAAGCACAATCAGTTATAGTCCAGACTAATTGCTGTTCTGTTGTTGCACCATTACTCTATTTTTGTAGGTCCACCAGGCAAGAAACAACTGTTTTGTGTGGATCATGTGAGGTCTAGTCTTGATGTCTTTATTTTTTCAAAATTCATCCCAAATTCCACAGATATACAGAAATATGGGGAGTTAAAAATTATCCCCATCGACTTACCACTGCTGCAAAATGCGAATAACTCCACAATCTGTGCCGCATCACATAACCAAATCCTTGCAACAGCGAGAGCAACAGTGAGGGTTTGGTCAAAGTCTCGCTGTTATACATGAAATTAGATTTACACCCATTTCTAATAATTCCTCCAGGCTGAAAATTTCAGGGATATTTTTTTATCTAAATGTCTAGTTTTCAGAACTATTTACAGGATGAAAATGGGTTCAGTAAAACAACCACAAATCAACAGGGTGACCCATCATAACAGCGACATCCTTGTTGAGAGAGGTGGTGGACAACCCTTACTACAGCGAGACCCGTTATGGGACGGGGCACTGGGGGTTTCCAATCATCATATGATCTTGTGTTAGCTACTTCAGCAGCCTCAATACATCAGTCTCTGGTTGGAGAGTGGGGTGCAGTCGGGTGCAGTCGGGTTTTGTTTTTTTAAATAGGATTGCCTTGCATTCACCTATAGCAGAGAGTGAGGTTGGAATTTCTTATGAAATATATGTGCACTTTTTAAAAACTTATGCAATTTTATCATACTTTACATCAAAATGTTCCTGAAATCATAAAGTATATAGCCAGTTTTTTTTTATACCAATAAGTATAAAGTTCAATGACCTGGGATAGAAAATAACAATTTAGTATAGAAAAATCATCCAGGAGCTTTCGGGTTGTTTTTTGCCTTGTAGTTCTATGATAGGAAAGTCCCCTTTTTTTCGTGGCTGTTCAGAGTGAAGGGTCATTATCCAAAAAGCATGCTCCCAATCTCCCATGGTGATTTGGTGAATCAAGATTATCTAATGGTGGTATTTCTGTCCGTAAACAGTTACATTGTGATCTGGCAGATACAAACATTGATTTGAGCTCTCTACGGAACATTTTCCCACTTAAACAGTACAAAAAGAAATTGATGGCATGGTTGATATGTTGCATTAACATGGTAACTGCCATCAAATGATGAAAGTTCTTCAAAACAACATTGTCCAAAACAAAATATAGTATAGCTAACACAGAAGTGGGTAAAGTCAGAAACACAAAAGCTATACTGTTTGTGATTAACATTACAGTTAGTTTGTCTGTATATGGTATTCTTGTGCATGAGGGTTCCACTGAATCTGCTACCATTAGTTGGTGATGATACCTAGCTTTACACAATTTGACAAAGATCAGCATATTACATGTTAAGATAATTAATGCAGGGATGAAAGAATAAAATATTGATACCAATACAGTTATCAAGATAACCTCCTCAGAAAACAAGGATAGTAAGATGATACCAATAAAGATAATAACCAAAAGTAGCCATGTAATAACAACAGCACACACAGCTCTATTTTTGGTGCACAGGCTTCTAACTTGGTGTGGTCGGTATACAACTATGACTCTCTCCATGGTGATGAGCACTATTGTCCATGAACTAATAGATCTTGACGTTAACAGTACAAACAATTGCAAATGTAAGAGCAATAAAGCCCAACTTTTAACAACAAGCCAGGGGATCATACTCCACAAGGCAATGAAATCCACCACTGCCAATGCCCGAAGAAAGATTGTTGTGCTTCTGCCAGAAAATGCATCTCTTTGTAAAACGCATAAAGTCAAAATTATGCCGATTGAGCCGATTGGTGCCAGAAGTATGTATACAATTATAAACTCCTCAGGAGGTGGTAATTGTTTAGCCATAGTCTTTTATGGAAGTGGTTTCCCTTTACAGGCAGGCCCAGATGAGTCTGAAAAAAATAATTTAGAATAAATATACCAATGTTTTTTTAAGAACAACTTAAGTTAAAGGGTTCCTTGCACAACAATTTTTAAAGGCCTATCTTCTATTGAATAAACTTCTCGAACTATTATTGAATTATAAAAGAAATAAGATAAGAATAGGGAATTCCCTAATTTCTGGGATTACAGTGCTGTCCTTGCTACATCATAATGAAGGGGAATCTCTTTCAAAATAGCTTGGGAAGGCCTATCTTCTATTGAATAAACTTCTCGAACTATTATTGAATTATAAAAGAAATAAGATAAGAATAGGGAATTCCCTAATTTCTGGGATTACAGTGCTGTCCTTGCTACATCATAATGAAGGGGAATCTCTTTCAAAATAGCTTGGGAATCTCAGGTAATAGAATGAATTTAGTTCAGTAAACGATACAAGTTTTTATAGCCTGCGCATGGCCTAACATAAATATTTAATACTTCAGCTATAATTCATCTCCATACACTACTTGTGTTTTGGGGATTCCCTTTATAGAAAGCTGGGGACTCCCAACTTCAGTCCTTGTGACATCACAAATTAGGGGATTTCCCTTAAAAACTTGTTAAAATAGACCAAATATCAAAACCCACAACAGTGCCTACAATTTCTAGCATTATTAGTTCTTGGCGCATATTTCATGCACAAAGAATATCATTGACAATTATTTATCCCTTGGTTATGTGTGAGGTTTCAGTCAATTTGTTTCACTATAGTTTGCAACAGATGGATCAAATCAGTAATCCCCAGGGTGTATAGAGTAAAAAGAAATAAGAACAAATATTGTAATGGTATGACCTATACTACAATCTGAGGATAACAAATTATTCTTCACTCACCCGTCAGTATTTTCAGTATTGAAAAGTGATGTTATGTGGCCAAGTAGAATACTTTTGTACCACTCCTTTCGTCTCCTATTCAATTATGAGGGGCCTTCAAGGCTTGGGTGGCCCTTTTAAATGTCTTTTTATCTATTAATTTATTCATAACTGTGCTCATAGGCTGGCCACCATTATTTGTTCTCATAGATTAATGCATACTGCATATATTAACCTACATAAACAGAGTGAAAATATTATTAAATTTATTCAACTCTCAAGCGATGTTGGTGATACATCAATTAATTGATGTTGAGGAGTTCATATTTACATTAAACTTCATATGCAATGCACTTTAGCCTAGTAACTTAATTGCAGCATATTGCCAATTTTGCTTATTGAGCAATTTTGTTTAATTTGCAAGTACAATTTGCCATGGGCCACTTTTAGCTGTGAGCATCCAGATAAATTTATTTACTTATTTAAGGTTAGGGTGTTTTTAGGATAACAGTTTGCGATAATATTAGACAGGTACGTCACTGTCTCGACAAAGGGGTAAACAATAATGTGCATATGAATATTCTGTATTTATTGTAGTCAACACTGAATCACTCCTTGATCCTAATTAACTATTACAATTTCCTGCAGTTACTGTAAAGCAGGCTCGGTAATACCTTTACAGTATATTTTATTTTCTGAATACACAGAAAGAAAACATAGGTAACTGAATCAGTCAATTTAAACTTTTGTAATATAAAATTAGGGTTCAAAATGTCTATGCTAACTTTCTGACCAGCCATTTTGAAAGGGAGGGACCAGTGACCATAAAATAGTATACTGCCGTTTATGCTTTTATCTCTATTATTATTTTTACTTTTTTTCACATTTTGTCTCCATCAAACTGAGGTTCCCTGTCTGCATCTGACACTGCCTACAGAGAGCAATTATTTGTATGTGACGTCACAAGCTAAAAAAGATTAAAATCACAAAATTAAATGATTTATAAAAGAATATGTGAAAAAAATTTTTTTTTATGGAATTTAGAAATTTGAAATTTGAATATAACTGTCATTTTGTGTGACGTCACACACAGATGTGTGTTTTCCTGATGGTCAGAGAGATATGGGGTTTATCAAAAGTTGAAGCCCATTTTTAACATGAAGTAGTCAATTAATCAAACTGAAGCTTGACATACTACTAAATAAGTATTAAATCTAACATATAAAGTATAAGATAACCAGAAATGAAATTTCACTGGCTCCTCTCTTTAAGAACATGTGAATTATAAGCTTCTGGGAAAAAGTCAAAGTGTCTTACTCAAAGGTTACTCAAATACAATTTTGTAGTTAATTATCTCTGGTCAACCAACTGTTGGGTTTCAGGTCGGCGTTGCTAGAATTGCTCTTATAGCAGGGTCCTGACTTTCACCCTCAGAGAAACCTCCATACACATCCATGCAGTTCTGAACTAAGGGCTGGTTTATACTATCCCTACAACTTATTACTGTATTTCTGTTCACAATTAACATTTAGACATCAATAGATATTGACATCAGGATGGAATTTCAGTCCACACGAGTAAGCATAGTTAAAGAGAGGGGCCAGTGACTGTAACAATACATTGCCTTGATCCGTCCTGTCCAGGGAGTGTGCTTGCCAGTTTTTATTTCTATACCTACATTATATATATGTTTCTGCTTAGCGTATCCCTTATACATATATATTATATCATATTGCACTTAACTCCAGTGCAATATACCAACTTTTTTAAGAACAACTAAAGTTAATTATGAGAAATCAATTTCATTATATTTAGCAACACATGGATCAAATCAATGATCATCAATTTAATAATTTCCTTTAAAGGTGTTTTCGGTACACAAATATGTGGCTGCACAAAGAAACATGACGAACAAATATTGACTACTGATGTTGTTTTGAGATGCAATATTCATGTTTTTGCTTTTAGAAAAGCCTGAATCAGCTACTAAATTTACTAATAAACCAAATGACTTGAATTTGCAAGTCTAATTGAATACTTTAAAACTGGCTCATCTAATGTCTATAATGTATATTCTGATTAACACAAAAATGCATACTATAATAAGAAGCACCACTGGAGGTATCCGAGGGTGGTTGTATGACCCATAGGGGATGGTCACATACCAAGGGCAAAGCCCGAGGGCAAAGCCCCATGGGTTGTACAGCCACCCGAGGATGTATCTAAGGGGCTTCTTTATTCTATCACGCAAACAAAATGAAGAAAAGAAATGAAAATTCATGAAAACAAGGAGTTCATAGTAAGTGCACATGCATGTCATGCATACCTCTCAATACGCCCTGGGCACAATATGCTCCGCTCGCCGGCCATGTGGGTGATAGAATTAAAGAAAAATAAGTGAGCATTGTGTTACGGCCCATAGTACATTCTGAGGATAACAATTTATTCTGTACTCACCCTTTGGTATTGCCTGAAAAAGATGTTATATAGCCAAGTATTGTGCTACTGTGCCACTGTTTTAATATCCTGATCAATTGTAATGGGCCACTTGAGGCCTTGGTGTCCTTTTCAGACCTGTCTATACGGAGAGCCAAAATATATAATCCAAGTGTAAATATATACCCCATCTTTCATAGTATTTCTTGTTCTGTTTTAGTTGTGATGAATTATTTTGGAACTAGAAAAGAGTGATTTAATGGAATCTACAGTTTTGCAGATAAACATGGGTGGGAGGAAGTGTAGGGCTAGTTGCAGGGGACTAACCTTTGGGCATGATAGCACCCACAATGGTTACATTCCTCTCTAAAATGATCTTGCTTTATTCAGGCTTTGTATAACATGACCTTTAACCTCTTAAATATCGCTGGTAAACATCATGTCACTTGAACAGATACAAGAGCAGTGACTTAGCAACTGAAACTGTGCAGAATTGAAGGTAGTACTTTTGAATTTATTCTATATTGGAAATTCCATTCAGCTGATGGAAATATCTTAGAATTATAATCCAACGACGTAACATATATCCCAAGTGAATTCCAAAACTTGACAAAAGCCACTTGTAATTGATATAAACCGTTTATTTCTATTCAGTCCAATGAAATGCCATTAAATATTAAAAGTAGTGGATGATAGGTGCATTCTCATGATGAATGTGAATTTCATGACAATGGCACATGCGGCTTTTTTTTAGCCATTCACTACATAGTGGATATGATAGGATTTATATTTTTAATTGAAAATATCTGAATAAAGTTATATTTCTGCACAGTGGCTGCTACAAGATTCTTAATTCAAGGTACCAGTGCATTAAGTTCAACAGCTTTAGATCTAAAGAGTTGAAGTATGGAAGCAGAAGGCTCTGCAATAGAGCCTCTTACATTTATACTGAATCTCAAAGACAGTTGCAACATAATGCAGTTACAAATTCATATTTTATGCTGAAGTTATCACAATATGAAGATATGAGTCAAGAGTATTAAATAATCTGTTCAATGACATTTTGCATTGGAGCCTGTTTTGTAATAATTGTCGTAGCTATAAAATTGTGAAGAATTCTTTCCATATTCTAACAACTGTATTTCATAAAAATATCAATCATAGCTGGACATATATATATATATATGCATAATGTTTCTGCCAAGTAAAATCACCCATACTGTAAATGAAACAAGACCAAAATGATATTGCACAGTCATGCTTGTATAGAATGATTTATTAGAATGATAAAGATACAAAGGAGTGCTATAATCGGTATTTCATGTAATGGTATCAATTTATTGGTGATTAGGTAGACTGAAATAAATAAAAATCAGTGTTAAAATCATGTTGAAGAACTCATCTAAATGTCAAAAACTGTCATCAGTAAGTGGTACGTTGATAAAAGCACAGCTGATGGTTGAATTGAATACTTTATTAAGGTTGTTTTCATGGGTTTTTTTCGCCTGGATGTCCATTAATCCCCTCATGGGGGAGGGGGGGGTATTCATGCACATTCATGAGGGGGGGGTATTCATGCACATGTTGAATTTAAGAACATATACATAATATAATATATTAGTGGAAACTAGTAACTAGGAATAGGGATGAGTTAGCCTTTTATATATATATATATATATATGATTTTGCACTTCTCATTCAAAACAATTGACACAAAAAACATGTTTATCAGAACAATACTATTCATATATTGTTTAGCAGAGAATAATTCAGGTTAAAGATGTTGAGGTTGCAAAATTTTATTTTAATTATCACATCAGAAGCACTTCACAATACAGTATGATCTACAATAAGCAGAAAAATAGTAGGTTTTTGTACACAATGCAAGGTTACAGGTGACATGTACAGTAAACGATCATATAGATATGTGATTGATATCCAGAAGTGATTCACAATTATGAATTTTGATTGTATTTCGATCACAAAAAAAGTTACAGTATACCTTCATTTGACTATGGTTTAGGCTTTGTTTTAGATTTCAAAATTGATTCATGGCAAAACCAAATGGGGGAGGGTTTGGCCTACCCATGTGCCCCTGTTTAATCTGTCCCTGAAATCTGGGTCATCAGCATACCCAGGAAAAGAGGTTATAAGCAATGAGCACCCTATAAATTGAACAAGAACAGTTCTTTACATTGCTCAAAGACACTGGAAAGAACAGCTTTCCTCTCTATCTTCCTCTTAGACAGCAAATAGTCACATATGAACCTATTGGGTTGTATATCAGTCCAGGACAAAAATAAGTCATTGTCATTATGTATCATGGTGCAATAATAAGTGGCTGGAGTTGTACATTGTTTGAAGATTTAAACAGGAATTCTATATCAGTCCAACTTTATGAAATTCTATGGGCAGCCCTGGGAAACAGAGATGAACTGCATAGTAAATGAAGATTTTAATATTAAAGAAGATAAGATCATATAAGATTTACCCTTTTTTTTTTAAATCTTCTGCCACAGCTGGAATTTATTTTTTCTAGCGCAATCAGTAATAGTCCAGACAAATTGTCATTCTGTTGTTGCACCACCCAAGCAAGAATATGACGTTATTATAATGTTATTATAATGTTCTGTTAAGTTGTGCTTTGGTTCTTGTTACATTATTTTGATGGCACCCAAAAACGTCTTTAGAACCTAACATTGTCATGTCACACTGTGACGCTACTGTGACTTTATTGTAACATTCTTTAACATCATGATAAGATTATCATAACATTCTTTATTAGTTAGGTATCAATTTAATGTTATTATAATCTTTTTTAACAAGTTTTAAAAATACATAAAAAAAACATTTTTGTTACATGAAAATTGGGCAGGTTTCAGACTATCCCAAAAAACTACAGTCACAGAACGTTCTTGTTACGTTGCTGCTTGCCTGGGCATTGCTCTGTTTTTGTAAGGCCGCCAGACAAGAAACAACTGTCTTTGTGTGGATCATGTGAGGTCTAGTCTTGGTTTCTTTATATTCAAAAATTGACACCGAAACATCCACAGATATACAAAACTATGACGAGTTGAAAATTGTCCCCATAGACTAACCACTGGTGCAAAATGCAAATAACTCAACAATCTGGAGCTTTCCACTTAGCATGTAATCTTGGTTGAGCTTCTTTAGTAGCCTCATTGAGTCAATCTGTGCTTGGAGAGTGGGGTACAGTGGGGTGCAGTGGGGGGATTTTAACACCTCTTTAAGAAAATTAGGATTGTCTTGCGGTCACCTATAGCAGAGCGTTTAGTTTTGTGTGGTGGGAATTTCTTATTAAATGTACATGCAGTTTTTAAAAACTTATGCAACTAAATCATTCTGTACATCAAAATGTTCCTGAAATCATTAGAGTATATGGTCATGTCTTTTTATACCGAAAAGTATAAAGTTTAATGACCTGGGATAGAAAGTAGCAATTTAGTATACAAAAATCATCCAGGAGCTTTTGGGTTGTCTTTTGCGTTGTAGTTCTATGATAGGAAAGTCCCCTTTTGTCATGGCAATTCAGAGTGAAGAGTCATTATCAAAAAAACATGCCCCCAATCTCCCATGGTGATTTGGTGAATCAAGATTATATAATTGTGGTAATTCTGACTGTAAACGTTTACATTGTGATTTGGCAGATACAAACATTGATTTGAGCTCTCTGCGAAATATTTTCCCACTTAAACAGTACAAAAAGAAATTGATGGCATGGTTGCTATGTTGCAATAACATGGTAACTGCTATCAAATGATGAAAGTTCTTCAAAACAATATTGCCCAAAACAAAATATAATATAGCTAACACAGAAGTGGGTAAAGTCAGAAACACAAAAGCTAAACTGTTCGTGATTAACATTACAGTTAGTTCATCTGTGTAGGGTATTCTTGTGCATGAAGGTTCAACTGAATCTGCAACCATAAGTTGGTGATAATACCTATCTTTACACAATCTGACAAAGATCAACACATTACATGTTATAATTGATGCAGGGATGAAAGAATAAAATGTTGATACCAGTACAGTTACTAAGAGAACCTCCTCAGAAAACAAGGATAGTAAGATGATACCAATGAAGAGAATAACTAAAAGTAGCCATATAATAACAACTGCACACACAGCTCCTTTCTTAGTTCACAGGCTTCTAACTTGGTGTGGTAAGTAGACAACTATGACTCTCTCCACCGTGATGAGTACTATTGTCCATGAACTAATAGCTCTTGAACCCAACAGTATAAGCAATTGCAAATGTAAGAGCAACAAAGTCCAATTTTTAACAACAAGCCATGGGATCATACTCCACAAGGCAATCAAATCCACCACTGCCAATGCCCGAAGAAAGTTGTACTCCTGCCAGCAAAAGCAGCTCTTTGTAGAACACATAAAGTCAAAATTATGCCGATTGAGCCTATTGGTGCCAGAAGTATGTATACAATTATAAACTCCTCAGGAGGTGGTATTTGTTTAGCCATAGTCTTTTACGGAAGTGGTTTCCCTTCTTAGGCTGGCCCAGAGGAGTCTGAAAAAAGAATTATAAAAGAAATACCAAACTTTTTTAAGAACAACCTAAGTTAATTATGGAAAATCGATTTCATTATGTTTTGCAACAGATGGGTCAAATCAATTGTCACCAATTTTATAATTTCCCTTAAAGGTTCTTTCCGTATTAGGAACACAAATATGAGGCTGCACAAAAAACCTGACCAACATATTTTGACTACTGAAATATTTTTGAGAGGCAATATTCATGTTTCTGCCGTAAAAAACCTGCACGACTCATTTACTATGTTTGTTAATAAACCAAATGGCTTTAGTCTGCAAGCCTAGTTGAATACTTTAAAGGGATGTTCTCATCCTGCTGTCATTAGGCTAACATACCTACGTGTTTTTTGATGTTAGAATGTAATCCAGCGATGTAATTGGTCACATCACAAAATTGGCATGCCTGGCAGAGGGTTACAACATAGCAAATGATGATGGCCTTACGAACAAGAAAGCCCCTTTAAAACTGGTTCATCTACTGACTATATATGTATTATGTTGTTTACTACAAAAATGCACACAAGAAAAGTAATTCAGCATTGTGTTATGGCCTGTACTGCATTAAGAGGATATCAATTCATTCTGTACTCACCCCTTAGTATTAGCTGAAAAAGATGTTATGTAGCCAAGTATTATGCTTCTGCGCCACCAGTTTCATAACCTGATCAGTTATGAGGGGCCACTTTTCATACCTATATTTTTATATTCATTATTTATGGCAGTGTTTGGAATAAACATATTACCAAATTGATTGCCCTTTCAAGGGATGTTGGTGATACGTCAATTAATTCATGAGGAAGAGTTTTTATTTGCATCATGTAATAAACTTTAGACCAGCAACTCAAATGCACAGTATTGCCTTCTTTTTTTTTTTTTTTATCTAATCAGGCTTGTTTGACTGCAAAACATAATTTGCCATGGGCAACTTTTAGGTATGATCCAATATTAACATCCAGATAAACATATTTACTTATTTAAGGTTAGGGTATGGTTAGGACAACAGCTTGTGGTAGTGTTAGACAGGTATGGCATTATTTACACAAAGGCACAAAGGCACATATTCTGTTTTTATCATGGTCAACACGGAATTATTGATTTAAATGAACTATTCCAACTTCCTGTAAAGCATGACTCTGTAATACTTTTGCAGAATATTTCCTTTTCCTGAATGCACATAAAAATGACATTGCTTGACCATGTTGATTTCCCAAGACCTGTATTAAAGTGTACTCAAAGTGAAATATTTAAATGAAAGTTCATCGCCCTCCACCATCCTGAATTATAGACCATTGGGAACCAAACTCATAGTTCAGAAAGAGTTCCTATCACCCAGTTGAGATGCCTCGTATGGTTTCACTGCATCATTTATTTTTGGGGTCAATTAGATTATTTCCAGGGAAATTGCCGAATTTTCGTGTTAGTTATATTTATATTTGCTAGGCATGTTTTCACCATCAACAAGCACACATTTCAGTTGTTTCCAAAAGTTAACTTACAAAATATCCAAAAGTAAAGTGGTTGGGTATAATAAACACATAAAAGAGTGATTTCCATCCAGGAAGATTAATGCCTATTTAATTCTATTTTTGGTTGCTGGTTTGATAGCATTTATTGACTTCCTTGTTTAATAGAGTTCAATCAAGTCCACCTAAAAGGTGAACATGAAGTAGGAGGTAGGTAATGTTTGTAGGGATGTTTTGCTGCCTGAGGCCTCTATGCGGAGAGCAAAATATATAAGCCGAGTATAAAGATATACCCCATCTTTCATAGTATTTCTTGTTCAGTTTGAGTTGTGATGTCATGTGCATTATTTTTCATTGATAAATGATTTTGGAACTAGGAAAGAGTGACTTAATGGAATCTATAGTTTTGCAGATGAACATGGGTGGTAGGAAGTGTAGGGCTAGTTGCAGGGGACTAACATAAGCGGCTTAGGGATCCACCTCTAAATAGGTTGTAATGACATACCCTTCTGCGGCTACATCTGGTCATGCAATCCCTCTCCCTTGGACCCATGTATACGTGTACTTATAAAGGCAGTATTCATCTAGCCTCTAAAGAGTATGGAACTTGTCTCAGACTTATTCATTAACCCCCTTCATACTATTGGCCCATTCAGGGTACCCAAATGTAAGATGCATCAGTGGAAATCAAAGCACCTGACCAGGCATACTCTTTATCAAACATCAAAACAATTGTATTCAAACTAAAAAGGTTCTTGTCATATACATACTGTTCCATTGGGAATAACATATTATAATATATAACTTGTATGTAGATTTCATGAGCTTCATCCATCTATCTAATATCTAGTAAATTTATTGACAGCTGTTTCTACAAGAATCATTTAGATTGTAAGTACTGTATAGACCTTTTTCATTTAGAGTGTTGCGCACCCTTGTGAAGTAAATGGAACCAATGGTTTAGGTCATTTCCCATAGTTAACCTATATGCTTCACTCCATATAGGTTAACTACAGGAAATGACCTAAACCATTGGTTCCATTTACTTCACCAGTTGGCGCCACACCCTAATGAAAAAGGTCTATAGCTCGCCTGTCTTTTATATTATTTTTCTATGTCACACACAACCAAACTAAAACCTGACTGCTGTGCTGGCCCAGGCTGTGATACACTCCTCCATGTTCAACTTCATCAAAACATTGCATGAGAAATCCAAGCATATCAATTAGCTTGGATTTCCCATGGAGTGTCATATCTTGGCTTTCATTGCACATTATTGATTCTATAAAAGAAAGATGACATAATTTGTGTTACAAGTAATGTTTTCCTTAGTAAAAATTGCTCCTTATGATTGTATGCTTTCTCTACCTGTCCCAAAAGGCTACACTATTCACATTTGGTTTCTATAGTCAATTTTCATCTATCCCATTCCATATTGCTTCTTTATTTCATTTGGTAACCCTATTCTGGTAGAATGTGTAAATTTACAAAATATTAGTGAGGTTGTGAGAAAACAATATGACCTAAACGGTCCATGCCCAATAAGGCATATATTCGGCCTGTAATTTAACTGATATTTGATTTGATGATTTGTATAGTAAATTCTGCATTTCAGTATCCACTCTTTCCTGTACCAACTGCAGTACAAGCCATGCATACTGAGATGTTTTTGCAAAAGCAAAACCTGAAGGTTTTTCCTCCCCTGCCTTTTCTATAGCCCCCTTTTACTATGAGATTTTATTTACTTTAAAAAAATTAAAATTATATGTTTAATGTAAGAGATAATCAAATAAATTAATATATAATATGATAGATAAAATGAATAAAAGGTAATGTAATAATATGATAAGGTGCGGGTGGGTTCATGAAAGTGGAGCGGGCAGCATGGCGATCAGTGGCAGAGTGGATGAGGGGCTTGTGTGGAGATGCCTTTATATGAATGTATTTGGCTGCCACTATGTGGGGTGTAGGAGCAAGGCAGTGGTGGGGATATTATGTCAGAAAGATCCGCCAGGGCAGCAATGACACATAATGCTTTACTCCTGCATTATATAGAATTATTATTGTGATTTGCCAACCATCGGCTGAGAAATCCCAAACAAGGGGGGTTGGTCTAGTGAGCTGCAGCATGTCCCAAAGGCAGATTATGAGTGTTGGGGAGGGGAACAAGATGGTGGATCAGTGGCCCTTAGGGTCATTCTACTGTAAAAAGGAGGTACCGGTAGTGCTTTCACTGAATTCAGAAGGGTGGTAGTATGCCCACCGTACACCAAATGCCTTGTTTCTTGTGCCCATTCAGTGATTTGTGCCTACCTCAGGTCATACCATTGCTCTCATTTATTCATGTAGGCGATGTAAGTCCAGCTGACTAGCTTACACAGAGAATACAGATACTGGGGGTTATATCCTAGCTGTTGATTTTCATAAAGCCTTCAATTCTATAAGCTGGTCTGCTATTTTGAACTCTCTGCAACTGTAAGGTTTTGGTGAATGTTTTATACGATGGGTACAACTGATATACAAGGATATAGAGACGTGTATTGCACATAATGGGTGGACCACTGGCTGGTTTGAACCCTCTAAGGGCAAAAGACAGGGCTGCTGCTTCTCACCCTACCTATTCATACTTGTTATTGAGCTCCTTGCCACATCGTTTAGGGAATCAGCAGATATAAAAGGTATACAAGTAGGTGAAAAAGAGGTCAAACTTACCTTACTTGCAGATGATGTTACATGCTTTTTAAAGGATCTACAATCCATCGGTAGCCCTATCAACGCTGCACTGGTGTGTGGTGGGTTTCTTTGTTCCCGTTGGTGGCATAGTTAGAGGAAAATGGTAAAATTCCACGTAAAAGGGCGTTGATCCAACACAAAAATGCATTGTGGTGAGTCCTAGCGTGGTTAGAAAGTGGTATGGTAGAATTGGTTGTTCCAATTTGGCCAATTTTCACTGAAATCCCACGTTAGGTTGCGCCGTCTTCACACATCTAACTGCTGCGCGCCAATGTTGATACAACAAATCTCTGTAGCACTGAAAATTGTATCTTCACCAGAAATTATTTAGCTGCAATAAGATGTCTTGTGAGCTTGATAATAACACATTTGTAATTTCGTTGTCCTACAGATTCACTGTTATCATGAGAACCCAAAGTAGTTTCTGTTAGTTTAGTTATTTTTTATAGTTATAGTTTTAGTTAGTTTTTTTATTATCTAGACAGTATTCAGAGGCAACCGTGTGTATGGAGCTAGAGTCTGACAGGTAATGAACCAGAGAAGGGAAGGTGTGTCCCCTGGTGGTAATAATAAACAAAGGACACCCCAGGTGGCAGTGCCTGTCAACTAATTTATATCACCAGTAATGATAGCATATAATTAATGGTAATACATTTGAGTGTAATTCTTTATATATTCTAAGCTGTTATTCCAGAGTTATGGTGTGTAATTGTAATAGATAAATAGTGTATATAGACCACCAATTTAAATATGTATTAACTATATGAAACACCAGGGGTCTTCCCTTGTCAGGCCCAGTCTACAGCCAGGTAAGATCACATGGCATGGGTAGCTGAGCCTCAATGGTGGTTGGAGGTCTATCACGGATTGTCTCTAACATATCATATCAGATTACAAGGAACAATTTACCAGTGTTGTTGCAACCTATATTCCTAGATTCACAATCCCATTATATGAAGACAAGTTTCCTCTGTAGAGTCCGCCTGGCCTCATGCATTCATGCAACGATGTAGTTGTCTTACTAGTCACCAGATGTCCTTATACATATAGCAATCCAAACCCTGAATCCTCAAGACTCGTACTGTTCCAAACGGTATCTGATAATGTTCTCCGCTCTAACCATAGGTTCCCATCTTTATATATCAGTTTGGTTATTGATTTTATCCAGGAGATGCAACCTGTCTGCTACAGCTGAACAGGTATATTTACACCTACCAGAAGTCCATGCTGTATTTACATTATGTAATGTAGTAACTCATAATTTCGAATACTTTTATGATATTTTCCCCTGCAGTCTGGTGACTGTTTCTTTACTTTATTCATATACAATTGATTATATGCACAAGGTGTTTTTCTAACTACCTTTGTGCAACCTGACATTGATCTGACACTCATTCTTAAAATATCATAGAAGAACATCTGTTTGTATCATAAAAAATATTCTGCGCTGATAACATGTTCTTGCTTTTATGAGGCAAATGTAACATCTGACATATTTGTGTGTAATGTATGTTAACTACTTATATGTTTATGTTTTGGCACTAAATGGCCTGGTTGTGCCCATCAAGTAAAGAGTGTTAGCTGGAGGGAGTATCAAGGGAGACTAGTTTGAAAAATATCTCTGGTGATCAATGTGATTTTCTTGGTCACCAAAAGACTAATCACACAAGGGTGTGGGGATGTCTGGTGACTAAACCACTAGTCTCTGTGGTTTCTGGGCAAAATATTTGACGTGTTTAATATTTTTCTCTAGTCGCCGGCGATCAGTGCAGTTAATCACCAGGGAAGGTGACCTATTCTTCCTGGCAGGTTGATGAGAAGCTAAGAATGTCGCAATGTTTAGGTAAACTGTTTTTTTCCACCAGCAACTAAAGATTGCAGGGTTTGGTCACCACATGGGGACCCGCCTTGAGTGTCTCACTGCTTGAATGAGCAAACACACAGTATCACTGACACTTCCAAAAATTTAGACCGTCAGTTCATTAGATTATCGTTGTATTTATGAAAACCATGTATACATTCATTGCACTTGCTGACCTACCTTGAATAAAATTTAAATTGCATAATCATGTTTGTTGATCTTCAGTTGGATGATTTTTATTTCCATATTTTCTAGAAACATATGAATTAATCTATGTATGATAATTCTGTATGAGAGCCTGAGAGTCTATATGATAAATCATTTTTCAAGCCAGTTATGAAATTCTCAAATCAGAATTGACTGTTTTGTGGTATTTGAAAAAAAAAAACAAAAAAAAAACAACATATTAGTATATATGATCATTCTATATTCACAAGCTTGGATCTTTATCAAGTTACATAACACTTGCCTGATCACTTGCTAATATCAATTTCAGGCTATTATAGAAAATATTTCAAATGAAAAAAAAAAGAACATATTCTAACCTGATAGGATGTGCAAAGATCTACGATGAAGAGACATTGGGGTTGTTTCGGTCACAAGTCAAATGAAGAGTTTAAGCAAGAAACTGAGATGTTAGATTAGGAGTCGTGCCTTGTGCATGAGGGTGAACAAATGGGGCTTTTTTTGGGGAGTCGGGGCTCCAGGGAATCGGGGTAGGAGGAGGTGGGATTTTTTTTTGGATTTGCCGTGTCCTGAGCATCAAGGCGGAAGGTGGGGTATGTCCATACATAGTATGGCCAGCCCATCTCAGGAGTCGGGTCATCACTCGCCTAAAGGTTGGTAGCGTGTGGCTGAGCGGGTCGCACCTTTGTCCCTGCTGTGTTGTTTTGGCTGCTCACTATTTGCGGTTTCCATACCTGGCTGGTCTTCCAGTCTTGGGCCGCTTCTCGGGCGGATTCACGTCTTCATCTTTGGGTACTCAGGCTACTTCATAATTTACTTAGATCATTTATCTTAGTGTTACTGGCTAGTCTACTACTATTATTGTATATCTTGGACTTAGGCCAATTCAGGGGCCAGACATCTTAAAGAAGAGACATGTGAAGATGAATTAGTACCAAGGAGGAACTGTTTATTTCAGGCCTTCACACTCCCTTTTATAGTCTATTACTCAATTCTGATTTATCAATCTCAAACATATGACCATTCTGACACCACATCTAGTTACAACATGGCTTCATACTTTCACACTTATGTGCAAGATTTGGTCTATTTTCTACCTGTTTCATACCTTACTATTGACCATTATTCGCCTATTTCACATAATTCATTCTAGTTAGTACCTCTAAAAATATAGATGAACGGGCAATTCATCAGTATATAATATAAAAAGTGGATTGCATCACAGGGAACCTATATAATAGGCTTCAATGAATCGTGCTTAGTGAGAAATATGCTTGTAACTCTAGTATCAATTTATGTGGCTAGAGACCTGCAGAGCCATTTTGTGCTTATATATACTTGACAAATTAGCTTTCTGAATGAGTAGAAGTGGAGACCTCATCAGTTCAGTAGTTTGTTTTCCTTGTCTTTGGTCTCTGTTTTCTTAGGTGTTTCCAAAGTTAAAAACAGGATTATCATAGTTGGTCATACAGTCAACTCTTTATAATTTTCTAATTGGACACTGAAGAGACCTAGGGATTTGTTCATTTAAGGGCAATGTTGCAGTTATAGGAAGCACTGACACTGATATGCGCGTTTAATGTACATGTATATACCTAAATATATGTGTAAATTATGTTTTTATTTGTGCACATGTATATGTTATGCTACTGAATGCTATTGTATTGTTTATGGTTACTTATAATTATAGTGCATTGTCCGAGATAATTATTGTCATTGATGTTATTCCTAATGGGTGCTAGTCGAGTGGTAAGTAAGTCCACGAGATGGGCACTCCATCCATAACATGAACAACGCTTGGCAGTATGGTAAGTTTATTGGGTGAAACAGCGAAACATACAGTTGCCAGTGATGGTAATAAGTTCCAAGGTATTACAGTTCCAATTCAGGGTAGAGTAAGCTTCCTCCTCGGAGTCTGCCTAACCTCACCTCCAGCCGTAGTGCGATAGTACCATGTAAGTCACCAGATGTCCCTGTGGTTGCGTAGCTATCTAAACCCCTACCGAATCTCCCGATCCGTAGTATCCAAACGCTAATGATCTCTCTCTCTCCCTTACACTGTGTTCCCACTCTTATAGCAGTCTGATATTGATTTTGCCCCAGACATCGACGCCTGTTGGGAGGTGTGCCCCGGTGAGCATTGTCATCAGGTATATTTACACCTACCAGCGGCACCCGCCATATTTATACTAGGTATTCTCATAAGCTAAATAATTTGGAACAATTCTTATTATCTTCTTCGGCTGGTGACCTTTACACATTTCAATTATCATGCACAAAGTAAATGGTTTAATCTCTACCTTTGTGCACTACCTATTAATGTACTTTTTTTTTTCCATAAGCATGTTAAAGCATGTTATGTTCTGTGATGGGGTTATAGCAGGAATGTGGAGGGGATGGGGGTCAACATAATTATGGTACATCTTTCTGTGATCACTGATGAAAGCAGGGCAGAGATGGAGAGGGATCAGGGGGCAACTGATGTGAGGGATGTAGATAAGGGGACATTTCTCAAGGTATGCAGCTAACGAAAAATATAATGAGCTTTCTGTGGTGGTGAGAATCATGATGAAGAATAGAATTAGGACGATACCTCTTCGCAGCTCTTACTATACATTTGTCAATAGATGGTTTGACAGTGACATCACTTTTGCCTACATTATGTCATATTGATAATCAGTTTTTACATCATTGTTATTCACATTTTTCTAACATTTAAAAAACATATTTACAGAAGAATTCATGAAAACTAATCCATGGATTATTGAAAAACAGTGAATATTATTTACAAATTATTCAGGATTCATCTTAGTTAAGATGAACATATAGTAAACACCAAAAAGAGGTAATTTAGTTTATTTCCACAATGTCTTTAGCAGTGTAGATGACATATCTATGCAAATTTCATTTAAAATAAACTTATCCCATAAGGATTAGTCATTAATAATAATTTATAAATGCTTAAATAATTGATAATTTATAAATGTTGCATTTTGATTATAGGCACATTGCTATGGTTATCACATCATAATCAACAAAATGTGGTTATGTGACCACGTCTGCACAAGCTCTATAGAGACAAACCAAAAATGTTTTAGGCCATGTCAAGTTATGGTCTTTGATTTTCAGGCATGGGTAACCACAAATAAGATATTGAAAAAAAGGCATGAACCAACAGACCCAAGTGTTATACAACCTGTCAGATACAAAAGAGTACGGACCAGACTAGTAAAAGGACTACTCTAAAGGTAAGTACTTAATACATGCTTCTCATAGATACAGGTCTGACTGCTTCTTATCATATCGGTTTAAAAAGATGATAAAAGGAGACATTCCCTTTATATTCAAGCATTCATATGCCTTTGTTAGTATTAAGGGGCACTAGGAGGTCAGAGCAAATAGGTGAATCTAAACATGGGGAGTATTGACTCACTAAATCTCATTCACACTTTAGTTTGTTAGATAACATTTTGGGATTTGTTTTCTGAATATGCCAGTTATACAAAAGTATTGTTTCCTAATTGATAAATTCATCTTTCTTGGGTTAAGGGGATATTATGTATTCCTAACATAACGTTTCGAGTCACTGTAAAATGATTTATCACAGCTTTTAGAAGACTTATTCTTTAATCTTTTTTGCCTAAACGCATTATTGAGGAATATAGTAGAAGTATAATGTCTTCTAAGAATATAATTATTTCAAAGATTTCTTAATATAAGGCGAGCTATTAGTATCTGATTGACATCCTATTGTTGGTCGGTTATAGTTTAAAGAGTAATTTAAAAGAAAATTGGAAAAAAAAGTAGGATATCCTTAGCATTGCCAGCCCTTTCTGTACGAGAGTAGCCAAAACGTTACAAAGTGTTGTGAAAAATGGGGTCCCAAATAACAGCCATGATTTCATGATGAGAAATTTTTGCTGCTCCCTGCAAAAGAACCATCTGCCACTTACCCTTTTACACCAAGGCGAAAACATAATATCTTAGTGGTCTACAACTTGACCACAATTTGATCATAATAATGACAATAGGGCCCCACCCTTAATATGATCATTGACACTGCATGGGTTTGGGTTTCATGCAGTGCAGCATGAAAAAAAGGACATTTGAATGACCCCTCCACGGAATTGTGCCCAAATGGTGCACAGGACTGTAGTGGAAGAACATCTGATAAAGTGAACTCAGCCTGATTAAAAATCCCCCCCCCCCAAAAAAAAAAGAAATAAAAAAAAAATGACAGCCACACCAGAGCCATATTACAGCTGATGTCAGAGGTGTAATAGGGCCTTTAAGCAGCATGTCAGATTCTAGACTCACTGGTACTGTACAGCAATGAATAATTTGCCATGTTCACAATCTATGCAGCATAGTCTTGTATATAGCATACATTAACTTCTACTGCATAGAGCACAGTGCAGTAAGAATGTCATGTTATATCCAAGTTATACTTACATCATTTTGATAGCAAAGTGTTCAAAAAGCTATTATACATCCAGAAAACATTCACAAATACGAATGAATGTTCACAGACATCCTTAAACAAAAGGAAAAAACCTATACAAATTATTTTTCTTTTAATAATTTAAATTCTTATATCTATAATAGACAAATATCATTACATAATGAAACCATTTGGAAATGGGAAAAATGGAAAACTTGGAAATGACTAAAAATTCTAGATTTGTGATTATGATTCATTCACAAATCCAAATTTTGAATCATGAGTATTTAATTTCAGAGTTGAGTATTATTTTTGGATCCCATCCCTTGTCTGTTGGATTTGACTCGGTGGTACACAACTAGAAAACTTTGTGTACACCTTTTGAGGGCATGGATCTATTATAAGTAGCTGAGGAGAAACAATTATAAATTAGATTGATTATACCTTTAGGGGATAATACTTCTGCAGTTAAGAGTTCAACACATGTCATATTAAACGCCGCTGATAACCACATGATATTTACCAAGCACCCAACAGGGTGATACAGGAAAGATCTCCTTGCAGGAACAGAGCAGGAATACAAAGTTTACATGACTTGAACCACTGCAAAAACATAGTCCCTGATAATGAATCGTTTAACACCATCTTCTACATAAAAATATAGAAGATTTTCTATTTGTATTGGCAAATCTATGCATTTAACCCATGAAAAAATGTATAAACTTAGTAAAAACCATAATATTACCTACATTGCCGCCATTGACAATAACGCAAAAAGTCAAGATTGGTCAAACATTCTTCACTTTATTAAAAGGAGGATCCAGTAAAATTTGATATTAAAATCTGTATCATATACCTAATATAAATGATGTCAAAGATGTAAATAGCAAGCATAGTGTTATGGATAGAGAGTTTTGATAGTCAATGTAGTTTTCATATCAGAAAATGTCTTGGGTACCCTGTCATCATGAAAATGGACATCTGTGCACACCATAACGGAAATAATGTGAATTTGAATCAGAAAACAAATTCTCTATGAGATTGAGACTAATAGAGATAATCAGAGGGAATTTGGCATGCTGATTACTTAGATGGTGTACATCATGGTACTATGATACTTTGTTCTAACCAGTCCCTCTCTTTAAGTCCTAGCCTACAGACTAAAATAATTTGTGTGTAGTTCTTGGGTATGTGGTTACTGATTCTCGACAATTCAGTCACCCTGTCCAGCAGTATAGCTGTTATGTTATTTGGTAGTTACTGCAATCATCAGGTTCAGGAGTTCCTTTACACCTAAAGCCCAACAGGTTAGACTTTGAATGGTGGATCCCGGCATTTTCATAAATTTAAATCAGGTTTCCTTATACTTATTGAAAATGAGATAATTCAATGGTTGCACCACCCCCCAGCCATTTGAAATCACAGAATTCTGAATCTAAGCACTGATATAGGAACTAATTCAACTTTCAATTGATATATTTGCCAATTTGTGCAGTGAATAATGTTTAGAATGTTGTACATGGTAAAATAATATTAATTTGAGGCAGCTACAGCCAGCTTGAAAAGTTCGCTATTGAAGAGCTATGGTCAGATTGGGATTGAAAGATGAATAATAGAATCCCATGGCTTGTATGTATTCTGACATGACTACTGCATGGGGGTTTTTATATAGGATGCTTTGGCATGTGTATCTTAACTTTACAGTGGTACGGCAGGGGGCTCTCCCTTGACTATGTACTCATACATCTATGCTTTCTGGACCTCTCCCCTTTCTTCTACATATATAATACATTGAATATTTACCAGACCTATCTCTGTCTTGATGCATATATATGTTATTAACAGATGGTTCTACACTTGGCTCGAAGGAATTGAAGCAAAAGTTGTGAAACATGAGAATTCAGGCATGTTGGTTGTGTTACGTGTGTCATGTATGTAAAGCATGTCAGGAAAGACAGGTATTTTTGGCAGTGACTCCCAGTGACATTACTCTCAGGTCTTACCTTTAACTACCAGCCAAAGCCATAAGAAGATGGTAGTAAATGGTTAGTTGTTTGTGTGATAAAATCTAGAAGACCCCATGGGGTCGTCCTCAGGGTGGTGGATCAGGGAACCTCTAGGAAGTCGGACAGCCCAAGGGCAACCCAGCAGTGCGTCCAGCACCCCTCTGACGAGCCCTAAGGGTCTTCTTATATAAATACATCTAGATATATGTTAAAATGTATTTTATATACAGGAGTAATGGATTAAGTGGTAGCAGTAGTTTTACTAACATATACCAAACTACCTAACTCTTTATTGTCTGTGTCCTAGTTTCATGAAAGAAATGGTCATGCTGGGTTGGGTATGCTCTGCCCCTCCCCTCTCCCCTCTTATGGCATGGCTCACAGATATCACCATGGGGCCTTCCATGATAAAAGGCACTTAGGATGCAGTGGCTAATTAGTGTTGTCCTGATGCCAACTGCTATAAAATATCTTGTGTTCGGAGCTTCCATATGGTTCAGCCTGTAAAAATCTTCCTTTCCTAGGATTTGAGTTGACACATTATTTTACTTGGGCTGGACATTTTACATATTAGCAGGACCTTTTTCATAATTATTCTGATTTCAAAAAATACATTAGCACACTGTCTCAAAAGACTGAATATTAATACATAATGGAAACCCTGATAAATTCTGTAAATCTGTATTACAGGGAAAAGCACATTTGAGCCAAATTCCCCTCTAGGGGCCTGAAAATCTTCATTAGGCTCGAAACTCCAAATGTGTCTTGGAGAACCAGATTCTCATGGTTCACGTGACATTCAGTTTTGTGTTATCTTTGTGGTACAAACCTCCACCACTTTACTATAATTAAGCACGAAACTGGTTATAAATAGCTTGGTCTGGTTGGTTCCATGTATGCAATCAGACCATGTCATAAAGTCAACAAAAATGCGATTATAACTACCGTTTAACTAGTGTTAGACAGTTAAGATGTGGGGATGTGTCACTTCAAAAGCAACCGCTTTGGAAGTGGAGGAAAATAACATTAACTCATGTTAAGTGAAGTATGTCAAGGAGAAGACACAGAAATTATATACACATATCAGTGGTAAGGTGAAAGAGAAAGGCGTCTTAGGTTAGGAATATGATACATTATATCATAAGAAACACAAACATGTTTCTATGATCAGACATTTGGACATTTCATTAGGGATGGTGCCACATCACCATGAGATGTAACATTTGTGGTAATGTTACTAGTTGTGCTGTCCTTGTCCGAAAGTGGGTTTTAATGTTTTCATGTTCGATACGTTACAACAATGAATGAGCATTCAATAACGTGTTGCAACATGACTAGTTGTTTATGATTGCTGATAAGAACATACGAAAAATACTGTAAATAAGTCTTGCCCCCCCCCTAGGGGAGGAAAATGTCTGATGGCCATGAGGTATATATGAGGGCCGAGGGTGGCAACCATGATAATGTCACAAATGGTAAATGCATTAAAAGTCACGATTCCAGATTTTGTGTTCGTGAGAGATTTTTGGTGTTGAATCTTTTGATATATTTTTGTCTCAAAATTTTCCATTTTTTATGTTTCCAAACTAATCCCAGTGAAAATTTTATGATTGCTAACCGAGCAAAATGATCTGCTAATGACCTAGAGTCCAAAAAGACAGAGTGATCAGACTGCTTTTAGGCCTTGATAAGAGAGGACGAACATGGCAGCATGTATGGGGTGTGCGCTTGGTAGATGGCGTGTTATATCATATCCATAGCTTAGCCGAAATGTTTTGAGACTCATAGAAAAAAACAGCCATTAAATTGCCAGTGTGTGTCGTCACTACAGGGATTCACTAACGTTCTGATATGTAGTAAGAAGGGCTAATGTGTGAGGATAATTCATTCTTGCACCCCCAGTAATTTGGATGTTTTTTTTTACATTTTGAAGAGAATGATGTTGAAGGTAAAGATTTAATTATCAAAGAGGCTAAACTAGGATAGCCCGAGGGAGTTGATTAATATCAAATGACCCTTATAAGGCTTGGTCAATTATCAAACATAGAAAAATTTACCCACAAAACATGTACCATTATTAGTATGGAAGAACATGCCCTTGCTATAGACAAGTTTCAGTCTAAAGAAATAGGAAAAGAAATGCAAGGCTTCACCTCTCTGTAGATGGGGAAGAGAGGGTAGGGAATGGTTTATTGTAGCATTTAGCTTAATCATAGAAGTAGGTCAACCAGAAATATTTTCTTGCCTATACGCTTAGCGTGCATATCCATCTCGGGCGTTGATGATGTCTTCCAGTAGGTCCATTCTGTTGTGATGGCGCGCCATCTCGGCATGGTAGAAATGTTCAGATGATTTATAATTTACTTCGTTATACAAAATGTTACAGGGAAACATGTTACTCATAAATGAGTGATGTGATTGGAAAGCTATACCGTCTTTGGTTTTAATATTTTTAATGGATCCCATGTTAAGGTTATGAGGCAATTGATCAATATCCTTGTAAGTGTACCGTTTGCCATCTATGACAAGAACACCACCACGTAGTTTGATATCAATGCCCCTGGTCCTTCCAGCTGTAAAGATGCAATGAAGGTCACGTCTTTCTGATTGTTCACGAAGGGTTAATGCGTCGGATATGTACACATTTTTCCACGCATCATTTGTTTTCAATTTGCTAATGTTTTTATAGATTTCACCTTTGGTTCCTTATTTAGTAAATTGCGCTCTGATTGATCTTGGTCGTTCGTTCTGTTGTGGAATAACCCCCAGTTCTTTAATGTGCAGGGTCCCATAGACAGGACCCTACACACAGCCGGTGGCCCTCATAGGAGCCTTTGATAACCCAGTCGTTGCCACTGGGAGACACGTAGAGGGGAGTAGCAGCCAAGCCAAGGCCCAGAATTGAACCCCGGCCGCCCACACAGCAGGTGGACGCTCTAACCACTTCACCACCCCACACGCTTATTTCACCTTGGTTAAGGTTGAAAGTAACTACAGTAAATATATAGACATACATACCAACTTCTTGTTATCCAAAGATACACATGCAATCTTGTTGCTTTGTTCTCCAATTTTTATACTCAACATTTGTATATTAATTACCCTTTTTCTGTTAAACAATTCTATTACCCTGGGATAAGTAGGATAAATGCTGTCTTCTCCAGCCATAACTTATTCTATAACAAAGTTCTTCCATTCACATAATGGTATTTCTTTAGACTCACATAATGTGACAATTAGAAAAACAAGAAGAAAAAACAAGGTGGAAGGAAATATATATTATGGGTGATATTATGTAATGAGATGATATGAGATGAGGTGATCAACACAATTAAGGCAATTTCTCTTATTCACACAAAAATACCAGCAGCTAGCTAGGCTAGCTCATCATTTTTATACATATTAGATAAATATAATTTTACCTTTGTTTAAAACATCTGATAATCATTGAGAATACTTAATTCCGCAGGTAGCTTGTTCCACAATTCTTTGGCAAAATACCCAGGAGATTTCATAATATAGCCATTTTTGGTAGTGGGAAAAACTACTAGAGGGTCTGAGCTTGCCTTGTTTTATATACAACTGCTTTCATTTTAATTTCACCATTTTGTATTAGTCTGAATATAGTATTCAGTAAAATATATTGCTGTCTGTACTTGAGGGGGAGTAAATTTGCTCTAGTATGCAAGTCAAAAGTGTGTATTTCTCTTGGATTTAGTATTCTGAAGGGCAGTCTTAGGGCTACATTCAACAAAGTTTCAAGTCGATGAGTATAATACTGTGGGTTAGCTGAAAAATAATTGTTCCCCATGTCCAAGTATGGTAGAATCATAGTTTTTACCACTCTAAGGGCTGTAAAATCAGTAATTGATTCTCCTCAACATTAGTAGCTTGTGCAAAACTATTTTATAAGTTTCATTAAATTGGTATTTAAAGTTTAGATTTTCATCTACTTTAATTCCTAAACACCTATAAATTCTCACATTTTCAATAATGCCTAAACCTAGATATAGGTTGGGTACAGGAAAAAGTTCATTTTGTTTGAATACAACACCTTTTGTTTTTAAACATTTACTGTCAGTTCGTGATGTCAGCACCAGATATCCAACACGTTCAGGTCATATTGTATGCTATTAAACAGATTTTGTGTTAAAGGTCCATTATTAAATATAAGAGGTTTGAGGATTGAGCCTTGGGGGACTCCATGTGATATTTGTAGGATATCTGAATGTTGATTTTTTACCAAAGTTTTTTTGTTTCCCATTTTTAAAATAATTTCCTATCCAATGTTGTAGTGACGGTGATAGTTGAAATGTTGTTATTAATTTCAGTAATATTTTATGGTCTAGATTCTCAATCAAGATTTCTTTTGATCTATAAATACTGCAACAGTTGAATCCCTTTCATTCTTTTTGGTGAAAGTGTGGTCTAAAACTTTAAAAATTGTATCGTGTGTACAATCTCTTGAAAGAAACCAATTTTGGACTGTACTTCAGATAAAATGTATTAATTTCTCCATCAATTTGCCAGGTAATGGCAATAGGGTTATTGGTATCAAACCTTCAACTATCTTGGGTTATTTACTTCAGGGATAGGAATCATTGTGCCTACCTTCCATGCATCCGGGAATGTTGAAGTTCTAATAGAAAGATTAAAGATATATAATAAATATCTTTTTAAACATTAAAAACTATCTTTAACTAGACGAGATGAAATTTGCAAACCAGATGATTTGTAAATATCAATTTCCTTTAATATCTTATTTAATTCATTTGAATTGAATTCATTTATCTGTAAGGTTTCAAAATCATTGTCTCGTATAATGGTGATATTTGCATTCATTGAATATAATTCACTGTTGGAGTTTTTATATCAGAAGCGAGCTTAGAACCAATGTTTGTGAAATATTGAATTATATAGTCTGCAGTCTTTTCATACTCAACATCCTGGTTATTTGTATCAGTCAAGTAATAACCTGATCTCATCTCTTCATTAGGTATAATATGTTTTATATTTTGCCAAAATGTCTTCGGATCATTCTGAAAATCATTAAGTCTGTCCTTTATATATTCATCTCTGGCACAATTGAATTCATTTTTACATGAATTTCTCAACAGTTTCCCATGTACAATATTAGCATTCAATTTTGTTTTCCTCGCTTTTTTTAAAGGAATTGTCTCTATCAATTGCCAACGGTGTTTTTGTCCTCTAGCTTGATGATCAGAAAGGACATAACTCATCAGTCACAGTTACAGTTTTATTATAGATTAACTTCCAGGCTTTATTTATTTCTTGTATGTTGTATATACTATTCCAGTCGAAGTTCAGTAAACACGCATGGTAGCAGTTTACATCATAGCCTTTGTGTTAACACCCTGCCTCTCGAGTGACAAAGGACATCCTTTATTGAATTGGATAACTTAAATGGACTGAAAAAAGTATGTTCTGAAAAACATAACTCCATCTTCTTAACAATTAAGTGCAGCGTTTGTTCTTTCCAGCATTGAAGATTCATGAAGAAGAAATTAAATCCCTTTAAACTGTATTGAGTGTCAGAAAACTTTATCAATAACCAGAGAAATCAATAAAATTATATAGTAGCACTGACTGAAATATAATCATATTATTTATAATTCAGGCCAAAGACAGGTATTGAGATATTGGTATGTTTGACAAGAATATGAATTAGTTTATTACTTTATTTGCCTAGTCTTGTAGGGAAGAGGTTGGTAACCAGAAGGACTTGTAGACTGGCCGGGGATGGGTAAGCTGCCCTAAGGCACGTGTAGTCTTATAGAGAAGGGACTTGAACACCATAGGTTAGGTGGCTCAAGCGGCATTAAGGTGGTGCTCTGAATACAGCTTTAATGAGGTGTCGGGGCGGGGTGGGTGGGGGGAGAATTCACATGTTACGCTTCTTTCCCTTGCCTCTCCCCTGCTCTGGCCACTCAAGCCCTCCATCCTTATCATCATCTAAGTACTTTTGGTTAATGCCCCTGACCATTTCACTTAAAACTTTTCGGCCTAGACTATATATATATATATATATATATATAGATAGATATATAATTATATATATATATATACACATCATAATTACATACATTAACACATAAATCTAATCAACACAAAATCACTATTTGGGATTTTTATAACGATTCCTGATAAATACATTCGCTTAACTTAAAATGCAGTAATGACATTCTTCTCTTAAGGAGCGTCTAGATCTAAAGTATTACTTGCACGAATCTAATCTCTTTACAGCATGAAAAACTGGTGTCTAGTGACGTGGCTTGAGGTGGGGGAAAAATATGTTTGCATGTCTCTCCATTTCCTGCCTGTTTTGAGACCCTGGACCTAATTGTGCATTTTTGTTAACTGGTAGCTGAGTGAGTGAGGGGGGACCCTGCTGGTAGCAGCAGGCCCCGCCTGCAAGTCAGAGGGTGTACTGAGGCTCCCTATAGCTAAAAACTGTGTGACTGTCACCTACTTTTTGAAAAAGGGATGTATGGGTAAAAGGTTGGGGGTGTTAGGGACCTTGATCGAAAGCAGTGTTAGTTTGGGGGGGGGGGGGAGGTTCCTGGGTTTGGACCAATGTAGTTAGTTTTGTACCTGCAGTGTTCACAAGATTACCTCAGCAGTTGTATTCATTTTGTTTTGAAAATTATGTAGGATCACAGCCACAGGCTGTGTGTGCAAGGAGAGGGGCTCTAGACTGGTGGTTTCATTGGGCCATATTTGTTGTGGGTTGTTAGCATTATCATTGCTGGTCTTGGGTAATAACCATAGATGCATACAAAATATGTGAACCTACCTTAAAATCTATTATGTAACATTGTTTTCATAACTTTTGTTGATCCCTGTACTCAAATCTGTAATTATTACTATTTATTTTTTTACTTTCTGACTCAATAATACCCCTATAATGAAGCCTATGAAGTATCTGTAATACATTCCTCCCATGGGAAGTGCTTCCCAATATTTGGTTTAGGTCTAAATTCCTTTCTTAGAAAGTGAAGCAAACAAATGTGGGGAGAATAAAAAGAAAAGGGTTAGGGAAGAAAGAATAAGTAGGAAACTCATGTTAAAAATAATCATAATTTGTGCAATGTTTCCTACGAATTGCATCTATTTCACTATTGATAATTCCCATTTGAAATGAAAAAAATACATATATCACAAAACAGTACCACATACGAAATTTGTCATTGTTTTTTTCTGGGGAAGACATTCCTACCTGTTCTGAGCATGTGATGGAATTGGAATTTGAAAACATGTTTCAAGCAAATATGATTCAGTGAAAATTAAAGATGAGCAAGGGGTCAAGGGTTGTGCCAGACTTTTGAAAAGACCAATAACCTTAGAAATATCAACTTGAGATATCAAGGTCCTACATATAGGAAGATCTGTTGATAAAACATACATAGAAAATAATGCTTACAAATTTAACAAATAATGATAACGAGGTCATACTAGAAATTGTGACATGAGTAATGAAAATTTCTATGCAAAAGCCTTGTGATGTGTCGACATATTACCCAGCATGCACCCTAAAAAGGATAATCTGCAGGTAAAAGTCAAGAAATTGGCTATACGTGGTAGGGTGAATTTATGAGAAAATTAGAAATAGAAAAAATTGAGGAAAAATGGTGATGCAGGGGCACAACCCCCGATTTTTAATTAATATGTAATGTGTCTGAAAAATAAAGATATATTTCATGAATATATTTTAACTGGCCCTGCGACCCTGGATGTTTTGGTTGGCTGACCAGTGAATGGCAGTCAATTGCCTGGGTGAATAGATTGTTACACTTCATATCTTTTCTTCCAGGGAAGATGGCAATCAGATTTTCATGGCGTTTATTTGTACTATTATTGTGCATTCATACGCTACAAGCCCCAATACCAGGCCAAGGTAAGAATTGTTGGAATATTTTATAACAACCCGTATCAACTGTTCCTTGCTTTCAGTCAATGAAATATTGTATAAGCAAAGTTGGCTGAATCTTTGGTCACATGAATGTACGTTTGTGGTTTTGGGAATTTGTCATTAAGATTTGAAGTGTTTCTCTCAAATATGTTTAGAAAGATTTAGACTTTCACCAAAAATGGAAATACAGCATACGAGACCCCATAGAGATTGGTTTAGTTTGTGGTAAAGACTAAAGGCCATATTCCACTATCCGTTCTCGGCTTGCGGCTACCCGAGAAAACGCAAGCAAACGGCCGGAAATGGCCGGAAATGCCGGAAACGCAAACGCAAATGCCGGAAACGCAAACGCAAAAGATAATGACAAATTAGAAAATAACAATTCACAAAGACAGTTTGTGACTTAGCGTCTTTACGACTTAGGTTTTTATTTGTGACTTTACGACTTGAAGTGGCCTTAAGTCACATAATGCCATTAAAGTTGTGCAACTTTGTTACTTAGGGGCCTTTACTTTGTGATTTGTGCCTTAACAGATGTCTGTGTTATTTAATTTATGATGGGAACTGAAGTTATCTATTTCTTAGCACTCATGTTCCTTTATGCACACTTATGTCTACATTGTCTACTTTAATTGTCGAAAACACTCATTGTTAACTGTTTTTATATCCTTGTTATTTCAGTGAAATATTTTGGTTAACAAATATTGCTGGGAAAGTACTAATATAATATTTGTTCTAGTCTGATCATAAATCCATAAAGGTCATCAGCAAAGGAGGATAACGTTGAATTATTCTATAAACTGATATTCTTGAATATTCACTTTTTATCAAACTGATCAATATTTTGTACTCTTTAGAATGTGATGGCAAGGATTGTCTCAGTAAAGATCTGTGCTCTCTTGTAAGCCACATCTGTACGTGCAATGATGGCAGTAGCCCTGGAGATCCTGGTGGTGTCTGCCCAGGTAAGGTGGCTATGATCACATCATCATTGCAGTGATATTTGAAATTTAACAATAAGTAAAAGTAGAAAATTCATTAATCAAAAAGTTGCAAGAGACACAGCTATCATTTGCTGAAAACAGAATATTAAAATGATGATAAAAAAAAAAGTTCCCCCTACACATTTAAAAATCTGGTGAGCCAACCCTCGCTGTTGTCTGTAAAGTTGGATATATTGACTGTTCAACAGGGATGGGTCTTGCTGTGTGTGTCAACCCTTGCCAAATACACAGGTAGTCCTTACCTTGTAGGGCTCAAGGAATAGAGATATAACATTACACTACAAGAAATAATAAACAAGGTATATATGGGGCTGACAATGTCTAAGTAATTGCCCTATATTATGATTAAGGGTCCAAATTTGTCATAAACTGCTTATAATACGGCAGAAGTACGTTTGTAAACACAGAGAAAATATTGGCCTTGTTTGTGAGGTGGAAAACTCAGGTGTGGCAAATGCAGTGCATTTTTGGTACTCTGGAGCCCATTCCATAGATATTTTGTGATATTATGTTTCATAAATCATGTCATGTGCATAAAAAAGTCACAATACTCAAAAGAATATTGCCAAGGCCTAACAGTAGTATTGTGACGACAATTTTAAAATATTGCGATGTTTAAAATATCTTCATATAGAATAAGATATATATATATATATATATATATGAGACAAAGGAAGGATTCTTTATAGTTTACATTGGATCTAAAAAGAAAACCAAAAAGAAAACCTAATGACAATAACAAATTTTGGTATTGTATCAAATCTGAAACATGATTATTGGGAATTTTTTATGGAATGCCTACATGGTCCCCCACAAAAGATTGGGGTGCCAAATGCCAAATGGTATCTGATTTTATCTTTACTCATTTATATTGACATGTATATGAATATACTTGTGAGGTGTGGCGAGGTGTATGTGTCCACAGCAACAACATGAGTGATCTGACCAATGTTGCCAGTTCAGTTTTATACCCAAACCATAGTAGCCTTAGTAACATGTAACAGTCGGAATCATGTCATGGAGTAATGTTACGTTTCCAATGACTTCCAACCCAAAATAAACTGATAAATAAATATATCAATATACATCAACATAACAAAAAGGATTTGTGAGCAAGGTGAATACTGCATGAAAAAAATATAAGTATTGGCAGTGATATTGATATATAAAGAGCTAGTAGGGGGCAGATGTCCCAGGTAGCCCTCGTTGAACCCAAGGTATGTTCTGGTAGTTGATATTGACAGCAACAGCTCACCCCAGCACGAAATTTGTGTATTTTGACTGCGGGGAATCTTTACTGATATTCTACCTGTTTATACCCAAGGTTTTCCAATGTTTTGCACATGCTTTGCTGAACCTTGAATTAGCAAAAATGGTTATTGGCAAGGAAAAATGTTTTATTTCTCCAATGTTGAACTCGAGTTCAGTATATTACAAAATATTCGTTGTAAAATTATGTATCCCCAAATTTAATTCCCCATGGCCACTAGATATTTTCTATGAAATAGATATATATATATTACGCGATGGTCAAATCGGTTTTTTTTTATTCATTTATTTCCAGATAGATGTGAGAATCTGCAATGTGTGCAGGATGGGTTATGTAAAGATGTTGCAGGTCAGGACGGTTGTTTTTGCACATATAACAATCATGTTATACCTGATTACTCTATTGGAGTGTGTGCAGGTGAGATAGAAGTATGTTTCATTTTCTCACTATCAAAGGCCAGGTCTGGAATCAACCTTAAGGTTACCACAGTGCAGATGGATGGACTGAATAAAGTTAAACTATTTTTAGACCATTTTTCTAATTTAGGAACCTCCACTTTAAATAAAATAGCATTGTATGCTCTGGTGTTTATAGGTCTTCTGTCTATTAAGTCAACATCTTTTTATCTTTTATACATGAAATTCAAAACATGTGCAGTTTGACGTTTGTGTAACATTGTAACCTTTGAAACACTATGTAAAATATCTAAAGATTGATAAGGTAAATTTGTGTAGCATATTTTTAATGCTCTATTTTGCAACTGTTGTAGTTTATCAAGCAAATTTTTTGAGACTTCTGCGTATAACACATCACCATAAACTATTGTTGACAGGATTGTTGACTTATACATACACAATTTTGCGGGAATAGGTAAATACTGACCAACCTTAGCAAACATGCTTAATTTGTGTGATACAGTGCCAATCACAGTATTCAAATGCTTAGAGTAAGAAAGATGTGAATCAAGTATAGTGCCTAAATATTTGTAATGATTTACTAAATCTAATGGTAAGGTGTCTATATATAACCTTGAACATTTGTGCTCCTTACAGGGCCCTGCACCTGGTCCCCTTGCTTCGCAAAAAACCTTTGTCAACATATAGAAGGCCAGTGTATTTGTAACAACGGTAAATCACCGATCAGCGGCCAATGTGTTGGTAAGTACTTAATATTTTGTGGTGCCAGACTTTAGATTTGTTATTTCTGGGGGCAAAGGAGTGATGGAACCGTTCTGTAACTGTGGTTACGGCGATCTGTTGTCTCGCTGCTATATAAAGTCGTCACGTAACCGTTATTATTCAGTTCCTCCCTCACCACCGACCTGCTCACATAGTCAAATTTTAAAGTTTAGCTTGTTGTAATAGGAGGATTTGATAAATATTTCCCATAGTTATATATGTCCAAACTTACTACAGTTATTACTTGTTATTCCTATACATAGCTAATTGGTTAATAACGAACTCGAACCGGTAAATACACTTTATTTGTACAAATTTCACTCCTCATCAAAAGTGTTGGATGAACTAATCAAATACATACTAAAGCAATATATGAATGCAATAAAGCTGCACCACACTGTGAGACAACCCACCTACTTCCAAATATTTTCAGCACAAAAAGAATTTATTCATTATCATTTTGGAGAATACTCTTCTGTTTTGGAAAAGAATCAGGCCATGATTGCAAAACAAATATGTGAAGATCAGTGACTGTATAAATCAACCACAACACATCATCCCATCTCTGTACTCTCTTTTCAGATGCATGTGAAAACAAACCTTGTCGTAACGGTCTGCTGTGTGATGACATAGATGGTGTGTGCACCTGTAAAGCAACATTGATGCTGAATGAAACAAACTATTGTGTTGGTAAGTTTTTTTTGTCCCATGGCTGGCGATCAGTGTGTATTGTAGGTAGGGTGTATTGACAGGCTGTACACCTAAAAGATTGGAGGTTTGTTTGGGTAATAAGATAATGAAGAACCTTGGGTGGCTGTTCAACCTATGGGGATTGTATAAAATCTTAGGCTGCTCCATTTGTTTTTTTCAACTGGCAAATACAATTTAGTCAAGGGCCATTTTACTTGTATCCCAGCAACTATGTCTAGATGGAATTGCAGTAGAGTCTCAGACACAATTGTAATTCCGAGGAAAACAAATAACATATATCAAATCAAATACACAGAAACTACATTTTAGAGAACTTTAAAGAAATACATAACGTCCTTTACTGGCCCTGAATCGGCTTAAAAAGCAAAATTTCTTTACCCTAAAGGCCTACCCCTCCTATCTGTTTTTTTCAGTTAATAACTTAACTGTGTATGTATATCCTATTTTTCATTGCAAAGATAGGTTTGGAGAAGCTTGGAATATAAGAAACATTCTTTTCCACTTCTAGGTCTATGTACATTTTCATCACTTACTGGTTTAAAGTTCAGCATTATTCAAATTGAAAATAAGAGCATCTCATTATATCATTTTAAACCTTCTTGATAGATGACTGTGCTGGAAGGGCATGTGTGACCGAGCAAACCTGCGGGCCTGTCAATGCAAAATGCAGCTGTCATGACGGTTTGGCCTTTGATGAGGAGGGAATCCACTGTGTGGGTGAGTAGTTACACTAGTGTCAGAGAATGTTTAAACCCAATGCATGAAACTGTCATAAAGAGTAATATCTTTTGAAACGTGACGCGAAAGCAAACACTAAGATTGTTTGCCACCCTTATCATCTATGGTCCTGTTAAATCACAAACTCATAAGTTAAAACCAGGTGTAGAGTAATTGCTTTTTTAAAATATAATTTATATCAACGGTATGTTTTGGAATTAAATATTGTTTGAAATCAATTGATAGAATGCTTGCTACTGATTTTCTTACCAAAAAAGTCCCTTTATTAAAAAAATGAAGTCATACCAACGTTCATGTAAAAAAATATATAAATAAGTTTTTAACAATACATGAAGACATTTGATGGCAGAGTGGATATCTTAATTATACAAATGCCATTGAAGGTCTGATCTGCTGATGGTCGATAGAAGTGTATCATATAGAAATCTACAAGGAATGGCATGAGCGTAAACACCATTGAATTTAATCTCCTATACCACTGAGAAATATTTGGATTCAGATCAATATTTTACCCCAGAAATATGTTTCATAGAAGAAACATGTAATATTTATTTGAAAATATTCCAGCAGGATCTTTTTTTACTTAGACAAGTGGTAAAGTTTATTCCTTTAGCTGAAAACAGGGCTGGCCTTTTACACTGTTCTCTAATATTACAACAACACCACAGTAGGACAAATCTTAGCTGTATACTTTGCTTTCTTTTCTAGAGCCCTGTTCAGATAAGGACTGCTTTGATGATGGCACATGCAAATATGTAGATGGAGAATGTGTTTGTAATGATGGACTGAATTTTGATAATAACAAAGAAAAATGCACAGGTAAGATCTAATTATCAATTATTGAAAAAGAAATTATGTTTCAAAATTGTTAACACTTTATATGTTTATATCTTAAATTGATAATTTGATTTGATATTAAGCACTTATTATACCCTCAGCTATAGTGGAGCCAATCTATGACTGAATTGAACCTTACTTCTTGTTTATCTGTCACCAGACCCATGTGATGGCAAAACTTGCAGCAGGGATGGGACCTGCATTGTGGATGATGGCAGATGTGTTTGTATTAAAGAGCGAAGGTTTGCAGATGACGAGGAAACATGTATTGGTGAGATTGATATAATTATCACAACTGTCTTTGTCTAAATGCTGTTGGAATCATGTTGGAGAGAACACAATTTCAAAACTATATTTCTTGTTTATCTGCCACCAGACCCATGTGCTGGCAAAACTTGCAGCAGTGATGGGACATGCAGAGTGGAGAATGGCAGATGTGTTTGTATTGGAGAGCGAAGGTTTGCAGATGACGAGGAAACATGTATTGGTGAGTTCACCAGAGTAATCACATACATCTTTGTTTCATTCCTGTTGAAAATCAAGTTGGGCAGTATCATTGGTTTAGTCAATACTTTTTTCACTTTTTTCACTTTATAAGTAATGTTTTCTATACCTTCTGTCATTCTGTCTGACATATCACCGAGGAAATATCTAGATATTTACAATCAATGACTACTTTTTGTGAATACCAGGATACAGTCAACAGAACTTGTGTCCATCATGCTGCTCAACTGGCACATCCAAACTCCTTTTAATGAAATATAAAATTATACTTACAAATAAATCTATAAGAAAAGGGTGAGGATCATGACACATGTATGTTCAGATAAATAGACACTGCTTTTATCATAGGAAATGTAAGATAGTTAGGGATACAACACAATTTTGGTGTTAAAGTCTGAAATAGTCTCCCATAATCTTGTCCCTAGTGCAGGCCCCACTCAGGTTTTGTATTCTCGGTCCAGTCATACCCATCGTCCCCATCGTTGTATCCTCGGTTTCTGTCACTATCCCTCAATTTCTTCTATGTCCAGCTTTCCATTCTTAGGCTAACTAGCGTCTAATCTTTCTCCTCAAACATCTACCTCCATCTGCTTTAGTCTTATAAGTCATCTGGTGGTCCATTCCCAGGAAGAAAGGAGGTGCAAACACAGTGAGTCTGAAGATGGAACTGTTCATTCTTGTATCACGAGGCTCTTTATATAGCTGTAACTGGCCTCATATTGGCTACGCAACATCACATGGTCACTTTGACCTCTACAGGGGTCACTTCCAGTCTCTTATATCCTTGTACATTTCGACTCTCCTACAATTCAATTTTGTACACTCATGTTACTCGTATAATATAATTTTGTACTCTCATGTTACTTGTATAATATAATTTCATACACTCATGTTACTCATACAATTCATGGTTACATTTTCGTGTTTACATTCTATTTCATACCTTTATTAATTCTTTGTAATAAACAACTGTTTGACTGTTATCCATAATTTGGCCTTCAAAAACTCGTGCCAGAATCATGAATTAATCTATATAAATTCATCACATGGCAGTCGCAGGGGTGCTTAATGAATACCTTTGTTCCACTACCTTAGGGATGCTACCTTCTTAGCAAATATACTATATAGATACATCATTGCTGCTAGCTTTGACCTAACATGGAACCATTTTCAACCTTGTGCCAAACCTGGTAAAGAGTATAATATCATCATGTTATTCTTCCACTGATCTTCATATGAAATGGTTCGCCCATCGATGTCACCATTTGTAGGATAAATTGCTTTTTCAAGCCATAAACAATTTTTAGCATTTAAATATTTGAGAATTCATGAGTTTTCCTTCTTGTCCTGCTCAGTTGTTGGCTTAATTGCATGACAGTATCTACCACTGAACCTAATAGACATTGTACATTATATCCCACAGATATAAATCCTTGTGCACGGCATTTATGCATGGCAGAACATCGATGTGGTATAGACCTTAATAAAGAATGTGTTTGTCTGGTTGGATATACCTTTACCGAACAAAACAGCTGTGTTGGTAAGTTTCTTAAGTGTAAAAAGAAAAATATATCCAGACCAGAGTATGCCATCCTCTTAAAGGCAAAGAAAATAGAAAGTTTTACTTGTCTTGCAAGATAGATGTTCTAATTTCAGAAATTTAAAGGTTCCTTAAAAACCATTGAAGAATGACAACCAACTAATATAAAATCAAATATCCTATAGATTTTTGAATAGAAGACTGACGTCGGTTTTCTTGGTCACTTCTTGCCATGTTGATTAAAAGAGCCTTAACATCATTCTATCATAATTCAATTGTCTCTCCTACTTCTTTTATTAAAGGGATTTGTGACTAATCACCTGGTAGAAAAATTGTTGCATCTTAAGATTTTACTTGTTTGTATAATACAGTATATTTCCAAAGGTATACCAACTCAGTTGGACATTTCTTTACTTAGATTTGCATTAGGGTATGGCCCTCTCATTTCAAAAGTGACCTCCGCTTATTTTTGCTGAAATAGATTTATTCAGTTTCGTAAGTCACATTAATCCATGTTTTATTGATATATTGTGGTTTAAGTTCTCAGGGGTAAAAAACTTTTTTAGTTTCCAATAGAAATCTATTGTAAAAATGCATTAATGGGTGTTCGTATGTGTACTTTTGTTTCATTTCTTTTTACTATATGCTAATGGTCTAAACTTAAAAATTGTGTCAATGTTATGAGCTGGACCATTCAGAGATATGCAAGGCAGTTTATATTCATTTTAAAGTCTAAATATTAGATTCATTCCCACATATATTGCCTTTCCTGTTCTACATAGATATCAATGAATGTCAGGAAGAAGGAGCAGCATGTCAGCAAAACAAAGAATGCATCAATACCATTGGATCATTCCAGTGCATGTGCCCAGAGGGACACACTCAGAATGACCAAGGGATCTGCGAGGGTGAGTTTAAAAAGAGAACTTCCCTTGAGCATATTCACACATCACACATCAAGTAATCGCAGTCTCTCATAACAAATTAAGAAAAATGACTCAAGGCTTGCAAAAGTTCTTATATGTTCGGATTGTGATATACATAATTACTGATTTAGAAAATATTATCAGTTATCAAAGAGAAGGGAAACAGGTGTGAAATCATAAGTGTAAATCCTTATCAGGTCAAAAACTCTTCTAAGCCAAAATCAAATATATGGCTTGATAAGCATTGTATACTCATCAATATTATTCATAAAGTCTTTGGAAATTCATAATTTGAACATTAAACTAGGTAAGACAATTCCAGTAAGGATTTTACTTCATATATCTGGTAACTATATGAAACTTTTGTCACATCTGACCTATACACTTGTTTTTACATCAGAAATATCATGTGCATCAAACAGCATCGCCATTGGCCTTGGAGCTGCATTGGGTTTTCTACTCCTCATTTTTGCTACATGTTGCTGCTTACTTGCACTGAGCGGTAGAGGCAGCCCAGGAGTAAGAAACCCACCAGTGAACTTTGGATACAGCCCACCACGTCTCTATCAACCTGGTGTTGGCCGTCCTCCCTATAGATATATTCCAACGGTCAACAGACCACGAGACAAAAGGCAGCTACCTTTTTAATAGGGAGTCTTACTGACAATTGTGCCATTTATCAAATATCTCAAAATGGAAAGTTCTTCAATCTTCCTCATATTTTGCAAAAATACTCCTGAAAATATGTGTGATTCAAAAGTGAAAAAGGAATTTGGTCATAGTTTTAGAAATTTGTCTCTTCTGATAGAGGTTGTATAGAAATACATTATGCATTCAATCTATTGTCAGGATCTCAGGAATAGCATAGGGTATTCAAAATATCTCACATTTCACTAAATTTATGGAGAAACAGGCAAATCTTCAATGTACTATTTTTTCGTGGGGAACTTTATTTCAGAATTTTCATATTTATGAAATAGTTGGTCTTCAATACATTAAAATCAAAATCATATATTACATAATATAACTTTACAAATTTCTTTCTTTCTCACTTAAGAACATATAAACACATTCATCAAAAGCATTAAAATGATGACCACTTTGATATCAAAATAATAAGCAAATAAAACCTAATTTCATAATCTATTTTGTAAGCTGATTTTTGACTGTATGATAAGACTATAATAGCTGATAAGTTTCCACATTGACCTGTACTTTTTTTTTAGCATTTTCGGAACCCATAATCATAGGTATAGCTGCAAATATGTGTAATTTGAAACACATTTCAATGCTAGTTCTATAATGACATGATTGTCTTTAAGCTAACCTATTACTCTGAAGTCAGAGTAAACAGGTGCAACCTTACACAGGAACTAGGAGCAGCATGTGGTAACAGTAAATCGTGGGGCACTGATCATCTTTATTTCTATTTTGATAGAGGCTGAATGTCCTCACAAATTGGATGTTTTATGAATAAATTTGTTTTCCTCATGTATGTGTTAAAACATTAAGTTCTATATGGATATTTTTCCGCTGTGCCCAAAATGAAGTGGCTTCATATCCCAGCTGTACTGGGAGACTTTGCCATAATCTTGATTGAAAGCAACATTTTGGAAAAACATGTCTGTAACTGACCATAAACTTGTCAATATCTATTTAGAGAAATTCTTTAATCAAACTCATGTCCGTCTTTCATTGCAATTAAGTTTGCGGTGTATCCCAAGAACAAAAATGCCAGCTGAGAATGAGGCTTCACCCAACAAATCCGGAAAAGTGCTCCTCATAGCAGCGCTAATATAGGTTCTCCATGTTGGGGAAAGGAATTTGGACAGACCAAAATGGTCAGGTACAACCAAAATAGGTTTGGTGTTTCAATAAGTCTATCTTATCAAGACAGCTTGTTTTAACACAATGTGTAAACTGTCTGGGACCATTCAGGACCATTACCAGGTTAGCCTAAACCTGATAAATATTGCACTGAAAATAGTTATCTAATAATCCACATGAATAACAACCTGTACACTGATATTCAGAAAAAATTGCCTGAAGACTCAATGTATGTCCATATTGCTTTTGTATTGTGTTTTGCTAGTAACCCTCAATTCCTCAATCTATTTTAATTCGATGGTTGGGTGGCTTGATCCTGTTGGACATTGTGTATGCTGAGTGCAATATTGATCTTGATAATTTTAAAGTGTATTGTGTTATGGTGCACCCTATTTCTCTGTCAGAGTGGTTTATTTTCTAGCACTGCTCCAGATTTGGTTACATTTAGGCTTTACATTAGTTGAACATTGATTATCATTATTGTGTGAAAATGCAGCAAAACCAATTTTGTTGAGGAATGAATATGATCAGTTGATTGGAAAACCAATGCAACAAAAAATCATTGCTTGAAGAAACATGTCATAAGCTAGCATGTAAGATGATTGATATCTTTTTGTAGTGATTGACTATTAAAACAATTTTCTGAAGCAACATGTTATAAGTTTTTAAAATGATGGATATTTTGTTGTTGTGATTTACTATTAAAACAAATTTTATATTTGAATTGAAAGTAAAGATTAAGTCAACACAAACTGATACACTAATTCATAATGTCCTATTATCTTCATAAGTTTCTATAATTAATGAGAATGTAAGCTTCATAACTGAACTTATTTCTTATCCTAGGCTTTGTAGTTGGTATACTTCATAATGTAAGGAACCATTTATAATTGTGATGTCAATGAAGTTCTGCTTGTCTTTCAAAATAAAGAATTGATTAACAAACAATATTGATTTATTTTGTGTTTCTTTGATTTTCTATATCAAATTAATTTTTCATAGCTTATTTGAAATAAATTATTTGAATCGATGACCTTTAAAATTTGAAAGAAGAAATACCTTAAACCTTAAACCTTATCATTAGGCAGATAAGAAATCCAGTAAGCACGGTCATCAGTATATTTAAGCCGATGGAAAGGAAGAGGTGAAAACAGGCTTGGCAAATATGTTTTTTATCTTTCATATATAGTTTTGCAGTAATATATATTTCATAACATTTATAGTTAAAATGTGATTGTGGAATTGATGATAAAATAGTGTAAAAATAAATAGTGATTTATGATAAAAATAAATATGATGAAATGAGTTGTTGGTGGGTTGGTAGAAGGTTGTAGGTTCGGTGTGGAGGAGAGAATGAGGATGTGTGGTGGTTGAGGAATGTTCATATAGATAGGGAGGTGAACCAGAAGTAGTGCTGATTCGGGAAGTTACTGGCAAGGGTGAGGGTCAGGAGTATGGGTTGTAATACTTTATTGAAACAGCATTTAGGGTAGTGGTATGGATGAAGGAGGGTGACCACCCACTGTAGTAATGACTGAAAATTGCAAGCAAATTTACTGCAATTTGATATCTCTACTTATAATTTCTGTTTTCTAAAACTGGAAAAGTTTTACCTTGTTCACCTTTCCAAACCAATCATTCAAATCTTAAGGATTGACACTGGTGGTTGGGCCGTGATTCTTGGTACTCAGGTCTAATACATTTTCTTAAAACGTCTCACTAACCAGACAGACATAATACATATAGTTCAGATGAATAGTTTCAGCTCTTTCTATTGATGTAAAATAGATTTGAAAGAGATTTGAAATTGCTAAGTTACGATTGTGCAAAGTGAAAAGTTGATTTTTTCACTTTTATTTTTTAAACAATGATATCTCAGTAACCGTCAAGGATAGACGGTTAAAAAAAAAATAAAATGAAAAAATGATAAAGAAATCAACTTTGAGTTACCCGTTTTTTGGGATAAAATGAAAACTAAGGCCTTAAGAAGAAATCTGAGACACCCTTCCCTGCAATTGAATGTTATTAACATGTTTTGAAAAAATGAGCTATGTTACTTTCTTAGTTACAGAGCAGTCTTTGTTCAAAAAATAAAAGTGGAAAAATACATTTTTAAAATATTCTTTTTCAAGTTCTCATCTAATTTTCAAATATTCTACATCACTGAATAGAGAAAAATTGGACCTTTCAAATGGTATATTGTCCATCATTATAGCTAACACAGGTGCAGAGATTTAGGCAGAAACGTGAATCACTGCCCAACCACCGGTGTCAATCCTTAACCATGCAAATCTGTAACATTTTGTTTCACTGGGTCTTTGATGGGCAGACAACACCTTCCACTGAGGTAAAGAATTGATACTTTGTGCATATGGTTAGCGGTAATACTTGAATGAATAGATATCAAGAGATAACAGATTAAAAGAGGGTCACTAGACTGCGAAGGGTTATAACTTAGAATATTAATAGTTCGAAATTGTAAATTAGTTTAATGAAAGTTATTGGTGGCATATTAGTGTATCAATACAACAGCAGGGGGTGCCACTATACAGTCTGCCTCTTCATGCCACCTGGTATGGGACAGACATCACTACAGGTCTCACAGAACTAATTGTGCCGCCATCTGTAGTACTAAATACCTTTCTGTCCCAAGAGACTGATTTGGTTTGAGTGGCTGATAATAAAGAAAACTAACAGAATTTGATTGGATATCACAGGGTACCCCCTATCATTTGTGAGTTTGTTGGTAAAAATGAATCTTCGATCTCTGCTTGTTAGTAGGTGTTTTTTAGTGGGATTTTTGAATGGTAAGATTACAACCTTGTTTGTAATTAAGCATTACAGAATGCAGTAGTTGGGCTGTGGAAAATGGCCTCAAATTCATGGGTCAGCTCTTCCACACAACCTAGAGGGAGCCTGAAGTGTTCAATAAAATCCTGCATATGAGGCCACCCCATTTGAAGGTTTATCCATTTTTTCTCAATTCTCCCAGACGTGGTTCTCTGGTTTGTTGTATTTTGGTGTACCTGCAGGCAAAATCAAGGTGCATTGTGGGTAATATGTTGACAAGTCCATTTCCTGTTATAAGCATTCAATATATCATAATTATTCATCTATGACATTATCCTTCGTTTGAGATTATAAAAGGGTAGAATTAGGTGTTTTTTTCTTTTCGTTACTGGATGTACTTCAATTTCTGAAGGAAATTTTAAAATATTTTCATTGCATATCTTTATATTGCCACAAGATGCATTATTACTATTGGTTTTCCCAAGTTTTTGTCTACAAAATATGCCAAAATTAGTCTGCAGGTGCATGAAATACAGGAAAACTTGGAACTGCGTCTGCCTGAATTGAGTGACTTTTTTTAGTGTTCTCTACTGGTGCTCAGGCATAATTTTCCATCTTTGCAGCAGAGGCTAGGTTGAAATAAGAGGAGAGCACAGAATGTGTGGCTTAGCATTTAAACCTTTTTTGTAGAAACAATCTAAAATAAAATATGTAAACCTTTTCTCTCTCGATTTGTATCAAAACTAGCACATAAATTCATGAACTGCTATTTTTCCGTGTATTTGACTTGACTTAGGAAACCTACAAAAAATCCAAAAATAAAAAAATTGAAAATGTCAAGGTCCCAGGGAATTATTGAGGAGACCGACTGCTGGGCTGCTCAGTACTCCCCTTGCTACGTCACACCTATGGGAATTCCTTCTAAAGTTATTCCCTGGTTAATGAATGGTCATGAATGGATATGTATTTTGATTTATTATGAGTTGCATTGGGCTAAATATTTTGGTTTAGAGGGCTACTTCATAGATTAGGGGATTTCCCTTAAAAATGATTTAAAATACAAGTTTTCCATAACTGTGGGTAAACTGAGAATTTTCCTGCAATTCTTCTTATATTTATAGTGCAAGTTGTGAATAACATGCTGGATTGAATTCATTGAAAAATAACTATGCTGCAGTTCTGTGCAAGCTTTCCTTTAACAGGTTGGGGATACCACTGAAAAACGGGACGTCCTGTAAAAACAGGACATCCTGTGATAACAGGCAATTATGAAAAAGTGTATTATCTAATTATTTTAGATGAAATTATATGTGAATATTACACAAGACAAACATGATATAATACTTCTACAGATGGAAACTGCAAAAATTATGAAATTCTGCATTTAACATGGATTTAATGACACTTTCCATTTTGACAAATATATAAATAATAATTTCACAATTAATATTTTTACCTAAATAAAAATGCTCAGAAAAAGAGGAGGTTGCTAAATTAAAGAATTATTTGTAATAAAAGAACACATCTTTTGCATCAAAATGATCGTTGCATTTTCAAATTCTATCGTTGCATTTTTTTTCTATTGATTTTTATTTTTTAAAAGTTACAAAAATCATACCAAGAAAACGGCCCGTCCTGAAATAACAGGACGGTTTCATGATCCGTTATTACAGGACGTCCTGTTTTTTCAGGCCAACTTTTTAAAACCATTTAAACATGTATTGTAACGATGGGATTCAATTTTAATTTGACCAAATAATTGTTTGTAGTATAGGGTAATATTTAAAAATTTAAAAAATGAAAATGGAATGTTCTGAAGTGATTTAAAGGGTTACGTCCTGAAAAAACGGGACGTCCCGTTTTTCCCGTCGTAGCCCCAACCTGTTTAAAGCCCATCGTAAGTAAAACAGGATGCTGTCAGGCTGCATACTCACCAGTGATGAGGAATCGGTTGTGAACCTATCAGACATTGAAAGAGCTAGCAGAATCAGAAGTATGCATTTTTGTCCTTTTACCTTTTCTTTCCAAATCCAAAAAACAGCTTTGGAAAAAGTGTTTGGTAAGTGGGTGAACAACAAGCGGGCCTATTTGTAGGTCATTTGTAGCACAGAGACAGGTTAACCCCCTCCCAACAGGGTGCCTCAAAAATATTCAAGAACTCACCCTGGCCCATACCAGGGCAGTTTACCCAGCCCTGCGCTTCTCACAGCCACACACAGGGGACAACACCGATTGCCACCACCCACCCAACATCTAGACTATGGACATACTTGCAACTTTCATATATCACAATTTTCCTATTGTTCAAGTTGTGTGCATTATTACAATTATTCCCACAATGTTATGTTGATTTTCACAGTATTTGATAGTAATAAAAATTCATCTAAAATTTTCCCCAAGCCACCTCTTCATCTATTATTTCTTTCTCAACTTTAATATTTATTATAACTATAACGCCAAAACCTGAGGAAAAAAGACTGCTAATGATGTCAAAATATGTTAATGTCTCAAGTTTTTCTTGGATATAGTTTAATGATTGGACACTCATGGGACAGGCTGGCTAACTTGGGTTATTGTCGGCCTTTTCCTCCAGATGGTCTGAGTGTCAGTCGCACACTTGGTGCCTATGGATGGGCTTTATCGTAATGTGACCTCATACATTGGTAAAGATTATTCTCAAGAAACTCCAGAAGTGAATCAAATATTCGAGTATACAAAAAGAAACATGGTTAGCAGATCATGAAGGTGAAGGTTATCAATAGACTTGATATAGGGACATTGTCCATTCCATAGTTATCATAAGTAAAGATTAAAAGTCCTTATCTTTAAATTTCTAGATAGTGATTTTTAGCTTCAAAATATAAATATTATAGACCTTTTGCAATGATCATACAGCTATTGTATATATACACATATAAATATATTTTGTTCATATGATAGATATATATATATATATATATATATATATATATACTGCCACTAAAAATAGATGTCATTGTCCACTCTGCCAACTGTACAAACCTAAAATCTACTTTATTAACATAACATATTTTTAAGATTTAATCAAACAAAAACATACTATAGATATGTGGGTAGTGGGGCCTTGTCTGCTAATGATCTATAACCAGACCATGACAGTTGTAAACCAATTGGTTCAGGTTCAAAATAAACCAACGGAGACTTCGTTGTAGCAGAGAGTGACGGCACTATAGTTAGACAACACCTTGACAAGGTAATATACATGAAATAAGCGTAAAATGTAATCAGATCTCCTTCTCAGAAGAACTTATTCACCTACTTACTTACTCAGTCAAAATGTTGGGACCATGTCGTGTGCCTTTTGATACTTTACCAACTATAATGTCACGTTGAATATTCAAACAATGTGCCAAGGGAACTATTATTATTTCCAAAGATATCAAAATGTTTTAAAAGAGTGCATTTCCTTAAAATGTTGTTTCATTCACCTCAATGAGAGTGGTGCAGTTGTCATATTGCATCTTTTTTTGACATAATCACTGCAGTTAGTAGAAATTCCTCTTGGAAAATTCCGCACATTTTTTCTGGTTTGCTCAAAGAGTGCTGCATCCAAAAACTATGAATACTTCCATACATCTGATTTCTGTGAATTATGGCAAGAATACAGCTGTATTAACAAAATGCACAAATGTCCCTACCTAAACATTGTGTAAAAGGTTGAGTTTTTACCCAGAATGTAAATACATATAACCAACCAAGAAGGTGGTATGAGGCTGGTGATCACCCCGAAGCTGGACATCGATATCAGCCTGAGAACAGGGCTTGCAGTGCCTGTTGAATAGTAGCCTGGTCATACCTTTTATCTCTTACCACCTGGAGCCCTCCAAGTTCCTGGATAGGTGCTAATGACCCTTGTTAATTGTGAATGTAAGCTTGGACCTGGCGCCCCAAAAGGCCTCCACAACCACACATTTCTTCTGTCCGGCTGGACTGTATTCCCATCCAAGTTCGCTAGGTGCTCAAACTTGGACTGTGGAGAAGCAACCATTTTAGTTGAGAATTCCCACCTATATCCCAGCATGCTTTTGGGCTGCAGGAGGTATCTAGGAGGTATCTAGGTCATGAAGGGACCACTGTCAGGCCTGACGTGACGTCTCCTAATTTTAGCCCCACATGCGCCTCAGTATCTAGGTCAGGTACAACCCCTCACTGAGTCCCCATACGTACAGTCATTAAGGCTTGGGGATTGGTCACTTACTTCATCTATTGCCTCTTGTTTCACTGTATTTTTGGTCACTAAGTGACTGCCATCTCCTGAATAGGGAATAAATTAATACAAGCAACCCTTCAATGTATCAAAGAGATGGGTCAGCGAAATTTTAAATTTGCTAAATTTTCAACTGATACATTAAATATCATATTGGAGTAGAAGTATGTCACATTCCTGTACTAACATTTTATTTTGTTATTTAAAAATATGGATATCTTTATCCTTGGGCATCCCTGTGCACCCGGAAATGAATATCTGCGTGTGACGTCACACATAGAAGCCATTATATTTAAATTTATAAGAGACCTGGATATCAAACAACTTTTGCATTACATTATCAAATTATGTGAATACTAACAGATTAAGACTAATTTAAGAAGACTTTAGAAAACAATATATTCTATTATTTTCTCATTCATATATTTTCTCATATTCTGCCTGTGACGTCACACATAGATAAATCCACTGTACAAGGTGCATCCAGTTTACACAGGGACATTCAGTATGATTTATATAAGTTTGGATATAATCTAAACTATTTTGGATAAAACTACAAAATTTGCTATGGCAGTTACTCTAATGATAAGGATCATATACCTGTAATATTTGATATTCATTGGCCCCTGAATGCTATAAAAAAAACTACTATTCACTGTAATTCCTTAGGGATAAAACCAATCAACTCTCAGCATCATTAATTTTGTTGGAATTTAATCACATTAGCTACCAATACATTATGTTAGTGATGTCTGTGCATTATATTGACATCTGTTTCTATGTCCCCCTCAAGAAAGTGGGGCAGGCAGCCCTGCTCGCCCCCGATTTTTGTTGACTCCCCTACCTTGGTCTATTTATTGACTCCCCCAGGTGCACACCTCACCGGGTGCACCATACTCCAACCCTATCAGATATTTGAGCAGATGGGAAGAGGTAGAGGCGGAACATGGTTTTGGATTCCTAAACCTGGGTTTTCCTACCGCCAAGAGCGAAGTATTTGTGAGTATAGTCAATGTTAGGGGCTGTTTCAGTTGTTATTCTCCGAGCAGGCTGGTGAGCGAGTAACCCAGTGAGTGATGGCCTGTCTAGAGGCCAGCTGTTTACTCCAGGCTGGTTTGTTGTGACTGGAGATGGGTCTACTCTCCTGTATTGGAGAAGGTGGCGATATGTGTGGTGAGATATGCAGTGGGTTTTGGGGGTTTTCCGGGGTGGCCACTTCCACCCTTCTTTCAGTGTAGTCTCCTCCCCTAGGTCTGCAATCCCATGGAACAGATCACAGACTGTGGGGGTGGTTGGGTTCCATGGCTCCTCCTGAACCCCTTCTGTGGGTCGGTAGGTGCAGTGAGAGGACTTTGGCCAGTCGTGATCTGGGCGTGTGAATGTTGATTAGCCGGATGGTGGCTCAAACCCCCATGGATAGTCATAAGCAGAGGCTGCTTGGAAGCAGTGGTCTCTCTCCAGTCAAGTGTCCGGCATCTCAGACTCATGGCGGCCAGTGATGGTTGCCGAGGTAGGCAACCAGTGTATGTAAGCCCCTTTTACCTTGTTTACATTATTCAGTTGGGGTATTAGTTTACCTCTATTAATTAATATTGTTAGTTTTATTCAAGAGTTTCTAAATCACAGGACGATGGGAGACCCAGGATTATGGGACGTCCTGTTATCACGGGCCGTTCCGAATTCCTGTGTTAGCCCGGACCTGTTAATACCAGGGTATTGCCCGTGTGTTGCTAATGTTAAGGACCCCATCCCTAAGCCTAGCAATGTTACAGCTGGCGATGTGTTTTGTGATGTTAGAACATAATCAATGATTTTGGCAGGGAAATGGTCCCGTTACAGCGTATCAAATTATTATGTCCTGACGGACGATAAACTGGCTTTAAGCAATCCTTAAGTTCAGATAGTATTTGTGAGGCTTAATATAATACACAAAGTATTGTGCGACTCTGAAGAGCTGGGGTCAGGGTGAGATACCATTGGGCATGGCTAATTTGACAGCCTGTCCTTCACTTTTTGAATCATCAGCTGGCCAGACTTGCCATGAAGTCCCTGTCCTTCACTCTTTGGTGCACATGTCTGGGCAGACTTAGCATGAGGTCCCCTAGAACCATATGTTTCAGCTTTAGATGAGGATGCTCAACAATAACATAAGCAGATAAGCTCTGGTAATAGAACAAACAGCAAGGAGTTTTAGATAACAAAGAAGTCTTTTGGAGAAAATACTCTAATATGATATTCTGTAAGTGTGTGTTTGAAGACTCCTGGTGCAGCAGCAGATCTAGCCATAGTAGGACTTTTAATTGTTTTGGTTTTCCAAACAATAGGGACTTGTGGTAATTTGGACTTGACATAGACTCTCAGGAATCAAAGGATATTAGTTTTAACATTAATGGTACATTCTTCAAATCAGGACTCTGATATAGGGAATTGTTTTAAAGATCACTTGATAGGTAAGTTAAATAGAATACTGTTTATGCTTTTATCTTGCCCTTTTTTGTGGATATGTTGTTCACCAGTGCAATGCATGGATTGCCCCCTTACCAGGTCACGTGTTCATGTAATGGCGCCTTTTTTTGTAGGATAATATTATATGACTAGTGCAATGCCTGAGTTGTTGATGACAGAGGTTATGTGTTTACAATTTGACAATATTGCCTTTATTTTGAAGGATATTTTGTTGATCAGTGCAACGTGTGAATCGGTCCATGACCATGGCCATATCTAAATGTAAAAGTGTCTCTATTTTGTAGGATATTTTGTTGACAGATGCAACACGTCCCGGGTTTTGTGTTGGTATAATAGCATATATTTATTTTGTAGGATATTTTGTTGACCAGTGAAATGGATGAATTGTCCAATGGCTGGGCTTATGTGTCAATGTAATAGTGCCTTTATTTTGCAGGATATTGTGTTCACTGGTACCATGTGTAAATCTTTGCATGAATAAGGTTTTGTTGAATTTTTGTTGGGTATGACTGATGAAATGCATAGATTGTTCCATGACAGGGGTTATATGTGGGTGTAATAGAGCTTCAATTCTGTAGGACATTTTGCTGACCAATGCAATGCTTGGTTTTCCCCAACACTGGGGTTTTGCGTGGGAGTAATAGTGCCTGTATTTCATAGGGTAATTATTTTCAACAGTGCAATGCCAGGATCATCTCATCCCATGACTGGATTTATGCCTAGGTGTAATTATGTCTTTATTTTGTAGAATATTTTGACTAGTGGATTGGGTGTATTGTCCTATGACTGCGGGTACGAGTGGGTGTAATAGTGCCTTTATTTTGCAAGATATTTTGTTGACCAATGAAATGGATGAATTGTCCTATCACTGGGGTTATGTGTTAATGTAACAGTGCCTTTATTTTGCAGGATATTCTGTTGACCAGTGCAATGAATGGTTTGTCCCAGGACAGGGGTTATGCATGGGTTGTATGCGCTGCCTCTTTCATTGTGCTCTTAGTGGAGGGAGGTCTCATGTACACCATGGGGTATCTGTACATACTCTTTAAGAAAGGGCTTAACTCAGAAGATGGAGCCCTCTCTCTGATTACTTCACTGAATATTGGGATAGCCTTTGCGGCATGTAAGTATTGTATTTTGCCCATTTCATATCAGTTTGGAAAAAAAGAGTCATCAGTATTGCAGTTCAGGTTTCAAAAGAGTGCTAAGTTTTATTTTCCGACCCGTTTTCATAAAAAACATGGTAATATAGCCATACATTTAGAAAAGAATGCCGTTAGGGATAGCCATTCAAATTTCTTGTGACTGTTGGCAAAATCTGAAGCATTGAAAGGCAGCTTCATTATTTCAGTTTCATACCAAGAGATGTGGGAATATTGAATGTGAAATATTTTAGTGCTTTTTTAGACCAGCAACATGTCACACCATCAAGAGTGCTAGCTATCCATATCACTTCATAAAGTCAATGTGATAACACCTAAAAATAACGTCAATGAGAACAGAATATTGGTATTTAATTGTATACTAATATTACTATACTCTATAATCTAGCAATTTTTGCTTGGGATTTATTCATTGAAAACCAATGCCCACAAAATTACCTATTCAGAGATGAAAAATCTATCATATAAAAAGATGTTGAACAATAATAATATTATCATAAGACTTTGACTGAACAAAGGCATATATATGCTTTGGTATTTTATTATACAGCTAATGTGTAAGTAATCTCGTATTGAAAGTCAATCAGCTAAGACTTAATTTCTATCACATCTCATAAACATAAACATAAAAGAATGAGAATTGTAAACAGCACAGAATCAGTGAAAAAATTAACACAAATAAGTGTTATCATCAAATTGTATTTCCTCAACAAACTATTTGGCACACATTTTAATAATGACCATATGCACACGTATGCGTGTATCTTACTAAGTATAATTTTATAATGTATATGCACTTTATATACTTGGTGAAGAAACAGGAGGTTTGTCCAGATATTGAAATGCTCTTGAACATGTTAAACATGTTCATGTTACTGTTAATACATGTCTCCTGTAGGTCCTATTGCAGGTCTGTTGACAGAGAAGTTCGATGAGAGGAGAGTTGGAATGGCAGGGGGTGTCATAGGAACTGCAGGTGTGGCATGCTGCTTCATGTCTACACAGGTAAATCATATTTGTTAGCACAAACATCATCAGATTCAATATATGACACCTCGGGATCAAAGATCAGCCCTGAGCAAATCTGTCCAAAACTGCCCGAACACATGCCGGTGCACTTCCCTTAAGTATATATGCAAATTTTCAAAAAGTGTCTGACTACCCCACCCAACCTTTGGCTGAGGCATTAGATTTATACTGGAAAATGCAGGCACATTTTAAAAAACATCCCTCCCCTGCCTAATGCATAACTATTTAATGGAAGGTCTAGTTCGTGGTCACTATGAGCCCATGAATGTAACTTTCTTTAGTGACTGTTGTTTCAATCCACTTAAGTTGTTTTATGATAGTATGCTAGGTGGTGCCACTGCTTATATGTGCATGTGGAAACAACCAGTAGACTGTGTGGTCAATAGTAGCCTTAAATCATAGGCATCTTCCAAGCAGCATGTACTCATATTTTCAGAAATCTCAGATCCCTCCTTTGGATGAAAATATGTATTGGATTTGTATTAACTATATACATGTTTTCAAAAATCTCAGACCTCCCTCCCCCTTTGATGTTTACATACTTACTGGTAGGCTGCAGGCTCTCAATTTGGTAAAGCAGAGTGATGATATTCATATTACCAAATTCTAACTGATGATTAATTGCCAAATAAAAAGTGCTTATTTGCAAGAAAAAAAAAAGGTAAATGAAAAAGATTCACATGCAAAAACGTTTCTGCTCAAACTTAAAGACAGATTGGCAATGTTGAATTTTATAATTGGTTCATGTTGGCAACAAATTTGTAATCGTCTCCCTATCAAAAACATTAATACTTTCTAAATTATTGCTCTTAGTATACTCTTATATTTGTGAATGACTTAACATACATCTGAGGATAGTGCCCATGAGCATATTGAATTGGGGTATATATGATTAGACATTATCAAAGATATTGATGTTTCTAAGGATAGCTATTCATTTCCTCAAAATGCTGTTTGTCTGAAGCATCCTTTTTTGTAATATCCAGAGAAATACCTTAAACCTTTACAATATCTTTAATGATTTCAGTATTTCCTAGGAAATGGATATGGACTGATTAATATACCTAACAGAAGTAATTTAAACAAGCTATCTAAAGAAAACGGGGGGTGCCGTCCCCTGTGCCAGCCCCTGTGCCATCCCCTGGATCCAACCATATGTGAACTGTATTTGTGCTAATTTTCACAGATTCAATGTTCCTTTAAAACCCTGCTGTAAGCTAATGCTTATTCTTTACTAATAACACACTATTATTCTTTGCATTCTGCCAGGTTTATCAGCTGTACCTTGGTTACGGAGTCTTTGGAGGGATCGGTATGGGAATAGTGTACAATGCAAGCATGAGCATACTGGCCAAGTACTTCAAGAGGTACAGGAAGGTGGTGTGTGGATTTGTGGCCTGTGGAACTGGTGTAGGGTCATTTATTCTCCCACCTCTCATCAAAGTACTGGATGATACATATGGATGGAGGGGCACTATTCTCATGGTAGCAGGCATACATGCACACATGGTTGTCTGTTGTTGCCTATTCCGACCGATAGAGGGCAAAAATAGGTTCACTACTGAAGTAAAAGTGGTTGAGACAAACAACAGAAATAAAGGATCAAATGTATCATTGCAAGATGGGAGGAGAAACACTAGTAATGAAGATGAAGAAATTGGACTGAATGAGGAATGTATACCAGAAAATAAGAATGCTGTGTCACAAGAAATGTCAAACCACTCAGATAACTTTATGACAAAAATGATGACTTTATGTAAAAGCATCCCCTTCCTGTGTTTTTGTACTCATGGACTCTTTATACAGTTCACCTTTGGCATTGTCTACACACACATTGGGAGTTACATTCTGTTTCTTGGATACACCGACAATGATGTAGTATATCTTTACATGACTATGGGGATCACAACAACCATAGCAAGAGCGCTATCGGGGGTACTAGCCGAAATAACAAAAGTTAACCCCATTGCTGTCGTAACTGTATGTGATTTGATAAATGGAGTGTTTACCCTCTGTGTACCTCTGACAAACCACTTGAACATCATGTTTGGTTATGTAGTATTCTTTTGCTCTCTTTTTGCACCATACAGCACCCTAGATCTGGCAATAATATCAGACTTGGTTCCCAAAGACCAGGTTCCCTCTGCATTTGGAATTGCTTCTTTCTTTCGTACCCCAGGGAATGTTTTTGGACCACCTGTTGCAGGTAAGATAAAGTGTTTTTTGAAAACAACATGGAGAGAAGGTACCTGAGTCAAGGTACTTTGACCCTTAACACTTTAAGGGGAGGGGGGTGCTAATTTAGCAATTTTATCTAAATACTGTTGATCACTTTGAAAATATTGACCATTCTTGTTGGAAACCCATTGAGTAATATAACAGAAAGTCTGATAAACCTCCACTGCAGGTGTTGCCTGTCCCGTGGCCTCCTGGTGTCTGAGGTGGTAGTAGAGGTCAGACCAGTCCAGGGATAAATAGCCCACTAAGTAGCAGCATGTCCAGTGCAGTGTGGCCTATAGTAGGCCCCTCTGCTGTATATCTATATAACTAACTTTAAGCAAATCTGACTGACAATAATCTGGCTTTAATGACAACATATTGGTCACAGCTCACAGAATTATCCTTAAATCAATTAATTAATCTTTTCATTGATGAAGTATAAATCACTCTTTCTATCACTACTATAAGCTAAAGTTGTATTTCATCATTTTCAGCATTAGTCTACAGCTTGACTGGCATATACGCGACATCATTTTATATGGCTGGTGGTCTGTCACTGCTGGCAGGCCTGGTCATGGCCCCTGCATTGTGCAAAGTTTCAAATCTCATCAAATAAATTACTTTAACCGATGAGCCGGACACTGGCAAGTCCACATCAATATCATAGTGCAAGTACAATTATTTGCAAATATAGACCTAGTGCACACGTGGCCACATGATGCCATTTTAGTGATCACCATGTGCTGAATAAGACCAGGTGACCATACACTGAATTCTGAATTTAAGTTCTAATTGAAATAATTGTTTATTATGAGTTGGGGAGTTTGTTTCTGGAAAATGTTGTATAAAATCTATTTTAAATAGCTCAGAATTGGGAATAATAGATATTATAAGGTGATCACCAATATGGCAGCCAGCCCATTTTTCAGGCATGTGATGTTATATACACAATGTCCATAAATATCAATATCATTAGAAATACTATGTACCTACTTAAAAAAGCACATGTATGTGAAAGTGATGAATCAAACAAATTATATGTATATTCCATGTTTTTTGAATTCATTACTTTTGGTTGGCTAGTTTTGGCACAGTAAATATACCATGCATGTCTCTGTGTTTTAACTAGTTCTTTCCTGTGTAAAATGGAACATCAGATGCAATTATGTGTGTTTTTATTTGATGATCTGAACCCAAAACAAAGTGATATGGAACTTTTATTGTGTTTCCGTACAATTTAAAGGGATCACGTAGGCAAAATGGGAGTAAAGAAATTGGTCTGGGGGTTCTAATGCCTTAGACATTTTTGATGGCTATCTTCCAGGTGTCTGGAAATATACTAGTATTAATAATGATATTATATAATTTAATAAAGATATCAGGCAGATAAACATATAGGGTCTTCATTCTACCCTATGAATCTGCCAATTTTAATACTGATTCATGGCAAACATGCACATCTGAGTACAACATACTGACAGGTGATGTGAAATAGCATCGATTCTGTTGGCAGTAATCAGACGATTTGTTGGGTGGGTGTGAGAAATTCACAAAGATGCAAAATTGATTGAATAACATTCTAACCAAGAAAGAAGGCTTGTGCACTCATGCATAATGAGAATTAGATTAAAGTTTTAACCATTTCAAGTATTAGATTTAAGTGCTAGAACACTTACAGTAAAGCTAACTATGTAGTTTTAGGAAAGGAGAATGGTCACCAGACTGTGATAAACTCACATTCCATTCACCAAGTTTCCAAATCAATGGGAACCTAGTCTGCCATTGTTCATGAGGCTGAAGGCAGCTCCAATGACATGGACAGCCACCCCAAGGATATGGAAAAAGGAAAAAAAAAGTTTGGTCCCGACTGGGCCTTTGAGAGGCACTCGGTTGGCTGACTAAGGTAAAATCCTGATAACTAATCACCCCAGAATTCAAACTCATATTATGAGTTTGATACTTTGGTTCGTCAGCTGACTAAAGTAAAACCTTTCGAAACTGAACATGTGGTTTGCCAAACTGGTACGGACCCTACAATTAAGTTTTAAGCCCCATACCCACTATCCTATTTTTACAGAATCGGCACACAAATGAATGCATAAATTGTTGGAAAATGTTGTTTTTCCACCAATTTGTGTGCTAACGCTGAGTGAGTACACCTTGTTAGTTCAGAGACAGTCAATTCCAGCACCAAGCCATACCCACGTTCTTGCTGACTCATATTAAGCATGTTTGAGAATTTGATGATGATGGCAAAGGCTGAAAGCCATTAATGTGGACAGTGGCCTCAACCATAAGTCCATTGTGTAGTGGGTATGGCGCTTTAGTAGCTGAGACCAGGCTCAACGTGGCTTATTTAAATCTTTGACAGTCTCATCAGTATTATAACATAAACTTTATTCTTCGACAACAGTTTGCTTGTAAGTATCATGTCAGACATCAGCTTCACAAAACTCAAAAAAGGTTGAGCTTCTTTCACAGGTAACAAGTATATCTGAGGTATCATTTTGTGGTCCTGATAAAAGAAGACCCGTGGGGAATGTCGGAGGGTGGATAGATGAACCGGATGGCCCACGGGTGAAGCTCGTGGGCTGCCCTCTCCCAGAAGGTTCGTCCAGTAGCCTGAAGATATCACCTACAGGTCTTCTATATTTTATCCCCAAAACGATTCTCTAAATATTTTAAAAATACTATAAATGAAAGAACAGACATAAATTGCCAATATGATGCTTGACCTTTCCTTGCACATGCATTCACAGATCAAATACAGAACTGCTAATGGCCATTAGTACCCTCTCAATCATTACCAACTTCTTGGTATGCAGAGTGCAATCCAGATGTGGGCCGTACACTATGAAAGGCCTCTCTATTGGGATGAGTACAATGGTCCAAGAACTGGCACTGCTTCCCAACATGCTGATGCATCATAGAATAAAGTGAAAAATGATAATACTGCTCAGAGAGATGAAATCAGCAACTGCATGTACTTCCAAGAAGATCATAGTACTTTTATCAGAAAATCCAGGCCTGCTTGAGATGCAAGAGTCAGAATGGTACCAAGGAAACCTACAACTGTCAGTATGAATTTTCCAGGCAGTAGCCATGCATATTCAGATGAAGTGATCTTAGGCTTGGAAATGTTTTTGTAGCTTCTGATTCTTGTCTTGCAAGATTAAAAAGCGAAGGTGTAAAAGAACAAATTAGAATCACAACCAAAATGCATATTCATAGTAAACATGCATATTCAGAAGATATGATCTTAGGTTTGGAAATGCTCAGACAACAGCCGAACGAATTCTCTCCAGATTGCAAGCCAACAGCATTTTATACTGCTGCTATCCAATTTGGATACAATACTTGTCATATGCTTTTTGCATTGAATCTCCCTTTGACCTTCTCATCCTATGCACAACTATAACTTCATTATATTGAACGCTAGTTGTTGTTATGTGGTTAATTAATAATTGGGGAACTGTTATCTAATGTTCAAAGAGATTGCCTTTATCACTTCTTCAATAAATGCTAGTCAAGTGGCAGGTAAGTTCATGAGATGGGTATTCATTTTCACAATGCAAACAATGCTTGGCTCAAAGTCAGGTTTATTTTGTGGATCACATAGATGCGTACAAAGGCCGGTATGATGCCGGTTTAATAATTCTAGATTCACAATTCCAATTGATGAAGAGTAAGCTTTCTCCTAAGAGTCTGCCTGATCTTACATCCAACTTGCAACACAGAAGTTCCTTCAGCAGTCACCAGATGTCCTTTCTACTTGTAGCTATCTAAACCCCTCGAATCCTTAAGACTCGTGTTGTCCAAACGGTAATAGTGTTCTCCGCCGTACCCATAGGTTCTACCCAATATACAGCAGTCTGGTATTGATTTTCCCAAGCATTGGTGCTCGCTGGGAGATGCTCCCTGTCTGCTATTGCTCGACAGGTATATTTACATCTACCAGCAGCTCATGCTATATTTATACTAAATGATATGTTAATTCATATAATTTGGAATACTTTTTGCTATTCCCTCATGTGCAACTGGTGACTTCCCTCTTCATTCTATCTCTATACAATTAGATATATGTGCAAAGTGAATTACTGTCTACCTTTGTGCAATTTCATAAACCATGAGGAAAATAAAGCAGTGCATCATTAAGCATAGTGCTTCCGCATATTCACATATTACCAGAATTCCATTCACATTGGATTTTAGATATGTTTTTCAGTCAATTACAAGAGCGGTCACAGTATATTTGTATGGTAGTTGAGGGGACTTTGACATTTATGACAAATTATCATCATACAAAAAACTATTCACACAGTCCCATAATGAACTACCTATGCAGGGGTGGACCTAGGAGGAAGGGCTCCGAGGTGTCCTGACCCTCCCCACTTTTGGTCAGAACTTAAACTTACCAAAGACAAAAAAAATCACACGTGTGCATACGAAAGGACACCGTTCTAGTACCTAGACTATTATGTCGACACACCATTTTTAAAATTCTGTATTCTGGAATGCTTGTAGTGTGCAATAAGGTGCGTTCACATTTTCTCACTGTTTCCCTCTGAAACCTACCTGATATCAGTTTCCAACCTCCTTTTACCATTCATTAAAGCCCCATGACTTACACTGGAGTAGTGTTATTCAAACATCTATTTAGTGTGTAAATGACCAATGACTCATTCCTCTACTCTATATTTATGAGATGTTGCTTATTGGAGTAGTTCACTATGCAGCCTGCCCCTTCCTGCCATCTGGTGTGGGACAAACATCACTACATGTCTGCTTAGAAAAAAACCCCGTGTCATTAAAGGTCCACGGCGTTCAGGCATCTAGGTCTCACGGATCTAATTGATGCAACATCTGTAGTGTCACATGGGTTAGTTTTTCTGAAAGTGTATAATTAGCCAAAATGTGTACTTTTTGGGGTTATACTGACCCTGGCTTGAAAATAAAACTATGTAAACTATTTTTTTAGTCCTATCCAAAAATGTATAATTCATGTTGGGGTAAATGATTATTTCTAAATCTGAGGCATTTGTAGCTCATGAAATGGCTAAAAAAAATGCAGTTTTTGACAAATGTTGATGCATTCTCAGTACTGTAATTTTATCTGGGTTTGTATTATATAGTTCTAAATGATTTTCCGTTACAGCTGACACCCATGGGGGTAAAAAGAATACTTTACCTAATTCACTAAGGCTATAACAGAAAACATTCAAAGCCTATACTAACCAAAGTATAGTGTGTGGAACGTACATAATCAGTATGGATGAAAGGTCTATACTGGTATGTTATTTTCTATTTAGATTCCATATGTACATTTAGAATTATACCCAACATACCACCTCTTCATATAGGTAACAGTTTTTCCCTTATCTGATTATATGCTCAGACCTATACTGGATTATACAAAAAAATAATTGAATTTCATCAGTTTCAAAGTTCGCGCTACTCTTACTATGCTAAGGAGCTCTTGACACACATCAGGTATGTTCTAAGCCCTTATGTTGTTTTTTTAATCTCAGCCGCATGAAAACCTCAGTACAAGTGAACCTGCCCTTCATTGAAATGTTTCCTTAGGATGGCAACAATATTAACTCTCTCTATGAACCGAGATACCATGATTTTGATTGGTTTGTCAGCGCTATTTGGTCTGATTCCAGTTTTCATGGAACGTAACTGATGACATCAGGTACGTTGCACGGCATGACATTTATTCTATTTATTAATACAATATTATGTCAGTGAGCATTCATTATTACATGTATCACTAAGGGATTTCGATATGTTGCACAAAGGTAGAGAGTAATTCACTTTGCGCATATAACTAATTGTATAGAGATAGAATGAAGAGAATGTCACCAGTTGCAAGTAAAGGAATTAGAGAAAGTATTCCAAATTATAGGAATTACCATATCATATAGTATAAATATAGCATGAGTTGCTGGTAGGTGTAAATATACCTGTTGAGCAATAGCAGACAGGGTGCATCTCCCAGCAAGCGTTGATGCTCGGGGAATATCAATACCAGACTGTTATATATTGGGTAGAATCTATAGGTAAGGCGGAGAACACTATTACATTTGGACAACACAAGTCTTAATGATTCGAAGGGGTTTAGATAGCTACAATTAGAAAGGACATCTAGTGACTGTGGGATGAACTACTGTGTTTAGAGTGGATGTAAGAACAGGCGGACTCTTCTCCAATCGGACTTGTGATCCTAGGGTTATTAACCATCATTGCACTGGCTCTGTACACATCTATGTGATCCATGAAATAAACCTTGTTGTTTGCGTTGTGGAAATGAACGCCAATTTCGTAAACTTACCTACCACTCGACTAGCATTTATGGAAGAAGTGATAAAGGCAATAACGTTAAACTTCATAAGAACAAGTTCCCCAATTATTAATCAACCACATAATAACAACTAGCGTTCAATGTAAAAAATAAAATAATGTCCAAACTCATTTTGTTAGTGAAATGCTGTAATTACGTTCCAGTGAAAAAACATCATAGACTTTGAATGGTTATAAAAACTGACACCATTGGAGAAACTCAGTATAATGAACATTTGCAGAATGCAGAACACTTACTTTTTGAAAATAAAAAGGGTTTTTACAGTAATCCTAAATTTATTTTGGGAACCAGTGCAACATGCCAAATATGAACGTACATGACATTGTACACTTTTAGAAAAACTGACCCATAAACCTTTCTGTCCCAAGATGAAGAGAATGACTGGCTTTGAGTGGTTGATAATGAAATAAAGAAAACTGACAGAATTGAATGAAAATTCACGGCAGGCTTTATGACTTTTAAATGGGCACTGTGCCCTTTAAATTTGACCACTGCAAAACTGGCAAAATGAGGTATATCCACATTAAGGACCCATGCTCTAGATTTTGATGGGGAACATACCCATATTTAGTGTATCAAAGAGGTCACAACTGAAAATTGGGTCAATTTGAGGTGGCACAAAATTCTGATTATTTTTCTTTTTCGAGCTAGGCTACATTACACCATAAAGGAAAACAATTAGTTCCGTGAGACATACAGGTCTGCTGGCCTAGCCAGGCTTACATCCCTGTTTGGCTCTGGATTGGCTGGACTGACTGCTGCAAACTATGTCTTTTTCTGATTGCCAATGTTTATTGGTCATTAAACATAATTGTGCCCAACTACTGCATTATGTAATGCCTAACTACTAGGGCAATCGACAGAAGTCCAAGGATTGATATATGAATATGTTTATATATAAACATATAGTTTTTTGTCACATCATCTGATGATACAGTTCTTAACCAAAAAAAACAGTCACTTGTTTACAGAGTTAACAAATCATTATTGATCCAAATCAAACAGTTTTTTTTTTTTGAATTCTTTTATTTATTCAGACATAAAGTAAGTTACATAAACTTGTATTCTCTTTACATCTGAGTTGTACGGGCCATAGCCACATACCAATCCATAAGACCTTTATAATATCACAGTACTTTGAATTCTTATACATATATAAAAATCTTTCTAGAATTTTAAAACAGAAATCATTCACTTAAAAGTTACATATACATAAGTTAATTTCGTTGCTAATATAAATTGGTAAAGACAATGAAATACAATAATATTATCCTTACTATCTAAAAACATTTATATATCTGGGGCATTATAATAACATATCCCCTTAATAATTAGCTATTATATCAATTAAATGATTTTTAAGAGATGATTTAAAAATATCACTACAAGGCAACTTCCGTAGTTCATTCGTTTGCTGATTCCACAGTATGGCACCTCTATACATACAATTTTGTTTGGCCTTTTCACTTGTGGGTTTATATGTTTTGTATATGGTAGCACCTCTTCGCCTAGTATTTACATCAATTATACTTACAAGATCTAAGTTATTCTTGTAATTGTACATACAATTTAATAAATGTACATTCCTTCTATCTGTTAGTTTTAAGATCTTATTTTCTCTACAAAGAAGATTTTTCGATTTCTTCATCCTACTATTATCACAAATTCTCAAACCTCTATAAAATAGTTTATCAATTTTATCCAAGTTACTGGCACTTGTTCCCGAATAAATTATATCACCATATTCAGCAACAGGTAAGAACATACTTTTAAACAATAGAAGACTCGCCTTGTTGTTCATATACCTTCTAATTTTAGAAAATATATACAATTTATGTGAAAGCAATTGACATAGATCACTTATATGTTTGTTAAAATTAAGATGCTCACCCAAAACAAAGCCTAAATATTTGTAAGAGCAAACCCGATCCAAAACCGTATTATTCAGTTTCAAATGTAAATCACAATTTTTACTGGTTTTAACAAATGATCTCATACCATATATACAGTATTTTGTTTTCTTTGAATTCATAGTTAGTTTATTTTTATCACACCATATAGCTACACAATTTAGATCAGCCTGCACTTGCTCAAAAGCAGTATTAAAATCATTGCCAGTCACATATAAGACGGTATCATCAGCATACAAGGAAATCATTGAATGTACAATAGAACTAGTTATATCATTAATATAAATTAAAAATAATAGAGGACCTAAAACACTCCCCTGTGGCACTCCACAAACAATTCGTTTAGTTAGTGAAACAATTTTTATTGGCCTTTGTACTTTGATATCTATCAGTTAGGTAATTTTGTAACCATGTATGAGTTTTATCATTCAGACCAATTTTAGTACATTTATTTAATAATATCTGATGATTTACCGTGTCGAATGCCTTTTTCATATCCAGATAAACTGCCAGAGTAAAATTATGATCATTCAGTGATTTATATATATCGTCAAGACAATTTGCTGTTGTATAGATTGTAGAATGTTTTGGTCTAAAACCACCTTGATTTTTATTTAGTATGTTATTAATTTCAAGATGATCATAAATATGTCTATGAACTATTTTCTCAATCAACTTAGATACCAAAGACAAATGCGACACAGGTCTCAAGTTAGTCACATGAGATCTATTACCCTGCTTTGGGAGTGGTGTCACCTTTGCCGATTTCCATGGTAAAGGCAATTTACTACTGTCAAAAGACATATTAAAAAGATCTACAATTTTCAATGGAACTGCCAAAAAAGCATCTCTTAAAATTTCAGCTGAAATATTTTCAATACATGAAGCCTTATTTATATTTATGTCCTTGCATAAATTAATAATTTCTTCTTCATCAGTTTTTAAGTCATTCACCTGATTAAAATTCTCTATCCCTTCATAAGACCAGTCAAGGTTGCATTCTTTTGCTAAATCAGGGTCGATATTTACAAAGAAGTCATATATATAGTTAGCTGTATCGTCAGATGTTATAGCATCTCCAGTATTAATATCCTTTAGGTTGAAATTTTGGGTTTGTCTCGATTTGGAGTTAGGTATCACTTTTTGAATAATTTTCAAAAAATTTTTGGAATCATTTTGGTTCTGATTTAATTGATTTTTAATATATACTGCCCTTGCATTACGGAGACGTTTTATACAAGTATTTCTAAGTTGTTTCGCTTCTGTCCATGCAACAGGATTATTTGTTCTTTTTGCATCTTTCAATGCTAAGTCTTTATCATGAATCAATTCGAGAAGTGGTGGTGAAATCCATTCTTCTTTTACCTTATTTATCCTAAACTTCTTTATAGGGCATTGTATATCAATGTCGTATACAATTTTATCATACAGTAAATTCCATTTACTATCTATGTTATCAGCTATATCATTATTCATCCCAGTTTGAATTTATTAGATTTTGTTGGAAAATATTTTTATCGTAATTACGATAACTTCTCCCATGGAACTCTGCTTTCTTATTTCTAACCTTAGCCTTTTTTCTCGTCGTTAAAATCATTAAGTGATCACTTATATTAACATCCGTAACTTTAGTTTCTTTTATGATATTCGAATTTGTAATAAACAAATCTAGGCAAGTATTACCTATGTTTGAACATCTTGTTGGTTCATGTACTAGCTGTCTCAGCCCGTGCTGCTTGATCATGAGTTTAAAATCTTTAACCTTTTGATTGTTTGTATCAAGAATATTCAAATTAAAATCGCCCATGATCATGATTTCAATTTTATTTAGGTCTAGATTATTCAGAATATCATTTATATGATCAATAAAATTTTGAATGTTACCTTGCGGAGGTCTATAGAGATTACCAATTAAAATAGTTTTCCCTGGTTTCTGCAGTATTGAAATCCATTGCATTTCACAATCAATAGTACTACTGTTTAGGTAATTATAAGTTGTGTCACATACATTCAACTTAGAGTTAATATACATACAGAGACCACCCCCTTTCTTATAACTTATAGGATTTTGTACTTGATTATCATTCCACGTTCTATCATGTCTGAAACAGTTATAATTACTTCCCATATTGAATAAGTTTGTCGGTAATTTACTATGTAGCCATGTTTCGGAAAAACCTATTATATCAATTCTAGAATTTATAAAACTGGCATTTACTAAGTCCCATTTATTAATTAAACTTTGTACATTTAGATGGGAGATATGCATCCCCTTACCCAAGTTGTAATCAATCATTACAATAAGTCATTCTTATCAAGAGACATTTTACTATCTTCACCTCCTTACAGTAGCATATTTGTGTAATATAGTGAGATCGGAGCAATTTTCCCTCATTATTATTAAATTGTGTCATGATTTCAACCTTCAACTACAAAAATGGATTTTACCAGAACAACACATAGTTAATTAAAACAGCTACGGAATGAACAGTGAATGCTAGATGTTTATTATGTGGTTCAATAATAATTGGGGAACTGTTTATGATGTTTAACGTTTCTGCTTTTGTTACTCCTTTTGTATATGCTAGTCAGATGGTAGGTAAGTTCATGAGATGGGCGCTCATGTCCACAATGTGAACAACGCTTGGCTGTAAGTCAGGTTTATTTGGTGGATCACTTAGATGCGTTCAGAGCCAGTGCAATGATGGTTAATATTCCTAGGGTCACAAGTCCAATTGGTGAGGATTAAGCTTTCTCCTAAGAGTCTGCCCGCTCCTACATCCACTCTCAACACAGTAGTTCATTTAACAGTCACCAGATGTCCTCCTTTATGTTTATCTATCTAAACCCGTTCAAATCCTTAAGACTCGTGTCTGTCCAAACGTAATCGTACTCTTCGTCGTAACCGGTTTTACCGAATATAATTATAGCAGTCTGGTATTGAATTCCCTGAGCATCAACGCTCGCTGGGAGATGCACCCCGTCTGCTATTGCACAACAGGTATACTTACACCTACCAGCAGCTAATGCTACCTTTATACTATATGATATAACAATTCCTATAATTGGGAATACTTTCTTTAATTCCCTTATTTACAACTGGTGACGTTCTCTTCATTATATCTCTATACTATTGGTTATATGCGCAAAGTGAATTATTCTCTACCTTTGTGCAACAGTAACAACACTCTATTAAATTATACATCCAATGCCACTACTTTGTCACATCCCAAGCAATCACAGGTAATAATAATATATATTGCTATTTGATATTTTGTTAGGGCCAGTCTTTTCCACCAGGTGGTGTGAGTGTCACATTGGGTGCCTATATGTCTTTTTCATTAAGGTGACGCCAGCCTGGTCGATTACAATTGAAACAACATTTTAGGGATTTTCTATAGTAAACCTATATGAAGTGAATTGACCTAGTTACCGAAAACTCCAAAAGTGAGCAAACTGGGGGTCTGTGCAGGTTCATGGGACAGGTGTCTAGATAGGTTTTATGGTTGTGTGACCTCATTGGTAAAGTATGGTCTCAAGAATCCCCAGAAGTGGATCACATGGTAAAGTCTAGAAAACAAGCATGGTCAGAAGTAGGCCAAAAAGGTGATCATAACTTAATGAAATGCAAAACTGGGTACCTGTGCAACTAGTTTAAAAACATAATGGCATGATAGTGCACAAAGCTAGATATCCCATTTTGTTCATCATCCCATATACACAGGTAGTGGGACCTTGAACCAACAGAGACAAACTTACCAGAGAGAGACTGTACAGCTGGACAACACTATGACAAGATAATGTATGTTAAATAAGCATCAAAAGTAATCAGACCTCCTTTATAACAGAACTTATATAAATACTTACTAAAACTGCTTCTCCCTATTTTTGACCTAATATCACTTATATTAATGTAAAATTCAAGTGTCTGGAGGGTGCTGTCAGAAACTGTGCAAAGCACGCTCGCCCTTTTTCAAATTCCTGGATCCGCCCCTGGATGTCAAAGATTAAGACTCAATGTTCTAACTACAAAAGCTTGGTCCAATATGTTTGTATTCAGTGTATATATATTAGTACCCTTCACCAGTGACCTAGAGGGGCACAAGGTGGTGAAGTGGCTAGAGCGTTTGCCTGGAGTGTGGGAGGTCCTGGGTTCGATCCTGGGACAGGTTTGGCTGCTACACCCCTCTGTGTTTCTCCCAGTGGCAAGAACTGGGTTATCAAAGGTCCCTAGAGGACCACCGGCTGTTGGGTGTAGGGCCCTGCCTATGGGACCCTGCACATTAAGGAACACCTACCTCGGTAAAAGTGTATGGGTAAAGTTTCTGCCTTTTCATAGATACGATCATTTCATAGATGCAATCATCAAACAGACAGAATTGTCAAGACCTTGTTCTCACCGTGATATGACCATAGATGTCGATATGGTGTAAAACCCCAATAACCAACCAACCAACCAACTAGTGACCTAGCTTCTCAAGTCAAGGCTCCTGTCGCCTCTGCCGCTCTACCAAATTGTCATCTCTTTATGTATCTTTTTATGTTTTCATAATAAATTGACCATTGCAAACCGTTGCAAAAAAAGATAAATAAGTAGTTGAATACAAATATTTACATTGTTATTTTTTAGAAAATAGTGATCATGATGGTTCATGATAATTACACAATAGTAGTGCTGCAAACTATGAACTATGAATAATTGCATGCATTCGACTTCTGTGAGCTATTGTGAGAAAACAACTTTATCATTATACTGTAAAAAATATATCAGGGTAAATATTGTGTAAAAGTACGAGCTTCTTCTCATTGCATAAATAGCATGTCTATGGGAGCCAAACACTATATCACCACAGCGCATGAGTCACACCTATTGTGATTGATACTGCTGTAATCCCCAAAAACAATTATCTGCCATGTATCCTTCTTGGGGGATAATTTCCCCACCCGATCTTCTTCTTCATTCTTCTTCAGTTGTTTGAAAATCCTTTCATTCATTGCTGGAAATTTAACAATAATTTGATAATTGTTCATAGTTTTCCCAGGGAGTATTGTTGTCAGAATCAGTCATGATAAGGCTACAGCTCCTTAAAATACATGAAATCAGCAGTGGGGAGAATTGCGGAGGGGGGTGGGGTGGCGATTTGACTTATATATAATTGCCCAGATGTGCGTGTTGGAGTTTAAAAAATAATTCATTTGGAAGGTCCATGACAAAAAACAATCCCATAATGAATGGATCAAACATCTAAGACACCCAGAGAGAAGAAATAGATACTACATTATCTTGAATTAAAATCCTTAAGCTTCAGTCTTCATAGTATTTATGATGCTTATGATAATACATAAAGTATAGTGTTTGAACAGCTTCGGTTAGTGTGAGATACCCTTGGGGGACACTTTTTAAAAATACACCCATGTGGCCCATGCTAATGTGACAGCCCATCCTTCACTTTTTGACACAGATGTCTGGGCAGACTTGGCATGAAGCTTTAGATAGGAGCGCACAACAATGGCATAAGCAGATAAGTTTTGGAAATAGACCAAACAGACAGTGAATAGCAAAGTCTTTTGGAGAAAATACTCTTATATTATATTCTTTAGGTGTGTGTTTTTGTAGACTCCTTGTCAAGCATTAGATCTAGACAGTAGACTTTAACATTATTAGGACATATTCAAAGGAGGACCTTAATATAAGGAATTACCTTATTGTTCACTAAATAGGGTAAGTTACATAGAATACTTAACTTTTGCATTGGATTTGTTTATGCTGGTGTAGTTCTTTGTCAGTAATTTTACGTTGGTACAATCTTGCCAGGATAGTTATCTTTCAATGAAATAAGGACAGCATATCAATCATATCTAGCACTATGTATCTGAGAAATAAAGGTTCTTAGTTTTAACAAAAGTAGTGAGCATTACAAAGCGCACATTGTATTTAATTTTTAAGGGAAATCCCTATATTAGTGATGTCACATGGTGAGTAAATAGGGAAACCTATTCATCCATCAAAGGGAATCACCCATCTTGAAATATATGTGTTGCTATTAATGACAATTACTAGCATTATAAATTAAGGCAGGTGTTCATGTGCTGCCACCTACCTTTTAGTTAGGTGGTTGCTTAGCTACCCATGTTTGTTGCACACACACACTGCCTTTGTTCGCGCTACTAGGAGGTCATGTTTTGGCCAATAAAGGAGAAAAAAAAAAAGAAATTAGGTAATTTCTCCATTCAATTTTCCTTTTTTTTTTATTAATTCAAAACCACTTAACAAAGATGTGTGATCTTCCAGTAGTCATAGAAGGCAGGCAGAATATATGCAATATAATGTAATTTATGGACTGGCCCTTGGGCTATATGTAAATGTAAAAGTGCCTTCATTTTGTAGGATATTTCGTTGACAATTGCAATGCACAGGTTGCCCTATCACCAGTGTTATGTATTTGTGTAATAGTTTTTTAGGATATTTTGTTGACCAATGCAATGCTTGGGTCATCCCATCACCGGGGTTTTGAGTGAGTGTAATAGTGCCTTAATTTTGTTGGATATTTTGTTGACAGATGCAATGCTTGGTTGTCCCAGGAATGGGGTTACATATGAGTGTAATCATGCCGTAATTTTGTAGGAAATTTTGTTGACCAGTGCATTGGGTGTTTTGTCCTGTGATAGGTGTATCAGTGTGTGTAATAGTGCCATTATTTTGAAGGATATTTTGTTCACCAGGGCCATGTGTGGATTGTCCCATGACTGGGATTTTACATTGGTGTAATAGTGTCTTTGTTTCGCAGGATATTTTGTTGACCAATGCAATGAGTGGGTCATCCAAGGACCGGGGGTATGCATGGATAGTATGCTGTGCTGCCTTCATTGTGCTCATGGTGCAAAGTGGCCTCTCATACACCATGGGGTATCTGTACATACTCTTTAAGAAAGGGCTCAACTCAGAAGATGGAGCCCTCTCTCTGATCACTTCACTTAATATCGGGACAGCCTTTGCAGTATGTAAGTATTGCATGTTTGACTACATGTCAATGTAGTAAAAGGTCCCTAAGTATTACAATTTTCTGGGCCACTGGGTACCAGTCAGTATGTTATCAGTGTTGCATCCTGCAAACTTTCGTGGCCACTGGTGCCTGGCATGCATACCAATAACCTATGGCTGGTACCCAGTTGCCCAGAAAAGTAGTTCTCCTAGCTAATTAAGGTTTCTGTTATTTTCAACACAGTGCACAGTTTAACTTAGGAATATTGCAAGAAAATTAGAGGAAAATGTTGTCGGGGATAAATATCATTGGCACAGGTCAGAACATATATGAGTGTGGACAATTTGTTCTTTACATTGAGAAAAAATGTGTGGTCGAATATGCAACGCTTTAGTACTTAGGGGAGATGTCAAAATTCACCACAGCAGGTCGCAGCCAATAGTCAGTGACTTAACATCATATTGCAGCCACTCTGGGATACTTAGGTCGCGACCTGCTACCATTGGGCTGCAGCCTGGTAGGAAAGGGGTGGAGACACTATCGTAATGACCCTAAATGACCCCGTTAGCTAATTAGTTAATTAGTTAATTAGCCCTAATGAGGTGATTAGGGTATATAAAATATACAAAAGAATAGTTCCATTCTATCTTTCTCCTCAATAATATATTGATAAAGGGTGGTGCCTGGCACCTTTAATGAGAAAGCAATGGGTTTTAGAATGCTGCAGCCACTAGGTGGCACATAGAGGTTATAACTAACACTCTGCCACAACCTGCCACAGCATCCCAAGTTCACAGCCCCTGAATTTTGATGTCACCCCTTAGATTACATTTGGAAGCCCGGACTCTTTTTGAAATTCTGTTTCCTTACCTGGTGATTGGTCACCAAAATATCGATAGTTCACATCATCAAGTGTGTCAGCTCCCCATATCGATTTACAATGTTATCAAAATAACAGCTGAAAAGAAAGTAAAAGAGTACTGTATCTTGTATATTTGCATATAGTTGGCTTTGTCAAGATATTGATACTATGCTTCAAGAGCATATTATGCTCTTGAAGCATGCTTATGTTTCTTTCAAACTTTTCCTTTGTAGGTCCTATTGTAGGTATGTTGACAGAGAGGTTCGATGAGAGGAGAGTAGGAATGGCAGGGGGTGTCATTGCAACTGCAGGTATGGCATGTTGCTTCATGTCTACACAGGTAAATCATATTTGTGAGTTCAAATATCAGCAGATTCAATACATAACACTTTGGGGATCAAAGGTCAGCCCTGAGCAAATCTGCCAAAAACTGCCTGAACACATGCCGGTGGACTACCATGAGGTATATATGCACATTTCCAAAACATGTCTGACCCCTGACTCCCTTGGGCTATGGCATTAGATTTATACTGGGAAATGTAGCATATTTTAAAAGATATCAGATCCCCCTCCCGCCTTGATGCATACATACTTAATGGAAGGATCCTTGAGTGAAATAAATTTGATGCAAAGTTGTCCTTCTAAATATGCTATTTATTTGGTACAAATGCTTAATGTTTGAAGCATCCTTGGGTTGCAATATCCGAGAAATGTTTGAACCGTTCATAATATCTTTAATAATTTCAGTATATCGTAGAAAATGGGCACACAGTTTAAGTAATATGCCTGAAGAAGCCAGTTTAACAAACACATCTAATATTGAACCCTTCACCCATACACCATCTTAAGCAAAAATACTATGGAAACACAGAATCCATTGTTGTAGTGAAAACTCATTTTACATTGCTGGACCACACGGCAGTGGATACTTCCTTAATCTGTAAGTCTGAAATATTTGAATGATGCATTGAAATGCATGGTACTGAATCCTCGAATCAATATTTCGGATGTGCTCAGTCATCAATCAGTGGGTGGATCCAGAAATTCTAGAAAGAGTGGGGAGGGGCATCTTTATTTAAGAAAAGACCCATTATTGAAAACAATAATAATTTATTAGAACTTGACAAAAAAAAGCAGTGGGGTGTGGACACACACACCATGTGCCATCCCCGGGAACCATCCCTGTCTACTGTATTCCCGCTTATTTCCACTGCTACAATTTTCCATTAAAAAGCCACAGCAAGATCATACTCATTCTTCATTAATAATGCATTGTTTTTTCCAATGCATTCCATGTGTCTTCTTCCAGGTTTATCAGCTGTGCCTTGGTTACGGAGTCTTTGGAGGAATCGGTATGGGAACCGTGTACAATGCGAGCATGACCATCTTGGCCAAGTACTTTAGCAGGTACATGAAGGTGGTGTGTGGAATAGTGGCCTGTGGAACTGGTGTAGGGTCCTTTATTTTCCCACCTCTCATCAAAGTACTGGATGATACATATGGCTGGAGAGGGACTATTCTCATGGTAGCAGGCATACAGGCACACATGGTTGTCTGTTGTTGCCTATTCCGACCTGTAGAGGACCAAGAAAGCTTGACCGCTGAAATAGAAGTGGTTGAGACAAACAAGAAAGATAAAGGATCAAAGGTGTCATTGCAGGATGGGAGGAAAGACAGTGTTAAGGAGGATGAAGAAATTGGACTGAATGAGGAATGTAAACCAGCAGACCCAAAGGCTGGGTCACAAAACATTTCAGAACACTCAGATAATTTTATGATAAAAGTAATGACGTTATGTAAAAGCATCCCCTTCCTGTGTTTCTGCACTCATGCAATTTTCATCCAGTCCACATTTGGCATTGTTTACACACACATTGGGAGCTACATTCTGTTTCTTGAATACACCGACAATGATGTAGTGTATCTTTACATGACTATGGGGATCACAACAACCATAGCGAGAGCACTATTGGGTATAGTAGCTGAAATAACAAACATTAACCTGATAGCTGTCATAAGCATATGTGCTTTGATAAATGGAGTTCTCACCCTCTGTATACCCCTGACAAACCACCTGAACATCATGTTTGGTTATGTAGTATTCTTCTGCACTCTTTTTGCACCATTTAGCACCCTAGATCTGGCAATAATATCAGACTTGGTTCCCAAAGACCAGGTTCCCTCTGCATTTGGAATCGCTTCTTTCTTTCGTACCCCAGGGAATGTTTTTGGACCACCTGTTGCAGGTAAGATGAAGTATTTTTTTGAAAACAACATGGAGAGAAGGTACCTGAGCTTATATGTCAAGGTACTTTGACCCTTAACACTTAAAGGGGAGGGGGGTGCCCATTGAGCAATTTAACTAAAATTTAGGTCATTTAATGGGCTAGAAATGGTTAAAACAATCTGAAAAGTGTTCCAGTTGATCACTGCAACCAGAAATTTATCAAAATACTGTTGATCACTTTGAACATTCTTTGGTGGAAACCCATTGAGTAATATAACAGAAAGTCTGGTAAACTTCCACTGAAGGAGTTTCCTGTCCCGTGGCCTCCTGGTGTCTGAGGTGGTAATAGAGGTCAGACCAGTCCAGGGTTAAATAACCCACCAGGTGACAGCATGTCCAGTGCATTGTGGCCTATAGTAGGCCCCTCTGCTGTATATCTATATAGCTAACTTTTAGCATATCTGACTGACAATAATGTGGCTTTAATGATAACATATTGGTCACAGCTCACAGAATTATCCTTAAATCAATTAATTAATCTTTTCATTGATGAAGTATAAAAACACTCTTTCTATCACTACTATAAGCTAAAGTTGTATTTGATTATTTTCAGCATTAGTCCATGGCTTGACTGGCATATACGCGACATCATTTTATATGGCTGGTGGTCTGTCGCTGCTGGCTGGCCTGGTCATGGCCCCAGCATTGTGCAAAGTTTCAAATCTCATCAAATAAATAAATTAAAACAATGAGCAGGACACTGGCAAGTCCACATCAATATCATAGTGCAAGTATAATTATTTGCAAATATAGACTTAGTGCAGACGTGGTCACATGATGCCATTTTAGTCATCACCATGTGCTGAATAAGAACACATGGCCATACACTGAATTCTGAATTTATAAGTTCTAATTGAAATGATTGTTTATTATGAGTTGGGGAGTTTGTTCCTGGAAAATGTTGTATAAAAATTTATTTTATATAGTTCAGAATTGGGAATAATAGATATTTTAAGGTGATCACCAATATGGCAGCCAGCCCAATTTTCAGGCATGTGATGTTATCTGAACAATGTCCATACATATCAATATCATTAGAAATACTATGTACCTACTTAAAAGAGCACATGTATGTGAAAGTGATTAAATCAATAAAAAAAAATATGTATAATCCATGTTTTTCAAATTCATTACTTTTGGTTGGCTAGTTTTGGCACAGTGAATATATGCACAGGGGACAACACCGGTTATCACCACCCACCAAACATCTAGACTATGGACATACTTACAACTTTCATACGTTACACGTTTCCTATTGTTCAAGTTCATTATTACTATTTTTCCCACAATGTTATGTGGGTTTTCACAGTATTTAATAGTAATAAAAATTCATCTAAAATTTTCCCCAAGCCACCTCTTCATGTATTTTTTCTTTCTCAACTTTAATATTTATTATAACTATAACGCCACAACCTGAGGAAAATAGACTGCTAATGATGTCCAAATATGCTAATGTCTCGAGTTTTTCTAGGATATAGTTTAATGTGTGGACCCTCATGGGACAGGATGGCTAACACGTGTTATTGTCTGCCTTTCCCTCCAGATGGTGTGAGTGTCAGTTGCCTACTGGGTGCCTGTAGATAGGCTTTATGGTTATGTGACCTCATATACATTGGTAAAGTATACGGTCTCAGACAAACATGATTAGCAGCTCATGAAGGTTATCAATAGACTAGATATAGCGACATTGTCTATTCAATGGTTATCATAAGTAAAGATTAAAAGTCCTTATCGTTAAATATCTAGATAGTGATTTTTAGCTTCAAAATATCAATATTATAGACCTTTTCCAATGATCATACAGTTATATGTACACATATAAATACATTTGGTTTATATAATATATATATATATATATATATAAACTGCCACTAAAAATAGATGTCATTTCACACTCTGCCAACCATACAAACCTAAAATCTATTTTATGACGCAACATAGTTATAAGATTTAATATAACAAAACAATTAAAAGGTTTTAGCAGGTATTAGTTTGGTAAACTTCTACTGACATGGCAATATGCTATACCACGATACTTATGCATCTAGTATAAAAAACATAATGGCATGATAGTGCATAAAGCTAGCTATAGATTTCTTATTGCATTCATCATCCTATAGATACGCGGGGAGTTGGGCCTTGTCTGCAAATGATCTTTAACCAGACCATGTCAGTTGTGAATCAATTATGGTTCAGGTTCACAAAAAACCAAAGGAGACTTAGTTATAGCAGAGAGTGACTGCCACGGACAACACTTTGACAAGGTAATGTACATGAACTAAGCGTAAAAAGTAATCTGACTTCCTTCTTAGAAGAACTTATTCACCTACTTACTTACTTGGTCAAAGGGTTAGGACCATGCCGGGTGCCTTTTGATACATCACCAACAATGTGCCAAGGGAGCATTTATTATTTCCAAAGATATCAAAATGTTCTAAATGTGCATTTCCTAAAAATGTCTCATTCACCTCAATGAGGGGGGCGCAGTTGTCTTATTGCATCTTTTTTTGACATAATCCTGCAGTTAGTAAAAATTTCTTTTGGAAAATTTCGCACATTTTACTGGTTTGCTCAAAAACATGGGTCATGTCAATGATTAACACTAAATGGACCAATTATACTTACTTGTGCCCTCCGCATGTGACAATCCCCTATGTTTTTTTGTTTTTTTTAAAATTCATTTTATTTATCCTATATTAGGGATTATTATCTTGTACAGCCACCCTTGGACGCCCCCTGCAGTCCTTCTTACTATAATATACTTTTGAATGTGTGTGTTGGGGTTTCAGAAATGGACCCATTTGAAGGAACTTTGCCCACACACACATAAATAAACATGGCCATAATGAAGGGATTGGACCCAAAGGACAACCATAGAGAAGAAATACATACCACGTTATCTTTAAATATTATCTCTATCAAATAAGTTCAGCCCTGATAGTATTTATGATGTTTATTATAATACATAAAGTATATATAGTGTGACTCTGTGGAACAGCTTGAGTCTGTGTGATGTACCCCTGGGGACACTTCTTAGAAATACTCCCATGTGGTCCATGTTAATTTAACACCCTGCCTTCACTTTGTGATAAACACGTCCAGGCAGACTTGGCATGAAGTCCCTAAAAAACAGACGCTACTGCATTAAGCCTGTATTCTGTATACCAATTTTGATGCTGCCAGATTCACATTTGGTTGATATTTCTAAGAATTCGGTTCTAAGAATACATCCTATGTATATACATCCTATATATATATATATATATATATATATATATATATATATATATATATAAAGCATTTGGAAGAGAATGGTACATCCTTTCTAATGATGTGTAATATCTCAATATTCAAACTTTATTTCTAACGCTGACTTTTTAAATCAGCAGCAAAATTGGCATGTGGAATACAGCCTTTAGATGAGGGCACTAGACGATAACACAAGGCAATCAGCAATGGTGATAGAACAAGCAGCAGGGAGTTGTGAATATAAAAAAAGTCTTTTAGTGAAAATACTCTGATATTATTTTCTGTGAGTGTGTGTTTGCAGACTCCTCATCCTGCAACACATCTAGACAGACGACTAAAACATTATTAGGGCATATTCAAAGAGGAGTTATCTTATCGTTCACTAATTAGGCCTAGGGTAAGTTTCATAGAATATTTGATTTTTGCATTGCATTTGTTTATGCTGGTGTAGTTCTTTGTCAGTAAAGTGGTACCTTATAATAATCTTAAAGGAAATCTTGAACACAAATACAGGGTAGTTATCTTTCAATTAAATAAGGGCATTATGATAATCATATTGAGCACTATGTATCTGAGCCAATGAGGCTATATGAAAATGTAAAAGTGCCTTTCTTTTGCAGGAAATTTTGTTATAATATTGGTATAAATGCGTTAAGCCCTAATCTGAGGTATCATGGTCATACTAACCATTCTACATATGGAAAACTATTTTAAAAATATGAAATTAAATTAGACGTAATGTTCCATAAAAAGTAAGAGTAAACACATTCAAAGTCTTAAATTTGTAGAGGGAATAACACTACTCCAGCTTTACACAAATTGACCACTTGCTAAACTGGTGAATACACATGTACCGTTTCCTCAGATGCTTGGTCGTACCAGGAATGGGGTTATGTATGAGTGTAATCATTCCAGTGCATTGGGTGTCCTATAATGAGGGTACGAGTTGGTGAAATAATATCTAAAACGATACTGCTGAATCGGGTCCCTCTCATTCCAAACCTGCATCATCTGTAAAGAGAAATTTCAGGTTCCCCCTTCAGACCCCTGACCTATATTCATTATCAAAATGCAAATTGCGCCAAACATCTTATTCAGAGGCATATTTTTCCAATACATATGCATTTAGTAAAAGATGGGGCCCTGGAAAGAATATAAAGAGCAGTCCCCCTGTTCTTTATCTTGAGAGTAAATAGGGGCTCTTGATATTCCTTGTCCTTTAAATCATCATGTCCCATGTTGTCTCTAAGATTCTCATGTTTCATCTTGAATTTCAGAAGTGACCCTTATCATGTTTTTTTCCTTCATGTCACTAAGCCTTAAGTTACATGACAATATTAAGAAATGGCCATGTCGCCATGTCAAATTTAAGGGTCTAGGGCCATTAAATATGTTGTTTGAAAAATAAGCTATTTTTAAAGATTGATCCACAAGGGGAACGCTTATAAGGGTAACACTATAATATTTGGATCACTGGTTCTCCAATACTATAATCATAAGATATATGGCGTAATTGGTGTGGAAATATTCAAAAACATTTATTGAATATCAAGAGAAAATAACATACACATAGATATAAATAAAGGCCTTGTGTCTGACAGTCACGTGTAAATCATTTCAGGTCATTAAATAGTAACACATAGATTTTTAATGACCTCCTTGTTGTCAATAGCACACTTATTGAATAATAGCCTGATCATCGATCCTTTGATTTCTCACCTCCTGATAGGTGCCAATGATCCTTGTTAATTGTGATCGTATTAAAGCTCGCACCTGGTGCCCCTGTGGTGCCTCCACAGCCACACCTTTCTTCTGTCAGGCTAGACTGTAATCCCATCCTACGCTAGTGCCCACGCCTTAACTCATGCTCCACTACTCTCACTGTAAGCCATAAATTAGCGCAAGTACAGGCCACCGCTGAGTTAGCCTGATTTTGGATAACTCGGTGTCACGTTACCACCTCTTGACCAATCAAATGGCAGAGCAAACGGGGCTGTACCTGCGGTCTTTAATGCCAAGTCCCTAGCATAGAGATAGCGGGCACCAGCATAGTCCCATCCAAGGCTGCTAGGTGCTCAAACTATTATGCAAGAGGTACCTAGGTCATGAAAGGACTACTGTCAGGCCTGACCCGACGTCTTCTAATTTTAGCCGCACATGCGCCTCAGTACACAGTATCTAGGTCGGGTACAACCCCTCACTGAGTCCCCAAACATACAATGCTTAAGGCTTGGGTATTGGTCACTTACTTCATCTATTGCATCTTGTTTCACTGTTTTCACTAAGTGACTGCCATCTCCTGAATAGGACATAATCTAATACAAGCAACTCTTCAATGTATTAAAGAGAGACGTCAGTGAAATTTGAAATTCTCCAAACATTTCAACTGATACGTTAAATATCATATTGGAGTAGAGGAATGTCACATTCCTGTATAAACATTTGATTTATCTATGTTCAAAATATGGATATCTTAATCACTGGGTGTCCCCGTGCACCTGGAAATGAATATCTGTATCACACATAGAACCCATTATATTCAAATTTAGAATATAATAGACCTTCATATCCAACAATTTTTGCATTAGATTATCAAATTATGCGAATACTAACAGAGTAAGACTAATTTAAGAAGACTTTAGCAAACAATATTCTGTTATTTTCTCATTCATATATTTTCACATATTCTGCCTGTGACGTCACACACAGATATATCACTGTGCAAGGTGTAACTAGTTTACACAGGCACATTCAGTATGATTTATATAAGTTTGGGTAAAATCTAAACTATTTTGGATAAAACTATAAAATGTGCTATGGCAGCTACTCTAATGATAAGAATCATATACCTGTAATAATTGACATTCATTGGCCCCTGAATGCTATTAAAAAAACTACTATTCACTGTAATTCCTTAGGGATAAAACCAATCAACTCTCAGCATCATTAATTTTGTTGGAATTAAATCACATTAGCTACCAATACATTATATTAGTGATGTCTGTGCATTATATTGACATCTCTTGCTATGCCCCCCTCAAGAAAGTGGGGCAGGCATTGGCTCCCCTTCCTTGGTCTATTTATTGACTCCCCCATATGCACACCCTGCCTGGAGGCACCGTACTCCAACCCTATCAGATTTATGAGCAGATGGCAAGAGATAGTCGGAGGAGGAACACAGTTTTTGATTCCTAAACCCGGGTTTGCCAAGAGCTACGTATTTGTGAGTATAGTCAATGTTAGGGGCTGTTTCAGTTGTTATTCTCCGAGCAGGCTGATTGGTGAGTAACCCAGTGAGTGATGGCCTGTCTAGAGGCCAGCTGTTTACTCCAGGCTGGTTTGTTGTGACTGGAGATGGGCCTGCTCCCCTGTTGTGGAGCAGGTGGCGCTATGTGTGGTGAATTATGCAGTGGGTTTTGGGGCCTCTGGTCATTCTTGGCTGTTTTGCTGCAGGTATGGACACCTAGCTGGGGTGAAATTTGTTTTCTTTGAACTATGTTTTGTTAGTAAAAAATGGGTGGACCAATTCATTTACAGTTCAGTCTAAGTGGCATCACTTGTTTGTTACTAGAATAGATAAACAAGTACTATCTTGAAATAAGGTCATTAATACCAGGGTATCAGCCATGTGTTGCTAATGTTAAGGGCCCCATCCCTAAGCCTAGCGATGTGAAAGCAATCCTTAAATTCTGATAGTATTTGTGAGGCTTAATATAATACATAAAGTATTGTGTGACTCTGAAGAGCTTGGGTCAGGGGAGTTACCCTTGGGGGTAATTCTCAGAAATACACCCATGTGGCCTCTCTAATTTGACAGCCTGCCCTTCATATTTTGAGACATGCACCCAGCCAGACTTGCCATGAAGTCTCTGTCCTTCACTCTTCAATGCACATGTCTGGGCAGACTTAGCATGAGGTCCCTTAGAACCCAATCTTTCAGCTTTAGGTGAGGACACTCGACAATGAAATAACCAGATCAGCTCTGGTAATAGAACAACAACAGGAGTCTTTTGGAGAAAATACTCTGATATTATTTTCTGTAAGTGTGTGTTTGAAGATTCCTGGTGCAGCAGCAGATCTAGCCATAATAGGACTTTTAATTGTTTTGGTTTTCCCAACAATAGGGAGTTGTGGTAATTTGGACTTGACCTAGACTCTCAGGAATCAAAGGACAATAATTTTAACATTAATGGTACATTCTTCCAATCATCATACTCATAATATATGGGAATGGTTTTAAAGATCACTTGATAGGTAAGTTAAACAGAATGCTGTTTATGCTTTTATCTTGCCCTTATTTTGTGGATATATTGTTCACCAGTGCAATGCATGGATTTCCCCTATACCAGGTTATGTGTTGGTGTAATAGTGCCTTTATTTTGTAAGATGATCTTATACGACTAGTGCAATGCCTGAACTGTTGATGACTGGGGTTATGAGTTTACAATTTGACAATATTGCCTTTATTTTTCAGGATATTTTATTGATCAGTGTAATGTGTGAATCGGCCTGTGACCATGGCCATATCTAAATGTAAAAACATCTTTATTTTGTAGGATATTTTGTTGACAGATGCAATGCATACATCATTCCATGTCCGAGGTTTTCTGTTGGTGTAATAACATGTTTATTATGTAGGATATTTTGTTAACCAGTGAAATGGATGAATTGTCCAATTGCTGGGCTTACATGTCAATGTAATTGTGCCTTTATTTTGCAGGAAATTGAGTTCACCGGTGCCATGTGTAAATTGTTGCATGAATAAGGTTTTGCGTTGGTGTAATAGTGAATTTATTTTGTTTTCTATGACTGATGAAATACATAGGTTGTTCCATAACAGGGGCTACATGTGGGTGTAATAGTGCTTTTATTCTGTAGGACATATTGCGGACCAATGGATGCTTGGGTCGTCCCATCACTGGGGTTTTCGCTTGGGTGTAATGCATTTCATAGGGTGATTTTTTTCACCAGTGCAATGCCAGGGTCATCTCATCCGATGACAGGATTTATGCCTAGGTGTTATTATGCCTTTATTTTGTATTGTCCTCTAACTGGGGGTATGGGTGGGTGTAATGGTGCCTTTATTTTGCAAGATATTTTGTTGACCAGTGAAATGGATGAATTGTCCTATGACTGGGGTTATGTGTTAATGTAACAGTGCCTTTATTTTGCAGGATATTCTGTTGACCGGTGGAATGAATGGTTTGTCCCAGGACCGGGGTTATGCGTGGGTTGTATGCGCTGCCTCTTTTATTGTGCTCCTAGTGGAGGGAGGTCTCATGTACACCATGGGGTATCTGTACATACTCTTTAAGAAAGGGCTTAACTCAGAAGATGGAACCCTGTCTTTGATAACCTCACTGAATATTGGGATAGCCTTTGCGGCATGTAAGTATTGTCTTTTGCCCATTTCATATCAGTTTGGAAAAAAAGAGTCATCAGTATTGCAATTCAAGTTTCAAAAGAGTGCTAAGTTTTATTTTCCAACCCATTTTCATTAAAAACATGGTAACATAGCCATAAATTTAGAAAAGAATGCCGCTAGGGATAGGCATTCAAATTTCTTTGACAAAACATTTGACTGTTGGCAAAATCTGAAGCATTGAGAGGCAGCTTCATTATTTTAGTTCCATACCAAGAGATGTGTGAATATTGAATGTGAAATATTTTAGTGCTTTTTTAGACCAGCAACATGTCACACCATCAAGAGTGCTAGCTATCCATATCACTTCATAAAGTCAATGTGATAACACCTAAAAATAATGTCAATGAGAACAGAATATTGGTATTTAATTGTTTAGTAATATTACTATACTCTATAGTCTAGCAGTTTTTGTTTGGGATTTATTCATTGAAAACCAATGCCCACAAAATTACCTATTCAGAGATGAAAATCTATCATATAAAAAGATGTTGAACAATAATAATATTATCATAAGACTTTGACTGAAGAAAGGCATATATATGCTTTGGTATTTTATTATACAGCTAATGTGTAAGTAATCTTGTATTGAAAGACAATTAGCTAAGACTTCATTTCTATCACATCTCATAAACATAAACATAAAAGAATGAGAATTGTAAACAGCACGGAATCAGTGAAAAAATTAACACAAATAAGTGTTATCATCAAATTGTATTTCCTCAACAAATTATTTGGCACACATTTTGATAATGACCATATGCACACGTATGTATGTATCTTTCTAAGTACAATTTTATAATGTGTATGCACTTTATATACTTGGTGTAGAAACAGAAGATTTGTCCAGATATTGAAATGCTCTTGAACATGTTGAACATGTTCATGTTACTGTTAATACTTGTCCCCTGTAGGTCCTATTGCAGGTTTGTTGACAGAGAAGTTCGATGAGAGGAGAGTTGGAATGGCAGGTATGGCAAGCCGAATGGGTAAAACTGGGAAAACAATGTTTCCCCACCGGAAAACAATGTTTTCCCACCGGAAAACCGTGTTTTCTGCCGGAAAACAGTGTTTTCCCACCGGAAAACAATGTTTTCCGGTCGGAATCAGAGTTATTTTGGGAAAACAGGGTTTTCCTGTCGTAAATCAAGGTTTTCCCAAAATAACTTTGATCCCCACCGGAAAACAGGGTTTCTGGTCGGAAAACACTGTTTTCCGGCGGAAAACATTGTTTTCCGATGGGAAAACACTGTTTTCCAGTGGAGAAACATCGTTTTCCCAAATAGCTATGTGAATATGAAGAGCACTCTGGTCGACAAAATGAGAAGCAACTCAAATAATTATTTCAAGTCATTTTTCTTGATACAACCTCAGATCTGGCTGCACTAGAGCCATTCACCCATTTTCTTTGCACCCTTGGTGAGCTAGCTCAGGGTCTGCGCCACTGTCAGCAAATCAGAAGGCTGCATTTCCTTTTCACATTTTCATTCACACACAATCACCATTATTATAGTTCTATGGTTTGTTGAGGACCGAGGGTATGGTAGTTGTAGACCTAAGGCATGGAGAGGGTATTAGAAGTATACAAAGGGTATTGAAGGCGTAGTATACCCAAGGTATGGAAGGGGTATAAGGGGGTAGTGTACACAGGGCATAGAGGGGCAGTATTACCAGGGTATAGAGAGATAGTATTACTAGGGTATATAGGGGTAGTATTACAAGGGTATAGAGAGGTAGTATACCTAGGGTATGGAAGGGGTATTGGGGGGTAGTGTACCAAGGGTATGGAGTTCCAGAATGGAGCCAGGGAGTGCCTTTGGAATCTGCCATGAGCTACCATACCCTGGGTCTTTACAGACTATATGCTGGGTCTAAAGTAGCAATATAACTAGACACAGGGTCTTTGCTGACCATACCCTGGGTCTAGTTCCAAATATTGAGCATTATTCCCTAATGCTGCAATCGCCTTCCTCAACTATACCCTGGGTATAATTATGCTGTCAAACTGTATAATCCATACCCTGGGTATTCTAACCCCCATACCCCCTCCATACCCAGGGTATACCCCTTGTGCAGAGGGGGTCACGTGATCACTTTTTGGTGATCACCACGTGGTGATCAAGACCACATGGGTATATAATTAATACAAATAAATCAATTTAAGTAATGTATATCTTATATTCTAGATACTTCAGACTTTAGAAAATCAGGGTTATAAATTGATCACCAATATGGCTGCCAGCCCATAATGACAGTTATGATGTCATCTGTACAACGTCTATACTACCCCAATAACCCTTCCATACCATGGGTACACTACCCCCTGATACCCCTTCCATACCCTGGGTATGCTACACCTCCATACCATGGGTACACTAGGGGCCATCCATAAATGATAAATACTACCCCTATAGCCCTACATACCCCTACATACTCCCTCCATATACTATCCCTAGACCCCTACATAACCCCTACAACCTCTAAATACCCTGGGTATTCAACCCACTTTTATCTGCTCTGTATCCTGGGTATTCTAGCCCACCTCTAGAATGCTAACACGCCACCACTGTGCATAGGAAAATATCAAAAGGGAATGCTCGCTTCTGATTGGCTGCTCTGTAGTATACCCTGGGCATGGCTCTGAAGTATACCCTGAGGCATCTTACAGTGGGTTAATGGCCCACAAGCGAGTTGCTGGGTTAGTAGGTATTAAGTAGATACTGACCGGGGCGTGGTCCTGCGCGTGGGATTACGGCGAGGGGTCTGGTTTGCCCAGGGTCCGCTAGAGGGCCGTCAGGCCTGAGAGCGGACCCTGGGCAAACCAGACCCCGAGACGGAATCCAGCAGTGTGGGACCACGACCAAGGTCAGTATCGTATTTATTTCACCCCCATCTGGCCGTAGCCAGCTTTTCTCAGAGGGGGATTCGTTTTTTGACTAGTACCCGCCCGAACCAAAACCAAAATCTAATGTCGTCTGCTGCAGTGAGCTCAGCCAGTGCTACGCGCGAGACCATTCTGTCCCCGCACTTGCCTGGGCCGCGCGATGCAGGGGGCCTCAGGGAGAATGCCGAACCTTGGGAGCGCGGACCTGGGAGTAAGCACCTCGCCACTCTGTCCCGGTTTCCAGCCGTCTGCGCTGTACGGGAGGCCTCAGGGAGAATGCAGTAACCTGTATCGCCCGGGCGTGACGTCACGCCCGGGCGATACAGACCCTGTATTGCCCGGGCTGGCTCTCAGGTGTCCGTGCGTGTTAAAAGATGGGCGACTTTGTATCGGGGGTGAAATAAAGGTGAATACATACAGCTTGCCAAGTATCAGCTCCTGTGGGGGGGGGGGGCACTCAGTCTTTGAAGGTAGGTACCAACTTTGAAACTATAGCCCCTGCTTTTTGGGGACGGGAATACTCTGACAGCCCCCTCCCACCCTTTTCAGGCTATGTCAGGCCTAGGGACAGCACCCCCTTCTTTGGGATGGGAATACTCTGACAGACCCCTCCCCCCTTTTAGGGCTATGTCAGGGACAGCCCCTCCAAAAAAAATTGTTGACAAATTTTGTGGCCATTATTTGATTTTGGAGCTCAATGATTTGTTTAAGAAGCATAATGAAGTAATTGAATGGCATACAATAAACTGTTGATATAGCATAATGGATAATACATCATTGACAGCTCCCCTTGATTATTTGACAGCCCCCCTTTTCAGTAAATTGGCAATTCACAACTACAGCCCCTGGAGGTTCAGACTACAGTTGGTACCCATTTCCTAACAGAGTGCCCCCCCATGGTATCTGCTAAAGCAGGTGTCTCATGGAATGATGATAACAAAATTATTTGCCATCTAGTGGACCAGAAGGATACTACAGGGGGAAAACATTGTTTTCCCAAAATAACTCTGATTCCCATGGGAAAACAGTGTTTTCTGGGGAAAACCATGTTTTCCGGGGGGAAACATTGTTTTCCGGTGGGAAAACATTGTTTTCCCAAAATAACTCTGATTCCCATGGGAAAACATTGTTTTCCTGGAAAAACAATGTTTTCTGGTCGGAAAACGGTGTTTTCCGGTCAGAAAACATTGTTTTCCGATCGGAAAACATTGTTTTCCGGATTTTACCCATTCGGCTTACCATAGGCAGGGGGTGTCATAGGAACTGCAGGTGTGGCATGCTGCTTCATGTCTACACAGGTAAATCATATTTGTTAGTAAAAACATCATCAGATTCAATATATGACACCTCGGGATCAAAGATCAGCCCTGAGCAAATCTGTCCAAACTGCCCGAACACATGCCTGTGCACTTCCCTTAAGTATATATGCAGATTTTCAAAAAGTGTCTGACTACCCCACCCAACCTTTGGCTGAGGCATTAGATTTATACTGGAAAATGCAGGCACATTTTACAAAACATCCCTCCCCTGCCTAATGCATAACTATTTAATAGAAGGTCTAGGTCATGGTCACTATGAGCCCATGAATATAACTTTCTTTAGTGACTGTTGTTTCAATCCACTTAAGTTGTTTCATGATAGTATGCTAGGTGGTGTCACTGCTCATATGTGGAAACAACCAGTAGACTGTGTGGTCAATTGTGGCCTTAAATCATAGGCACCTTCCAATCAGCATGTACTTACATTTTCAGAAATCTCAGATCCCTCCTTTAGATAAATATATGTATTGGATTTGTATTAATTATATACACATTTTCAAAAATCTCCCTCCCCCTATGATGTTCACATACTTACTGGTAGGCTGCATGCTCCCAATTTGGTAAAGCAGAGTGATGATATTCATATTACCACATTCTAACTGATGATTAATTGCCAAATTAAAGGTGCTTATTTGCAAGGAAAAAAATAGGTAAATGAAAAAGATTCACATGCAAAAACATTTCTGCTCAAACTTAAAGACAGATTGGCAATGTTGAATTTAATAATTGGTTCATGTTGGCAACAAATTTGTTATCGTCTTCCTTTTTCAAAAACATAAATACTTGCAAAATTATTATCACTTGTGCTCTCAGTATTCTCTTGTATTTGTGCATGACTTATTGAATTTGGGGATATATAATTAGACATTATCAAAGATATTAATGTTTCTAAGGATAGATTCAATGTTCCATTAAAACCCTGCTGTAAGCTTATGCTTATGCTTATTCTTTACTAATAACACACTATTATTCTTTGCATTCTGCCAGGTTTATCAGCTGTACCTTGGTTACGGAGTCTTTGGAGGGATCGGTATGGGAATAGTGTACAATGCAAGCATGAGCATACTGGCCAAGTACTTCAAGAGGTACAGGAAGGTGGTGTGTGGATTTGTGGCTTGTGGAACTGGTGTAGGGTCCTTTATTTTCCCACCTCTCATCAAAGTACTGGATGATACTTATGGTTGGAGGGGCACTATTCTCATGGTAGCAGGCATTCATGCACACATGGTTGTCTGTTGTTGCCTATTCCGACCGATAGAGGGCAAAAATAGGTTCACTACTGAAGTAAAAGTGGTTGAGACAAACAACAGAAATAAAGGATCAAATGTGTCATTGCAAGATGGGAGGAGAAACACTAGTAATGAAGATGAAGAAATTGGACTGAATGAGGAATGTATACCAGAAGATAAGAATGCTGTGTCACAAGAAATGTCAAACCACTCGGATAACTTTATGACAAAAATGATGACTTTATGTAAAAGCATCCCCTTCCTGTGTTTTTGTACTCATGGAGTCTTTATACTGTTCACCTTTGGCATTGTCTACACACACATTGGGAGCTACATTCTGTTTCTTGGATACACCGACAATTATGTATATCTTTACATGACTATGGGGATCACAACAACCATAGCAAGAGCGCTATCGGGGGTACTAGCTGAAATCACAAAAGTTAACCCCATTGCTGTCGTAACTGTATGTGATTTGATAAATGGAGTGTTTACCCTCTGTGTACCTCTGACAAACCACTTGAACATCATGTTTGGTTATGTAGTATTCTTTTGCTCTCTTTTTGCACCATACAGCACCCTAGATCTGGCAATAATATCAGACTTGGTTCCCAAAGACCAGGTTCCCTCTGCATTTGGAATTGCTTCTTTCTTTCATACCCCAGGGAATGTTTTTGGACCACCTGTTGCAGGTAAGATAAAGTGTTTTTTGAAAACAACATGGAGAGAAGGTACCTGAGTCAAGGTACTTCGACCCTTAACACTTTAAGGGGAGGGGGGTGCCAATTGAGCAATTTTATCTAAATACTGTTGATCACTTTGAAAATATTGACCATTCTTGTTGGAAACCCATTGAGTAATATAACAGAAAGTCTGATAAACCTCCACTGCAGGTGTTGCCTGTCCCGTGGCCTCCTGGTGTCTGAGGTGATAGTAGAGGTCAGGCCAGTCAAGGGATAAATAGCCCACTAGGTAGCAGCATGTCCAGTGCAGTGTTGCCTATAGTAGGCCCCTCTGCTGTATATCTATATAACTAACTTTAAGCAAATCTGACTGACAATAATCTGGCTTCAATGATAACAAATTGGTCACAGCTCACAGAATTATCCTTAAATCAATCAATTAATCTTTTCATTGATAAAGTATAAATCACTCTTTCTATCACTACTATAAGCTAAAGTTGTATTTCATCATTTTCAGCATTAGTCTACAGCTTGACTGGCATATACGCGACATCATTTTATATGGCTGGTGGTCTGTCACTGCTGGCAGGCCTGGTCATGGCCCCTGCATTGTGCAAAGTTTCAAATCTCATCAAATAAATTACTTTAACCGATGAACTGGACGCTGGAAAGTCCACATTAATATAATAGTGCAAGTATAATTATTTGCAATTATTGACCTAGTTATGTTATCTGAACAATGTCCATACATATCAATATCATTAGAAATACTATGTACCTACTTAAAAGAGCACATGTATGTGAATGTGATTAAATCAATAACAAATATATGTATATTCCATGCTTTTCAAATTCATTACTTTTGGTTGGCTAGTTTTCGCACAGTAAATATATCATGCAAGTCTCTGTGTTTTAACAAGCTCTTCCCTATGTAAAATGTAACACTAGATGAAATTCTGTGTGTCTTTAATTGATGATCTGAACCCAAAACAAAGTGATATGGAACTTTTATTGTGTTTTCGTACAAGTCAAAGGGATCGCGTAGGCAAAATATTTTCTGGGTAATGGGAGTAAGGAAATTGGTCTTAGGTCTCCAGGTTCTATTGCCTTCGACATTTTGGTGGCTATCTTCCAGGTGTCTGGCAGTATACTAGTATTAATAATGATATTATATAATTAAATAAAGATATCAGTCAGATTAACATAATTTATAGTGTCTTCATTCTACTCTAAGAATTGGCCAATTTTAGCACTGATTCATGGCAAACATGCACATCTGAATACAACATACTGACAGGTGATGTGAATTAGCATTGATTCTGTTGGCATTAATCAGACAATTTGTTGGGTTGGTGTGAGAATTTCAACCAGATGTCCAGTCTCCAGTGAGGCTCCCTGCCAATTGTGAATAGGTTGAATGTTTGATTTTTGTTTCTTTTTGCAGATATAGTTTGTTTCTCATATATATGGGAAAATGATCCCATTCAATCAAAGTGGACCTCCCCTTACAGTGTGAATGATATTTGTTCCATTTTTGTCACAGGGCAATTCATCTTGTGCCTAGGAGAAAATTCACAAAGATGCAAAATTGAACAAATATCATTCCAACCAAGAAAGAAGCCTACTGCACTGTGGTCAACACCTCATGCATTTAGATTAAAGTCATAACTATTTCAAGTATTAGATTTAAGTGCTACAAAACTTACAGTAAAGCTAACTATGTAGTTTTAGGAAAGGAGAATGGTCATCAGACTGTGATAGACTCACACTCCATTCACTGAGTTTCCAAATCAATGGAAAAAGGGGAAAAAACAGACAAGTTTGGTCCCCAGTGGGCCTTTGAGAGGCACTTGGTTGGCTGATAAGTAACACCCCAGAAATCATATGAGTTTGATATTTTGGCGTTTGTCAGCTGACTAAAGTAAAACCCTTAGAAACTGACCTTGTGGTTTGCCAAACTGTTGCATACCCTGACAATTAAGATTTGAGCCCCATACATGGCAAATTTTTGAACTCATACATTAGACAGGCTCGGCCGTGTCTGAAACCACTTGCTCTAAAACGTGTCAAGGAGTGTAAGGGATGTGGTCACACTCTTGCAGTGTCAATGGTATGGGCCATTACATAAGTGTCTCACAGGGGGTCCCCCCCCACCTTGCCTGTAACCCTGGAGCTGCCACTAAACTTTCACCTCCTTAAGTTGACCCAATGCCCTAGATAATATAGCAAAAAAATCCTGTGCATTGCTCTGTGGTGCTGACGGCATTAGGAGGGGTAGGGGGCCGGGGAGGGCTCAGGGGGACGGCCCTGGTCTCCCCGTGCGTTGCTCTGTGGTGCTGACGGCATTAGGAGGGGTAGGGGGCCGGGGAGGGCTCAGGGGAATGGCCCTGGTCTCCCCGTGCGTTGCTCTGTGATGCTGACGGGGTTAGGGGGAGTAGGGGGCCGGGAAGAGGACAGGGGGACGGCCCTGGTCTCCCCGTGCGTTGCTCTGTGGTGCTGACGGCATTAGGAGGGGTAGGGGGCCGGGGAGGGCTCAGGGGGACGGCCCTGGTCTCCCCGTGCGTTGCTCTGTGATGCTGACGGGGTTAGGAGGGGTAGGGGACCGGGAAGAGGTCAGGGGGATAGCCCTGGTCTCCCCGTGGGTTGCTCTGTGATGCTGACGGGATTAGGAGGGGTAGGGGGCCGGGAAGAGATCAGGGGGATAGCCCTGGTCTCCCCGTGCGTTGCTCTGTGATGCTGACGGGATTAGGATGGGTAGGGGGCCGGGGAGGGCTCAGGGGAATGGCCCTGGTCTCCCCGTGCGTTGCTCTGTGATGCTGATGGGGTTAGGAGGGGTAGGGTGCCGGGAAGAGATCAGGGGGATAGCCCTGGTCTCCCCGTGCGTTGCTCTGTGATGCTGACGGGGTTAGGAGGGGTAGGGGGCCGGGAAGAGGACAGGGGGAGGGCCCTGGTCCCCCCGTGCGTTGCTCTGTCATGCTGACGGGGTTAGGGGGAGTAGCTCCTTGATAATCTTAGGATGAAAGGAGCAGATGACTTGTGGAGGAAATGAATCATTTGATAGGGTTTTTAGGCCGATTTGAGCAATTTGAAAAAAATTCAAATTTAAAACATTTATGACTCCCGGTAGGAGTCAACTATGGGTCAAATGTGACTCTTAGGTTGTAGCCCCGAGTGAGAAGGACAATTCTATACATGTCAGAAAATTCTGTGATGATTACAACATTATCTAGAAATTTAGAAAGATTTTTCACCTTATTTTTATACTGAAAGACTCAACCAATGGATTTTGCTAAAATCTTTCAGAAATGATAATTAGGCCCATCTTATGCCAAAAATGTCCCCTAATTGATTGAAATCCTTTTACATATTTCCCAGCCTTTACTCCATGTCCCTGACCATCCCTCTATGAATAGCCACCTCTAGCCTCCTGATATTCTCAGGTTGCAAAGAGCTGATGACTTGTGGAAGAAAAGAACCTTTTGATAGGGTTTCCATGCCAATTTGAGCACTTTGAAAAAAATCCAAATTTAAAACATTTATGACTCCCAGTAGGAGTCAACTATGGGTCAAATGTGACTCTTAGGTTGTAGCCCCGAGTGAGAAGGACAATTCTATACATGTCAGAAAATTCTGTGATGATTACAACATTATCTAGAAATTTAGAAAGATTTTTCACCTTATTTTTATACTGAAAGACTCAACCAATGGATTTTGCTAAAAACTTGCATAAATGATATCTAGGCCTATCTCATGCCAACAATATTGTCGGATATATGGGCAGCAAATTTTCTCAGGGACAACTCATGGGTTAAGGATGGGTGCAGGTGGCCAGCCTAATACATCATAGTGGGATCGGATGTGTCCTTCTGGTAGGCCTGAGCCTCAAATCAAGATAGAAACAATACAGGAGGGGGGACGGTTGGTAACCAACCACCACTATAATGTAATGGGCCAGGTACCTGCACCTATCCTTGGTCCCTGAGGTGGGCCCCTGATAATTCAATGCCTGTAAATTCAACAACATTTTTGGCATGAGATAGGCCTAATTATTATTCCTGGAAGGTTTTAGCAAAATCTACTGGTTGAGTTTTCCTGTGTGAAAAAAACAGTAAAAATCGTTGTGATTTTCTAGATAATGTTGTAATCGTCACAGAATTTTCTGACATGTATAGAATTGTCCTTCTCACTCGGGGCTACAACCTAAGAGTCACATTTGATCCATAGTTGACTCCTACTGGGAGTCATAAATGTTTTAAATTTGGATTTTTTTTAAAGTGCTCAAATCGGCATGAAAACCCTATCAAAAGGTTCTTTTCTTCCACAAGTCATCAGCTCTTTGCAACCTGAGAATATCAGGAGGCTAGAGGTGGCTATTCATAGAGGGATGGTCAGGGACATGGAGTAAAGGCTGGGAAATATGTAAAAGGATTTCCATCAATTAGGGGACATTTTTGGCATAAGATGGGCCTAATTATCATTTCTGAAAGATTTTAGCAAAATCCATTGGTTGAGTCTTTCAGTATAAAAATAAGGTGAAAAATCTTTCTAAATTTCTAGATAATGTTGTAATCATCACAGAATTTTCTGACATGTATAGAATTGTCCTTCTCACTCGGGGCTACAACCTAAGAGTCACATTTGACCCATAGTTGACTCCTACTGGGAGTCATAAATGTTTTAAATTTGGATTTTTTTCAAAGTGCTCAAATCGGCATGAAAACCCTATCAAATGCTTCTTTTCTTCCACAAGTCATCAGCTCTTTGCAACCTGAGAATATCAGGAGGCTAGAGGTGGCTATTCATAGAGGGATGGTCAGGGACATGGAGTAAAGGCTGGGAAATATGTAAAAGGATTTCCATCAATTAGGGGACATTTTTGGCATAAGATGGGCCTAATTATCATTTCTGAAAGATTTTAGCAAAATCCATTGGTTGAGTCTTTCAGTATAAAAATAAGGTGAAAAATCTTTCTAAATCTCTAGATAATGTTGTAATCATCACAGAATTTTCTGACATGTATAGAATTGTCCTTCTCACTCGGGGCTACAACCTAAGAGTCACATTTGACCCATAGTTGACTCCTACTGGGAGTCATAAATGTTTTAAATTTGGATTTTTTTCAAAGTGCTCAAATCGGCATGAAAACCCTATCAAAAGCTTCTTTTCTTCCACAAGTCATCAGCCCCTGTGCGTTACTCTGTGGGACTGACGGGATTAGGATGGGTAGGGGGCCGGGAAGAGGTCAGGGGGATAGCCCTGCAGGTCTCCCCGTGGGTTGCTCTGCAGTCTAGGCCTTTACCAACACCTCTGGTCAGACATAGAAAGGGCTGGGAAATAACTAAAATGAGACAACCAAACATAGTGCTAATTATAGATGTCCCCAGCTGGGCGGGGGTGGGTGGGTGGGGGACCCCCTGTGAGACACTTATGTAATGGGCCATACCATTGACACTGCAAGAGTGTGAACACATCCCTTACACTTCTTGACACTGTTTAGAGCAAGTGGATTCAGACACGGCCGAGTCTGTCTAATGTATTTGATCAAAATCTTCCTGTGATACCCACTATCCTATTTTTATAGAATCGGCACACACGTGAGTGCGTGAATTGGTGGAAAATGTTTTTCCACCAATTTGTGTGCTAACGCTGAGTGAGCGTGAGTACACCTTGTTAGTTCAGAGACAGTCAATTCCCGCACCAAGCCATACCCACGTTCTTGCTGACTCATATTAAGCATGTTTGAGAATTTGATGATGATGGCAAAGGCTGAAAGCCATTAATGTGGCCTTGTCCATAAGTCCATTGTGTAGTGGGTATGGCTCTTTAGTAGCTGAGACCAGGCTCAATGTGGCTTATTTAAATCTTTGACATTCTCATCAGTATCATAACATAAACTTTATTCTTCGACAACAGTTGGCTTGTAAGTATCAGCTTCACAAAAATCAATAAAGGTTGAGCTTCTTTCACAGGTAGCAAGTATATCTATAAGTATAAGGTATCATTTTGTGGTCCTGATAAGAGAAGACCCATGGGGAATGTCCAAGGGTGGATAGAACCGGATGGCCCAAGGGTGAAGCTCGCGGGCTGCCCTCTCCAAGAAGGTTTGTCCAGTAGACAGAAGACGTCCCCTACAGGTCTTCTATATTTTTTTCCCAAAACCATTCTCTAAATATCTTTAAAATACTGTAAATGAGGAATGAAAGAATAGAAGTAAATTGCCAATATGATGCTTGACCTTTCCTTGCCCATGCATTCACAGATCAAATACCCTCTCAATCAATACCACCAACTTCTTGGTATGCAGAGTGCGATACAGATGTGGGCCGTATACTATGAAAGGCCTCTCTATTGGGATGAGTACAATGGTCCAAGAACTGGCACTGCTTCCCAACATGCTAATGCATCATAGAATAAAGTGAAAAATGATAATACTGCTCAGAGAGATGAAATCAGCAACTGCATGTACTTTCAAGAAGATCATAGTACTTTTATCAGAAAATCCAGGCCTGCTTGAGATGCAAGAGTCAGAATGGTACCAAGGAAACCTAGGACTGTCAGTATGAATTTTCCAGGCAGTAGCCATGCATATTCAGATGACGTGATCTTAGGCTTGGAAATGTTTTTGTAGCTTCTGCTTCTTGTCTTGCAAGATTAAAAAGCGAAGGTGTAAAAGAACAAATTAGAATCACAACCAAAATGCATATTCATAGTAAACATGCATATTCAGAAGATATGATCTTAGGTTTGGAAATGCTCAGACAACAGCTGAACGAATTCTCTCCAGATTGCAAGCCAACAACATTTTATACTGCTGCTATCCAATTTGGATACAATACTTGTCATATGCTTTTTGCATTGAATCTCCCTTTGACCTTCTCATCCTATGCACAACTATAACTTCATTATAATGAACTCTAGTTGTTGTTATGTGGTTAATTAATAATTGGGGAACTGTTCTTTAATGTTCAACGAGATTGCCTTTATCGCTTCTTCAATAAATGCTAGTCAAGTGGCAGGTAAGTTCATGAGATGGGCGTTCATTTCTGCAATGCGAACAATGCTTGGCTAAAGGTCAGGTTTATTTTGTGGATCACATAGATACGTAAAAAGGCCGGTACGATGCTGGTTTAATAATTCTAGATTCACAATTCCAATCGATGAAGAGTAAGCTTTCTCCTAAGAGTCTGCCTGATCTTACATCCAACTCACAACACAGAAGTTCCTTCAGCAGTCACCAGATGTCCTTTCTACTTGTAGCTATCTAAACCCCTCGAATCCTTAAGACTGGTGTTGTCCAAATGGTAATAATGTTCTACGCCGTACCCATAGGTTCTACCCAATATATAGCAGTCTGGTATTGATTTTCCTGAGCATTGGTGCTCGCTGGGAGATGCTCCCTGTCTGCTATTGCTCGACAGGTATATTTACACCTACCAGCAGCTCATGCTATATTTATACTATATGATATGGTAATTCATATAATTTGGAATACTCTTTGCTATTCCCTTATGTGCAAATGGTGACTTCCCTCTTCATTCTATCTCTATACAATTAGTTATATGCGCAAAGTGAATTACTCTCTACCTTTGTGCAATATCATAAACCATGAGGAAAATAAAGCAGTGTATCATTAAGCATAGTGCTTCTGCATATTCACATATTACCAGAATTCCATTCACATTGGATTTTAGATATAGTTTTTTAGTCAATTACACAAGCGGTCACAGTATATTTGTATGGTAGTTGAGAGGACTTTGACATTTATGACAAATCATCGATATCATCATACAAAGATTATTCACACAGTCCCATAATGAACTACCTATGCAGGGGTGGACCTAGGAGGAAGGGATCCAAGGTGTCCTGACCCTCCCCACTTTTGGTCGGAACTTAAACTTACCAAAGTCAAAAAGACATCACACTTGTGCATACGAATGCACACCGTTTTAGTACTTTTAAAATTTTTTAAAATCCTGTATTCTGCAATGCTTGTGGTGTGCAAAAAGGTGCGTTCACATTTTCTCACTGTTTCCTTCTGAAACCTGCCCGATATCAGTTTCCGAACTCCTTTTACCATTCATTAAAGCCCCATGACTTACATTGGAGTAGTGTTATTCAAACATCTATTTAGCGTGTAAATGACCAATGACTCATTCCTCTACTCTACATTAATGAGATGTTACTTATTGGAGTAGTTCACTATGCAGCCTGCCCTTCCTGCCATCTGGTGTGGGACAAACATCACTACAGGTCTGCTTTAAAAAAAAAACACGTCTGCTTAAAGGTCTATGGCGTTCAGGCATCTAGGTCTCACGGAACTAATTGATGCAACATCTGTAGTGTCATATGGGTCAGTTTTTCTGAAAGTGTATAATTAGCCAAAATGTGTACTTTTTGGGGTTATACTGACCCTGGCTTGAAAATAAAACTATGTAAACTTTTTTTTTAGTCCTATCCAAAAATGTATAATTCATGTTGGGGTAAATGATTATTTCTAAATCTGAGGCATTTGTAGCTCATGAAATGGCTAAAAAAAATGCAGTTTTTGACAAATGTTGATGCATTCTCAGTACTGTAATTTTATCTGGGTTTGTATTATATAGTTCTAAATGATTTTCCGTTATAGCTGACACCCATGGGGGTAAAAAGAATACTTTACCTAATTTAATAAGGCTATAACAGAAAACATTCAAAGCCTATACTAAACAAAGTATAGTGTGTGGAACGTACATAATCAGTATGAATGAAAGGTCTATACTAGTATGTGATTTTCTATTTAGATTCCATATGTACATGTAGAATTATACCCAACATACTACCTCTTCATATAGGTAACAGTTTTTCCCTTATCTGATTATATGCTCAGACCTATACTGGATTATACAAAAAAATGATTGAATTTCATCAGGTTCAAAGTTCGCGCTACTATGCTAAGGAGCTCTTGACACACATCAGGTATGTTCTAAGCACTTATGTCTTTTTTTATCTCAGCCACTTGAAACCTCATTACAAGTAAACCTGCCCTTCATTGAAATGTTTCCTTAGGTTGGCAACAATATTAACTCTCTCTATGAACCGAGATACCATGATTTTGATTGGTTTGTCAAAGCTATTTGGTCTGATTCCAGTTTTCATGGAACGTAACTGATGACATCAGGTACGTTGCACGGCATGACATTTACCCTATTTATTCATACAATATTATGTCTGTAAGCATTCATTATTACATGTATCACTAAGGGATTTCGATATGTTGCACAAAGGTAGAGAGTAATTCACTTTGTGCATATAACTAATTGTATAGAGATAGAATGAAGAGAATGTCACCAGTTGCAAGTAAAGGAATTAGAGAAAGTATTCCAAATTATAGGAATTACCATATCATATAGTATAAATATAGCATGAGTTGCTGGTAGGTGTAAATATACCTGTCGAGCAATAGCAGACAGGGTGCATCTCCCAGCGAGCGTCGATGCTCGGGGAAAATCAATACCAGACTGCTATATATTGGGTAGAACCTATGGGTACGGCGTAGAACACTATTACCATTTGGACAACACCAGTCTTAAGGATTCGAGGGCTTTAGATAGCTACAAGTAGAAAGAACATCTGGTGACTACTGAAGGAACTTCTGTGTTGTGAGTTGGATGTAAGATCAGGCAGACTCTTCATCAATTGGACTTGTGATCCTAGGATTATTAACCATCATTGCACTGGCTCTGTACGCATCTATGTGATCCATGAAATAAACCTGACTTTCAGCCAAGCATTGTTTGCGTTGTGGAAATGAACGCCAATCTCGTAAACTTACCTACCACTCGACTAGCATTTATGGAAGAAGTGATAAAGGCAATAAAATAATGTCCAAACTCATTTTGTTAGTGAAATGCTGTAATTACGTTCCAGTGAAAAAACAACATAGACTTTGAATAGTTATAAAAACTGACACCATTGGAGAAACCCAGTATAATGAACATTTGCAGAATGCAGAAGACTTACTTTTTCAAAATAAAAAGGGTTTTTACAGTAATCCTAAATTTATTTTGGGAACCAGTGCAACATGCCAAATATGAACATACATGATATTGTACACTTTCAGAAAAACTGACCCATAAACCTTTCTGTCCCAAGATGAAGAGAATGACTGGCTTTGAGTGGTTGATAATGAAATAAAGAAAACTGACAGAATTGAATGAAAAATCACGGCAGGCTTTATGACTTTTAAATGGGCACTGTGCCCTTTAAATTTGACCACTGCAAAACTGGCAAAATGAGGTATATCCACATTAAGGACCCATGCTCTAGATTTTGATGGGGAACATTCCCTTAAATTTATATATTTAGTGTATCAAAGAGGTCACAACTGAAAATTGGGTCAATTTGAGGTGGCACAAAATTCTAATTATTTTTCTTTTTCGAGCTAGGCTACATTACACCATAAAGGAAAACAATTAGTTCCGTGAGACATACAGGTCTGCTGGCTTAGCCAGGCTTACATCCCTGTTTGGCTCCGGACTGGCTGGACTGATCACTGCAAACTATGTCTTTTTCTGATTGCCAATGTTTATTGGTCATTAAACATAATTGTGCCGAACTACTGCATTCTGTAATGCCTAATTACTAGGGCAATCGACACAAGTCCAAGGATTGATATATAAATATGTTTATATATAAACATATAGTTTTTGTCACATCATCTAATGATACAGTTCTTAACCAAAAACAACAGCCACTTGTTTACAGAGTTAACACACCATTATTGATCCAAATGAAACAGTGAATGCTAGATGTTTATTATGTGGTTGATTAATAATTGGGGAACTGTTTATGATGTTTAACGTTTCTGCCTTTGTTACACCTTTCGTATATGCTAGTCAGGTGGTAGGTAAGTTCACGAGATGGGGGCTCATTTCCACAATGCAAACAACGCTTGACTGTAAGTCAGGTTTATTTGGTGGATCACTTAGATGCGTACAGAGCCAGTGCAATGATGGTTAATATTCATAGGGTCACAAGTCCAATTGGTGAGGAGTAAGCTGTCTCCTAATAGTCCGCCCGCTCCTACATCCACTCTCAACACAGTAGTTCATTCAACAGTCACCAGATGTCCTCCTTTATGTATAGCTATCTAAACCCCTTCGAATCCTTAAGACTCGTGTCTGTCCAAACGTAATAGTATTCTCCGTCGTAACCATTGGTTTTACCCAATATATAGCAGCTCATGCTACCTTTATACTATATGATATAACGATTCCTATAATTTGGAATACTTTCTTTCCCTTATTTACAACTGGTGACACTCTCTTCATTATATCTCTATACTATTGGTTATATGCGCAAAGTGAATTATTCTCTACCTTTGTGCAACAGTAACAACACTCTATTAAAGTGTACATCCAATGTCACTATTTTGTCACATCCCAAGCAATCACAGGTAATAATAATATATATTGTTATTTGATATTTTGTTAGGGCCTTTTCCTCCAGGTGGTGTGAGTGTCACATTGTGCAGGTTCATGGGACAGGTGTCTAGATAGGTTTTATGGTTGTGTGACCTCATTGGTAAAGTATGGTCTCCAGAATCTCCAGAAGTGAATCGCATGGTACAGAGTAGAAAACAAGCATGGTGAGCAACTTAAAAAAGTTATCAATAGACTAGATATAGCCACATTGTCTATTCTATGGTTATGATAAGTAAAGATTAAAAGGCCTTATCATGAAACGTTTAATATCTTCACATTATCAATATTATAGACCTTTTGTAATGATCATACAATTATACATATATATTTACACACATAAATATGTTTTGTTCATATATTTACTGCTATTTAAAACAGATGTGATCACCTACTTTGCCAACCATATAACTCTAAAGTCTACTTCATCATTGTAGTATAGCTTAAAGATTTGATAATTATAACAAAACAATTGAAAAATTTCAGCAGGTGTTCGTTTGGTAAACTTTCTACTTACCGGCATGGCAATATGCTACGCAAGGGGCCCATTTCATATCAAACCTCCATAACAACGTGATTTTATGTTTGCTTATGGAAATTGTACGGGAGTTTGAAGCTCCAATAAAATTGTGTTCATAACAAACTCACATAAATAAACCTCAAACTCACGTAAATCCACCTAAATCTCTTGTGAGTTCACCCCAAAGTCACGTAAATGCACCCAAACTCATGTAGACAGTATTGAAATTCATATAGCTGTGATGACCAAAAAGGTGATCATAACTTTATGAAATGCAAAACTCATATAGCGGCATGGAGGTTTGTTAGGAAATGGGCCCCTGGGTACCTGTGCAACTAGTTTAAAAACATAATGGCATGATAGTGCACAAAGCTAGATATCACATTGTGTTCATCATCCTATAGATACACGGGTAGTGGGACCTTGAACCAACAGAGACAAAGTTACCAGAGAGAGACAGTACTGGACAACACTTTGACAAGGTAATGTATGTTAAATAAGCATCAAAAGTAATCAGACCTCCTACATAACAGAACTTATATAAATACTTACTAAAACTGCTTCTCCCTATTTTGGACCTAATATCACTTATTTTAACGTAAAATTCAAGTGTCTGGAGGGTGCGGTCAGAAACTGTGCAAAGCACGCTCCCCCTTTTTCAAATTCCTGGATCCGCCTCTGGAATACACAGGTCATGTCAAAATTAAGACTAAATGTTCTAACTACAAAAGCTTGGTCGAATATGTGCGTATTCAGTGTATACATATTAGTACCCTTCACCAGTGACCTAGAGGGGCACGAGGTGGTGAAGTGGCTAGAGCGTTTGCCTGGAGTGTGGGAGGTCCTGGGTTCGATCCTGGGACAGGTTTGGCTGCTACACCCCTCTGTGTTTCTCTCAGTGGCAAGAACTGGGTTATCAAAGGTCCCTAGAGAACCACCGGCTGTTGTGTGTAGGGCCCTGCCTATGGAACCCTGCACATTAAAGAACACCTACCTTGGTAAAAGTGTAGGGGTACGGTTTCTGCCTCATCAAACAGACAGAATTGTCAAGACCTTGTTCTCACCGTGATATGACCATAGATGTCGATACGGTGTAAAACCCCAAAAACCAACCCACCAACCAACTAGTGACCTAGCTTCTCAAGTCAAGGCCCCATTCGCCGCTGCCGCTCTACCAAATTGTCATCTCTTTATGTACAATCTATTCATGTTTTCATAAAAAATTGACCGTTGTAAACCGTTGCAAAAAAAATAAATAAGTAGTTGAATACAAATATTTACATTGTAATTTTTTTTTAGAAAATAGTGATCATGATGGTTCATGATAATTACACAATAGTAGTGCTGCAAATTATGAACTATGAATAATTGCATGCATTTGATTTCTGTGAGCTATTGTGAGAAAACAACTTTATCGTTATACTCTATAAATATCTCAGGGTAAATATTGTGTAAAAGTACGAGCTTCTTCTCATTGTGTAAATAGCATGTCTATGGGAGCTAAACACTATATCACCACAGCGCATGAGTCACACCTATTGTGATTGATACTGCTGTAATCCCCCCAAACAATTATCTGGCATGTATCCTTCTTGGGGGATAATTTCCCCGCCCGTTCTTCTTCATTCTTCTTCAGTTGTTTGAAAATCTTTTCATTCATTGCTGGAAATTTAACAATAATTTGATAATTGTTCATAGTTTTCCCAGGGGATATTGTTGACAGAATCAGTCATAATAAGCCTACAGGTCCTTAAAATACGTTAAATCAGCAGTGGGAAGAAATTGTGGAGGGGGGTGGGGTGGTGATTTGACTTATATATAATTGCCAAGATGTGCGTGTTGGAGTTTAAAAAATAATCCATTTGGAAGGTCCATGAAAAAAATATCCCATAATGAATTGACCAAACATCTAAGACACCCAGAGAGAAGAAATAGATACCACATTATCTTGAAATAAAAACCTTAAACTTTGGTATTGATGGTTTTCAAGATAACTACAATAATACATAAAGTAAAGAGTGACTCTAAAAAGCTTGGGTCAGTGCAAAGCACTTCTCAAATTTGCACCCATGTGGCCTGTGCTAATTTGCCAGCCTGTCCATCAATCTTCCATGCACACATTCGGTGAGACTTGGCACGAAGTCCCTGTCCTTCACTCCTCAATGCACACAATCCACCAGACTTGGCATGAATTCCCTAAGAACCAGATGTTACAGGTTCAGATGAGGGCACATGACAATGGCATAATGTGTATATATGTGAAGCCTTGAAACAAGGAAATAATGAACGGATCAAACATCGAAGACACCAAAAGAGAAGAAATAGATACCACATTATCTTGAATTAAAATCCTTAAGCTTCAGTCATGATAGTATTTATGATGTTTATGATAATACATTAAGTATAGTGTCTGAACAGCTTGGGTTAGTGTGAGATACCCTTGGGGGATACTTTTTAAAAATACAACCATGTGGCCCATGCTAATTTGACAGCCCATCCTTCACTTTTTGACACAGATGTCTGGGCAGACTTGGCATGAAGTCCCTGTCCTTGACTCTTCAATGCACACATTTGGCCAGACTTGGTATGAAGTCCCTAAGAACCAGATGTTACAGCTTTAGAGAAGAGCGCACAACAATGGCATAAGCAGATAAGTTTTGGAAATCGACCAAACAGACAGTGAATAGCAAAGAAGTCTTTTGGAGAAAATACTCCGATATTATATTCTTTAGGTGTGTGTTTTTTGTTGACTCCTTGACAAGCATTAGATCTAGACATAGACTTTAACATTATTAGGACATATTCAAAGGAGGACCTTAAAATAAGGAATTACCTTATTGTTAACTAAATAGGGCAAGTTACATAGAATATTTAACTTTTGCATTGGATTTGTTTATGCTGGTGTAGTTCTTTGTCAGTAATTACACATTGGTACAATCTTCCCATCCACTCATGTGATAGTACTAAGGTTTTGGTATCAGTCAGTGTACCACACGGCTCTGAGAATACTAACCGGGCTGATTGGGCTGCTGCAGCCACATTCTCCCTGAGTTGTTCTGTTGCGCGCACGCCACCCGGAAAGTGTGACAGAATGGTCCTGCCACTTGCACTGACAATTCCCCGGTGCAGCAGACGACATTGCATTTTTGCCTGTATCTTTCTTAATAACCATTATAGCCTAATGTAGAAAGCGAGGCAAACCCGAAGGGCGAGTGCAGGCAAATTAGTTACTACCAGTGAGTATTCAGGGTCTTACCACATCCTCATATAGTTTTCCTATAATCTTATAATAATCTTAATGGAAACCTTGCACACAAGTACAGGATAGTTATCTTTCAATGAAATAAGGGCAGCATATCAATCATATCTAGCACTATGTATCTGAGAAACAAAGGTTCTTAGTTTTAACAAAATTAGTGAGCATTACAAAGCGCACATTGTATTTAATTTTTAAGGGAAATCCCTATATTAGTGATGTCACATGGTGAGTAAATAGGGAACCCTATTCATCCATCAAAGGGAATCACCCATCTTGAAATGCATAGATAGTAAAGAAAATATGTTTATAACCAAATATGCATATTTGGCCAATAACAGGCTATTATTCACAATAATGTTCCTTAAAGTACAAACTTTTATATGTATAGGAATCTCAAATTATATACAGAGGAAATCCCATAATTGTGATGTCACATGGTTAGTATTGAATGGCCAAGAAATAATTTCTTCATTTAATTTTCCCTTTTTTTTAAAACTAATTCCAAACCACTTCACAAAGATGTGTGATCTTCCAGTATTCATAGAAGGCAGGCAGAATATATACAATATAATGTAATTTATGGACTGGCCCCTTGGGCTATATGATAATGTAAAAGTGCCTTCATTTTGTAGGATATTTCATTGACAAATGCAATGCACAGGTTGCCCTATCACCAGTGTTATGTATTTGTGTTATAGTTTTTTAGGATATTTTGTTGACCAATGCAATGCTTGGGTCATCCCATCACCGGGGTTTTGAGTGGGTGTAATAGTGCCTTAATTTTGTTGGATATTTTGTTGACAGATGCAATGCTTGGTCGTCCCAGGAATGGGGTTACATATGAGTGTAATCATGCCGTAATTTTGTAGGATATTTTGTTGACCAGTGCATTGGGTGTTTTGTCCTGTGATAGGTGTATCAGTGTGTGTAATAGTGCCTTTATTTTGCAGGATATTTTGTTCACCGGAGCCATGTGTGGATTGTCCCATGACTGGGATTTTACATTGGTGTAATAGTGTCTTTGTTTTGCAGGATATTTTGTTGACCAATGCAATGAGTGGGTCATCCAAGGACCGGGGGTATGCATGGATAGTATGCTGTGCTGCCTTCATTGTGCTCATGGTGCAAAGTGGCCTCACGTACATCATGGGGTATCTGTACATACTCTTTAAGAAAGGGCTCAACTCAGAAGATGGAGCCCTCTCTCTGATCACTTCACTCAATATCGGGACAGCCTTTGCAGTATGTAAGTATTGCATGTTTGACTACATGTCAATGTAGTAAAATGTCCCTAAGTATTACAATTTTCTGGGCCACTGGGTACCAGTCAGTATGTTATCAGTGTTGCATCCTGCAAACTTTCGTGGCCACTGGTGCCTGGCATGCATACCAATAACCTATGGCTGGTACCCAGTTGCCCAGAAAAGTAGTTCTCCTAGCTAATTAAGGTTTCTGTTATTTTCAACACAGTGCACAGTTTAACTTAGGAATATTGCAAGAAAATTAGAGGAAAATGTTGTCGGGGATAAATATCATTGGCACAGGTCAGAACATATATGAGTGTGGACAATTTGTTCTTTACATTGAGAAAAAATGCGTGGTCGAATATGCAACGCTTTAGTACTTATTTGAGATGTCAAAATTCACCACAGCAGGTCGCAGCCAATAGTCAGTGACTTAACATCATATTGCAGCCACTCTGGGATACTTAGGTCACGACCTGCTGCCATTGGGCTGCAGCCTGGTAGGAAAGGGGTGGAGACACTATCTTAATGACCCTAAATGACCCCGTTAGCTAATTAGTTAATTATCCCTAATGAGGTGATTAGGGTATGTAAAATATACAAAAGAATAGTTCCATTCTATCTTTCTCCTCAATAATATATTGATAAAGGGTGGTGCCTGGCACCTTCAATGAGAAAACAATGGGTTTTAGAATGCTGCAGCCACTCAGTGGCACATAGAGGTTATAACTAACATTCTGCCACAACCTGCCACAGCATCCCAAGTTCACAGCCCCTGAATTTTGATGTCACCCCTTAGCTTACATTCGGAAGCCTGGACTCTTTTTGAAATTCTGTATCCTTCCCTGGTGATTGGTCACCAAAATATCAATAGTTCACATCATCACGTCAGCTCCCCATATCGATCTACAATGTTATCAAAATAACAGCTGAAAAGAAAGTAAAAGAGTACTGTATCTTGTATATTTGCGTATAGTTGGCTTTGTCAAGTTATTGATAATATGCTTATGTTTCTTTTAAAACTTTTCCTTTGTAGGTCCTATTGTAGGTATGTTAACAGAGAGGTTCGATGAGAGGAGAGTATAGGAATGGCAGGGGGTGTCATAGCAACTGCAGGTATGGCATGTTGCTACATGTCCACACAGGTAATTCATATTTGTGAGTTCAAATATCAGCAGATTCAATATATAACACTTTGGGGATCAAAGGTCAGCCCTGAGCAAATCTGCCAAAAACTACCTGAACACATGCCGTTGGACTACCATGAGGTATATATGCACATTTCCAAAACATGTCTGACCCCCGACTCCCTTGGGCTATCGCAGCAAACAATTTCACGTTGCTACAACGTTGCTACAACGTTACAGTTTGGTTGTAACAACGTAACAAATCTACATAGTTACAACGTAAATTTGTGGACTCCCAGAAAGGTTGCGGTTACGTAAATTTATAACGTTGTAATATAACCATTTCACAACCTTTTTACAACCAATAGGTACACTTTTGTACGCCATAATTCTTTTTCATATATGTCATATTCAAAGTTTAGAATGATTCAAATCATGAAATACATATGTGCAGAAACATTCCCCTTCCCTAGAAGTGTCATAATACGTTTTGTGTTTCCCTAAACTATAATGATAAAATATTCTGTTGTAAAAATTATGAAAAAAAAAAAATTAAATGAAGTTTTTTTTTTCCAGTGATCCTACAGTTTTGTTTTCAGATTGCATGTTGCATCTAAAAACCAACATAGTGATCACATATTTTAGATCATGTCAGGTTAATGACCTGCAGCTGATGCATGTGCAATTTACGACTCTCAATGCTGAATGGCCTGTAATAAGTATACCAACACCAAAAAAGGTGTTCAACTTGAGTTTTCATCTAAATGTCCTTCCTAACACCAGAATTTTAAAACAATTTGAACATAAACACTACCTTTTGATTTAGGACATTGTATTTTTGCATTTAATTCAAAAACAAATATCAAATTCTTGTCTTAAATGGTTTCAATTAAAAAACGTTTTTGAAATTTGGTCAATTTTAAACAGTGGTTCCACCTACATGTAGTATTTATGTTGTTCTACAACGTTGTGACAACATTGTGAATGTATAGTTGTCACAACATTGTGAAAATGACGTTGTAAGAGCGTAGTTTTGTAATGTTGTGTGCACGTTGCAGCACAACATTGCACCCTGACGTTGTGGCAACGTATTAGTATGTGATTTTACAATGTAACCAATTTACAACCAAATTGCAACGTTGTATTTACGTTGTGTGTTTGCTGGGATGGCATTAGATTTATACTGGAAAATGTAGCATATTTTAAAAGATATCAGATCCCCCTCCCCCATTGATGCATACATACTTAATGGAAGGATCCTTGAGTGAAATAAATTTGATGCAAAGTTGTCCTTCTAAATATGCTATTTATTTGGTACAGATGCTTAATGTTTGAAACATCCTTGGGTTGCAATCTCCATAGAAATGTTTGAACCTTTCATAATATCTTTAGTAATTTCAGTATATCTTAGAAAATGGGCACTCAGATTAAGTAGTATGCCTGAAGAAGCCAGTTTAACAAACACATCTAATATCGAACCCTTCACCCATACACCATCTTCAGCAAAAATACTATGGAAACCTACACAGAACCATTGTTGTAGTGAAAACTCATTTTACATGGCTGGACCACACGGCAGTGGATACTTCCTTAATCTGTAAGTCTGGAATATTTGAATGATGCACTGAAATGGTACTGAATCCTCAAATCAATATTTCGGACGTGCTCAGTCATCAATGAGGGGGTGGATCCAGAAATTCGAGAAAGAGTGGGGAGGGGCATCTTTATTTAAGAAAAGACCCATTATGCAAAACAATAATTATTAGAACTTGACAAAAATAGCAGGGGGGGAGGTGTGTAGACACACACACCAAGTGCCATCCCCTGGAACCATCCCTGTCTTCTGTATTCACACTTATTTCCACTGCTACAATTTTCCATTAAAGTGCCAGAGCAAGTTCATACTCATTCTTCACTGATAATGCATTGTTTTTCCAATGCATTCCATGTGTCTTCTGCCAGGTTTATCAGCTGTGCCTTGGTTACGGAGTCTTTGGAGGAATCGGTATGGGAACAGTGTACAATGCAAGCATGACCATCCTGGCCAAGTACTTCAGGAGGTACATGAAGGTGGTGTGTGGAGTTGTGGCCTGTGGAACTGGTGTAGGGTCCTTTATTCTCCCACCTCTCATCAAAGTACTGGATGATACATATTGATGGAGAGGGACTATTCTCATGGTAGCAGGCATACAGGCACACATGGTTGTCTGTTGTTGCCTATTCCGACCTGTAGAGGACCAAGAAAGCTTGACCGCTAAAATAGAAGTGGTTGAGACAAACAAGAAAAATATAGGATCAAAGGTGTCATTGCAGGATGGGAGGAAAGACAGTGTTAAGGAGGATGAAGAAATTGTTCTAAATGAGGAATGTAAACCAGCAGACCCAAAGGCTGGGTCACATAATATTTTAGAACAATCAGATGATTTCATGATAAAAGTAATGACTTTATGTAAAAGCATCCCCTTCCTGTGTTTCTGCACTCATGCAATTTTCATCCAGTCCACATTTGGCATTGTCTACACACACATTGGGAGCTACATTCTGTTTCTTGGATACACCGACAATGATGTAGTGTATCTTTACATGACTATGGGGATCACAACAACCATAGCGAGAGCACTATTGGGTATAGTAGCTGAAATAACAAACGTTAACCTGATAGCTGTCATAAGCATATGTGCTTTGATAAATGGAGTTCTCACCCTCTGTATACCCCTGACAAACCACCTGAACATCATGTTTGGTTATGTAGTATTCTTCTGCACTCTTTTTGCACCATTCAGCACCCTAGATCTTGCAATAATATCAGACTTGGTTCCCAAAGACCAGGTTCCCTCTGCATTTGGAATCGCTTCTTTCTTTCGTACCCCAGGGAATGTTTTTGGACCACCTGTTGCAGGTAAGATAAAGTATTTTTTTGAAAACAACATGAAGAGAAGGTACCTGAGCTTATATGTCAAGGTACTTTAACCCTTAACACTTAAAGGGGAGGGGGGTGCCCATTGAGCAATTTAACTAAAATATGTCATTTAATGGGCTAGAAATGGTTAAAACAATCTGAAAAGTGTTCCAGTTGATCACTGCAACCAGAAATTTATCAAAATACTGTTGATCACTTTGAAAATATTGAACATTCTTGTTGGAAACCCATTGAGTAATATAACAGAAAGTCTGATAAACCTCCACTGCAGGTGTTGCCTGTCCCGTGGCCTCCTGGTGTCTGAGGTGGTAGTAGAGGTCAGGCCAGTCCAGGGATAAATAGCCCACCAGGTGGCAGCATGTCCAGTGCAGTGTGGCCTATAGTAGGCCCCTCTGCTGTATATCTATATAACTAACTTTAAGCATATCTGACTGACAATAATCTGGCTTTAATGATAACATATTGGTCACAGCTCACAGAATGATCCTTAAATCAATCAATTAATCTTTTCATTAATGAAGTATAAATCACTCTTTTCACCACTACTATAAGCTGAAATTGTATTTGATTATTTTCAGCATTAGTCTACAGATTGACTGGCATATACGCGACATCATTTTATATGGCTGGTGGTCTGTCACTGCTGGCAGGCCTGGTCATGGCCCCTGCATTGTGCAAAGTTTCAAATCTCATCAAATAAATTATTTTAACCGATGAGCCGGACACTAGCAAGTCCACATCAATATCATAGTGCAAGTACAATTATTTGCAAATATAGACCTAGTGCACACGTGGTCACATGGTACCATTTTAGTGATCACCATGTGCTGAATAAGACCAGGTGACCATATACTGAATTCTGAATTCATAAGTTCTAATTGAAATAATTGTTTATTATGAGTTGGGGAGCTTGTTTCTGGAAAACGTTGTACGAAAATCTATTTTGAATAGTTCAGAATTGGGAATAATAGATATTATAAGGTGATCACCAATATGGCAGCCAGCCCATTTTTCAGGCATGTGATGTTATGTGAACAATGTCCATAAATATCAATATCATTAGAAATACTATGTACCTACTTAAAAGAGCACATGTATGTGAAAGTGATTGACTCAAACACATTATATGTATATTCCATGTTTTTCAAATTCATTACTTTTGGTTGGCTAATTTTGGCACAGTAAATATATCATGCATGTCTCTGTGATTTAACTAGTTCTTTCCTGTGTAAAATTGAACATCAAATGCAATTCTGTGTGTCTTTATTTGACTATCTGAACCCAAAACAAAGTGATATGGAACTTTTATTGTGTTTCCGTACAATTTAAAGGGATCACGTAGGCAAAATGGGAGTAAAGAAATCGGTCTTAGGTCTGGGGGTTCTAATGCCTTAGACATTTTGACGGCTATCTTCCAGGTGTCTGGAAATATACTAGTATTAATAATGATATTATATAATTTAATAAAGATATCAGGCAGATAAACATATCGGGTCTTCATTCTACCCTAAGAATCTGCCAATTTTAGTACTGATTCATGGCAAACATGCACATCTGAGTACAACATACTGACAGGTGATGTGAAATAGCATTGATTCTGTTGGCAGTAATCAGACGATTTGTTGGGTGGGTGTGAGAAATTCACAAAGATGCAAAATTGATTGAATAGCATTCTAACCAAGAAAGAAGCATTGTGCACCCATGCATAATGAGAATTAGATTAAAGTCGTAACCATTTCAAGTATTAGATTTAAGTGCTAGAACACTTACAGTAAAGCTAACTATGTAGTTTTAGGAAAGGAGAATGGTCACCAGACTGTGATAAACTCACATTCCATTCACCAAGTTTCCAAATCAATGGGAACCTAGTCTGCCATTGTTCATGATGCTGAAGGCAGCTCCAATAACATGGACAGCCACCCCAAGGATATGGAAAAAGGGAAAAAAGAGTTTGGTCCCTACTGGGCCTTTGAGAGGCACTCGGTTGGCTGACTAAGGTAAAATCCTGATAACTAATCACCCCAGAAATCATATGAGTTTGATACTTTGGTTCGTCAGCTGACTTAAGTAAAACCTTTCGAAACTGAACATGTGGTTTGCCAAACTGATGCGGACCCTGACAATTATGTTTAAAGCCCCATACCCACTATATACAGAATCGGCATACAAATGATTGCATGAATTGGTGGAAAATGTTGTTTTTCCACCAATTTGTGTGCTAACGGTGAGTGAGTACACCTTGTTCGTTCAGAGACAGTCAATTCCCGCACCAAGCCACACCCACGTTCTTGCTGACTGATATTGAGCATGTTTGAGAATTTGATGATGATGGCAAAGGCTGAAAGCCATTAATGTGGACAGTGGCCTCAACCATAAGTCCATTGTGTAGTGGGTATGGCACTTTAGTAGCTGAGACCAGGCTCAGCGTGGCTTATTTAAATCTTTGACAGTCTCATCATTATTATAACATAAACTTTATTCTTCGACACAGTTTGCTTGTAAGTTTCATGTCAGACATCAGCTTCACAAAACTCAATAAAGGTTGAGCTTCTTTCACAGGTAACAAGTATATCTGAGGTATCATTTTGTGGTCCTGATAAAAGAAGACCCTTGGGGATTGTCGGAGGGTGGATAGATGAATCAGATGGCCCAAGGGTGAAGCTCGTGGGCTGCCCTCTCCCAGAAGGTTCGTCCAGTAGCCTGAAGAAATCACCTACAGGTCTTCTGTATTTTATCCCAAAAACAATTCTCTAAATATCTTATAAATACTATAAATGAAAGAACAGACGTAAATTGCCAATATGTTGCTTGACCTTTCCTTGCCCATGCATTCACAGATCAAATACAGAACTGCTAATGGCCATTAGTACCCTCTCAATCATTACCACCAACTTCTTGGTATGCAGAGTGCAATCCAGATGTGGGCCATATACTATGAAAGGCCTCTCTATTGGGATGAGTACAATGGTCCAAGAACTGGCACTGCTTCCCAACAAGCTGATGCATCATAGAATACAGTGAAAAATGATAATACTGCTCAGAGAGATGAAATCAGCAACTGCAAGTACTTCCAAGAAGATCATAGTACTTTTATCAGAAAATCCAAGCCTGCTTGAGATGCAAGAGTCAGAATGGTACCAAGGAAACCTACGATTGTCAGTATGAATATTCAGATGACGTGATAGGCTTGGAAATGTTTTTGTAGCTTCTGATTCTTGTCTTGCAAGATTAAAAAGCGAAGGTGTAAAAGAACAAATTAAAATCACATGCATATTCATAGTAAACATGCATATTCAGAAGATATGATCTTAGGTTTGGAAATTCTCTCCAGATTGCAAGCCAACAACATTTTATACTGCTGCTATCCAATTTGGATACAATACTTGTCATATGCTTTTTGGATTGAATCTCCCTTTCACGTGCACCTTCTCATCCTATGCACAACTATAACTTCATTATATTGAACGCTAGTTGTTGTTATGTGGTTAATTAATAATTGGGGAACTGTTCTTTAATGTTCAAAGAGATTGCCTTTATCACTTCTTCAATAAATGCTAGTCAAGTGGCAGGTAAGTTCATGAGATGGGCAATCATTTTCACAATGCGAACAATGCTTGGCTCAAAGTCAGGTTTATTTTGTGGATCACATAGATGCGTACAAAGGCCGGTATGATGCTGGTTTAATAATTCTAGATTCACAATTCCAATTGATGAAGAGTAAGCTTTCTCCTAAGAGTCTGCCTGATCTTACATCCAACTCGCAACACAGAAGTTCCTTCAGCAGTCACCAGATGTCCTTTCTACTTGTAGCTATTTAAACCCCTCGAATCCTTAAGACTCGTGTTGTCCAAACTGTAATAGTGTTCTCCGCCATACCCATTCTACCCAATATACAGCGGTCTGGTATTGATTTTCCCAAGCATTGGTGCTCGCTGGGAAATGCTTCCTGTCTGCTATTGCTCGACAGGTATATTTACATATACCAGCAGCTCATGCTATATTAATACTATATGATATGGTAATTCATATAATTTGGAATACTTTTTGCTATTCCCTTATGTGCAACTGGTGACTTCCCTCTTCATTCTATCTCTATACAATTAGTTATATGCGCAAAGTGAATTACTCTCTACCTTTGTGCAATATCATAAACCGTGAGGAAAATAAAGCAGTGTATCATTAAGCATAGTGCTTCTGCATATTCACATATTACCAGAATTCCATTCACATTGGATTTTAGATATGTTTTTCAGTCAATTACAAGAGCGGTCACAGTATAATTGTATGGTAGTTGAGAGGACTTTGACATTTATGACAAATTATCAACATACAAAAATTATTCACACAGTCCCATAATGAACTACCTATGCAGGGGTGGACCTAGAAGGAAGGGCTCCAAGGTGTCTTGACCCTCCCCACTTTTGGTCAGAACTTAAACTTGCCAAAGACAAAAAGACATCACACGTGTGCATACGAATGCACACCATTCTAGTACTTAGACTATTATGTAGCAACCCCATTTTTAAAATTCTGTATTCTGGAATGCTTGTGGTGTGCAATAAGGTGCGTTCACATTTTCTCACTGTTTCCCTCTGAAACCTGCCTGATATCAGTTTCCGACCTCCTTTTACCTTCCATCAAAGCCCCATGACTTACATTGGAGTAGTGTTATTCAAACATCTATTTAGTGTGTAAATGACCAATGACTCATTCCTCTACTCTATATTTATGAGATGTTACTTATTGGAGTAGTTCACTATGCAGCCTGCCCCTACCTGCCATCTGGTGTGGGACAAACATCACTACATGTCTGCTTAAAAAAAAAAAAAAAAAATGTGTGCTTAAAGGTCCACAGCGTTCAGGCATCTAGGTCTCACGGAACTAATTGATGCAACTTCTGTAGTGTCATATGGGTCAGTTTTTCTGAAAGTGTATAATTAGCCAAAATGTGTACTTTTTGGGGTTATACTGACCCTGGCTTGAAAATAAAACTATGTAAACCATTTTTTTTAGTCCTATCCAAAAATGTATAATTCATGTGGGGGTAAATGATTATTTTTGAATCTGAGGCATTTGTAGCTCATGAAATAGTTAAAAAATTGCATTCTCAGTACTGTAATTTTATCTGGGTTTGTATTATGTAGTTCTAAATGATTTTCCGTTATAGCTGACACCCATAGGGATATAAAGAATACTTTACCTAATTCACTAAGGCTATAACAGAAAACATTCAAAGCCTATACTAAACAAAGTATAGTGTGTGGAACGTACATAATCAGTATGAATGAAAGGTCTATACTAGTATGTGATTTTCTATTTAGATTCCATATGTACATGTAGAATTATACCCAACATACTACCTCTTCATATAGGTAACAGTTTTTCCCTTATCTGATTATATGCTCAGACCTATACTGGATTATACAAAAAAATGATTGAATTTCATCAGGTTCAAAGTTCGCGCTACTATGCTAAGGAGCTCTTGACACACATCAGGTATGTTCTAAGCACTTATGTTTTTTTTATCTCAGCCACATGAAACCTCATTACAAGTAAACCTGCCCTTCATTGAAATGTTTACTTAGGTTGGCAACAATATTAACTCTCTCTATGAACCGAGATACCATGATTTTGATGGGTTTGTCAAAGCTATTTGGTCTGATTCCAGTTTTCGTGGAATGTACCTGATGACATCAGGTAAGCTACACGGCATAACATTTACCCTATTTATTCATACAATATTATGTCTGTGAGCATTCATTATTACATGTATCACTAAGGGATTTCGATATGTTGCACAAATGTAGATAGTTATTCACTTTGTGCATATAACTAATTGTATAGAGATAGAATGAAGAGAATGTCACCAGTTGCAAGTAAAGGAATTAGAGAAAGTATTCCAAATTATAGGAATTACCATATCATATAGTATAAATATAGCATGAGTTGATGGTAGGTGTAAATATACCTGTTGAGCAATAGCAGACAGGGTGCATCTCCCAGCGAGCGTTGATGCTCGGGGAATATCAATACCAGACTGTTACATATTGGGTAGAACCTATAGGTAAGGCGGAGAACACTATTACGTTTGGACAACACGAGTCTTAAGGATTCGAAGGGGTTTAGATAGCTACAAGTAGAAAGGACATCTGGTGACTGTGGGAGGAACTACTGTGTTTAGAGTGGATGTAAGAACAGGCGGACTCTTCATCAATTGGACTTGTGATCCTAGGGTTATTAACCATCATTGCACTGGCTCTGTACACATCTATGCGATCCATGAAATAAACCTGACTTTCAGCCAAGCGTTGTTTGCGTTGTGGAAATGAACGCGAATTTCGTAAACTTACCTACCACTCGACTAGCATTTACGGAAGAAGTGATAAAGGCAATAACGTTAAACTTCATAAGAACAAGTTCCCCAATTATTTATCAACCACATAATAACAACTAGCGTTCAATGTAAAAAATAAAATAATGTCCAAACTCATTTTGTTAGTGAAATGCTGTAATTACGTTCCAGTGAAAAAACATCATAGACTTTGAATAGTTATAAAAACTGACACCATTGGAGAAACCCAGTATAATGAACATTTGCAGAATGCAGAAGACTTACTTTTTGAAAATAAAAAGGGTTTTTACAGTAATCCTAAATTTATTTTGGGAACCAGTGCAACATGCCAAATATGAATGTACATGATATTGTACACTTTTAGAAAAACTGACCCATTAACCTTTCTGTCCCAAGATGAAGAGAATGACTGGCTTTGAGTGGTTGATAATGAAATAAAGAAAACTGACAGAATTGAATGAAAAATCACGGCAGGCTTTTTGACTTTTAAATGGGCACTGTGCCCTTTAAATTTGACCACTGCAAAACTGGCAAAATGAGGTATATCCACATTAAGGACCCATGCTCTAGATTTTGATGGGGAACATACCCTTAAATTTATATATTTAGTGTATCAAAGAGGTCACAACTGAAAATTGGGTCAATTTGAGGTGGCACAAAATTCTGATTATTTTTCTTTTTCGAGCTAGGCTACATTACACCATAAAGGAAAACAATTAGTTCCATGAGACATACAGGTCTGCTGGCCTAGCCAGGCTTACATCCCTTTTTGGCTCTGGACTGGCTGGACTGACCGCTGCAAACTATGTCTTTTTCTGATTGCCAATGTTTATTGGTCATTAAACATAATTGTGCCCAACTACTGCATTATGTAATGCCTAACTACTAGGGCAATCGAAACAAGTCCAAGGATTGATATATGAATATGTTTATATATAAACATATAGTTTTTTGTCACATCATCTGATGATACAGTTCTTAACCAAAAAAAAACAGTCACTTGTTTACAGAGTTAACAAATCATTATTGATCCAAATCAAACAATGAATGCTAGATGTTTATTATGTGGTTGATTAATAATTGGGGAACTGTTTATGATGTTTAACGTTTCTGCCTTTGTTACTCCTTTCGTATATTCTAGTCAGATGGTAGGTAAGTTCATGAGATGGACGCTCATTTCCACAACGTGAACAACGCTTGGCTGTAAGTCAGGTTTATTTGGTGGATCACTTAGATGCGTTCAGAGCCAGTGCAATGATGGTTAATATTCCTAGGGTCACAAGTCTAATTGGTGAGGATTAAGCTTTCTCCTAAGAGTCTGCCCGCTCCTACATCCACTCTCAACACAGTAGTTCATTCAACAGTCACCAGATGTCCTCCTTTATGTATATCTATCTAAACCCCTTCGAATCCTTAAGACTCGTGTCTGTCCAAACGTAATAGTACTCTCCGTCGTAACCATCGGTTTTACCGAATATATAGCAGTCTGGTATTGATTTCCCTGAGCATCAACGCTCGCTGGGAGATGCACCCTGTCTGCTATTACACAACAGGTATACTTACACCTACCAGCAGCTCATGCTACCTTTATACTATATGATATAACAATTCCTATAATTGGGAATACTTTCTTTAATTCCCTTATTTACAACTGGTGACGTTCTCTTCATTATTTCTCTATACTATTGGTTATATGCGCAAAGTGAATTACTCTCTACCTTTGTGCAACAGTAACAACACTCTATTAAATTGTACATCCAATGCCACTACTTTGTCACATCCCAAGCAATCACAGGTAATAATAATATATATTGCTATTTGATATTTTGTTAGGGCCAGTCTTTTCCTCCAGGTGGTGTGAGTGTCACATTGGGTGCCCATATGTTTTTCATTAAGGTGACACCGACCTGGTTGATTAAAATTGAAACAACATTTTAGGGCTTTTCTTTAGTAAACCTATATGAAGTGAAGTGACCTAGTTACCAAAAACCCTAAAAGTGAGCAAACTGGGGGACTGCGCAGGTTCATGGGACAGGTGTCTAGATAGGTTTTACGGTTGTGTGACCTCATTGGTTAAGTATGGTCTCCAGAATCCCCAGAAGTGAATCACATGGTGAAGTGTAGAAAACAAGCATGGTCAGCAACTTAAAAAAATTATCAATAGACTAGATATAGCCACATTGTCTATTCTATGGTTATGATAAGTAAAGATTAAAAGGCCTTATCAAGAAACGTTTAATATCTTCACATTATCAATATTATAGACCTTTTGTAATGATCATACAATTATACATATATATTTACACACATACATATGTTTTGTTCATACATTTACTGCTATTTAAAACAGATGTGATCACCTACTTTGCCAACCATATAATTCTAAAGTCTACTTTATAATTGTAGTATAGCTTAAAGATTTGATATAACAAAACAATTGAAAAGTTTCAGCAGGTGTTCGTTTGGTAAACTTTCTACTTACTGACATGGCAATATGCTATGCAAGGGGCCCATTTAATAACAAACCTCCGTAACAACGTGAGTTTATGTTTGCTTTCGGAAATTGTACGGGAGTTTGAAACTCCAATAAAACTGTTCAATGAGTTCACCCCAAAGTCACGTAAATCCACCTAAACTCATGTAGGCAGTATTGAAATTCATATAGCTGTGATGACCAAAAAGGTGATCATAACTTAATGAAATGCAAAACTCACATAGCGGCATGGAGGTTTGTTATGAAATGGGCCCCTGGATACCTGTGCAACTACTTTAAAAACATAATGGCATGATAGTGCACAAAGCTAGATATCACATTGTGTTCATCATCCTATAGATACACAGGTAGTAGGACCTTGAACCAACAGAGACAAAGTTACCAGAGAGAGACTGTACTGGACAACACTTTGACAAGGTAATGTATGTTAAATAAGCATCAAAAGTAATCAGACCTGCATCATAACAGAACTTATATAAATACTTACTAAAACTGCTTCTCCCTATTTTGGACCTAATATCACTTATATTAATGTAAAATTCAAGTGTCTGGAGGGTGCGGTCAGAAACTGTGCAAAGCACACTCCCCCTTTTTCAAATTCTTGGATCCGCCCCTGGAATACACAGGTCATGTCAAAGATTAAGACTAAATGTTCTAACTACAAAAGTTTGCTCCAATATGTGTGTATTCAGTGTATACATATTAGTACCCTTCACTAGTGACCAAGCTTCGCAAGTCAAGGCCCCTGTCGCCGCTGCCGCTCTACCAAATTGTCATCTCTTTATGTACAATCTTTTCATATTTTCATAATAAATTGACCTTGCAAACCGTTGCAAAAAATGATAAATAAGTAGTTGAAAACAAATATTTACATTGTTATTTTTTAGAAAATAGTGATCATGATGGTTCATGATAATTACACAATAGTAGTGCTGCAAACTATGAACTATGGATAATTGCATGCATTTGACTTCTGTGAGCTATTGTGAGAAAACAACTTTATCATTATACTGTATAAATGTCTCAGGGTAAATATTGTGTAAAAGGACGAGCTTCTTCTCATTGTGTAAATAGCATGTCTATGGGAGCTAAACACTATATCACCACAGCGCATGAGTCACACCTATTGTGATTGATACTGCTGTAATCCCCCCAAACAATTATCTGGCATGTATCCTTCTTGGGGGATAATTTCCCCGCCCGTTCTTCTTCATTCTTCTTCAGTTGTTTGAAAATCTTTTCATTCATTGCTGGAAATTTAACAATAATTTGATAACTGTTCATAGTTTTCCCAGGGGGTATTGTTGACAGAATCAGTCATAATAAGCCTACATGTCCTTAAAATACGTTAAATCTGCAGTGGGGAGAATTGCAAGGGGGGTGGGGGGTGGTGGCGATTTGACTTATATATAATTGGCCAGATGTGTGTGTTGGAGTTTAAAAAATAATCCATTTGGAAGGTCCATGAAAAAAAAAATCCCATAATGAATGGATCAAACATCTAAGACACCCAGAGAGAAGAAATAGATACCACATTATCTTGAATAAAATCCTTAAGCTTCAGTCGTGATAGTATTTAGATTTAGTAGTTAGTATTTAAGTATAGTGTCTGAAAAGCTTGGGTTAGTATGAGATACCCTTGGGGGACACTTTTTAAAAAATACACCCATGTGGCCCATGCTAATTTGACAGCCCATCCTTCACTTTTTGATACAGATGTCTGGGCAGACTTGGCTAAAGTCCCTTTCCTTGACTCTTCAATGCACACGTTTGGCCAGACTTGGTATGAAGTCCCTAAGAACCAGATGTTACAGCTTTAGATAAGAGCGCACAACAATGGCATAAGCAGATAAGTTTTGGAAATAGACCAAACAGACAGTGAATAGCAAAGAAGTCTTTTGGAGAAAATACTCCGATATTATATTCTTTAGGTGTGTGTTTTTTGTTGACTCCTTGTCAAGCATTAGATCTAGACATAGACTTTAACATTATTAGGACATATTCAAAGGAGGACCTTAAAATAAGGAATTACCTTATTGTTAACTAAATAGGGCAAGTTACATAGAATACTTAACTTTTGCATTGGATTTGTTTATGCTGGTGTAGTTCTTAGTCAGTAATTATTATTCCCACCCGCTCATGTGATAGTACTAATGTTTTGGTATCAGTCAGTGTACCACACGGCTCTGAGAATACTAACCGGGCTGATTGGGCTGCTGCAGCCACATTCTCCCTGAGACTTTCTGTTGCGCGCACGCCACCCGGAAAGTGTGACAGAATGGTCCTGCCACTTGCCCTGACAATCCCCCAGTGCAGCAGACGACATTACATTTTTGCCTGTTTCTTTCTTAATAACCATTATAGCCTAATATAGAAAGCGAGGCAAACCCGAAGGGCGAGTGCAGACAAATTAGTTACTACCAGTGAGTATTCAGGGTCTTACCACATACTCATATAGTTTTCCAATAATCTTATGATAATCTTAATTGAAACCTTGCACACAAGTACAGGATAGTTATCTTTCAATGAAATAAGGACAGCATATCAATCATATCTAGCACTATGTATCTGAGAAATAAAGGTTCTTAGTTTTAACAAAATTAGTGAGCATTACAAAGCGCATATTGTATTTAATTTTTAAGGGAAATCCTTATATTAGTGATGTCACATGGTGAGTAAATAGGGAAACCTATTCATTCATCAAAGGGAATCACCCATCTTGAAATACATACACAGTAAAGAAATTATGTTTATAACCATATATGCATATTTCACCAATAACAGGCTTTCATTGCTGTAATGTTCCTTAAAGTACAAACTTTTATATGTATAGGAATCTCAAATTATATATAGAGGAATTCCCATAATTGTGATGTCACATGGTTAGTATTGAATGACCAAGAAATTTGGTAATTTCTCCATTCAATTTTCCTTTTTTTTATTTTTTTTTATTAATTCAAAACCAATACACAAAGATGTGTGATCTTCCAGAATATATACAATATAATGTAATTTATGGACTGGCCCCTGGGGCTATATATAAATGTAAAAGTGCCTTCATTTTGTAGGATATTTTGTTGACCAATACAATGCTTGGGTCATCCCATCACCTGGGTTTTGAGTGGGTGTAATAGTGCCTTAATTTTGTGGGATATTTTGTTGACCGATGCATTGGGTGTTTTGTCCTGTGATGGGGGTATAAGTGTATGAGATAGTGCCGTTATTTTGCAGGATATTTTGTTCACCGGGGCCATGTGTGGATTGGCCCATGACTGGGATTTTACATTGGTGTAATAGTGTCTTTGTTTTGCAGGATATTTTGTTGACCAATGCAATGAGTGGGTCATCCAAGGACCGGGGGTATGCATGGATAGTATGCTGTGCTGCCTTCATTGTGCTCATGGTGCAAAGTGGCCTCACGTACACCATGGGGTATCTGTACATACTCTTTAAGAAAGGGCTCAACTCAGAAGATGGAGCCCTCTCTCTGATCACTTCACTTAATATCGGGACAGCCTTTGCAGTATGTAAGTATTGCATGTTTGACTACATGTCAATATAGTAAAAAGTATTACAATTTTCTGGGCCACTGGGTACCAGTCAGTATGTTATCAGTGTTGCATCCTGCAAACTTTCGTGGCCACTGGTGCCTGGCATGCATACCAATAACCTATGGTTGGTACCCAGTTGCCAAGAAAAGTAGTTCTCCTAGCTAATTAAGGTTTCTGTTATTTTCAACACAGTGCACAGTTTAACTTAGGAATATTGCAAGAAAATTAGAGGAAAATGTTGTCGGGGATAAATATCATTGGCACAGGTCAGAACATATATGAGTGTGGACAATTTGTTCTTTACATTGAGAAAAAATGTGTGGTCGAATATGCACCGCTTTAGTACTTAGGGGAGATGTCAAAATTCACCACAGCAGGTCGCAGCCAATAGTCAGTGACTTAACATCATATTGCAGCCACTCTGGGATACTTAGGTCGCGACCTGCTACCATTGGGCTGCAGCCTGGTAGGAAAGGGGTGGAGACACTATCGTAATGACCCTAAATGACCCCGTTAGCTAATTAGTTAATTAGTTAATTAGCCCTAATGAGGTGATTAGGGTATGTAAAATATACAAAAGAATAGTTCCATTCTATCTTTCTCCTCAATAATATATTGATAAAGGGTGGTGCCTGGCACCTTTAATGAGAAAGCAATGGGTTTTAGAATGCTGCAGCCACTCAGTGGCACATAGAGGTTATAACTAACACTATGCCACAACCTGCCGCAGCATCCCAAGTTCACAGCCCCTGAATTTTGATGTCACCCCTTAGCTTACATTCGGAAGCCCGAACTCTTTTTGAAATTCTGTATCCTTCCCTGGTGATTGGTCACCAAAATATCGATAGTTCACATCATCAAGTGTGTCAGCTCCCCATATCGATGTTATCAAAATAACAGCTGAAAAGAAAGTAAAAGAGTACTGTATCTTGTATATTTGTGTATAGTTGGCTTTGTCAAGATATTGATACTATGCTTCAAGAGCATATTATGCTCTTGAAGCATGCTTATGTTTCTTTTAAAACTTTTCCTTTGTAGGTCCTATTGTAGGTATGTTGACAGAGAGGTTCGATGAGAGGAGAGTAGGAATGGCAGGGGGTGTCATTGCAACTGCAGGTATGGCATGTTGCTTCATGTCCACACAGGTAAATCATATTTGTGAGTTCAAATATCAGCAGATTCAATATATAACACTTTGGGGATCAAAGGTCAGCCCTGAGCAAATCTGCCAAAAACTGCCTGAACACATGCCTGTGGACTACCATAAGGTATATATGCACATTTCCAAAACATGTCTGACCCCCGACTCCCTTGGGCTATGGCATTAGATTTATACTGGAAAATGTAGCATATTTTAAAAGATATCAGATCCCCCTCCCGCCTTGATGCATACATACTTATATTAATGGAAGGATCCTTGAGTGAAATAAATTTGATGCAAAGTTGTCCTTCTAAATATGCTATTTATTTGGTACAAATGCTTAATGTTTGAAGCATCCTTGGGTTGCAATCTCCATAGAAATGTTTGAACCTTTCATAATATCTTTAATAATTTCAGTATATCTTAGAAAATGGGCACACAGATTAAGTAGTATGCCTGAAGAAGCCAGTTTAACAAACACATCTAATATCGAACCCTTCACCCATACACCATCTTCAGCAAAAATACTATGGAAACCTACACAGAACCATTGTTGTAGTGAAAACTCATTTTACATGGCTGGACCACACGGCAGTGGATACTTCCTTAATCTGTAAGTCTGAAATATTTGAATGATGCACTGAAATGGTACTGAATCCTCAAATCAATATTTTGGACATGCTCAGTCATCAATCAGGGGGTGGATCCAGAAATTCTAGAAAGAGTGGGGAGGGGCATCTTTATTTAACAAAAGACCAATTATTGAAAACAATAATTATTAGAACTTGACAAAAAAAAGCAGGGGGGTGTGGACACACACACCATGTGCCATCCCCGGGAACCATCCCTGTCTACTGTATTCCCGCTTATTTCCACTGCTACAATTTTCCATTAAAATGCCACAGCAAGATCATACTCATTCTTCATTAATAATGCATTGTTTTTCCAATGCATTCCATGTGTCTTCTGCCAGGTTTATCAGCTGTGCCTTGGTTACGGAGTCTTTGGAGGAATCGGTATGGGAACAGTGTACAATGCAAGCATGACCATCCTGGCCAAGTACTTTAGCAGGTACATGAAGGTGGTGTGTGGAATTGTGGCCTGTGGAACTGGTGTAGGGTCCTTCATTCTCCCACCTCTCATCAAAGTACTGGATGATACATATGGATGGAGGGGCACTATTCTCATGGTAGCAGGCATACAGGCACACATGGTTGTCTGTTGTTGCCTATTCCGACCTGTAGAGGACCAAGAAAGCTTGACCGCTGAAATAGAAGTGGTTGAGACAAACAAGAAAGATATAGGATCAAAGGTGTCATTGCAGGATGGGAGGAAAGACAGTATTAAGGAGGATGAAGAAATTGGACTGAATGAGGAATGTACACCAGCAGACCCAAAAGATGGGTCACAAAATATTTCAGAACACTCAGATAATTTTATGATAAAAGTAATGACTTTATGTAAAAGCATCCCCTTCCTGTGTTTCTGTACTCATGCAATTTTCATCCAGTCCACATTTGCCATTGTCTACACACACATTGGGAGCTACATTCTGTTTCTTGGCTACACAGACAATGATGTAGTGTATCTTTACATGACTATGGGGATCACAACAACCATAGCGAGAGCACTATTGGGTATAGTAGCTGAAATAACAAACGTTAACCTGATAGCTGTCATAAGCATATGTGCTTTGATAAATGGAGTTCTCACCCTCTGTATACCCCTGACAAACCACCTGAACATCATGTTTGGTTATGTAGTATTTTTCTGCACTCTTTTTGCACCATTCAGCACCCTAGATCTGGCAATAATATCAGACTTGGTTCCCAAAGACCAGGTTCCCTCTGCATTTGGAATCGCTTCTTTCTTTCGTACCCCAGGGAATGTTTTTGGACCACCTGTTGCAGGTAAGATAAAGTATTTTTTTGAAAACAACATGGAGAGAAGGTACCTGAGCTTATATGTCAAGGTACTTTGACCCTTAACACTTAAAGGGGAGAGGGGTGCCCATTGAGCAATTTAACTAAAATTTAGGTCATTTTAATGGGCTAGAAATGGTTAAAACAATCTGAATAGTGTTCCAGTTGATCACTGCAACCAGAAATTTATCAAAATTTTGTTGATCACTTTGAAAATATTGAACATTCTTTGGTGGAAACCCATTGAGTAATATAACAGAAAGTCTGGTAAACCTCCACTGCAGGTGTTGCCTGTCCCGTGGCCTCCTGGTGTCTGAGGTGGTAATAGAGGTCAGACCAGTCCAGGGTTAAATAACCCACCAGGTGGCAGCATGTCCAGTGCATTGTGGCCTATAGTATAGGCCCCTCTGCTGTATATCTATATAACTTTTAGCATATCTGACTGACAATAATGTGGCTTTTATGATAACATATTGGTCACAGCTCACAGAATGATCCTTAAATCAATTAATTAATCTTTTCCATTGATGAAGTATGAATCACTCTTTCTATCACTACTATAAGCTAAAGTTGTATTTGATTATTTTCAGCATTAGTCTATGGCTTGACTGGCATATACGCGACATCATTTTATATGGCTGGTGGTCTGTCGCTGCTGGCTGGCCTGGTCATGGCCCCATCATTGTGCAAAGTTTCAAATCTCATCAAATAAATTAATTAAAACAATGAGCAGGACACTGGCAAGTCCACATCAATATCATAGTGCAAGTATAATTATTTGCAAATATAGACTTAGTGGAGACGTGGTCACATGATGCCATTTTAGTCATCACCATGTGCTGAATAAGACCACATGGCCATACACTGAATTCTGAATTTATAAGTTCTAATTGAAATGATTGTTTATTATGAGTTGGGGAGTTTGTTCCTGGAAAATGTTGTATACAAATTTATTTTAAATAGTTCAGAATTGGGAATAATAGATATTATAAGGTGATCACCAATATGGCAGCCAGCCCATTTTTCAGGCATGTGACATTATCTGAACAATGTCCATACATATCAATATCATTAGAAATACTATGTACCTACTTAAAAGAGCACATGTATGTGAAAGTGATTAAATCAATAAAAAAAATATATGTATAATCCATGTTTTTCAAATTCATTACTTTTGGTTGGCTAGTTTTGGCACAGTGAATATATGCACAGGGGACAACACGGATTGTCACCACCCACCGAACATCTAGACTATGGACATACTTACAAATTTCATACGTTACGCGTTTACTATTGTTCAAGCTCATTATTACTATTTTTCCCACAATGTGATGTGGGTTTTCACAGTATTTAATAGTAATAAAAATTCATCTAAAATTTTCCCCAGCCACCTCTTCATGTATTTTTTCTTTCTCAACTTTAATATTTATTATAACTATAACGCCACAACCTGAGGAAAATAGTTTAATGTGTGGACCCTCATGGGACAGGATGGCTAACACGTGGTATTGTCTGCCTTTCCCTCCAGATGGTGTGAGTGTCAGTTGCCTACTGGGTGCCTGTAGATAGGCTTTATGGTTATGTGACCTCATATACATTGGTAAAGTATGGTCTCAGACAAACATGATTAGCAGCTCATGGGGTTATCAATAGACTAGATATAGCGACATTGTCTATTCCATGGTTATCATAAGTAAAGATTAAAAGTCCTTATCGTTAGATATCTAGATAGTGATTTTTAGCTTAAAAATATTAATATTATAGACATTTTTCAATGATCATACAGTTATATATACACATATAAATATATTTTGTATGATATATATATATATATATATATATATATACTGCCACTAAAAATAGATATCATTGCCCACTCTGTCAACCGTACAAACCTAAAATCTACTTCATTAACATACATAGTTTTAAGATCTAATATAACAAAACAAATAAAAGGTTTTAGCAGGTATTAGTTTGGTAAACTTCTACTGACATGGCAATATGCTATACCACGATACTTATGCATCTAGTATAAAAACATAATGGCATGATAGTGCATAAAGCTAGCTATAGATTTCTTATTGCATTCATCATCCTATAGATATGCGGGGAGTTGGGCCTTGTCTGCAAATGATCTATAACCAGACCATGTCAGTTGTGAATCAAATATGGTTCAGGTTCACAAAAAACCAAAGGAGACTTAGTTATAGCAGAGAGCGACTGCCACGGACAACACTTTGACAAGGTAATGTACATGAATTAAGCATAAAAAGTAATCTGACCTCCTTCTCAGAAGAACTTATTCACCTATTTACTTACTTGGTCAAAATGTTAGGACCATGCCAGGTGCCTTTTGATACATCACCAACAATGTGCCAAGGGAGCATTTATTTTTTGAAACAGTTTTATTAATCTGGACAGATTTCAGTTTACATAACTGGTTTCCGGCACCGCCCAGCAATGGTGCGATATACAAAGAGATGGGCGGTGGGACGCATATTGTTTGTAGATATGTAGATACAGTTCTGTTTTGTTACATCATCACAGGCAGTTATAATAATAATAATAATAATGAAATGAGATGCATGAGATTAAGTCAACTTGTACAGATAGATCCGTTAACATATATTCATGGGTTCTGGCATGCAGAGGGGGGGAAGACAAACAAGTAAATACGGATAATGTTTGTTGATATACACGACAGGGTTGCTTACCCATGGTCTGTCAATAAAGTCCCATCAATTAATTTCTCAGTTATTTTCTGTTTGAAAACATTTTTTGAGTCGATTTGCCGAATGTTTAATGGTAGGCTATTCCACATTTGACCGCCAAGGAAAAAAGGTGAGTGTTGGATGGTACGTGTTTTAGGTACAGGTAATGAGATCCTAAGACCGTCGTTATGTCTGGTTACTCTGCCATGATCAATTAGATCAGCTTTATGGTTGTAAACACTTTTCCAGACTTGTACCATCAACATAATATCCCGTTTCAATTTGACTTTTTTAATGTTAATTATTTCGTGTAAATCATCTACATGCTCATCCCTCGGGTCCTTAACATTTAGACAAGTCCTGATTACATTATTCTGTAGAGTTTGAAGCTGTTCCAGACAGGCCACCGGTACCGGGCTTAGAAAGACAGAGCCATAATCAATCACTCCTACAAACATTGTTTTAAGGATGCTAACTGCTGCTTTAGTAGTTATTTGTGGCCTTAAGAGCTTCAAAAGTGAAAATTTATGGTTTCCAAGCTTCCATATATTATTAAAGTGGGCCTTCATAGATAAACAATTATCTAACTCTACACCCAGGTATTTGAAAGTGTTCTCCACAGAGAGAGGTGAGTTCTTAATATACAACGTCATCACATCCATCCACGGGGGTGCTCTATTTACATTAGTTGGTCGAAAAATCTGGACCTTAGTTTTCTGGGTATTAATGGTTAGTTTATTCATGTCACACCATTTGGATATACAATTAAGATCACTCTGCAGATGATCACGTGAATCAACAAAACGGTTTTCAGGTATCCCTCTAAAAACTACTAGGTCGTCAGCATACATATATACATTTGAATATTTTATGGACTGCGTTATGTCATTTACAAAAACCAAGAAATATAATGGCCCGAGGACACTTCCCTGAGGTACTCCGCATGGTACAGGTAATAGATCAGACACAGTATTGTTCACGTAAGTTTGTTGTTTCCGACCGTTTAAATAGCTAGAGGCCCATCTCACCGCTCTATCGCTAAATTTGGCCCCTTTTAATTTGTCAAGCAAAATTGTGTGATTAACAGTATCGAAAGCTTTTTTAAAATCAATGTACACTGCTTGTATGTGTTGGCCCTCATTCAGTATCTTATACATGTCAGTTGTATAATAATATACTGCATCTGTGGTCGAGAGTCCTTTCCGAAAGCCATATTGTTTGGGGTTGAAAAATTTTATATCTTCAAAAAAGGTCATTATTTGGGCATGGATGAGGTGTTCCAGTATTTTTCCTGGTAAAGGGAGTAGTGAGATGGGCCTAAAGTCACCCGGTTCGGTGGGGCAACCAATCTTAGGAATAGGTATAACAGTTGCGTGCTTCCACAAGTTGGGGTAAGTACAAGTCTCTATCGATTTATCAAACAGTAGTAGAAAGCACTCAGGGAGGGACCTGAATACAAGCATCCAAATTCTTGTCGAGATAAGGGGTATACCGGAAGACTTATGTGGTGAGATTTTTCCAACTTCACTTAGGAAGTTATCTAAGATCATCGGAGAGAAATTAAAAGGTGCGATATTAGGGTTAGGTATTCCTAAATGATCGTGTTCCACTCTGGGTACATGTGGAATCTTGTTTGCAAGTTTACTACCTATTTCTGCAAAAAAGGAATTAATAAGGTCAGCGGTATCTTCTGAGGCGCATTCAGTGCCATCTTCATATTTTAGGTTCACAAGTGTTTGGTGCGTCGGGTTGACTAAGGATTTAATAATTTCCCAAAATTTTTTGGGGTTCCGATAATGGATTTCTAGTTGGTCTTTTATGAAATCAGATTTAGCATTTTTAACAAGTCGGTTTACTAAGTTTCGTAACCTTCTAGCTTCCTTCTTATCTTCAGTGGACTTGCTTTTGGATGCTCGCTTCAATGCACAATCTCGGTCATGTAAATATTCAACAAGGTCAGGAGTCAACCAGGCAGGTCTTTCCTCTTTAAAACAAAAGTTTTTAACAGGTATCATTGAGTTAGTAATATGTAGAACCTTCTCATAAATATAATTCCACATCAGATTAACATTATCCATCTGCTCAAGAACAGTCCAGTCAATGCCTCTCAACTTATTTACAAAGGTCTCATCTATGAATCCTCTATATGAACGACCTGTAAAAGAAGTACGTTTCTTTTTACATCCATGTTTCTTAATGTTGATGAATACAGGACAATGGTCGCTTAAAGACCAGTCAAGGTTGCCGCTTCTATCTACAAGTTCACAATTTGTTGCTATCAAATCCAGTACAGAGGCGTTATACAGTGGTCTTGTGTTATCAGTTATTACTTGTTTAAGAGAGTATTTCGAAAAAATCTTTTTAAGTTCTTGGCATTTTACAGAACCAGATTTATTAAAATCAATATTGAAGTCACCTCCTGCAATAATATAACTAGTACCAAGTAAATTTAATTTATGTAAGATGGCACCCATGGTCTGTAAAAAATTAATCATCTGGCCATCAGGTGGGCGATAAACACTAATAATGTAATACGGTCTAGTACACTTGACAGATAATTTGACAACAAGAACCTCTATGTCGCTGTTACAGATATGAAAATCATCGCCTTCAAGGACCGTTATGCCCATACCATGTTTAAAATACAAAGCAAGACCACCCCCTCGCTTCACTCTCCCATTAGGGTTTAGGGTTGTTCTATCCGATCTAACTAGGCAATACCCTTCTATTTGTACTAGGTTGTCCGGCAACGAGCCAGTAAGCCAGGTTTCATTTATAAGCAAAATATTAGGTTTTTCTTCTAAAACTTTCAACCTAACTAGGTCTATTTTCCCCCATATGCTGCGCAGGTTCCAAAAAATCAATTGAATTCCCTTAAGAGTTTGCATGGCAGTGATATGTATGATACATGATGAAGATGATATGAGTGAGATGCCCCATACTCATTTAAATGAGAGGCAGTCGTTGATGAGAAAGTATCACTTAGGTAGGGCGTTGTCTGGCCCGACCCACTGTGACAGGGTCATCCTGTTGTCAAAAACATTTAAATGCAAATTATCACAGTTTGAGGGAAGCATATCCATTATGCATGAGTTACAAGGAAAAGATTTCACAATTATTTGTTTCCTATCACTACTTCTAATAGGTCACATAGTTAACGTCCATTTATTCTAAGAAGATATTCATTTTACAAAATTTACGGTAATATCCACGAGTTCTAGCGTTTCCTATTACTCTGACAGGAAAGGTCAGCAGTAACAAATATCTATATATGTTTGAGCGCTCACAGTTTACCAAATATGTAGTCAGGTCCACGAGTTCTTGGGTAAATAAGGCTTTCAAAACCTTGAGTTCGTACGTTCCTCAGCATACGGTAGTTCGTTGCGGAGCTAGTTAGGATAAGAAAAACATTGCAAGCTATCACAAGATCGGTTAGAAAAAAGAAACAACCTGGGGGTACAGGTTGGCCTAAGCAGCCATTCCTAATACCAACAACTTAGGCTACCAGTTAGTTCGGTCACTTCCCTTTTTTAGACGATGATGATATTTCTACGAACATTGCCACCCAAGGTGGGCAAAGCGCTTCGCCCAGTAACGTTGTAGTTTGGGGCCTGGGTGGAATCCGTCGATAAGATAATGGTAGCGGTGGGTCCAGTGTGTGCGGTTCTTCTTCTTGTTTAGTCTCCTTTTGTGTACTTTCCTCCCCAGCCACACACATGGTACCCAGTTCCGTGCGTTAATCACTTTGAGTTCATGGTTCAGTCGTGTGATTGCCCGGTCCAGTATCCTCTGGTTGATGGGGTTGTAGTCTTCGGTAAGAACACAGCGGCGGAGGCTAAAACCGGTCATTTCGGCGTAAATAATTTGGCTGGTGGGGAACCTACAGTGAAATTTGATGTCGGCCTCGTTAACGATGCCGATGATGTGGTCCACTATTGCCTCCGCATCATGGAACGCCAGCGCAAACTTCTTAATGGACGGGTCCCAGAGGAGAAAGTCGTAGATCCCACCCACTACTACCACGGTGTCGTGGGGGTACTGCTCAGCATGGATCCACGCCATCGACAACAGCTGATGAAGAGTGTAGCCTTCGTGGGGGCAAACCTGGATTGAAGAGGTTGACTTATTTTCTCGGTCGATAAAAGCCTGGAGACGAGCCAACCGCTCGTCCGCCATGATCTTGATGTTGGTAACTGACATCCTCGCCATGTACAGCAACTCCACGACAGGTTTCTTGTCTAGGAAAGAAGAGTTTTACAGTAAATCCGCCCAAAGTTTTGAATTCGCCGCAAAAAGGGTTCGTTCTACTTCGCCTCCTCAGTGCGCATGCGTTGCGCGTCTTTCCGGCGAGGCTATGTAAGTTTCCACTTGCAAAACAGCTTGCTTCAACGAGTTTAGGTAAGTAGACATTTATCAGTATGTCGTGGGTTTTGTGACAAACTATTTTAGAATGACATACGAATATTTACTCGGGTGGGGGGCTTCATTGGGATACCAGTTCGAGATTAAAATGCCATACCAAAGCGAGTCTCGGGGCACCTCATTTGCATACCGAGTTTGTTCACTTGACCCGGAAGTTCACGAAGTGTTTACATGTAACACGTGTTTGGACACACGAAACACCATTAATACGAGCAGGTTACTCCAAAAGGAAACTATATCAGTGTAGTGTTGGGCAGGGACTACAATTTGGACGTAAGTATATCCGGAAAGCTCACGGCAGGAGGTGGTAGCTCTGTCACGCCTGACGAGAGAATTTTCGGTTTCCTACTCCAGATTCTGTACTCACGGGGATGCTTGTGTCTGTTTGTTTACAGGTGGCTCGATCAGCTGTCGCCCTGCGTCAGGATCCCCGCATCGCCGTCATCTGGGGGTATCGCATCACCAATAGTTGTATCATTGGCCCGAGTGTCCACTTTCACCTCTTCATCCACGAGTGATTGCAGATCAGCAACTTCCGCAAGATCCTCAAGGGTCTTTCGTCTCCGATCTGGGATTCTTTCAAGCTGGAGCTGTTGTCTTATCTGCGTTCTTTTCCTGACGAGCAGCTTGCCCAGTTTGTTTTGTCCTGTAGTGTTATTGCCTTGTACCTGTGGCGATCGGAAATTTCCTCCACAACCCCAGAAACCATCCCTTGTTGCCTCAACTAGCTCCTTCTCTCCAGTCTCAAGTAAGGCTTGGCGTATGTGGGCGATTTTCAGCTTCTCATCTACAAGCCCCTCCATTTCATTCTCACACATGTCGGCCCAACGTTGGGAATGCTGAATGCGCCGTCCTAGCGATTTGCACACTCTTGGGTCAGGTTCTCTCATGATAGCTGCTGCAATATCATCCTTGCCTGCAACTTTTGCTCTAATATGTTGGTATCCTTGCTCCACGTGCAAGTACTTGTTGCCACGGTGTGTAAAAGGGGCGGGTGCAAAACTGGACATGGCACTGTTCTCGGAGTGGAAGTAGATCCTGCCATGTAGTTCACGGTTAAAGGCGGCGGCCAAGTTGATTTCCTCAGGTAAGCGATCGATGGATTTGTGTGTATATTTCAGGCCACTTACGATAAGGTTATCCCCTGCCACTCTTGCCTCTCTCCCCACGCTTTTTGCCAGATCTGATAGGGCCTTGAGCTCAGCTCTTTCCTTCTTCTGCCTATCGTCAAGTACGTCGTTAATCCATACCTGCTGCATTTCCTGGTGTTGTTTAAGGTTCCCTCGTGATCGAAAGATAATGTTTCTTGTGATGACGCTGGATATAACAGCGACAATCGGTCGGGGGCGCGTGTACTCCATCCTTGACCCTGTTGACGGGAGTCGGCCTAACCTGTATGCTTCAAGTAGATCACGATCGTCAATTTTACAGCCAGTTTTGAGAATCACAGACTTTGCAGTAAGCCACGCATCATCGTTTCTGCCTTCGGGAACCCCTTCTATCAGAAGCTTAGCTTTAGCCTCTTGTCGTCTTAACTTATCTTCCACTAACTCTTCCAGGTTAACATCAGGTGATTTAGACATTTTAAGCCTCAGATCCTGGTTCTCTTTTTCCAGGGCGGTAATGCGCTGTTGCATTTGATCAATCTCTCCCCGATCAAAAGATTTCTGTAGTAGCTCCAGGTCTTTCTGTATGGATGGGATCACCTCAGTAGTCTTCCTTAAAGATTTTAGGTCTTGTTGAAGCCTGGTGATTTGTCTCGGCATATCCATCAGCACACAAGAGTTTTTAATAAGGAGATCAACCTTGTCTTCCAATGATAGGCCGGTAGTATCAGGCGTCTCATTCAACAGAACATCATCATACACGGCCTTTTCCTCACCCAGTAAATTTACGTCATCGTCTGGGTATTTACCAGCCATGATGAGACTTCAGTTGGGGCACGGCGATCAGTGTTGTATGGTAGCAAAACAAGATGGCGGTTTGTTTACCTGTTGTCAAGGACTATGTGTTGAATCACAGAGGGTACCGGTCTGGCAGTTCTTTCGCATTTGTGTGGTTTGGTTTACCCGATCAGCTCCAGAGTTTACACACAAAGATTCCCTGCACCTTCATGATCCATATCACAGTATAGATCCATTTCACAGTTGCTTCATTCCTTGTGATTCATGTGGGTCGGGCAGCTCCGCTCACTCACACGCGTCCACTGTCCGCCATGTTTGCCTAGGTTATTATTTCCAAAGATATCAAAATGTTCTAAATGTGCATTTCCTTAAAATGTCTCTTTCACCTCAATGAGGGGGGCGCAGTTGTCATATTGCATCTTTTTTGGCATAATCCCTGCAGTTAAAATTTCTTTTGGAAGATTTCGCACGCTTTACTGGTTTGCTCAAAAACATGGGTCATGACAATGATTAACACTGAATGGACCAACTATACCTATTCAAGTGGCCATGGAATTATATGTAACAGATTTTCTTTAAAAAATCTATATGTATAGGCTGATGTCACATCAAAAAGAAAAAACCTCAGCATTATATGATTATAAAGTGAATATTTCACCTTATCACCAGAATAAGCATAGGATAGTGATTTTATATTTTGTAACAAACAATAACTTATATGATTAGTACGTTATGTACTTTAGATGCATTATTGGATTTCTTAGATTTAGTTGACTTTTATTGTGAAGGCAGGTAAACCATAAAAACAAGTTATTACAATTAGTTTCAAATGGGGATTATTTTGGAAGTGAGCTTGAGCAGATATTTAGGGACCCTGGGCCATGCAGCTCATATACACACAGTCCACACACTGCTAACAAGTACAGACCCTTGACCATCTAAGTGGGCCCTAATCATCACTGGGCTCTGCTCCTAGCCTAGTGGTCAGTGTTGCAGACTGAATTCAGCTGCATTCTGATCAGCAGGGTTCATATCCCTGCTCAGAGAGGGCGCCAGGCTTAGATAGGAAGGTGTTTATTCTTATGTAGTTCACATATTCATACATATGAAATAACATACTTTAATGCATTGGAAAATGTGTCTTGCTGTCAATATATCAAATAGAACTCTAACACTACAGACTGCAGCTGGTGCAAAAACCTCAATTATCACCCGGACCACTGATGAGCGTCGTATATTGGGAGCAGGTTGTATTGCCATGCCGTACCTACAGCTCACTGCACACTCCTTGTTTTCAGTAATTTTAACATATTGTGAATGCGGTTTGGTTGATGAAATAAAGAAGGACCATGGGGGTTATCCTTTGGTGGCAGTACGACGTAGATTGTACAAACCTCGGCTTGGCCCTCGGCATGTGGTACCCCTATGGGTCTACGGCCACCCTCAGATGCCACCCGCTGTCCTTCTTATTAAAGTATGAAATAGTATATAACAAAATATATGATACCATAATTCTTTAAAACATAGGGTCGCTGTCCTTCTTTCAGCTCGAGGTACGTATAATTGGTAGCAGCGGTGGTTATTTTGTTGGAAACGACACAATATTAATACGCTCCGCTGCAACCCCTAGCCATTACATAAATAAAGAATAGTGTGACTCTTAATAGCTTGGGTCTGTGTGATGTACCCCTGGGGACACTTCTCAGAAATACTCCCATTTGGTCCATGTTATTTTAACACCCTGCCTTCACTTTCTGACAAACACGTCCAGGCATACTTGGCATGAGGTCCCAAAGAACCAGATGCTACAGCTTTAAGGTTGTATTCCACATACTGATTTTGATGCTGCCAAATTTTGCATTTGTTTGATTTTCCTATGAGAATTTGGTATGAAACCGTCATCCTATGTATTATTTGAAAGAAAATTGCAGAACCTTTCTAATTATGTATAATATTTTACATTTGAACGTTATTCCTAATGTTGACTTGTAAAAGTCGGCATTAGGAAAATCGGCATGTTGAATACAGCCTTTATATGAGGCTGCTAGACAATGACATAAGCAGATCAGCAGTGGTAATAGAACAAACAGCAAGGAGTTGTGAATAGCAAAGAAGTCCTTTGGAGAAAATACTCTGATATTATACTCTGTAAGTGCGCGTTTGTAGACTCCTTGTCCAGCATCAGATCTAGACAGTAGACTTTAGCATTATTAGGACATATTCAAACTAGGACCTTAATATAAGGAATTATCTTATTGTTCACTAAATAGGGTAAGTTACATGAAATACTTAATTGTCACCTTGGATTTTTATTCATGCTGTAAATTATAACAATCTTAAAGAGAGGAGCCAGTGAAATTTCAGTTCTGGCTATTTGGCATTTCATATGTTAGATATGATGCTAATATAGAGGTGTGCCATGTTTCTCTTCCAGTGATTAACTCCTTCATGTGATTAAGGCGATTTGATTTAAAGAAACGTCTTATAACTCTTATCCTCTACAAAACACAAGTCTGTGTGTGACGTCACACAAAATAGCCGTTTTATTCAAATTTCAAATTTCAAAATTCTCTTAAAAACATTTTTTTTCATATTTTTGACAAAAATAATTTAATTTGGTGATTAAGAGCACGGTTGCACATATAAGGAACACCAAGGAAATTATCTGTTGTCAACTTTTTTCAATTTTAACATTTTTCAACTGTTCTGCTTGTGACATCACACACAAAGAAATGCACTGCTCAGACTGCACCAAATGCAGGCAGTGCATCTCAGGTTCATTCAGAAAAAAAATGTTAAAATAAAAACTGCTGGGCATGGAAGTGTATGGCAGTACAATTATTCACAGTCACTGGCTCCTCCCTTTAAAGGAAACCTTTAACACAATTACAGGATAGTTATCTTTCAATGAAATAAGGGCAGTATATCAATCATATCTAGTACTATGTATCTAAGAAAATAATTTGACACAATTAGAGAGCATTAAAAAACTTGCATTGTATTAAATTGTTAAGGGAAATCCCCAAATTGTGAGTAAATAGGGAACCCTATTCATCCATCAAAGGGAATCACCCCTCTTAATATATATATATATATATATATATATATATATGTATACTTTATAACCAAATATGCTCATTTGGCAAATAACAGCCTGGTATTGACGATAATACTCCTTCAACTGCAAACTGTATAAATATAGGAATCTCAAATTATATTTAGGGGAAACTTATGTGCGGGTGCAATATTGCCTTGATTTTATGGAATATTTTGTTGACTAATGCAATGCACGGGTCATCCCAGGAATGGGGTTACTTGTGAGTGTAATAGTGCCATCATTTTGTAGGATATTTTTTGTCCATTGCTTATATTGTTCTATGGCAATGGTTATGCATTGGTGTAATAGTGCCTTAATTTTGTGAGATATTTTGTTGACAGATGCAAAGCTTGGTTGTCCCAGAAATGGGGTTCTGTATGAGTGTAATCATGCCTTAATTGTAGGGCATTTTGTTGACCAGTGCAAATTGAGTGTGTTGTCCTTTGACGTGAGTATGGGTGCATGTGATGGTGTCTTTATTTTGCTGACCACTGCAATGTGTTGGTCATCCCATGACTGTTATTTTGCATGGGTGTAATTGTGCCTTTATTTTGTAGGATAATTTGTTGACTGATACAAAGCTTGGATTGTCCCATGACTGGGGTTATATGTGGGTATAATAGTACCTTTATTTTGTAGGATAGTTTGTGGAGTGGTGCAATGCATGAATTGTCTCTTTCCAGGGCTATGTGTAGGTGTAATTGTGCCTTTACTTCTAAAGATATGTTACTGACAAGTGAAAGGGATGAATTATCCTATGACTGGGGTTATTTGTTGGTGTTATAGTGCCTTTATTTTGTAGGATATTTTGCTGACCATTGCATAGCATGGGTCATGCCATGAAGGGTTCTGCATTGATGTAACAGTGCCTTTATTTTGCAGGATATTTTGTTGATTACTGCAATGTGTTGGGACATGCCTGGAACATCAGTTCTACTCACATGCAACAAGTATTCATTGGTTTAGCCTAATAGGAGACAGAAAAAGGTGGAGTAGCCACACTGAGGCAGGATACGTAACTATCACTGCCATAGAAATGTAAATAGAAACAGGGGGTTGATGGGCTTGGCTGGCAGGGAGGCACGGGTTGAGTATGTAGAAACCAACCCAGGCTGCTGGAGCTTGGGGTTAATACCCGACAGTGAAGGCAGGGGTGGGGACTACAGAACTGGTTTGGTTCAAGTCTGGTAGTGTTGTGTGCACCCAGTTGATAGTATCGGGCTCTGTGTCACCAGGCTGAATATCAGGCATGATCGGTTGCTAGACTTTCAGTAGGCTTTCCCAATAATAGGGTAGGTTAAGTTAATAATAGGGTAAGGAGGAAACAAAATTTGTATTATCAAAAATGACAAGTATAGGCATGTGAGAGGGCCCAGTGGGTTGGAGAAACCACAGTGTTCAGTGTTTGTGAGTACAGTGAAAGAGTTATAGATTTTGAATAAAATGAATAATATGTACAATAACAGAGTGAATTAATAAACGGGTTTGGATAGTATGAATTTATATGTTCATTGAAGATCATTGTGTGTGTTCAGACTAGTCAAAGGAGTAACCTTTCATGTAACATAATGCCAAAGATAAAGGTTTTCTACTGACTTCCCAACCTCTACAATAAGCCTGAATTAACTGTGTTTAGTCTTTGTGCTCATTACATTAAGGCTGAATAAGAGGGACTGTAGCAATGACCTTCAGCCAAGTCAATATAATAAATAAGTGATACATAGCCAAGCGAGTTTCCCATAGAAATATTAGTAGGAACAGGGTGGCCTTGAAAAGGGATCAAGATTTAACACACCTGTGTCCTTACAAATGCGTGGGTCATCCTACAAATGGGGTTTTGCGTGGGTGTAATAGTGCCTTTATTTTGCAGGATATTCTGTATAGTACTATGATGTAATAGTGCCTATATTTTGCAGGATATTTTGTTGACCAGTGCAATGAAGGGATTGTCCCAGGACCGAGGTTATGCATGGGTGGTATTCGGTGCCTCTTTCATTGTGCTCGTGGTGGAGGGAGGTCTCATGTACACCATGGGGTATCTGTACATCCTCTTTAAGAAAGGGCTTAACTCAGAAGATGGAGCCCTGTCTTTGATAACCTCACTGAATATCGGGATAGCCTTTGCGGTATGTAAGTATTGTATTTTGCCCATTTCATATCAGTTTGGAAAACAGAGTCATCAGTATTCTAATTAAGGTTTCAAAAGAGTGCCATGATTTATTTTCCAACCAATTTTCATTAAAAACATGGTAACATAGCCATATATTGTCGTAAGGGATAGGCATTCAAATTTCTTTGACAAAACATGTGAGTGTTGGAAACACCTGAAGCATATCAAGAAGAAATGTGTGAATATTGAATGTGAAATATTTTAGTGCTTTTTTAGGCCAGCAATATGTCACACCGTTGAGAGCGCTAGCTATCCATATCACTCTATAAAGTCAACTTAATAAAACCTGAGAATAATATCCATGAGAATAGAATCTAATATATTGGCATTCAATTGTATACTAATATTACTGTGTTCTATGGTCTAGCAGTGTTTGCTTGGGATTTATTCATTGCAAACCACTGCCCACAAAATTACCTATTCAGAGATAGAAATGTATCATATAAAAAGCTGTTGAACAATAATATTATTATTATTAGACATTGACTGAACAAAGGCGTATATGCTTTGATATTTGTTTTATACAGCTAATGTATAAGTAATCTTGGATTGGAAGTCAATTAGCTAAGACTTCATTTCTATCACATCTCATAAACATAAACTTACAAAAAAGAGAATTGTAAACAACACGGAATCAGAGAAATAATCAGCAAAAAAAATATCAAATTATATTTCCTCGAAAGGTTATTTGGCCCACATTTCGATACTGACCATATGCACAAATATGTATGTTTGTAAGTATAATTTTCTAATGTGTATGCAGTTTATATACTTACAAGGTGAAATTTTGCCAAGAAACAGGAGGTAGATGACTGTGTCCAGATATTGAAAAGTTCTTGAAGCATGTTCATGTTACTATTATTACTTGTCTCCTGTAGGTCCTATTGCAGGTTTGTTGACAGAGAAGTTCGGTGAGAGAAGAGTTGGAATGGTTGGGGGTGTCATAGGAACTGCAGGTATGGCATGCTGCTTCATGTCCACGCAGGTAAATCATATTTGTTAGTACAAACATCAGCAGATTCGATATATGACACCTTGGGATCAAAGATCAGCCCTAAGCAAATCTGCCAAAAACTGCATGAACACTGGTCACTATGAGCCCCTCAATGTGGCTTTCTTAATGACTGTTGTTTCAATCCACTTAAGTTGTTTCGTGATAGTATGCTAGGTAGTGCCACTGCTCATAAGTGGAAACAACCAATAAACTGTGTGGTCAATGGTAGCCTTATATCATAGGCGCCTTCCAATTACCGTGTACTTACATTTTCATAAATCTCAGATCCCTCTTTTGGATAAAAATATGTATTGGATTTGTATTAATTACATTCACATTTACAAAAATCTCAGACCTCCCTCCCCCTTTGATGCACACTTACTACTAGGCTGTATGATCTCAATTTGATAAAGTAGAGTGATGATTTTCATATTACCAAATTGTAACTGATGATCAATTGCCAAATTAAAGGTGCTTATTTGCACAAAAATAGGTAAATAAAAAAGATTCACATGCAAAAACATTTCTGCTCAAACTTTAAGACAGATTGGCAATGTCGATTTTCATAATTGGTTCATGTTGGCAACAAATTTGTAATCATCTTTCAAAATTATTATCGCTTGTGCTTTCAGTATACTCTTGTGTTTTTAAATGACTTAACATACATATGAGGATAGTGCCAATGAGTATATTGAATTTGGGGATATATAATTAGACATAATCAAAGCATTGATGTTTCTAGGGATAGCTTTTGATTTCATAAAAATGCTGTTTGTCTGAATAATCCCTTTTTGTAATACCCAGAGAAATACCTAAACCCTCTACAAAATCTTTAATGATTTTAGTTTTTCCTAGAAAATGTGTATGGACTGATTGATATGCCTAACAATCATAATTTTAACAATCTATCTAAACAAAGGGTGGGGGGGGGGGGGGCACCAGCCCCAGTGCTATCCCCTGGATCCAACCATGTGAACTGTATTTGTGCAAATTTCCACAGATTCAATGTTCCATTCAAATCCTGCTGTTAGCTAATACTTATTCTTTACTAATGACACACTATATGTTTTTGCATTCCGCCAGGTTTATCAGCTGTGCCTTGGTTATGGAGTCTTTGGAGGGATCGGTATGGGAATAGTGTACAATGCAAGCATGACCATACTGGCCAAGTACTTCAGGAGGTACAGGAAGGTGGTGTGTGGATTTGTGACCTGTGGAACTGGTGTAGGGTCGTTTATTCTCCCACCTCTCATCAAAGTACTGGATGATACATATGGATGGAGGGGGACTATTCTCATGGTAGCAGGCATACACGCCCACATGGTGGTCTGCTGTTGCCTGTTTCGGCCGATAGAGGGCCAAGAGGGGTTCGCCATCGAAATAGAAGTGGTTGGAAAAAATAAGGAAAATGAAGAAATCGGACTGAATGAGAAATATATACCAAGAGAGCCAAAGGCTAGGTCACAAGAAAATTCAAAACACTTAGATGGTTTTAAGACAAAAATGGTGACTTTATGTAAAAGCATCCCCTTCATGTGTTTCTGCACTCATGGAATATTTATCCAGTTCACATTTGGTATTGTCTACACACACATTGGGAGCTACATTCTGTTTCTTGGCTACACCGACAATGATGTAGTGTATCTCTACATGACTATGGGGACCACAACAACCATAGCAAGAGCTCTATTGGGGATACTAGCCGAAATAACAAAAGTTAACCCAATCACTGTTGTAAGTGTATGCGCTTTGATAAATGGAGTGTTTACCCTCTGTGTACCTCTGACAAACCACCTGAACATCATGTTTGGTTATGTGGTATTCTTTTGCACCCTTCTTGCACCATACAGTACCCTAGATCTGGCAATAATATCGGACTCGGTCCCCAAAGACCAGGTCCCCTCTGCATTTGGAATCGCTTCTTTCTTTCGTACCCCAGGGAATGTTTTTGGACCACCTGTTGCAGGTAAGAAAAATACATAAAGTAAAGGCATCTTGGTTTATATATCACCCTCACTTTTAAAAGGGTGCACCCACTGATTCATTAAACCAAAATTCTGGTAACTCATCAGAACAGAATGTAGTTGAAACAATCATAAAATATGTTCCCATGGAGCATTGTGATGAGATATCTATCAAAAGGATAAATTTGAAAATATCTTAAGCATTCTTTAAGGGAAATCCAATGAGCAATCCAATAAAATAGTAAAATAAGAAGTATACACCTTAAAAGGTGAGATACACAATACTTAAATCACTTGGAAATACCTGATAATGCCAAATGGAGTGACCTTTGGGTGAACAAATTCAGACTTTCCTATTATTTCAACAACCAGACCTTAAGTTGAATTGCTCAATGGCCAGCCCATTTGTATACTTGCTGCTATGTACTCAGTGACTAATATATCTCAGCTCTTTGGTATTGACCTGAGAATGATCTCTTAAGTAAATAAACCTTCCTATTCAAATAGTATTAATCAATTTTTTTTATATCACTGCTGTAAACTAAAGTTGTATTTGATCATTTTCAGCATTAGTCTACAGCTTGACTGGCATATACGCAACATCGTTCTACATGGCTGGTGGTCTGTCGCTGTTGTCTGGCCTGGTCATGGCCCCATGGCCAGCATTGTGCAAAGTTTCAAATCTCATCAAATAAATTACTTTAACTCAAGAGCAGCACACAGAGGATTATACTTATTTACAAATATAGAACTTGTGCAGACGTGGTCACATGATGCCATTTTGGTGTTTACCATGTGCTGAATAAGATCACATGGCCATACAATGAATTTTGAATTTATAGATTCTAATTGAAATAATTGTTGATTATGAGTTGAGGTGTTCGTTCCTGGAAAACATTGTATACATATTTATTTCAAATGGCTCAGAATTGGGAATAATAAATATTATAAGGTGATCACCAATATGGCGGCCAGCCCATTATTCAGGCATGTGACATCATCTAAACAATGACCATACATATCAATATCAATGTACCTACTAAAAAGAACACATGTATGTGAAAGTGCTTAAATCAATAAATATATATATATATATATTCCAGGTTTTTTTTAAAATCATTACTTAATGGTTGGTTAGTTTTGGCACAGTCATTATATCATGCATGTCTCTGTGTTTTAACTAGTTCTTCCTAAGTAAAATTTAACATCAGATACAATTCTGTATGTCTTTATTTGATTATCTGGGCCCAAAACTAAGTTATATGGAACTTTTGTTATGTTTTAGAACAAGTTAGAGGGATCATGTTGGCAATGTTCAAAATCTTTCCAGGTAAAGGGAGTAAGGAAGTTGGACTTAGGTTTCTGGGTTCTATGCCTTAAACCTTCTAGGTATTGGTACTATTGTGACTATCTTCCAGGCATCCGGAAATATACTAGTTTTAATAATAATATCATATAATTTAATAAAGATATCAGACAGATTAATATATAGGGTCTTCATTCTACCCTAAGAATTGGCCAATTTTAGCACTGATTCATGGCAAACATGCACATTTGAGGACAACATACTGACATACGAGTTGTAGGTCGATTCTTCCCAGTGGGTGTGGGAATTTCAGCCCAATGTGCAGTGTTTGATGAGGCTCCCTGCCATATATGAACAGTTTGAATGTTTGATTTTTTGTTTCTTTTTGCAGAGAATCCTTTCAGATATAGACATATTTCCCTTATATATGAGAAATTCATCCCATTCAATCAAAGTTGATCTCCTCTTACAGTGTGAATGCTATTTGTTCCATTTCTGTCACAGACCAATTCATCTTGTGCCATGGAACAAATTCACAAGGTACAAAAATTGATTGAATACATTCTAACCTACTGCCTACTGCACTGTTGTGCATGATGAGCGTTAGATAAAGTTGTAACTATTTCAAGTATTAGATCTAAGTGCTAGAATGCTTAGAACAAAGCTAACTATGTAGTTTTAATAAAGGAGAAGGTCACCAGACTGCGATAAACCGTGATAAAACATAACAAGTCATTAAAAGAACTTGAATAATACAAAAAGTCTATAGATGGCTATAGGCAGTGTCAACGGCACGTAAGCCAACCATAGGACCAATGTCCACATGGTGGCCTTGTCTGCCAGTGGCAGCACTGCAAAAGGGATGCAGGTATATATGAAAATTGATTATGGGTAGTATAAAGGAATCCAGCAGAACCTAAAAGGGGAGAGCGAGAAACGTTTTGGACTTGGATGAAACTTTGGGGTTCAGGAGCTGGTTGGATATAACTTAACTTGGATCAGTGGCGATATTTGGTGACCATTAGTTGAACTATCAATACCTCAGCAGACGTAGGACCAACATAGGTGGACTAGCGATAGGGAAGCCTACGGATCTAAGCACGCTGAACTCTTGGATTACAGTGGGATATGTTGTACCCCATGTTACTGGATTGTATTGCATATGCCTATGTATTTCTCCAACCTGCTTTGACTTTAATCAAACTGAAACATCTGCAAAGCAAGTGTCTTTTGTTTGGATTTGAACAACCCGAGCTTAGTAAGATATCCCATCAGTCATCACAACAATGACATATTGTCTAAAATACTAATAATCATATGGTTGCATACTTACCCATTCTCAGGAAGTCTACACAAACCTATTGGACATTGAAAGAACTAAAAAAAATCAGTAGGATGCTTTTTTGTCCTTTTATCTTTTCTTTTGACAAATCCGGAAAACAGCTGAGTGAACATGGGTTTCTGACAGTTCTAAGCAGATGGCTAGACTTTAAAAAGGATAAGTTAAAATTAATCAGAAAGTGATATCAAAGTATGTTATTTTTTTCTTGGATATGGTTCGATGTGTGGACACTCATGAAGTATTGCGAAACCCTTTTTGGTCAGCACTCTATCAATAATTCTAAGTTTTCTCAGAGATAGGAGAGTTTGCTAACATGTGTGTTAGTGTTGGGCTTTTCCTCCAGATAGTGTAAGTGTCAGTTACACATTGGGTGCCTATACATCTTTCTCATTGAGGTGACGCCACCCTGGTGTTTTAAAGTTGAAACTACTTTTTAGGGATTTTCTATAGTAAACTCATATAAACTGAAGTGACCTAGTTACCAAAAGCTCCAAACGTTGACAGACTGGAGTTCATGGAAAAGATGATGTATAGATAGATTTTCTGGTTCTGGTCTCCAGAATCTCCAGAAGTGAATCATATATGTTATAACACGGCAGGTTTTTTTTCACCCACTTTCTATACATTTTTGGCTATATTTTTTATGCTATTCACTTAATTTATGTACAGTAACTGAGAAAGTTGTTTGTATTGATATATGCTTTAGGAATATCACAAAACTTACAGGTTTCAATATAAATATTTAACAGAATAGAAAGAGAATACTGTCGACACATTGAGAAAATAAAATGGATAACTTTGTAACAATTGTAACACTATTGTTGCATATGTCAGATTATTAATTTGCAACAATTCTGATACAATTCTCCGTGTTATAACGTGAATAACACACTAGAGGCAGGATCTTGACCTCCTAGTCCCTGCCCTGCGGTCTGCTGCGGGAGGCCCTCAGCCCCTGGTGCCTCTAGCCCATTCTAGCCAGGGACTAGAAGGCCTCGACCCGGCCCCTGCATGTGTTATTCCCTAAATAAAGTATATTATTAATATAGAAAACAAACATGGTTAGCAGCTTATGGAAGTTATCAATAGACTAGATATAGCCACATTGTCCATGCTATGGCAATCATAAGTAACAGTTGAAAGTCCTTATCACTAACTGTCGAGATAGTGATTCTTATCTTCAGATTATCAATAGTATAGACAGTTTGCAATGAACATATCTTATGTCATATGTCCAGAAGTATTTTAGTCATTGAGAAAACCTAAACAAACCCAAAACTTCAAAAGCATTTTTATCTATCATATTGTTTCTTATGGTTTAAAATGAGTGTACAGTGCACAATCATCAAAGAGTGTGCTGGAAGTGTTTATATATTTTCATTAATTTGTGACAATTGGTGTTGTTTGATTGGTTGTGTGTTGCTTTAAAATCAGCAGGTAGAAGTTTGGTAAAATATCTGCAGTTATGACAATGGTACATCAAGATAGATAAACATGATACAAAAAGTGATCAACTGATGCAATAAGTATGAAAAGATATTGCACAAAGCTAGATTGATTATTGCGTTCATCATCTGATAAATATGGGGGTAGTGGGGCAAATGATCTATGGCCAGTATCAATTGTTAATCAATTGCGGTTCAGGTTCAAGAGAGTTTTCAGAGAGTGACTGTACTGGACGACACTTTGGCAAGGTAATGTACATGAAAAATGTGTCAAAAGTAATCAGACCTAACTTTTTCTGAGGAGAACTTATTTATGTACTTACTAAAACTGCTTTTGGAGGGTATAGCACATTTTACCAGTTTGCACGAATACATGGGTTATGTCAAGTGGCCATGGAAATATATATATATATATATATATATATATAATTTACAAGTCAACATGTATAGGCTGATGTCATACTAAAAATTGGTAACCTCAGCATTACTTGGATGCATCAAGGGATTTCTTAGATTTAGCTGACTTTTATTGTGAAGGCAGGTAAACCATGTAAACAAGTAATTTACAGGTAGTTCCCAATGGGGATTGTTTTGGACCTGAGCTTGAGCAGGTGTTAAACCAATTTCATGGAAAGATAATCATCATAAATTCATGGTTCTCAGTCACAGTGATTGGTCAGTTAACAGCTAATGTGCTTTTTCCAAACCATTGCAAAACAAAGAAATAACATTAAGATTGCTATTGATGAGGAATTAGTGATCATAATGGTTCATGATAATCACACAAAAATTGTGCTGCATCCAAAGACTAATTGTATGCATCTGACATTTTTGAGCTATTGCCAGAAAACAACTCTATCAATGTATAAATGTTTCTAGGTAAATATCGTGTAAAAGGACGAGTTTTTTTCAAGCTTTTACTCAGAACTTGGATTGATCTGGACAGTTTACTTAGATAATAATGTTGTTGAACCCACTGTGATAAGTTGATTAATCATTCCTTTGGTGATCAAACTACAACTGTGATATTATCTCCTACAAATTGGCTGTAATATTTATCCTATTTATCATAAAAAATGATAAATCATTTACAGCTATCCAGATGTAATTTCAACGCTAATTATTCAACTTGTGAAATTTAACCAGGTTAAAATTAACACTTTGAATTAACACCATTGATTTAGCATATACCTAGTCAATTCAGGTATAATTCAATTCTGATGAAGGATGTAATAATCCGAAACATGTTAATTCAATCATGATCTAAATGTCTCAATAAGTATCTAGTCTTCACCAAGCCATCGTTGAGTTGGATGAATTTTCCACAACGTTATCATTTTCTTCTCTTTGTGTAAATTACGCATGCCAACCGTTAGGACCTCAAGATAATTTTGGTCCTGTTGTTTTAGGCACCAGTCGTTGGCCCCCCGGTCCTAATTGGGGCGGGTCTCACCAGGTGCACTTCCACAGTTTTTAATATTGGAGATTAAACTAAATATGGATCCCTCTGTTCTGATAGGATTCATACCTAAAAGGTTAACTTGTCCCTATTCCTAGTCACTGATTTCCACAGTTTGTAATATATATTATAAATATTCTTAAATGCAACATGTAACTGTTGGAGCTCACCCTCGAGGGCCCCCTCCCAGGGGAGGGCCGACAGTCATCCTTCCTAAAGTAAACATGAGGGGATTAATGGATTTCCAAACAAAGATATCCCTAAATTTCATGTCTATTGGACCATTAGTCACACATATGGTGATAGATTTTTTATCACATCAGACAAACTCCCCAAAATCAAATTATCTGCCATGTGTCCTTCTTAGGGGATAATTTCCCGGCCCGTACTCACTCTTGACTACTCCCTATTACACCAAACAAGTTCATGGAATGGGCGTTCAGATCCACAAGGCAAACAACGCTTGGCTGAAAGTCAGGTTTATTCGTGGATCACATTAATGTGTACAGTGGCCGGTGCAATGATGGTTTAAGGTTCCTAGGTTCACAAGTACAATCAATGGAGAATGAGTTTTCTCCTAAGAGTCTGCCTGATCTCACATCCAATCTGCAACACAGTAGTACTTCCAACAGTCACCAGATGTCCTTTCTACATATAGCTATTCAAACCTCTCGGATCCTTAAGACTCGTGTTGTCCAAATGGTATCAAGTAGTGATGTCCGCTATACCCATAGTTTCTGCTCTATATAATATCAGTCTGGTTTATTGATTTTACCCGAGCATTGGTACTCGCTGGGAGACGCCCCCTGTCTGCTTTTGCCAAACAGGTATATTTACACCTACCAGCAGTCCATGCTATATTTACACTATATGATATAGAAATTCACATAATTTTGAATATTTTATGATATTCCCTCTACTGAACTGGTGACGTTTCTTCAATCTATTCCTATACAAAAGACTATATGAACAAGGTGTTTTACTAACTACCTTTGTGCAACCCTAAAACATGAGGCATTCTGGGTAATATGTCAACAAAACCCAGTGCTTTAGTATAGCCATTTTTTATTTATAAATTAATATTGTGAAAAACTATGGGTTTTTGTTTTTCAAATAAGTATCTATATACATATATTATTCTTCAGTTGTTTGAAAATCTACTCATTGTAGATGGATGATTAACATCATTGTAGATGGATGATTAACAATCATTTGGTAATTTTCTAAAGTTTTCCTAGGGGGTTTTATCGTCAGTATCAGTCATATAGTATGCCTTTAGGTCCTTACAGTACTTTAAATCAGCTATCTGTAGTGAGTAGAATTGCAGTGGTGGGGGTGGCGATTTGACTTATATATAATTCCCAAGATGTGTGTGAAGGAGTTTCAAAAATGACCCATTTGAAAGAAAAAAAGTTCCCATAATGAAGGGCCCAAACGTCTAAGAAAGAGAAGAAATAAATACCACATACTCTTGAAATGAAAACCTTTCCGTTCTGATGGTATTTATGATGACAACAATAATACGTAAAGTATAGAGTTACTCTCAACAGCTTGGGTCAGTGCAAAGCTTGGAGGTACTTTTGAAAAATACACCCATGTGGCCTGTGTTAATTTGACAGCCTGTCCTTTAACCTTTGATGCACACATTCGGTCAGATCTAGACTTGGCATGAAGTCCCTGTCCTTCACTCTTCAATGCACACATTCCACCAGACTTGGCATCAAGTCCCTAAGGACCAGATGTTTCAGGTTCAGATGATGGTGCATGACAATGACAAAATGTGTATATGTGAAGCCTTGAAACGATAAAAAAAGGAAGAAGAAAAAAAAAAGAAGAAGATCAGCCATTGTAATGGACCAAACAACCAGGAGCTGTAAATAGCAAGAAGTCTCTCAGAGAAAATACTCTGATATTCTGTGAGTGTGTGTTTTTGACTCCTAGTATAACAGCAGACACAATAGGACTTATTATTTTTTACATTGTGCATCAGGACTTTTAATTGTTTTGGATTTTCCCAACAACAAAGAGTTGTGGGAATTGATTTTGGACCTAACTTAAAATCTTAAGAATCAATCAAAAATTAGCTTTAAAAATCATTATCTGTACATATTTGAATGAGGACCTAAGCATACGGAATTATCTTAGTGTTCACTAAATAGGGTTTACAAAGAAACGTTAAATAGAATATTTAGCGTTGGCATTGGATTTGTTTATGCTGTTGTAGTTCTTTGCCAGTAAAGAAGTACATTATGCTAATATCAAGTAGATACATTTTGATGGTAAAAACATAAATAAACGATTGGAGCTGTTTGTCTGCCTTACTTTGAAGGATATTTTGTTGACCGGTGCATATTGAGTGTATTGTCCCTTGTTATGGGGTATGGGTGTATGTAACTGTGCCTTTATTTTGCAGGATATTTTGTTCACCTATGCCATGTGTGGATTGTCCCATGGCGGGGAATTTCTATTGTTTAAATTGTGCCTTTATTTTGAAAGATATTTTGCTGACCTGTGTAGCGTTTGGGTCGTCCCATGACTGTTGATTTAATTGTTCCTTTATTTTGTAGAATATTTTATTGACTGATGCAATGCTTGGATTGTCCCATGACTGGGGATATGAAAAAGCCTTTATTTTTGAGAATAATTTGTTGAGTAGTGCAATGCATGAATCGTCCCTTAACCAGGGGTATGTGTAGGTGTAATTGCACCCTTACTTCATAGGATATTTTGCTGACAAGTGAAATATGGATAAATTGTCCTATGACTGGGATTATATGTTTTAGTGTGATAGTGCCTTTATTTTGCAGGATATTTTGTTGATTAGTGCAATGTGTTGAATGTCCCATGACTGGGGTTATGTGTAGATTTATCACCTGCACGGCCGCCAAGCGGTGCATATTGTGGGGAGAGAGTATTGACAGGCCATACCGCTCACTGTGGCCACCTAGAACTAAGTACTTCTAGCAATTCTTTAATATTTCTTGTGTGGTAAAATAAAGAAGCACCTTAGGGGGTGTTCTCAGGTGGCTGTACGACCCGTGTGGATCGTACATACCTCGGGCTTCGCCCTCAGTTTGTAACATTACCCTATTGGTTGTACAGCCACGCTCAGATCTTCTTATTATAGTATTATTACCTTTATTTTGTAGGATGTTTTGCGGACCAGTGAAATGGATGAATTGCACTATGACTAGGGTTAAATGCGTAAGTGTTATAAAACCTTAATTTTGCAGAACATTTTGTTGACTGATGCAATGCGTAAATCGTCCCAGGACCAAGGTTATGCATGGGTGGTATGCGCTGCCTCCTTCATCATGCTTGTGGTGGAGGGAGGTCTCATGTACACCATGGGTTACCTGTACATACTCTTTAAGAAAGGGCTCAACTCGGAAGATGGAGCCCTCTCTCTGATCACTTCAATCAACATTGGGACAGCCTTCGCGGTATGTAAGTATTGTATTTTGTCTGTTATATGTCAATGTAGTAAAAGGTCAGTATTTAATAGCATTTCTACCTTGTATTAAGCTATAAAACAATATAATTAGAAATTTACTGACAAAAATATATGCTCCTGCATATGCTATACACAGCTAGTGTATAGACAATTTTGGATTGGAAGCTGGTAACCTCATTTTTTTCTCACCTTATAAACATAAACATACAAGATACATTTCTGTATAGAATGTTCTGCATGCCTAATTAATAATGTAATCAGCAGTTGATCATATAAAACAATAGTATAGTGGTTAGCAGAATGGTAGAATACATGGGATAGTAAAAAGATTAACTTTTTATTTCAAAGTTTATTTTACAAAAGAATTATGTTGAACATAGTTTGATAATTGACCACATGCACCTGCATGTTTGTATGTGTAAAAGATTGTATGTAAATGATGTGTGTGTTTGTGTAAATATCAACCTTTTTCATTAAAGTTTTTGAGGAAAAAAGAAGTTGATCATAACTTTGGCAAGATATTTCTACGATCTTGAAGCATGCTAATGTTTCTGTTAAAACCTTTCCTTTGTAGGTCCTATTGCTGGTTTGTTGACAGAGAGGTTTGATGAGCGGAGAGTTGGAATGGCAGGGGGTGTCATAGCAACTGCAGGTATGGCATGCTGCTTCATGTCCACACAGGTATATCATATTTATGAGCTCAAATGATATCAGGATGTTTCATTTTCACCTATGACTTGAAACCAGGGTTAGGGTTGTCTTAGTTATGATGGTTCGGGTGGGACCTATGATGGTTTGGGGGGTGACTTACAACAGTTTGTGATTGACTTTTGACAGGTTGAAGGTGACTTACAACCTTTTTTTTAAATTAAAGGTAAATTCAAAATCATCTCAAAAAAATCTTAAGGGTTCCTCAAACCCATAGTAAATGTTCACCCACCTGGGGCAAAGGCATTAGATTTATACTGAAACATTAAACAAAAGTATCAGACCACCCCTTTTCCCATGTTGCATACATAGGCTCCTTGAGTGAAATGAATTTGGTACAAAATTGTCCTAAATAAATGCACCAGAAGAACATATCAGGTTGTAAATAAATAATCAATGCAGCACTAACCTTCAATTTATTTTTGTTTTTGTTTTATGATTTCTCACTTAGAAAGATAAAGGGCAAATACATTAATTTTAGTTTATTTCAAGAGAACAACATAAACTATGTGTAGGTTGGTCTTGGTTACTCTGAGCCCCTGAATGTAGCTTTCTAATGCTTATCCAAAACATATTTTTGGGCTGATTATGGACCGATTCATGATATCGGTTTGACAAATAATGGTTATTTTCATAAGATATCTAACTCCATATAAACTTTTTTTCAATACTTATGATGCCAAGGGACTATCAAATTTCTAAATATATGAAAAATTGATGAGAAGAAAATCTTTTGGCACTTTGTTGCACCGTTGATCATCGGCTTAATGGCTGTTGTTTCACTCCACTTAAGTTGTTTCATGATAGAACGCAAGGTGGTACCACTGCTCATGGGTAGGATTAACCAGTAGAGTGTGTGGTCATTGGTAGCTTTATATCATAGGGGCCTTCCATTTAGTATACTCATATTTTCAAAAATCTCAGACCTCCCTTCCCTTTTGATGTGCAATACTTAGTGGAAGGCAAAGTAGAATGATGTTATACGTATTACAAAATAATAACTGGTGTATTACCAAATAGTAACTGGTGATCAATTCGGTGCTTGTTTGCAAAAAAAAGAAAATATAGAATATGAAATAATAGGTAAATAAAAAAATTCATGTGCAAAACTATTTCTGCTCCAACATAAAAACAAATTAGATGTTGTTGAATTTCATAACATAGAAAAATACCAAAAACAGAAATACTTTCAAAATTATTATCGATTGTGCTCTCAGTATACTATTGTGTTTGTGAATGATTTAATATATATCTTAGGATAGTGCCCATGAACATATTAAATCTGGGGATATATAATCTAAAATAGGAGGCGGGCACACATGCCCCTGTGCCATCCCTTGTGATCCTTTGCATAATCAAACTCTTGCAATAGTGAGACCACTGTCAGGGTTTAGAAATGGGTCTCGCTGTTGTGGTCACAAAACCCTTGCTGTTATGGAACTCTAACAGCAATTTTCATCCGTTTATTTCCCTGAGTTCGAACTTCTAGGAACATTAGATGTCAATCTATATCTCTCAAAACTTGTATAGAAATAAAAGCAGCCAAGTAGAACCAGCACAATTCAACATTACAGACCTCTCACAACAGCAACATCATGAATCTTGATGTTATTGCCAATCCTCACAACCGTGAGACCCATTATGCGACAGGGTGCTGGATCCATCCCTATCAGCTGTATTCATGCTAATTTCCACTGATTCAAGTCCCCAAAGACCGGGTTCCCTACTGTAAGCTCATACTCATTCTTTACTAATCATGCACTGTATTTCCTATGCATTCTGCCAGGTTTATGAGCTGTGCCTTGGCTACGGAGTCTTTGGAGGGATCGGTATGGGAACAGTGTACAACGTAAGCATTACCATCCTGGCTAAGTACTTCAGCAGATACAGGAAGATGGTGAGTGGATTTGTGGCCTGTGGAACTGGTGTAGGGTCCTTCATTCTCCCACCTCTCATCAAAGTACTGGATGATACCTATGGCTGGAGGGGGACTATTCTCATGGTAGCAGGCATACAGGCACACGTGGTGGTCTGCTGTTGCCTTTTCAGGCCTATAAAAGGCCAAGAAGGGCTCACTACTGAAATAGAAGTCGTTGAGACAAATGAGAAAAATATAGGATCAAAGGTGTTATTGCAAGATGGGAAGAGAGGAAAAATTGGACTGAACAAGGAATGGATATCAGCAGACCCTAAGGCTGGGTCACAAAATGTTTCAAAACATTCAGATGATCTTAAGACAAGAATGGTGGCTTTATGTAAAAGCATCCCCTTCCTGTGTCTCTGCATTCATGGAATATTCATCCAGTTCACATTTGGCATTGTCTACACACACATTGGGAGCTACATTCTGTTTCTTGGCTACACAGACAATGATGTAGTTTTTCTTTACATGACTATGGGTATTTCAACAACCATAGCAAGAGCGTTATTGGGGATACTAGCAGAAATAACAAAAGTTAACTCGATTGCTGTTGTAAGCATATGTGCATTGATAAATGGAGTGCTGACCCTTTGTGTACCTCTGACAAACCAACTGAACATCATGTTTGGTTATGTGGTATGCTTCTGCACTCTTCTTGCACCATACGGCACCCTAGCTCTGGCAATAATATCAGACTCGGTCCCCAAAGACCAGGTTCCATCTGCATTCGGAATTGCTTCTCTCTGTCGTACCCCAGGGAATGTTTTTGGACCACCTCTTGCAGGTAAGATAATATACTCTACGAATATGAAAATATCTTAAGCACCCTTAACCCTTTAGTGACGGCCCCATAGGAAATCGATCACATATGATCGATGGCCATTGTTTGATCTACAATTTCTTGAATTTTGATGATAAAATGTTCATTTTTGAAACATTTATATTAGGTGTTGTAGCAATACAACCAGAATGACTTTTTTCTTTATAAATAAACAATTGTGAATTTTATGGGCCTTTGATGGGCACCACCATGAGACTTTTTGTTGCCTTGCTAATAATGCCCTCATTATTGCAATGAAATAATTTGCAACTTAGGTTTAAAAGACTTTTTTTTTCAAATCCATATACATATTTTTTCGTTTCAAAGTATTTTATCATTTAGAACACTACCATATATCAACATTTGTGTTCTCAAATTGATTTATGCATTCATCTTCTTTAGATCACTAACATAATAATACTACCCTCTTTTTCTTACAATGGTCATAATTCAGCCATTTTGGATCAAATCCAAGATGGCTGACACTGAGATTACATGTTTTGGAGTTTTCATTGCCTGTTTGAAGAATTTATTGGCCTATATTGTCAAAACTGTTTGAAATACTTAAACAAATTCAAGTATTTTGAACTGGATAATATTTTACACATTTTTCAGGATTTTATTGTGTTTCTAATCGATTTGATAACATATAGTATCATGATTAACTGTTGAAAATGGGAATTTCATGATTTTTGGGGCATAATGTCCCATAAATCCACTTTATGAAAGAGATATGAAGAATGCAGAAATCAAGTTTGATTTAGTATCAAATGATAGAAAATGACATGGGGAGCAACTTTATAATTCCACTTTTTTCCATAAAATCAATATTTATTCCCCTTTTAGATAATTTTCAAGAAAATAAGGCCCTAAAACGGTCATTTTTCAGGAAATTTGACTACCCATAACAGCATTCTATGGTAACCATGGCAACCGAAATTAAAAAATTAAGAATATTTTCCAATTCCTGTGATAATGTGTTACATGATGATATATGACTTTATTATCATATGTCCACATAGAATATGATATTTGGAAAATAATAATGCTACTTCTTCTGTTTATTGATGAAATCCATTTTGGTGCCGTCAGCAAAGGGTTAAAGGGAAACCTAATGAGCAATCCAACAGAATAGTATAATAAGCAGTATTCCCCTTAAACATTGGGATCAGAATTATATGTAGACAATAGTTAAATCACTTGGAAATACCTTATAATGTTAAATGGGGTACCCATTGAGTGAAGGGATTTAGTTCTGGTAGAAGGAGGGATCAAAACAGCTGTATATTTTGGAAGCAAATGAACATTTTGGACAGTTTTCTTGTTGCACATTTTCGATTGGTTCATATTACTTTAACGATTAGAACTTAATTTAAGTTGAACTTCTCAATAGCCAACCCATTTCTTTACTTGATGCTATGCATGCAATAACTAATATATCTCACTAATGTAAACTAAAGTTGTATTTCATCATTTTCAGCGTTAGTGTACAGCTCAACTGGCATATACACGACAACATTCTACATGGCTGGTGGTCTGTCACTGTTGTCTGGTCTGGTCATGGCCCCTGCATTGTGCAAAGTGAACTCATCAAATAAATTACCTTAATTAAAGAGTAGGACACTGGGAAGTCTGCACCAATATCATAGAATGCATTGGTCCCTTCACACCATACGTCTCACTTTTGACCTAACACGTCACCCTAACACCATTGGACCAACCAAGTCGATGCGCATTTAACCACTAAAGAGGATGGAAACGATGCACTGCCTAGTACAACCCACTGGACCTTTGGTCATTTTGACATGGATTCTTCGGCCTACTACAGCCATTTTTTGCCAGTCACTCTTATTACCTAAAAAGATCCTGTGTGGACACCGTGAAATCCAAACATATACGGCCTGATGAGGTTTTTCCAAAACTGTGACAGCCACCTGACATCACCCATTCCCCAAAAGTCCGGAATGTGTAAGACGACTTTGGGTCGATGAAATGGTCTCCTTCCCCCAAATATATTTTTTCACTAGTCTGTCGGTCAGCCCGTTCAGGGAGACCCCAGCCCTTACCTGGACCGTGTAGGACAGTAAGGGGCCAGCAAAACATTTATCTTAAGGTGCCATAAGGACTGTGTAGGACTTATACCTTTAGATTGACACATGGTGAAAACAACCCCAAAATACACCCTCATCAATAATCAAAACTACAAGTCTGAGTTCAACCTGAGTCCCAAACCACCACGGAAATAATCGTGTTTGTCAGTCACATTCATGCAGAGTGGCCCCTGCCACTGCTGAACCATTTTCTGATCAAATAAGCCCAACCCAACACAACAGTGTGTCACTTGACACCTGCATCTACTCCCATAAATAAATCAAGGACAGTGTGGCCCCGCCACCTCCTTGCATTATAACCCAGCTTAGAAAATGCGCGGCTCAGGCTAGCCCGCAACACACTCTTATATACCCCTAATTAAAGAAAACACCACCCCGCCTGCCGGATACTCCTTCGGACCCCCCACAGAACTCAGAGCCACACTTATGAATGTTGATGAGCTCCCATTGACCAATCAGGTGTGCCATACTAGGCAAAGTGCTGTGTTGGAAAGTGGACGTTTGGAGGATGTAGGAGTCTTTTGTTTTCAGCAATATCATAGAATGAGTATAATATTTGCAATTATACATATTAAACTCAATGTATCTACTTGGGAGAATATGTGTAAATGAAAGTGGTTGAAGCATAAAAAAATATATAGGATATATGCTGTTCAAACTCATTACTTTATGGTTGGCTAGCTTTGTCACAAGTAGTCTATCAGGGATCAGAAATATACTTTTGGTCAGTCTGTTACTATTATTTCTTCAAATAGCAGTCAGGTTATTTTAGTTTAGGTTGAGACTTACTAACAAAGAGAATTATATTAAGATTAGATTTTAGTGAGCTTTCTAAACAGAATGCTATAATAACGTGCAGTTTCTTTTTACATGAAAGTATGTCAGAAGAATGTCACAATAATGTTACAATGCAACGTCACAATGATAGGTTCTAAAGACGTTTTTCGGTGCCAACAGAATTACAAAAATATATCTGAAGCAGAATTAAATGGAATGTTGCTGCGGTGTTATAATTATCACATTTTTGCTCGGGTATGTTAAAGTATTGATGCCCTTGCCCATATCCAGACCCGACACTGGTAATGTGTGGAGTTATGCACCCACACTGATGGTGTTAGACATTTGATTACTTACAGTCAGTACAACAAAGTGATAGGAGCTTAAAACACCATTACAATCTTTTTTTATTCAGAGTCACATCTTACAAAATAAGTTTTTCATGTAGTTGATGGACCAGATGTCGCCCTGCCCCCAACCTAGTACCAACAAAACAATTAAACAGCTAAAAGCCTGTGCTCCGTCGCATAAGCCAGCGAGGATTTGACCAAAGTCTCTCTGTTATACACAAAATTCAGCATCAATTTCTATCCATTTCTTATAATTCTTCCAGGCTGAAAATTGCAGGAATTTTAGACCTAAATATCTAGTTTTCAGAAATATTTACAGAATTAAAATCGGTTTGGTAAAATAGCCACAAATCAACAGCAGGATCCATTGCAAAAGTGACGTTCTTGTTGCGACAGGTGGCTATGGTGGACAACCCTAGGCCTGGCATGAGTGAGGAGATTATGCGACGGACCACAGCAGTCCACTGTACACCACAGTTATCCGTCACATAATGAAATTGTCATTCAACAAGGACTTCCCTGTTGCAATGGGTACTGCTGTTGAATTGTTCTACAGGTCCAGTTTTCATTCTGTGAAAAGTCCTAATAATCTGAAGACTTTCAGCTCGGGAAAATCATGAATATAGTGGATGAAATAATTATGATGCAGTTCATGATTTGACAGAACCATTGCTCCCCATTATACACAGAAACTAACATGGGAACTTCAGTGTGAATGGGGCTTTAGCCTAAAGCCCCATTTACCCTGACTTGTGGTTCTGTCGCAAAGATCTACGAAAAAGATGTCTTAAGGTTTTGCAAATAACCTCGGGTGCAATAAAATTATCATAACCAAGAAAAATTGATTGCATAGTATTCACACTGAGAGGGGAGGCACCTTGCAATCATTTTTGTAAGCAATCTCATCTAGAATCATAATTATAGGTTTGCTATTAAAATATTCAACATGTTGAATAATTTTGTAAGGCAACACTTTGCACTGAACTGGGATAACTCAACTTTTCCAACATTCGCACAACACAGAGAGGTACAACAAACTATATTCATCGGAGTGAATTGGGCTTAATAGACTCCTTCCTCTGTTCACTATATGCTGAGTCCACAGTCCCCCAGGTTTACCTTATGTGTTCAGCAGTGTGAACTTAGATGAACTATTTTTTAGAGGATTTGACATACATTCAGCCGTGCCTTTCTCAAACAGTAAATAGCTTTACAATGCAAGGAGTATTAGTAAGAGGAAGACATCCAAGTTTAAAGAATAATTTTGAGAAAAAAAGTGATCCACTCCTAATGACATTACGTTTTATATGAATATAGATTTGTTAACATACTTTATATTCTATTTCTATACAATAAACTACTGGTATGTTTCTCTCTATATACCAGTATGTCTCTTATACGATATATATCTTAAAGAGCACATTTAAAAATAAAAAACAATTAATAAGCATCACATAAGTTAATGTTAATATTCACTCGTCAGTTCAATATAAGCACACTGATAATATTATTGTGTATAGAACTCCGTCCATGTCTGTCTAACCTATACCCATTGACCTACACTGTGGAAATAAAGAGTCTCACCCTGCTTAGGTAAATATCACAGATTTGCAGTGTTTAAACAGACCAGACACCGTGTGCCATTTCTCATGATACAAGAGGTTCACCCATGATTTTGCAAAAGGAAAAGGCCTTGGGTGACATTTTGAGATACGTATTATGATAGTCACCCAGTACACAATTATGACTGTTACGACTGCTTTATGCACTGGGTGACTATCATAATATTTATATATTACATAATCCGATAATTTTGATCCTTTGGATCATAATTGTAATTGATGCACAAAAGCAAATTTCTAAGACCTCCAGAAAGGGCTATTCTATTACTGATAATGATATACATACAGAAGTGTAAATTTGGGATCTGTATTGAAAGTATGCAATACAGCCATTATCGCTGACGTGTAGTGTAATATGTGTTGTATCAATAATTGGCAAAGCAGATTGATTTAATATTTTGGAAGCAAGACGCAGAATCTCATAAATCATATAAAGTTAAAATTCGAGAACTAACAAGGAAACCCAGAAACATAGGAACTAGCTTCTACACCTACCACTATGGTTCCCTCAATTTACCACCCGCACCTATCTTTATTCATCTATCATTCCTTCTCATTTATTTTATGGTTCATTTGTATCGTATCATTATTTCCAGTACAGTGCAGTAATGACATGTATTTACTTCATATTACGATATGCATATATGCTTATGCATATGCTTTTTTAATATTTTTTTTTATTATTCAAGAAAGATTATACAGAAATAGGCTTCAGCAAAGGGTAAGATGCTGATTTTCTAGCCTTCGCTGTCCATCGGCATGACATGTACAAATACAGGTAACAAATTCAATAGTCAATTCTGTTCAACAGTAGTTTCAAGGTACAGCAGCAACATGACTCTTTACTTTAAATTTGAAATTCTTCAATGTTTCAGATCTCTGAGTGTCATTTGGGAGTCTATTCCATAAGGTACTTTTATTATTATGTGCACAGTAAGGTATGCCTTATCCATTCAAACAAAGGCTATTCCACTTACTTTAAGATCACAGGTATGCATGAATATATTTTATACTGGACAAAAATAGAATGTATCTGAATATGATATGGCAGACAACAGCGGTCCTAGTGGCACACTGAACTATGTCTGGTGCCAAAATATGGGACAGGGGGTGAGCCCTTGTGCTAAGCACCAACCGGCCTGTCAGTCCCGCTTGCATGAGCCTGACTTTTATTTTCAAATTGAGGCATTATTACATTATGTACCTTTGAGCTGTGCTATCAGCCCAATATGATGCTATTACAGGCAACTGACATGCAGGATTGATATAATTGTCTGAAATTGGCAATTCAGAATATCTGACAGATGTGTAACCATGGATTTCACCTTCTCTGTGACATTGCTTTATACCAGCTCAAGTCCCGTAATGAAATACCACCTTCATGGTCATAGCCCCCTATAATCGACACGGTGACACAGCCTCTTTCAGACGTATTAACATAGGACAGGGCGTTTTCTTAAAATCAACAAGGGGACAGGGCTGATCCTTAAAATCTACAGGGCAACAGGTCTGATTCTATAAATTGACAGGGTTACAGGGGACCTGCCATCGACAGCCCTGTCCAAAAGAGACTAGCCAAACAGTGAAAGTGTTTGTCTGTAAATACCTCCTCCTTTCAATCTACAACGGGGCTCCTGTTCAGAGGGTTGGCTGTATGATATTCCCATCATAGAATTCACTCAGTGGCATGCTGTCAACTAGCATGGTCATAACTTAACCATGCAAGTGACTAACATTTTACGGAGATTGGGATGGATTTCCAAACAGTTACCACTGTTATCAAATTGGAATTTGTATTATTGGTTTAAAATTGTTTGCATCCTGGTGGGATGTTTGTACTTTCTGCTGATAGTGTCAAAGACTTTAGTTTTCAAACTGGCAGGTACCCCGCTTTGTGATGTTGGAGGTGGAGTTGGACGGGAGCTTACCCTCCACTGCCCTCTCACCCTGGACTCCTCTTCTACTGGACAACCAATTATCCTGACTTTTGCCACAGTTGGGTGGTTTCAGCTGGTGGAGAACTGGCTGTGTGGACTGCGGAGAAATAACGTGACTGGCATGATTGTTGTAGTCAGTTTAGACAGGAATCTCTGTGGGAAAATGAGAAATAACGCGTTAGATAAAGGTTTGATATGCTTCGAACCTCTCCAGCAACCTATGTATTTGGATACTAAGGAGCCATTTGACTCTACAGAAGACTGGGGATCACCAAATTATAAAAAGATAATCTGATTTAGGACTCAGGTGATATACTCGATGGTCCTTTGTAACCGGTTTGTTTTACTCTCAGATGTGGATGTGGTCTTTTTACGAAACCCTCTACCTTATTTACAAAAGTTGGTCACGGGGTCAGAAACCCCAAGAACGTTAAATCAATCAGTTCAGTTTGATTTACTCCTCCAGCGTGATTTCATGGATCTAAAGATGCTGGACTACTTTGAGGACTGGACAATACGCGGCAAGTGGTATGTTTGCGCAGGTAGGTTTTGGGGTGTAGTGATGGGTCTCGACCCTTAAATTTGACAGGCCAATATAGTTGTTTCATAAAATCTACAGGCAACACTGGGATGAATAAGTGACAATGACAGACAACAGGGGCATTTCTAAAAATCAACAGGGCAACTCCACTCTTTTTTTAATTTGACTCACAACACCTGCAAAAATAAGCATCAGGGACATGTGCATTTTTTTAAATTCAACACGCAATACCGGGACCTGCCCCTGTCCAGGGCCCCTAGATGGGAGAATTCCATGTCAACTTTGAGAAATGGCTCTGTGCCCTGTCAATAAATGCCCATGTTGCCTGGCAGTTTTAACAAATGCCAATCCCCCCTCTCATTGTCTCATAAGATTTACTATGTCACATGTCTAGATTGAAAAGTTCCCATGTTAACCCGTTAATTTTAACAAATTCCGATGTCCCATGGTGTTGTTAAGGATTGACTATGTCACATGTTGAATTTAAGAAATTCCTATATTTTGCTGTTGATTTTAAGGGTCTAGACCCAGAGGTTTGGGCATTCATGGTGCCACCCTCCTGTACTCAAAAGCACAATATTCGTTTTTTATAGCATTTTATATAGGGAAACATCATTGAATAGCCAATACATCTCTTGATATCACTTGTTTGAAAATGGTTAGAACTGATGTGTAGGTTGGTCTAAAGCTTAAAAATCATAATGTTTATTAGAATCAGTTGAGTTTGAATAGTATCTCTTACCAGAAATAACTAATGTCTCATTTGCCCAGGTTTTTTAAATTGGGCTAGGGACAAATGCGGCGCACTGGCTGTAGATGTGGTGCCACCTGGTGGAAACCATAACATTCCCCTAGATATGTTCTGTGTTGTGTACACACCTCCCCTAAACAATGTTGTCATGGCCTTTCTTGTAAATCTTCAGATGTATATTTGGGGTCTATATAGGGAGTCCCTATGTTGCGGGTCACTTATCTTTCCCTTTGCCTCATGTAAAAGTTTGATATACCATTGTACCTTGTCACTATTTCATAAACCCTCACAGTTGTTAAGCCCGGCCAATGTCACATGTTGAATTTAAGAATGGCTCCTGTTGCTATGCCGATTTTTGTGGACCACCCATATTATATAACAGAATCGAGGTTCAATTATCTGATCAAAGAATGGGTAAAAATCAACAGGGCAACATGGTTATGTCTTAAAATCGACAGGGGACATGGTTTTTGTCTTATAATCGGCAGGGGACATGGCATCTTGAAGCCCCATACCCACTAGGCGATTTTACCGTCGATGGGCGATGAGCGACTGGAGGAGGGGCCGTCGTCGTCGCTGGGCGACTGTGATATTCAGCAAGTTTGATATTTTACCGGCGATTTTGCCGACGATTTTACCGGTGATCGTGCTGTGCGTCGCCCGTCGCCCAGAAACAATACCATACTCACGGGGAGTCGCCCGGCAATTTGATTGATAACCCAGTCGCCCGGCAACTTTACCGCCGATTCTCCCAAATGCCCGTCGGCCGTCGCTGCTACAGTCGCCTAGTGGGTATGGCCCTTAAGTGACATGCGTAAGGCTGGTTATTAAAATTACCGCGTGACACATGCCTTTCTAAAATTTGACATGGGACATAGATCAGAGTGACACAGGGAAAATATTCCCATACATAGGGAATGAGCCCTGTATCGTGCACCAAGTGTGCGATAAACCAACTATAGAAACATGTTTCATACAGATTTATATTCAGGAATATTGTTGCATAATTCTAAATGGAGGAAAGGACATAATGTTATAATAGTATTGCCTCAATAAAAGTCCTGTCCCCTACATTCAAATATTCCAATGCCAAGATCTTGGAAAATCTGTGATTACCATGGAGACTTAGAGGTTTGAAAAAATATATTTTAATGCTGTAAACACCTCTATCGATAAGGAAGCCTGGTGTATTGTTAGGTCCCCATAAAACGTATTTAACAGTCCTATATCAATATATTATAGTCAATAAAATGATCCCTACCACAGATATAATTTCAGCCTAATTTTTAGGTCTCATCTGTTGGCTATCCCTAATCAGGGTGCATACTGGAAAATATGCCAACAAACCACCAGTCTTAAAGGTACTCAGGCATATTCAGTCCGATTTTTATTGATCAGTCAAATTTCTTATATAATTTTTTTGATTAAAGCTTATGTGTATAGATGAAAATAGAGACTGAAATTTCGATCTTTTACTGTTTGTGACAGACGTTACAGCCTAAATAAGAAAATTACCTTTACCATTGGTTTCTATGGGAAAAATGGGTTTTTGTGAAATTTCCAAAAAAACTACCAATGCAATCTCCACCTAACTCAGCATGTAACAAGTATAGACAATTACACAAATGTTAGAAGAAAATTAAGAACATTTACCATTTGTGAGATTAGTTACATTGAATAAACTTGGAAATGTGACTATTTGATCACTATTTGCTTGGATCATTCTAAGAAATTTTACCCTATTCAAAGAAAAATTGTGTGCATTGTCCTGTCTTGAGTGTCCAAATACATGAAATAGCATCTAAATTGTTCTAAAAACAAAACATTTTTGTAGTTCTTATTACACCTCCCAGGTGGCGCCCTGAATGCACCCAAGTACCTTTAAGTATAGGAATTCTCATCAATCATGTTATATATTGTTGTAAAGATGATGGAGATTAATATCAACTATATTTATGTCATATAAACTTTATGTCTGTATATAAAACCTCTTTAGCTTTCATCATATAATATAGGGCCTATACATTTCTATAGTGTTCATGACACTATCGACATGACTTTTCCTTAGTGACATGTGACATGGGCTTTCTTTAGAATCAACAGGCGATATGGTACCCCCTCCCATCCAAACCCCCAGCAGTGACACAAGGTGTCATACAACCAGTAAACAAAATATACATCAGAAGGTCAAATGAGGATTATTTGGCATCATTCTATGATATATAATTTGTGTCCTTCTCATACATTGTTCATATGGAAAAAAGGGCTCTGTGTATTTGCCAAATTCTGTTCGGTGCCTATAATAGGGTCTTAAGCCACGCGGTGACTAAAGACTAGTGTCTAGTTGTATGTGGCATCCTAAGATGCCAAACCCATCCCATCCTTGTCGATTATGGGGACTAGTCGCCGGGGAAGGGATGGGGTTTGCACTTATGGGCCACCACATACAACTTATCATAGAGTAAGATCAAGTGTGTGGGAACGCACCCCTTCATTAGCCCAGAAAACATATTTTGTTTATGTAAGATAATGTGTACTTTTTTAGATTTCATATACATATATATGAATGCATATACGTGTGTGTGTGTGTGTGTGGACTCATTCTTATCTTGCTTTGTTTGCATGGATGAATATATATTATTTAACAACCAAAAATGTTTACCTGTTATGTCCCTGAGATTAGTTTAGTATACCTCTGTAATAACCCAACATTCCTTCGTTTATGGATCCCCCACCCCTAAGTTGAAGGGAGAACAGCCCAGCCGGAGGTGTGATGTTATAATAACGTTGCAGATGACGTTCTATTTGGTTCTGGTTTGGTTCTTGTTACATTCTTTTTATGACTCCCAATTATGTCGCTGTGACATTATTATGACGTTCTGGTTATGTTCTTTGACCTAAACAGAATATTCTTATAATGTTCTGTTTTGGTTTCCTCCTAACCTCACCAAAAAATAACATAAAAACATTCTAATTCGGTGAGGTTGAAACCTCACCATCAATAACATTATTGTTACATCCAATCTTAGTAAGTAACAAACTGACTAAAAAAGTATGGTTGCAGAACGTTTCTGTTACGTCGCAAGCTGGCTGGGAGGGATCCTAGTGTATGGTGTGTACTAGTGTGTGCTGCTCCACAGCAGGAGTAGTCCCACCAGTGGCACACTAACCTAGGTCAGAGACCCAAATATGAACAGGGTGTGGGTCCTGGTTTTTGGTACCAACCGATCACTCAGTCCTGCTCACATGTCGAGCCCGCTCAGACCTGCTCGCATGTCGAGTCAACCTTTTATAAATTTGAGGCTTTAAAGAGAGGGGCCAGTGAAATTTTGAATTTGTAAAATCCTCATCTTATATATATAGGATATGATGCTAAATATGAGTACAAAACAATTCTATAACTATAAATTGGTATATTGCATGGAAAACCTTGTCTATATTTTAGATCACACATGTTTTCAAAACTTTTTTCACAATAATTTGATTTGCTAATTTTGATCTCTTTAAACTTATAAAGTGCATTTGATAAATTTCTTATTGCATTTTTTTCAGTTTTGTGATTTTTCAACTGTTCTGCTAGTGATGTCACACACAGATAATGCTCTGTGCAAGGTGCATCAGGATGCACACAGGGAGACTCATTATCATTCAGAAAAGTTTGAATAAAATTAAAACTGTTAGAGATAAATGTTTGAAAATTGGTATTCAGATGGTCACAGTCATGGCACTATGCTAATTCAAAGTCACTGGCCCCTCCCTTTAATACACTGCACTACTTTCGGCTGTGCTATCCACACAATATAATATGTTACAGAAAATTGACAGGATTGATATTGATTGGGGCTTATGTACATGGAACAGGTAGTTTTCTTAAAATCAACAGGGGGACAGGGCATTTTCTTGAAATAAACAAGGCAACATGGGGACTACCTATCTACACCCCCACCCTTAGTTTGGGACCCTACAATTACTAGTCACTTCACACTGGCCTATATTTTGTTTGTTTTTTGGCATCTAATACAGACTAACATATGTGTCTGTCTGTAAACCTCTTCCACTCTCAATGTGCAGACTCAGAGGGTTAGCTTAATATTGACATCGAAGAGTTTACTTGGCATACTATCCACTGGCATGGTCATAACTTAACCATGCAGGTGGCTAAAACCTTACGCAGATTGGGACGGATTTCCAAACAGTTACCACTGTTATCAAAGAGGATACGTTGCAAAAGGAATACCTATCATAGGTTTAAACTTGCTTGTATCCTGTTGATATGTTCATATGTTCTGCTGGTAGTGTTAAAAACTTTAGTTTACATACTGGCAGTTTTAACTCCACTTTGTGATGTGGGAGGTGGAGTTGGACGAGAGCTTACCCTCCACTGCCCCCTGACCCTGGACCCCTCTACCGCTAGACAGCCAATTGTTATGACTTTTGCCACAGTTGGGTGGTTTCAGCTGGTTGAGAACTGGTTGTGTGGACTAAGGAGGAATAACACAACAGGCGTGATTGTTGTAGTCAGTTTAGACAGGAATCTCTGTGAGAAAATGAGAAATGACGCGTTAGATGAAGGTGTGATATGCTTCGAACCTCTCAAACAATCAATGTATTTGGATACTAAGGAGCCACTTTACACTGCAACATCTTGGGGAACAAAAAATTATAAAAGGATAATCCGATTCAGGACTCAGGTGATACACTCTATGGTTCTGTGTAACCGGTTTGTTTTACTCTCAGATGTGGATGTGGCCTTTTTACGAGACCCCCTACCTCATTTACAACGATTGGCCATGGGGTCAGTAACCCCAGGGAGTTTAAGACGCTCTGTGCAGTTTGATTTACTTTTCCAGCGTGGTTTCATGGATTTGAAGATCTTGGATTACTTTGAGAACTGGACAATACTTGGCAAGTGGTATGTCTGTGCAGGTAGGTTTGGGGATGTAGATGGGGGGGGAGGTCTTCTGATGTCCCTTTAGGAAATGTCTGTGTTCCCTGTCACCCCACTCATGTTGTCCTTTTGATTTTAGGGGTCTACACTGGGTTTAATATGTTAATGTCGCTGCCCTCCAGTACTAGAGAAATAATTGAATAGCCATCAATAAATAGCCATCGATTATTGGATATCCGGGCATTTGTAGGCGGTGCTACTGGCGCCTCCTTGACGATTGGTGCCAACAACAACCTAGCAACCTGTATTCTGATGTGTCAGAGGTTAAATGATGAATAATTGTGATCATATCTCAAGCCCTCCATGCCAGGAAAATTGTAAATTTCAGTTAAAATGAAAATAGAGACAGAAATATTAAGTAAATATCATTCTCTTCTCAACCCTTCAAAGGCCAGGAGAGTTCACAACATTGCAGGCCCCTTGCCACCTCTTTGTTGTCGGGAAGGTGTTGGGCTAGGTGGCAGGTCAGGGGACCAAACAAACACGGCCTACCTAAGCCTAATGTCGCACAGCTTTCACACAACCTATTTACACATATTTTCGCATTGCCTGGTGTCACAAGGCTTGTGTGAACTTTCCTTATATGGATTTATTTCATATTTTGTATTTCAATCATTTTATTAAGTTGGGTATGATACATTATACGCCCTAATCACAGCACGGGAAAAGGTATCCAGGGGGTTGTATTCACCCATTGCTACGTGATCATGTGACCGGATAAAGTGGTCCGGAATCCGAGAATTGATATCGTTTGTGTGATAAAGGTTAGAAAAACATATGTATATAGGTTGGTCTAAAAGTTACAAATCATAATTCTTAAATGTTGTTTTTAAACATCCATATCGCAGTGGATATTTAACCTGATCTTTAAAAATCTGACAGATCTTATTGGTAGGAATATGGGGGTAAGGGTGCCTCAACATTGATATATAGGCCAAAGTTCCTTTTTATGAAACATAGAGCATGTTATTGCAAAACAAATTTTATGTACTATGCCGGTGTTTGTAACAAGATCTTAATACAAAGAACTAAATGAGTCATGCTTCCCTGCATATGGTTATCAGTAGACTGTATGAAAGTTCATTCATATCAAGTTCATATTAGCAAAACTAAATAAACTGAACAGAAATTCATAAAACCTGCTATGAGAATTCCTTTCAAGTTATATTACTATTGATATATAGAGAATACTATGAGATGTCAAATCAAATCAAATGTATGGTATAATTATCAGGATCAGAGCACTATTTAGCATTCATTAGTGATTTCCTGAGAATGTTTTCCACCACTGGTGTCTTTTCTTAAGAATTGTACACGCTTTGTACTCTTGGTTCAGATGGCTAAAGGGGCTTTACACAATCGGTCAAAATAGTTCTGCTAACTATTACCCTAAGCCTTACATCAGTTTTTTATCACCAGCAATAATATTTCCAAGAATGTTACAGCCAAGGATGCAACGTTATCATAATGTTTCAGCAACGTTCTGGTTGGTTTTGTATTCGGTTCTTGTTACGTTCTTTGGATGACTTCTAATTATATTGCTGCAACATACTTCTGTGACGTTGCACTGTGGTTTTATTACAATGTTCTGTTTTTCAACACAATCAGATTGTTCTTATAATGTCTTATTCTGTCCTAACCTCACAAAAAAATAATGCTAGAATAACATTAATATTATGATTGAGTGAGGCTTCAACCTCACCATCAATAATGTTATTGTTACATGCAATCTTATTAAGTAACAAACTGACTAAAGAAGTATGATTGCAGAATGTTCTCCTTGAAAACAGTTATTCTTGATGTAAGTCTGGCTGTCGGACAGTGTAAACCGAGCTCTAGGAGTTTGTGGGGCACCTTTTCCTACATCAAAGAGAAATATGATCAATAGTGTTCAATGCATGATCAATACTAGTTTCCTTACCGACTGCACTCTACACAAGTAGGTCATTTTTTGTTTTGATTTTATTTCGAAATTGTTTACCCTGGGTATGCTTCAGTCTGAAAAGACTGGTTTTCAAGATTGACCCAGCCTGAAAATATTTATAAATTATTAATGGATGAAGACGTGATGGATACAGTATGTTTTAATCTTAATGGACAAATATTAGTGAATGAACGATCAATATTGTACTTCTTATTTGTGTAACTATAGATTACAAAGTCCACTGTTACTTCACTATCCCACACAGATACACATAATCTTCCAAAATTCACAAGTTGGAAATGGCCAGTTCTTCAAAATTAGTTTACATAATGTTTCTTACACTAAGCTCACCGTAAAAATACTTGTGGAGTATTTGTGGGCTCCACAAATCAGACTTGGAAAACATTTTTACGCCCAACTCTGGTTTGTGTTATGTTTCCCACAGACATAAGCGAGCAAGGATTGACAACTCTCTAACTCTGGTTCCAAATTCCTGATGTGACCAACAACAACATTGCCAGATTATGTTAGTTCTGTTAGTATCTAAAGCCCCATACCCACTAGGCGATATTGTCTAGAGTCGGCCAATTAATGGTGCTAAAATTGGCGGACTCTACTCTAAGAGTCACTTGTTATTATGTATATCGAGGGGGCAGTGCCTCAACCTAAGATTAGCCATTACAGTAAATTCTGGATTTTAGAGAGAAGTTTCAGAGAGGCAAAATGCATGGTTCATATTGTATTTTAACCATATATTTCAGGGTTGTTTTCCTCATGTAATACATTTGTGAAACCCCAGTGAATTTATTCTCCTTTTCCTATGAGAGGATTGGAAGTCTAGCATATATGAGCTGGTGGAAATGCTTATAGTTTATCATGACATTTTATGGAAATCCCGTTCAATTTCTTTAGGTATATCTATGAAGTTTATAGAAATAGAGTCCTTGTTGATTGCCTGTAAGGTCGGGTAAATAGATACAGTCAAGTGAGATTAGGCTTTTGGGAATTTGGCTTCGGAGACTATGAATCCAGTCAAATTCTACTAATAGTCTTCTCTGAGTTGTTGTTTCTGTGTTCACACTGCAATGTTTGAAGTTTAGAAGGAGTATCTCCACATTGTTCAATTGGTTGTGTCATATTTAGTATTCTGAAGGGAAAGGTAACCAACTTGCAAAGTAACAGAAACGTACTGCAACCATACGTTTTTAGTCAAATTGTTACTTACTAAGATGGCATGTAACAATTATGTTATTGGTGGTAAGGTTGAAACCTGACTAAATCACAATGCTATTATGACATTATTTTGTATATACCACTAATTGACATTATATTTGATTTTCTCTTTTCAGGTTTTATCTACATGGCTCCAACAAAAAATACACTACAATTCTGGAGCACAATCCTAAAATACCAGGTATGGGTACATTGGTTCATCCAACCTAAATGACACTTTTTCTACTCTTACCTAGAGGAATATCAATAACTCTATATAATTCTGTTATTGATGACAAGAGTTAAATACAACAACATCTGAAGAAAACTAAAATGACAATTAACTATTTACCGTTAATGAAACTTATAACTGGTATTAAAGATATGGCTCTTGACTCTTTAGAGCATTTATGCCACATCAGGTGCAGATATACGATTTCCAAAAGGGGGCTGTGGGGTTCAGAGGGAAATATTTTGTTATGATATTCTTTGACCATAAAATATGCGTCAAGAACCATCAATGCAAGAAATATTTTAAGGTTATTCCAAATATTGTGAAAGTTATGGGACTTTTATATTTGGTCTATTCTATGTATTTTCAAGCTTAAGGGAAAGCCCCTAATTTGTGACGTCACAAGGACACTAATAGGGAATCCCCAGCTTTCAAGAAAATGGAATCCCCAACTCTCAAAAATGTACATAAAGTAATTGTATCTGTAGATTACATTTTTTATATTAGACCATATATGGGCTTCAAATACTAGTACATAGTAACAGTGAATTATAAAGAAAAGAAAAGAAAATTTGGGAATTCCCTAGTTTCTGGGTTTTCACTTCTGTCCTTGCTACATCATTATGAAGGGAAATCATTTTCTAAATAAGTTGGGGTTTCTTAGGTTTTTCATTTACGTGCCAGTGCTTGTGTGATGTCAAAGAACATGAGAGCTGTCATTGTTTTTCAAAATCATATTCTACATGAAATAATACTAAGAGCTAAATGAAAGATGTGAGTTATAGGTCCCCCCAATCCGGATATTTATTATGAATATCTAATGAAAAAAACATGCATTTTGGTCAATAAGTTAGTGGAGTATTCATATTTGAAAAGGATAATTGAAAGACACATTTTTAGATTTCTCTATTCACCTACATTGGAATGATCTTACGTATTGAGTAAGTGAAGAATTACTATTTGAAAAATGCAATTGAAAAACACATTTTTTAATTAACTTCTTTATCCGCCTACATTGGAATGATCCTACATTTTTAGTTTGTGAAGTATACATATTTGGAAAATAAAATTGAAAAACACATTTCTAAACCTCTTGATCCACCTACATTGCTATGATCCTACATATTTTGATGAAAGGTAAGGTAATTTATGATCACACATTGTAACTTTAATTCTTTTACTGCTCTTTTTTATTATAAAAATTTTGTCCTCATCTTATTACAAATGCTTATTTTGTCAAAACTTAATTTTGCTTTTAATACTTATTCCTTTTTTCAGGAAATTGATTGGAATGACCAGGCAGGGATAAACAAATGTTTGATTTTGTCAGGACTTAATGTCCGGTGGCAGGTTCTCCGCTCTGACCTGTTTTTCTCTGGGTTCAAGTTAAGAAGAGGACTCAATGAAAACATGATGGATATACTAAACACATCTGACAGGATGCCTTACATTGTACATTTCAATTGGAATAGTGGCGTTTACAATAAGGTGTGGAAAATGAAACTATACAATGTGTGGTGTATGAAGTAGAAGAGTGCCAATTAATGGGAATGAGTTATACAATTAAAGACTTCCAGCAAAGTATGCCCAATGTCAGGGGAGTACAGAACACCAAGGTCACAGCAAGGTCACAGCAAGGTCACAACAAAGGCTTGATGAGGTTACACATTTATCCTTCAAAAGCAAAAGTCCCTTAGATCCAGGAAAAGACCAAATTAGATTGTGAAACAAAAGAAAGATAAAAGCACCAAATTTGGTATGAGGACTTTCTGAGGCATTAATATGAAATCTAGAATGGAACCATTTTGAAATCTTATTAGGATGAATGTATTGGCCAAAGATACAAAATTTACTAAAGCTACTGTGTTGGCTTAAAAATTGGCCACATCCGTGGAACAATATGGGTTAGAATATTCAATTATATGCATTTAAAGTCATTATGAAAATCCAAAATCCAAGATGACTCAGTAATCGTGAAATATACAACATGATTTTTACCCCCTAAAACATTAAGACAAGTGTAAATGGTTGCAATATAAACTGTTATTAGGTCAGAGGGCTCAATAGATATAGACCACTGCATATAAAAGATCATCTGCCTTGGTAAAAAGTGTACTGGTATGGTACCTTTTCACAGATCGGATTATTCACGGAGACGTGGCAAAAACATTTCTTATCCACTTGATCACTGTTAGGCAATTTTTTAGAAACAGAAAACAGCAGTTTAGAATGTTGTTATTGAGCTGTAATCTTTTACAGAATATAGCCCTGTGGAGCCTAAATTGGATCCATTAGAAAAGAAGTTACAAGGATGTCGTTGTAAACCATGTATACGCCTAATGTGATCTGAAATGTTGTCAATGTTCTAGTCAGTCATTGTGCAATGGTCCACTGCCGTGCCACGTCAAGTAACCAAATGCTTCCAACAGCAGGAAAACAAAAATGGTTTAGAAATTGTTGCTGTAGCAATAATTTTGCACACATTTTGAACACATTTAATTGATATATAATCACATTTCCACCACTCACCTTCATATAGTTAATGATCTGAAGGACACTGCTATCATTTGCTGAAAACAGAATATTAAAAGTCACACCCCAAAATGTCCTTCCGGAACATCAAAAAAAGCAGTGGTCAAACCATTCCTCTAAGGATGAAAGGTAGAGTCACTCACTGTTAAACAAGGACAGGTCTTTTTATGTGTGCCAATCATCGCTATAGCGAGACCCGTTATGCAAAGTGGCACTGTTGCCTGTGCTCCGTTGCATAACCAAACCCTCGCAACAGCGAGTCCACAGTGAGGGTATAGATTTGGGTCTTGCAACAGTGCAAATCACAGTGAGGGTTTGGTAAAAGTCTCACTGTTATATGCAAAATTCAGCATCAATTTTCATCCATTTCTAATAGATTTTATGCGACGGAGCACTGTGCCAAACCCTCGCAACAAGGATGTCATTTCATAAGGACATTGCTGTTGTGATGGGTCCCACTGTTGAATTGTGGCTGTTCTACTGGGCCAATTTTGATTTGGTAAATGGCTTTGAAAATACAAAAATTTTCAGCCAAGAAAATTATCATTAGTTGGTGAAAGTTGATGCTGGATTTTGGAACAACAGCAAGAGTTTGACATTTCTGAACAAAACCCTCACTTTTTTTATGTGATGGACCACTATTTTATGATGACCAATCATGACAACAACTTTAAGAACCCTTTAAACACGAGTGCGTAATAATAAAGACAATATTGTTCAGAAATTGTTGTTGCAACCTGTCTGAAGTTGTTTCTACTGAATATAAATCAACACCATGAATTTATATATGATGGGACAGTTTGTGTCAATGTATAGTTAACTCACATAAAACATTTAAAAAAGGATGTTCTAAGGGTAGTGTATTACCTAATTATAGAGTGTAGCGGTCACTTTTATTGACTTAAAGAGGAAACTGGGATTTTTTTTAACCCTTAAGACCGCATCGATTAGGAGGATGAATTGCTGGATTTCCCCAGATTTCCCGGGATTTCTGTCAGAAATCCCTCAAATTTGTTTCAAATAATAAAGTTCAGAGGATTACTCACCCATTAATATTAGAATTACTGAAATATGGTTTGAAACATGGAATGAGACATTAAGTCAGCTTTTAAACAATATATTTGCCATTTCTGTACCCTGAATAGAAATTAAAGTGTTCCCTTTTTGAAAAAATATGGAAAAATTATGGAAAAATGTCATTTTTCCGGGCGGCCACTGCCGGATCGGGGAGCACACTGTTGGGCGGCCATGGCCGGATTGGGGTCTAAAGGGTTAAATAGGGGACAGAATCCTACCCCAGCCTTTCATAACTTTGTTCCACTCAGGGAGAAAAATATACAAAACATGCTGGGTCCTTACCCAAGGCCCGGTTGAGAAACTGGATCAGCAATCTAACCCATGACATTTGTGTTATAGAGCCAGTATTTTTGAGATAACTATCCCCACTAAGGGGAATCCATTAAATGATGCATCTATGATTCAGGTTGAGCTAGAGATCATTATAGTTAGTATCTGTTCTATGATTAAAAAGAATGTTGCTGCTGATTTGCATATGCCTCTACTTAAAGTCTTCAGCTAAAATTACAAGATTATTCACCTTTAAACAGATGTTGAAGATTTCCAAAGCATGTGAATATTGGCTCTTTGATAAATTGCATACAATTTGTCATAGCTTCAAACAGCTTTAGATGTTTCATATTGTCTGACTTCTTATCTAAGCAATTGATATTGAAATCTTCTAATATTAACACATCTAAGTTATTGACCATACTTATGTCATTGGTAATATCTATTAATTCATCTGCAAAGAGTATAACACTACCAGATGGTGGTCTATAAAGTTACCAACAGCCATATTTTTTCAAATGTGGGTTGGTACACCGGTGATATATAGCCACATAATTCCTTAATACTTAGTATTCAAATTAAATTCCTCTAATTTAGATGTTGAAACATAAATAATATTGTTAATATTGCTTCTATACCCAGACGGCGGTAAAATGTTATAATAAAATTGCAGCAATGTTCTGGATTGATTCTTGTTACTTAATACTGTTAGGTTGGCGTTCTTTTGATGACTGCCAATAATGTTTAGGTGTTGTTAAGACATGACCTAGTCAGGTTCCGACGTCTTGTAACTCTCCTAATCCACTCTAACCTCTGGGATTGGTTAAGAGGGATCAGACAGGATTAGTTAAAAACCAGGATTAGAGAGAACAGCTCATAGCACCCCCGAAACACTATGTGACAGGTTATTTGATTGGTCACTGCGAAATCCGATTCTCTGAAAATGACTGGACATTTAATCTAACCCCTAGGTTAGATTACATGGAGATTAGATTAGATTAAGCAGGATTAGACAGTACGAGTCGTTCGCCTCACTCGTTTTAATTAAGATTAGAACATTGCTTTACTTAATCTAGATTACAGTGTTACGAGACGTCAGGGCCAAAATATCCCATTAACATTCTGTTGAGGTTAGTTTGAGACCTCCCTGATGAAGAGGTTACAATAATGTTCTTTTTAAGAATTGAATTATTTGTGACCATGTTCTATCTAACTAAGAATTAATAAAAGGTTGACACTGTATTTGACTGTGTGGCTCTTCTCTCCTAAGATGTCCAAAGTTACTCTGTGGATATTGTACAAGATTACTCTACTTACAATATATTAAAAGCGATACTCTCTTGCTCACACTTATGATAACCCCCCATACATAATAAGACCCCCCGAGCAGGTTATTGATATTCATGCCAGGTTCCAGTGGCCAAGAAAATTCCTGGCGTGCTACAATGATAAACCAGAAAAGTATTCTCCTCCAAATTGTATAAGTGTAGGTATATTGCCAACCCATCAATATTAATAGATTAGATGAACAAAACGCATATGACCATTGAGTTATAACCTCATGTTTTTATATGATAATTCAGTAATGCAGTAGGTATCCCTAGTGTGACGGATATAGCATTTGGTATATTACTATTATCTTAAATATCATTGGGATCATTAAGTAAATCCCGGCATATGGCATATCATGTTGAATATCGCTATACCAATGCAGTAGTCATAATCATAATGTTTTAGGTTTTCCCGGGAAATAACGTCTTACTTTTTTCTTGAATCCATCACATACGAGTTAAAACAACAATACAACCCCAAAAGTCGTAAGATGTTAAAAGGTCCCTACATGTAGATTCTGTGTTATATGATATTATAGAAAATATGTCATGGCAGGGATGGGCTGGTTAACCCCACAGCCTAGTTAGGAAAGTAGGGGACTTTGTATGGTAAAACTGATAAAAAGTGAATCTCAGTCAGGGGGAAAAAACAGTTATCTACATGACAACTCATCCATGACAAAGCTTGATTCACAAGACAGCGGGGAATGGGATGTAATTTGTTAATGTGAAATAATCAGCAGACATAATTGGAAATATAGGTGGGATTTTTTGCATTAGTCTTCTTAAAATTCTCTGGATGTGCCCCTGCAATACAAGAATTATCATAATAGAATTATATCACCACGGAAAGGTGTCTCTCTACGTGTAAAAAACATGAATAGAAATGGAACACGAGACATAGAAAAGAACATTGTGTATACATGTTGGAGAGAAAGACAATATTAAGTAGGGCGTGAAAACACATGTGATCCGGGCAACATGGACAGCGCCATTAAGGACTTTCACAAATTTGTGAAGACAAACCATACAGTAGATATAGAGATATAGAGGTAATGCTATATAACTGGTTATAAACCAAATAAGGGTCCAGGTTATCTCGTGAATCCAGAGTTTTTCGAAAGGAAGAACGACCCAGGAGGGGATTCAAGGGATGGGGGGGGGGGGTCCAGGGGGTCCGGACCCCCTCCTTTTGGTGGGCCCCTTAAGGATAGACCACACCTCTCAGTGGCGAATTCATTGGACTTTTTTGAAATAGGCATATATGATTTAATTCTCATTACATGAATATGGGCTTTATATCATTATATTAACTTTTAATGAAAATATCTACTGATATTATTCATTTTACAATGTGAAAATGTATAATGTCTGCACCAATACCAGAAATATGAAAAACACATTTTCAACTTTTATTTTTTAAACACAAATATCTTAGTTAATACTGAATAGAAATCTATGAAATTTTGTATATGTCTGGATAAAATTCATGTGGAGGTAAGCATGTCTCAGATTTCCTATGAAAATCCTATATCTGCCCCTTTGGTAGAACTTTCCACTAAACGCTCTGGGTTAGAGAACTCTACATTAAAAAAAGTTAATATTTGCCTGGAAATAGGTTAGGCAGCCGGCTAAATCTGCCACTGATAATGTTCCTAAGGTGGTAGACATGCTTTAATGCTGTATTCACAACCATCAGTCAAACCATTCTGACGAGGATTGTGTTTGATAGAAAATATAGATACATTGAGTACTTTGAGTATTATCTCAGTAGTTTCTGAGACTGGTTACACGCGCCGAGCTCACAGCTTGACCAATAGTAAATGATTATGAATGCAGACCTTTCAATTTAATATATGAAATAATATAGGTTCTACTCAAATTGAAAAGTTATTGATGGACATCTGGTGACTAGTAAGATAACTACATCGTTGCATGAACTCGGGAGGCCAGGCAGACTCTATAGCTACGGAGGAAACTTCATGTAATGGGATTGTGAACCTAGGATTATATAGGCTACAACTACACTGGCACAGTTTCTAAATCATTTGGTAACATAATGTATAATATCCTAATATAAAGTACAAGTAGATAAGGAAGAGTGTAAGCATGGAGTCTCCAATCTGAGTGTACAGTGTAGATAAAATGCACAGACTTTGGGCATGTACTAATATAAGAAGACCTGCGGGAGCGCCTGTATGACCCATAGGGCATTGTCAAGCATCGAGGGCGAAGCCCGAGGTACATACAATCCCCTTGGGTCATACAGGCACCCGAGGATGACCCTGCACAAAGGCAGTTAGTAAAACACCATGTGCATATAATCAATTGTATATGAATAGAGTAAAGAAACGGTCACCAGACTGCAAAAGAAAATATCATAAAGGTATTCGAAATTATATGAGTTACTACGTTACTGTAAATACAGCATGGACTTTTGGTAGGTGTAAATATACCTGTTCAGCTATAACAGACAGGTTGCATCTCCTAGTGAGTACCACTGCCCAGGATAAAATCGATAACCAGACTCATATATAAAGGTGGGAACCTATGGCTAGAGCGGAGAACATTATTAGATACTGTTTGGAACAGTACGAGTCATGAGGATTCAGGGGTTTGGATAGCCATATGTATAAGGACATCTGGTGACTAGTAAGATAACTACATCGTTGCATGAACGCGGGAGGCCAGGCAGACTCTATAGCTACGGAGGAAACTTCATGTAATGGGATTGTGAACCTAGGATTATATAGGCTACAACTACACTGGCAATTGTATGCAATTTATATATCCACCAATAAACCTGACTCTCAGCCAATCGTTGTTTGCATCATGGATATGAGCGCCCATCTTGCGAAACAGTCTACTACTTGACTATGAAACATAGAGGTAGTTAACTAAGATGATTCGGCTAATAAGTGAGAACAGTTCCCCAAATATTAAGTAAATACCAATAACGACAACTCGTGTTCAATCCCTATGAGTCTTCTATATTGTATCACCCAAACAAGATTCCAAAATTCATGAAAATACTGAAAACAAGGAGCAGTAGATACAGCCTAATTATACGCACTGGCCTCTGTATGCAGCGCTGCGGATGATAAATATAAGGATGCCAAAAGGCAAGGGTTAGTACACACAGAGAAACCCAGCCTAGTTTCTCTCTTTTCTTTCATTAATAGATTGAAATTCGGCTCAATATGGAAGCTGCTAGCACCTACCACAGCAGATGAGCTCAGATGGATTGACTCTTGGCTATGCAAATGAAACATGCTGGAAACATCATACATTAGAAGGGGGTGGGGTTGTCTGGTGGTTAGTGCCAGCCTGGGTTTGATCCAAAGTGGTGTCTGTTAGACCACCTCACCTTTCCATCATTTCCACCCCCAAAGATACAATCATACAACTGTAGATCTATAGTCAAAAACCAAAGTTGGTCTTGATATAGCTAAAAAATTGCCGAATAACCATCGATATCTTCATCAATATCATCATACATAAGAAATCATAGAAATAAAATAATATTGTTCAGACCTTTACCGTGATTCTTTCACAGATGCCCCACGACGGTTAAACTAGTGAATATTCACTTACATTAATATTATGTTGGGAATTCTGGATATTAGAAGTCATAGCATGGCAACAAACAGTCACCAGACGTCCTTTCTACTTGTAGCTATCTAAACCCCTTCGAATCCTTAAGACTCATGTTGTCCAAACGGTAATAGTGTTTTCCGCCATACCCATAGGTTCTACCCAATATATAGCAGTCTGGTATTGATTTTCCCCGAGCATTGACGCTCGCTGGGAGATACACCCTGTCTGCTATTGCTCCACAGGTATATTTTCACCTACCAGCAGCTCATGCTATATTTATGATATATGATATGGTAATTCATATAATTTGGAATACTTTCTCTAATTCCTTTATTGTGCAACTGGTGACGTTCTCTTCATTATATCTCTATACAATTAGTTATATGCGCAAAGTGAATTACTCTCTACCTTGGTGCAGTTATATTTGATTTTCTCTTTTCAGGTTTTATATACATGGCTCCAACGAAAAATACACTCCAATTCTGGAACACAATCCTAAAATACCAGGTATGGGTACATTGGTTCATCCAACCTAAATGACACACTTTCTATGCTACATTGGTTCATCCGACCTAAATGACACACCTTCTAAGCTTACCTAGAGGAGTATCAATAACACTTTATAGTTCTTTTATTCATGAAAACATAAAAACAACATCTAAAAAAAACGAAAATGGCAGGTCAGGCCCCCATGGATCCTCCACATTGGCTATTTATGTGTTAGAGGCTTTGCCTGTTGATTGCAGTTGGGCATGTACAGGTCTATTCTACACTGCACCTGATAAATTTGCCAGTCTTAGAAGGAAAGGTGAAAAGTATATTGCACATCAATTGATTGACCAAATCTTCCTCTATTGTTTGATATTAATCTAATCATTACATTTTTCCTAACACATCATTGGTTAAACATTGGTTATCTTAGGATATCTCAGCCACTGCTTGATAGATTTCATAGCTTATGTTGTGCTTGCTGATAGAATCTATTCAGAGGGTAAACTGTCTCACATTTTTCATTCATGTAGATCTGGCCAGGAAGAAATAGCTCATTGTGTGTTTCATCTATTGTGACATAGCAATAGTTAAGAGTTCTGGCTAGACATTATAGATGTTATTTCATATGAAGTGTTGTACATTACCAGGACACATATTGTTATTATATTCTGAATGTGCCATTAGAATTGCATTTTGGTGAAATTACAAGAACAAGATGAACTAACAGGTGGTTACAGAAAATATTCAGGTTTTTGAGTTGTTTCCTGTATCCCAGAGAATAGGAAACTTGTTATTTCCTTTTACTCAACATTGTTTCCTACATTTTATAAAAAAAACAAAAACTAAAAGCTAAATGAAAGATCTGAGTAAAAGGTCTCCCCTTCTGGATGCTGTCTATATGAAAACTTCACGTATCTGGTCAATAAGTAAGTGAAGTATCCATAGTCAAAAAATTAAATTGAAAAACACATTTTAAAACTTCTCGATCCATCTACATCAGTATGATCCTATGTATTTTGATGAAAGGTAAGGTACCTTATGATCAGACGTTTCACTCTTTTAGTGCTCATTTTGGTTATCAAAACCTTGTTCTCGTCTTATTGACATTGGTTATCATATCAAAATTAAATTTAGCTTTTAACTCTTTTTATTTTTTTCAGGAAATAGATTGGAATGACCAGTCAGGGATAAACAAATGTTTGATTTTGTCAGGACTTCAGGTGCGGTGGCAGGTCCTCCACTCTGACCTATTCCTCTCCGGGTTCAAAACATGGTGGATATGCTAAGCACAGATAAGATGAGAACAATGAGAAACACATCTACCGGGACGCCTTACATTCTGCATTTGAATTGGAATAGTGGCGCTAACAAAAAGGAGTCAAAAATGAAACTATACAATGTGTGGTGCACAAAGAAGAAGACCGCCAAAACATTGGGTTAAGTTTTACAATAATTAAAGATTTCCTGCAAGTATGCCCAAGGTCAGGGGAGTACAGAACACCTAGGTTTTTTTTTTTTTTTTTAGTTTTAGATACTTTATTTCATCTGGCAAAACATTGGTACGATACCGGTCTTCTCTGAATTGCCAGAGTGACAGGATGACATGGAATAATGTTCACATTCTCAACTTGCAATAACAAACTTAACTATAGACGTATATGATCATTAAGGAAAAGTCAATTTACAAATTAATAAGACAAACAACATACCATTATCATAATCATAATCATATAAGGACTAACTAACAGCAAATGCAACTAAAGTTGGTAGCAACCAGATAGTAGCCTAGGATAAATAAATTAGATATTCATAATATGCTAGTTTTGAGTCTGCGTTGAAGGTTTCACATTAGATTATAGACAGCATTAAACATAAATCGGTAAACCATCAACGCATACTTGACATAAAAAGTTTATTAAACGAGTGGGTTAACTAACATCTGTTGGACTATATTACAAAAGATAACATTATACAGTGCCTCTGAGCCATTGTTTTTGTTGACATTTAAATGACAATAATGAGCCCACATTTCTGGCTGACGGTGATAAACTATTCCATTCAACTGCCCCATTGTATTCTACACTTCTTTTATAACCCTCAACCATAGGCGTCTTCACTATGAAAACAGGGGCATCCCTAGCTCCAGCATGAACAGGTAAGATATCTAGAAGTGACGCATTTGACTTACACCAAGGTCACACCAAGGTCACAGCAGAATCACAATTAAGTTGTGATAAGCAGGTCCGGGCTAACACAGAAATTGGGAACGACCCATGATATCAGGACGTCCTGTGATGCTGGGCCACAGGTCGTCCTGTGATTTAGGGACGTTCGAATAAAATCAAGTATATTAATTAATAGGGAGATTATCTGAAAATTCTGACTCGGTAAATTTGTCATGAATTTGTATTTCCAGTTATCTAGCTAAAATAATCTGAAGTTAAATGTGTACATTTTTTCACAAAACACAAAATAAGTCCCCCTATAGCCCCTTCAGTACTGTGTGACTGGGCCTTGGTGGAGGAGCAGGCAGGGGCTGTTTTCCATAATCAGTCCCGGGGTCTGTGACTTACCCTCAATAAGGCTAATTATAGATACTCCTCCTTTTATTGAGATCTTTTTGACTCCCAGAACCAAAGCATTCTTAGAACTATATGGCCGTAAAAAAGTAGGATCAAGTCTAAAATAAAGGTTTTAATCATGTGTACTTACTAGGTACACAGGCTCAAAAGATTGTGCAAAGGGGAATAATTTGTACTTTTACTGTACAGATTACTGTAATAACCTATTTGAAAGGGCGAAAGTATTTTTTCTAGTCGTTTGCAGATGACAATCTAAGCATTTATTTAGGCTACAAATCAAATAATGTATCAATCAAACCACATGAAGTTGGCTGGACTTTACTGAGGAAGCTTGCCTTCGGACAGTGTCTGTTTATGAACATAGGATTAAGGCTTGCTGTAACTACAGTGACAACTGTGAAGCTGTTGATATATCCACTAATAAACTTGACTCTCAACCAAGCGTTGTCTGCTTTATGGATATGAGTGTCCATCTCGCGCATGTGTCTACCACTTGGCCAGCAAAGATATAGGAAGATTTAGTTAAGACTATTCGGATGGTGAAGTGATAGCAGTTACCCATTTAATAAGTGAACACCCATAACAACAAATGGCCTTCAACTTCACAGTTCCTACATTCATGCTGTTGAATGGAGGAAAGTATTCATTTCAAGAGGCTAGTGGTATACTTTTAGAGTAAGGAAGGTCTGCCATAGCCAGTTTGGTGAATACAAAATAACGATGGTAATTAACAGCTGAATATTGTTGTTCATACATCAGACATGGCTTTATTGATATAAATCCACAGGAGAGAAACATGACTAACAGTAGAGGTCCCCTCTGTTGGTACCATTCACCACCAGGGGTTCTTACCTCCACCTAACTTGGCAGGTACCCATGGCGGTGTACACACGTGTTACTGTCTTTTGCAATAAAACTTTTTCTTTTTCTTTAGATTTGGGTGGTTGACCTGACACTGGCTCTTTCAGCCAAAACCTGCCTTAGAGTGAATTGTTATAGATGTAGAAGCTCAGTGTATTTATAATTCATTACCATTTATATTACCTCAGTAAGATTCATGAGGGGTGGATAAGATGCAAGTGTAATCATAAAAGCAGAACACGTTTGAAGTCCAGTCATGAGACAAACATGTAGAATTTATTGGTAACCAGCAATTCTGTCTAATGAAGCTTTGCCTTCAATTCATTTAGGAACAATTATTTTTCCATCATTGTAAATCTGATTTTAAGGGAGAAGCCCATCTAGGAGTTCACGATTCTGGTTGAAAAATATAAATCATCAGTAACAAATCTTTGACAGATCTCTGGTTGCATTGCTCAGTAAGAAAACGTTATCTTTATTGACGATCTGTGGTCATGTTTGATGATTTCTGGTCTTTTAAATGCAAAACGTGATGACTTATTTGGTTGAATTGCATGCTCAGTGGTTTCCTTCCTTCATTTAAAGCGGGCAGTTGCTTTTGTACATGGTGAGTTCCTTTCCAGGTGCCCCACCGCACTCAGGGGTATCCTGCTCTTCTGTGATGTACTGCTGACAAAGTGCGTGGTAGGCACTGTAAATAATAAGAAACTTTACTTTACTCAAGAAAATATCATAAGATTAGCTAGAATGCATACATTGTCACAACCATGATGTAACTGCAATACATTAAGTAAAAGCTGACAGAAATAATTATGTAGATGCCAAACCAATCAGGAATTGTACAATGAGAGAATGAAATATATAGTATTCAAATAGTCTATTTTCAAATACAACAGACATTGTGAGAATTGTGTTTTTTTTTTATATTTCAGCACGTTTTCCCTTCAATTGCATATTTAAGGCATCTTTGCAGGATGCCTAAATGAGATTACTGATTGAATGTTGAACACAAAGGATGGGGTAAACGCCTACATTTGATAGCAGAATAGTATCATTTCTCAAATTTAGTATGCAACATCGGCATGAAGGTTATTCATTCTGATGGGGTAATGTTGAGGACATGACCACCTACCTACACTTGTATTCTGGGGCAACCCCTTTAAGCTGTTGGTAGCACACTATGGCAGAGCGAACACAACTATATCCTGCATGAGTCTGTGTTACCTTCAATTGCAAATGTTTGATTACAAAACAACCAATTCAGATAACACTAATCAAATCATATGGTGTCAGGAAATATTTGCAACAAGAAAACGTTTCAAATTATTTCAATATGGAGTCAAGTAAAAATCATTCTCATATTGAGACTAAACTAAATATCCATGTACTCAGTTTCAATTGCATGGAATCTACAATAAATGACCATGTCACTAGCTTAGAAATAGGTATCTTGCTCTTCTTATTTTGACATTAAACCTATCTCCAGAGTTTCTAAAATATTTTTTTTTGTTTCATTAAGCACTAAGAAGGAATTTGACTCACACAAATGATTCTATTGTGAAAGATTTAAGTTGAACTTAGTTAAGGAAGGACAGAGTAGAGGTCCACTATACCTGGTGTCCCATGATAACAACGAAGCAGAAAAGTAATAGCAACTTCATTTTGATGGTTCGATTCACCTGACAGAATTTAGAAAGAAATATGTCCATAATATGTATCAAACAAAGTAATAAATACTTGAAGATTTACGAAAAAACAATTATGCAACCCATAAAACAACATGTTTCCCCATAAACTTTGTGAAAAGTGATACATTTTACATTAGTTCTTTGGTTAGTTATTTTGCATGATAGAATCACTGCTAAGTTCACAAAAAGAGGACTTTAAGACAAAAACAACTAAATACTGAAAAATGTTCAATAAACTGAACTTGACAAAACAGTGTAATAGCATTTAGAATAAATGCTTATACTTTAGCAAATAGAAAGGCATGAAAAACACTCACCAAACAAATTGTCCTGGAATAGAGATAAATCAAGAACTGACAAGACTGAGGTACTGCTGCAGTGTGTGTGCCCAAGGCCTTTTATATACAACGCTGCATGTTATTCATCATGCAAAGATCATATATAATGACATAGGGGTACATAAGTGTAGATGATAAGAATTCAGGCAATCATACTTAAGGCCTCAGTATTATGCTGGTATATAGCATTTTAATATTCTCAATGAACCCTTTTATGGGAAATACTTTATGTAAACAAAGAATAAGGTTAATACAAATATAAAACAATTAATTAAAAGGACATTCACATGATTATTTGGTTGACTTTGGTAATGGTTCTTTTGGCAATGCAGCAATCAATATTGACAGACACAGATACTTATGTCGCACATTTTTTCATTATCAGACACATCAAAAGTAATACCATTTTATACTGATATCAATCTTATCAGAAGTGCTATCACTCAGGATTGAATAGAATCACAATTGTTAAGATTTTATTTCTTATTTCTTAAGATGAATTTACAAAATTAATTTTTGTAAGCATCTATGATAGTTCCATCATGCTGCTAATTATAAGATAGATAGTTCATGGTGGTATTTGACCGTTATGGCTGGATATATCATTGGGATCATGAACCCAAGATATTAAATTTTATAATCACTGTTTTTGTAGATGATTTGCAAGTCTAAACATCTGAAGGACTTAAATAATTTATGAGCTAGATATACTTGCTTTCCTAATCATGACCTTGGAATCATACCATGATATCACAAAATTAACCCGCCCCTATAACTATGCCTAAAATACTTTGTTCTCCAATTACTATTATCATTACATTGCATTACTAATGGCATGCAAATGAATAGTTATGAAAGGCTTAAAGTGACAGAACATTTACAAGGACATAGATACTCGGTCATAGAATAATAGTAACAGAAAATATAGGTAAATATATATATATAATGTTACAGCTAAAATGAGCAATTTGAAAACGTTTGCACGTACTAGAATTTTTTGTGGGAGAGATGTACAAGAAGTGAGCCTCACATATGTAACACACCCCTCTTTAGTTTACATACAGTTTACGTAGGATGTATGTCAAGAAATTACAATTTTCATTATTTGTGATTTGCCACTTGAAAACATTGGGTATTTTTCCAATTTGTATCTGGTTGCATGTGATATTTCTCAAGTTAGTCTAAAAATTCATAACAGATACATGTATACACAGCAAATATTGGAGTGGCATGAAATATCATTATTTTCAGGCCAGCTCATTTTTGCCACCTGGAGGGAAAACTAACCACATATACTCATACCCCCTCTACCCTCAACAACAGTCAACATTGACTGACCTACAAACCCTTCCCTCTACCACTCCCTCTCAAACCATAGCCCTCACCACATTACCAAATTCCATTTTGAATAATGGTGGCATGCACAGTGAGTAAATGCTTCTAATACATTTTTAATGACCACTTCCATTTCATTTGTCAATCTTTAAGTATAGAATATAAATTGATCAGATCTCATTTATGTTACAGACATCCATTTCAAGATTTGTGACAGTCTCTGGATATTCCAGTCTTATGGAAATGCATATTCGTAGCCCTAAAGCCTTTATTCAGCTTAGGAATCATACAAATATGAAAAATTAGTTAAATTCATGCTACAAATAATTTTCATTCATCGTTAGAAAATAAAGAATTTTTCACGTTCTGTTTCCATGGTATCCAGAATGATGGGAACATGCCCAAGCACATGGTTATCATGAAACGAAAATAACTTTCAAAAAATTGAAACTTCGAACTATGGGGTTCCCTTCGCTATATTCTGCTAAAAGTACATTTAGAATATGAACTGCGGCACCTGGCCAAGGGTATTGATATACTTGCCCTTACTGAGTCGTGGCTGCATGGTCTTTATAGTGATCAGATAATCTCCATCGATCATATGTGTCTTTTTCGTATAGACAGGGAAGAAGGACACACAAATAATGCCACCAAAAAGCGTGGTGGAGGAATTGTATGCTATGTTAACCAGAAATATGCGTCATATGCAGCCAAAACCAACCTGAGTTATTTAAAACCATCAATTGAAGTTTTGACCTTAAATATTGATTTTCCATCTGGCTTTAAGAGAACAACTATTTTTGTTATTTACCGGCCACCTTCTGGCAATATTGATGAATTTTCTCTGAAATCCAGTATCTTTTAGACTCCATAGATAACCTAAATAGGGAAATTTGGATTATGGGTGATCTAAATATAGATATTTTAAAAGCAAAAAACGGGGTAGCTGATAGACTTTTTAATCTAACAAGAGAGAATGGACTGAGGCAGTTGATTCGTGGGCCTACTAGGCAAAACAAAAGGAGTAAAAGTTGTATTGATCTTATATTTACAAACTGTACATTTGTGAGTAGGAGTGGTATCCTAATGGACCAACTAAGTGATCACTCGCCAATATATGCTCTAAAGAAAAAGTTAAGAGAACATAAGGTTTACACTAAGGCCAAGGGAAGAACATATAAAAACTACTCAGTAGATGTCCTACAACAGTTAATACAAAACGAACCCTGGAAAGTGTTCTACGATCATAATTGTATTGACTATAAATGGAATTTTATATACTCTGCCATCCTGAAACATCTGGATATTATGTGTCCATGGAAAAATATTCGTATCCGTAGTAATAACGAGATATGGATAACTCAGGAAATCCTAGAATTGATAAATGAACGAAGGTTAGCTTTCGTTATGGCCAGGGTAACAGATGAGCCTAGTGACTGGAGTTATGCATACCATCTAAAAAGATGTGTGAACCATCGCATTAACTCTGCTAAAGGAGAATATATTAGACAAACCATAGATGAACAAAATGATGACTCAAAAAAATTCTGGAGGGAAATAAATTAATTAATTGGTAAAGATAAAAATAACTCTGTAACAATTAAGATTCAGCCATCTGAAATAAACACGCTTAGTGAACATGATTCTGAGTATACAATAGATAGACAAAATGCTAACATTCTTAATGAATTTTTTGCAAAAATTGGTACTAAAATCAAAAATTCTTGCAACCCTACTCAGGGTAATGAATCTGTTCACCAGTCACATGATATATCTGGTACTCTAGGATACAATCTATTGGACGAAGACTGTGAAATATCTCTTGATGAAGTTATCAACTTGATAAGAGATATAGATATAAATAAAAGCTCTGGCTTCACTGACATTCCTACTTTTATATTAAAGGATGTTTTTGCTGTAATTCCCGCGCAACTGACACATATTTTTAATTACTCTCTGATGAATGGTGTTTTCCCTGAGAGTTGGAAAACCTCAATTGTAACCCCGATCCCTAAGTCAGGTGACTTGACAAATACTAGCAACTGGCGACCCATATCAATCACACCACTCCCTGGAAAACTACTAGAAAAGTTCTGCAATAAACTCTTTGTGAACTTCCTTGAAAATAATGAAATACTTAGTAAACATCAATATGGATTTCGTAGAAACTCTTCTACTGTACATGCTATAATTGAATTTAGTAAATATATTACTGAATCCATTAACAGTAGGAAATATGTGACTGCAATATATGTTGATCTGGCTAAGGCGTTCGATTCTGTTGATCATACTTTACTATTAAGTAAATTGGCACATGTTGGCTTGAATAGAAAACTTCGCAAATGGCTATCCAGCTATCTGGGTAACCGGAAAATCATGACACGTTTTAACAATACCCTGTCCTCCCCCATGTCAATAAATTGTGGTGTCCCTCAGGGCTCGATCTGTGGACCTAACTTATTTAACTTTTATATAAATGATGTTACCATTATCCTTGAGACGTGTGGGGTGGAATATTTACTGTACGCTGATGACCTAGTAATTTATTATAGTGATGCAGATCTGAATACTATAGAGACCAAATTGGCTGGAGTGCTTGATTTATTTGCAAAATGGTGTAACAATAACATGTTATGTATTAATACTGGTAAAAGCAAATTTACAACTTTTGGCACCAGAGGAATGCTGAATAAAATGAGTAGTATAGAACTACAAATTGGTGAGTATAAATTGAAGAAATGTACATTACAAATATCTGGGTGTCGAAATTTTTTTTTTTTTTTTTTTTTTTTTTATTCAGCATTACCCTGAAAGGGGTCAAGCTTTCGCCTGTTCTCCCCCCACCTTCAGCGTTAACATACATACAACTAATTCTTAATGTACATATTCATTTCTTAATTAACATTGATTTACCAAGGACAGGACTATACAACAACAATACATGGGACTATACATTGACAAAACAGTGGTGTTTAACAATGATTTACCAAGGACAGGATTATACAACAACAATACTTGGGACTATACATTGACAATACAGTGGTGTTGCTTATAATTTCGAGGGATTACAATAATAGATTTCAGCAGGTTTTATAATAAAGTTAAGGGGTAGGAAAAACAATATTTACAGGACAAGATTGTCAAGTTCCAACATATTTTTAACAGTATTTTTGAATTCGTCCAGTGAGACTATTAATCTACAATTTACAGGTAGGTTATTCCATAGATTACATCCATAGTAAAATGGTCGCTTTTTAAAAATTTCAGTGGATGGCTTTGGCAATGTAACCAGGGGGCCCTGATGTATTCTAGTAAATCTTATGGGTCTTTGCAGTGGGATGTTATTCTTATCAATGTTCTTTTTAATACAAATAAGTAACTGGTAAGCTCGTTTCTTTTTAAGCGCTAATACCTTGGTCTGCCTTAACAAGTCATCTGTGTGTATTTCCCTTGGGTTATGTATATTAAGACTACATCGTAATACATTATTCTGTATCACATCCAGTTCGTCCAGGTCTACAATATTACAGGCTGTTAAAAACATATTTCCATAGTCTATTATGGGTATGATCATAGCCTTAGCTATTCTTACAGCAGCATCTTTCGTCAGCAGATGTCGCAACGAGCGAAATAGTTTCAATTTATAAGAGGCATGTTTTTTAATTTGATTGATATATGGCTTAAAAGAAAGGTATGGGTCCATTACAACTCCCAGGTATGTATATGTACGAGTTACCTCAAGCTTGTCAGGGCCCATGTATATACCATGGCCAAAGTCCTTCCGCTTATTGTATGGAAAATACATATATTTCGTTTTACTAGCATTTATTGACAGCTTGTTTTGTCCACACCATTTATATACATTTGTTAAATCTGTTTGAAGATCTATAAGATCTTCGGGTATTTCAAAGCCATATACACGCTTAATAGGTTTATACATAACCAAATCATCAGCATACAGGAAGACCTTCGAACTGAGTATATCATGGGTTATGTCATTTATATAGATTAGAAATAATAAAGGTCCAAGGATACTTCCTTGTGGTACACCGTAGGTTATATGCTTTTGGGAAGATCGAAAATTATTCAGAAGAGTACTTTGTGTTCTGTCTAATAAATATTGTCTAATCCAAGAAATTGCTGAGTTATCACAATTAATTTTTGTAAGTTTATTTAACAAAATGATATGGTCTACCGTGTCAAAGGCCTTCCTGAAATCAACAAATATTGCTACAGAGTCAACATTTCTATTGTTATTTTTGTCTAAGTCTGCAATAAAATTGAAAATAGTGTCAATAGTGGAGTGTTTTGGCCTAAAACCATTTTGAAAAGGTGATAATAAATCAAACTCCTCAACATATTTCATCAACTGTCTGTGAGCAAATCTCTCAACTAATTTTCCAATTATGGGTAATAATGCGATGGGTCTGTAATCGCCCGGGCTATTGGGATTTGGTATTTTAGGAATAGGGATAATTGTGGCTGATTTCCATATGGTGGGGAATTGATTTGTCATAAGCGATACATTTATCATATGCAATACATGAAAATTCAAGGTCTGAAAGACTATTTTCCATATCCTTGAGGAAATATATCTAAATCCAGAGGATTTGTATATTTCAATTTTTGCAAGCTCTTTATCCAGTTCATTAATGTCTATGGGATAAAATTTGAATGGATTATGGTCGAAAAACTGGTTTATATAAGGTAAGTTTACTTCATCTTTAAACTTTTGTGCCAAAGTAGGTCCAATATTTACAAAATAATTGTTAATGAATTCAGGAATTTGATCAGGGCTCAGCAATTTACCTTCAGACTCAATATTGTATTGACAACATTGTCTATGTTTGTCATCTGGGATTACCGATCGTATATTGTGCCAGAATTTCTTAGAGTCATGTTTATTGTTATTTAATTGCTCTTTGATATATTCGGATTTGGCTTTTTTAACAAGTGAATTTGTCAAATTACGTAGATTCCTTGCAAGTTTTTTATCCTCTAAGTTTTTGGTCCGAGCAGCTCTTTTGATTGCTGAGTCCCTGTCTTTAATGAATTCAATCAACTCATCAGTCATCCATGCTGGTTTGTCTCTACTGAATTTAAAAGTCCTAATTGGGCACATATCATCTATTATGGTCTTAACCTTTTGATAAAAAGTGTCCCATATAATCTCAAGGTTTTGGTTTGTATAGATAAAGTCCCAATTTGTATTTAACAATTCAGTCACAAAAATGTCACGATCAAAATTTCTATAAGACCTCCCTTGGAACTCTACCTTGGTAATAATTTGTTTTTGTTTCTTCCTTATCAAGTATATTGGAAGATGGTCACTGATATTAATGTGATATGTACCAGTATCTAGAACATGTTTAGAGTTAGTTACTAATAAATCTATTAAAGAGTCATTCACTGATAACCTTGTAAAATCTGTTATAATTTGTTCCAACAGATTTTTCTTTAAGAAGCTATGTAATAATTTAGTTGGCTTGGCATTGGGGCGAGCAAAATTGATATTAAAATCTCCTCCTATTATTAATTCTTCTTCTGATCCCTTAGGGAGGGTAAGTATCATATCATTTAAAATTTTAAAAAATTCATTCGGAGTTCCATCGGGAGGTCTATATAGGTTTACAATATATATAGGTTTGGTATGCGGTAAATTTAAAGTAATCACCATAAGTTCAATATGCTTGCAACAAACATAGGTGTGTTCATTGACAACAGTCTGATAGGCTAATCTTTCATGTATGTATATTAATAAGCCTCCACCTCGCTTGACATATCCAGTATCCTTAATAGTACTGCGATCTTGTCTTGCTAGATTATAATGGGGGATATTAATGATAGAATTTGGAATATCATCCTTCAACCAGGTTTCATTTAGAGCGATAACATCCATGTTTTTGTCTATTATTGATTGATGAAAGACATCAATTTTATTAAGTAAACTTCGTATATTCCAGAACATAATTTTTAACCCCTTTTTGTGTTCCATCATCTGTACATGGTATAGAATCGGACAAGTTTGTGATCACCTACAATATAAGAAACACCAACATATAACACATATAACTTAATACTAAACATCATACCTAAATCAAGGTTATCCATCATTCACAGCGTGTGGATGGATTAATATGATTAGACAATGGTGGTTAGGCTTGAGCAGGCGGATCGATATAGTAAAGAAAGTTTACAATTAGAATTTATTATAAAACAGGACCAATTTATTAAGGATTCTTAATATAAATTAAGTTCCAGGTACAGCTCGTTATAACAACCCAGCTGACTTGGTTATTTATCCAGTGTTATCTTTACCACATTATTGTTTTTCTAAATTTGGATGGGTATATATCGGGTCATTGAAATATAAATTATTTCACTACTATGTTACCCGTTGTAACAACCCGGTAACAGAGCAGCTGTGTTAATTTTACTATATATCAGTCAGGATAGATTACTCGTTATAACAACCCAGAAATCCACCTGATAGATCACCATTTACATTTGGCAATAGCATTCACAAGTTGAGTAGCCCAGGATTTTGTTAATGCATCGTCAGGGTGTAGGCCATCATATAAGGATGTACAGTAGTGTTGGACTGACCCCGCTCGATAGCGGTGGTTATACCTTGCCAACCAGGGGGTGGGTACATTGTTGTCTTGGTTGATTGTTCTTATCCTATCATTGATCAATACGATCGATTCATTTAAAATAGTCTGGTGTTCGGGGTTAGGATCAGCACATCTCGGGTATGCAGATAAATCCATGCCTACCATTTGAGCAATGATAAGCTTTGTAGCAGGGAAAGTCTGTTTGAAGTATTTTTCCGTTTCATTAAAGCTCCATATCAAATTAGTCGATAATTGCTCAGAGGATGAATGTGTGAAACGGAAATTCTTGCCTGTTTCATCGCGTTCCGTCACATCACATATCCCTGCCATCATGATGTAGGTGTGGTCTTGATGATCTTCTGCATGCATACTCATTAGTGATGATAGTCTCAGTATTCCTGCTCCCTTGTACATGTGTACTCGTATAATGTCATTTTTAGATTTCAATTTATCAATTTGGTTTTGAAGTTTTGAGCCCCTGGAGTCAGAAAAAATTTCAAAGTACCGCATAGTGAGCACGTCTGTATTACTAGCGGGTCCAGTTCAGGGTGGAGAGTATTTTAGTGTCGGTTAGGCGTACTCATGCTGAACACACTGCAAAAGATATGGCAAGCCATTTACATTATAGCAATACTAGATATTATGTAGATTTTCTATAGGGATATATATATATATAGGATAATATATATAGGATAAGTAAGAGGAAAAAGAAAAAAAAAAAAAAAAAAAAAAAAATATTAACTTAAATTAAATTAAATAATGGCTATTATAGCTGTCTGTTTATTTTTGTCCAGGTACGTTTTCAGTTGCCAGTCGAACTCTGGCTATTATAGCTGACTGTTTATTTTTGTCCAGGTACGTTTTCAGTTATCAGTCGAACTCTGGTGCGTACCAGAGATTCTCCCATTTTGTTCTGACCCTTCCAACTATTTTCTTGTATTTGTTTTGAGTTTAGGGAACATCCAGCAGCCCAACGCATATCTCGTGTTGCTTCTACTAGTTTTTTGGGATGAGAACTGATCAGTTTGTCCCTGAATTTAGGGTTCTGTGATGCTCTTGCATATTGTATATCATCCATACGATCTTCTCGTTCGGTTTTACATACAGGTGTCACTTCAAGCCTTGAGGCTATCCTTTTAATAGCTCTGGGTTGTTTGGTCTGCATGATCAGTTTCGCGGCCGCGTGATCCCCTACTCTTTGTGCATGGAGGTGAGCAAAAGCTTGTTCGCCACAAGTGTATCGTGTTCCAAAGAGTTCGAATGGCATTTCGTTAAAGTTGGAGTAACTTGAATGCTCAGAGTGAAAAAACAACGCGGTATCAGTTTCTACTTGATACGCATTTTCAAGAGTGATGCCTTCAGGTAGTTGCTCGATGGTTTGGTGTGAGTATTTGTGTTCATCTATTTTCAGACTATCACCTTTTTGTTCAACAGTGTGCCCTTTTTTCTTTGCTAAGGTGGCAAGAGCCCTCATGTCCATTCTCTGGAGTCGTGTGGTCTCATCTATGTCAAGATTTATCCATACATTTCTCATATTTGGATTTTGCTTAATATTTTCTCTGGCACGGTAAATCTCTTTTTTCTTCCCAATGCGTGTGAAAACAACTAACACTGGCCTTGGCCTTTTTGAGTTTGGGCGCTTGGGGCCTAGCCTATATGTATCGGCTATATCAAGGTCATGCACGGGCACTCCTGTTGCAAATAGGATCTGATGAACTAAGCGTCTGAGGTCTTTGATTGGGTCCTCGTTACGGGCCTCCATTACCCCTTCTATTATTAGGTTGTTGTTTCTGGGGTCTACTTGCGGCTGGGTGAATGTAAACTCTTTTGTTTTGGCATTGGCCTGCGTTTCTAGTACGGTATCTAATTGTACTTTTAGGTCATTTCTCTCCTTCTCTAAGCTACCCACTCGTTGGTCTAACGATTCTATAGTAGCTACTTGTTCGCGTATTTGCGCTTGAGCTTCAGCTAGGTCAGATTTATTTTGGTCAATATCAGTGCGTAGGGTTGGGAGATCTCTGACGTGTTCATTTAATGCTTTTACATCATCTTGTAATGTTTGTATTGCTGATGGAACGCCCTCCAGCTTGTTCAACTTGGTTAATATAAGGGCAAATTTTTGCTCTGTTGAGAGTCGGGAGTCCTCGTCAACCTCAGATAGTTTATCATCAGCAATAGGATCCTTACCTTCCATGTTTTGACTGTTGGGTTTTACGGTAGACCTGGTCACTCGTTGTGCTGCCTGGGACATACTCATGGAACACTGGTGTTACGGGCACTACTTGTAATTTCGTGTTGTTCGTAAAGTATTCAACAGTATCGTGAAAAGTAACCCATATAATCCACCTCTATATGGATTTATAGTTAGTTGGACCTGTTAGGAATGTATATATTCCATGGAAACCTGGTTAAATCCGCCTCGCGTCAGGAGCCAAGAACTTCATGCTCTATACTGTCACTGTCATTTTGAGTTCTCTGCAATCCCCTACATATAAGTTTTCAGTTCACTGCTTTTCGTTTTTCGAAAAAATTGATGAATGCTTGACTCTAGGCAACCACTTTAAAAGTTTAGTTAAAACCTTTGCATTAAAAATACATACCTTGAGTAGAATTAAAAGATATTTGACCTCATCTGAGAGGCTTATTGTGTATAAACAAATGGTATTACCTGTTGTTGAATATGCTAATGTAATGTTACACTTTTGTAAACAAACTGATTTAGACAAACTTCAACGATTACAAAATCGAGCTCTCAGAATATGTTTTAATATTCATAACTCACGTGATGTTAGTACTGTAGAACTACATCATATTTCCCGCCTGGAGACCTTATCAACACGGCGAAATCTGCATACTATTAATTTTATGCACAAACTACAAAATGTCTATGGTAAACCACCGACCACGGACACTGTAGAACGTGCTACACGAAGAAATATGAGTCTAACATATCCACTGCAAATTCCTAGATTGGAACTTTATAGAAAAAGTCCTTATTATAAAGGTGCTATGTTATGGAACATGCTCCCGTCAAACATCAAAGAGATATGTGACATTTCCAATTTTAAACAGCAAGCCAAACAGTGGTATACAACAAATGTGCCTTAGTTGGAGCCAAATTACTTCAATTTCTTTCTAGTTTGTTGTTTCTCTTATTGCTTAAACTATCTGTATGTCTGTACATGGATCCCTGTAAAACCTGTTACATACTGCAGGTGCGATGCTGTATTTGATAGGAATAACTTAATCTCAAGTTATCCTTATAATAATAATTGCTTTGTAAATGACAGTTCCAATACTGCCTGTGTATAATTACTGTGTTTTCTGCTTAAACTCAAGCAGAGGATACTAAACTAAACGGATGTAATATCAATACCTATATAACCAATTGTATTACACATATATAGTTTACCTACATGGAAGATCGCGCTATTGTGAATGTGGTTCAATAAATAAAAAAAAAAAAAAAAAAATCTCAGTTAGAAAAGAGATGGCAGTATATTTCATGAAATTGTATTTGGTATTTCAATTTTGGTCCAGATTATCTGTTTCATGTCTTCATAAATACCAAAGATTGGTCCATTTTATCATATTTGGCATATCTGAGCTTAACATCTTCAACTTAACAAACATTTTTCTAATTAGACTATTAAGAACTATTAACTTTTCCTTTTCACAAAGGAGCATCAGGGAAAGGTATCCATCTAGCACATTTAAACATTAGAAGCTTATGGAATAAAATAGATCTATCCAAACAACAAATAATTGACAGAAACCTTACTTTCCAATCAGAAACGTTGTTAACAAAAAGTACCCCATCATCATTGCACGAGATTCCTGGTTATAAAACTATCAGAAATGGTGGAAATTGGATTGAAAATACTGACAATATCAAAAAGGGAGGAGGAGTATGTTGATACATCAACAATACATATAATACTATGTTCTCAAATATATATTGAACTAAGTTTTTAAACTTGTCATCGACAAACATTGAAATATCATGTATTGTATTGAACTATCCAAAATATGAGCAAAATTATAATAGGTAATTTATGTAGACCCTTCAGAGTAACATCAATACCTTTTGTGAGATCCCAGCAAACACACAACGTTTAGACAACGTTGTGCAGCATTACCTTTTCACGACATTCAATCAAAAACGTGGCAGCAATGTTGCCACAACGTTATTCACAACGTTTTAATAAAACATACATGCAACATTACACAATGACGTTGTGACAACATCATTTTCACAACATTGTCACAACATTACTTTCACAACGTTGTCACAACGTTGTGGGACAACATAGAATTAATATAGAGGTGGCACCACTGTCTAAAATGTATAACTTTTGAAGCAACGTTCTTTTTATTTTATGCTGTTAAGGACAAGAATTTGGTATTTGTTTTAAAATAAAAGTCATAAATAATATATCCTTAATGAGGAAATATTGTTTGTATTCATAAAGACTAAATGTTATGATATATTATGATACAAGGAGGAATATCAAATAAAAAGTTATGCAAAACACCTTTTGTGTAGCTTATCAACATGGTAAAGCTTTTTCAGCCTTGAGAGTTTTAGGTTGTAAATGCAAAAGGTCATTAACCTGATATGATCTAACAAACATGATTGTTATGTTGGTTTCTAGATGCAAAACACACTATGAAATTAAAATTATGGAATCATTAATAAAGATTGCCTATATAAAACGCACTATGAAATCAAAATTATGGAATCATTAATAAAGATTGCCCATAGACCTATTTTTCATAATTGTTATGATGTTTTTCATGTAATTTGTAATGGCTTTTTTTAGTTTTTATAATGGTTTACAGACATTACAAAATGACAAGGGAACAGAAATATGTCATATGCATGACACAACTCTGATAAAAATCATGAATGTTGAATATATCATTTACGTTTAAAAAAAAAGACCTTGTAAAATGGTTGTGAAATGGTAGCAGTACAACGTTGGCTACAACGTTGCTGCAACCTTTCTGGGAGTCCACAAATTTATGTTGTGACAACGTATATATTTGCAACGTTGTTACAACCAAACTATAATGTTGTAGCAATGTTATAGCAATGTAAAATTGTTAGCTGGGATATTATTAGATGATTACAATCAAGATGTGGCAAAATATAGGTATCATCCTGAAATAGTTATTCTTGGTGATTTTGATATTTATAATATTGATTGGTGATTTTAACATTGATATGCCAATACAAAAAAGTTAAAATAGTTTGAAAATTTAACATCATTGAAATAGTTGGCAAATAAGCCAAGAAGATATGGTGTAAAAAAATACATAGATTTATTCTGTTGTAACCCTCACAAAATTGTTGATACTGAGATCTAAGATATTAATCGTAGTGGTCATGAGATGTTTCTTATCACACTCAAACATATCAAAACTCAAAAAGTTGAATCAGAGTTCTATGGTCATCCATACAGAAATGTTGATCTTTATACTGATCTTGATAACTGTAACTGGAATGTATTTTATAGATTACAAAATGTTAAATACCTAATGGAAAACATGTATGACAATATTCAAAATGTTATTCATATTATAAGTCCACTAAATAAATCAACTATAAACAAAGTTAGGGATCCCTGGATTTCTGATGGAATATATTAGAATCAATATAATGATAAAGATCTATTTATATCTATTTGCCCAAAACTTGCTGAAAGGCGCCAAACAAATTGGATCTACTTTGGTAAATAAACCCAGAATATTTGTGAGGAATGCCATACAAATAGAAGTTTTGAGCTAAAGCAAAGAAATTGATATAACTAAACCATCATCAATTACAGACATTGCTCTTGAATATGGCAGATTATGATTAGATATTTAGATTATGGAGACATATTCGTATTATGTGCAAATGCAGGACAGTTAGATGAACTCCAGAAACTCCAAAATCGGTCACTGTATGCTAATTCATGTAATGCATGTATCTGCAAAAATTGTTAACTCTTCATTAACGAGAAATTGTCCACATACTTAATTTCATGTATAAACAGCAAACTGATCTATTGGTTGTTGAAAATATGAATTTACAGATACGTGGACACCAGGCCTGTATCTTTTACACATAAAGACCAACCTGTGAAATGTCTACTATACAGATGCTTTATTATGGAATGATCTTCCTGTGAATGTACAAAATATTAATTCATAAGATAAATTCAAATCACACATGACAATATGGATGTTTGATGCATAAGTCACTTTTATATGATATTAACAAATGTACAAAAGTTTCATAATTCAATTACTGCTGAACCTTCTTGAAAACTGACTATGTCAATGAAGGCCAGGATAATGAAAACTTAAAAGAATGTCATAGTGTCATGTTTTCAATGTTGCAGTAATAGTTCCTTAGTCACAGAAATACAAATTCTTTTAAGGGTTCTAGGACATATACCCCTCGGACACTTACCCGCCAAACACTTACCCCCCGGACACTTACCCCCCGGTCACTTACCCCCGCGGACACTTACCCACTAGGACACTTACCCCCTGGACACTTACCCCCTGGACACTTACCACCCTAGGACACTTACCCCCTAGGACACATACCCCCCTTGGCTTTTAATGTAGAGGAAAATATGTGGTAAGAACTTAGTCTTTTTACTGGGAAGCAAACTAAATAAATAGCCCTCCCTCTAATAGATGTCTAGGATTCATACCTAAAAGCCTTACTCGTCCCTACTCAACAGTTAGTGGATGGGGCAGTGTCAAAACATCATTGGACTGAGTTCCCCAAGGTTGAGGGCTAATTGTCCCAGGGGGTAAGTGTCCTAGGGGGTAAGTGTCCTGTCACCCTTTTCGTTTTGCAATGCGATGTTATAGAAACACATCATAAGAATGTAAATTTGTGGTGTGACATTGTTGGTCTCAGAGACATGACAGGGAACCATCAAATATGCATCTATAGAATGTAAAAATGTGATGTAACAATAATGAAAAAGTGATGTAATCAAAATAACATATTTCACAAAAGTCATTGTGCATGTAGGGTATTAGAAGTTCTTTTGTGTGAAACATATTCTGTTTTATGATTGAGAAGTCAGATGAGAGACAGAAGTCACTGGATGAGAGGGAAATTATAAAGGAATTGTAAAGAATACTCAAAGTTATATAACTATGAGAATGGCAGACGCTGCTGGTAGGTGATATACCTGTATAACCATGGCAGGCGCAAAGCACCTCCCAGTAAGTAGTGCTGCCTGGGTAAAATCAATAACTGGACAGTATATATAAGGGGCTGAACCGGCAAACGAAGCCAGAGAACACTACCTGTTTAGATCAATACGAATCTATATGATTCGGGATTTGGTTTTAGCCATGTACGCAGACATTGGGTGACTTGGATAGGAGTTTACCATTGTGCTGCTGCACTAAGACAAGCAGACTCTGAGGACAAAGCTAGCCTGTGGCAGTGTTGAACGAGGGCCGGATACTTAGGCCATAACGCACTAGCCATTGTATGCCCTGGATTAAACACCAATAAACTTCCTCTCAGCCAAGTGAGATTCATGTTGTGGATATGAACGCCCATTTCACGGATGTAGTCTACCACTCGACTAGCGACATTAACTGAGGCGATAATAGGCAGTCTTGAGTAACGATTAACTGCAAACTCCCCATATCTAAATAACACCCATAAACAACCACTAGCATTCAATATCATCATAGTCTTGCCTTGGTGTACACATTTAAAACTGTTATTTCTAATCTAGAACCTCCCTCATTTTCTTGTGTACTTTACAAACAAAACATTTAAAGGTAGATGTAACTGTACAACATAATTTGGAATGACCAATAATATATCTCAGATATTTATACATGGCTTTTCTCATGGCTTTAAAAGTGCATATGAACAAGAAAATTAAATAGTCACTGTTTGTAATAGCAGATACTGACCTCAAAAGGTTTAGGCTTAACCATTGATTTCAATGGACAAAATCAAGACCAATGACGTGAAGAAGAAAACTATTAATGTTTTACTATTAAAAAGTGCCAGGTATTTTATCTGGTATGAAAGCAGATACTGGACACAAAGAATTAAAGTTCAGCGTTTTTGAAGAGTGTTATCATGAAAATAAGCTTTAAAAAGAGGGTAATTCTGGTTACATAAAACTTGATCACTTTATTAAAGATTAATTAAATGAGGGGAAATCATGATAAAAAGTTCAACACCAAAATACTTCTAAGAAATTGCACTGAAGTACAGTGCAATAAGAATTACAAAATTATTTAGTGTTAAGAATAGATATTGTAAGTTTGGCAGGAGTACATTGTGAACTAGTAAGCTAATGCGGCGCTCTTGTTTGTGGCTAGATATAGTATAGGGTTATCATGGATGGTGGCACCCCCACACAGGAATTATAGGAACTGAGTTAGACAGGTACATAGAGATATGACCAGGCCATCTGAAGACTGTTAGGAAACATCATGATTACATTATGCGTAAGATTAAGAATATATTTTGGGAGGACACCATGGGACCAATGGATTTACCATCTGTGATAGCTCAAGTATAAGAGTTGGGAATAGGATAAGTTAGTATAGGAATGAATGGCAATGTGTGAGATTAAATAGAAGGAGAACTTGGATGAGTATTAGGATCCCTGGGTATAGCGCCAAGCCTATGGCTGGCACTATATAAGGGACATGAGACTTAGGATAGACAAGCAGATCAACATAGACTTCAAGAAGAACACATCCGAGTAATAGTCTAACAAGTCGGATCATACAGGTATTGCTAAGACAGTAGCTATGACTACAGCAGGTGATAGTAAGGATCGGGATAGCTTAGGCTCAGCCTTACAGACAGAGTACGGGACATGGCGAAGACTCTACCAATGGTTTCCACCAATTGTAGACGGGAGGTGACACTCCCACTAGCTGTTGGTTACTATAGACCGTGAAAGGGGAAGCTAAACCACAGCTATACCTGGTTGGAACATTGCTGATGTCGTTAGCTTATGAGATGGATGGCATGAATTGTATGGATGGAATGACTATTTACTTGTATCTCCTGAATGTCTCAAGGAATATAATAAAAATTACCTCTTGCCAACTGTGTGTTCTTTGTATAGGAATGAGCCCCTCTACTCAGAATCTCTACCACTGATGAACAATAAGAATATCCAAAGTAAGATCTATTTGGACTAACAACAAAGAGTTAGCTAATACAACGAACTATAATGAAGAACTCCCCTAATTTCTATCATAAATATCTTTATTGAATCATCATCCAGTTGCAAGCAAGTAGACACCATGCAATTAACATAACACAGTTTGATGGAACATCGAATATATCCTCATAAGAAGTAAATAAAACTAAGAACTATATTGGTTAAATAACATATAATTAACGAAGCATAAATAATCCTACATAAGCTCAAAATCTTAATAAATAGATATAAATGTATTTCGTTGTACTTTATAGTTCATCATCCAGGTGGAACCCTGAACAGTTGTGTGTACCTTTAATGATTTTCAAAACAGAGGTATTATTCATTACAGTCACGTCTGTATTTTACAGTGACTACATTCATGCTGTTGCCTGGAGGGAAATCCTTCATTTCAGGAATCTGTTGCTGTACCTTGAATGATTTAGGAATTAGGAAGGTCTGGCCTGGCTAGTTTTGTGAATACACAATAACAGCCATTTTTGACATCTATATATATTTGATTATCCAATAAAGATAAAGTTGTGTGTGACTTGAATATGAAAAAAATAGAATGTTTTATATAACCAATATCTATTGTTTGTATTTCCATTCAAGATTTCTAATTCACTACAATATTAGCTCCTTGTCAGACTCCTGAGCTGAGGATGAGGCACAATTGTTACTGTGCTTTAGATAAAAGAGAAATACATTTGAGTCTGATAATGAGATAAACATACAGGATTTATTGGTTACCAATAATTCTGACTAATATCAATAAATCGATGAGGAAGTAACACAGGTAGTAGTGCTTTCAATTCTTTGAGATAAACTTACTTCGTCATCATCTCAAATCAAAGTGCAAAGGGGGAAATCAAGTAGAAAAGCACAATTCTTGTTGAATTACAGATCGTAGGCCTAGGTAAACAAATTTTGATAGATCTCTGGTTGTATTACCAAATGGGAACACAATTTCTTTTTGTATTTCTATTGACAATTTCTGTTGTGACTTGACCACAAATTCAGCCCGTCAGCCCGTCAGCCCGTCAGCCCGTCAGCCCCAGGCTGATAATTTTGAACCCTGGCTGACAAATTTTGAGAAAATTTAATTAAAATCAGCCAGAAAAGTCTATTTCGAACCCTGGTCAATGGGTTCCTTCCTTCCTTCATTCAAAGTGGTCAGTAGGTTGTGTAAACCTCGAGTTCCTTCATCTGGTATGATGAAAGGCTGGTAAAGTTTTTCGTAGGCACTATAAACATTAATATGAATGTAACTTAGATATTTACCAGTTCACTCTCATGATTATTAATTTTGCTGTGAATAGGAAATAACAAACAACAAATGATTAAGTTTGGACATAGACAAATATGGGAAATATTTATTAAATCCTTCTATTACAACAAGCTAAAATTTAAAATTCAACCAAGGGAGCAGGTCGGTTGTGTGGCAGCAACTGAATTCAAACTGTTACGCTCCTAATTTATATAGTCACGTATCCTTATCCCCAGCAACAGAACTACACGTGGGTCTAACCCCCTGAAACCTTCCGACTTGGTACCTTTCGGAAAAGCTTTATCCTCATCCTCAACAACTTCTTCTAAAGGAGCACCAAATACAGATTTTATGTAAGTCGATTCCCAACATCATTATCATCTTTTTCAGCACCCACATTGTCCTCAGAACTATTAGTCTTATCAACTCTCTCATTGTTTTTCATTCTTTCCTGTTATGATAGTGTGATGTATGCTTTGGAAAATTTTGCTTTGTATAACACATATTCGAAGCACTTCGTAAATTCTGCCTGGATCGCCACCCAGATTTTAATTCCCCCTCCTATTTGTGACCCGTTTTGGCGAATCAGGTCGGAAGTCGCAAGAAGTCAGATGTCGGCTGTTACTACTCATTTTAAAGCTAAGAATCTGTATTTTCTGATGGGATAGGTCTCTAAAAATGGACCCCGTGCGACATCCGACTCAATTCGCCAAAACGGGTCACATTTCTGGTCCTTTTTAGGGCCGTTGCAGAAACAATCTTTCTTAGCATGCCCCCTGAGTTCACAGATAATACAAGAATGGGACATATTGCATTTGCCTTGACAACCCTGTTCTGAGTTATATCTGAAACACATTTTTCGCTACTCCCACTGTTGTTACAGCGAGATTTGTCTTCCTTATATGAGCCCTTTCCTGTGCTAGTTTTGAATGTATTTTCGTAGCTGAAATGGCTGAATATATCCTCCTGATCCACCGCAGTGAACTGCGCAATCCGTAAGCGGTTAGCCAGCTCTCTGACTGACCTGTCATATTTTCATAGCTTTTCAGTTAACACTTTTAAATGTTTTACTACAGGCGCAGGATCAGACTTTTTCAACAATTAATTTTTCAATAGTCCTAACTATACCCAGGGACTAAGAAGCACATCTTCTACACACTTTAGAAAAATATCTTTTCTGAATGAATTTCTTTGTTGCCTTTTTACCTTCCTCAGGGGCGCTGTCTGATGATGATGAAGAGCTGCTGCCGGTTGACGACGAAGAACTTGATCTGTGTAACGGGGCCTTCTTTGCTTGCAGTGTTTCCTGCCATCTTGGTTTGACGTCTGCCCATCCAGAAGAGGTGACTACATCTGATGATGGTTGGGCCGTCGCACGGGCAATCACCTTACTTCTCCCAGCCGTCGCAGCCTGAACCAGGATCTCAATGTTTTCTGACATTCAGCTAACCGTCTTCTCCAACTTCTCAATCCATGTACCATGTTGCTTGAACATGTTGCACTCCCTTTAGACATATATGGGACACATCATGGGCTGTGCTCTGTTGCTCTTTCACCTCCACTTCCATAGATTGCACAACCTTGCACCTTGTACCCATATGGGCAGCACGTCTAGACTTGCAGCTAGGGCAAAAATTAAAACCAGCCATTCCCCAAGCTTTCTTGGAACTACATACACAATAATCTGCATAAATGTCCTCTCACAAGGTTAGTAGAAACCTTTCTACTTTACCCCAGCTGGATGCACCTTCAATGAAGTGAGCAGGTCGGTGGTGTGGTAGCAACTGAATCCAAACGGTTACACTCCCAATTTATTAGGCAAAGTATTCGCCTCTGGATATTGCCATTCCAGAGACCAACAGAACCCTGAAAAAAAAAATGGGCGTAAAATTCCCGTTGCAACGGGTAGCTGACAGATGGGGGCATTGAAACTGAACAGGTGCGATGTTTGAATTTAGGATCGATTCAGACCTTTATCCTTCTCATTCCTGGTATCTCTACATAAGACTGGATCCAAAATGGGTGCCCCGCCATTGTTTTTTAGTTTTTAATCCTTAAGGCCGTATTCCACATACCGATTGTGCGGCGCCGATTTGACACCAATACATTTTCGCTACTGCCAATACAATATCGGTGGTACTGCTGATAAATTTTACGAACATGGTGGTAAATTTTTCAGGCTGATTTTGGACTGGCCGCTGATATGACAATTTTGGCTGCCGATATGGCAATTTCGGCCGTCGATATGGCAATTTCGGCAGCCGAAATTGCAGCGAAAGTACGGAATGGAACGATGCCATGGAGAGGCTAAGTTTCGGCGGCCCGCACTTTCGGTATATGGAATACGGCCTTTAGGATACCCAAAATTCACTGACAAACTCCTAGTACCAGTGCCCCGCCATTCACTACCACTTGAATCGGGGCTGCAGGCATGCCCTTCCAAGCGGAGGTGGGGGAGCAGGAGAGGGGATGCGGTGCAGGCTACCAATTTATATAGTCACATGTCAACGGATCCAAGTAACCATCCGAACATAACAATCTTAAGGTCTCGGACGCCAAAATATTATGAAACATTGGTTTGTTTATGATCAAGATAATGTCTCAAGATTAGCTGAAGTGCATATTATTATCACATTCATGTTATTACTGCAAAATCTCAAGTAAAACGTGACAGATAACATTTAGATAACAGAGCGATCACAAAATTTACTGATAAGAGACACGGGAAAAACTGAGCCTTGTGTCTTTTTCGAGATTTGCTGCGCAACAGCACATTATGTACAAACAAGCAAAGTTTTGTCAGTCACACTGTGCTCAATTGTGCCTGAGTGTGCGCCAATTTCTGTGCGTCAATTGTATTGATGCGCAGCTCTCACTACTGCAGCGTGAAGGGTCTTTTTGCGCAGGTTGCATAACACCCCCCCCCCCCTGGCCCCTTACTGACCACTCCCCTACGCGACCAGTTACATAACAAGGCCGTGGCCGGTTGTACACCTGTGGGTGTCAGGGCTGAGGCAGTATCTATATTTAGCCTTGGCCTGTATTTAACTCCACAACCCCAGCCCTAGCATCCCTGCATACCCCTGGCCCCTGGCCCCTGAGGTCCCCGTGCGTGATTCTGGTGTTCTGACGGGAGTAGGATGAGTATAGGGCCGGGTAGGGTAAAGGGGGTTACCCCTGAGGCCCCCGTGCGTGATTCTGGTGTTTTGATGGGAGTAGGATGAGTATAGGGCTGGTGCTACCCCATCCCTCGAGCAGATGACTTGTGGAAGAAAAGAACCTTTTGATAGGGTTTTCATGCCGATTTGAGCACTTTGAAAAATTTCCAAATTTGAAACATTTATGACTCCCAGTATGAGTCAACTATGGTTCAAAACTGACTCTAAGGTTGTAGCCCCGAGTGAGAATGACAATTCTATACATGTCAAAAAATTCTGTGATGATTACAACATTATCTAGAAATTTAGAAAGATTTTTCACCTTATTTTTATACGGAAAGACTCAACCAATGGATTCTGCTAAAAACTTGCATAAATGATAATTAGACCCACCTAAGGCCAAAAATGTCCCCTCATTGATAGAAATCATTTTACATATTTCCCGGCCTTTTCTCCTTGCCCCTGGCCTTCCCTTTATAGATAGCCACCCCTAGCCCCCTGATATTCTCAGGTTACAAAGAGGAGACCACTTGTGGTAGGAGAGAACTGTTTGAGATGGTTTTTATGTCGATTTCAGCACTTTGAAAAATTTCCAAATTTGAAACATTTATGGCTCCCATCATGGGTCAACTATGAGTCAAAACGGGCTCTAAGGTTGTAGCCCCGAGTGAGAATGACAATTCTATACATGTCAGAAAATTCTGTGATGATTACAACATTATCTAGAAATTTAGAAAGATTTTTCACCTTATTTTTATACTGAAAGACCCAACCAATGGATTTTGCTAAAAACTTGCATAAATGATAATTAGACCCACCTAAGGCCAAAAATGTCCCCTCATTGATAGAAATCATTTTACATATTTCCCGGCCTTTTCTCCTTGCCCCTGGCCTTCCCTTTATAGATAGCCATCCCTAGCCCCCTGATATTCTCAGGTTACAAAGAGGAGACCACTTGTGGTAGGAGAGAACTGTTTGAGATGGTTTTCATGTCGATTTCAGCACTTTGAAAAATTTCCAAATTTGAAACATTTATGGCTCCCATCATGGGTCAACTATGAGTCAAAACTGGCTCTAAGGTTGTAGCCCCGAGTGAGAATGACAATTCTATACATGTCAGAAAATTATGTGATGATTACAACATTATCTTGAAATTTAGAAAGATTTTTCACCTTATTTTTATACTGAAAGACCCAACCAATGGATTTTGCTAAAAACTTGCATAAATAATGTCCAGGCCTATTTAATGGTAAAAACATTGTTGAACTTGGGGGAATTTTCAGGGGCCCACCTCAGGGGCTCAGTAAAGGTGCCCAGCCTAATACTTTATAGTGGGGGATGGAGATGTCCTTCCAGTAGAGGTCTGGGCGGGGTGGAGTTATACCTGCCCCTCCCCACTCCTTTAATATGCTTCATATGCCGATTTGAGGCTCAAGCCTACCAGAAGTACCCATCCAATATAGCTATGATATATTAGGCTGGGCACCTCCACCCATCCTTAATTAATGAGATGTCCCCCTGATAATTTGATGACCATAAATCCAACAATGCTTTTGGCATGAGATAGGCCTAGATACCATTTATGCAAGTTTTTATCAAAATCCATTGGTTGGGTTTTTCAGTGTAAGAATTAAGTTAAAAATCTGTCTGAATTTCTAGAAAATGTTTTATTAGTCACACAGTTTCCTGACTAGTTTATAATGGTCATTCTCACTCGGGGCTACAACTTCCAATTCATTTTTCACCCATAGTTCACTTTTTATGGGAGCCATAAATATTTCAAATTTGAAATTTTTTCAAAGTGCTCAAATCGGCCTAAAAACCCTTCTAAATAATTCTTTTCTTCCACAAGTAATATCAGGGGCTAGGGGCAGCTATTTATAGAGGGGAGGCCAGGGGCATAGAGTAAAGGCCGGGGCTACAGTTCAGGGTTTCCCCCCAGGGCCTTACAGCTGGAGAACCCTGCTTCTTCTGACTGCAGCTCTAGTAGCTGGCTACGATCCATGTGTTATGTAACCTGCATGACGTTCAGACCGGCCCAGGTGTACAGGCTGGGACAGGCTCAGTGGGCGGGGGTGGGCGGGGGTGGGCGGGGGTGGGCGGGGGTGGGCGGGGGTGGGCGGGGGTGGGGGGGTGGGGGTATGTTATGTAACCTGGCCCTGTGACTGCTGCTGCAGTTTGGCACTAAACTTTCACCTAACTTATTTTACTCATTTCCCGGCCTACACTCAATGCCCCCGGCCTCCCCTCTTTAATTAAAGTTATTTTACTAATTTCCCGGCCTCCACTCAATGCCCCCGGCCTCACCTCTTTAATTAAAGTTATTTTATTAATTTCCGGGCCTGTTACATTATTGGGACCTACCTGAACATATCCCTGTCATATCCCGGCCCACTGTATATATGTAAAGTTATTTTACTCATTTCCCGGCCTCCAGGTGTTATTAAATCATACAGGAGGGGGGATGGCATACATGTATACATGTATACATACATACATACAGACATATATAATACAATATTATCTAGGTCATTGGGTCAACTTAAGGAGCTGAAAGATTAGTGGACCAGTCACTGGGACAGGGGTAGAGGTCTGGCCGCGACCAGGGTGTTATGTAACCTGGCGCGGCTGGGCGGGGGTGGGTGGGGTGGGCGGGGGGGACAGGTAAACTTTGCCCAAACTTTGCCTGCTGCGCGTCAGTAGTATTGATGCCATTCTGGCACCAGTCATACTTTAAACTTGTGCATCAGTAGTAATGATGCATGCTGATGCACAGTGTACATAATGTGCTGTTGCGCAGCAAATATCGAAAACGACACAAGGCTCAGTTTTTCCTGTGAGAAAAACAAATAACATTCAAATACTCAAATTTGAAATACAACAGCGATTTTGAGAGTCATGTAAGTATGGGTATTTCAGCACTTATCTTCTACTACTGCATATTTTAGGGATCTTTTTATGGATGCAGGTTGCATGGAAGAGAATTTGTAGGATGAGAGTAGACCCTTAAATTTGATAGTAGGAGAGTAGCATTCCTCTAAATAGACATGCAACATTGGGATAAATTGAATTACTTGAAAGTGCAGGTCCAACATCAGGTTCATTTAGAAAAGATTGTTGTTTATTCTGATGAGGTAACATCATTACCTGCCTACATTCATCCTCTGCAGTCAAGTAAGTTGGGGTTACTGCTTTTAGCTCTCTGTAACATTTTAGAGCAGCCCAAACACAACCATATCCTGAATGAATCTGAGTAACCTTAAAATGAGAATAATTTGATTATATAAGAACCTATAAAAATGATATTACAATTAAGACATCTGAAGTCATGGAATATTTACAACAAAGATATACTTTCAAATTATACTTACAGTTGTGACAAATCATAATACATTCAATCTTCAATAAATTACCATGTTGTTGGCTTAGAAAAACGTATACTGCCCATAGAGGCATTCTACTTTCTCATTAAAGCTGGAATTTAGCTTTGCCATAGTTTGTAAGATATTCTTTATGAGTTTCAGTAAAATCAATAACAAGGAACTTGAAGTTATAAAACAATCCTTTGTAAAAGATTTAAGTTGAATTTAGGAAGGATAAAGGAGTGGTCCCCTATAGTATCCCATGATAACAACGAAGCAGAAACACATGTACAATATGTATGAAACAAGCTTCACAAACTTTTGATAGCTCAATGAGAAATAAAGTATTCAACCGCCTAAAGAAATTAACTCATTTACTTTGCGCATATCAAATGAAATAGTGTAAAGGTCATCAGTTGAACACAAGGGGATAATCAGAATTCTTCCAAATTACATAGCTTATGATGGTACACAATACCAATATGGCAGGTGCCACTGGTAGGTGTAAATATATCTGATGGACGGTGTTCAACAGGGTACACCTCCCAGCAGGCGTCGATGCTAGGGTAAAATCAATACCAGACTGCTATAAGAAGCAAGAGCGTGATGTTAGGGCAGAGAGAAAATCATTAACGTTGGACAATACAGATCGAGAGATTCGAGGGGTTTAGATACGCAAGCCACAGGGACATCTGGTGACTTACACGAGAACTACTGCACTACAGTTGGATGTGAGATTAGGCGGACTCCGAGGAGAAAGCTTACTCTTCACTGGATTAGAATTGTAACACCTAGAAGATTTATCATCTCTTTATTGGCAAATGTACCCATCATCGTATCCACAAATAAACTTAACCTACTGCCAAGCTTTGTTCATGTTATGGATTGAGTGCCCATCTCGTGAACTCACTTACCACTTGACAAGCACCCATTAGGAATAGTAATATCAACGACAGCGAATATTTCGGACAATTCTCAATAACCAAGATTAACCATAAACGTACAATAGCGTTCAAAATGATCTTACACATATATTAGTTCTTCATTTAATCATCTGGATATGCAAAGTTATGCATTGGGAATAATTATGTTTAAGTATGATTTTCGCATGCTTGATTGTTTCGGCAGAAGAAGTTTTTGTCAAAGTTAGTGCTATTTGCCATTGTTTACAGCCGACTCCCGACTTCCAGGGAAGATGTTGGAAAAAATATTACCCAATTTCTAGAACGCATTCAGTTTCTCACCAAGCATGATTTAGAAAATGGTTATCAACAATGCCAAACATAGTCACAGGAGGAATAACCAACTGCATGTCTCATGCTGGTGCTCTGAACTAGTACCTTTTACAGCTAGTTGCAGTAGTTAGTGTTATTAGTATTGGTGCTGTGGTGCATCAGTACCAATGGTGCGTGGAGGGGTACATTACCTTTGATGCAAAGCAGCAGGTAAAGTATAGTTACGCCCTGGTCCATTGCATCAGTGTGACTAGTGCCTGCAAGGGTGCATTACTATTGATGTCCAATAGAAGGCAAAGTTTAGCTGTGCCAGGCCCACTAAATTAGTGTGACTAGCGCATGCAGGGTGCATTTCTATTGTCACGCAGCAGGCAAAGGTTAGTTATGCTAGGCCCACAGCCTCAGAAGGGGCCTCAGCCTGGCCTATTATATTATGACATAATGTTTCTAATTTCTAATTTAGGTAATAGGTAATAGGCATTACCTATTGTCCAGCATGTTCCTGGTCAGCAGAGCATCACAGGGCCCAGTAGGCAGCAGAGACCTTGTATGTATATATATATATAGGATATATCGAGACTGGAAAGCCAGGGGTAAACCTGTTATGCACTACAGGCCTGCCACCTGGCCCTTGGTAGGACTAGATTTGGATTGACCATTATGTCCATGTTAAAAAAAAAATAGCCAGTGTGGTGCCACTGGCTATTCCACAATTACATTGGTAATGACCAGACCCTGATAGTTGATCCAACCAGCCACTAGGGGAATGGGCACATAGGTCCAAAGAGAAGCTTTCCAGTCTCTATATATCCTATATATACATACAATACAATACAATACAATATCTTTTATTCACGGCCCATTTCTCAGCAAAGGAAAAGAATCAGGTGTAGCCGATAGATACAAGGCATCACTGATCACAAATTAAGAGAGATGATTTGCTATTTTCACTAGATGAAATAATTACTAAACTAGCTTACAAACTGGACGGTAATAAAATCTAAGTACAATAGCCACCAGGTGACAGCACCTTACATTTATGTCATTGGCACCAAAACAATACAATACATATTTTATTCACGTCTGTAGCCGAAAGATACCTTGCATCACAGATGTACATTAAAGGTGACTAGTGTTTACGCAAAAATAAGAAGATAGAATACAGTATCTGTCAACTGATACTGCACTGCCATCTGATATCTATTCACCCTTAGCACCAAATAGTGGATAATAGTTGAGTGACTAATTTTGACCTTTGTACAAGGTTTCTGTAGGCAGCCAGGGGGAATCTATAATTATCATTGTAACATGGTATTCTTGCTTGGGATACCTTGTCATATAAGTGACCATTTGTGAAGTGACCTTTGCATTACCTGTTCCACAACTTTTATGAACTTTAATCACGTTATAATATCAATAATTTATGAAGACAATTTTGCATCAATTTGACACTATTTATCACCAAAAAATATAAATCAACCTTTAAATTTGATCTCTGGTAAGCTTTATTCAAACATTAACAGTTCCTGAGAGGATGGACATAATCAACAGAGGTTTTAAAAAACATAGCATTATCAATAAATATAAAGTTGTTTGATTTTATTCAATGAACAATTTATTCAGCAACTTTATCAACTTTATATTTCATATCTTACAAATACCAGCAGCACTTTTTAGACGAGAGTTGAGCACTGATGAAAAGCCGGAACAAGAGGTCTCTCTGGCATCGCGGTGCACAGGTGAATCACTGCTAAGTTTACATAAGGATGAACATTAAAACAAAATAAACTCAATGGTGATGAATCTATAATAAATCTTATTTGGAATAATAGTGGGATGGCATTAAGAATATCAATGCTCACACTTTAGCAAACAGAAAGGTACAAAAGAAACTTACCAAACAAATTCTGCTGGAATACAGATGATGAAGAACTGATAGGATAGAGGTCCTGCTGCACTACATACAGTGCACTCTTGCTTCAACGGACTCTTAGTTCAGCGGACATCACCCTTGGACGGACAAAATCCATTGACCCGGCCAATTATCTGTATAATCTAATGTAAAATAACTTTAGTTAAGTGGACAGTTTGCTTCTCCGGACAACGGACACATTTTAATGTCCCAAATGATATTTATCCCATCATTCAGTGGGCAACTCAAATATATAGGAGGAAAATCTTAAAGTTTTTTTCCACAATATAAGTTGTCGTGGGCACATGTATTGAGCGGCAGGGATATGCCCAGAAAAATATTTTGAGTATCAAAAGCCCTATAAGCGTAGGTTTAAAGAGGGCCGTTCTACAAAACCAGTGGGATTTTTTCTTTTATTCTCTTACATATTTATATCATATTAATGCGGGAATGGCCCCCTCAAATTTGCTAAAGTGCGGGAATTAAATTATTAATGCGGATATCCCGAGTCCCGACCCCTAGGAATCTCCCTGAGAGGTTCTGCAGGTGAGTTCTCGCACCTACAACAAAAAAGGGGCGGCCAGAGGTGTTGAGAGGTTCTGAAGGTAAGTTGTTGCACCTAGAACAAAGAGGGAGCGGAGAGGAGGTGTTGAGAGGTTCTGCAGGTGAGTTCTCGCACCTACAACAAAAAAAGGCGGCCAGGAGTTGAGAGGTTCTGAAGGTAACTGTTCGCACATATAGAACACAGAGGGAGCGGCAAGGAGGTGTTCAGAGGTCATTGAAGTGGGTGGTTGCTTCCTCAACAAAGAGTAAGTGGCTTGGAGATTAAATACCAAAATTTAATTATCAGCATTTAATTTAAGCATGACTTAAATCCACCTGTCTTTGATCTAAACAGGCCGATTTCCTTGTGTCCCATATCCTTATAACTTCTTGGTCAATGTTGTTATGTCGACTTTAGATAAATACTATTTAAAATATTTAGTTCTAAACTATATATTGTAAAGTTCATTGACTTTATCGTCCCTAATATACCTGTTTCCGCGCGTAATTCGCGCGCGCGGCCCGCGCGCAATGGATTCACAAAGGCAGGAGATGTGTGCAGTCCAAAGTTTATTGGTCAAATGACGGTGAGGAGCGGTTCGCGCTCCTATTTATAGGCTTTCGCCACGGCTGCAGCCGTGCGGCTGTAGCCGCGCGGCTGTAGCCGCAGACTCGCGGCTGCAGCCGCAAACGACGGCTGTAGCCGCAGACGTCCGTAACATTGCCCCCTCCTTAGTTCCTAGCTTGTCCTCAAGCTAGTGACAATGTTGATATTAGGATAATTATTTGTTGGATAATTGATAAACAATAACAGTTAACTGGATAACTTTGCCAGTACAGGCTGATAACAAGTAGTAGAATTACCAAGTAGGGTTTACAAAATTTTGGGTGTAGTGAGCCTAGTAAGACTTTTAAGATTTTACACCCTTTAAATTGTAGTGACATTGATACAGAAGATTAATTACAGTTATACAACAAATTGCTTAAATTTGATAATAATTATATGCAGCTTGAAGATCCAGGTGGGTTGGTATGGTCCGGACTTCGCTTTTCCCGTCTGTTGCCCTGGTTTGGTGGTGGTCTGAGGGTTCATCAACATACTGGAGACCGCCGGCGTTGCTGCCACCCACAGCAAGCTCACCATAGTGGGAGGTGCTTGGGTGGTCATGCAGTCGTTGCATGACTTCTCAGATGCAACCGCAATCTGAGGGTTCATCAGTAGGACCGGCCCCATCTCCATACTGGAGACCACCGGCGTTGCTGCCACCCACAGCAAGCTCACCATAGTGGGAGGTGCTTTGGTGGTCATGCAGTCTTTGCATGACTTCTCAGATGCAACCGCAATCTGAGGGTTCATCAATAGGACCCGCCCCATCTCCATACTGGAGACCGCCGGCGTTGCTGCCACCCACAGCAAGCTCACCATAGTGGGAGGTGCTTGGGTGGTCATGCAATCTTTGCATGACTTCTCAGATGCAACCGCAATCTGAGGGTTCATCAATAGGACCGGCCCCATCTCCATACTGGAGACCACCGGCGTTGCTGCCACCCACAGCAAGCTCACCATAGTGGGAGGTGCTGGGGTGGTCATGCAGTCTTTGCATGACTTCTCAGATGCAACCGCAATCTGAGGGTTCATCAATAGGACCGGCCCCATCTCCATATCGGAGACCGCTGGCATTGCTGCCACCTACAGCAAGCTCACCATAGTGGGAGGTGCTTGGGTGGTCATGCAATTGTTGCATGACTTCTCAGATGCAGCCGCAATCTGAGGGTCCAAAATATAAGGGGATGTGCCCCATCCTTAGATTAGTTGATCCAGATTCAATATCCAAGTTTGAAAATATGGGCTTAAGCCCAATGCTGGATCAATTCTTAGAACATGAAAGATAAAACTGCTTATTTACAAGGAACATTAAACTTTTAGATTGAAACAGGAAGAGCATTTACTATTTCCTAATACAAATTTGGTAGCGTGGTTATTCGATTATAACCTAAAAGTCAACCAATTCCTTTCCGAAGATGCAACCCATTACTCAAGCTGACTTGTGGACCAATTGGTCGACACCCTTTACCGACATCTTGCAACACTTCTTCCTTTTGATTTTTCTTTTCTTCTGGGTCACTATCCTTCAGTCTGACCCATTGGTTCCTCTTCTGAATCTCACCTGTCCTGGGAGTATAGCCTGTGACATCACACACTGAGCTGTTCTCATCCATCACCCTTCTGGTGACTTCCGGGATGTCCCTCCAACCACAGTCTGACCTCTCTCGCACCATCTCCCTTCCTCTCTGAGTTTCTTCTAGAGCGAAATCAGGGCCTTCAACATTGCCTGCTGGACTGCCTGCATCTATTTCTTTACCTATGACTTCTGGCAAGTCCCCAAGTCTCTGTCTGGCATCTCCAAAACTTCCAGAGACTCATCCACCATGAGGTTATGGCCCTCTATGTCCTGCACCTGATCCCTAACATCCATCGCCCTCCCAGCGATTTCCGGGACGTCTCTCGGATCAGAGGCAGACATATCTAGCACCATCTCTCTCTCCCCTCTACTTGGATATCCTGGTTCTCTACTATCCAGCCCATACAGATCTTCAGCACTAATCACAGCCAAGCTTTGGCTTTTCAAGTTATGCACAATGTCCTTGGTGCCCACCGCTCTCCCTGCAGTGTCCTTGACACCCTCAGAGTCACAGTCACATACTTCACTGATCATCCCTTTATTCACTCCCTTCTCCAGGCTCTCCTGACTGACAGCAGTGTACACAGTCTCAACCCTGACTGATTGACTCTCCCTAGTCATTCCACTCACACTGTTGTCAATCTCTTTTCCCAGAATCTCACTCTCTACTTCTAGTTCCATCCTTTTAAAGTTAACATTTACTCCCCAGGTAGACATGGCATCCATTCCCAGTATAGCCTCTGGTTGCATTTCAACTACCATCACTCTTAATTGTAGGCAACATCCATTGAAATCAATTATTACCTCCACTGTTCCATGGGTTATCATCTCCTTTCCAGCGACAGTCTTCCTTTGGGATTCGGTAGGATCCAAGACTTTATCCCCATCCAAGGATCTCCAGACATTCAAGGATAACAGGGAAGTTGAAGCCCCAGTGTCAACCATCCACTGGACTTTCCGGCCATGACAACTTCCTAACACATTCATGCCCAATGTGTTTGCATCCCTGACCACTGGAATCCTATGAATCACTCTATCTTCATCATAATTCCTTTTCTGGGCTCCTTCCTGCTGACCTGAAGAAGCCCCTGCTAGTTTCCCTGAGATTCATTTCCTGACAACCTAATTCCATGACATTCATGAGCAAAATGTCCTAATTCATTACAGGAATAACACCTCATCCTTGACCTGTCAAAGAGAGTCCTGGAAGGACTGTCCAACTCTGCTAGAGCCTTTCTTGTCAACTCTATAACTCTTTCTTCAGTGAGTCCACCACTGTTGCCTCTGTCTTCAGGAACTACTTTCTCCTCTGCAACTCTCCTATGACCCCTGACCATTGCTACATGCTGAACATCTGAGAATCCATTTTCCTTGTTCCCATACTCAGGCCACTCACACCGTGCCAGTTGATCCATCCCATGGTCAGCTGTGACCATTCTAGTCTTGTGAACTGCCCTTAAATCTTTACCTTTAAAATACGCCTCAGCTTGTAAGGCAAGGGCTACGGCATCTCCAAGGTTCCTGGGGCCTCGTAAGTGCACCCACTGTCTAACTCGCCGGTCCCAGACTGCACTTAGAAAGTGTTCAGTTGCCAGCTGCTCAACTGTATCTCTATCTGCATGGGGATATGCCTTCTCTACTGCAATTTCCACCTCCTCAGCCAATGTCCTTAAAGACTCCTCCTTCCCTTGCCGACGATTCTTGAGGATGGCCCGGTACAACTCCTCTTGATGGCGTGGTGCATATCTTTCCTGCAGTGCCATCAGTAGTTGGTCGTATCCATTTGCAGAGTACACATCCACTCTGGTAAGTATTCGTTGAGCAGATCCAGTCAAACTGGCTGCCAGGTAAAGCCCTTTTTCCATGACAGTCCATTTATTTAAGGAGGCCACTACCTTAAAATGATTGAGATACTCCTGCAGTGGTTTACTGCCATCATACTGTTGCGGCTTCAAATTTGGTCTGTGTCCATCCCTTTTAAATTGACCTGATCTGACATCAGAATCTCTATGGACATTCCCTGAATACCCATGGTCATTCTTTGGTGCTTGACCCAAATAATCATCCATCTGTCTTGGAACCCCTGTACATGTCTGATCCAATAATGGCCCAGTAAGGCCAAACAGCCTCTTCTCCACATGCACCGAAGGATCTGGAAAGTGGTCACTTCCAGAATGCTGATGTGCCATAGGCTCGTGAGCTGGGTCCCTCTGTATCTTGCTGACCCCGGTAGGCTGCCATTTGGCTCCCTGACAGTCTCCAGATCCCTTACAGATACGTTCTTCAAGCAGGGTACCCCTCGTGGCTGGAGGTCTCAGTCCAAAGTGATCATAGAGTCCTTTGGGTTGACCCCTGCTAGCAGCAACACCCATAGATTCTGTTTCTGCAGGTACTTTTGCCTCTAGGCGGGTCATGTCAACTTGGTATCCCTGTCGGTCCAACTTCTCCCATGCTGACTGGGAGAGTGTCACCTCTCCTGTTGGGAAGAAGGGGAGACCACGGTTCTCCCTTCCAGGTGACATATCCATTTCCTCAGGCCTTGAAGGAGCCTTTGGCCGAGCACCGTCTTGAGGTGCGTCCATCATCTTGGGCTATTCTGAATACTCCACAAAATTATCCCCCCCTTTTATTTTTAATCAGGATGGATTCCTGTCCTTCAGTGGACAAGCAGTTTTCTTCCTAATGTACTAGATCACCAACAGGTAGCGTGGTGAATTACTGGTGCTCTAGTCCGAAGATAATTGTGATAAAAGGGGAACAGATGGATATTGCATGAATTTCATTAAATCATGCCTGCGTGAAAAGTCTTCTAAACATGTAATTTCCTAGAAAGTGTCTGAAAGAAATTCACAGGTCTGCATTCTCTCCCAGAGCGTCATTCCCAAGATGAGCGGTGCGCAGAATATCCTTGACGAAACGTCCTGAAAGTCGGAGGGTTTCCTTGGTGACCAACCACTTTGTTTTCCGTCTCAAAAGCTGTGAAATTTCAAATGCCATTCATCAACACTACAGGGGGGAGCGTGGGAACCTCCTGACTGACAAATTCTACTCATATTGAATCACAGAAGTGAAGTTTGGGGCCTGGAATTCACTGGAAAGCTGTTCGCGTCTGCCGTACGCTCTGCGTCGAGTGCCGTTTTTGCTACTGCCACAAATATATGTTTGAAAGAAGAATATAGCATGTGCAGATACTTACAAGAGATATACTCGCCCAAAATACGAACCATATTCACTAGACTACGAACAGACTACAACTGCTCTCTGGACTGTAGATATCGGAGTTTTAGAGGGAAAAAAGCTAGCAATGACATCTGCAAACATTGTGATACACGTCAAGATGTCCTTCATATACTCACCCAATGTAATCAACCAGAGATTAAATGTAAGAGAGAGTCCTTTGTAATAAAGTACAGTGAGTACGTTGGCAACTTCGATGTACAGACTGCTGAAGAGAAAGTATGTGAAATCTTAAACGTTAATCCTAAGTGTACTAAAGATCTCAGGGAAAAAGCAACAAATGCAATCTGTGCATTTGTATGTGAGGTATATAATATTGTATGTATGTTATCTTTGTCTGACTGACAACTTCACCTTGACATAAATGTATACTTATGCATTAGTCAATAAACAATCTTGAAACTTGAAACAATCTTGAAACAGGCTTAGGCCATAGCATACTGCTGTTGCAGAGTGGTCCGCGGAGTTTGGGCGGCGAGTGACAATGTGTTTCCTCTGGAAGAAATCCATCCAATAGCTATAAGATTTCAAATGCCAACACACAAGACCACTACCACATAGTACATGAAATCCTGCAGCATGGATTTACCGAAGGAATTATCCAGAAAAGTGACTTTTGACAGTGTTTTTTCGGCGATGAACAACTCGCCGGTCACCGGGTTTCCAACACTGCGCCAACACGCCGACAGTTTCCGATCCGAAATGGGATAAAACCATCTATTTAGTGACGAAAACTGCTATTACCCTGCAGTGGAATGTTCCTGACATTTGGATTATTGTGATTTTGACTACAGTTGGACTTATTTTCATCGTTTTCGATGGGAGAACTCGGCCGTCCCCCAACAGTCAACTTCGCCGTGATGCGTCCGTGACGCCCTGACAAACGAACATGGCGACCGGCGTCCGTCCGTTGCACCCGAGTGAAACAGGTTAGTTTTAGGGGGAAATGGGTCTTTTATTGAATATTATTTCATCCAATCCCACCGCTGCCACCAGTGTAACATTCATAAGAAGTTATCATCCCTAAAATACCTGTTTCCGCGCGTAATTCGCGCGCGCGTAAATCGCGCGCGCGGCCCGCGCGCAATGGATTCACAAAGGCAGGAGATGTGTGCAGTCCAAAGTTTATTGGTCAAATGACGGTGAGGAGCGGTTCGCGCTCCTATTTAAAGGCTTTCGCCACGGCTGCAGCCATGCGGCTGTAGCCGCGCGGCTGTAGCCGCAGACTCGCGGCTGCAGCCGCAAACGACGGCTGTAGCCGCAGACGTCCGTAACAATATATATGCATGTTGTTCATCATGCAAGGGTTGTCAAGCCATAAGGGTACTTCAGGTGAAATGATAATAACTAGGCTAATTATAATTAAGGCCACAGTATTATTCTGCTATATACAATTTCGAGTATTCCTTACCAACCCTCTAATGAGAATCAATTTATTTGGACAAACAATAAAACTTGATAAAAGAAATAGGTATAATAACATGAAATTCATATTGTCGTTTGGGTAGTGGTTATAAATATTCACAAATGCTGACCATTAGAACTGTTAAATACATAGATGCAGCAAAACTTTAATTACCTTCACTTTGACAGTGCTCACATTTCACACTGTTGTGAATTCTATCAGATGTATTATCACTCATGATTGAATGGAAGTAAATGCACACAATCATCACAATTATTCAAATCTCATTTCTTATCCATTAATAGTTTTCACTAGGAACTTACAAAATGTTTAATTTGTAAAGCATCTATGAAATCTAGATCAGGTAGATTCCCCCAGTGATATATTACTAAAGGTTTGTTCTCCAAAGTAAGAATGGTCACTGTCATAGTTCACAGCACCCAACCCTAGAGAGGGGTCATTTCAAGTCTTATCAATAAGCCCATCCCAGTATACACCACCATTAAGGTTTACCATCAAATATTTTCAAAATTGTCTCCCTGTCAGTTGTACAATACAAAATTAACCAAAGGAATTTAGTTGAAAGATTACTTCTAAAATTTGTAAAATGCATCTTTATATAATTATAGTCCTTTTCCCCAACATTACAGCTTTTTGATTCGCTGGCAAACCTGCAACCTTGCTAATTGTACTAACCACTACTCAATGAAACAAGGACGGCTTAAATGGTAATTATGTCCAACCCTTGTCCAAACTTGGGATATAACCAATGTTGGATGGGCATATTCTCTCACAGTTCACAACACCCAAACCTAGCTAGGTCTCAGAGAGGGTCATCCCATGGTCTACCCAAAACTGTCACTGTCCACTGCACTCAAACTTACATCAACATTGAAGTTCACTGCAGCCAACCCTAGACCTCAGAAAGGGATCATTCCTGGTTTCCCCCGCACTAATTAACTGAGGTCACTGTCACAGTTCAGAGCACCCAACCCCAGAGAGGGGTCACATCAGGTCTTCTCAATTCTGTCACAGTACTGCACCCAAAACTGTCCACTGTCCACTAAATGCAAACTTATACCAACCCTAGGGCCTAAAACCCTAAAAATGAGCTTTACTTTGCCTTTCTATTTCACTAACGTAAACATGATTGATGTGCTTATCACTGCACAAAATATTGCACTTACAAGGCCTTGACTTCCTATGTAAAGGTGCTTAATTATAAAGACCCACTTTAGTTACAATTACATAGTATTTACTTCATATTGGCATGAAAAAGTAAAGGTCTTAAAGGTAAAGATTTAATCACGTTTAAGTGCTAAATCAAAGTAAGTAATGTCCCCCATTTCCTGTTATTGAATTAGAAAAATCTCTCTAAATATAAGTAATTTTCATGAGCTCAATATGTAAAGAAATCTAAAGATCATGAAGTTAATCTGGTATTGGTGTATTTACTTGTCTTAAGTTAGTACATATTCCACGTGCCTTTACAATAAAATCTTAGATTTAATGGGCTTTACAAAGTGAACATTATCTTTCATAGTATATGGTCATTAAATTGTGATTGTTTTTGTGAAACTCTGTGCCCAGATTGTGCCCATGGCCTCTGGTTTGGCAGCCTGGTGGGGGACACCCTTATTAAGTACTCCCTCATATCATGTTCCTTATGCTCAGACTCCCAGTCCTCTAAGCCAATAGAACTCATTTGATTTTGATGGAGATTTATACCCTTTATAGATCGGCTCAAAACGACACTTCTATATAGTTGTAATAGGTATTCTGAAGGTATCTAGGATATGGTGTAGCACATCTTTTCATGATTTTTGTTTTACCTGCCAGTAACCCATGTTCTGTAACTACTTATACCCATTAGAGTAAGCTCAAAATAATTACTAAACAACCTCAAGAGTCCTCCCAGCCTGTTATCACTTGTAGGGCCTCTTCCTGCACACTCCAACCTCAACTGGATCAGGAGGTGGGCTCATACAATTGATAATTACTCCCTGTATGTGCAGTTGTATGTGAGAGTGACATGTGATTCTCCCTTTCTGAGGCCTAGAGTGCAGTAGGGTTTGAGTACAGTGGACAGTGACAATTCTGGGCAGACCTAGTATGCCCCCTCTCTGAGGTCTAGGGTTGACTGTAGTGAACTTTAATGTTTATGTAAGTTTGAGTGCAGTGGACAGTGATAGTTTTGGACAGACCTGGGATGACCCTGTCTGAGGCCTAGGTTTGGGTGCAGTACTGTGACAGAATTGAGAAGACCTGATGTGACCCCTCTCTGGGGTTGGGTCCTCTGGACTGTAACAGTTACCTTAGTTACTTTGGGGAGCATACCTTTAGAAATGTATCTCTGAATGAAAGTGAATCAATGACTTTAATAATGCCATAACATCAAAATGCTTTCCTGATGTATATATTGTAAGGGCATCATCAAAATATCATAGATGCTTACAAATTCAACATTTTAAAAATAATTGGTGACAACCATTGAGAAATGAGAAATAAGATTATGACTATTTAGAACATTCCTTAGTGATAACCCTGCTGATGAAATTGACATCAATGTGAAATGTGAATACTGTCAAAGTGTCTGATAATAAACAAAATTTGCTGCGTACTAATAGTTATAATGATTGATAGATGTGCATATTGATTGCAACATAGCCAAACAAACTATTTCCAAAGTCAACCAAATAACCTTATGAATATCATTTTATTATATCTATCTCAATTATATATAGAGCTTAATATAAGGAGATTATGATGTTCATTGTCATGATCCCAATGATGATAACAATGTTACTGTAAACGATGTATAGAGGAGCGTGGGAGGTCCCTAGTTTAATCTAGCAAATTTAAACCCTGAGGTAAAATGGTGCCCAAACGGTGCATCCATCTTTTTTCCTCTGAATCGCGACTTATTTGCGAATTTGTTTTTCCAGTACGCGACACTTAACAGACTGCCAAATAATTTTCGGGCTCAGACGAAATAAAAATCTATCAGATGCCCTTGTCCGGGCATCTACACGTACTGAATCAACACATGAAAAACAAATTGATATCTCTCCATGTAAGAGACCCAAAAACTGCAGGTACTGCCCAAAACTTAATGTAACGGGAAAGATACACTCGCTCACTTATGGAACCAACTTCCCATCTAAAGTCAATATCAATTGCCAAAGTGATAACCTTATTTATGTAATAACTTGCAATACATGCGGAATACAATATGTGGGCCAAACAAAAAACACTATCGTAACACGGTTTCAAGGACACTTCTACGATATTAAATCAAAAAACGACACTACAGTCGCGCGACATTTCCTGAAATGTCTAAACACAGTCTCGACTGAACCATATAATTTCAATTTCAATATTTCAGTTGTCTCATTTATACGAGAACCGCCCCACCTAAATGTATCGCAAATAAGTCGCGATTCAGAGGAAAAAAGATGGATGCACCGTTTGGGCACCATTTTACCTCAGGGTTTAAATTTGCTAGATTAAACTAGGGACCTCCCACGCTCCTCTATACATCGTTTACAGTTTTCATACCTATCTAGGGAGCGCCGGAAATCCAGTGACATTAATCACTTTTTTGTGATTGGACAGAAGTCCTACCATTTTTATCTCCACACCTCCTTCCTTAAAAATATACATTAATGTCTTTCAAAATAAGGACTAATTTAGCAACATTTATTTGTCTAAAGGGAAATGCCAGTTAATCTCAACCTTACTGACATACGAAAATTTATGAAGAATTATCTCAGTATGTAAATGCTCAATCTGATCATACATTCTGAACAAATCGTGCCTGATGAGTTATTTAAAACGAAACCACCATCGCCAGACCAAACTGACAATATTGATCAGTAATACATATAATCTCTAGTGATTCTGTATGGTTCTGAGCCCTAAAATCCTAACCAGCCATTTGTTACTCCGTTGCCATGCAACGCACTGAGCAACACTTGGTGTCACAATGACTGATGACATCACAGTGCATGCATCCCCATGGAAACATCACTGTACCCTGGCAACCTGGTGCAGGAGAATTCTATGCATTCCTGAAATGCTTGGATAGTGGTAGCACCCAAACTTGGAAAAGCCATCGTTTTTCGTATTACATGATAACAATGTTAATTATCGTAAAACTCATTAGATTTCTATGTATTTACTATCATGCATTTAAATATCAGGGTAACATGCAAATGTCTTAATATTTTGTTTATATAAATTGTTTCTCACTATGGGGTAGGTTGAGAATATGTGCTATAGTATACACTAGCATAATACCGAGGCCTTAACTATGATTTGCATAATTCTTATCATTTGACCTGAAGTATATAAAGGACCTCGGGTATCTAGTGTGGCAAGATCATCTGCCTCATTAGTTCTTCATATTCTGTATTCCAGCATACTTTGATTGGTAAGTCTCTTTTATACCTTTCTGTTTTCTAAAGTATAAGTATTGATATTCTAAATGCCATCATACCATTTTGCTAAATCAAATGTATTGTATTATAAATGTATAAGCTTTTATTTTGTCAAAATTGAATATAAGCTTATCCCGGGTCTACCCAAATGTTTAACTTATAAAGCATCTATGATAATTAGATCAGGTAGATACATCACAATGGCACTTTAGTCTTATGGTATTGCTCAAGTTGTTGATTCACCCATTGATATATTGTTTGAGGTATGCTCCCCATAGTAACTTAGGTCACTGTGACAGTTCACAGCACCAAACCCTAGAGAGGGGTCGTCTCAGGTCTGCTCAATACTGTCAAAGTCCACTGCACCCAAACCTAGGCCTCAGAGAGGGTCATCCCAGGGGCGCCCAAAACTGTCACCGTCCACTGCACTCAAACTTACATCAACATTAAAGTTTACTACAGCCAACCCTAACCTCAGAGAGGGATCAAAGCTGGTCTTCACAACACTGTCACAGTCCACAACACCAAACCCTAGCGAGGGGTCATTCCAGGTCTTCTCAATTCTGTCACAGTCCACTGCACCAAAACCAACATTACCATAATTGTTGACTACAGCCAACCCTAGACCTCAGAGAGGGATCATACCCCAGGTCCCCAGCACTGTCACAGTTCAGAGCACATAATCCTAGAGAGGGGTCATTTCAGGTCTTGTCAATAAGCCTATCCTAGTATACACCAGCATTAAGGTTTAACATAAAATAATTTTAAAATTTTCTCCATGCTTCTTCCATGCTTTCATGCTTCTAAGACAGTTGTGCAGTACAAAATCAACCAAAGGAATTTGGTTGAAAGACTTCTTCTTAAATTTTTAAAATGCATCTTTATATATTGTCTTTTTCCTATAGGAACCAACATTAAAGCCTGTCAGCCCAACCTATAATCGAACAATATTGTGCCCTGAAATACAGCATTTTGATTGGCTGGCAAACCTGCAAATCTATCACTTGGTAAAATTTAAAAACTCATAATGTTTTATTAGTACTCTGGGATATAGAAAATTGGAATTCTTGCTAATTCTAGTAACCCGAACTCCATGAAACAAGGATAGCTTACATGGTAATTATATCCAACCATTTTCGAACCTTAGGATATACCAAATGTTGGATGCGCTTATTCTGCCACAGTTCACAGCATATGTAAGATTGGGATTATCCTAGGTCAACACAAAACTGTCACTGTCCACTGCACTCTTGTAAACATTTCAATTAAAATTCACTGCAGCCAACTTTAGTCCTTAGAGAGGGGGCATCCCAGGTCTGCATATCACTGTCACATACAACTGCACTGACACAGTGTCATGATCATTTATTTTGGGTCTCACAGGGACTAATTATTGGTTGCACTAGCTCCCGTCCTGATCCTGCTGAAACCAGTCTTAGTCTGGGGTGTGTATGGAGGAGGCCAATCAAGTGATTTGAAGTTTGGGGGAACTTAGGGTGTGTAAAGCCACATATAAGAAGTGCTAAAAAGAATTTCTATCGATTCAAAATGATCTTGTAGCTACACACTCTGTAAATATTGTAAATATGTATTTTTTGTTATTGACTATTGTTTTCCTATAACTGTCACTTACAGTTGGCTACTGATTATAGAATTTGATTGTACACAATTACTCTGTGAGCTGGATAGCAACGAAAACTAACCCTATGGCTAATTGCATCACATCCAGGATAAATAAAAGTATTTGAAAAAAAAAGAGATATTGCATGTCCTAGTTAAGTTATGTTAAAGAGTAGAAACAACGTTTTTTATTTTTCATATCCAGCCAATTTAATGTTATGACATTACTAATTTATTTTTCAATTTTGTTCTTAACATTGAGCAGAGAGGTAACAAGGTACAGGTACATTTCCGGCACTGAGTTTTTGCATGTTTCTTGCTATATAAGGAGCCATGATATAGTATTATCAAAGTTGTTGAGTCCCCCAATGATAGATTGCTAAAGGTATGCTCCCCAAAGTAACTAAGGTCACTGTCCCAGTTCACAGCACCCAACCCTAGAGAGGGGTGGCATCAGGTCTTCTCAATATTGTCACCGTTCACAACATCCAACCCTATATAGAGAGATATGATATCCCTGGTCTCCCCAGCAGTGCCACAGTTCACAGCTTCCTGACCCTAGGCTTCAGAGGTCATCCCAGGTCTACCCAAAACTACCACTGTTTGTCATCATCTACTGGACTCAAGCCAACATTAACATTAAAGTTCACTGCAGCCAAACCTAGGCCTGAGAGAAGGGGGCATCCTGGGTCTACCCAAAACTGTCACTGTCTACTGCACTCAAACCAATATGAACATTAAAATTCACCACACCCATGGCATCGGAAGAACTTTGTGTAAATGAAGAGATGTTGATTAATAAAAAAAAAGAAAAAGAAAAAAGAAACCTCAGAGAGGGGGCACCCCAGATCTGCATATAACTGTCACATACAACTGCACTGATAGGGGTTGCAACCATTACTTTTGGGTCTCACAGGGAATTTATTGGTTGCCTCCTGAACCTGGTAAAACTGGGTTGGTCCTTGGGTGTGTAGGGAGGAGGCCCTTCAGGGGATTGGGGTGTGGGTGGAAGAGATGCACAGGGTGTGTAATGCCAAACTTGAGAAATGTTAATATTGTGTGTCCTTGTTCTGGTTGAGTTATGTTAAGAAACTGAAACCATGATTTTTCTCATATCCAGCCAAGGTGTGAAGTAATGGTGACGATATGCAAACATACTTGTTTGGTTTGTCTGTTACTGAAATAACAATTACATTTTTCAGAACTAAGCAAAACAGAACTTCACCTGTACAGAATGTTATTGTTATAGTCCTAGTACTTAAAGGGAACCTTGCACATGATTAGATGATGAATATTTCTAAGTGAAATATCTTGAGCATGGACTATGCATCAAGAACTAATGATGCTAGAAATATTTCAAGGATATTCCAAATGTAGAGACAGTTATGAAACTTCAAAAGTTGGTATATTATAATGTTTTCAAGGGAAATCCCCTGATTTGTGATGTCGCAAGGACTTTAATTGGGAATCCCCGCCTTTCAGAAACCGGGAATCCCCAGCTCTCAATAATATACAGAAAAGGATTTTAACTGTAGGATTAGATATTTATATTAGGCCAAAGTGAAGTTAATTGAATAAAGAATAGCCTTGAAAGTTTATGTGCAAATAACCCATTAACTCTTTCAAGACACTATACTCATTTGAGCATGTCTAAAGTTATGTATATGCAAGGAAAGATTGAACATTGGGCTTCTCATTGACAAAACAAAAAGATTTTTGAAAAAGAGTGATTCAAACTGGAGTTTATGTCCATATGAAGGACCACACCTCAGTTTCGGTTGAATTTAGCCATTTAAGCTATTCCTATTAATATCTAAATAACAGAATTACAAGCAGTTGCATCTGTTTGTGTATGTTTATATGCAAATGCTAAAAAAATGATAGAAAGCTATAACTTGGACCCTTTTCCATATATTTTTATTTTGTTTTTAAGAAATTGTAGCCATTAAGATTTTCCAAATCTTGGTAATGAAAAATAGAGTGTTTCTTGTAATTTGGTTTCCATGGAAACACATGTACTTGGATACCTTGGTTACCAGCCTAAAAACATTCCAAAGATGTTCCATTTGGAGCATTTTTCAGATTGGAAATATTTTCGAAATTATACTTTTCATTTGATAAATCTGCAGAAACAAATGCGATAAGAAAGAAATGCCAAATTTGTTGGCTGATTTGTTGTTGTCTCAATGAAGAGAAAAGGGGGTCATGACCATTTATTTTGGGTCTCAGAGGGACTGATTATTGGTTCTATAAGCCTGCCTCCAGAACCTGGTGAAACCGGTTTGAGGGTGGGGTGTGTAGGGAGGAAGCCCATCAAGTGATCATGATTGGGATTAGGATATACCCAATGTGGGATGGGCTCATTCCGTCAGAGTTCACAGCACCCAAACTTAGGCCTCAGAGTGGGATCATTCTAGGCCTTCCCAAAACTGTCACCGTCCACTGCACTCAAATCAACATTACCATTAAAGCTTACTACGGCCAACCCTTGGCAACAGAGAGGGGTTATCCCAGGTCTGCCCAAAACTATCAACACCTTACCTACTGCAACAAAGTAAAATTAACATTAAAGTTCACTGCATCCAACTCTAGGCCTCACAAAGGTGGATCCCAAGTTGGCATAAAACTGTCATATATGACTGCACTGACATGGGGTCATGACTATTTACGTTGGGTCTCACAGGGATTTTGTTGTTGTATAAGTCCACCTCCTCAACCATCCTCAGCCTGATATTCAACAACTAACTAGAAATATATCTTGAACTTTTCAGTATTATGTCGTCACTTTCGTAGTTCCTTAGACAAATTTGCTAATTTACGAAGGATTTTGAGGATTCGGGGGTTTGGTTAGCCATGTACACAGACATCGGGTGACTAGGATAGGGGCTATACCATTTTATGACTGCGTTAAGTCGAGTGGACTCTATGGACGAAGCTAGCCTTGGGCAGTGCTGTATGCGAGCAAGGATTACATAGGTTGTAACACACCAGCCATTGTACGCAATTGGAGTATCCACTAATAAACTGACTCTCAACCAAGCGTGGTCTGTTTTATGGATATGAATGCCCATCTCATGGATAAAGCCTACCACTTGGCTAGCAGCGATAATAAAGACAGACAGACAGAACCAGACAGTCTAAGTACAGTCTAAGTAATTAAATAATAGCAGTTCCCCATATTAATAAGTAACACCCAAGCAAACAACTAGCATTCAATGTCAGCTAAAATTAATGTTCAGTGATAGTAAGAATATGATAATCAGGTAAGTTGTAATACAAAGAAGATAACTTCTGCTTGGTACATATGAAATTACTTCCTGGATCTGGGAGTCTGACATGTTCAAACATATCAAATTTATTTAGACCAATGAGACATGAAGATACAGAAAAATAAAGAGACTCACGAAGTCATAGTCAATGTAAAATTCTAGCAGTCAATAGTTCACTTCATATTTGTACATGTGGGCACATATCATAATACCAAAATTGTAAATATGATTCTAATATTGTAAATTTCAAGATAAGAATTGAACATAAGATCATAATTCTGAAATGTATACAAGGAAAAACCAAAATATTATAAGATATTAAAGTTACAGCCAGTGTAAAACACCCCCTCAGTGTATATACATGTATGTAAATACGTGTCTGTGTGTGTCTATGTATACTGAATGTATGTAAGCGCATGGGTTAATTGTGTATGTAAATTAAAGATAATCTATTTACAGTATACAAACTAATTCCTTGCTTCCCACCCCAGTCAATCAGGGTTAAACGTAATTAAAATTCCTTATGAATATTAATGAGTTAATCCCAGGCATAAAGGATGGGCAGGGGGGCTGCCACTTGCAGTCTGAGAGCAGAGTTCAGAGAGCACAGCAGTATCAAGACAGGTGCATTCAGTGACGTGAGTATTCCTCTGACTAGACTTTTATCATGAGTCAAGCAGAGGGGAAGATGGCGTCAGGTTGAGACGAGGCGTTCACGCAGAGCACCGACAAAATCATGAAAAACGACGGCTAAGTGTTATATAGTAGCTGAAAATAGCATCGGACAGGGACTACAAAACAACCTGGACCCTATATAACATGAAATGAAGACCGATCGGACATTGGTAAAAGAATTATAATACTTTCTTTGACCGTGACAGTTGAACTTTTTGAAACACGATCAGACCCCCATTATCGCCCGTAAACTGTCAACATGGATGCGACTCTAGAGGAGAAAATCAACTTACTCCTTAAACGGACCGTAAACCTAGACACGTTGCAGGAGGATATAACTAAGATGCGTACAGAAATGAGTGAAAATACGGCCATCTTCAAGTCTCTACAAACCACAGTAGGAACAACATCGGCGGATGTAGATGACCTCCTACTAAGAGTATCACACTTGGAAAAGGAAAACAAAACACTGAAAGCTACACTACAGAATCAGGTAAATCAGCCTAAAGACACTGAAGATGTTGATATGAAAATACAAACTGCCTTAAGAAGAGATACAATGAAGAGGAGTGTGGTCATAGATGGTGTGCCTGAAAACTACAGTGATGATAGTAATATGATTGCACGTGAAATCTGTTTCGAGACCGGGCATACCGCCACTACCAGTGACTTTGAAAACACGTACAGAAGGGGAAAGAAGCAAGAAAAACAGAAACGCCCTAGACAAATTGTGGTGGAATTCAAGAGCAAAACCCTATGCGACAGTGTCTACAAAGATAGGCAGAAAATTAAGAACAACCCAAACTGCAGTACGGTGTGGATCAATGAAAATATAGATGAGGAGCAAAGAGTTGATCGTGCCAAACTACGGGCAATGGCAGACCTAGCTCGAGAAGATGGGAAAGAGGCGAGGGTAGTAGGAGATACCTTAGTGGTAAACAGTATCAAATACACTGCAAAAGACCTACACAAACTGGCTCCGGATTTAACGCTTGAAGATGCCTTTACTGTCTGCGACGGAGAATTTATTTTTTTCCAATCGGAGAACAGCTGGTGCTCGAGCTTTGCCAAGATAGCAGTACCTACAGAGGCGTAGATTACACCAGCGTTGAGCAAGGGATCAGCCATCTTAAGGCCTTAAGAAATGGTCATTATGACCTGGCTGAGAGGGTGCTGAAAGAACATAACCCACGTCGATGCAAATCTATGGTGAAAAACATCGACACCCTCCCAATGTGGAAAGACGAGCAGTTTGTAGAGATGGTTGGCCTAGTACATGAAAAGTTTAAGGACCCCCAACTCAGGCAGAAAATTAGAGGAACGGCAAACCTGAAATTCGTCGAATGCACCCGAGACAAACTGTGGGCCTCAGGTGAGCCACTACGATCCAAAGCCCTCAAAGAGCGGAAATGGACAGGGCAAAACAAACTAGGACACATCCTTGACAAAGAAAGGGATGATATTCTGAAGGAGGACCCCCCTACTCAAGACAGACCTGCAGGCCAAACAATGAAAAGAGGGCAAGCAGTAACGGAAGAACCACGGAGGTCCCGAAGAATTAAACCAACAGCTGGCAGGACGATGAAGGCGATGCAAGTACGGAAAGCTCACTCAAAAACACGCAAGCAGATGACAGAGGATGCTGAAACAAGCGACTCGTCCGCCGAACACGATGTTGACAAACCTGACCCAGTGGTAAATGAGGCTCCGATACTACAACCTGTGTAAGGCTTGACAATTTTGAATTATCTGTACGCATAAAGGCTTAATTTGTAGTTCTTTTCAACCAACGTGTACCGTAATCCAATTTCTTCTGCCTGAAGTCCGCCATTTTGAAAGTAAACCGGAAGGGAGACACTGCGCATGCGCGGAATCAGTTCTAGCTTCCGCCTTGCTCAAAAGCTACGAAATTTGAACAACATTCTCTCCTCTTCCCTGCTAACAAAACCGATCTACACATCATGATTACTATGACAGTGTTCGGGGATGCCAGGACTTCGTTCCTCCAGGCATATGTCGACTCTAGGAACGACACGGAGGTGAAGATAACGGTGAAAGACCACCCAGGAGCAGGAATCCGGGGCGCCGTATCCTCGGCTTACGGCCACAGCGCACTCAACAAGTATGACAATTGCTTGATCTTCGCCGGGGTCTCGGATTTCTTACGCTGGGACATTACAACTCAGCGATATCGATTCCCTTTCTCTACACAGGAGGAGTGCGTGGATCACATGGCGTGTCTGGTAAATGAGGCGGACGTTGCTTACCACAAAGCCTACCCCTATGGCCTTTTAATGTTCTCTCAGATATCAGGACTCGACCTGCACCGTTTCCCATACTGCCAGGACGCTTGCTTTGAGCATCAACGGATTCTAAATGACTCCATACCTGAGATAAACAAAGAAATAGCTATCGTAAACACAAGAAACCACACTCCGACCTGTTGGACCTCGCGGCAGATGCACCGCCACCGCGGAAAACATCGGTATACCCATGACTATTCTTTGCTTAGCGACGGATTCCACCCCTCCTGTCAGCTGCTGGATCTTTGGGCGCAGCAAATCGTAAATACAGCCTGGCATTGCTCGTGATTTTGCTTCCTTAACTAAAATGACTTTGAACTAACTGCTAATTTTGTTTTTTAACCCCTAAACAGCTTTGTAGGGGGTTAAAATAGGACAGTTTTTAAGTTATATTTAATCTGGACAGACATTCCTACTAAAACTGTAACCAACACTATGCCAGCCGGACAAACTTTTTCTTACCTTAGGTGCCTGATGAAAAGCCTATATCTCATTGTTATTTAATTCTTTCATGTTCCTTCATCAGTATGTAAATACAGGTGAAAACTGCGATCACATCATCCTTTTCATAACTCCCTGGCCATGGAGTATCGTTCTGTATAATAATTATTCTGAATAACATTTCCAGGAAGGGATATAGAGTGGTTTTTTAGAATGTTCGAAGCATTTGTAACAAGTTAGACCCTATCAGACTCATGATAGAATCGTCAAATTTCCACTATATTTGTATTAACGAGACGTGGTTACAAGAAAATGTTTCATCTGATTTCTTGAATATTCAGGGATATAGAATGTATAGGTCTGATAGAAAAACATTAAATAATCAAGGTTTTGTCAAAAGAGGAGGAGGGTTACTGGTGTACTGCAAAAACTCACTTGATAGTAGATTCTTAAACCCGGAAGAACTATGTATATCTAATAACCATATTGAATCTATGGTGATTCATTTAGCAGTTAAAGGCATGAGGCCACTATATATTATACATATTTATCGTCCGCCTGACGGTGATATGAACAACTTTCTTATTACATTACAACACATAGTGGATCTACTACCCAAAAGGGAACACTGTGAAATTGTATTGGGAGGAGATTTCAATGTGGACTTTGCCAAACCCAGACAAGAAAGCACGAAAAACCTTAAAAAATTTGCTAAAAATAATTCTTTTCAGCAACTAATAGATACCCCAACCAGACCCCTATATGGAATTAGTACTGTTGACCTAATCTTCACAAATAGCAGTAGAATGCAATATGCAAGCACACTTGACTGGAGTATTAGCGATCATTTACCCGTGTTGGTTAACCTGAAAAAAGAGAAGATACCCGCCCCTAAGTGTGAGTTTACTGGTAGGTCCTATCGTAAACTTAATGTGGAAGAATTTTTAAATTATATTGAGCAAAGTGACTTTCCGAATGTGATAATAGGAGATGATGTTAATACGGCTTCAGATGGTATTACAAAATTCATTCGGGATGCTTTAGACCTATATATACCTCTAAAAAGTTTTTCATTTAAACTTAGAAAAGCAGAATGGTTAACAAACGAGATATTAGAATTTATGAAAGACCAGGACGCTGCTTTACGTAGGGCCAGGGTATCGAAAACTGAGGAGGATAGGCGTACAGCTAGAACTCTGCGGAATATTACAAACTCAATGGTGAAAAAAGCCAGGTCCAACTTTATTAAATCTGAACTGACACGACACTACAAAAATCCAAAAAAATTCTGGAAAACTTTATCAAACCTGATCTCTCCGCAGAATAATGATATATTTAATCTACAGAGAGAAGATGGCGAGGTATTAGATGCAAAAGGTAGTGCAGAACTTATAAATAAATATTTTTCGGAAATAGGTACTGTTTTGGCAGAAAAGATACCCAACAATTTTAACCCTAATGATATTATAAACAATGTCGGTCCACAACCCGAGCAAGAATTTGAGCTAGAATATTTTACTGTCCAAGAGGTAACCAAATGGGTATCTCGTATCGATATTGCTAAATCTAGTGGTACTGATGGTATTTCAAGCTATATATGGAAAATTATTATGGAAAGGTTCACGCCTCTGTTTGTGACTATGTTCAATAAAATTATTGACCTGGGTACATATCCTGATAGCTGGAAGACGGCTACTGTTGTACCTATTCCAAAAAAAACTGATGTTAAAGAACCAAGTGATTTGAGACCTATATCTTTGCTTCCAATACTAGGAAAAGTTGTCGAACACCTAATACATACACAATTATTATGCTTTTTGAACGAAAATAACTTAATTGATCATAGACAGTTTGGTTTTAGACCGAATCACTCGACGGAGATGGCAACTTTTGCCCTCACAACTGACTTATATAGAATACTAAATAATAATAACCATGCAATAGCCATATATTTCGACCTGAAAAAAGCATTCGACACTGTTTCTCATCAACATTTACTACAAAAACTGGATGACATGCACTTTGGAAGAAATACCTTAAAATTATTCTCCAGCTACCTATCAAATAGAAGAATGTCTACCGTGGTCTCAAACACTAAGTCTTCCATACAAGATATATGCTATGGCGTTCCACAAGGTAGTGTGATCGGGCCACAGCTTTTCAGTATTTATTTTAATCAGATAGCCAACATTCCTGAGAGAATGAAAGTTATTATGTATGCCGATGACCTTGTACTTTATTCACACTGTAATACTGTAGATAATGAAACCTTTGATCTTTTTAATCATGATGTGAACAGAGTAAAAAAGTGGTGTGACTTAAATAAGCTTACTATTAATGTATCCAAATCCAATGTCCAATTCTTTCCCCGAAATAAGCACTGTGATGTTAATATAATTAAGAATCAATTCGGTATTAATGTTGGAAACGAAAGGCTTGTATATGTAGATTATTTTAAGTACCTAGGGATTGATATCGACTCTAATTTAGATATGAAGGCGCATTTAAATAATATTTATAAATTAGCTGGTCACAAACTTTCACTCTTGAGGAGGATACGTCCATACATAACGATGAATGCTGCTTTGATGATTCTAAAATCAATGTTTATTGGTGTACTTGACTACGGTCTTATTTTCACTACTGTAGCGCCAAAGGTAAAACAAGAAGAGCTTCAAATTTTACAAAATAATGCCTTGAGATGTTGTTTGAATGTACAGGACCCACAAGAACACCATGTTTTAGATCTTCATTTAACTACTAATGTGAAGTTTATTAAAGATAGATTAATTTGTAAATTACTTGTATTGATTAAATCCTGTATACAGAAAGAAATCATACCTATTGTACATAGAGAGGCCAATATAAGAAATAATAATATGGTCACGATTGATCTGCCTGTACCGAGGACGCGTTTTTATAGAAAGACTCCTTTCTACTGGGGGTCACTGATTTGGAATACATTGCCAGTGCCAATAAGGCTTGAACAATCTAGTCAACGTTTTAAACAATGTATATATCAGGGTTTACTTGAAAGAACCATCCGCACAGATTTCCCGTTAGAATAATAGAATTTGGCTATTACCTTGTGATATTGTTATCTTTTCCCTAGCACAAACCTTACTATGTGATGTAGATATATAATTTAACGTGCCATAAATCCACCTTGTCCTGTAAATGCTTAGTTAATATGAAAGTTAAAATATATAATCATTTGAATGTCTTACAAGAATTCTTATTTTTGAATGGCCTTTCATCTACCATTACCAATGTGATCTCATCATAAAGTATGTTTTATATTTCGACACAAAAGAAAACCTGGATACCACTGATTGTTAGTTAATTTCTTCCTGACCGAGCACTGGAGCCGGAGGAAGACCAGGCTTAGGCCTGAAATGGTTTCAGTATAAATAAAAATTGTTCAAAAAAAAAAAAAAAAAGCAATTTAACCTTTACAGTAGCAAGTCCACACATGGCAAATATAAACACATTTCAAATAACATGAATAACATATAGCAAACTGTGTATGAGTTCTTATGGACATAGTGTTTAATTGATGAGGTTATTGGGTAAAGGGTATAAGAAGTCACCACACTGAGGCATGTTTATATTTTTCAAGTGTGTATTTGATAGCAATTGTCTGTTTTGAGTCAGTGAAAATTTAGAAATTTAAAACAATTTATTGAATGTTAACTGGGCTGATGGACATCTTTATTAGTGACAGGAGGGATGCTTTGCTCCAAAGCACAACAGTATATAATTCAAATCAAAGCCCTTTATCTCCTCAATTCTCTCCCCTTTGTATTCTTATTTTCAACTAAATATGTTCCTTGGCAATATAAATAGATAATGATTCTAGAATACGAAAATAGGTTTGATTGCCTCGACTTTCAAAAAGGGATTGGCACATTATGTACAATCAATTATTTATGATTGGGAGAATTTTATCCTATTGCAATTCAAAATTGTTATCACTTAACTTGACTTTTCCTTGCAGGTAAAACCAAACTTTGAGATGAAGCTACTGCTCCTGGCATGTTTCTTGATACAGAAATGATAACACTTTTCACACAAATCAAAGCTCATTAATATCAACATATAGAAGCAGTACCAAAAAAATCCAATTATTGAGTCTTTATAGGCAATCACATATTTTAAAATCACATGATCTTACATTGTTATTGATGAAGTATATTGTGTGCTATGCATTTGTTGGACAATAATGTTCAGAGAAGTGATGCTAAACTTTCAATTATTCTTTCTTTGCAGTTATTTTTACCGCTTTTGCATGTGGTACATCACAGAGGAGAAAGACAACCCTGGTTGTGGTCATAGTTTATCATCTCAGCTTGGACCACTTATGGAAAAATGTATTTATGACTAACTATAACTTAACTTGGGAGGGTAGTTGATATTTGCCCACTACATATTTGACAATAACTGGCATGACAATAAAAGCAGTGAAATAAAAATTGAAGTCCATGAGTCCACCAACATTATGTTCTGCTCTTTTCTGATGTATTGGTAATAGTAGAAAAATAAACAAAGATTGTCAAGCAAATGAAATTTAGTTTAATCATATCTTTGAATAAAATGATGATTGGCACATCAATTATGTTCAATTTGTTCATCATTGCAAATTACTTACAGGATCTTGCATGGTGAGAGAAAAGTTGCACACGAGATATTCCATCATTTATAAGGATGAACTTTCCCTCAAACATAGAATTCAATTTAAAGCCAATTATATTACATCAACATTGTATATAATAATAACTACAATGTATCAAAAGAGTTGCATATGCAAATTAGAAATGTATATATGTACAAATGTATATTGCACCATTCAGAGTTAATTAGTAGTTTTAACATGGACAGTTTCATATATTTTTTCTATTGATATCGATGACATTTAAAATGAATTGAAACTTTTTATTAGATTTTTTGACTAGTTCATGCACACCTTAATAACAATCATATACTGGGAATGGTATCTCAGAATTTCGAATAAGAACCTAGATTTCTTTAAGTTTCAAAAATGGAAATATCAATATTTCATTAAAAAAAAAAAAGGTGGCTAGATAAAAATTTTGAGACATGCCTCCCTTCATTTGTAATTTCAAACCCTCTAGATTGAATATATTATGCTTATTGATAAATTTGAATGTCAATAGTTTTAGGTTTGTGATTCTCCTACATGATCATTATTTTAGCTATTTCTTTACAAGTTATATTGAAAGACATAGTCATTGATTGGCCGTTCAACCATATTTTCTAATAACTAATACTATTTTGAAGCAAGGTTTATAGTTATGAATAAAGGGAACAGCACTGTTTACACCCCAACCACTGCTGTCTATCCTTAAGATCCTTAGCTATTGAAAACATGAAATATTCCACATCTTTCATGTCTAGATTAAACCTTAGATATTGCAGAACAATATCACACAGTTGTTTTGTCAATATCATAATAACAGTGATTACAATAAGATTCAAGAAGTGTCATCAATTATTCGTAACTTGCTAGGATATTGTCATTTTAATCTAGACAGGATTCTTGATACAGAAATTGCAATTTAGAAAATTGTTGATAACTATTAAATGCATACATTCTATACTTGATATGAATATCTGAATAGAAGTGGTCCATATGAACCAATCATGAAATTACCCATAGGACAATTTTGTCAAACAAACCATATCTTTTTGTTTTCTTTCATAATACATGTACAGATGTCAATTGTTTCGGGTGAATCTGTACACCTTTACATTATTGCGAAGTAAATGTTATAATGAGAAAATTCAGATATCAAACAATGTGTAGAGTGGTTGGTCTCCAATGACACATTTTATTTTAGCAGCCATGCTCTTACTTAAAATCAAAATCAATGAAAAGAGCAATCTATACCCAAAAGAGTTCAAATTATACTTTTCATCACTTACATGGTAACTTATGGTCACTCGGGCAAACTGCAGAATTGCAACTCTTGGGCTGAGGTTTGGAAGAGTGAACGTAAAGAGGATGTACAGCTTATAACACATCAGCAGCAATATATCTCAAGATTGTCAAGGGCCAAGAGAAACAGCAATCTGCAAGAAATACAAAGATGATCAAACTGAGCAACGTCGTATCCAGAAGGACTTCCATGGTTAGTAATAAAACAATCTAAAAATAAAAAAAGCAGAGATGTGACCCGCACCAAGAAGTAACAGCAATAAACACAAATTATCCAAACATGAATCATGATTGTGATAAAATCATGAATGTGATAAAACAAATCCTACCTATCCAGGACATTAAATGAAATTGAATGATTCCTACAAAATTAATTTAACGTACTTAATTACATTGAGCAAATTGCCTTTCTTACTGCCAGCTTATAATGTAAAGAACAAAAATGATAATAATGATAATATTAACAATGCACTGAGGTAGGATAAGATTTTAATACCTGAGTATGATTAGACTGCTCATTGTAAAGCCAAATAGCTCGAAGGAAGTGAATGGTCACCAGACGGGATCAGAACAAAATAGAATTGGTTATGCAACTAAATTATTAGTAAAAGGAAAACTTGAAATTGATAATTGTCCATTAGTAACCATAGGCAGTGTCAACGGCAGGTGGACAACCCTAGGTGTGAGTCTGGTCGGCCAGCGGCGGCACTGCAACGGGAATGCAGGTATGCAACAAATCAATAACAGGGTTGTATAAAAGACACAGTAGTAACCAGTATTGGGTAGAAAGCGAGATACATTTGGATTGATATGAGCATTCGGGGTTTGGGAGCACGGTGGTTAAGACTTACTAGTTAGTGGCGACATCTGGTGACAATACTAGGAACTGTAATACCTTCGCAGAACTACTCAGGATTAGTGCACTAGCGATAGGGATGTATATGTTTGTTGTATAGCATAAACTTCTAAGGCACGAAGAACATTGGTACTCATTGTGATTACAATGGCCTAGCTGTAACGCTTTCAAACACCTTCTGCAATAAACTGTACAAGATTCAGATGATAATTTAGTAAAAAAGAACTTCTTAAGGTGGAGGTAGACTAGTAGTAACATTGTCAAGTATGGAACAAAACGATAATGATGATAGGCCTGCCACAAGGCCAATACCTCCAAATCAGAATCAATCGTAAAAGGGTCTCGGGAAAAGCCTGTAAAATTGTGGGAAAATGTGAAAGGAAAAGGAAAGTTTGAAAAGAAAAATGTACAGAATGAAAATATTGATGAAGAATCAGAGGAAAAGTGTTTTAGTTGAATATAGAGATGTTGATTTGCAGCCTGTACAAAAAGCAATAGCTTCTATCGAACGCCAAGTTTCATAAACAGTATTCACTGTTTTGTTACTGTTTCAAATGAAAGTGACAACCTGAACATGTATGGGTTGGTGAAGTAGAAGACACATTGCAATCCATGGCCATTACCAACTGGGTTGAGCTGTAGCCTTAATAAGCTTTGGCTTAACATTGAAGGTAAAGAGGACCGGCTTCAGAAGTCTGGACAGAGTGGAGACTTAGCTACTTTAAAAACATTGAATTTTCCCTTGGCATTGAAACTAATGTAAACAAAAACATGACTACAACCGGTACTCAATATGATGAAAGGGATTTTAATGAAGGCATAGCAGTTACACCAGGCTGAGAAGTACTGCCACTCAGCCATCAGAACAAGGAAAAAGAAGAAAGTGAGTTTCCATTGAACATACCCAGCTCACCTTCAATCCTTGAGGAGGAAAGAGATGATGTGATCCGTAATACTAGTACAGAGGAAACTATCCAGCAGAAAAGTGGCAGTACAAAGAGGGTCTGACTTCACCTTCACAAGTTCAAGGTGCTACTGAAAGAGAACAGCACTTGTCAGATCATGAAACTAGAATCCTAGAGATAGATAAAGGCCAATGGGAGAACAAAGAGCTATATGAAAGTGAAGGAATAGAAGTAGGAGAAACATACTTAGAGGAGACTTGTAAAGAGGGAATTTTGCAGACCTAGAGGGTGTCACAAACATTCAATAGGTAGTTGATCAGATTGTATGTTGTCCTACTGAGGAAGTCTATGACAACACATGTCAAGGTTCTTTGCAGACGACCATTTCTGCGGTAAGTCTAAGACTGTTTATAATGAAGATGAGATTCATAAGTGCTATAATTGGGAAAAATGTGACAAGCATGATAAGCACAAGGAATGAACAAGATGTGAAGGTTAAGGTAGAAAAGGATATAGAGGTAAAGACAGAAAGTCTGCATCGTTGTACATTTGGATATATAATATGCTAGGACGTGATAGAAACATATTTTCTCATATTTTGTGATATTCAATTTCCAATATTTATTAGATTTTTTTGTATTGTTTTGATTCACGTTTTTTTTTCAATAGAGATTTTTTGTTTCTCATTAACACACCCTTCCCAGTTCTAACTTGCACAAGAACATGTTAGGTTGGGGTAAGAAATTAGACTCCTTCAAGAAGTAGATACCTCCTTTGTCTCTACTTCCTATAGAAGGAGAGTGTAGGTGTATAGGGTGACCCTTTTGATCTTGAATTTCTGACCAAAGACCCTTGTACTTTCTTCGTGAGGCATATCAGAAACTTCACACACCTCACTATCATCCTTTTTATCTTGGATATCAGAAACCCTACAGCCCTCACTTTCACCATCTTCATCTGTCATTTCAATTTGTAAGCATCTATGATACATATCAATCAGGCCCTTCAGATAGATATATCACAATAGCATGGCTACTATGACATATCTTCTATGATATGTCAATCAGGCCCTTATGATAGACATAATGGCATTTTAATGTTATGGCATTATTAAAAAAAGTTGTTGATAACCCCAGTGATGTAATACTAAGGGTATGCTTCCCAAGGTAACTAAGGTCACTGGCATAGTTTAGAGCACCCTAGAGAGGGGTAACATCAGGTATACTCAATACTGTCACAGTTCACAACACCCAAACCTAAGCCTCAGAGAGGGTCAACCTAGGTCTGCCAAAAACGTACACAGTCCACTGCTCTCAAACTTACATCAACATTAAATTTCACTGCAGCCAACCCTAGACCTCAGAAAGGGATCATTCCTGGTTTCCCCAGCACTAATTAACTGAGGTCACTGTCACAGTCCAGACCACCCAACCCTAGAGAGGGGTCACATCAGGTCTTCTCAATTCTGTCACAGTACTGCACCCAAACCTAGGCCTCAGAGAGGGTCATCCCAGGTCTGTCCAAATCTATCACCATCCACTGCACTCAAACTTACATTAACATTAAATTTCACTGAACCCAAACCTAGGCTTCAGAGAGGAGTCATCCCAGGTCTGTCCAAAACTGTCACTGTCCACTGCACTCAAACTTACATCAACATTAAAGTTCATAGCATCCAATCCTAGGCCTCAGAATGGAGGCATCGCTGGTCTGCCCAGCACTGTCACAGTTCGCAGCATCCAAACCCAAGAGAGGGGTCACATCAGGTCTCCTCACTAATGTTAGAGTTTACTGCACCCAAACCTATGCCTCAGAGAGGGTTATCCTAGGTCTGTCCAAAACTGTCACTGTCCACTGCAGTCGAACCATCATTAACATTAAAGTTCACTGCTGCCAACTCTAGGCCTCAGAAAGGGGGATCCCAGGTTAGCACATAACTGTCATATATAACTGCACTGACATGGGGTCATGACTTTTCATTTTGGGTCTCACAGGGACTTAACATTGGTTGTATAAGCCCGCCTCCTGAACCTGGTGAAACCGGTTTGAGGGTGGGGTTTGTAGGGATCGAGAAGTGAATGGGGTTGGGGGGTCTATGGGAGGGGACTTAATGTGTGTAATGCCACATTTGAGAAGTTCTATTAAAGCATGTCTTTGGTTTGTTATGTCAAGGAACTAAAAAGATTTGTTTCCTTTTTCCTTTTTTCATATTCAGCAAGGGTGTAATGTAATGGTGAAATTATGTAACCATGCTTTTTTGACTTGTCTGTTACTGACTAAACTGTCAAGTAACTGTTACATTTTTTTTTAATAAGTTGAGGGCTAACCAAAATAGAACTTCATCAGAAAAGAATAGCATTGTAACATACCCTAGAGATAAAGTATCAACCATATCTTAACAGAATGTTATATTGTGACATTCTCATAAGGTGAGGTCCCAATATTAACCTCATAACAATGTTACAAGTACAATACCAAAACATCACCATGTGATGTAGCAACAGTTGGTTTCAGGAATATTGTTAGGAGTCTTCTTCAATGTAACAGTATCCTTTCACTGCTAAATATGTCATAGTACAGTAAGTAATTACAGAGATATTGGTCAAAATATGAAAATAAGTCTTGAAATTCAGTCTTGAAAATGCCCAAATTGTCTCTAGATTCTTCTGGTATATTTTTTTTTATGTAAATTGGATAAAAACTTTCTAAATGTTGGCTCCCTGCCAATTCTACAAACTTGTCTATGTTGGCAATGTCTTCATTATGTTCAAATTATTGGTTTACATGGTAACCATCAATTGCTGAAATATTGATTGTATTTGTTTCAAAGAGAACAATTAAGGCTATTGTATTTGAGCAACAACAAAAAACAGTTTGTGATTATCACAAATGAAACCAAAGTTATGACATTTTGAAAATCATATAATTTTCCACAAATTGATAAATTTCTATAAATTGGAAAAAAGATAGCAAAATCATCTTTATATATTTTTAGTAAATAATCTTTACTGTACATATTTGTGTATATATGTTTATGCATGTTTCTGTGTTTCTGTGTGAAATAATGTATTTATTATTTACAAACTACTTCAAGCCTTTACCCCCATCCCTTTCAATCGTGGGTACCATGAGCATCATTAACATTCTTTGATAATGATAATGAGGTAACACCATGGTCAGGCAAAAGGAGCAGGCAGGTGGGCCTACCTCTGGCAGTCTGAAAGCAGAAGGAGGAGGGTGCAGCAGCGCAACCAGTGACAAGACAGGTAAATACAGTGAGTATTTCCCTGACTAGACCTCAATCATGACTAAAACAAGTTGATCTTTATAGTACTCAGACATTAATGTTATGTGAACAACTGTTCACTGTGCCTATAACTGGATTTTTATTTAAGTCTTGTCATGTTACCTTACTGATAATCATTTCTAATGATAGCTGTAATACTCTTTGATATCACTACCAGTATAAGATGTGGTCATACGAGATGGATGTAGCTACTATTTGTCATGGAAACTTTAAGTATATATATAGTTAGTCCTCTCATACAACCCTTGATCATTGATCAGACTGCATAGCATAGTAAGTTGTCACAGTACATGGAGGGAATTTGCAAGTATGCCTTTAACTTTTTTGGGGAAATAAGAATCATCTCCTCTTTTTGTACTTAAAGTACCCAAAATAATATTTCAAAGATTTCAGATGTCAACTAAAAAAAGGGAATGCACTGAATCCTTCAATCCTTTTCAAACATTTCTGTCAGCCAACATTTTTAAAACCTTTTACTTTTGCTCTTTACCTAGTAGCAGAGGAAATAATTTCAAAATGAGGAGTCTACTTCTGATGGTACTTGTCATTGCCATTGCGCACCAGGTAGGGCTAACTAGTTCTATCTTTATTGGTTTTGAATAGATAATTAAATGCCAATCAAAAACAAGGTAACTAGTAATTAAATACATATTCCTGTGTTTTTTTGTGGACTAACAAATATTTAGTATGTATGCTAAATCACCCAAACTAATTGAGTTTCCTGATTGCTTGGTCTTCTCTTTTATTCTGTACTAAAACTCCCTGCACGCATTAGTAGTCTGCATTAATGTCCAAAACACATACTTAGTAACACATTCTCATTCAAAGTAGTACTTATAGTTTAGCCCTCAGGCTCCTAGAACTAGTTTGTTTTAGATGTGTGGCCTTCAAGTTAGTACAGGTGCATGTTTTGAAAAGATTCTGACCCCTGCACCCTCCACATCAAACAAAAATATGCATTGGTTGGTGCATACATACTTAATTGAAGGCCCCTGCTAAAAAAATGACTTAAGTAAAGATTAATATGGTAATTTATGTTGATTGATTGCCAAACCATGTAGTTATAAATGCTGTGTTCTTAGTGAGTGGTTATGTTTCAGGCATATGGCTTTAGCTTTATGAAGAGAGATTCTGACTGCTCAATTTTAGCAGACCCATGCTACTTGGCTTTGAGGAGAGCGCAAACTGTAGACAAGATGTGTGGGTAAGTACAGTGAGACATAAAGGCTAAGTCCGTGATAGAAATGTGAATTCACAATACTTAACATCATACAGCTGCACGAGGATGAGCCCAAAGGTTCTTTTAATATTATGTCTCGCAAGCAAAATCTCAATTAAGTGAAAAAGCATGAGACCCGCAGGGCCAAGGAGCACTGCATAGTGAAGGAGTTATACATTACCAGGCCTTACATACCACTCAGATCTTTAAACATAGTTTGAATGTTCCTTTGTAAATAATATATAAAAGCATCTGTGGGATCATCCCTAAGTAGCCATATGACCCATGGGGATTTTATGAGCCTCTGGCTTTGCCCTGGTTTGTATTGTTATGCTAAGGGTCATACTGTCGTCCTTAGACACATCCTGCATCTGTTCTTATTAAAGAATGTAGCACCTATCTTTCCTACTTTCCCCAATACACAATGCCTAAAGAGCCGTGTGAATGTCATAATATGGTATGTCTATCTTTGACAGTGAAGCATTTTTGGCAGAACAGCTACAGAAATGTGAATGATCAAATAGCCATTGATGTTTGAACTTGAATAAACATACCAGAGCATGGTTCTCAATGAAGACTATGAGAGATACTACATACATTCATATCCTATTTGCAGACTGGATTGTCTGGAACTAGATTTCGGTTTTGACATTTTTCATTCAAAGTTTGATTAAAATATGATAGTATAGTCATGGCTTCTTTTTTTTATGTTGTTGATTGTTAAAATTGTTTGCCATATTATCATCGGATTATTATCTTGTTTTCTTCCAAGTGTGTATGAAGCTGACTGCAGAGCCTACCGTGATGTCAGAGAGACCTCTTGTTCCTCCTACTCATCCAATGTCAACTTCTTTCTGAAAAGGGCTTCTAAAATATGTTAGATAAGAAGTTGATCAAGGAGGAACATTGCTGGATAAATGCTTCACTGAATAAAAGCAAACATCATCTTTATTAATAATGCTACCATTTTTAAAAAACTCCAACAATTATGTCTCAGAAACTGTTAATATTTGAATAAAGCATACCAGAAATTCCATTTAATGGTTGATATATAGTTTTTTTGTCAAAAATAGTTTCCAATTAATGCAAAGCCGTCTTCATTTATATCATGATTGGATTAGGGAAACATTGTTAGTTGAAGTGAAATAATAATTGTGCTACATAAGTTTCATATATTTATTTGTTAATTTCAAAAGTGAATCAGTGCAAATTAACATTGCATGTATATAGACATTTACTGACTTTTGTAACTGGCAATTTAAGTTCATAAAAACTGTAGAACAGATGATGGAAAGGTCTTTTGCCGAAAACCAATCAACTTCCATGAATTGGTCACTTTTATGAGAAGGTATAAGACCTCCTCATTCATTCCTGATACTTTCTTGGTGTGAAACATACCCCTCCATTTATCATAATCCATATGTTAATAGATACAATTATGTTCAAATATTGGGGTTTGATTTGATCAATAATCCAGAATACCCAATGTGACTGAGCCAAACCCAAAAATTGTTTGTATGACACTTCCAATTTGATAGGACAGGTTGATCGGTTGTAAATCTTGACTACACCAAAATGAAATACTTAGATAATGAAATAATTAGATCTGTTGTGTGTCATGACCGTAGGAGTTTCCAGTAAATAAATGTCAAAATAAACAAAGCACCTTCATTATGATTTAAATAAGAACACATCAAGGGGGAAGGGGTAGGAGATTTCTAAAAATCAGTATATTATGTTTTAGTACAAATCCAATTTATACTTTAGCGGGAGGCTGAGACCTTTTTTAAATGTGTTATGTATTTATTGGAAGTCCCCCCTACACTCTTACCAGTTGAATTTGTGGTCTGTTATATAATCTTATGTAATATATCTCACGCTGATATTAATTCACATTATTTTGCTGTAATATCTTTTAAAATACAGCTAAAGCTACAAGTAACAAAAGGTATTGATTCAGTGGAAAACCTAAGGAAATCTATCATGGAATTGTTTTTAAAAAGTCCGAATAAATATTAGGGTTGGGGGGGGGTCCTATTGTATTAATTTCATCCCATATTGCTGTAAACATGTAAGAGGTTGGGTGAATCTACATCAATATCAAAGTACACACAAACTTTATAAACAAATGCAACTTTAAAGGGAGGGGCCAGTGAACATAAATTAGTATACTGCCATGATCTTGACCATCCAGGGAATAACCATATATTATGCTTTTATCTCTAATAGTTTTTATTTTATTCACATTTGTATCCATCAAACTGAGTTCCCCTGCCTGCACCTGACAGTGCCTGTATGTGATGCCACGAGCAGAACAGTTGAAAAAATGATAAAACAGAAAAAATAACAATATCCAATTTATCTAAGTATATTTTATGAGCCCAAAAGTATTCAAAATTACCAAATAAAATGATTCATGAAAGGAAAAAATCCAAAAAATATTTCAGTATGGGATTTATAATTTTGAAATTTAAATATAATGTTTTTTTATATGACGTCACATACAGAAAGCCTATGTCGGGTGGACAGGGGACTGAATATGTAGTCTAATAAAGGAACACAGTTTTCTATGATAAGGGCTGACTTCAAAGTTATGATATTGTCATATATTTGTACTTTAACACTATATCTACGGTATGGTATGAAAATTTTAACAATATTGACATTTCACTGGCCCCACTCTTTAACAAGATTAGATTTAGATGTTAAGGCCTTTACTTTATAATATGCTTTACTAGGACCCAAATAATGTATTCGGACCTTTATTGGAACTGTTTTTTTTGTGTTGCTTTAAAAGTGCTTTAAAGCCTTGAATTGTTGGATCACTAACCATAGCTTGGTAACAAATGGTTAATCATATGTCATTGTACATACTTAATCTGCTCTTCAAAGAATAATTATCATAGATATTCAAATAAGAAGGTATATCTATTCAATTATGTAAAGGTATGCACTGGGAACAATCACATTTAAGTATTTTTCTAGCATACTTGTATGTTTCGGCGGAAGGAATTTTTTTCGAAGTTAGTGCTTTCTGCTATTGTTTACAGCCAACTTCCCACTTCAAGGGAAGACTCTGCCGTCGTCCTCTGCTAAGGACTAACTTCAATTTATACTGAAAGTTTCCATGACAAATAGTAATTACATCTATCTCATACAACCACAGCTCATAATGGTACATAATGGGACTTCAGACAAAATTCCACAGTTTTCAACATAACATTCATTTCTGAGATGTAGGCGCATATGCATACAAGCAACCTTTGCCATCTTTAAATGTTAATTTTAAATTCATTTACAATTATGCATATACATGAATACTAGTTGCAGGCAATGAGGATCATATTCTAGTTTCCACTTGGTCACTGGAACTGATCAAAAGTTGACCTTTCTTTCTATTTCTATAAACCACAAGAATTCTTTTAGAAACATAAAGAGGTATGTGATGGATACACAAGACGGTATCATTTAGTCATTTCTGTTCAGTCTAGGAGAAGAAATAGGCTTTGAAATTGGATTTCTTATTACTTTTCTATATTTGTGATAGGATTAATTGTACAAATGTGCCATGTAACAAGAGCAATTCAAGTTGGAAATAATATGAGTCTTACCTGGAGAAGACTAGGCTGTGAATTTTGAATATTTATTATTTTGGAATATCATTATTTTTCATACTTATATTATTCCAAGTAACAAGAGCACTTCAAGTCAGGACACAATATAAGTCTGACCTGGAAAAAGTTATGTCTAAGAAAAGAAAAGACCTTTCGAAATGTTAATCAATTCAAACATAATTATGCACACACAAACATGTATTAGCATACATGTACAAACTCACAGGTGTTTCACACTAGTTAAGTAAAGTATTTGGGATTTCTTAATTACATATCAGAATTATGGTATCACATTCAGTTGCTCTACCCAGAATATATGTAGAGTTCAGATTATCTACTACAAATCTTTCTTATTCTTAAATTGACAATATGAGAAACACAATTTTGGTAGTATTCAAATACTGAATGCTAGAATTTTAGTATGATTATGATGTCATGAGTAGTTCTTTTTTTATTGTTCTTTATTTTCATGTCTCTTTAGGCTAAATGAATAAAATGGGTATATTTGAATGTGTCAAACCAACAGATCCAAGAATATCATATTCTTGCTCTTGCTGAACCTTTTGCTCATCTTTCAAAAATTGGCAAATTTGTCAATGAAACTATGAAATTGACCATTGAATATTAAAAAGTGCAATTGAATAACTAGATATATATTTAGTTAGTTGTTGAGTACCCAGCTGATGATCCTTGTTAGGTTACATTGTAATAATGCAGCACCATTAATATTATTTTGAAAACTCCCAATAATGTCCCTGCAACTGTTGCTCCATCAAATTATGATGTTTATATTTTGACCTCAACTAATGAGAATATCGAAATACCATTCTGTTTAGGTATGATTGAGACCTTTCCTTCAGAAGATAGCATTCTGTTCTGGTGATTTAAATACAGCAAATAGATTAAATGGATTTTTTACCTCCATAGGCCCTAAACTTGCTAGTCAAGCAAATATAAACTGGGCATACACTGGTGAAATTGTTCAAACTAATTTACCAGATATAAACACTGATATTGTTGAAGTTTTAAAATATTGTAAGGAGATTAATTTCTCCAAATATTTTAAAAATATCTTTTATTCACATGGTTGAACAATTTACACATATAAGTAATTCATCCCTCAAAATAGGACTTTTTCCTACATCCTGGAAAAAATCCACTGTAACCCCGCTTCCAAAAGATGGTGATTTACAAGAATGTACCAACTACAAACCCATATCTTTAATACCCCTACCTGGAAAAATTATGGAAAAAATAGTTCATCAAAGACTTTCTGAATACCTAGAAATAAATAAAATTCTAAATCCAAATCAAAGTGGTTTTAGAAAAAATTACTCAACTGCATCTGCAATTGCGAACTTTACCAATGTTATCTATAACAATATTAATCTAAAACAACTATCTCTGTCCACCTATATAGATTTTTCCAAGGCTTTTGACACTGTAAACCATACTATCTTACTAGACAAATTACATTTTTTTGGGTATTAAAGGTAATGCTAACTCTTGGAATAAAAGTTATTTGACAAATAGATGTCAGACTCCTGACACCTATTTTGTGACCTGTGGAGTACCACAGGGCTCAGTTCTTGGGCCTTTATTATTTTAAATTCATATTAATGATTTAAATGGAGTTGTGTAACCAACTTTTATGCTGATGATACTGTTGTTACCTGTTCAGCCACTGATATACATACTGCTCATATGTACCTCCAGTCTGATCTAGATAATATTGCAAACTGTTGCAAAGGAAATAAATTAACCATAAACATTAAAAAGACTAAAAGCATGATTATTGGCTCCAAACGACAAGTGAAAAGAATTGTACTTCACAAATTACAAATGGTAAATCACGATATAGAATTTGTACAACATTACAAGTATTTGGGAATTATAATTGATAAAACTTTGTCATTCAATAGGCAAATTAATAACACAATAAAAATTGTTTCTCACAAAATATTTTTATTGCAAAAGATTAGGAAATACTTGACTGAAAATGCCACAATCAAAATATATAAAGTAATGATCCTTCCCTATCTAGATTATGGTGATATTTTTATACAATGAGCCAATAAAACACATTTGAATAAGCTACAGAAATTACAAAACAGAGCACTAAAAATTTGTCTGAATACTAATCAATATGTGCAACTGAACATTGCACACATAACATTTAAATTGCCTTTATTACATCATAGGTGTAAAGCACACATTCTAAATTTTATGTACAAACAACAAAACAATGTATATTTTACTGATAATAGAAATAATTAACACCAGGAGACGTAAAGCTTGTATTTTTCGGACTCTGAGACCGACATGTCAGCAGTATAAAATAATATTTTCTACATGGGTGCGTTACTATGGAATGATCTTCCTGCAGATGTAAGAAATATTGAAACTTTCTCAAGATTCAATACCCATATCAAAAAATGGATCCTTACTCATATGTAAATACCTGTAAATAATTTTGTGATGGATTATATTTGTCTTTATTATAGAATTCAAACCCCACACACATACACACACTGTATTTATACTGAGTCATTAACTGAAGTATAACAATGATGTACTTAAAAGAATGTATCAACTTATATTCAAACTGTAATATTCTACGCTGGACCCATCAGAAAATGGACTACGTCGAGATGGGCCAGGTTAATAAACAAATAAAAAAAAGAGAAGTTCTGTTTCGGTTAGATCTTGACATGTCAAAAAATAATGTGACAGTTACTTGACTTTTTAGTCAGTAACAGACGGACCATAAAGATTGCATAACCTCAACATAGTTTTGTACCCTGGCTGGATATAAAAGAAGAAAAATATCATCTAGTTCCTTTACATAACCCAACAAGGACAAATGTGGCATTATACTCTCTGAGTAACTGCCCCGCCCCAAATAACTTGGATGGTTACCTCCCTACACACCCCAGCCTAAAACCGGTTTCACCAGGTTCAGGAGGCGGCCTTATACAACCAATAATTAGTCCCTGTGAGACCCAAAATAAATAGTCATGAGTCCCTGTTAGTGCAGTCATCTGTAACAGCTATATCCTGACCTGGGATGCCCCCTGTGCAAGGACTAGGGTTGGGGGCCTGTGAACTGTGACAGTTCTGTGAAAACCAGGGATGCCCCCTTTGGGAGGTCTAGGGTTAGCTGCAGTGAACTATAATGGTAATGTTGATCTGGGTGGGTAGATGTTGACAGTTTTGGGTAGACCTCAAATGTCCTGTCTCTGAGGCCTAGTGTCAAGGGCTGTGAACTGTGACAGTGGTGGAGAAACCAGGGATGATCCCTTTCTGAGGCCTAGGGTTGGCTGCAGTGAACCTTAATGGTAATGATGATTTGGGTGGGTAGATGCTGACAGTTTTGGTTAGACCTCAAATGACCTCTCCCTAAGGACTAGGATCAAGGGGCTGTGAACTGTGACAGTGCTGGGGAGACCAGGGGTAACGATTCTCTGAGGCCTAGGGTTGGCTGTAGAGATCATTAATGTTGATGTAAGTTTGAGTGCAGTGGACAGTGACAGTTTTGGGTAGACCTGGGATGACCCCTCTCTGAGGACTAGGTTTGGGTGCTGTGATCTGTGACAGAATAAGGCCATCCTCCATAGAGGAGACCTGATGTGACCCATCTCTGGGGTTTGGTGCTGTGAACTGTGACAGTGACCTCAGTTACTTTAGTGAGCATTCCTTTAGCAATGAATCACTGGGGGAATCAACAAATTTGATAATGCCAATTAAAGTTCCATAGTGATGTATATATATGTCCTGATCAAAATATCATAGATGCTTACGAATTAAACATTTTGTAAATTCATGATGAAGAATATTAAGAAATGAGAAATAATGAACAATTGTAGCTATTAAGTGCATTCTATTCAATCCTGAGTGACAACACTTCAGGTAGAATTGACATAAGTATGAACTGTAGGTACTGTAGTAATGTGGTCAAAGTGTCTGTTGATAAACAAACTTTGCTGAATATATGTATTACAGTTCTGATGATTGGTGTCTGTGAATATTGATTGTCACATTTCCAAAAGAACCATTGTCAAAGTTAACCAACAACCCTATAAATTTAATTATGTTATACCTATTTCTTTTATAAACCTTAAGTTTTTGTTCATTTACATTGATTCCCACTAGAGGGTTGGTCTAGAATACATACAATGGTATACACCAGCTTAATACTGGGGCCTTAATTATAATTGGTCTTCATTTGACCTGCAGTACCCTTGATGCATTACGATAATTGCATGAAGAATAACAGGCATATATAAAGGGCCTTGGGTATATCTAGTGCAGCAGGACCTCAATCCTATCAGTTCTTCATTTGTATTCCAGCAGAATTTGTTGGGTAAGTTTCCTTTGTACCTTTCTGTTTGCTAAAGTGTAAGCATTGATATTCTCAATGCCATTGTGTCATTTTGCCAAATTAGATTTATTGAAGTTTTATCAAAATTTATTTTATTTTGTCTTAAATCCACCCTTATGTAAGTTTAGCAGTGATTAAGTTGTACATATTCAGATGATTAACCTAAGAAACAGCAAATTTATAAGATAATTTTTCACTATGTGTATGGGGAAATTGTTTCAGAGGTTGCATACTTCATTTTCGTTAATCTGGCGAAACATCATAAAGTTTGTTTCATATTTATGATCAATATTTTGTTTTAATTCCCTCAGGTGATTAGAACTATCAAAATGAAGTTGCTATTGTTTTCCTGCTTCATTGTCATCATGGGATACCAGGTATAGTGGACCACTGCTTTGTCTTTCCTAAATTCACTTAAATCTTTCAAAAAAGGATCATTTGTATGACTTTAGTTAGTTTCTAGGGTTTACTCACACTCATAAAGAATATTTAATAAAAAAAAGGCCAAAGCTTCATTCTAGATTAAAGGAGAAAATAGAAAGCCTATCAACAAAGGGCAGGATATCTATTCCTAAGTTAACAACATAGTAATTCTTTGTAGTTTCAATGTGTTAGAATCTGCATTCATGGATATTTAGTATAGTATCAATGTAATAGTGATCTTTACTTAGCATCATATCAACATGATTTGAACCATATCCTTGTTGTAGATATGTCATGACGCCATATAACTTGATATTGATGTCATTTGCATAGGTTGTTTTATAATCAAGCCATTCTCAATTGAAGGTAACACAGACTCATGCAGGATATGGGTGTGTTCGCACAGCCATAGAGTGCGATCAAGAGCTTAGAAACTTTATCCATATCATGGGCCGAGAAGACTTGTGTGGGTAGGTGGTCAGGTCCTCAATATTACCTCATCAGAAAAAACAATAACATTTTCTTTATTAATCTGCTGTTGGATCTGGACTTTCTAGTGTCTCAATTCATCATAATGTTGCATGTTTAATTAAAGAAATGCTACTATCAAATCTTAGGGTGTAATCCTTTCCTTAAAATGCCACTTTTAATCAGTTATCTCTTTCATGAAACTTACAAAGATCCCTTAAATACATAATAGTAGAAGATAAGTGCTGAAATACCCACACTTACATAATTCTCAAAAAATTCTGTTGAATTTCAAAATTGACTATTCAAATAGAATGTTGCATTCTGTCAGTGTATATTTTGTGATTGTTCTGTCATGTAATCATTTCTGTCAGCTTTTACTTGATATATTGCAGTTATAACCTGAATGTGCCAAAATATGCATTACAGCTAATTTTAAGACATTTTCTTGAGTAAAATAATGATTCATCTAATTTACATTCATGTTATTATTTACAGTGGCTACCATGAACTTTGCCAGCCATTCATCAAAGCAGAACAGGCTACCCCTATGTGCGGTGGGGGCACTGGCAACAGGCTCATGGCTCTCCAAAACAACTGCCCAGTTTCAGTTGCAGATACCGGATATAGTTGTGTTATGTCTGCCCTGAAGTGCGATCGAAAGCTTACAGAAGTTGCCACAACCGTGTCAACTCTAGAAGGCATGTGTAGGTAGGTGGTCATGTCCTCAATATTACCTTATCACAATAAACGATAACTTTTTACTTTATTAGTCTGCTGTTGGATCTGGACTTTCAAGTGTCTCAATTCATCATAATGTAGCATGTTTAATTAGGGAAATGCTAATATGCTACTATCAAATTTAAGGGTGTAATTCCATCCTACAAATTCCACTTTGAATCAGCTATCTCTTTCATTATACTTACAAAGATCCCTAAAATACATGGTAGTAGAAGATAAGTGCTGAAATACCCACACTTACAGAATTCTCAGAATTCTGTTGAATTTCAAAATTGACTATTCAAATAGTATGTTTCATTCTTTCATTGTACATTTTGTGATTTTTCTGTCATCTAAATATTTCAGCTTTTACTTGATATATTGCAGTTATAACATGAATATGATAAAGTAATTATGCATTTCAACTAATCTTAAGACATTTTCTTAAGTAAAATAATGATTCTGCTAATTTACATTCATGTTATTATTTACAGTGCCTACTATAAACTTTGCAAGCCATTCATCACAGCGGGACAGGCTACCCCTGAGTGCGGTGGGGGCACTGGCGACAAACTTAGAGATTTCCAAAACTACTGCCAAGTAAAATTTTAATTGGAGGTCAAGATTGCATTCAAGAGACTAGAAATTGTCAAACATGATGAGAGATTGTCAGCAAAATACACCCCATAGTTTCCCCATTGAGAAATGTAATAAGATGTCTAGCAAAGATGGGTTACTGGTGATGTGCAATTCATCCAGAATCTTGGATTTCTAAAGTGTGTTTCACTCTTGAAATTTGATTGAAAAAGAATAAAAAAGTAGTTGTTTCTGAATGAACTTAGGGCAAATCTTACTCTGTCACGTCCTCACAGATGTATTGATATTAGTCAGAACTGTTGGTTACTGTGATGAACGGCTATTCATCCAAAATATGTAGAGGTCAAAATAAGAGAAAATACGATAATACTATAAAAAGGTATATATGTAAAGAACGTAAGTGTAAAAGAACGAAATATATGAAATATATGTAAAAGAACGAATATGTAAATAATGAACGAAAGTGTAAAAAGCCCGAAAAAAGAGGCACGAATATGTAAGGAACGAATATGTGAGGAACGAAAATGTAAAGGAACGAAACCCGGAAAGATATAAACCGGAAGTGAAATGTAAACCGGAAACGAAAGATATAAACCGGAAGTGACGTCAGTTATAGATCACGTGACCGAAAGCAGCCAATCAGGGCTGACTTCTATAGTATATAAAGGGGCGGTGAGGCCCGAATAAACAGAGTTCTTTAATAGTTCTCCTTGTGTCCAGACGTGTCTTCTTTCCTGAAACAACCGCTAAAGATGAGCCGATTCGAGTAATTAACCAGAAGTTAGGACAAAACAGTCGAAGTTCGAGATAAATAGTAAGAACTTAGGGTAGGGGCCCGACGGCCCGAAGAACGAGGAACGAAGGACCGAAGTAAGGCGCGAAGGCCCGAAACAGTCCCGGAGACCGAGGTGTAGCATGGCCCGAAGGCATGACAGGCAGGACGAGGGAACGAAGTCCGCGGGGACGAGGGCGCGGCAGGCTCGGCCCCACGCTACCAAACAATAGGCGACCGTCGGCCCGTCGCCCCCGCGGACCGGAACCGTGGGGTGGACCGCCCGGTGGGGGTGAATGCTGGTCTGGGAGATAGAGCGAGACGAACCCCCGGCCGACCCGTACCCCTACCATAATTTCCCTTCCCCGCAGTCCTCCGTTTGACATCGAGTGCCGATCCCCGACCGATTCGCTCAGCCCCCCCCTCGTGCGCGAGGCACGACTCTAGAAACACATCTCGGTTCTTGGCCCGGATTCCCCGTCCGCCCCGAGACCCGAACAACCCCCCCACGTTCCTCTGTTGTAAGAATCGGCAACCCCGACTTACCAGAGAACGTCACACTGGTGGCAGCGGTGGTGCTGAAATAAGCACATACGGACTTGTGGATCTTGGGTGTTTCGTCGGTATTGGATACTCATGGCGACCGCGGCAGTCTTCGAGCAGATGGATTCTGACATCGCCTTCAAGGAAGGTGGGGAGGAGAAAGGAGGTGCGAAACCCGAGACCAAAGGGGAGGACACGACCATCATGGGTAGGCAGTTTAATTTCATGGGAACGTCCACCCCGACGGATGAGCAGAATGCGCGGGCTCAACAACAACAGACCGGCCAGGTAGGAGCGAGTTTGAAGAAGTTTAGTTTACGACCGGAGAAGTATGACGGTAAACCGGACTTCGAGGGATGGATCAACCAGTTCGAGGAGTACGCAGCCTTGGGACATTGGACGACCGAGGAAAAAGCGGCGATGCTCTTTCTCTCGCTGACGGGAACGGCACGAATGTACTTTGTCGGACTCCCGGACAGGGAACGACTCCGTTACTCGGCAAGGGTAGATGCGTTGCGCCGGAGGTTCGGTCAGGAGAAGGACACGTGCAATGCTCTGCAAGAATTGGCAGGATTGAAACGTGTAAAGAACCAGACAGCGAAGGAATTGGCTGATAATGCCCGACGACTGGCATTGAGAGCCTACTTCTCCAACGACTACGCCAGCCAGGAAAAAGCAGCATTACATGCGTTCCAGGCTGCAGTTGGGGAAGACCTTCAGCTGAAGTGTGCAGAGAAAGGATGCAAGACACTAGAGGAGGCGGTGGAGGTGGTAGAAATACAGGAACGATACTCACGCCGCCTCCTGCGGGCAGTGAAGCCCGAGGAGGACGCCAATACACAGATCATGGCCTTAAACGGTAAGTTGGAGGAGATGATGAAAGAATTGGCAGAAGAACGGGAAGCTAGGAAACAAGCAACGGCCCGGAGGGAGGCGTTTAAGAAGCGAAAGGAAGATTTAGAATGTCATCAATGTCACCAGAAGGGCCATTTCGCGAGAGAGTGTTCTCAGCGTCAGGGAAACGGACAGTCGCCGTTGCAGTAAGCGCGGGGCCCCCTTCGGGCGCGGCGAGAGAAGTAGTAGGCATGGGAGAATGTGGACTTTATGTGGCCGGAACGGTGGGAAAGAGTGTCGTCCGGTTTTTTGGGTGATACCGGATCTATGATCAGTCTGCTGTCGGAACGTCTTTGGAGAGAGTGGGGACCAAAATGGGAAGACCTGGATGGATATGAAGGACGTCTCTGCTCGGTGGATGGTAGCCCGTTGCGGTGCTATGGATGCACGAACTTGCCAGTAAGGTTGGGAACGCGCGTGTTGCAGTGGACATTCATGGTGGCAGACATCGGTAGAGATGAAGGGATCCTGGGAAACGACTTCGCGGTGAAATACCGGCTAACAGTTAAGCCCCACGCGAGTGCTGTCTTCCTGCCCGCCGAAGGGGAGGGAGAGGGGGAACGAATCCCGGGAGTAGAACAAAGAACGGATGGGATTCGGGCAGTCACCGTCGGAGGACAGGTCGTGAGAATCGAGGGAACGACGGAAATACCCCCGCTCCAGGTGACCCGAGTAGCAGTAGTGACAAGAGTGGACATAGGACAGAGTGGACAGCTGGCTGTCATCACCGGCGCTGGATTACCCATGGGACTGGAAGTGATCCCAGGAACGGTGACGTTGGGAGAAGAAAATAAAGTTTGGGTGGCCAACCGAGGGACCGAGAGCGCGAAATTGGAAACCGGCGGGGTACTCGGAGAAGCCACCTTCGTACAGGAAGTACGAGGTATAGGAAGTGATGTAAAAGAACCCCCTGGAACGCTCGTTGAAATGATAGAGGAGGCTAAGAAAGGCCTAACCACGGAGGAAGGCGGAGAGTTGGAGAAAGCCATCATGGCTCGGGAACAAATGTTTGCAACCTCGAAACATGAGTTAGGACGGACAGATTTAGTACAACATCGAATTAAAACGGGGGATCAGATGCCGATCAAACAGAGGGTCAGACGATATCCAGCCACCAGGAGAGAAGAGGAACGAGCACTGGTGGAGGATATGTTAAATCTAGGAATCATCCAGGAGAGTGGAAGTGCGTGGAGCAGCCCGACCGTCCTAGTGAAAAAGAAGGACGGAGGAACGAGGTTCTGTATCGACTACCGAAAGCTGAACCAGGCTACAAAAGTGGACGCCTATCCGATTCCACGGATAGAGGACAGCCTCAACACCTTGGGCGGGAGCCTATTCTTCTGCAGCCTGGATCTCGCAAGCGGATATTGGCAGGTGGAGATGGCACCGGAGGACCGAGAAAAGACAGCCTTCGTGACTCAAGGAGGATTGTATGAGTTCAAAGTGATGCCATTCGGGCTAGTGAACGCCCCGGCCACCTTCGAGAGGCTGATGGAAAGAATCCTCAGAGGAATTGTGTGGGAGGAATGTCTGGTATACCTGGATGACATATTAGTCTTCGGGCCAACGTTTGAAGTGACTCTGGAAAGATTGGTACGGGTTCTGGACCGATTGAACGCCGCAGGACTGAAGTTGAAGGCGCGAAAATGCAGGCTGTTCCAGAGGAAGATTCCGTTCTTGGGACACGTTGTCTCATTCAATGGGATCGAACCCGACCCCGAAAAGTGTCGGCAAGTAACCGAGTGGCCGGTCCCTCGGGATCTCCATGAGGTACGAGCCTTCGTGGGATTATGTTCGTATTATAGAAGGCATATAAACGGCTTCACGGAACTGGCTGCCCCCTTGTATGAATTGGCGACGAAGGAGGAGCCGTTCGTGTGGAGCGCGAGACGACAAGAGACGTTTGATGCAATGAAGAGGGCGTTAACAGAGGCCCCGGTGTTGGGATTCCCGGAGGAAGACGGACAATGGTGGCTTGACACGGACGCCAGTGACGTGGGGACGGGAGCCGTGCTATCACAGGAGCAGAGAGGGGAGGAACGGGTAATAGCTTACACGAGCAAAACCCTGGAGTCAAACGAACGAAAGTATTGCACCACGCGGAAAGAACTGTTGGCGGTGGTGCGAGCTTTGAAACATTTTCGGTGCTACATCTATGGTCAACGCGTAATAGTCCGGACGGATAATAGCGCGGTTAGTTGGCTGCAGAGAAGTAAGGAACCGATGGGGCAGGCTGCACGGTGGATTGAGATTATCGACTCGCATGACGTGTCGTTCCAACACCGACCGGGCAGGAAGCATGGGAACGCTGATGCGTTGTCCCGGTATCCGTGCAAACAGTGTGGAGAAGAGCACGAGAATACCGAGAAAGTGAGAGTAGTGACGCGGGCCCGGGGGCATGAGCCCGGATGGTCCCCGCAGGAGATGAGAGCAGCGCAGAGAAGGGATCGAGATATAGGGCCGATTGTCGCACGGATGGAAGAAGATGCGAACCGGCCAGGATGGGAGGTCATATCTCCGGAATCCCGGGAAACAAAGATCCTATGGAGGCAATGGGAACGATTAAGCCTCAAGGATAGCGTGCTGCATCGGAAGTACTGGGAACTAGAAGGACATGGTTGGAGGAACCAGTTGGTCGTTCCCCGAGAGGAACGGGCCAAGTTGGTGAGGGAATACCATGGAGGCGCGGCAGGAGCGCACTTGGGAGTCGCCAGAACGACGGCCCTGTTGGAGCAAGGGTTTTACTGGCTGGGACTCCGGGAAGACGTGCGAAAGGAATGTCGAGAATGTGATTGCGCGTTGCTAAAAAAAGGACGAGGGAGACGGGAGCCACTACACCAATACATAGTGGGGGAGCCAATGGAACGGCTGGCCATGGATGTTTCGGGCCCGTACCCAGTCACCAAACGAGGAAACAAGTACTGCCTGATGGTGGGATGCTATTTCACCAAGTGGTTGGAGTGTTTTCCGATCCCGGATCAAAAGGCAACGACAGTGGCGGACAAACTGGTTGAAGAAGTAGTGGCACGGTACGGCGCGTTTCGAGAACTACACTCGGATCAGGGCACGAATTTTGAATCCGAGGTGGTGGCTCAGGTCTGTGCACTATTCGGAATACACAAAACGAGAACGACGCCGTACCACCCCAGGAGTGACAGCTAGCTGTCGAGCAACAGGTCGGGAATGGGATGAGATGGTCCCGCTCGTGATGATGAGTTATAGAGCAACGCCGCAAGCCAGCACGGGAGTGACACCAAACATGATGATGCTGGGCCGACAGACCATGATGCCACGACAAGCGATTTATGGGAGACCTCTAGGACCGGAGGAGGAACCCCGAAGGGTAGGCGACTACGTGGAAAGCCTGGAGAAAGGGCTAGTCGCGGCCTATCGGGAGGCCCGGGCGGGGCTGAAACGAGCCGCCATTCATCAGAAACACGAGTACGATGGAAAGGTGACTCGACGGGAATACCACGCCGGAGAACTGGTCTGGGTGCACGATACGGTGGTGGATAGGGACAAGGGAACGAAGTTGCGATTTCCATGGATAGGCCCTGCACTGATCGTCAAGGTGCTTGACCGAGGACGGGTGGTAGTACGGAAGAAACGAGGAAGACCGGGGGGGGTGGTCCATGTGGACCGCCTGGAACCCTACCGAGGACACGCTGCGCCAGCCTGGATGGTAGCTGACCAGCAAGGATACGAGGCTGCACAGTAAATGCTTGGGGTGGGGCGCGCTAGGGCACGTATGGAAACGGGTCACCCCTTTTTGTGATGAAGTCGTTCTCGCGTCTCGATTCCGCAGGTGGAAGAGGACCAAGGGAACGACCAAATCGGCGCTACACAGAAAGGCTTTGGCTAAAAAGGACTGATCAACCTGGGGCCATTGAGTCGGGGCGGTGCGTTGACCACTACGGTAGGAGTGCAGGTCGTTAGGCTGTAGAGATTTGCTACCTAGCTGAAGATTGGTTCTCTTGCGGATGTAATATAGGTGGGAAATGCGGGGTTGGAACGAAAAACGGCGTTCGGGAGCCACGACGGCCCGAATGTCTAAAGTAGTCCCACGGAGCCGCTTTCCGGTCAGTTCGGAGGAACCACAGCGTGGAAAAGATGGTCGGATTACAACGGAAGACAGACCCGGTGGCAAGCTGGTGAAGACTTTTGAAGTGATGCCGACTTGGTAATACCGCTTTGCAGCGTCCAGGAGACCGGAGGAGAGTAGATGCGGCACTCTCGGGAACGCCGGAGGAACGAACGGACGGTTGTAAAAGGCGAGGCCTGAAACGAGGACGGGCTTTAAAGTAGGTTGTAAAAGGAGTAAAAGATGACAAAGAGAACGGGGCGGCGGCGAGAGGATGATAACGTCGAGCCCCTGTGTTCTCAGGGAAGTGTACGGAAACACTGCGAGGGCCGAGATGAAAAAGGCAGGAGGAGGCGACGAAGGATGAAAGGACCGAGGACGTCCGGTGGGGCAATAAAAGGCCTAGGAAGAAAACGCGTAGACGGGCGAGGAGCCGCGAGGTAAACAACAGGCGAGGCGGTGACCAGCGGCGGGCCCCGGGGACCGGAAATAGTAGGGGGCGCCACCGTTGAAGTGGATGGTGAGCTTGACGCTAGGGGTCGCTAGTGCAGGCCACGCCCACTTCCGCCTGCGGCAGCTATAAAAGGCAGAGCGCTCGCCGGAGCAGGTCATTCTGGTCAGCCGATCAGGATTCATCAAATCGCAGACGAGCAGACTAAGCTGGGAGAAGAAAAAAAAGAAAAGCAGAGAAGTGAGACGAGCAGCATCACCACGAGGCAAAAACGGAAACGGCTGACGGGACGAGCTTCAGGTTTGGAACGAGCCCCGAAAGCCCGGAAAACGGACACGATGAGCGGACAGTGTTGGGAAGGACATTGTCGCGGAAAGGAATTTAAACATCTGATCAAGCATATTCGAGGCCAGCACGATGGAGTACGGAAGCAGTATTACATGTGCCCGGTGCGTTCGAACCGAGCCTATTCGACGCACCAGGACTGGCGAAAGCACATGTCGGACTCACACGAGGGAAGCCTGCTGAGGGGGATGCCGAAACAAGACCCCCTTCTGAGGCCGGAGTATGCTGCGGCGTTCGCCTTGGATCCAAAAGGACGGCCGCCGTACACCAGTTTCGCTCCTGGGGATGAAACGGCGGCCCAGGTGGACGACTTGGAACGGGACTATGCTGTGCGCCATCCGGAGGGGTTCCAACCCCCTGAGAAGGCGGTGGATAAGGAGGCACCGGAGAGGCCGCGACGGAGGATCCGCGTCCCTTACTACCCGAGGGCGTCGAGAGGGTCCGATGACAGCGACACCGAGCAGCTGGAGCAGGAAGCAACCGAGGAAGGACCAGAGGCCGACGAGGCCGGCGAGGGAGCCCAAGCAGCCAAAGCAGCAGGGAAGGGACCCCTGGCCGAGGTAGCGGAACGGTCGACGCCCACGCGCCGTTCCCCTCGGAGGGCCGCGAAAGGAGTGCGGAAGGAAGCCACCGAGTCGCCACGAAGCGCGAGCCGAGCCGTGGTCAACCCGAAACCACTCCTGACAGCAGACCAAGTACAAGGGTTAGTACAGAGCCAAATTAAGAAGTTAAATGCCCAGGGAGAACCACGAGAACCGAGAGGACGAGGACTCCCAGGCAGAGGAAGAGGAGGGAGATCCACACCCGCCCCGAAGCCGGGTTGCTCAGGGATACCACCGGGGGCTGAGGTGGTGGAATTGGTGAGCTCGTCCGACGACCAACGTCCGAAAGTAAAAGAGGAAGAGGAGCCGCTCGCTTTCAAGAGGCCCCCGACGCAGGGATGCCCGGCGGAGGAGCCGTCGCGAAAAAAGAAGTGGAAAAAGGTCAAGAAAGTCCCGAGAGAATTGGAGGAGGGAACGAGTTCGGACCAGTCGGAGTCAGGCCGGAGCATGTCGGCCCGAAGTGATCGGTCCCTGATTATCGCCGAGTCCAGTAGCGCGGGAGAGTTGGGACCATCACAGCCTGAGACCTCGACAGGAATCAAACGGACCACGGGACTAGAACCACCTTGTAGCGACGCACAATTTACTATGATGACAGTTCACAGGAAATCGGTTATTTACGAATCACGACACCCGAGGTACCCCGGATATTTAAAAGGAACAATGAACCGGGAGGGAGCGTTCAGGGGTTACCGCGAGGCAAGATCCGACCGGGAGCTGGAGGACAGCATTCGGGAAGCGCAGGGAGGCCGACTGGTGGAAAGAGAAGCACTGTACCTGGGGAGGTTCCTTCACGAGAGGCGGAAAAACAGAGCGGACTGGTGGATCAGCTTCTCGAGCTCCCCGCCAGGGAAGAGAAACTGTTGCTACCGATCCGACGCCAGGAAGAAGGATGAAAAGCCTCGAAGAAGGAGAGAACGGTGGATGCTGCTTAGGGTCCTGCACGGAAGAAAAAGCGCGACGGAACCAGAGGCGGAGAATGGCGCGTTGCGAGTCGGGTGGGGAGGGATTACGGGGCGTTGGCTCCTCACCCATAGTGTCAAACCCCCAGGGAGAGAACCGGGCCAAGGCGGAGGTACCTGAGCCGCACAGGAGGCCGAAGCCTGGATAAAAACTCTCCTGGAGACCGCTGGACGGGCCCGAAACTTTACTTAAATCATCGGGAACGGGCTGGCGGGCTCGAACATTCTTATTTTAAGTATTCCTATTAGTTTCTTTATGGGAATCTTCCTGCGGAAGTGAACGAAACCACATGTGTTAGGAGGTGTTGAGTGTACTCAGCGAGCTGGAGGGTCCATGACTGGAACGAACTTACCAAGCCTGCGGGGCGAATACGGGACGGAAGGAGGCGCTAGGAGGAAAAACAAGTTTGTAGCTGTTCCTCTTCTTCCCTGGAGCCCGCTGCGTTGGTTGGGACCGAGCAGGTTGAACGGGATCGTCCGGTCGCGGAAATTGAATAGATAGCGGACCAGGCGGCCCAGGAGCGAGAGTAAAAAGTAAGGAGGCAGAATCGAGGAAAGGAAATCGGAATGGACAGATAGTGTTGTAATCTTTGAGTCAACGGTCGTGCCGGGGTAAAATAAGGTACCGGTGGGCCGGCGACTCGCCGCTGGAGGAAAGGCTGGCGCGGGCCAAGACTGAAACCCTTCTCCCGTGCTGCCTTGAGGGATCTGGAGGCAAGTGAGAAACGACCTCTGTCCTCTAGCGGCACCTGAACTTTCCGTGGCTTGATCTTCTTGATCTTGGATGAACCGCTCAGAATGTGGGACAGGATGGGCCCGGATTTATTGTACCATCATCTTCTGAGTTTCCTTGTCTTCAGCCTCTTGCCGCATACGAAGAGCGGTAAAGTGGAATTTTTCGACCTGAATGCTGGTTTTGTCGTGCCAGGATTGATGCAGCGAGTCATGAAAGGACCGCGGTGAGTTATAGATGTCTCCCGGAGGACAGGGGGGCGAGCAGGAATAGTAGCTGAAAGACCCCTCGCTCGTGCCCCACCGAAACGATATATAATAGGACGAAATTAATAGACTTACTAAATCATATGTTAATATCTTACCTGCGGTAACGACAGTGACTGCTTCCATGTCATACTTTCTGATATCTTCTTCCCGAAGGAACGGAACAAAATAGTCTTTGAAACATATAGGGAGGTGGTGTTTGGAACGTCGGCCTCGGATGCCTTGATAGACGCCTCAAGAGGTCTGCAAAGAGCGACGAGGAGCGATCCTTCTTGGAGTTCGACATCGGATGAGTTCTTCTTTATATATGCTATTTTTGAGATGGGCCCGTTCCGGATCTCAGAGGTTGACGTCGGGTGCAGATCCCAGTTGATGTCGTCCATCTTCACTTTCTACAACTTCTTCCTCTCCTTCTCACCAATATCTTCAACTTACCAACTTCGAACCGCCGCACCTAGGAGCAGCCCGGAACGGCTCGGAGCTGTTGTCTCGGCGTTCGTCATAGGCATAGTGGCTTCATGCAAAGTGACATGGCACCGATGAAGACTGTGGCCTTACTCCAGAATCAAACCAGACCAGATCTTAAACTTACCTCTATTAACGAACTATTTGTTGGTATTACAGTCTCACGAAAATCGTCTAAAAGCATGGTCCTCCGGGAGGACGAAGAGAAAAACTTAGTAAGCAGAGCGAGGCCCGAGAGCCTAGGAGACGAACGAGGGCCCGAGTGCCCGGAGCAGGAATCCTCTTCTTAGGAAAATCATCTCATCAGTGGAACGAAGGAGCCTCCCTCTCGCCCCAAAGAGGATTGTCTTCCTGCCGTTGCTTACGGAGGGGGGGAGGGATGAGAGGCGCCGGCTCCTGTCATCAAAAGAAACCTCATCAAAAGAAAATTATCTTCTTGGTCGGGTCTCCGTTCCGGTTGTTGTCATGCCACTTGGGCCCGGAACGGTGACGGAAATACCTTATCTAATTATGTTGGACTCTCTCTCTCCGACATCTCCTTCTGAAATCTTTGAGTGTGTCGACGTGGTCGAAGACTGAACGTCTTGGTGCTGGGTTAACCACGAGGACATGTGCCATAAAAGTCAAACTTCAGTTCCTGTACGGAAAACGGACACCTCATCGACAATTAATGATTCTAGTCTTCTCAGACTTACCTTCACTCCAACTCCATCCAAAGTTTCACTGTGACCAATAGCACGAAACCCGCGACGTCGTCTGCTGAAGCTTCCACTCGAGACTTTAACGGATGAACTAAGTTCCTTTCCACATCCATTGCCATTTTCTTCTTTGGAACGGTGGGTACCTCGGCCTCTGGCTCGAACATGTTGTCCTTGCCAAACGTGAAAAAGTCACTGGGGGGCTCTGAATGCCGAGGCGACCGAGGGCACGAAGTCTAAAAAGAACATTCTGTCTACAAAAACTTCCGTCTTTCTTCAAAAACTCATCCTTAAATCATCATCATCACCTAAAGAGAACGCAGAGAAGAGTAATAATTACGGGAGAACGAGGGGTCACGACCGACCGGGTGGGAGAATCACGACCGATTCTCTGCCAGAAAGAAAAACAACGAAGAACGTCTGGACGACGGAAAAACGGATAAAAAGGTCGAGAGGACTAAGGGTCACGACCGACCCTGGTCTCTGGGTGGGAGAATCACGACCGATTCTCCGCCCGAACTAGGGGAGAGCGTCTGGACGACGAAAAAACCAAGGGAACGGGGGCATTGCGGGTCACGACCGACCCATGGCCCCGGGCAGGAGGACCACGACCGGTCCCTCTGTCCTAACGAGGGTAAAGGCGAGGAAAATGCGCCGAGGGGCTAAGTAAATAGAGCCCAGAGGAGAGGAGCGGGGGCGACGGGGTCACGACCGATCCCCAGTCCCGGGTGGGAGAGCCACGACCGGCTCGCTCATCCTAAAGAAAAGAAAAAAAGTGCAGTACAGGATAAAAAGAGACTAGGATATATGAAACAAATTATATGAACTTTCACTAAGAAGAGAGAAAAACGAAGAACGAAAAAACGAAGAAAGAAGAGAAATAATAATTAGCCGGATAGGCCCCGGGGGCCCTCCGAAGTAGACCGGAGAGGACAGAGGGTGACACCTCCTCCTCTACCGATAAGGAGCGTAGGATTGAAATGTTTCTGGTTCTAGAGTATGTTCTGTTGTCGTTGCTGTATGAACTGTTTTGAAATTTTGTAAAGACGTGTTTTCCCACCTTTCAAGAAGGTGCGGGAGGGTGTGATGAACGGCTATTCATCCAAAATATGTAGAGGTCAAAATAAGAGAAAATACGATAATACTATAAAAAGGTATATATGTAAAGAACGTAAGTGTAAAAGAACGAAATATATGAAATATATGTAAAAGAACGAATATGTAAATAATGAACGAAAGTGTAAAAAGCCCGAAAAAAGAGGCACGAATATGTAAGGAACGAATATGTGAGGAACGAAAATGTAAAGGAACGAAACCCGGAAAGATATAAACCGGAAGTGAAATGTAAACCGGAAACGAAAGATATAAACCGGAAGTGACGTCAGTTATAGATCACGTGACCGAAAGCAGCCAATCAGGGCTGACTTCTATAGTATATAAAGGGGCGGTGAGGCCCGAATAAACAGAGTTCTTTAATAGTTCTCCTTGTGTCCAGACGTGTCTTCTTTCCTGAAACAACCGCTAAAGATGAGCTGATTCGAGTAATTAACCAGAAGTTAGGACAAAACAGTCGAAGTTCGAGATAAATAGTAAGAACTTAGGGTAGGGGCCCGACGGCCCGAAGAACGAGGAACGAAGGACCGAAGTAAGGCGCGAAGGCCCGAAACAGTCCCGGAGACCGAGGTGTAGCATGGCCCGAAGGCATGACAGGCAGGACGAGGGAACGAAGTCCGCGGGGACGAGGGCGCGGCAGGCTCGGCCCCACGCTACCAAACAATAGGCGACCGTCGGCCCGTCGCCCCCGCGGACCGGAACCGTGGGGTGGACCGCCCGGTGGGGGTGAATGCTGGTCTGGGAGATAGAGCGAGACGAACCCCCGGCCGACCCGTACCCCTACCATAATTTCCCTTCCCCGCAGTCCTCCGTTTGACATCGAGTGCCGATCCCCGACCGATTCGCTCAGCCCCCCCCTTGTGCGCGAGGCACGACTCTAGACACATCTCGGTTCTTGGCCCGGATTCCCCGTCCGCCCCGAGACCCGAACAACCCCCCCACGTTCCTCTGTTGTAAGAATCGGCAACCCCGACTTACCAGAGAACGTCACAGTTACCAATAAATTGAATATGAGTGTCTGGTAAATAAACTTCAGTTTGTTTTTCTTTTATCTAAAACACAGCTACAACTGCATTTTATCCTCCTGTCATGAATCTTACTCAAGGAACATATTGTAGTGATTTAAACATTTTATTATAAACAACAAACTTTAGTATAAATTTGGCTGATTTTGTAATTGCTTTACCCAATGCCAATGCATATATTCCATACAGCATAGACATTTGACTTGTAGCTAGGGAAGCTTGCCCAAGTAAAATGCCTACTGCAAGTGAAATGCTGCATAATGAAATATAATTTAGACAACAAAATAGAAGATTGCATACAATTGTCCAAAACGTCCATGTGTATCAGTTCTCCTAATAAAGTTCAGGATTGAACTCAGGCTGGGAAATGGGCACAGATCATGACATTTAGGGACGGTTGTATAAAACTCAGATTATCAATGAATAGAGAGATTTGCTGAATATTCTAACTTGGTAAATTTATCATAAATTGATATTTCTAGCTATCTAACTCTTATATGCAAACAAACAAAATAAGCTTACCATGGACCTTTTGTTCGTTGTGACTTGGGCAGGGTGCAGGAGCAGGCAGGGTCTTCCTTACATAACAGTCCCAGGGTGTGCAACTCACCCCTTAGTAAGGCTAATTAAATATACTCTTCCTGGTCGAGGTCATTCAGGCCCCGTCTGGAGGGCCAGACACAACAATTAAAAGGCAGGGAATATCAATTAGGCAGACTCATCTGGCCGCTTTACGAACTGTCCCCTTAAACCAGGACATCCCAAAATTTCAGGAGTTTCCCATTTTCATAGGAGATGCCACTTGATGTAATTCCTCTGGGCTGAATCAGCTTCCTTTTCTGATTTCCATCCGATCATGAAGCAGCATTTCATGGCCAATTACATTATGGCCTCCAAATATCTTCAACCTTAATACTGTGGTCCTACCATAACTATTAACATTATAAAAAGGTTTAAACAGTACTAGAATTAAAAAGAAATGGCCTATAGGGCAGGAAAGTCTCTCCCATTATTGTTTACAAAGATGTGACATGCTGTGGCTTAAGTTAGAAAATGAAAGTAATAATAGTAGAATGTTAACTATTCCTGAGTGAAATATTATTTTATATCAGTATACATGTACAGTCTGAGCTAATTGATATGGTAATAATATAAATCAGTCAGTAATTAAGGAACATATACATTAAGTTTTAATGTCCATACACAAAACTGTCAAAAAGGTACATCTATACCAGGGTCAGAAGTTTAAGTATGCCACTGATAAAAATTGCATTGTGACCCTTAACACCACTGGCTGACTGAGTTTGAATGTGCAAAAATTGCATTTGCACAGATGCATAAACATACATGAACACAAACAGATTAGAAAGAAAATGTTAAAAGAAGTGAGCCAGTGACATTCAAATGTCATTAAGTGTATTTTCAAGCTTTATGGTGCCATTCCCGTAACTTTAGATTATTCTTTTTAATATCTAGTTTGTTTGTTTTTTAAGTAGGTATCTAAGGTGCTCTATGAATTCACAAACAGACTTTTGCATGTGATGTCACACATAAAAGCTTTTATATGTGAATTTCAGAAATACACATGCAATGAGAGAGCTTATTGTTGCATGTGTTTTCTTAAGATCAATCAATGATGCATGGGAAAATACTAACTTTCATCATTTTCAACTTTTGAAGTGACACACGGATAAAGCGTGGTGGTGTGTTGGTTAGCACGGTCGACTCACTTGCAGCCAGCAGGGTTCAACTCCCACCAGGAGTACCTTACCACTCTGCGTTACCTCCAGTGGCAACAACTGGGTTATCAAATGTCCCTAAAAGAAAATTGGCTGCTGTGTGTGCAGTGCTGTCTATGGGACCAGCATATTAATGAGCACCTTTAGTTCTCAATAAAGTAATAGGCTTGGGGGATGCAAGGGAAAGAGTGTGTAGGCCGGGATATGATGGGGATAGGTGCCTATAATTTCTATTAAAGTAATAGGCTTGGTAGATGTAAGGGGAAGAGTGTGTAGGCCAGGATATGATGGGGATAGGTGCCTATAATTTCTATTAAAGTAATAGCCTTGGGAGATGTGTACCTGGGCTGGCCTACACATATCAGGAGCTGAGCGGTGTTATGTTACCAGCCACAGTAGAGGAAGATCCAAGATTTCCAAAAGGAGGGTGTCAGTGTATAGGCCAAGTACAAAAAATGCATATATTCACTCACACTAGTACAGCATTTTCACCTTTCTGCTTAGTTTAGGAGTAGGGGGTCAGGACCCCCTTGACTCCCTGGACCCCACCTCTGGATCCACCCCTGCACAGCCTAATGTAACTGGCTGCAGCAGGCCTCAGGGGATGAGTATATGCCAAACTTTGCCTTCTGCTGCGCGACAATAGTATTGCACCCTTGCAGGTACCAGTCACACTTATGCAGTGGGCCTGGCATAGCTAAACTTTGCCTGCTGCTGGGCATCAATAGAAGTGCACCCCTGCAGACATCAGTTGTGCTGATGCACTGGAGCACAATATCAATGGCATTGACTAACACAAACTTTGACATTTAATTTGATGTTTAAATCTAATGGAAAGTTAGGTAAAATTGGCAATCCATGGATAGATAAGGAGACATAGTGCATGAATAAATGTACCTGCACTTCACAATGGTTCATAAACTGGCATCAAAGAGTAACATATATATACATTTTAGCAAAAACAGATATGGATTTCTCAATTACTATCCAGCACAAACCCTTGAAATTTGAAATATGTAATCTTGAGGTTCTTCTCAAGGGAAGTGTGTCTAATAACTATCCTAGTTTTTCTTTTGTAAAGCGTTAAAAACTAAGTTTTTTCTCATAAAATGAAAACAGCTTATTCTCATAAAATGAAAAACAAAGCCTAAATAAAAAGTCTGAGACATGTACCTCTTAAGGAAAAGGTTGAGAGTTTATTGAATGCTAGTGTTTGTTTAGGTTGTTCACTTATTAAATGGGGAACTCCTATCACTTCAACTTCCCAATAGTCTTAATCCTCTTTTATCCTCACTAGCCAAGTGGCAGAATAGTTCACAAGATGGGTGCTCATATCCATAGCGCAGACGATGCTTGGTTGAGAGTCAAGTTTATTAGTGTATATCAACTGCTTCACAATTGCCAGCGTAGCTGCAAGATGCCTTAATCCTATGTACACAAACAGACACTGTCCGAAGGCAAGCTTCCTCATTAAAGTCCGCTCGACTCTGTACGGCTATGTAAACAGTACAGTTCCTTTACTAGTCACCAGATGTCAAGTATATAGCTATCCAAACCCCCAAATCCCTAAGACTCGAATTGATCCAAGCATGTATTGACTTCCTCTGCTCTGTCACCACAGATCACTACCCATATATATTAGTTTAGTTATTGATTTTCTCCTGAGGAGTGCTGCTTACTGGTTGACTAAGCCTGCCTGCCATAGCTGAACAAGTTTTATTACACCCACCAGAAGCGCCTACCATATTTACAATACGTAGCACAGTATAATTTTGAATACCAGTTATAATATGTCTTCTACAATCTGTTGACTGTTTCTTCAATTTATTTATACACTATTAATTACATGCACAAGGTGTTTTGCTGACTACCTTTGTGCAATATATCCAAATCTCAGTTCTATAACTTTAATAGTACATTTTATCCAATTTCCTATAGTAATATAACATCAAAGAGTAAAAAATATGATCTTACATTAGATGTATAATGTAACATTGTCAATAGTATACAGGTTTGTGCATATGCATTAATTAAGCACGGGGCATTGAGACCCCTTATCTATCCTTAAACTTAAATATCATAATCATTCCTTGGTGAATAATGGTTAATGACTTATTTTTAAGAATATCCAAGTTTGCTTTGCATGGCGAAATTAGAAAAGCTTAATAGCAAAGGATATTATAGCTAAGCTTAAGGGTTAAAGTCTTACTAGAAATACAATGCTTACAGTAAAGGCTATGTAAATATGATAAAAAGAATTCAAATAATGATAGAAGCTTATTGATGGGTAAAGGCAGTGTTAAAGCGAGATGAGACAGCCATAAGACCAATGTCTGTACAACAGTCTCACCTACTGATGGCAGCACTGTAAGGGGGTATACAGGTATACACAAAATCTATAATGCTTATTATATAAAGGACTGAGACCAACATAAAAGGGGAGAGCGAGAAACAAATTGGAGCTTTGATGGACCTTTAGGCTCAGGAGCTGGGTGGAAATAACTTAACTTGGTTCAGTGGTGATATCTGGGGACCATGCATTTAACTACCATTTTCTTTGCAGGCATAGGATTAACACAGGCAGATTTAGCAATAAGGAAACCTATCTAATATTGTGCATGATTAACTCCTGGATTGATGTAGGGTATACCATGCCCCATATTTCTGGACTGTATTGTATATGATGATGCGTTTCTCCTACTTGTTTGGATATAAAAAACCTAAACCTCTCCTAAATGTGTCTGGGTTTGGATTTGATCGACCCAAGTGTTGATCGACCCAAGTGGGTACTTATCTCTATCCTTGACTAGCAATGGCAACATATATACGAATAAGATTGACTTGTAATAACTTACAATAGTAGTATGATGGAGTCGCTGGCGCGCATACTCAATGCTACTAAGTAGGTCAGTAGGTCACTACGACCGAGTTTAGGTCTAAAATAGGTTCATAGCCTAATAGAGAGTTTGAATAATTAGGTCATTACAACCTACTTTTAAAAGCTATTTTTGTAATTAGGTCAGAGGTCAGAGGTTAGAGAATATATGTCAGAAATATTAGAAAACAGGGGCACTGAGAAAACATGTCAGGGGAACGACGTGCAGACCTCCGGCCTTACAGCCTCCGGTCTCCACGTCGTTCCTCAACGCTCTCTTCCCCTGACATGTATTCTCAGGGACCCTATATTCTGGTTACGGATAAATTATAACATATGTTCTGATATATTTTAATTGTAAAGGGGGCGGGGCGGTCAGCCCATGGGAGGGCTGTTTTGGAATGAGGTGGAGACCGGAGGCACGGCCGGAGGTCTCCACCTCATTCCAAAAACAGTCCTCCCATGGGCTGTGCGCACCGCCCCCTTTGCAATTTTTAGCACTTATATTATTACTATTCGATTCGATTATATCTACTTTATGTGTATGTATTCGCTTTAATATGATTTTTGATAAAGTTTCGTGTTCATATTCATTAAATAATATTCGTATAGAAACTGGATATGGAGTTTTCGTGTATCATATTCATTGAATAATATACGTATAGAAAACACAACATATAAAATTCATTTATAAGTTTTATTCATTAGAAACATATAGAAACATATTTACATTGTCACAGACACATGGTGTAATCTTTTATTTACATTGAAACTGTTCACAAAGTGGAAAATATATAATACAAATTCATTTGCACTGTTGGCATAAGAAAACATTGTTTCCATTGCCTGGTAGTAGACAATGAGAACAGTTTCGGGCAAGCGTCCTTATCTTCGGCTGTTTCAGTTTCTCTTTGTTCCATGTGTGAGTGTATACATATGTGTGATGAGGATTTCTGACGGATTTGGCAATGGTATGGTGAAAGAGAGACTGTGCTTTGAAAAAGTTACAGTCTACTTCAGTCGCCAACACATTGTGACCGAAAACAGGATTCATTTGCACCTGGTATAAAAAGAAATTTTCGATGGCCTGAATGTAAATTGATTTCAGCTCACAGTGTAGTTGTATACATGTAAAACAGAACAAAGGACCAACAAAAGTGACATCGGAATCACGGGTTCGACATTTACAAAAGGCCTGTGAAACGGCTGTCACTTTATGTTGCTCACTGAAAACCATAAGTGACTTTACACTGTTGACGGTGTATCTGGTAGTAACTCTGAAACATGAGTCTTGATGATGCTGATACACCGCCAAACAGTAGTCCTTGTGGTTATCGCCGTTGATAAGCTGGCTCGTTGCGAAGCTATACCCATCCCACATAGCTTCTGTAAAAGTGGAACAGGATCGCGTCGTACCAGTGGTGTGGTCTACAGTACTTACATGGTGTGGTTTCAGATAAAAGTCGCTGTACTGTGCAGGGATAATCTCCCAAAAGAAATACCCACTACATCCGCAAAGTACAGCGACTTTATCATTTTTGGGTATAAGTCGAAAATTAATATCTGCTGATGGATAATTAGAGTCGAGAGTACTATCCGGAGAATCAGGTCGTGGCTCAGCAATATTGAGGAATGATAAATCGAGACCCCAACTAAGTGTGGTCTCGTTATCATTTGTTGATGAATCATTGCTTGCCAAATCGATTAGAAAATCCGAATAGCTGCTGTCGCTCATATTGAAGCTGTAATATAATACTTGAAACTATGGCTACACTAATCAACTAGATGAATAAAATATGGGTATCCAGTTATTTTTGTAGTATTTACTATTTAGTATGTACTAAGAAAATAACTGGTAGTGGGTAGACACCTGAAATTTCTCTGTGATTCGCTGAGATTTTCGCTGGCGGGAGTTCTACCCTAGATAAAGCCATGCATAAAGCCATGCATTTTTTTGGTTTCTGTGAGATATTGTATAAATTTTTATTTTTTTTATAATTTTTATAATTTTTAAAGTTTTTTTCTTTTTTCTTAGACAAATATTTATATTTCAAGCATTTTTTCTGTCTCTATGTGAGATTTTGTATAATTTTATTTTTACTTTTGTTATAATTTTAAAGTTTTTTTCTTTTTTCTTAGACAATTATTTCTTTTTTTAAATTTCAACTTTTGAATATTTTTTTAAAACAGCGGTTACAAAAATGATATGTACAGGCTTAATTTTTTTTATTTTTTTATTTTTTTTATATTTTTATATCTTTTTTGTTGGAGTATTTCCTTCATAAATGATATATTTCATAGTTATAAGTCTGTTATTTTTTCAGAATTAAAGAATATTTACAACATGATTGCCGAATTCCTAGATATCTAAGGGTATCGTGCTCACACCATCTTCACAAGTTTTTCTTTTTATATATTGATAACTTAGGCCTGTCTTTTTCTGTTTGTATGTTATTATATGATGATCTACAACTTTGAACCCAGTGTTAACGGCATCCATCGTGATTTGTGTTTCGAGTACGGTGTTAAAAGATTCCATGTCAAGTATGTTTTGTTTCTGTATGACACCTTTACAGCTAGTTTTCTTTTCTTTTCCATGACCGATATAGCATTTTGAATTTAGTGAAGTCATTTCATCTCCTTCCCATTCAATTTTGAATAGTCCTGGGGTCCGTTTGTCGTATTTTTCCCTTTCTTTACAGCATGGTTGTGGGAACCATGGTAGATTATTTGTTTTCGCTATTATATATTGTTCTCTGTGATGTTCATTATCACAAGATTCTGATGGTAACCATAAGTGGTGTTCTCTATAATAGGATTCTCTTTTTTCGGGAATTATTAATTCATCTAAAGTCTGTGCGCTGAGTGCAAAATACAGACTATCTGTATCCATTTCACAGAGTTCAAAGACATTTTCAGTTTTGCGTATTGATATACCATGAAACCTATTTGAACTGGAAGGTCGTATGTTATTGACGTAGGGAGTGATGAGACTTCACATGTATCTTCACACAAGTCTTGGACATCTTGTACTGTCCAGTGAAGAGCTATTCTAGCGGCTTTTTCTGGTGTCATATATCGAGTGTTTGTGAAGTTTTGTTTGTTACAAAATTAATCGTTTTTCCATATGAACTGTTTCCTAGGAGTTTGTAGAGGTCAGAGAGAATTTTACAGTCAGGGTTTTTGTCCCCTTTTCTTCGTGCCTCTGTTACTTGATCAACAAATGAGAGAAACAATTTCTGTGGTATGTATTCAACTAGTACGTGAACTTTTGTTACGATTAACCCTTTTTCTAAATACCATTTAAGTAGTGGTGAACCTAATAAAATATATTTTGCAAAATAACTTCCGATTAATTGACGTTGTGGTCTTTTCACTCTATCGTTCTTTAATAGATGTTGTTTCATATGTTCTCCTACATCATCTCTTGACACCATTGTATTTTTGAAAATGGGCGTCGTTTCTTCAAATTTAAATTTAAGGTGATCAGGTGTGTCTATGTCCACCGATACTAGTCCAAAAATAGTCCCATTTTTTACTCCGTTTAATATATCTATTTCAGAAAGGATATTGTGTGTGTTTGGAATCGGTATGCTCCACAGTGATTTACATGCTATAACACTGTTGTTGTTATTCTAGTCTTTGTTCCAGTCACATTTGTATTTCTCAATGACAGTATATCCTATCAGTTCTAGATACAGTGTTGTTTTAAGAGTTTGTCGACATCTTTCTGACATTAGTTTACGGCCTTTATCAGTAGAGAGTGTTTCTATTCATGTGACACGCGTGCCCATGCCAGTAGCAACCATGAAATTGATACACATTTTTTGTATCTGGAACCAGTCCGTCCACTCGAACTCTTTTTGTACCCACACTAACTTCCCCATGGTTATAAGCATGTAGTATTTTAACTTTGTCTGTAATCTCTCGAAACCGCAACCATTCTGTTGCAGCGCGACTGACTTTTTGAGATTGTTCAGGTTTGTAATTGTTACTACTTCTGCGGACTACAAAGTACCCCGTACAGTGTTCTTCACCCATACATTTAAGGTAAAGACTGTTTGCATCTACTCCTATGATATGACGGCACACTTTACTTAATGGCCCGAATGATCTTCCTCGTATTCGTGTCACCCCTGCTTTTTGATGTCTATGAAATATAATTGATGGACCACCTACCAAATTGCTTCTTATTAATTTGTGTACATCTTTGTCTGCCTCTGAGAATATAATATAAGGAAGGGCGTTTGATGATATGTTATCAAACAGAAATTTTAGTGTAAGGCCTGGAAGAGTCAGACCATCTTTGAACATATCTATTCCTCTTTCACTGAAAAATTTCATGTGTTGGTTTATAGCTTTGAAAAAGGTTCTACATCTTTGTTATTGTAATATATTAGATAATCTCTGAAAGTTGTCATTCCATTATCTTTCCACACTTTCTTACACTTGGCATAGTCTTCCGCTGATATAGAAGTACCCGTAAGTGAACTATAGAAAGCTGAGCGAGGTGGAAGTTTTAAGTTCCCTAGTTTTCTAGTTGATGTCATCCACTCATATGGAAAGAACCCTTTACTTTCATCTTGTAGGAAAGCTTTTAAATAGCTAGCATAGGAGTATCCGGGAGCTAGATAATTCAACATGTCTAAATAAACACAGTTTTCTGTGTAGACAGCTATGTATTGATTACTCCTTTTCATGGTTTTCATCTCAGCTGTTTGCTTCTTGGCATAGAAGGAATGAAAATCTCGCTTTATTAGATTTAAGTCTTAGGGACCAGAATTGAAACCTATGACAGGTACTCTGAAAATATAGTTCATAAGACAAATTTTGATTTTATCTATTCTGTGCGATGTTTTATTACTACCCTTTTTTCCTATGCTTTTCATTAGTGATTTAGGCACTTTTTTTCCTTCAGCAATCTCGTTTTTCTTATACTTTTCAAGCTTTTTTATTATGTCAGAGAAACGTGTTTCTACAACAGCTCCTATTTTTTCAGCTAAATTTTGTATGTAATCCAGTGTGTCGTGAACTATTTCATCATTTTCTCCATCACTTTTTCTTATGAAACAAACTGGTTTTTCCCACTCTGGAAAGTCACTTGCTACACTAGATGAAAGTGGTACATGATGTGATTCGACTACTGTGTTAGTTGTCTGAACATCACCTTTTGTTTGTGAGAAAAATAACTTTCGAAATCATACACAATTTTGTATGGATATATTCGAAGTTCAGCTGGTACTTTTATACCTAGCTCCTCCAGTCTATCAAATACAGATGGTTTGTTTTTGTAAATACCACCTTTGTAGATGAATTTAACTTGAGTACAGTCGCTTTTAATGTTAGTGTGTCACTTAAGATTATACTCTGTTTCAAAGAGTCTTCTACACTTACGACACATGTGGAACTGTGAATATTTATTTAGATCGTTTACTAGACTGAAGTGATGGTCGTATAGATTTAGTGTCATAACTTTAGACTCATCCTCAACACTCATTAAATTGCCCTTTATACATTTTAATGTACAAGGTGTTCCCCTTTTAACTTTCTTTTTCTTGGAAGTGCTACTCTTCTTAGGAATGAGTGAAAACACTTTTATCATAATGTTGTATTTGTCTTCTATCTGGGTCAGTGCCTTAATTGAAATGCCTCTGAATGATACTTTAGTTTCATCAGGAAAACATTCTGGAAGTAGTCTTTCACAGTGGGATGTGTTTTTGAAAAGAAAATACGACAGACATCTAAAAAAACACAGGTAGTCTTTGTACACCCGTTTGCTCTTTGGATTACGATGGAAATGTTGTAACCCCCGTCTACGTAGGAAATTCGGAATTGTATCCAATCTTCCTATTAAACCATCCTCTCTACCTTGAACCCTTACTATGTAGATGTTTGCGTTTACATTACCCACTAGTCTCCAACTTGTGTCAGCTCTATTGACACTCCATTCTTTATCCCGTAAAAAACTTATTACATCTTGCAAGTCAGAATCATTTTTAATATGTCTGTAATTGCTTTGCTGTTCGTGCTCTAACCAAAATAAAGAGGAGTTATTCACTGAAGGATGATAATACATAACTTCTCGATCTTCTGTATAAATCTTTTCTTCGTCAGTTTCTGTTGTTCCTCCATTAAGTCTTTCAAGTAATGCACCTAAAGATATAGCTAGTCTATATTCGAAAACTTGGTTCTGATGTATTTTGTTGATAGCCTCTATTATCTCTTCAACTGCTTCTTTCATGTTCAGAGTTGAGAGTCTGACTTTGAAAATTGATTGAACGCTTCCTAGGAGAACTAAACCATTTGCTATTGACTTAAAGTTTTTAACATAAGTGTCGTGATACCACCAATAACTACCTATAGTTGATGGCATTACTGTTGTTTCTATATCATACTGTTCTCTGACGCATGTAGGTGAAGAACAGATCACCTTTCCAGAATGTAAAAAAAATTGCGAGGACGACGTGGCACGTTACACATCGGACAATTTATATTCTGATTCATTTTCTTATTTTCGACTTAATAACTATATAAAATATTCACTTATGTCCTAGCTAGTTATTTAAAAGCTGACTAAATATTTTTTTGTTTGAAGCTAACTATGTCTTGCACTAACTATGCGCTAGGTGATTATATAAAAGCTGACTAAATATTTTCTTTGAAGCTAGCTAATACAATATCTACAGCATGATTGAATGTTTTCTGTGTATATATGTATATAGGCAACCACACCACACCATGTATAGTTACTGATATGTTTTAAGACCACACCTACCTGCCCTAGGTGATTACATCATGTTCTGTGATCTATTCGGACTGCTTTAAGTCATTCAGGATCTTTGGGCTGAGCGTGCTAACCAAGTCGAAGAACAGTGCAGATGGCACGGTGTGCCCCTGGTCTTTCGGAGGTGTGTCGTGCACCCCGCCCAGGTTGACCCGTTTCTCCAGCTGCTCCACGTAGTGGCGGGACCCCAGATGGATCTTGGCCTTCCCCTGGTAGGTGGTGACGATGACCGAGATGTTGTGCGTCTTGTTGATCTCCTGGACGTAAGGCTTAATAGTCGGGATGCCCTGTTCCGCTTCACCTGAGGCACGTTCGTACTGCTGGATGATCGTTTTTGCGGCGTCGAGAAGGTTCTGGAAACCTGTCCTGGTCAAGTTGATCCGCCGTTCGTAGGCTCGCTGAGGGTACTGAATTATGGCGACCTGAAAAATATAAGCACAATTTTCTTTTGAGTTATATGTATAAATTTGGGAACTCTCTCTCTCTTATTCTATTTCTATTTACACTCCTATTCTTTATTTCTATTCACATTAAATAATTACAATGAAAGTTAACTGTAAACGAAGTACATGTTACCTGAAATAAAAATAATGCTTCTATAATTTAAAATCTTACTTACCCCTACAGGATCAGGTGGTCCACACACGTGGATGCAGGTGTTCTTGAAGGTGTCACTGTTGAGGAAATACACCTTCTTAGCTTGCGTGATGTAACCGTCCTTGTAGTCGACGTCCAATTCCAGTGGCCAGAACAGTCCGGTCAGGTTCAATATAGGCGAGAGAGGGGTGCCTTTGCTCTGCTGTGCCTGTAGCTCCTTCAAGACTGCATCAGCATACTGCTTGGCTAGTTCAACGTCCACTGCTACAGGTTTACCTTTCTTTGCACGAGGTTTCCGTTCACCAGCAGGCTTCCGTTTTCTTGGCGGTGACTTTTTCTTGTCTGTTGGTTCGCCCTCCGACTCTTCTTCGATGATGATCGGTACCGAAAGAGCTCCTCCGTCTTTCGGTGGTGGCACGTTTTCTTTGTTGGAGTCATCTTGGAGGGTAGCGGCGGCGGTGGCGGCGGCGGTGGTGGCGACTGTGGCGGTGACAGCATCAGTCAAAGGTGGAGGTGGCTCGGGATTCCACAGATCAGAAATATCGTTGTATTTTTCAAGAAGACCGGCATCAAGAACGTTGACGGACATGGACGTGTCTTCGCCTACATCTGTCATATAGCCAGATTAAGTGTCCATGGACGAATCTGTTGCGTACCCCACAACTTCACCAGGAACATAACTGGCATCTTCTCTCGATGGAAACACTCGGTATTGATCAAAGTATTCATCAATGACCGAATTTCCAGGAGGCGCCTGCTTCGGAAGTCCCCCCTGAGCGGAGGAAGCAGCAGACGATGTTGAGGTCTTTGCACGAGCAGTCAAACTTCTACGTCCCATCATGAGAGTGTTGAGAAGACTCCAGCCCATGAGTCTTTTATACAAAAGTTTACTATCAACGTCGATTAAACGTAGGACGGTTTTTCCAATTTCACAAAGTTTTTCATGAGCGTCGTCCGTTATTTTACTCGTATTTTGTTTTGTTACCGATAAGCAGATATCACTGAGTACATGGTTCCATTAGTGACGCAACGCGAGAGTCTGACACGTGCACTCCATAACAAATATTCAAAAATTTACATGTATCGGTTTCATTGGAGATATGTATTGTGGTCGTTAACAAAAATGATAATATACGCTCTCAGAGACCCTCTGAGATTCATTTCTAGAATTGTCACCAATCGCACCAGTCTCACCATGTACATGAACGCACAACCCTCGGTTCAACACCGTGTACCGCTGGCACCGCTCATTGGAAGACCATCTCATTTTTGAAATAAGGTGGTCAACGTGCCTGTTGCGCGAGCATCAGGCATCTATGGAGAGCATCATTGGGTGAAATACATCTGTCCGAGAGACGGAATGTATCAAATTGAGGGTGAAATTCATCCAAACATTTTATTTAAAAATTGCAAACTTCTGAAAAACATTCGGCTAACCCAACAACCAAATCTAACGCTCAAAGATATGATAACCAAGAAACCTTGTGTTGTCGGTTTACCGACAACACAAGGCATCTTGAGTCACATTTTTGCGCGACACTCTGTTAAGGAAACAGTACAGAGACGTTTTTGGCGTAAATCAGAAGCAGATCCTGATGAGAAACCTTCTATATTTCTGCACGCTGACATTGTTATTCCCCTTATCAACGCAACCATCCGATATCCTGACAAAATAGTCAACACCCTTGACAACAACAAATTCTTCTATGAAAAAGAGTTTGATACAGAAATCGGACATGGTCAGGAGGGTTGTGACCATATTGTCAGGGTTGTCGGAAGGAACGGTGAAGAGGAATCAAGTCTCGTGATGGCTTATTCTATTCGTAGATTTACTCATACTCATACTCTCCAATATTAAAAAAGCAAATAAAGATCCTTTTATGCTCCTCCAGACTATTTGGTTTTCTACCAAAAGGTAGAAAACCACCCTTCAACCAATCTCTTTTATTCTCACACTTATAACATAAAGACGTCCGTTTATTTACGGTTAGGTTTATCTGCTGTGACATACGAGCTGATAATCGAGTTGATACTATCAAGCTTGTAACTCTAACCATACGTTAACGGTTATAACCACTTAATCAAAATAAAAACACAAACGCCTCAAACGGCGTTCAACGCTTTTCTTGAAAAGAGAAAGGGGGTGCATAAAAGTGTACCCCTTTTCTCTTTCAAGAAAACAAAATGCGCGCCGCTCCGCTCGCGGGTGATTGCGTGGCGGGCGTGGCTCGGCGGTCGGTGCATTTTGTGCGTTTTTTGCACCCGACGTCCAGGCGCTGTCCCACAACAAAGACCGATCAATTAAAAAACCAAAACGTATGGAGAACGTTTATGGTTCGGTTTCATTAATTTGTTATTCTTTTGTTCTGTGAAAGAGAAAAACCCATGTTATCAAAGTTTCCACTTTTAATTTGGTATTCTTTTGTTTCGTTCCACATAAAATATTGTTATGACCACATCTCTTTTCATTTGTTATTATTTTACACTCTTATGTTATCGAAACCAAACAAAAAGGATTGTTTTTCATGAAAGTGTCATTCAGTACATTAACCTTTGACCGGGTAAGACGTGTTATAGCTTTGTTAGATAGAAAAAAATGGAAAGTGTAAAGGAAATCACATTTGACCCAAGACTACAAGGACCTTTCACATGTCTTTTTGCTGGACCTTCAGGATGTGGTAAAACGCAATTAGTGTTTGAAATTATAGAAAAGGCGAAAACTGTAATAAACCAACCAGTCGATGAGATTATATATTGCTATGGACAATGGCAAGACGTTTTCAAGAAGTATCAAGGAAAAGTGAAATTCAACGAAGGTCTCCTTTCAAGAGAAGAACTTTTATATAAAAAAAAGGATTTATCTAAACATTCTCTACTTATAATAGATGATCTGTTAGATAAAGAAGATGCACCTCTTATAAGAGATCTATTCAGAAAAGGTTCTCACCATAGAAATATGAGTGTTATATTCATAACTCAAAATTTATTTCTGCCTAATAAGGATATCAGAACACTTAGTCTGAACTCTCATTACATGATAATTTTCAAAAATCCAAGAGATATGAGTCAAATTCACGCTTTATCACGTCAAGTGTTTCCAACTCATCCGCGTTTTCTTACTAACGTATATAACGAAGAAACATCGGCGAGACACTCATATCTAGTGCTGGACTTCAAGCAGACTACACCCAACACACTAAGGGTGCGTAACAGCGTAACTACACCTCTCAAGACAACTGTATTCATTCCTACCACACGGAAACAATGTCTAAACAACTCGCTCTCATAAAGAAACACCTTCCTCTCTCGAGACATCTGTCTAAATGCACTGGTAAGGAGTGTAAACATAATAATGATGGGAATGTCTAATGAGGTGATAAGGTTGATAGCGCAAATAGGTGTGAATATTATGAATAAAAACTTGCACATCTCCAATAAACAAGCAGTCGGTCGTCTATCGAGGTACAAGAAACAACTCAAAGGTCTTACCAAGCCTTCAACTACAGTAGGACACAAACGTAAGATTCTTGAACAAGAAGGTGGCTTTACTGGTACTCTATTGGGATTAGCTGTTCCACTCATATCCAGTCTTATCGGAGGCCTTACAAGACATCATTAGGTGAAAATGACAAGCTACAAACAAATGCTGCTCATTCATCCAGATGTGTTGCAAAGTTCTAACAAAGTGCAAATGGAGAGTTCAGCTGTTTCTGGCAAAGTTGATTCTCCACCTCCTGCCAAACAAAGTGACAGGGATTCCTTTTTCGAAAGGTCAATGGTAAAAGAAAAACTTGAACCTACAGCGTCTACCGTGGAGGTGTTACAAAAAGAAATGAGTCGTGTATTGAACGATCCAACGATGAGCAGAGAAGAGAAACTAGCCACATACAATGACCTCATGACTAGGTCCTCCATCCTTTCCTCTAAAGCTAAAAGTATGTTGTTTTCAACATTGCACCTTTCACGTTCTCCTTCAACCTCTCCTCCACCTTCTCCGACTATCATGAAACCTAAAAGAGTTTCTACAAAACCGAGAGGAGTACTTATGCCGAAGGTAGTACCACATAAGATGGAAAAAGCACTAGAAAAGGTTCCGGGTTCTTACCATAACTCTGTGCGTAATCTCTACAAGACCTTGGCCAAATCATGAAAACAGTTTACAAAGGACGGTCGTCTCATTCTAGGAGACACACCTATAGATGAAACTCATTTGATGAATGTTCTTTTGAGTGCAGTGCGACCGACTACTAAGAAGCGAGCCAGCTTACCGGGTCAGAAACAATTCGTCCAGATTGTTAAGAAGCTAAATCCGAAAATGAAATATATAAGGAACTACAACATGAAGGTTTCTGACAGTGAAGAGGAGTATGAAGAGGTGGAAACACCTAGGCGGAAAGAGAAGACTCCTCAACAAGAAGGTCACGGTAGAAGTAAGAGACATCGACACTTTACACCGTTTGTAAAATGGTCTACAAGGCTCTGAAGAAAGATGTGATTAAGCACTTCACTGATCCTAAACAGCCAGCAAGCTTCACAAGCGCATCCAAAATAAAGAAACACTATTTCAAAAACACTGACATCAAGCATATTGAAGATGCACTTGAATCTGTGGATGCTTATACTAAGCACAAACCATTCAAGAGATGCTTTCCTAGGCGTAAAACACAGACTTTTGGAATAGATAAACAATGGCAAATGGACTTGATAGATATGCAACAGTTCAAAAAGTATAATAAAGGTTATTCCTATATAATGGTTGCCATAGATGTCTTCTCCAGATTTGGATTTGCACAAGCTATAAAGAGTAAAAAAGCCACAGATGTTATGGAAGCTTTCAAAGTTATGACAGTTAAAAGATGTCCTAAATACCTTCAAACAGATAAAGGTAAAGAGTTCCTGAACAAAACTTTTCAGGATTACTTGAAAGAGACAGGTGTATCTTTTTTCACTGGAGAAAATGATGACATAAAATGCTCTAAAGCAGAAAGGTTCAAAGGCACCTTACAACAGAAAATGTGGCGATACTTCACTCACATGAAAACATACACATACATAGTCCTATCTCATCGACCTCTTGACCACGGTGGAGGGCGCCAGAAAGTGTCGCCTCCAAGGTTGCCAGAACTGGTTCATGGACACCCCGGAAAAAATGGACACCAGAGGTGCAGCCAACGCAGGTTGGAACTCATGACGAACAGTCCATGTCGGAGGAGTTAAGTCTATGGTGGCAAGACCAAACCTCGATTTGTTTACTCAGTGTAAACTCCTACCCTCTTACTGCGAGATCAAACTCGTGTTCGAACGTCAGTCCGCCAGCTTCTACATGCAGATGGCCGCTAACGAGAGTTACAAAGTCATCATCAAGAAGGCCGAAAAGACCATGCGCCAAGTTCACGTCAGGGACGAGGTAGTGGAGGTACACAATAAAAGTGTACGCGACCCCAAGATGGGACCATTCAACTACCCGATCACCAGGAGCAAGGTCACAAAGCACACCCTCACGCAAGGCTCATCCGAGTACACGTGGACCGTGCCCGACACAACGCAGATCCCCACGGGGGTGATTATTGGCTTCGTCAAAGAGTCGGCCAGCTCAGGGAGCAAGACGGAGAACCCGTTCAACTTCAAGCACTACGACGTAACAGAAGTAGCCTTGCAGTTCGACGATCAGAAGTTCCACGTGAAGACAGACTTTGTCAACGGAAACGTTAGCAGAGCGTACAGTCAACTCTTCAAGGAGACTGGCCTATTAGCTTCGGGTCACGACTGCGGTATTCAGTTACATCATTTTAAGAATGGGTACACGTTGTTTGCTTTCGACCTGACCCCCGACCGAACCCCGGAGGACGCCCGCATCAACCTGCTGCGACAGGGAAAGCTTTCGGTGTCCCTGAAGTTTGCTGAAGCGCTGGGCCACGCGGTTTCAGTAATTATGCTGAGCACTTATGACAGCTTGATCCAGCTAACAGCCGACCGATTGCCAGTCACTGACTACGCCATGGTGTAGAAGATGGTTCTCAAAACCTCAGAACTGAACAAAATTCTACGTAACCATCCCCACACAAATAGATATTTCCTTGGAACTTTTCCCTCTGATAGAATACAAAAAAAACCAAGACCCTTCACTTGTTTCATTAGCAACACAGATCCTCACAATAAACCAGGAGAACACTGGGTAGCATTTTGGGTATCACCACAAGGGAAAACTTTCTATATTGACTCATTCGGGTTACCACCAATAGCTATAAATCACATCTCATTCTGCCAACGTTCGTCATACGGTATCTGGGAGTATAACCGACAACAACTACACTCACAAGCACCACCTGCGGAGCGCACTGTGTTCGATTTCTCATAGAAACATGTCGTACTCTCAACCCCTACGTCGCACTGTCAGCGCTAGGTACCCCAGCCATGACAAACCTAACGGACAAGACAGTTCTTACTTACATGAACTTAAACCGGTGGAAATGGAGAAGACGGAAACACCAGAAGTTGAAACGCTAGAAATGTGGTTATCTACAGATACAGAGGGAAAAGGAGAGTCATCAGAAGAAGAAGATGTAATACTGGACATGCCTAAGAGACGTCCCATATCACTAGGGCGCATGCAACGTGATCTGGAGAACACCATTGACTGTGTGGAGGCCCTGTCGGCTAATGTCGACCGACTGCTCTTCGCAGTTACCAACTTGCAAAGTAAGCTGGAAGAACTCACAGAACGTTCAGCGCAATCTAGAGGCTGTGGTTTCTCATGCTCCAACAATTCCTTCGCCCTTTAAGAAAAAATGACTGACCAAGGACAAAGAAGTATAGCTAAAAAACTGAAAAATGACTGCCCAAGGACAATGGACTATAGCTAAAAAAACTGAAACATTTTCCCTATATAGCAAATGTATGAAAAACCAAAGAAAGTATAAAATATAGGAAAAACATAAAATATTTAACAATTTTTGAAAGATCTAAAAGAAACGCCTTGTATATATGAAATATAATCTGCTTTTTACGATTTTTAATAAAAAATAACTAAAAAAATGTTGTTTTGTTTAATTTATTATATGTAATGAATAATAAATAACATAAACATATACAAACTATATACAAAAAAAATGTAAAAAATAACGAAAATCATAGAATGTCCGGTAAAATTATCCGGTAAAATATACGTAGAAAGTATATATATAAAAAAAATGAAAAAAAATGAAATAACACATTCCTTAAACGTATTTTTTAAAGTAGGTCACGAAAGTAGGTCGTAATGACCTAATTATTCAAAGTCTCTATTAGTCTATGAACCTATTTATCGCCGATGCTCACTCGCACTGACCTAGTGACCTAATTAGTAGCATTGACTATGCACGCCAGCGACTCCATTATACTACTTACAATATGAGCTAAAATAGCCTTTATTGGTTATTAATAATAATTACACCTTATTTTGTTATCTGTTATCCAATTGTATTATTATGTAAACCTTGTAAACACATTTTAGTGGACTCACTAGAAAACAGGCATTGCCAAATAAAGTAAGCCATTCTAATAAAGAACCTAAAAAAATAATACACAACCCTCATGTCTCAGCTGTCAAATGGTCCGACCTATTAATTAATCAACTTAGATTTTATACTAATATAAGTAAAAGAAACTTCTCAAATATCTTTAGAATATTCATCTTGAGGGAAGCTTGCCTCAAAAATTTGATTAAGGGCTTTGTTCATTATTTATAGTGTGAAACGTAAAAATATATATATAAAACTAAAATAATCATATTTATTTTCTACATTTGATAAAAAATTAACCAGAACCTAAATCAATGTTTTGAGGCATGGTTCCCTCAAGAGGAATATTTTTAGAGAATTTTCATAACCATTTAGTCATAATCAAGTGAAAAATCCTTGTTCAAAACAATAGGTGTAATAATAAATTTAAGATATATTTCTTACTGTGTTATTAATTGGTATTTCTATTACTTATATTGTCAAATTAATGTGATAATCAACTATTATTTGGTATAAGATATGTCAAGTTATCTTATATATTGAGAGAGTTATGAGCATTTAAACACTAACAACACAAGAAAGGTGCCCATCACCCTATTCTATCCTCAAATACAGTTTCATGAAATAAACCATCAACATGGTAATGCTGTTAAGTTTACTCATTTTATTGGCAGCTGACATTAGTATCTTTATTCAGTTATTAGTCTTCAGTCATCGCACATATAACATATAACTAAATGTGCCAAAATCTTGCAAGTGTAAGGATATCTAAAACTCTTCATGTCAAGTAAAGGTATGCAAATGCACTGGAAAGCTGACTTTTGACACAAAAAGCAGGGTATTTTGGAACATCCCAAGGGTCCTAATATAAGAAATTACCATAAATCAACATTTTTGGTGTTGTAGACGAGGTTTTTCTCTTATTTCTGATTGGTATAGGTGTTACTTTTTTTTATAATTGCAACAATAATACAAAAGGGTCCCACTTATACCACTTCTCCCCTAAAGCAACTTATGCTCAAATTAAGTAAAGGTAGCTAAAAGTCTTTACAATGTGAAAATAATCACATTTAAGTTTCTTGTAAAGCAGAGACAAAGTGGGCCATTACAAAATTTATATCAGTATTCAAATCTCATTAAAATTTAATGTTGACATTTAAGGGTTTTACTTTTACAGGCAAAGATGCAGTAAATGTCATGAAAAGGTGATCAAACAGGGCCTTTAATCACATTTACGTAGGAAGTAAAGGCCAATTAAATGTAATTTTTCATGCAGTCATCATACAGGCTCCGTATACCGTTTAGATTACTAATCTCTTGCAGATTCAAGGGACAGTTGGCATCAAGGAATCCCTTGCAAACATGGAAGAATATCCTACAAAAACATGATACAAATTATTATACATAGTATTAAGAAAAAGTGAAATAAACAGTCATGATATTTTGAGGCTATTGGGTCCGTAATCATGCCAATGGGCCATTGCACAATAGCATTTCGTTGTGAGGATCAAATTAAGATAGCATAACAAACTTTTGCTTAACAGGGAAATGTTTCGTTGTTACGAAAGTTTTCATTGTTACGAAAATAGTAAAATCTCTGGTTCTAATGGATGAAATTCAATTCTGTAAATTGATATAAAAAGGGAAAAAATTAGAAAAAAATCATTAAAAGTTATAATTTATTATGCAACAACGAAATGTTTCGCTAATAACATTATTTTCGTTTCTAGAAAACCCATTGTGCAATGGGCCACAAGTCATTTAGATACACACAAACATTTTATGGTATTTGATTGTGTACCAAATCTTATTGTCTTACATCTAACTGAACTGTATATGAAGTTGGAACAAGTTAGCTCTGTAACCAGGAGGCAAATCCCTGCAGCAGTTGCTCAAGAGTGAGTTCTGCCAATGGGAGGAAAACCCCCGGCCTGCCACACTATGCTTGGTCACTCTAACTTTTGTGCCACCACTGTTTTGGCTCTGGGAGAGGCCTTAATATAGCTATCGAAGTCATTTCAATGGATGCTAGTGTTCTGTCCTCTGTTTATCTCAACTGGCAGATTGGATCTGGTAATTTGCTCACTAGTGTATTTAAGTATGTCCATGGGTAAACATATAGTGCTTGGGTAAAGATTGGAAGCATTGGCGGCTTAATATAAGAAAAGTAACTAATTATTGCCAGCACATCCTTATTTTCAGTACAGTGCTTAACTGCTCAGGATTGAATGTAGAACTGCCATACCAACTTGCTGATGCTCAGATGGGTGACACCGAGTGCCCTCAGCTGTGGTGTTTGCATGGGGGTCAGCCTCAAACTACTAAACATGCTTAATATCGATCGGCATAGCCATAGGCGTCTGCATCCATGGTCGATGCCACCAGCCATGCCAATTGCATTTAGGTATGGCTTGTCAAGTCAGAGCTGGCTGACAGCTGCACCAATGCCTGCTCTGACAGTTGGGTCGATAGGTCTACGGACGGCCATGCCAATGCAGCAAAGATCATTTAGTTTGTACCAGGCTTAATTTCGTTTCCTTGTCGGATTAATGGAAATACTATGAAAAAGTCAAGTCATGTGGTTTTCAAGAAATTTAAGCAATCCAACTTTTTTTTCATTTATCAAGTTCATTGTTCTACATAGCCTCACTCATCCTTCATATATCTATGTTTCCTACATGCCATCAGTTGCAATGGAATCACATCAACTGTCGAATTCGTTGTGCCTTATATATCTTTCAAAGTGGAGTAAATATATCCAACTCGACGACTGACTGGTGGACAGGTGTTGATAAACTTTTTATTATAATGAATAAAATCGTGGCGTGATCAACATGTTTCGACTGGTCAAAGTCTTCTTCAGGATCTGATAGCTACAGTGTACAATTTGTTTATATAGTCAGGAATCAACAGTGTAGATGGTTGAGTGTTAAACGCGGTTGATTTCTACAGGTGGATATCCACAGTGTTAAGCGTTGAAAATGTCTTTGGAAAATAAAAGTCCACTTTTTTGAGATTATATTTATAACTTTTCTTACTTTTACAAATACTTTTAGAATTCGTCCGTAATAGTTAGGGAAACGTCTTTGAATCTAGATTATATGATATACATATAGAACTTCAGATTAAACAACATCTTATATATCTTTGTTCAAAAGTAATTATCCCTCACCAAAGGAAAGAGTTTTATAAGGAATCATAATTAAAACTTAAGTCTTTGATTTTGAGTAAAGCGATGAAGTTTATATTTAGGCAAAGTTAAAACTGCAGTCTATTGCAATGAGCTAAATTTGTTATGTTCATGAGGATTTATGTTAAAATTAATGTTTTTCTACATGCCATCAGGTCCAATGGAATCACATCAACCATACAATTAGTTGTTAGACAGATCTTCATTCAGAAATGATTATTCCTAAGCAAAGGACTGAGTTCTATATGCAACTTCAATTAAGACATATACCTCTTATATTGAGTAAAGTAATAAGTTAATCTTGGGTCCCAGTTAAAATTGTAGTCTATTGCGATGAGCTAAATTTGCTATGTCAAGTCTCTTTGCTGGAACTCATAATCTATGTAAGTATATATACTTACCCACAAACCTCCGTACTAGGTCTTACATATTGAATGATCTCCATGTACTTACTGCACTGAGGGGCCTCAGTAACACAAGAGTGAACTGCAGAGCCACCTTCCACAGCCTTATAGTTCAAAGATAAAGAAATATTGTAAGAAAAAGTAGTCAGGTATAACATTTATACATGTTCATATTATACGAGGAATATGTAGTATTGATGTAATAGTGATGTTTGAAAAATGATGCTTAAAATTGAAATGTAAACACAATGTAATACTATGTTCAAATTAAATAAATCAAACCCTAGAATGCATAACAAAATATACAGTTGTTTAAAAAAGGAAGATACTAATAAAAAGAGAAATGTCTTACCCTGTCTTAAACTCGACTTGGCAATTTTTTTCATTTTTATATGTAAAATATTTTCTGAAATATTTTATTTACCAAATTTTGATATCCTGTCTTTAAAACGGCCCCCTGGCTCGTCCGAGCAACAACCAATATGCATATGACCAGCAAGAATAACTTCATCTTGAACACTACTTTACTGCAAGGAAACAATGGATTGCATTTGATCAACCTCTTAGCTTTTGTAAGTTGTATTTGAATAACATTACAAATCCAAGCATTCTTAATCGAAAAGCGACTGAAAATAAATTGATACAATTAGATTCTTGAAATGTGAACTAGCGAAGCTAACATCAAAGCTATTCAGTACAACATTTTCACAACCTCGGAACAGTGGCTTCTTTGCAAAAAGAATAAAACAATATTTGGAGCCAATGTTTTATGGATGTAGGATATTTCTTCTCTAGATGGTATGACAACACATAAATACATAGATAAAAAAGAATGTTCAGGGCTGCTAAGTGTCCCAAATTTCCTAGGACAGTTCTGTTTTCTAGACCCTGCCCTGCTTCATCAAATTATTTCAGGGGGAAGGCCCCCAGACCTTCCTGATCCATATGTCTGTTTTCATTCTAGTCTAGGGGAAGAACTAGACTGTAAATTTGGAATTTTTATTGTTTTTCTATATTTTTTGATGAATATTGGTACCAACCTACCATGTAGAGACAAAATATGAATCTTATCTGGAGCAAAATTAAATCTAAGAAAAGAAATATTAACACAAATGTCTCAAATGTTACATATCTAGGTTAAAATATGATAATACAGATTTGATGTGTGCTAGTGCATCAAGACACATTAAGGGAATAACCAAAATGATTTCATGATTAATAAACTTTCCAATCGATAAATGGCTTTTAATGCGTAATGAATAATCAGTTTCTCTCTAATTCTAGCTTAAATCAACAATTTCATTACACATCATTACATATTGGCTGTAGCAAATGTAGTAGTAAAAATATTTTGAAATGTTTTGGTAGTTAAATCAATCCATCTTATCCTGTGCAATGGTTTTATGCCAAAAACAAAGAGCCCTTTTATTGAGTCCAGATACATTAAACCACTATACATTTATAATTAACAATTACTATATCGGTGTAATGTCTGGAATATGGTGAACACTCCCACAGCAAAAGACAAAGGCCATTACTATACTGGTGTTAAATCCTGAATGCTCAAACTTCCCAGGCACCAAAACAAGTACATTAAAGGATTGGTACATTACAAAAGCCAGAACGTTTAAAAGTGTTCCAATAGTTTATATAATGAATACCAATTGATGTCATGGGATAGAAATTAACTCTTAATAATTATTGATACTGAAAATAGGAGAATTGGTGATATTTCAGGCATTTGAGGGATCATTGGTTTGGCTATTTGCTGGCATCTTGAGTAGCAATTTTTCTATAGACATCATAACGCTCTGGGGAACTGCAGCCAAATGGTACTGTAGTTTTTAGGGCTGTTTTTTTTATGTGCTTCAGAATGTTTTGTTTGTGCTAATGATATAGGAATATATTTGCCATATGAGGACTTGCTTCTATAAGGGTCAAATTGTTTTACAAAGTCTAGTCAGGCAAATACTTACTATATCACTGAATGCACCTGTCTTGTTACTGATGCTCTCTCTGCCCTCCGCTCTCAGACTGCCAGTGATAGGCTCTACTGCCTGCCACCATTGCTTGGGGTTCACTCATTAATATTCATAAGGAATATTAATTATGTTTAACCCTGATTGACCAGAGTGGGGGCAAGGAATTATTTTGTACACGTAAATAGTTTATCTGATTATTTTGCATACACATTTAACCCATGCACTTACATACATTCAAATCTCCAATTGACCAGGTCCCTGACCCACAACCTCAGGCCTGGGTTCCTTTCCTCAGATAGTTGAAGGACAATACCACAAAACTCACCAACCTCTAAGATGCTCAGCTCTATAGCCTTTTTTTTAATAAAACACAACAGACAAATGTTATCATCTTTACAGGTAAACCTCACCACCACACATTGATCCAACCCCTGTCGTGATTCTCCCCACTTCCACAAACCAGGTTTATGTCCTCTTTGAAGTTGAGTGGTATTCCACCCAATGCAGCAGCTCCAGTTGGCTATTGATGAAGGGGAATAATCAGTTTTGGGGCTTCCACTGCATCCAAATAGATCTGAAACTCTAGCCTCCCTAATGCTGAAACCCTAGTTGACAGGCTCTGGTCTCTGTACCCCTCTCCTGCCATGTCACAGGCATGCTATAGGTCTGCAGGGCAAGAAAGGGCTGGTTTTGTTTTTCAGGTCTATTTAGAGTTCTATTTTCCAAAGATTTGTAGTAAGTTTTTTTTTATATCAATCACATAAGTTTACTGGTGGGGGAGTACATAATTGGTGACATTTTGAATTTTCTAAACATATTTTGTGCGTCATTTGTGGCCGCTTATCATCTGAACGTATTTTATATTATTTCACATGGGAGGAAGCTCATATTTTGAAAACTTGTGCCATCTTTGTCAGATTCTACTCCCATTTCCTTATTAAAATACTTGTGCCTGACAAACAATTTTGGTATTGAATGATATAAAAAAATATACTGAATCTGAATATACCACTTTTATTTTTATCATATCGTTATTAACAGCGCTACGTTTTTAAGACACGTAGAAGAACAAGATATTTCAAGTTGTTCAGTCCTTTCTTGCCATGCAGACCTATAGTGTTTTTATGTTGTAACCTCTGGGCTGGCCATGACATCAGCATACCAGCAAAAGTCCAAACTGGGTGTGGCAGGGCGTGGCAGGATGGCAGCTTGGGGCCCCACAGTCATTAGTGTTTGATCTGTGTGGCGGCAGAAAGGGTGGGTTAGTCAATCCTCCAGTAACACTCACCCACTATTGTTACACAATTATTATATTTACAATATCACATCAAACTACAAAACCACAACATCTAGAAGATTCTAGGAATTGTCATTAGTTTTCAGGAGTGTTGGTATGTCAGCTCCAGCAATCGCCATTGCTTTGCAGGAGTATTGGTGTGTTGTTTGTCTGGAGAATGCTTGGTTTGTTTGTCCATGCAGCATTATCTACTCAAAGGATATTGGTATACTGTTTATCAAAAGGACATTGGTACATTTTCCATCAAAAGAACATTGGTACATTTCTATCAAAAGGATATTGGTACATTTCATGGATTTTTGGAGAGCCTAACAGACGACCTGCTGTGACTATCAATCTGACTTAGGCCCAATATTTTGAAACTCCTTTCCTTGAACTTTTTCCTCATTTAAGGCCTCTTTAAATGTCTGGATGTATCTCACCATAAATGCATTTTCCTTAAAATCTAAGAAAGATATGAATATTTTGAAACACCTTGTCACCTCAAAAGTTTAAGGTGGATTGTTATCTTTAGGATTTGGCATTATGAGGCCATGTTCCAATTATCTATCATAAGTAGTGTGATTTTGACCATAATTTACGTGAGGATATACATTTTTCTCATCATAACAAATAAAGAATTATGAAAATCTGTCCACTAGATCCAGAATTATGCTCATAGGTCACATCGCCAATTTTGTTGACATAATGTCATCACATCGTCATCACCATGACGATAACGAAGCACTCGCGTAAACATCCACCAGCTCAAGATAGAATATAGTTCTTCATTTTGTTGTTCATTACATACAGTGTATTGTCATATATATTAAATAATTTGGTAAATTGTAATATTTATCTTCAAATAATCTCAATGATATTGAAGACTTAACAGAAATATAAGAATTAGATTGTCACCTTAAATTTTAAGGTACCTCCCGACCTATCTTAAAGAATCCACCATAAACTGGGTAGTTTTCAAGGTAAGGTGCTTCGAAATATCACTAACCTTAAATTTGTACTGACTTTTAAGGACGGACCTTAAACTCCCTAGCAACCATCTTAAATGTGCCAAAAGTTTCAGGTTTAGGTGCTTCAAAATATTGGGCCTTAGTGAGAGCTTAATTATGCCTATAGTATTAAAGTTGACCCATCCTTCATGCATTATTTAATCTTATTTTGTTCTCCATTGATTGCTACTAAACATATGTCTACCATCTACTAAGATATAGGAGAATATATAATATTTCTGAGCTCAGTATAATTATAGTTGTTTACACTGATACATTTAAACTCTAAATAGTATTTTTGTGCCCCAGCACACAGACTTGTACACACAAATACACACGGACATGCATTCATATATATATACACTCAGGGGGTACAATAGCCTACGTGGGAAAAGAAGGATAGGCATGATACAGTTTGGATGGAATATGATAAGTTTGGGAAAATGCATATGATGCATATCACTTTGACACATCATCTGAGAGATGATTATACAAAATACACCATACAAAAATAAAAGGTACATTTTGGATTTTCTGAACAATACTGATGCTTCAAACACCCGACTCAATGACAGTGTAGATGGATGATTTGTTGATTTATTCAATATCATTTAAGGCTTGATTGACATGTTTCAAAATTTGAATGTCCTCATTGGGATATGCTATAAATAATGCAAAACTAACCCTTTGTTTTGCTGCAGTGTATTCTCAGACTCTTGCTTGGATTACATCATGACTCAGATTTTGGTAGACAACCAGCATTTTATCTGAACTCACTTGTGAAACAATGTAATTTCTGATGATGTGAACCGCCAACTGCCAACTTGACACAGAGTCTGAATTTTGCATTCAAGTCTAAAGTGGTAGGAGTCTGAATCAATCTGAAGCCATTATTTAATGATGATGGGACAAATGTGCTGGAGAGTAAAGGCCATATTCCACTATGCGGTAGTTGGTATTTGCTACTTTTAAGTTCCGCAAGTAGTTTGCGGTTTCGATACCAACGTGTTGGTATCCCTGGCCGCAAGCTAACTGTAGGGGCCATTAGCAGAGGCCACAAGCAAGTGCCGCAAGTACCTATATTCCACCTTGCATTACACTACCGCAAACGAGTTTGCGGCTGCTGCAAACAAACTTTTGGCCGCTGCAAACAAATTTGTGGCCGCCACAAACAAACTTGCAACCGTTAGCTTGCATCTTTTAATGGTGTCGCAAGCAAATATTGCATAGTGGAATAAGGCCTTTAGTTTGATTATGAGATTGATAGAGCCTGGAACAGTAATGGTCAATATACCACAAGCAGATGCCTAATAACGTCTTCTTGACAAATACATTACTGTAGTCTTTTGATCAATGCCAAATATATTGTCAAGAATTAAATGGTATTGGGCTTACTCTTATTAGGTTGCACTACTAAGAAATGATATTTCACGATATCCATAATAAAGTTTTGAATGTTTTGTATCTCTTCATATATGTATATGTATATTCTTCATTCAAACACATTTTGTAACTGAAATGTGATTCGGTTTGTTAGATCTAGATGTCAAATGATTCCACAAAACTCGCTATTACTGTTAATATCAGGAATGCAAACACATATAGGCAAATGAGGTTCTTTATAGTTTTTTAATAAAATATATAGATTTTAGGTTCTTCAGAAAGGTCATCCTTTGAAGATCAAGATAAAAAGGCAAATTGTTTCGCATATCAGTTTTATTCATCTGTGACTTAGGTGCTACTTGTCAGATGTAAAATTATTGATGTGTCATCAATACATTGCCAATTATTTTCTGCAGGATTTCTTATAAATGTTCCTTTCAAAGATCAAGTCATAAAGAATATCTAATGTGAGATCCAAGGGACAATTGCTGCTAGATCCTGCATACTTCAAATAATTCTTGCAGCTTTCAGTGAATAGTCTGACAATAAAGGATTAACGTTTGGACAATACGGATCGAGAGATTCGAGGGGTTTTAGATAGCTACGCAACCACAGGGACATCTGGTGACTTACACGGTACTACCACACTATGGCTGGAGGTGAGACTAGGCGGACTCTGAGGAGGAAGCTTACTCTACCCTGAATTGGAATTGTAACACCTAGGAACTTATCATCTCTTCACTGGCAATTGTACACATCACCGTATCCACCAATAAACTTACCCTACTGCCAAGCATTGTTCATGTTATGGATTGAGCGCCCATCTCGTGGACTTACTTACCACTCGACTAGCACCCATTAGGAATGATATTAATGACAGTGATTATCTCAGACAATGCACTATACTTATAATTAACCATAAACAATACAATAGCGTTCAAAATGGTAATGGTTGCAAATAACAACTGAATGCATGCTTCTCATGGATCTCTAAACATTATATGCTAAGAATTACTTCCTTGGATAAATACAAACCTCACATGCATACAAAATTGAAAGGTAATATCACATATGATAGATATACATACCTGATTTGCAATGGCAAAAACCAAAATGGTTACTGAGAAGATCTTCATTATAACACAATTTCAAATGTGATTACTGAAAATTATTTTAGAATAATTATGTCTACATGAAAATCTCTAAATTATAACATTTTGCACAAAGGTAGAGATTAAAACATCTGCTTTGTGCATGTTTAATGAATTAGTGTAAGGGTCACCAGATGAATACAAAATGATAAGAATTCCTCTAAATTACTTAGTCCAAGAAAATATCTAGTAATGGCAGGTGCCGCTGGTAGGTGTAAATATACCTGACGACAATGCTCACCGGGACACTTCCCCGCAAGCACCGATGCCTTGGGTAAAATCGATATCAGACTGCTTTATAAGCAATAGTGCAGGGTAAGAGAGGGAGAGAGACCAGTAGCGTTTGGATCATACGGATCGGGAGATTCGAAGGGGTTTTAGATAGCTATACAAGCAAGGGGACATCTGGTGACTTATACGATACTACCGCACGACGGCCGGAGGTGAGACTAGGCGGACTCTACGGAGGAAGCTGACTCCACTCTAAACTGGAACTGTTATACCTTGGACTTATTGCCATCACGAGCAGCTGTACGCATCACCATATCCATCAATAAACTTACCGTACTGCCAAGCGTTGCTCATGTTATGGATTGAGCGCCCATGTCGTGGACTTACTCACCACTCGACTAGCATCCCATTAGAGACAATATTAATAACAATAATCATCTCGGACAATGCACTATAAATATAGTTAACCCTAATCAACACAATAGCGTTCAATTTGTTTTAAATGGTAATAGCAGTAAATTAGTTTATGTACCAATTATATCAACAAAATTGAATTAATCAATTCATCATTACATCAGTTTTTTAAGTTGTGGGCTTGTTGAAGGTGGTGAGGTGAGCTTGATCTCCTGATCAGACTGCCTGAGCTCCGGTGGAGCTCAGTCTTTATACTCGGTGGGTGACCCATGACCTTGACCCGAAGGCATTGCGACCTCAGAGGCCATGCCCCCAATCTGACCTGGTCATCTCGGGAGCGGCCTCTGGCCTTGAACCTTGGGTGTCCCTTACCTTGGGTTTTCCCAGGTGACCGTAGGTGACCCATGACCCTGACCCGAAGGCATTGGGTCCTTGAGGGTCATGTTGTTGATCTAACCCAGTCACCTCAGGGCCTTGAACTGGCCTTGAACTGTCCTCTACCTTGGGTTTTCCTCAAGGTCTCACCCAGGCCAAGGTCACTAAGGCCACCCGCCATAACAAAAGGACCAACTCTGACTCCATTAAGCCAGAGTTGGCCTGGGAGCCAGCCGGTATACCCAAGCAGGGTTACCCGCCCGGGTTGTGTAGGCCGGCCCCTACACAAAAATACTCTTTATTCATCTGTTATGCACCTGTGACTAAAAAAAATCATTATATCTAACCATTATGGTTCAAATGAACAATTATAGATAATTAAACCTTGATGACCTTAGTAACATTATGGATTTTCTATGAAGTAAGATCAATTGGAAAACAACAGAATTATCATCAAATAGGCTTTGGGTTCGAATAATATACATACATTCGTTCAGAATTTCTGTCACTTTAAGCAAGCTTGGGTTTGATAAAGTACAATATTATACCTTACATCACCAAAAGATTCTGCTGAACAACAACTAATATATATGTCATACCTCATTTATGACCAAATTAACCCAGTAGGGACCTTTCAATTCAATGCGGTACTCACCACTTTGTTGATCATATAGTTCTAGTTCCTAAATACTTTATAATAAAGGAAGCAAGCCCTCTTATATAGGTACTCTGCTAAAGCATGTTGGCTTTATTTATGCAGATAAAGTGTCCCCTAGCCTGCCATCAATGGAAATTATCTTTCCCTTATGATAATCACATTTGTAAGGGGAATTAGTAGTAATTTAGGTTCTAGTAGAATGTCACTCTATGTACATGACATGGACATGCAAACAATGATGATTTTGATGATTGTACCATAATACTAATAAATAGTGTCATGCAGACTATTAAGTCACAGAGTGCACATGGGGATCAGGATCACTGTTACATTTTCCACAATTCTCTTTTCTATGGCAACTGTTTTAATTACATAAGAATTAAGACTGTCAGAATCCCTGAAAGCACCAGTTGGTCTAGAATCTATTCCAGGTTCTTTTTGATACAGTGAGGAAGAAAGGGTTACTAAATATAAGCAATATTTGCTCAGATCAATCAGTAACAACGGCTGGTTATCTCTTTATTCAAATGGTGGTAGTTTTCTCCATTTTGATTTAGATTTTTGTGTCGGTATGGAATTGGGTTTGAAATTAAGCAGATGTAACTTGCTCTAAACTAAAATTCATCATTGCTGGTTTAAGTCCCCTGTTTCCTAATGGGGCTTATGATATGAATGCGATTCTGAAAAACATTCACCCACACTTTGTAATTTTTGTAATTCTTATAATATGAAAGTTAATCAAGTAATTAGAATATGCCCCCACATGACCTTTAGGGGGTTATGAATTTAATCTAGAATTCCTTAAGTTACAAAAATAGAAATGGTTTTATTATGATGCTTACTCAGCCATTGAGAAGGAAGAGAAAACGACCTATGATTATATAATGTTTGAATTATTCCAATGATATTAGCGGGATATGAATGGAGGAGGTACCCTTATGCATATATCTTAGAGTTAAATTAGATAATTACCTAACCTTCAAAAATCATTTTTGTGTCATTTAGACTGTCAATTATAAGGAAAGTCAGGCCAATGATAATAACACTCAAAGATTCACTAGATATAGTTAGAACTATTTTATGCTGTGTTATTGACTATGGAATTATTTTCTTGACTCCGTATACTAAAGCTAATTGGAAATTGTTAAAGATATTTCAAAACCATGGATTACAATATTAATGTCGTTATAAATTCTTTGATCCAAAAGAAGAACATGTAGTTTCTATACAGGATATGGCAAAGATGAGCAAAAATCTTTTAAAAAGACAGCCCAGGCAAGAATGTAATGTTATTATAAAGTTGCAGCAGTGTTCTCTTAAGTTTTAATTTGGTTCACCAGAATATAACATTATTATAACACTCTATCTAGGAGAGTCTCAGCCTAACATAAACAGATGTTAACGGTTCATGATAGTTTGGCAGGTAACAGACTAACCAAAACAGTATGGTCACAGAATGTGGTTGTCATCTGACTAACAGCCTGGGAAGTCAGAAGGAAAGTAAACATATCGTTCAAAGTTGATTGATCAGGAATATTATTAGAGAAAACTGGTGGGGATTTTTGCTTACATTGACGCAATGTTTTTGTGAACTGGTCTGATAACTTATTAAATACTTTCAAAAGTTTATCAGAGCAATTTAAGTACATTGTACATCTACTTTGGAGGTAAAAGTGAAGCCCTACAGTTTCTGTCAACTGTAAATATTACGTTCACCAAAGAAGTAGCTAAATAAAAAGAAAATTATACTGCTGTAGAATGAATCCTCTACACAAATATTCACACGCTTTAGCATTACTGTGCTTCTGACCTATGGCTCAAATGACTCTCCAGAATTGGTCTGCCATTGCTCTAGATATACACTGAATTACACAATTTGCATGGTGTATGTGGGACTCATGCTTCTCCTATTACCCATCCTTGTAATTTCAATCTTCTTAATAGCTCTTACCTAATAATCCATTATTATCTGCATCATATCATGCCTTACATACCGTGGGATTGGGCTAAACATGTTCCAAATCTACTAATAGCAGTACTGGTATCATTACAGCAATCAACATATCTCCCAGGCCAATCAACAAGGGTAGGAGTATAAAGGAAGAAGGGGCTTGTATTCTGCTTGTAGTACTTGTTGCTTCATGAACATTGGAACGGTAAGTCCAGCTTCTGTTATTCTGTTTGATTTAATTAGTTCATAATGTCAGTGTTTTTTAACAGGATTAGTTATGCACACACTACAAAGCTGTGCTAAGACAGCTTCTGTGAAATAGACATAGAGTTAAGGCTATATTCAACTATGCATTCTTTTACTTTTGTTGGTCATTTAACCTGCATTTATGAACAGGAACTCAAGTGAACACAAGCTAAGGCCAGTCATTTTTAATAACACAAAGTGAAATATAGAATTTGATTGCATTCATACTTGCTTTCAGGGAACGCACATATGTTGTCTTGTATGGATTACTTGCATTTATATAAATAAAAAAACATGTTCGTATCTGAGCGCAAGTAAACTTACATATTTCCTAGTTAGAGGGAAAGCTAGTGTCACTGAAAGTATAGTGGAATATAGCCTTTAAGGGAAATTATGTTTAACCCTTAAAAAGAAATAGTGACTCCTTATCAAAACAAAAGTACTCAGAAACTCAGTTTCAGAATTTGGGGATAGTAATGATTTATGAGATGAAATCTCTTTCTTACAAATGTTCTAGTAGCAGCTGACAACTTCAAATCAATATCAAGATGAGGAATTTACTTCTCACCCTTCTAGTCCTGGTCATTGTGTACAAGGTGAGATAAATATCATCTATATGCTATTAGAAGTATATATGCAATAACAAAATCCTGTATTCCACATACCAAAAGTGAATAAGGAATTTGCTGACAATATCCTTAAAGCAGTGACAATATTTGATGAGCAGCTGTGCCATTAATATCTACCAATATGCTAGTGAATATATCCTGCTGATCATATATCAGCACCCGATTTCAGATGTCTAATTTTGCAGCTATGTACCAAAAGTAGTTTTGGATATTTCATCATTCTTACCATTGAAATGTTAATCGCCTCTCAATATACTAACAGCTTACACTTTTGGTATTTTGATTACAGCCTTAAGCCACAATCCAACCAAACCCTTAGTTAGATGACAAATTTAGATACTCCCTGTACAACCTATTTTTCAATGTTGAAACCCAAATAATAATGTTTTATATTTATTGTTGGCATAACATATTTAGCATACTGGCCATCTTTGGATACATGGCACTCTTGAACTTTTAAATCAGAAGTAGTCAGCCACCTTGCTAACGTCTTTAGAAACTTAAGGAGGTGGCTCTCTATGTGCCAGTCTAATTCATCAGTATCTCTTCCATTCTGTAGTGAAAATACATTTTTTCATAATTTGGGATCCATATTAATAGATTATGTTGAAAATCAGGTTACTGTGCTTGAAAATACATTTTTCTCAAGGCTTCCAGCTTCAGTCACCTAAGAAGGGACCAAGGGGACTGTGTGAATGATGCGCTCGCATGCTTTGAGGCAATAACAGGAGGTAGAGCGACCAAGGAGGCAACCTGTAGGTAAGTATTTCATTGACAGTTGCCTCTATTTATGCATTTTGTCTTTTTGTGAATTGAGTTGATCTTACCATAAGATTATTTTTATTCTGCAATACTGCATTTTTTCTGGAAGGAAATTACCTTTTATTATTTGGATTTACTTTTCTACCCTTGGCAACATACACTTCTCAGTTAGCCTCCACGCTTTTTCTATTGATATAGAGACATGGTCGTCAAATAAAACATTATGACACTGGACACAAAGTCACTTTTGGTATCTTTTAACACTTGCATATAACCTTACATCCTCTTTGGAAAAAAAACATTTGTAGAATGAATTTGCATACTAGTCAAATAGTCAACCTGGAATGTTTCAATACTTTCAGGGCATATAACATTGACTGCAAGCAGTACCGCACCTACAGGAAGTATGACGGAAAATGTGCTGATCCATACTCGGAGACAATGGATCGCATCATGAATATGTACAAAGATATTTGTTAGAATGAGTTACAATATAGGCTATTGAAGACAAATAAAAGAATAATACTCCCACAGACTACATCCATTTAAAAATATGATGTCTTATGTTTTTGAATGATTCATAGAATGGCGGCTGTGTACATAAGGCATGGATAGATTGCTCTCGCAGTTGAATTTGACACTGCTACAGTAACGAGTCAAGTGAAATAAATATCATTATTTAAGTATAATAATGATAAGATCGTAAGATTGACAAATCATTACTACACTTACTGAGTCACAAGCTCTCCAAGGAAAATTGATGAACCAGATATTGGTACCAGTAAACACAATATCAAGACATTAGAGACAGTCGAGTAGAAAGCCGGACAAAGAAATACACTGAGGTACTTGAGCAAAATAGAAAACTTCCAGATCAATTATTCATGGTTCAAATGGAAAGATGTGCTGAAAAAAGTAAATCAAGTCCCAAATAACAAACCGGATTATGCAAATATATATATGTGTTAAATGACATGCCTTATTAGAAAATAAGTTTAGAAAATGAAATATCATGATAGCTAAAGGGTATATTGAACGTTATTCGTTTATTATGTGGTTGATTAATAATTGGGGAACTGTTCTTATGATGTTTAACTTTACTGCTTTTATCACTCCTTACGTAAGTGCTAGTCAGGTGATAGGTAAGTTCACGAGATGGGTGTTCATTTCCACAAGGCGAACAACGCCAGTGCAATGATGGTTAATAATCCTAGGGTCACAAGTCCAATGGATTAAGAGTGAACTTTCTCCTAAAAGTCTGCCTGCTCTTACATCCAGTTGCAACACAGTAGTTCCTTCAACAGTCACCAGATGTCCTTTTCTACATATAGCTATCTAAACCGCTTTGAATCCTTAAGACTCGTGTTGTCCAAACATAAGTGTTCTCCACCGTACCCATAGGTTTTATCCAATATATAGCAGCCTGGTATTGATTTTCCCCGAGCATTGATGCTAACTGGGAGATGCACCCTGTCTGCTATTGCGCGACAGGTATTTGGAGATTTCTGAAAATGCTCATATGTTTTATTGCAAATCCAATGCATACTTTAGCAGGAGGCTGAGATCTTTTTAAAATGTGTTATGTACTTAAAGGTAAATATGGGTGACCAAAGCAGCCCCACCTGGTGTGATTTTAATGCTATTGTAGGATTTCCTTGAAAGTTCAGAAATATTTCATGGAGCACTTAGGAATGATGAATGTGATTTTGTGAATGAAAAAAAATATATGAGAAGAAGTAGTCATATTTGGTTGATTAAACAGATTTTCTTAACATTTTTTCTTACTTTTAGGTATAAAATAAAATTTTCCATGGTGACCTTAGGTTTTCATTGGCCTAAAATACTCATTGGGGTTCTACCCACATGGTTTCAGCATTTAAAGTAAAAGGCACAGTTATTTATTTTTGGATTGTGGAAAGAACTGCATTTTCCGGTAGACTCCAAGGCTAAATGATATTTTTTTCATATGCTTGTATCTCTGAATTTGATATGGTGACATATGGTTTTGAAAGTTTCTTTGTGTTCCTTATACATCCACCTAACTTGCCTGTGGATTTCAGAATTGCCTACTGACTACAGGTGCAGTGTAGAACCATGGAACCAGTGACTTACACCCCTGGTTCCCCATTGATCCACTAGGATGTGCCACCATTGGCACAACCATTCAATAACAAATAAACACATTTGTCACTCAAAATGACCTTCATACACCTGATGAGAGTCCTGAGATCAAAACCACTGTAATCTTGTCACATTACGCACCCACCATAGTGCATTTAACTTCATATGCAAATGATCCATGCAATCACCTGCTGGGATCACATGACAAGCAGAGTGGTGGTGAGTGTCGGTTTTGAACTCACCGGGTCGCAGTGGTCGTGTCAGTCACAGAGTAATCAAGCCATGTCTGAGTGTAGCTCCATACTCTAACACACATATTTACCTTTAATGGATGTCCACCCTACACTCTAACTAGTTGAACTCCTCTTCTGTTACCAATATATCTCATACTGATGCTTATTCACATTCAAATCATCTCGCTATAATATCTTTAAAAAAACAGATAATGACAAAAGGTATTGATTCAGTGGAAAACTTAGGAAACCCAACATGAGAAAAGGAATAAGGAGTCTAAATATATATATAAGGGTTGGGGGGATATCCTATTGTATTGATCTCATCAGATATTGCTGTAAACATGTAAGAGGTTGTGTGAATCTGTATCAATATCAAAGGAAACGCAAACTTAATGCTAGTTTAACAAGATTAGATTTAGATGTTAAGGCCTTTACTATATAATATGCTTTACTAGGACCCTTGGAATGTATTCAAACAATTATGGAACTGTTTTTTTGTTGGTGCTTTAAAAGTGCTTTAAAGCCTTGAAAAAATGGGTCACTAACCATAGCTTGGTAACAAATAGTTAATCATGTGTCATTGCACATACTTAACCTGCTCTTCATAGAATAATTAGGTCTCCATAGATATTTGAATAAGAAGGTACATCTATTCAATTATGTAAAGGTATGCACTGGGAACATAATGTTTAAGTATTTTTCTAACATACTTGTGTTAGGAAATACACTTGTTTGTTTCCGCAGAAGAAATTTTGTCGAAGTTAGTGCTATCTGCTATTGTTTACATCCAACTTCCCACTTCCAACTTCTTCAAGGGAAGATGCTGGAAAAAATATTACCCAATTACTAGAATGCATTATGTTTCTCACCAAATGCTAAGGAAGATTTAGAAAATGGTTATCAACAATGCCAATGAGAGCTGATCTAACAGACAGTCACAGGAGGAAGGATCAGCTGCATGTCTCACACTGGTGCTCTGCACTAGTCACCTTTTACAGCTAGTTGCAAAAGTTAGTGTCATTTATATTGGTGCTGTGGTGCATAAGAAAAATTGGTGCCTGAAGGGGTATATAACTATTGACCCAAAGCAGCAGGTTAAGTGTAGTTATGCCCTGGCATAACTATTTGACACTATTTATGACTGAAAACTCTAAATCAACCATTTAAGTATATCTTTTACATGCTTTTTAAAATATGTACAATTCCTGAGAGGATAATCAATGGAGGGTTTTTAAAAAAAGATGATGTTGTTTGCTTTTATTCAATGAACCATTTATTTAGCAATGCTCTTCCTTGATCAACTTCATATCTGACATGCTGCAGAGGCTATTTTCAGAAAAAAGTCAACATCGGATGAATAGGAGGAACAAGAGGTCTTTCTTAAATCACAGTAGGATTTGCAGTAGTAGCCTTCGTATGCCCTTGGAAGAAAACAAAATGATGTCCCATGATAATATGGCAAACAATTTTAACAATCAACAACATAAATGAAAATGAATGCCATGACTATATTATCAGATTTTAAATAAAATTTTTAATGTTGAATAAATTAAAGAATGTCAAATCTGAAATCTAATTCCATGCAGTTTAATCTGCAAATAGGATATGAATGTATATAGTATCTCTGGTAGTCTCCATTGGGAACCTTGTTATTGTGTGTTAATTCAAGTTTAGGTACATAAGTATCATAGACTACACTGAGATGCCCCCAACAGTTGTTTTTATATTTCTATTACTGACTTTGCCTTTCTGTCTTACTTTACCTACCTACAAATCTTGTATACAATTAGTGAGTTCCTTATAGTCAAGTAGCATGGGTCGCTTACATGGAGCAGTAGTCATATCTCTTTATAAAGATAAAGCAATATGCCTGAAACATAACCACACATCATTAAGAAGCAGCATTTATTACTATATTTGTAGTTGGCAATCAGTCAACACAAATTACCGTATTAATCTTTACTTGAGTCATTTTTTCAGGAGGGACCTTCAATAAAGTATGTAAGCATCAAATGGATAAAGGGGGGATCAACATTTTTTTAAATGTGCATACATTTTAGTACGAATTGCATGCTTATTTTTGTTCATCGTTGGGAATGCAGTGGTCCGAATCTATTCAAAATCTGCATCTGTACTTAACTTGTCCTAGGAGCCTGGGGGTTACACCATACGTTTGAATCAGAATACAATACAAAATATTATGTGTTTGGTGCATTAATGCAGACTACAATAAGTACTCATGCATGCAGGGATAGGGGAGTCAGGAGTTTTATTACAGAATACATATTTTACAGACCAAGCACTCATGAAAATCAATTAGTTTAGGTGATTTAGCATGCATAACAAACATATGTTAGTCCACAAAGAAACAAAGGTATAGATAATTCAAAACCATTTATCCTGGTTTTAATTGGCATTTAATTATCTGATCAAAACCAATAAAAATACAACATACCCAGCCATACCTTGTGAAAAATGGCAATGACATGAACCATCAGAAGTAGACTCCTCATTTTGAAATTACTTCCTCTGCTGTTGTCCTCTGCTAGGGACTAACTACAATATATACTTAAAGTTTTCATGACACATAGTAATTACATCCACCTCATACAACCACAGCTCATAATGGTACTAATATCAAAGAGTATGAATTATGGTTATTATTAGAAATGATTATCAGTAAGCTAGCATGACAAGACTTCAAACAAAAATCCACAGTTATCAACATAACATTCATTTCTGAGATGTAGGCATGCATACAAGCAACCTTTGCCATCTTTATTTGCTAACTATAAATTCATTTACAACTATGCATATACATGATTACTAGTTGCAGGCAATGAGGATCATATTCTACTTGACACTTGGTCACTGGAACTGATCAAGAGGAAACTCTTTGTTCTCCTTTGATTTGTATTAGATATGTAGACCACAAAATCTCTTTTAAAAACATACAGAAGTATGTAATGAATCACAAGCCAGTATAATTCAGTTATTTCTGTTCAGTCTAGCGGAAGAACTAGGCTGTGAATTTGGAATTCGTATAATTTTTCATACATATCTTCCAAGTAACAAAAGCCGTTCAAGTAGGAAAACAATATAAGTCTATATTTTACAGATTTGATATGCATTAGTGCATCAATTTAGATTGTTTTTGTGAAACCAAATATATAGAATGGGTAAGGCTGAGCAGCCTGGTGGGGATGCCCTGCATAAGTACCTATGCATGTCATGTTCCTGTGGTTCAGATCCCTATCCCTATTAGCCAATAAAACTCATTGGACATAATCAAAGATCAATATCCTTTATAGAGTGGCTCAAAATTACACTTCCATATGGGAATACTATGTATTATTATGGAAATGATGTAACAGATATTAGGATGATTTCTTTTTTCAAGACACTGGAACCCTGAGTTGGATAACCCTGGTCCCTTAAAGACGTTGTAGGAAAAAGCTCCCCTCTGTAAAGTGGACTTGAGGAGGTTCTTTAAACCGTGCCCATCAGAATAGACCCTGAAAGACACCCACTTCGTTGAAGGAGATGTGTGGGGCTCCTCATATACCCTTTAGAGTAGGCTGCACAAAGGTAGAGAGTAATTCACTTTGCGCATGGAATTAGTTGTACAGAGATATAATGAAGAGAACGTCACCAGTTGCAAGTAAGGGAATTAAAGAAAGTATTTCAAATTATAGAAATTGTCATATCATATAGTATAAAGGTAGCATGAGCTGCTGGTAAGTGTAAATATACCTGTCGAGCAATAGCAGACAAGGTGCATCTTCCAGCGAACGTCGATGCTCGGGAAAATCAATATCAGACTGCTATATATTGGGTAAAACACATGGTTACGGTGGAGAACACTATTACATTTGGACAAACACAGGTCTTAAGGATTCGAAGGGGTTTAGGTAGCTATACGTAGAAAAGGACATCTGGTGACTGTTCAAGGAACTACTGTGTTGAGAGCGGATGTAAGAACAGGTGGACTCTTAGGAGAAAGCTTACTCTTCAACAATTGGACTTGTGGTCCTAGGTTTATTAACCATCATTGCACTGGCTCTGTAAGCATCTATGTGATCCACGAAATAAACCTGACTTTCAGCCAAACGTTGTTTGCGTTGTGGAAATGAACGCCTTCCCGTGAACTTACCTACCACTTGGCTAGCACTTACGGAAGAAGTGAGAAAGGTAGTATTGTTAAACATCATAAGAACAGTTCCCCAATTATTAATCAACCACATAATAACTACTAGCGTTCAAGGCTAAAATAAATTACCCAACAATCTCATGAGCGAAACACTATTGTCTATGAGAACCCATACATAATTTACCACATTTTACATCTGTGATTCAATATCTGTTTATATTTCCTGAGTTTGACTGACTCCTTTAGAGGTCAACTTGTGCTTACTCATTATTCTAGTAGGGGAATATTCACACACTGTATACACCTGTCTAGTTACTGCCTGAGCTACTCCACCCTGCACCTTCTACTTTCTGACTGCCAGAGGTACCCTGATTTGAATCGAAGTAGTTTGTAAATCCTATTCAACTTATTTTAGTAATCTATTCAAACATATGCACACACAAACATGTAATAACATATATATACAAACTTACAGTTGTTTTGCTCTGGTTGTAACCTCTAAAATCTTACATTTGAGTAAATCATTTTGGATTTCCTAGTTACAAATCAGAATTATGATATTATGTTCAGTTGCTTTATGCAGAATATATAGTGTTTAGATTATCTACTACAAAACTTTCTTATTCTAAAATTGACAATATGAGAAACGCATTTACAATTTTGGTGGCATGATATATGCCCACACATACAAATATGATCCAAGCTATTGAGTGCTAGATTTTTACAATGAGTATGACGTCATAAGTAATTCTTTCTTTATTGTTCTTCATTTTCATGTCTCTTTAGACATACAGAGCATAAGGTACCTCCCTTACCTGTACCTTCCTTACCTTACCACTTACCTGTTTATCATATTCTTGCTCTCAATGAACCTTTTTTATATTTCAAGAAATGGCAAAATTGTCAATGAAACTATGAAAACGACCTCATTGCCTGCCCACTAAAGGTAGTTTCCCAGAGCAAAATTGTTCCTGGGCTCCATACGGAAAATTAGGAAATTCTTAAATTTGAATATTTTTTGAAACATTATAAAAAGTTCATAAATGAGGCTTCTTATTTTGAAATTTACAATAACATAAACACATTTTCCATTTTGGTAATTTGATATATGCCCACTTCATGAGTAATACTTCCTTTATTGTTCTTTATTTTATGTCTCATTGGGCTAAATAAAGATCCAGGAAGTAATTTGATGCACACTGAACAAGGTATCTTTCTTTTCTAACAACTTACCTGATTGTCATATTCTTACTATCACTGAACCTTTAGCTAATATTTTGAAAAATGGCAAATTTGTCCATGAAACTATGAAAATGACCAATTAATATTCAAAAGTACAATCAAATAACTAATCATATGTAATTAGTTGTTCAGTATCCAGCAGAGGATTCTTGTTAAGTTACAGTAATTTTGCAGCAACATTATTTTGAAAGCTTCCAATAATGTCCCTGTAATTAACTGTTCCTACATTACATTACAATATTCAAATAGTGTTCTTGTAGCATTGTTATGAATTGCACAATAATATTCTGTTTAGGCATGGTTGAGACCTTTCCTTCAGAGGATAGCATTCTGTTCTGGTGAAGTTTTGTTTTGGTTAGGTCTGAACCTAAAATAAATGTTACAGTTACTTGACAATTTAGTAGCAGACAAACGAAAAAAAATGCATATCCTCACCATAGCTTTGCACCTTGGCTGGATACAAAAGAAGAATACTATCATTTAGTTCCTTTACATAACCCAACAAGGACATGCATTATTAGAATTCTTAATTGTGGCCTTACACACCCTGAGTTACTAACCCATCCCCAATTACTTAGAGGGCTTCCTCCCTACACACCCTAGCCTAAAACCGGTTTCACCAGGTTCAGGAGGCGGGCTTATAAAACCAATAATTAGTCCCTGTGAGACCCAAAATGAATAGTCATAACCCCCTATCAGTGCATGTAAATGTGACAGTGATATGCCAACCTGGGATGCCCCCTTTGTGAGGTCTACAGTTAGCTGTAGTGAACTTTAATGGTTATGTTGATTTGGGTGGGTGGATGTTGACAGTTTTGTGTTGACCTTGAATCACCCTTCTCTGAGGCAGAAGTTTGGATGCTGCGAACTGTGACAGTGCTGGGCAGACCAGCGATGCCTCCATTCTGAGGCCTAGGATTGGATGCTATGAACTTTAATGTTGATGTAAGTTTGAGTGCAGTGGACAGTGACAGTTTTGGACAGACCTGGAATGAACCTCCCTGAGGCCTAGGTTTGGGTGCAGTACTGTGACAGAATTGAGAAGACCTGATGTGACCCCTCTCTGGGGTTGGGTCCTCTGGACTGTGACAGTGACCTCATTTAAAGACAATGGCGCCATTATAGATCCAACCTTAAGATTTTTATGAAACTTTAAGAAATAAGAGTTCAACATATATGCATCCTAAAAATGTGAAAAAAGTAGGGGGTCACCATGGAAACTTTTGTGCTAGAGATATAACAATGTGAGTATAATTCCTATAAAATGAACATTTTTGAAAAAAATATGCTCAAGTACAGTTTTCATAATAAATTTCATAATAATCCTCAAATCAATTATAAAATCATTGAAATCTAAACCTAAGATATATATACACAAAATCCATGCATCAGTTAGAAAATGATATGGCTTTTATTAGAATAAAATATATCTTTTATTTAAAATAAATTATCAAATTGATTAAGAAAAATGTCAAATTTCTGATAGAAATAGTCACTCAAAAAAATTCAACCTTAAGAAATTCTCTAAAATTACACATATTGTAGATTAAAGTGTTATCTATCATTTTCTGGAAAAAAAATTGGGGGTCACCATGCTAACTTGGTCAGGAAAGCTACATATCTGTTCTAATATGAGAAAATGGTTTTATCTGGGTACCTAAGTATTTTTTAGCTTTAACCCCACTTTAAAATTTTGCCATAATGAGTACAACAAGTGTTTTTTATCCCTGAGATTGATATGAAACCATAGATATTTACTACTTAAATGTAGCGCAATTATATAAAAAGATATGAGCAAAAATGTTTTTAGTTTCATCTAAAGTTGTTTTCAACAGTTTTGAAATTTTCATAAAATTAGCCATATTTGAACACATGTAGGTCTAAAACTAAAATAGTGCTAGGTTTTTCATTTTCATTTTTGAATTCCCTATATATTAATCTACATTATTGCCAATTTTTATAAGAATTGAAGGACTTTGGTTTTTTGGCCAAGTGTATAATGGCGCCATTGCCTTTAATTAGTGCTTGGAAGACCAGGGATTCCCCCTTTCTGAGGCCTAGTTTTGGCTGTTATGAAATTTAATGTTGATGTAGGTTTGGTTGCAGTGGACTGTGACAGTTTTGGGCAGACCTGGGAAGACCCTTCTCTGAGGCCTAGGTTTGGATGCTGTGAACTGTGACAGCATAGAGGAGACCTGAGACGACCCCTCTCTAGGGTTGGATGCTGTGAACTGTGACAGTGACCTTAGTTACTTTGGGTAGCATGCCATTAGTATTATATCACTGGGGGAATCAACAACTTTAATTATGCCATAACATTAAAGTTCTATAGTGATGTATCTATCTTAATGTCCTGATCAAAATATCCAAAATGCTTGCAAATTAAACATTATGTAAATTCATTATTAATTCCCACCAAAGGGTTGGTCGAGCATATATATGATGGTATATACTAGCATATACTAAGGCTTTAATTATGATTGGCCCAATTATTATATTTGACCTGAAGTATCCCTATACAATTACAATCTTTGCATAATAAATAGCAGGCAGTGTCATATATAAAGGACCTTGGGCATATTCAGCGCAGCAGGACCTCTGTCTTTGTCAGTTCTTCATCATCTGTATTTCAGTATAATTTGATTGGTAAGTTTCTTTTATACCTTTCTGTTTACTAAAGTATAAGAGTAGCTTATACTCATTCTGCCATTTTGCCAAATTTCATTGAATATTCATCAACACTTTGTATATTTCATCTTAAAGCCATTCTTATGTCAACTTAGCAATGATTACGTTGTGCATATTCAGATGATTAACCTAAGAAATGATAAATTTGTAAGATTTGTAAGATACACAATGTGTATGGGGAAACGCATTGTTTCAGAAGTTGCATAATTCTTTCCCATAAATCTGTCGAAACATCATAAAGTTTGTTTCATATTTATGATGGATATATTTCTTTAAAATTCCCTCAGGTGAATAGAACTATCAAAATGAAGTTGCTATTGCTTTTCTGCTTCGTTGTCATCATGGGATATCAGGTATAGTGGACCTCTACTCTGTCCTTCCTAAAGTCACTTAAATCTTTCACTAAAGGATTATTTGTATGACATTAAGTTATTTCTTAGTGTTTACTGAAACTCACAAAGAATATTTCACAAACTCTGCCAAAGCTTAATTCTAGGTTAAAGGAGAAAATAGAAAACCTACCAACAAAGGGTAGGATATCTATTTCTAAGTTAATAACATGGTAATTCTTTCAATGTAGTTTCAATGTGTTTGAATCTGCATGCATGGATAATTAGTGTAGTATCAATGTAAAAGTGATCTTTACTTAGCATTATATCAACATGATTTGAACGATATCCTTGTTGTAGATACGTAATGATGTCATATAACTTTATATTAATGTCATTTACATAGGTTGTTTTATAATCAAGCCATTCTCAATTGAAGGTAACACAGACTCATGCAGGGTATACTTGTGTTCGCACTGCCCTAAAGTGCTACCAAGAGCTTAAAGGAGTTGCCCCAACTGTGTCAACTAAAGAGGGCTTGTGTAGGTAGGTGGTTATGTCCTCAATATTACCTCATCAGAATGAACAACAAATTTTTACTTTTATTAATCTGCGGTTAGATCTAGACTTTCAAATATATCATTTCATCATAATGTAGTATATTTAATTAGGGAAATGCTACTATGTAACTATCAAATTTAAGGGTGTAATCCTATCCTACAAATGCCACTTTGAATCAGTTATCTCTTTCATGAAAGTTACAAAGATCCCTAAAATACATGATAGTAGAAGATAAGTGCTGAAATACTTATACTTACAGAATTCTCAAAAATTTTTGTTGAATTTCAAAATTGACTATTCAAAGAGTATGATTCATTCTGGTATTGTACATTTTGTGATTTTTCTGCCATCAAAATATTTCTGTAGGCTTTTACTTCATATATTGCAGTTATATCATGAATGTAATAAAAAATTGCATTTCATCTGATCTTGAGACATTTTCTTGAGTAAAATAATGATTCAACTAATTCACATTCATGTTATTATTTACAGTGCCTACCATAAACTTTGCCAGCCATTCATCACAGCAGAACAGGCTACCCCTGAGTGCGGTGGGGGGCCTGGCAACGAGCTCATGCCTATCAAAAACATCTGCCCAGTATCAGTTTCAGTTGCAGATGCAGGAAATAGTTGTGTTAGCACTGCCCTAAAGTGTCTTCAAGAGCTTACAGAAGTTGCCACAACTGTGTCATCCAAGGAAGGTTTGTGTAGGTAGGTGGTCATGTCCTTAATATTACCTCATCACAATAAACAATAACTTTTTACTTTATTAATCTGCTCTTGGATCTGGACTTTCAAGTGTCTCAATTTACCATACTGTTGCATGTTTAATATAAGAAATGCTACTATTATACTATCAAATTTAAGGGTGTACTCCTATCCTACAAATTCCACTTTTAATCAATTTTCTGTCATCTAAATATTTCTGTCAGCTTTTACTTGGTATATTGCAGTTATAACCTGAATGTGATAAAATATGCATTTCAGCTAATCTTAAGACATTTTCTTGAATAAAATAATGATTCAACTAATTCACATTTATGTTATAATTTCCAGAATCTATCATAGAGTTTGCCAGCCATTCATCACAGCAGAACAGGCTACCCCTGAGTGCGGTGGGGGGCCTGGCAATGAACTCAAGGCCCTCTGCCCAGTAAAAATCTAATTGGTGGTCGAGATTGCATTCAAGGGACTAGAAATCATCAAACTTAATGATAGATTGTCAGCAAAATACACCAATAAATTGACCAATAAATTGAATATGAGTGTCTGATTAATAAACTTCTGTTTGTTTTTCTTTTATCAAAAAGACAGCTCTGTTTGTTTATGGTTAATCGTAGTTGTTGGGAATTGTCTGAGATATTCACTGTCGTTGATATTACTATTCCTAGCGGGTGCTAATCTAGTGGTAAGTGAGTTCACGAGATGAGCGCTCAATCCATAACATGAACAACACTTGGCAGTAGGTTAAGTTTATTTGTGGATACGATGATGCGTACATTTGCCAATGAAGAGATGATAAGTCTTCTAGGTGTTATAATTCTAATCCAGTGAAGAGTAAGCTTTCTCCTCGGAGTCCGCCTAATCTCACATCCAACAATAGTGCGGTAATTCTCATGTAAGTCACCAGATGTCCCTGTGGCTTGCGTAGCTATCTAAACCCCGCGAATCTCTCCATCCGTATTGTCCAAACGTTAATGATTTCTTTCCGCCCTTACATCGCGTTCTCGCTTCTTATAGCAGTCTGGTATTGATTTTTACCCAAGCATCGACGCCTGCTGGGAGATGTACCCTGCTGAACATTGCCATCAGGTATATTTACACCTACCGGCGGCACCTGCCATATTTATACTGTGTATCATGATAAGCTAAGTAATTTGGAAGAATTCTTATTATCCCCCTGTATTCAACTGGTGACCTTTGCACTATTTCAATTGATATGCACAAAGTAAATGAGTTAATTTCTACCTTTGTGCACTACAATTGCATGTTATCTTCCTGTCATGAATCTTACTGGAGGAACATATTGTAGTGATTCAAACATCTTAGTTTTAACAATAAACTTTAGTCCTATTTTGGTTGATTTTGTAATTGCTTTACCCAATGCCAAAGCATATATTCCATAGCTAGGGAAACTTGCCCAAGTAAAATGCCCACTGCAAGTGAAATGCTGCATAGTGGAATATAATTTAGGCAGCAAATAGAAAATTAGATACTATTGTCCAAAAACTTCATGTATGTCAATCCTAAAATTCTCCTAAAAACATATCATCTATAACCAGGTCAGGGCCAGGGAAACTTGCCCAAGTGAAAACATCTTAAAATGCACAAAAATCCAGAACAACCCTTGAGATCAGGATGTCTCATTGTCCCAGGACACAGATAGTCCTGACACGTAGTGATGGTTGAATAAAACTTAGAATATCAGTGAATAGAGAGATTTGATGAAGATTCTAACTTGGTAGATTTGTCATAAATTAGTATTTCTAGGTATCTAACTCTTATAATCTGAAGTTAATTGTGTATATCTTTTATGCAAAGAACAAAATAAGTTCGCCTGTGGCCTCTCCGGTCTTTGTGACTTGGCCAGGGTGCAAGAGCAAGCTGGGTCTGCCTTACATAACTGGTCCTGGGGTCTGTGACCCACCCTTAGTAGGGCTAATTATAGACACACCTCCTGGTGACAGTCATCAAGGCCCAGTCTGGAGTAATCAGACTCAACAATAAAAATGGTGAAGTTGGCCCCTGAGTTAAGTCAGCCTTGCAGTTAACTAAGCTCCCTATTGAAGTCACGCCCTTTATGAAGTTGGTGCCTGCAGGCTGAAACAACCCCCTTATCTGATTTCCATCTGAGCATGAAGTGATATTTTATGGCCCATTATGATTACACTATTGTCCAAAAAGACTTAAACTCTAATATTGTGGTCCCACCACAAGTATTTTCTTTATGAAAATGTTCACAAGAAAACTCAAGTTCAATCAAAAATCACTTATAGGACAGGAAATGGAGATAAATTTAAGATGCTAGAAAATGTTGTAAAAGATGTCTGTAGTAAATGTTGATTTTCAAGAAAGCCTAAGTCCACTTATGTGAATAAATGAAAAATTGAAAAAAGATAAGCATTCACTGAAGGGGGTTAACTAAGCACTTTAGAAGGCAGGCCCCTTTGGAGTACTGACCAAAATTGCAACATCCCCCCCAGGCCTGCTAACATTTAATGTAGGGGGTACATTCTACGTTAAGTGTTGCATATGGGTAGGAAAAAAGTGAAAAAACAAAATCGGAATTACAAGTTTAATTGTAATATTTTCTCAAAAGACAGGTGTTATTCTGTCCTCTTGAAAAAAATTGGCTCGTTAAACTTCTTCATAATAGAGATATGACACTTCAAAGATATATATGATATATTTGACCAAATGGGATAAAAGCTTTCTTGTATGTTCCTTTATTGAACAACTTAGAACTGATATGTGACCCACTATAACAATGTGATACCCCCTTTTTGTGAATTTCACAATGAAGAGTAGTATCTTAGCTTTCAAACGATACCAAAATTATCAAAATATGATAATTATTTATGGAGTTAGAGTCATAGTAACATACGAGTGTCAGTGTTCCTGAAAACTATTTTTTCACTTGGCCATCTAATGTGGAGTATATAATAGATACCTTAAAGGTAAAATCTCTCGTAGATACTATTTTGGCAAAATCACCACCACTGATTCAAAAATCAATTAATTGATATCTGGTTTAAAATTTTTGAACATGAAAAATTTCACCGGTAACTGTGTCTAGCTTGAATTGATCAATTTTATAATAATTTGCTATCAGTGGTAGATATATCATTTCAAAATCTCTCGTAGATACATCTCTCGTAGATACTATTTTGCTATTCCTGTCCTCCTGGAGCCTTTGATAATGAGTGTAGATAACTAAAATTCAGGATATTTAAGTTTGAATAGTAGATCTATCATAATTTCTTTGTTTTTCTCTTCTGAATAATCTCTTTCATTGCTAAACCTCATCTCTCGTAGATACCCCCCTTAAATATATGGGCAAAAAGTACATATTATAGCAGTCAGACAATTTTTATTTTAATCAAAACATTATCTTTCAGTGTTTTTTTCTAATGGGGCTAAGTGCCCCAGACATTTTAGTACAGAAAATACAGGCCTAGCATTATTTTCCGAACCAAAATGCCTAGTTTCTTTAAAAATCTCTCGTAGATACTAAATAGAGTGGACATTTTCCATTAAAGTAGAAAAAATATACATTCTTAGATTAGGATACATTAAAAATCATAAAACTGTAAGGAGTTATAGTAAGAACACAGCACGATATGAAATTGGGCTGCAAATTAATTATTTTGACATCTACAGTATTAATGGGAAATAATAATTCTCTGTGGACATGGAGTTTTGAGGGTTTTGAGGGTACATGACACTTTAACAAATTAAAAGTTCAATTTTAACACATACCTGATTAACATTCCTATATATCAAAGAATTGGTTTCAACATAAGGATCTTAGAAATTTGAATTGCCAAGGAAAAATGAGTAAGTGAAAAAAGTTATAAGCCTTTCAATGTTGAAGACACCCAATGCAACACTTAACATAGAATGTGCCAGGGAGGGCTTACTACCAGGACGTGGTACCCTCTCCAACATTTTTGTTTATATTGGTGTGAAATGCTGTAGCTAAAGCTGGAAAATGTAAGTAATAATAGTAAAATGTTAACTATTCTTGTAAAAAACATTATTTTGTATCAGTCTGAGTTAATTGATTTGTTAATTGTAAAAATTATTCTGAAATTATGGACATTAAATTAAATGTCCTTACGCAAAATAATCATAGAAGTAAATAGAAGGGTCAAGAGTCTTAGTAGGCCACTGATAAAATATGTGGCCCATTACTTTTATCGCCACTGGCTGATGGGGAAGTGGAGATGTGTCATTACAAAGTTTGCATGTGCAAACATCTTATTTGCACATAGAAATGAACACACACACACACACACACACACACACACACACACACAGACTAGAAAAATAAGTTAATATGGAGGGGCCCTTTCAATTTAAATACAATTTTATCTTTATTATCTGAACTTGATACTGATTTAGATATACGTGCCATTCCTTTAACTTTAGATAGTTGTTACTAATATTTAGTTTTGTTTTAAATGTTGATATTTTGGGTGCTCTCTGAATTCACTGATGGACTTTTGCTTGTGATTTCATGTATAAAAGCTGTTGTATTTGAATTTCAGGAATACACATGTAATAAGAGAGCTTGATTTTGCCTGTTCTTGCTGAAAATCATTTGACCTTGTAAGGGAAAACAATTAATCTCTTAGAAGAAATAAGTTCAATAATATTCTGCTATTCTATTTTCTGTTCTATTTAACTCATTTTTCACTTGTGATATCACATACATATAAATCCAATGTGCAAGCTAGACAAAATTGATCAGAGGATGTTCACAATATTTCAGAAAGAAATTAATAAAATCAAAATTAGATAGATAAATGTATAAAAATTGGTATGGTGACTAGTCATGAAATTATCACAATGACTCTTTCCTCTTTTTTCAATTTTCTCGTTGACAGAAAAGGTAAAACAGTGAAAATCTAATTGTTTGTATTTTTTGGAGAAAATATCTGGTCGGCAGGAGGAAGACTATAAATTATTATCTGGTCATCCCCGACCCCAACACTCGGAGGTATCTGTAGAATATAGAACTCATTGGTTACTAATAGAGATTTATACCCTTTTTAGACTGGCTAAAATTTAATATGTCACTTCTCTATTGGCATGATATATGCAGTCTAAGGGTACCTTGGAAATACAACTCAATACAAACTTGATGATTTTGAGATTAAACAAAATTATCTTAAATCATTAAACCTAAATGTAAAAATAAATCCGTGGTGAATAATGGTAACCTTATTTTTAGCACATCCAAACTTTCTTAAATTACCTTCCATCATGAAGTTTGACCTAATTATTGCCAGCACATTTCATTTCTAATAGCATTGGTTCCTTCTTAAGTAATGGAAATAAGACAAGTCACATCAAGGGGTTTTGAATTTAAGCAATGCAACTTCTTTCATTTGTTGCCCATTCATTTAGTTAAACTATACCACAGAGCCTTGCTCATCCTTCATGTATCTAGATTGTCTACATGCCATCAGTTGCAATGGAAGCACATCAACTGTCCACTTAGTTATGCATAATGATGCTTTAGAAGTAATTATCGCTCAACAAAGGGTTGCGTCTTTCAATCTTTTGTAATTCACTTCAGGTCGAATGATGAGAATTCAGCCAATCATAATTAAGGCCTCGATATTATGCTGGTGCATACTACTGCATGTATACTCAGCCAACCCTATAGTGAGAAACAATTTATACTAATAAAATATCAAACTCTATGATAGAAATGAATATAATAAAAGATATTCATAGGGTTATTTGGTTGACTTTGGCAATAGTTTGTTTGGCTCTATGTTGCAATCAATACGCACATCTATCTATCATTAGACTTAAAATTTTGTTTATTATCAGACAGTACTCACATTTCACATTGAAGTCAATTTTTTCAGAAGTGTTATCACTCAGGATTGAAAAGAATGTTCTTAATAGTCATGATATTATTTCTTATCTTTCAAAGGGTTTCCCCTATTATTTTCAAAATGTTTAATTTGTAAGCATTTTCGATACTTCGATGATGCCTTTAAGAATATCAGGATAGCATTTTAATGTTATGGCATTATTGAACTCATCGATTCACAGAAAATACATCCAAGTCGACCACGGCTTGATTTAGACTTGATGTTTATCAAAGACATTAAAATCATTTGTCGAATTAACATGTTTCAGATTGTTACATCCTTCATCAGAATTGATTTTCTAAAGGTATACTCCCCAAAGTAACTATAAGATCAATGTCACAGTGCAGACCCAGGCATTTATGTAGGAGGTATTAGTCACTAGGTCTGAAAGTAGGAGGTACTAGTTTTTTTGGCCTGAAAATATCCATCCATGGGTCTGGGAGAATGAAACACAAGACACTGTGTCTGGAGGTAAGAGGTACCAATATATAGACCTTGTGCAGACGTGGTCACGTGATCACTTTTTGTAACCGGTGATCACCACATGCTCATCACAACCATGTGGTGATTTGAAAAATCTAAAATAAACGGATTTAGGTAATAAAATGATATATTTTGAATGTATTAAGTTAAGTTCTAATAGCATTGGTTCTATGAAATGGTTCTAATGAAATGTCCTAGATGTTCCTGAATTTGATTTCATATTTGATTTCAGATTTCATATCTGAATTTGATTTCATATTGATCACCTATGTGGCATCAAAGCCCTTTCAGGGCATTGCGACGTCACCTGCACAACCTCTAGAGATTTGGAAGAAGGGATGTAGCAGCCTCTGGGTCTGGGAAAGAGAGTAAGAGTCCATAGGTCTTGAAGCAGGGAATTATCAGTTTCTGGGTCTGTACATAGGGGTACTATGATATAGTCTTTTAGTCTCATGGAAGAAAAATATTTGTCCATGTGCACGTGCCTGAGAGAAGTGATCAGATCTGGAGGCTATAAAATACCTGGATTTTAAAGAGAGAGGTACCAGATAGCAGGTAAAAGAGCTTAGATTCAGAGGTAAGAGGTAGCAGACCATCGATCTGGAGGTAGGAGGTAGCAGTGGTCTGAGGGTAGGGGGTAGGAGTCCCTGGGTCTGGGGGTAGGAGGTAGCAGTCCCTGGGTCTGGGGGTAGGAGGGAGCAGTCCCTGGGTCTGGCGGTAGGAGGTAGCAGGCCCTGGGTCTGGGGGTGGGAGGGAGCAGTCCCTATGTCTGGGGGTAGGAGGTAGGAGACCCTGGGTCTGGGGGTAGGAGGGAGCAGTCCCTGGGTCTGGCGGTAGGAGGTAGCAGGCCCTGGGTCTGGGGGTGGGAGGGAGCAGTCCCTGGGTCTGGGGGTAGGAGGGAGCAGTCCCTGGGTCTGGGGGTAGGAGGTAGGAGACCCTGGGTCTGGGGGTAGGAGGTAGCAGACCCTGGGTCTGGGGGTAGGAGGTAGCAGTCCCTGGGTCTGGGGGTAGGAGGTAGCAGACCCTGGGTCTGGGGGTAGGGGGTAGCAGACCCTGGGTCTGGGGGTAGGAGGTAGCAGACCCTGGGTCTGGGGGTAGGAGGTAGCAGGCCCTGGGTCTGGGGGTGGGAGGGAGCAGTCCCTGGGTCTGGGGGTATGAGGTAGGAGTCCCTGGGTCTGGGGGTAGAAGGTAGCAGGCCCTGGGTCTGGGGGTGGGAGGTAGCAGACCCTGGGTCTGGGGGTATGAGGTAGGAGTCCCTGGGTCTGGGGGTAGAAGGTAGCAGACCCTGGGTCTGGGGGTAGGAGGGAGCAGTCCCTGGGTCTGGGGGTAGGAGGTAGCAGACCCTGGGTCTGGGGGTAGGAGGTGGCAGACCCTGGGTCTGTGGGCAGGAGGGAGCAGTCCCTGGGTCTGGGGGTAGGAGGTAGCAGCCCCTGGGTCTTAGGGTAGGAGGTAGCAGTCCCTGGGTCTTAGGGTAGGAGGTAGCAGTCCCTGGGTCTTAGGGTAGGAGGTAGCACCCTGGATCTAGGGGTAGGAGGTGGCAGCCCCTGGGTCTGGGGGTAATGAGGTAGCAGACCATGGGTCTGGGGGTAGGAGGGAGCAGCCCCTGTGTCTGGGGATAGGAGGTAACAGACCCTGGGTTTGGAGGTATGAGGCAGAAAACTCTGGATCTAGAGGTTTCAGGTAAGTGACCCTTGGGATCTAGAGGTAGGAGGGAGCAGTCCACATGTATTGGGAAAGTAAGTACCAGTCCTTTGATCAGGAAGTAGAAGCAAATAATTCCCAGGTAGGTGCCTATCCATTTGTTTGGAGGTCCAAGATTCCAGTCCAAAGATTCATCAGGAACATTTTGTGACATATGTCAAGGAATACAACAAAATGTTGGTATTTTACTATTAGATAACATCGAAGTGAATATCTTGGGTAACTTGCAGGTAAGTAAACTGGAAGTGAAATGTGAGAGAAAACTGACAATTGGGGAGTGAAACAGCTTTGTTAATGCAATGTGATCACAGTTCACCCTCACATGGAAAATTGCCATCTAGAAATGCTGCAGTTTTCTGACATACCTCTCGATCATAACTTTTTTTTTTCTCTTGCTGACTTACTTTTCTCAAGTGTGCAGGACCAAAAGCCACAATACAACCTGCATTTTTTTTATTTCATTGCAGCATTTTTATAAGCGGTTTTTCAGATAGGAATCATAAATCATGATACCAAACAAGAAGTGAAAAATAGAAAAAATAGGTTTTCATGTTGGATGTGTCGTTCCAGTTGGGATTCAATTTGTGGTTTGCCTTAGGCTGATTCAATTCAATAAAACATAAATTGCAATGGGGACTTATTTTGCTGAGGAATAAGTGAAAATTTGCATTGGGTTTGTAGAAATGTGTCAATTTCAATTCACATTTATCCGCACCCCATACACCTACTTTTTTCGTATTTAAGAGGAAGAGGAAGGTTTCCCTCATCTTCTTGAAGCATACCTTTTACTCCCTGTTATACCTATGTTTGGCTTATATGGTGAGGGATTTAGCTTCAAGTGAAAGAGGACATATGTGCACCCCCTGGTGGTATACATCAATACTAAACCTCTATGCATCCAATAAGAAAACCTCACCTTTTAAGCCTCATGTGAGATATAACAGGGCTCTTAAAGAGGAAGAGGCTATACCTTCCTCTTCCTCTTAAATAAGGAGAAGGTATGTGTATAGGGTGCACAATGTATGTATTTTTTCAACGCATAATGTACTAAAGCCTTCAGCGGTCTGTGTTCATGGGTCCATCATCTTGCCATTATGGATAATGAAGTTTTAAAGTTTTTGGAGTTTAAAATAGTATTTTATGAAATTTGAAAACTGTTTATTTTGTTAACAAAGGGAAAATGAGACAAATCAATACAGGTATCAGTACTTTTTTAAATGTGTACAATAAGTTTATATCCATGTGATACCTCTCTTTTTACTATGTAAATTCCACAAATCTAAACCTGGTATGTGGAAAAACACTTGTATCCTAAGATGTAGTTTTCAAGGTTGTTTAAATACTGTATGCTATATTCAAAATTAGGCTTATTGAAGTGGCAAATTCCAAAACTCAAATGTCAATTGGTCTATGATAAGATCTTTTTTGCATTGTTAAAGAACTGAAATAAAGTCTGACAGCTCAATTTCAGTGTTATACTTGGATCAAGTTACTTACATGTGTATACTTTTTGTCATGTATGAATCATGATAAGTTTTTATGGTTATATGATGTAAGATATTGATTACATTCATAAATGTGTAATACATTTAAAAAAGAGTCTATAAAATATGAACCCTGATTGTTTGTGATAATATATGAAGTTATGGTGAGACTTGCTAAAAGTTGCTGTATGACCCGTGCCGCGTCGCATAACCAAACACTCGCTTCGAGACAATAATTACTAATTTGTCCTAATACCTAATATTTGTATGTTTTGTACCTCTAATATTTAATGTGCCTATAGTAGCCATTTGGAAGCATAGGTATAAAGGGTGGTTGCTTATAGAGGTCAAAAGTATGCACATCAAAAAACTTATGTAGTTCATACTCCAAAAAATGTACTAGAATATACTCACTATAGCATAAAACATTGTTCTAGAAACAACATTGGAAAGGTTCATTACTCCTGGTATTGAAGACTAACAAGTATTTTCTTTGTTTCTAGGGAGTTCAATGATGGGTGCAGGATGTACCTGGATGCCATCAGAAATATTCAGGAATGTGCCAATCATGCCTCTGGAGTTTTAGAATAAGTAAAAAAAAAATTGTAGCAAGGGATCTGTTTATGTGCGGAACACAGTAATGTGTAATAAAGTCTAAATGTGTTCTAAAAATGTATCATATTCTTTTTATTGTAGCTATATAATTTCACAAGCTAATAATACTAACTTGATTTGAGGTTCCTGGAAATAATTTTTCGTTATATACATCTTTAAACATACATAACATTCCAAAAAGAAAAGTGGCTGAATGTGAAACTAATCTTGGTTATCAGTACTCGGATTAGGGCAAAATGTTTATCACAGCTTTCGCCATCTATACTTAGAAATACAGCATGAAAATGATCATACAGTAGATTCTAAACTGTGCTGCAATCCCCTCCACTGTTCTGAAATGGCATCATGAAAAGGCACAGAGCCCGAAGCGGTCCATCTACAAAGGCCGATTTGAGAAGACAGCCCACTTGGCTGATCTGATTTGCCCAATGCACTTACAACAAGATAAATTTTGTTTAAACCCTAATGAATGGTTACTTTATTTACTATTTTTTACGTTGTTTTTACAGCCACTTATCAGTTTTGTATGGTGTTGAAATTGCTATTGTGATTTTGTTTTGTCCACAAAACCTGTGTAAAATTCTTGATAGATTGAACGCTTGAATTTCATTTAGGGTTATATTAAGGTATGAGGTAACCAGTTCATTATTTCGTCAAGTTCCCTCTTCATTCCGTAATTCATTTGCTCGCTACCCAATGGTAGAGCTTATCCACACTCTGGGCGTTCAGATCCAACATGTAGAGAATGCTTTGTGGAGTTAGTTTTATTGTGAATATCAGAAGCCATACAATTTAATAAGCCCATCCCACATTAGGTATAACCCAGATATGGACAAGGGTTGGACAAAATTAATGTATAAGCCATCCTTGTTTCCAAAAATTGGGATTACTGGAATGACCAAGAACTATGTTTTTATATATGCCCAAGTGCTGATAAAATGTTATGATTTTTCAAATTTTACCAATTGACAGATTTGCAGGTTTGCTAGCCAATCAAAATGCAGCATTTTAGGGAAAATAGGGTTGGACATTATAGGTTGGGCAGACAGGCTTTAACATTGGTTCCTATGGGAAAAAGTGCAATATATAAAGCTGCATTTTACATATTTTGGGGGCCATTTGTCAACCAAACCACCAGGGTTCATTTAGTTTTACACTTCTATCTTTGGGGATTAAATCAGAAAGAAATTGCTATGAAATTCCATGGTAAAATTTGATGTTGATGGATACTGGAATGGGCTTATTGTAGTTGTAATAAAGTGAATTCCTGTATACAGATGTTGTTCATAGACCAGGAGGTAAGCTTCCTCAAACAAGTCTGCCTATCTCCGTATGATCTCACAGACTGTGGTAGTTCTGATATTAGTCACCAGATCACCACATGCTAAACACTTTCGGAACCCCTGAATCCCAAAGACTCGTATTGATCCAAATTTGTATCAGTTAACTCTGGCCTTAAGGTTAGACTACGGAGATGGGTAGCAAATTCACTAAAACTGCCATATCTGCCATATCTCCGGGGCCATTGGTGATATTATAACATGTTATATATCATTTAAAAGTTCTTTTCTCCATCAAATGACATTTCTAACCTCATTCATAGATTTGAATTCGCGAAATTATTGATTAAAATTTTATTTTTTGACTTTTATTTTTTGAACTAAAATTTCTTACTTAGTGTCCTTTTCATGGTTTTAAAACTTGGTAATATCATCAAAAACATTCGTTTGGAGGGAACCATGTCTCAGATTTTTTATTGAGGCCCTAGTTTTGATTTTGTGACAAAAATCGGAAAACTTTCTGTATTTTTTCATGAACTTTTTAAACTTAATTTTCTAAACTTCATCAAATCAAAACTAAGGTCTAAATAAAAAATCTGAGACACAATTCCCTCTATATGAATATCGTCTACACACAAACGAAATATTATGGATTTCTCTTCATTATTGACAGAGATATTTCAGTTCAAAAAACTTAAGTATAAAACATAACGTTCACATTTCCGATCAATTTTTATTTATATTCTATTATCCATAATTATAAAATTTGTATCATAAGATAGTTGATTGAAACATGTATTCAATGATATATGATAAATATTAAGATAGGTAGTAGCAAAATAATCATTTTACATTTTTGGCGGACCCGCGAAAATTGGTCCCCCATCACAGTAGTCTAACCTTAACCGGCCATTGTCTTCCTTTTTATAACCCTTGATTATTGTTTTTCCCTTCACCTAGAGCTCATCATAGGAGCTACCTATACTAACTACACTATAACATTCTTCTTCCATTTTTGGGTAGTTTATACTATACTTTTTACAGTCTGGTGACTCCCTACCAACTATCGTATTTTATACCGATTACATGCACAAGGTATTTAATTGCTATTTTTCTATTTTTAGTGTTTTTCTATGTACCCCTTTAGAGAGTAGTACTTCCCTTTATCCTTATTCAAGTCAAAATCTATATGACCATTTCATCATCGATTTGCATAGCTAGCACTTAATCTTTTTCTAGTTGAAATAAACAAATAAGAAAAAGACATGAAATATAAGGCTCTACAAAAACCATAACCATTTAAACTACTTTGCAAATGAACTCAGGTAGTTCGTTAATTCCCTTTACGATGAAATTCCAATAATTAAGCAAAGGAACTAGTTACAAGTTTAGTCTTATACAATATAATTATTGTGCTTTATTTCATTTTGATAAGTATTTTTGAAATTGTAGTTAATTTATAGAATACAAACAAATAAAAAGAACTATCAGGTCATGAACCACACTTCAATCTAGAATGCTTTATTTACATTATGTATAGCATTTTTTTGCATGGTGAAGTTCCTCCTAATTGAAACATAATTAAACAAATTTGATAACGGATCTTTCAGAGTAATTCATCAAGTTTTATTGAGCAGTACATAATTGATGTTTGCATTAGATATACATGCTAAATTTTATCAGTTGAATTGAAGAAATACAGAGAGAAGCATAACACTAGATATTCAGGCAGTTTTTTTTAAAACTGGGAAATATCTTATTCAAATGCATATAATGAGATACAATTTAGCAGTAAATTGGATAATAACTTTGTGAAATCACATCATTGACAACACCTTCCCAACCCTGAGGACATCTTTGATCAAGTCTAATGGCTTCAATATATCCACCACAGGCGTCGTTGTATTTCCTGGTGAAAAAAAGTGGATTAGCAGTATTGGTTACAATGTGAAGCACTGAGACAAAAGTGTGTGAGTAATGCATGTGACAATCTTAGCGTTAAAAGTAGTCTAGTATGAGGAACATGAGTAATTGAATATATTACAGAATACTAGAAAATATTCAAATCTTTTACCTCCCTATATTGTAAATCAAGAATAGGTATATTGATTTTAATCATAGAAAGTTTATGTGGAATTCAATTGAAACAATATGCTATTACAGACCCACTTCATTGGCCGCCATAAGGCCTTTTAAAGGAAGATTTCCTCTAAACATTTATAGATGATATAAAATTTACAAAACATTAAATATAGATAATATAAAATTCACAAAAATAATATGCAACATATATAACCCTGCGGTATTACCGTTGAGATTAATGCCATTGCATAAAATAATGGTAAAATATCAGAAATAAAGCATGATGGTATTTGAGATCGACTTTAAATTCCTTCCTAGAAAGGTGGACTTCCAATATATTAGAAAACTCTTCCTTTAGAAACTTATATTTTATGTTTGCTATTCGGATAAAAAATTTAAGACCCAAAGGTTAAATTAAAATATAACCAAACAAGGAACTTTTTATTTTCAACATGCTCCCTTTCATTAAAATTATTGTGATCATATAATGACTATGCAGGTTAACACAAAAACACAATCAATGAACTTTGTTTAATCTAAAGCATCTTTAGGGTATTTATGTTATTGCTTTAAAGATTACCTACTTGCAAAGTTCTGGGGTAGGTTCTTCTGATGCTAAAGGCCACATGGTGTTCACACAAAGTTCGGATTCTTTTACACAATCTGCTGATCCCAATACCTATAAATGAGAAGAATTTAATCAATTCTTAAAAATAACTTCATATCATTGGGTTGTGTTATACGTTGGTTACCTTGTCACAGCACTTTCTTTGTTCTACTAGAATTGTATTGTTGATCAGGCTTCCCTCTAGATTTCCTATACTTTCACTTGTTCCAGGTTCATACATATAATGTTAAATGAATTTAATGAAGCACCTAGTTAATGTATGCCTTATGCAGACATTGAGATAAATGTATTGCTTTATATTTTATTAACTCAAGACATTTACCTGGTATCCCAGCTGCATGGTGACAACAAATATTGTGAGAAGTAAAAGCTTCATCTTGAAGTTTCTGGGGTTTTGATGTGCACTTCAAGAAAGCACCAATTCCCATATAAGTTTTAGATTGCATACATTTTAAAATAAGAAATTCTAAATGACAGCATGTACATCCTTTCTGTCAAAGTCACAGTGAGAAAATGTGTTTCACATAATCATTAGTAAGATTCACCTCATTATTCTCTTATATAGTGAGCATCAGAAATGAATAAAAAAAAAAACAGTCACATAAGGAAACCTATATAGTCACATCATGTATTACAATGACAAAAACTAAATGTTTTACTTACATTTCTGTCAGTCTTGGAGATTCTACCTCTGAGTGCTGAAGGAAGAATTTACCCTTCTTTTATATTACTCAGTGGACAATAACTGTTAGAGGTGCTTAATGATGAGGGTTACAATTATGTAATCATGTTGAATGGAAAATGACATGACATGCTATGGTTACTTAATTATGGTGCTATTAGGAGTACAATGTCACATGAACCCCTGATGGATGGGTATTCTATTTCAAAATACCTTGTAAGGACTATATTATTATGATAAGAAATCTTTATGTTGTTGATGGTTATGATGTTTATGTGAGCTACATCCATCATTTGAACATAAAATGGCAAGTCGACTATGAAAAAGTTACATTTTTATGCAAAATTTAACATACTAGATTCTGTTCATCCAGATACCACCTGGTGGGTTATCAGAGAACTAATAGTTTGTAATTATGTGCATTTTCAAAGTTTTTACACTCAATAGAAATTATCACAGGAACATTTTCCTTTCAATTTAAGTTATATAAGATCAAATATGAATCATTCTAAAGTATCTGGTCCCCTCTACTTTGTGTTTTAACTTTTCTTATGAGCAGTCAATATTGAAATGACATTAGCTAAGTTAACCTTGTTGCCTTAGCTAATTCATGTGGGAAAAACTGTTTGTTTGTTTTTGCATTGAAATGAATGGTAAAGGGTTGTGTTCTTTGTTATGCAATAACTTTTTGAAACTGAGAATTTTAATTGCTATTGTCTGTCTTAATATATAACCTTTACTGACAAAAGTTATCTAAAAGGATGTTAACAGATGATATTGAAAATGATAATCAAATCATTTGCATTTACTGTTTTCTTGAACAATTTCAAATAACTATGTCTTTATATAATTAAATACTTGAAAAACTAAACCACATTAAAAAAGCTGAATCCATTATTTTTCAACCTCCAATGCATAAGTTTTAAATTGGATTTCTGGTATGAACTAGATAGCAACACACCCAACTACAAAAACACGGCTGCACATGGTGTATTTCTGAAGCATGATTATGATATTATGAAATATTTTACTGTCATTTCAAGCATATAATGATTTTTCAGTGATTATACAGGAGAATGATTTAACTTGGCAGATGTAGGTTCAACACATCAAACATGTAATCCATTGATTGGCAATAACTAAATGGGTTGATGATGTTGATACCACATCATATATTCATTACTGGTAATATCAATCATGTTGATGAAGGCAAAATAATGATGATGAATCTTATAGTGGGTTTACAGATGCACTTCAGCAATACTGTTCAAATATGATTGCTGTTACTTTGGAGATTTTGCTTCTTGATGTGAAAATAGGTTTGTTTATGCATCACAATAATGATGAAAAGCACTATTTAGGTTTTTGTTGAAAATATATATGCAACGTTCATTGATATATCTAAGAACAGTTTAATTTACCTGACAAACCACAATGTCTCATATTGCATATGAAAACAGATTAATAGGACTGCATGCATAATCTTATTTCCAGATAAAAACAATTACCAAGATGAGAGTACTTCCCCTATCTTGACTTATTTTCCTGTTTAATTATAATATGAACTTCATGGCAGTTTTCTACAATTAAATATTCAGTTTAGCATGTCCCATTTCACTGCCTCAACTTCAACCTCACTAAAGTTTGCATTAGGGAAAATCCTGAGACAAATTTAAAGATTGAATTTCATAGAACCCTTTTATGTTGTCACACCTCTCAGTGTTTGGTTACCATGTAAGATTAGATGATCTTCAGGTTTGATCAATTTTTAAGATATCATCATATTTTCACAATTTGAAATCTATAGTCTTGAAAATAAATATCTTCTAGATTTAATTGTAATAGAATACTGCAATATACTTCATTGTCTCTATTTAGTTTTCATTGTAGATATTTTATTCCTTGAGGTTCTACCACTTAGCTATTGTGTAAGCAGTATCTGATTTTCTGTCTATAAATACATCTAAGTCTCATGCACCTTAGATATTTGTATAATATTTCATTTAAAGGGTTCTTTAAAAAAAATGTATTGGTTTGGTTTTCCTCCAAGGTTGCTTTAAACACTATAATTATGATCATTATATAATAATATTCTGACTAACAACATTCATAGCAGAACTACCAACAATAGGATAGACATTTTGAAAGCCCTTGTGGTCCGAATTGGCCAATTAATAAAATAACCCTATAAGGGTTCTCTATCATATTGTTATCAAAATAACAGTGTATCATGCAATATTATAATAACAGTAATGACCTATGTTAAATGCTGGTAATGACCATTTGCACCAACTGGTATAAAAGAAGGGTTGTCTATCTGGTTTTCATTCATCATTTGAAGCTCCTAGACCTGGTCCAGAGATGTAAGTAGTTTGACTCATGGCAATGTTCATACTCTGAACGATGTTGATGAAAGTCATGTTTTATTATATTTAGCTCAATCTAAATTCCCAAAGACTGAATTACAAAATGTTTTCTCTTAACTTAGATTTCTTTCAATTTCATCACAGCTTAATGTTAATGCTGCAACAGATGGTTTTACATATTAATACATAGTTATTTTCTCTTTCAGCATACAAAAAACAACTTTGAAGATGAAGGTTTTACTTCTTACTATATTGGTTGTGACCATGCAGATGGGGTACCTGGTAAGACACTTTTTTCAACAGTTATAATTATGGTTTAAAGCTTTCAATGTGATCAATATTTGTATTGTCTCCCAGTTTAGGGTGAAATAATACTTAGGTTATGGGATTGTATGATTTGTCATTATTTAAACCAAAATCAATATAATAGGAGGGTGCCTCCTCTCAAGTACAGATCATATATTTACACATAAAACTCCAATTTGTGTAAACAACCATTTTTTCATATTGTTGTTTATTGATATCTTTCTTAGGTATTGGGCTCTGATCCCCATCCAGATGAACCAGGTTGTGTTACAGCTGCTTATGATTGTTTGGATTTCATCTGGCATTACGCAGATGAACACCCTTACCCAGAACTTTGCAGGTAAGTCACCTTAAGGGATTTACTATAAATAATACAGCTGTCTCTCAAACACTGTTTTTGGAATTTTCTATGTAACACATTTCAGTCATAGTTGGGGGGCAGTATGAATTCTATGTCAGCAATAACTCCCACCACATGTTATTGCTCAGTTATTGCCACATTAGCCAATTTCAAACATTTAAGCAAATCATCGTACTCTTTGGTTCATACAAAAGTTCATTTCTGTGAACCCTAGCTTATACATACCTAGAAAGCGCTAGTGACTGAGTATGTTATATAAGGTCTGATCAAACATTTAACAATGGTCAGGCTTAAACTTTTATATTATGCATGTTTTATTGGTAGATGTAATACTGAATTTAAGTTTACCTTACGGCATTTTTTCTTTATCACCAGACAATTTCGTGATGCCTGCAACGGGTATCTTGATGCCATAAAGCTGGATCGGACATGTGCCTACGGTCTTGAAAGGGATGCTAACGAAATGATATCAAGAAGATTTTTCCCAATTTACTGCTGAAACCAAAGGTTTTCTTTTGCAAGTCTAATAAACAGTGGACACTTGAGCAAAACATTTATTGAATCATTATTGATCATTGACTTTTCAAAAACTGTTTATAATTGTGCTAATGTGAGATATTGCACACGTACTAGGAATTAGAGTTTATGGGAGCCCAGGCAAGCAATTATGTAACAAGTATGGTCTGTGACCATTCTTTTCCAGTTTGACTGTCCCTTATTGAATTTTTATGTAACAATTATGTTATTTTAGGTTAGGTTGAGACTTACTCCAAAAGAATGTTATACTAACGCTTTATTTAAGTAAATTAAGACTTTATTCTTAAATTTTTCATGAAAGAATGTAACAAAAAATTAGCAATAACATCACAGGGCAATGTCTCAGTGTTAGGTCCTAATGAAATCTTTGGGTGCCATTAAAAGAACGTATTGAGAACCAAACCAGATCAAAACAGAATGTTGCTACAATATTATTATAACTTAACATTGCATCCTTGCTTGGGAGATGCCAGAGAAATTTAACCTTTTATAAATTAGTATTCTATATCTTAGAAATACATGCCATTTGTGTGGTTATGGGTAGAACCATGTTTTGATAATTAATGAAGTTGTCTTATTAGAAAATGCCTGAGGTGCCCTGTGATCCTTAATGTGTGACCTCACACACAAAACTTTTTTATTTTCAAAATTGTAAAGTCTGTAAAAATTATCATTTAAATTTATTTTCATAATTGATTCAATTTCATAGTTTTGAATGTTATGCGTCTTATTGAAAGTGATAGGACAAATTAGATTTGATTACTTTTCATTTTTCTATTTTTCATTTTGTCTGTCTGTGATGTTTTACACAGAGAGATGTATTATGAAAGCTACACCAATTGCATACAGGGACAGCCAATTTAAAATAGAGAATTAAAGCTAATAAAGATAATTATATGAAATTTTACATGGTGGATTATCAGAAAGAGAGGATCATGGCAATATTGTGAACATTAATATTCACTGGCTGCTGCCTTTAAACGGTACATAACATGGGCTAGTTATTTGACAAATGAATCCGGGTTATCCTGAGCATAACAACATATTGCAAACTTTGTTGAAAAAGACACAGGTGTATAGTGAACAGGGTACCTGTATAGCATATTATAGGTCAGGTGGGCAAATAGGGGACTTGGGTGGTTACCTACTTTGTGGTTTCTTTTTCCTAATATAATTGACTAAAAGGTGTCATAACACATAAAATTCACATAAATGATGTGGAAAATAGCAATTTCTTTTAAGATAATCAGAAATATATATCACACAGGTATCCTATGCTCAAAAGAAGACCCAATATGCATTTTTAGGGGCATTTCTAGCCTAGTTTTCCTTAAAAATAACCATTTTTGACCATTATTTTGACATATTCTTTAGTTTATTATTTATCTAATATTTCTACAGGCAACATCATGTCTGCTAACCTTGACATTGTTGACATTCGATAAATAGAAGGAACAAGAGGTCTCTCTGGCACCACAGCAGGCTTTGCAGTCCTCTTCTTACACACTTGGATTTTGTCTGATGATAATATGGCAAACAGTTTTAACAATCAACAACATAAAAAAAGTTAAATGCCATGACTATAGTATCAGATTTTAATGAAATATTGAATAAAGAATGTCAAATCCAAAATCTAATTCCAAACGATCTAGTCTGCAAATGGGATATGAATATATGTAGCATCTCTGGTAGCCTACATTGGGAACCTTGCTATCACGGGAAGAATTTGATCTCATACATTAGACAATCTCGGGCCTGGTTGAATAGCTTTGCTATATACCGCCTCAATAAGTGTAAGTTTTCCCCCACCATTAACACCGAAAGTGCACAGTATTATAATCTGACTTATTGCACACGCAGTTTTTATTGTACTATTGCTACTATTTTACTCCTACTTTCTAAGTTTCCCTACGCCTTCTGGGGTGTCAAGAAGTGTTGATCAGAGTGTGTTAACTATATTGTTCCACCAAAGTCCGTGTAGCTCATAATACTTTTAACACCCTCAACTTTGGCGGCGTCTTAATGTGTCTACACTCCATGTAAGCACCAATTTAATGGGCGCGTCTTTCCGCAGTTCTCCTGACTCTGGCCATATGCATGTGTGGTTCGACCTGAAAGATTGGTTTCCCCTAAATCTAGTAGAACAAAGGTTGGTTTGTGTGTAATCTCTGCACTTATGCAAATGGCGCTTGGTAGCACTCAGCCAAGCGAGTAGCTCATCCATCTATCAACAGCCGAGCAAGGATGACCTCGAGCTCTTGGAATCTTACTCCGACTAAGGGCAAGCGCAGCCTAAGGCTTAAGCTCCGTGTAAGTTACATTTAAATCACACCACTTCAATAGTTCATTCTCTTTTGCTAAAGATATTTAAAAGATAATTTGTAATAGCCTGTTTTTGTTACCGCCTACCCACCGCATCCCGTAGCGTTGGGTGGGTTTTGTAGCGTTTTTCAGTTTCATTTAATTTACAGTTGTCACGCACTCACGCACTCTATATATATCCGATCTATATTCAGCCAACCACAAGTCCCAAAGTAGTTGATCGCGAACCAGTGGTCATCTTGGACGATGACGGTCAAAAGGGGGAAGAAAAGAAAGCCGTGGACTGCAACCAGGAAACAAGTCCCAGCCAGGCAACCACATGTCCCAAAGTTCAGTTCTCTGATCAGGAACCAATGGTCATCGAACCGATGGTCATCTCGGATGATAATCGTCCAATTGCCACCCATGTTCAGCCCCCCACGGGAGCGGGAGCTCAATATGAAAAGAAAGCCGAATGCAACACGGAAACCAGTCCAAGGTGAGTCTGCCTTTACCCTAAATCAGTTAAACTTTGAGCCAAATGTCCCATATGTATATATCTGTTTACGGCTGTATAACATTCGTTATAAATGCAAAAATTAATAAACATTGATTAATTAATTTATTAACGTTTCTTAATGTAAAAATTCTAATCCCTGAATGTGCTCCTCAATTCTTACAATTAAGTAGGCACCTCCCCCCCCCCTTCGTTTTTTTAAAAATCTCTGGATGCTTCTCCTTGTTTTACCCCTTCGCTTCGTCTTTTTTACCTTCAGTTGCAACCTTGGCAATCCGTTGACGTCCCCAACCACCAATTGCAAGCGGCCGTAAAAGACATGCAATTTGACAGAGGACGAGGCAGAGAGTACCATTCTTGAGATTGGAGCCTTAGCAGAAAGACTTGTCCCCGGGGAGGGCAATTTTTTCGCTACAAATTTTCGGCGTTATTTTTTATTCAAGTAACAATTCAAATCTGTTAATAATTCCTAATCTTGTAAATCATATCGAACGACCAAACAATTATTATATCATATTCCTTTTATTTTATCGAGCGCATCTAACTCATATTCTGTAATAAAAAAAGTTATTTACCCAAAACAAATTCGTATATGTTGTTCCGTCACCATAATTTCGTGTCGTATCGTGTACACGTACGCCCTCCAGTTTTAGTGGCTTCGTGCAGAAACCTATTATCCTATCTTAATCCTTTTTCTTATTCAAGGGTCTCTTAGTCACCTTCTGTAGTAAAAATGTCATTTAAAAATGTCATTCAAGGGTCCCAATGGTTCAAAACGGTGCCATGTGGGCCCTCTTTGCACCATAGGGAATCGGTTGTAAACATTAGCTTTTCTCTAAATATATTCATTTCCTACATATGAAACTCACAACATATAGAAAGAAGCATGTCATAACATGCATGGTCATATCAAAATTTCATAAATATGTTTATTTTAGACACAATCGGCTTGGGTATTTTGCCCTGGTCTATTGTCGGCACTCAGGGCACCGGGTGCCGGGAGTGACCACTCCAGTGGTGGGGGACTGGGGGCTAATTTGAATCACCCGACGCGTGTCCGGCCCCCGATAACGCGGCACTTCTGTGGTGTAAGACTCCAGTAGGCTCACGTCACACAGGACGCCGCGCGTGGCGGGTGGTTCCACACTGGGGGGCGGTTCTCATTACAGGCCCGTCCTCTGACCCTCCTGCCGGGCCTTCTGACCGGCCGGGCCTGGGGGGGGCCCCCGACATCAGACTGGAGGGGTGTAAACAATCAACATACTTCACTTATCAACCCTTTTTTTCATAATTTCAAGGGTATGAGGGTTATCTATATGTTATCCCCAATATTTAGGTAGCTCCGTTTATAAATGCAATACTTGATAAGGAAATGATTGAGTCTGACAGCTGGTTCTTCTATAGCCTATAGAGGAACCACATCCTGTTTTTCAATAATTGCATTTTGGACAAAAATTTTATGCCAAAGTCAGAGATTAGGCTATAAAATGTCACTAAAAAAGTGAAAATGGAGATTAGAAAATTAATATACCTGCTCCAAACGATTGTCATAGGTTTTTATATATATCTTCAATACACCATTGCAATATGCAATTTATAGTCAGATTAACCAAAAAAGCTTTTAAAAATACTGTGAAACAATAACATACATGCAAAAAAAAGGCTCTGTGGCAATTGGGATGCATAAATTTGTGCATTTTATATGAAGAGCTGCGTATTATCTTACATATTTAAAGTCTACTTTTTCTTATACAGAATTTTCCAAGGAACACGTTGGTCACTGATAGTCCATTTCCCCCGTTACCAGAAATCCATCGGCGTCAATGCCTTGGAAAAATCCACGTGCACACGACTGGGGGATTTCGAAGTCGTTTTCTTCAGCTATTAGAGCTACCAAGTTTGAGTAATTGAGAGCAACACATGGTATACAAGTTTTGGCATTTTATTACTTAAGAGACATGGTTATATGCGAGTAGGAGCGAGCAAAAGTGAGTAGATGCGAGTAAATATGAGTCCTAAGTCTAAGTGTTCACTATGAGGCGGTATTGGCCGTCCTGGCCGTGGTGCCGTCTCTGTCCCGATTTATGGGGCCAAGGGCCGCCGCGAGGTGGGCTGGGACAGAGGTAAGGCGCTCAGGTGGTACATAGGCTGAGAGGCCAGAGCGCCCCGCCCACGACGTTCCGTGATGGCACAGCTCCTCCAGGGTGCTCCCGGCCTGTGCGGCGACACACGCAGCCCCCCGGCGGAGGGAGTGCATGGTCACACGAGCAGCATGGGGGCTGCCCACACGTGTTAGGGCCTCCCTCATCACTGCCACTAGTGGGGGAGCTGTGAGGGGGCGTGGTCCCGGCAGTAGGAAGGCCGGGGCTGTTGGTGGAGCAGGGACCTGGTCGCAGGCGAGCTTCCATGCTGAGACTGGGCAGTATGGGGAGTGAGGTACGGCATAGACGATGAGGGCAGTAGCCTTGGAGCGGGCTCAATTTGCAATTAAGCCCAATTACCTTCAGTAGATCCCGAGATATTGAAAAGTTAAAATGACACTAAAATTGAGGCTGAAATCTCGGCAGGTGACAGAATACAGGGCCCAAACTGTCCAGATCCTTTACCCGGTGCTGTCGTAGTACCTACACACAGCATGTCATGAATACTACATGTACACGTTGGTCACTCTGACTCATAGTCAATTTCCCCCGTTATCAGATATCCATCGGCGTCAATGCCTTGGAAAAATCCACGTGCACACGCCTGGGGGATTTCGCAGTCCTTTTCTTCAGCTATTACAGCTGCCGGCGCCTGCCCAGTCCGCAGCGCTTCAACCGTCAGGTTGTCAAAGTGCCGCTTAAGCCTCTCCTTGACGTCGTGATTACCAATGTCCTGAAGTTTCATAAGGAGAAAGCGCGCCCACTGGGTGTCCCGGTCATCCTCCACCTCCTCTTCTTCGGACTGGAGGGGGTCAGAAAAGGTGTCACATCCCGAAGAAGTGCGCCGGCTGGTTGACGGGCAAGCCCCCCGGCAGCAATGGTCGTTGGTGGGGGCTAGTTGCCCGAGCATGGCCTCTAGCCGGTCGAAACGGTCGTGCAGTGATGTGAACTGAGCTGTTGTTGATTCCCTCACTGAGTCAATCGAGGCAGCGTTGATTGCCACTGTGCTCCTCTTCCTCTTCCTCTTAGAGATTTGAGCAGAGAGGCCGTTATGCGGTTCAGTTTCCCCTTGGTTTGGGGTTGAAGGTGCGTTTGTAGACATGTTGATGAGTCGGGAGCTAGTTCGTGTGTCGTAGGCGGTGGTCAGTGGCTAACTGATTAGCCCTCATCCCCCAGCCCCCCCTGGGTTAGCTAGGGTCATCCTCCCACAACGGGGCCCGTCCCTCCCGCTCCTGGGGGAGGGGGGGCACTGACTCTTTGAAGGTTGTCCCCACTGCCAAACTTACCGCTCCTGAATTAGGTCCCCCTAATTTTGGGGACCACAGATCACCGCCCTCCAAAATACGAGTGTGTCAATACCAGAAAATATACATAAATAACCAAAATTGGTAAAGAAAACTTCTTATAATATTACAATAGCCATTTTTGGGTGAGATAAAGTAGTAATTAGGCTAATTACTAAATTACTGCCCCTATATTTTTCTATGGATGCTGGTCAGGGCCCCACTATTTTGCCTCAAAAGTCATTTGCTGACCGTCCCCCAATTTTTACGTTCCCCGCCCCCGCTTGGTGGGTCCGTTTTGCAGTGGTTACCTTTTCAAACCCAAGGTACTGCACTTAGAAACGGAGCCACCTACACATTGGGTATATCATATAGAAAACCATCATACTAAAGAAATTGAGAAAATATTATGAAAATAGGATAAATTAGTGAAATATTTTGACTGTTTACACCCCTCCAGTCTGTTGTCGGGGGTCCCCCCTGGTCTAGCTGGCCACAGGGCCGGCAGGGGGGTCAGTAGCCGGCCCTGTTAATGAGACCCGGTCCTGGAGTATGGAACCACCCGCCACGCGCGGCCTCTGTGTGACGTCAGTCTACTCGACTCTATGCCTTCAGGGCTTCGGCTTTGGCTGAGTCATCCCCGAGGTCTGTTTTTGTTTTATTGTATACAATAACCCTGGAAAATATCCTATTAACCCATGAAGAGGGGATTAAAGCGGGGGAAAAAATTTTGGATTATGTCCTTGCAGGGAAATAACGCTGACCATATGCATTAGCCCAAATTTGCTAGCGGGGAAGGACACTGATGAATTCGAACGTATAGGCGCTACGAAGTTGGTATAGAATAAATTAAAATAATTATCCTTGAGCTATTCATCCTGTTTGTGATTAGCTACCAACTCACTGTATATCTCTATGATCATGAGTTACATCGATCGCAACCCTGCTCCACCCACCAGGGCACATTTTTTCACGTAACCGACAACGTGACCCTCAGTTTCGGAGCATGTGTTGCATTTTCTTATCAACAGGCCTAGGGTGCAGGCACATTGCGTTAGTTTCAACTTGAATGTACTCGAACTAGCGCCCATTCACACATAAAACTTAGAGAAGAAACATCTGAGTCATGTCGACCCCTCCTCTGGAAACCATCGAAAGTCCACAGTCACCGGGACCCTCTCGGGAGGTCAATCCTCCCGCGACAATCACTAAAGATTGTGCTGACACTAGGCCTCCTTTGAAAAGAAATCGCGTAACCGTTCATCCATACTGTCGCGCAATGAGCACCACTACCATGTATGATCGTCGGCAGTCTGTTCCCCTGGCCCGGGCTTCCCTCTCTCCGCTCGTGCTGCGGGCATTATCAAGTCAGCTGGGAGCCCATACCCAAAAGAGTGGCCACCCATCACCCCCTCCATCCAAGTGAGGTAAGAAAGAAACTCTTTTTTTTTTTCAGCAACATCCCTGTAAAGCGTGTACATGTTTCGGTTAATTATCTAATAAACCGTTTCATCTTTCCTTTTCTAGTATACTTGCATTTTCAATAACCTACTAATTATTGATCGGGTGCTAACTTTTTATCCTAATTACATCTTTTCCCGGTACCGAGCAGTCTGTGCCAGAATCTACTTTCCTTCTCCGTCTAGTCCTAATCACCTTCTATTTAATGATTTCAGTGGCGCCCGTCCTCTGAGATAGCTCTTCATGGTCAGGGCTTCCGAATTGATCAGAATATCTAGTTCTTCTGAACCTGGCTGGTCCTTGTCGACATCGCTTTGCAATTTTTCCTTTGGTCGCTACCTGGTGGATCAGGGCCAAGGGCGGATCCCGGAATATGTACAGGTGGGGGGGGGGGGGGGTGAAGTTCCCCCTTCCCCTCCCCCCCCCCTGTCATCGGCCCTTTATCATCAGTTCTGGGTGGTACATTTCAATTCATTTACCTCATCAACTCTCTCAACATATGTCATAGTACTAGTGTAAACAATTAATCGTAATAAAAGAAAGTATTCTCGCGATTTAGTGCCTTTTATCATTGTTTTCTCATCAATCACTGCATTGATTTGTGCATAATACTGTGAAGTGTTTACCTAGTAATAAGAGTGCTATTTTAAATTATCTTTGATTAATTATCGGCTCATGGGTTGTGTAAAGGGCAACCAAGTGGAGTCCTGCAACACTTCCAGCATGATAAGCCTACAAAAATGAACCTCGGTTGGCTAAAGAGAGGTAATCGAGTGTAATTGATTGTTAAAGGAATTGTCTTATCATCAAGGAATTCAAGTGAAACACTAACTTTATGGAAAAGGTGTTTATAAAAGTTCAATTTCAAGTACAAAGATTCAGAATATTATGCTTACATCCTGACATATTAAATCATATTATTAAACGATAAGAGTCTTTAGGCATTACTGTAGACTAAATGTTTTAAGAACAATATACATATTCCATTCCATATATACCTTTCGACTTCATCAACGTTGCCATTTGCAGTAAATAGTGCCATCTTGTGTTAACTTTGCCGATAGCGTTAACCTTAATTACGTGACCCAAATTAGCGTTATCTTTCAAGTACTTGAAGTCTGAGCCATCTAGTGAGTAAATGAAATGCCAGCTAGCGTATACTTAACAGAATCACCGCCTGTTGATAACTTGAAATTTCTTCACAATTATTGATTAGCCATGAATTTTGACTCATTCTATAAGACAAAGCACCTGCCGGGCTGAACGATATTGTATTCAATATATTAGAATTCAGGGTTCATTTTCCTGACTTGTCTATGGCGATGGCGAATATTATTCAAGTCCTATATGCTATTACTTCATCGAGCCCAAAGCAGATGGGGGGTTCCTACCAAACGTTAACGACTTACAATACAACAATACAATACAATAATTTATTCACAGCCCTAATTCAGGCAAAGGAAAGAGATCGTTTAGCCGATATATAGTTACTTGGAATCCCAGATTAAGAATAGAAAGATCTAGATCTAGAGTCAGCTAGCTACTCGATGATAACACTAAAGACTATGAAACAGATCAATTTTCAAAAAGGGAGGGGGGGCGTGCTATTTTGGAAATCTCCTCCCGCACCATAAAATAATTAAGTGTAATGGTTATCCAGAGTATCCCCTTTGATGGGGATTGAATAGTGACATGGCTTGGGCAGCGTAGTTATTTTGAGGTAGCACCTTGAGACTAAAATACTTTTAACATGTCGACTAAGTTGTTTAGAGCTGAGATTCTACGCCCCGAGAGGTGTACCTTGCCGCACTACCCATAGTTGTAGACAAAGTATTCGTCCCTGGATATTGCCATTCCTATACAGCGGAGGTGGTTGAGCAGGGGAGGGGATGCATCGCAGGCTAGTGCATTTCATGCTTTTCCCTTAGGCTTCGGGCCTGCGCTCTTCTCTGGCATGGAGCCGCATGCTTTTGTTTTTAGAGGATTTAGTTTTTTTTTGTTTTGTGGTCCAGCTTTTCGGCCACGTTCTTGTCTGAATTTGGCCATCATAATGCTGCAAAATTAATTCTGTCAAATTGTATAATGTTGCATGGTTTTGAGTTCAGAAGAGCGCTTCCATGGTTAGGGCATTTTCACGTCACAGGCATGTGTGAGTAAGAGATATGTACATCGGTATCTCTTTGGCAAGGGATTGGCAGTTGAATAAGTAATGAAACTGATGGGACAGGACATGACAGGTTTGACACCGGGACACGCCTCTATGATGACTGCGTCCAGCTGTTGGCCATCTGAGGCGGCGCATTTCAACTAGCTTCTGTGTCAGGTCCCTCATAGGAGTACCTGTCGCGTTTCACACCGGGACACGCGTCTATGATGACCGCGTCCAGCTGTTGGCCATCTTAGGTGGCGCATGTCAACTAGCTTTTGGTCAGGTCCCTCATAGGAGTACCGCGGCCCACTTCTTGACACGTGACGTAACAGGCCTCAAACGGGGCGGCGGTCATGGTGTCGCTCATACTCCTAGGACGTAACTTATGGTAACTTATGGTGTCGCTGAAACCCCTGGGACATACATAACTTACGGTAAAAGTCTTGCCTCATCGATAAAAGATCGCTTTCGCCAGATCATGTGTCCACAGGAGAGCCAGCCGGGGATGTATAAATACGGCGTGGCATATGGCTATAGATCACTGGAAAACCTGCTGCCACCATGAACGCATCAAATGACTGTCCTGACTCTGTCCTGTCCAACGGTGACCCGAGTATCAGCCCGTGCAGAATGATCACCAGCAGCCCAAAATTGGGTGGCGCGCAAATAACAGATCTTGATCTGTCTTCGGATGATTCCCTGTTCCCCATGGATGTGTTTCAAGTGACCAATATTTTTGACGAGAACCTGGAAGCGTCTGGCTCTTCATGCACCTCCGCCATTTCAAAACCAACCATGGCCGATGTGTTGGCTAAGATGGATCGCCTGGAGGCGAAGTGCCGAAAGATCGAGTGTGAAGCGTCTGCGGTAAGAGCAAGGGCCGAAAAGTTGGCCATTATCCAGCAAGCCAAGCCTGCGCCTGCCCAAACATCCTTGGCATACGAACCGAAGCCGAGTAATGCTATAGCTGTAAGTTGCGAAATATGTTTCAACGGCTCCTTATATTATAAAACTGTACATATTAAACATAGTCTTGGTTTATCAATTATCGACATATCATTTAGTAAGTAATCGAATTCCATCTTAAATATATTTACAATTCACTGCTTAATGCTTGGTTTCTTTTGTTGTTTCTAGTATTCTGTTCGTTCCGCTTACAAGGGCAGGTGCAGGGAAAACGCTGGCTTCACGCTTACTGCTGGGTAGGTTCATGAATTCGAAGATCATATAAGGTGATAACGATCGATGTGAACAGTGGAGACCTTAATATTGTTTTCCCTTAATATTGTAATCTAATTGTAGTGATAGAGCACGTGCACCCCAAGCGATGCCGTTCATGACTATAATACATATGATTATATTCCTACATTCAGGGCGGGGATGAACCATCCTCAAAACGCTGCGGTTATCCAGGATTTGGTTAATAACGTCAGCACCGGCGAAGATGCCCCCAGACCCGAGGTATTAGGTAAGTCTGATCGGTAGCAAGTTTCCCTGTTAACTAATTACCTGTACAGGTACATGAGTGGATGGATCACGCTCCTCCTAGTCATCTTGACTTAATACCTAAATTCAGGTTATCGGAAAAAGTGTTGATATACCTATGTAAATGTTATAATTATGATGTAACTGTACTACTCGCTTGGCTTATGCGTGTCCATAATTGTCTATTAAATGAAAGATGACTTGGAGAGTTAATACAGGTTTAATCCATAATTTATTAATAAAGGCTCACTCCCGGAGGAGATATTGTTATTACGAATAGGAAATGTAGAACTAATATCATATACATTGAGTGTTGCAAATGTAAAGTGTCACAATATAAAGTATGACAACATAAGGTATTACAAAATATAAAGGGTCACAACAAATGTGACAGTGGCAGTCTCTCTTCATAAAAAGTCCTATCACAGTGTTTTGACACCTCTGAGTGTGTATCACAAAGAAGAAAGCTTAGGGCTAATACGCTTTGACACTAATTAAAAACCTGATAAAATAATTCCATACAATGTCAAAGTATTTCATATATATTTCCTCTACCATTCCTATAGAACGTTTTTGTCCTTTCCCGTGCTTTGATTTAACATGTAAGAACCCCTTATATCCTTTCTCAAGTAGTGGCTTGAATTGTAAGCTGATTTCAAATCATTATTTATATAGTCGCTACCCAGACGTATTTCCGCACTCAGCAAACCAGGGCGAGGCGAGAGCGGGCCGGGGAGATCGAGGAGAAAAACAGAAAGGCCAACCTCCGTCACCATATAACCCAGGTAAATCAATTTTGGTCGAAAGAGAATGGGCGCTCGTGCAGGCATTATTTCGTGAAGCCCCGATCCTATTAAGCATGTACTTTTCTTATAGTTGCCATCTCACAATTGAACTTACACTTATTGTTAGATCTAGAGTGACCAATTAATATTGCAACCCTTGTTAATACTGAGTTGCACTATTTAAATTCCAGCAAGTAAGATCCAATGCTAAACAACTTCTTTGTGTTTGATGTTGTTGGCCAAGTATGTCTTGCAGAAGATACAAAGACGGCGTGTCACACTGGACGAGCTTGTTCATCAGGAGTGGGACGAGGATAGGAGGTCGGCCATGAGGGCCGTCCTCACACCAGACTATACAAGTGATGAGGATCGCGTCCTTGATGAACACTCCCCGCGATACCACCGCCTAATCAAAACCCTGGTGTGGGAAAGTGACGCCCTCAGATCCTCTAAAGCGCACCTAGACAACAAAGAGGACTCTGTCACCACCACACGTCAGCAGTCCGTCCGATTAGCTGTGGAGCGCTCGCCGACCTGCGACCCAGCACCAGAACGCCAACAGCCTCCTCCCGGCGCCCCAGACTGGGCAGTGAAGCCTGCGTATCGGTGTGGGGGAGGCGAGGCCTAACACCCCAGCTGCCCAGACATTATCCCCGCCAGTCAGCCATTTTGCCATAATTTGTTCAATTCGTTATAAAAACTGTTCTCCAAAGTACTTGGCACTTCTTGTTTTCACTTCGATCTTATTATTTACCCCTGCCTGCTAAGCAGGGTTGTTTAAATGTAAAACTGACTTTTTAAAAATATATCGGTACAATCTAGGTACACTCTATAGGTTACCAATATAAAGGCATTTAAAATGTTTCACATCATCACTCCATTATAATCGTAAAACCACAATTAACAAGACTAATAGGACTAGCTTGATGACAAGATTTTTTCCTTGACTAGAATGTATATAATAATGAAATAGAATAGAGCACACTTTAAATTACGAGTAAAGAGTAACTTCTATCTCAAAAGATTACTATATTTGTAAATATAAATATCACATCACTCTAGCCGACTACCATGATTTAGGAATAAACTTCCAATTGGATCATCTGTCGGTCTTTAGATATATTGTCAGCAGCGCTACATAAAAGTAAAATAGCATGACAAGAAGGTAGCAGCTGTACCAGAGACTGAGTACTAGTAAACGTCTCAACAATTCAATTTCAACCTGCACACGACAACCTGTATATGTAAATTGTAATAGATATAGCCCAGTCGCCTGCACACCATATACCTTCGTGCTGTGCACGTGCACACAAACATCAGCTCTAAATGCAACAGCTAATAATACATAAGGAAGGATAGGCCCATTCAGTCTGGGGAATTCGAGCGGTCATTTCCTGCTGCCGTTGGTAGACCTCGCACAGCTACCGATCCGACGCCACAGACCGGCCCTAATTGCGTCTGCGGACGTCGCATCGGTAAATGTACGAGGACTGGTTCAGCATCGCTCTCAATACCTTGAAGACCAGGAGGTAGGTGTTGGTATAGATGCATTTCTCCCTGCGACATGTTATGTATACAGTGTTGGCAACTAACTTTTTGGCCTGTGGGCCAACAGGGCCGACTATATGCCAAGTATTGTCACCCCTGAGAGCTTTCTGACAGCCCTGATTTTTTCTTGTTAGGATAGGCCCATTCGGTCTGGGGAATTCGAGCGGTCATTTCCAGCTGCCGTTGGTAGACCCCGCACAGCTACCGATCCGACGCCACAGACCGGCCCTAATTGCGTCTGCGGTCGTCGGGGCGGTAAATGTACGAGGACTGGTTCAGCATCGCTCTCAAAACCTTGAAGACCAGGAGGTAGCTAGGTGTTGGTATTATTCTGTCTATACTCGTTGTCACCACTTACCACCTGACCTCACACCTTACCCCTTCAACCCCGTCCCCTCCCAACCCTCCCATCCCATCAGGGGGACAGGAGGATGTGGTTAATTGCCCCCCTCCCCCTATCCCCCCCACCCGTTCCATACCCCCACCCCCCTCCCCTCTCCTCCACCCGATCCCCTTCTCTCCCCCTCTTGCCCCCTCCCCCTTCCCTGTCCTGCTTGCCCCCATCCCCAGACCAAAAAACCCATAAAAAACAACAACTCAAACAAAAAAACAACAAACTATGTATAATACTATAAATTAAGAAACTAAGCTAAACTAAACTAAACTATTTACAAAATGTACAAAAAAAACACCTTCTCTCCCCCTCTTGCCCTTGCCCCCGATTCCCTGTCCCCCTTGACCCCTGTCCCCCTTGACCCCTGTCCCCCTTGCCCCCCCCCCCCCCACACACACACACACGTGTAAGGTCTAGCCATGGAGACGAGGATTAACAAATATTGCATGGAAAGTTAAACCAACGAGGGTAACACGAGGTACTATTGCCCTGAAATTCCATTTAGATAAAATGGTTTTACAATTATATCGTAAGAGTCCCTATTATATAGGGGCGTTGGCATGGAACCAATTGGCCATGCACATATATCAAGCTGAAAGTCTACAACAATTCAAACCATGGTAAAGATATGTATTGAGGAATATGTAACGTGACTCTAACACCTGAGATAGGCAGGCTTAACATAGTCCTGCTTACTCGTTTTGTATAACTACTTGACTTTTTCAAGTGACATAATATATTTAATTATTATAATAATATAAACCGGGATAAATTCTTAACATAGACAATATCCCTTACTCATTAACAGTAGATGATAAATGAGTGTTATATTTGCTGAGTTACAAATATTGTACATATATATTACCTACACCGAGAACTTTGTTAAAAGAGTGTGGTTCAAAAAAAACAAAAAACTTTACTCTCTCTGGTCCGACTCTCTGGTCTAGCTATTTGAGTGGGACCCTGAGTCGGACGAGAGAGAGTAAACAGACGCAGGGCTCGGCGGTGGTGGCGGTGGTGATGGTGGTGGTGACGGACGTGGTGAGGGTGGTGGAGACGGTGATGGTGCCTGGCCATGGGGCTGGGGCGGCGGTGGCAGCTGGGGGTACCGGTGGGGCGGCGGCGGCAGCTGGGGGTGGAGCGGCAGCGGCAGCTGGGGGTGGGGTGGTGGCGGCGGGGGCGACGGTGGTGGTACCGGGGACGGTCCCTGGGGCTAGGGCGGCGGTGGCAGTGGGGGTAGCATCAACATGACCACCTCGGCCCCTGCGGGCGGTCGTACCACCCTAAGAGAAAAAATACAAATTTACAAAATTGAAAAATATTGCCTTTGCTTTCCTTCGAAATAAGGATATAACCCTAACCCTAACCCTAACCCTAACCCTGTTGCCTTTGCTCCCGGCCTTTGCTTCGCTTCTAAATAAGGATGTAAGCTCGTAAAGTGAAAGTTGTTCATGGGAAATTTGGACGAAGATATTTACATATGCATGTCCACTGACTTTTAATTATGCAGAGTATGTATAATAAGGGTGAGGTAGCATGGCGTTACCTTGTTACAAGGGAAAAAAGTTACAAATGAAATGAATGGATCAGAATTGATTCTAATACTAATTTATGGAATTCGAAGTTATATTTAGATAAATAATGGAGTGTTATAACTATATATTATTAGACTCACTGTATGCGTGGGGCTGGCCCGCTGAGGACAAGAAACACAATCCCCGGCCCCACCTGCTGGGTGTACACCAGGCTTCTGAAAATTGAATAGTGAAGCTTAAGGTCATTTCATGTCTATCAATAGTAATCAGCTCCAGCAGAAGACGCTATCCTACAAACAGACACTATCCAACAAAACTTTGTCACTTAGAACCATATTTTATGGGATAGCGGTTGCACATGTACAAGCTGCTAAGCCGCAAAATTGTTGCTAATGTAAGTGACAAAACATTAATTTTGTCACTTAGCGACTTCTTATGATGCTAAACTACAAAGAGATGCTAAATGACAAAACATTAATTTTATCGTGTAAATTATTTAAAATGGTACTTTAAGGGTCATTAAACCATGCAAGGAGGGGTAAATAAGGGGCAGGGCCACCTAGGCCGGCCATTCAGCCTGAGACATTCTCCCCGGGCATTCTCCCACCTTCCCGTCCTTGCATTGTCCAGGGGCGGATCCAGTGGAGGAGGGGGGGGGGGGCGGTGGGTCGATTTTGCGCTAGGGGAGGTCAGGAGACTCACGGGATCTAGAGTGGACATGTCTGTAATAAGTGTCGAAAAGAGGGGGGTGCGCGCTATTGGAAGTGTTTGCTTCTTAATTACCTTTTGGACGAGTTTTAAATTTTAAAAAATGTAAAATTGGTCCCAAAAGGGCACCCGCGCAACCCCCTCTAAATCAGCCACTGCCTCCGCCAGATCATCTCTTTGCCCAAACGGCCAACTAAAAACCATAGAAAACACAACAGGTTTCTATATATTATAAACCCTTGTTCTTGGGAAAATAGGGAACATAACTAACAAATAAAGACTTACTGTTGATGCCCGGGTCTATGTGCCATTGTGTGGTAATTGATCCTGAACCGTAATCCTCGATCGGAGGACACTCAAATCAAGGTGTTTCCGTGTCCTGGGTCTGGAGCCTTCTGCGCCCCGGTTGAAATTCCGCTTATCTGTTTGTCCAAGACGTCGACGTATTCTGATATCTGACGTCATGACGTACGACGTCAGGTAGAAGCTAGCGCGATGCGAGCGTGAGAACTTAGTTAATTAGCGGAAAACAACACTCTTTATCTCACACACTTACGTTCACACGCTATAAATAGCGCAATTAAAACACATATTATCGAAACACAATAAGGAATCAGCTGATGAAAAAGATACACTGGTTTTATATAATCTCTTGTTCAAAGATTTTGTTCACAGACCAAAGAGCTCGAGATAAGTTAAAAGGCATAACTACTTAAACTGCCATTTTATCGACTTCATGTTACAAAATAATTGGCGGGGAATCACCAGACTGGTATGTTTTATGATAGCCGTTAGAAACGGACGGGGTGAGAGGGGCGGACCCAGGAATTTGTAGAGGGGGGGTCCCAAAAACATGAATGTACAGGGGGGTGGGCCCCCCATCAAACATGATTTAACAGGGCAAGGGGGGGGGGGGGGGCAAGGCCCGTCCGCCCCCCCCCCCCCCCCTGGATCCGCCCCTGGGGTCAGTCTACCCCCCTCCATTGACACACTCTTATTTGGGAGGGCGGTGATTTTTGGTGTCCAAAAATAGGTGGCGGTCGCCTAAAATTCAGGAGCGGTAAGTCATGAAAAGTTGGCAGTGGGGAGTAACCTTCAAAGAGTCCCCCCCCCCCCCCCCCCCCCGGGAGGGCCCTGTTGTGGGCGGATGACCCTAAATTATATAATGGCTGGAAGGGACCACCCTCGCCAACTCCCACTGGAAGACATGTGTGGGACTAGAAACGGACGGGGTCAGTCTACCCCTTAGTCTACCCTAACCCAGACCCTAACCCATCTTCACGGGTCAGGCTCTGTGCGGCTCCCGTCACCTACGTAGTGTAGGAGCGGGAGCCCGGTGGGGGGGGGGGGGCGACTTGGGTTTGAAACGGACCCACCAAGCGGGGGCGGGGAACGTAAAAATTGGCGGGCGGTCAGCAAATAGGGGGGCGGTGAACAATATGCAGAGAACAGTATAGGGGCAATAACTTGGTAATTAGCCTTATTGTTACTTTATTTCACTCAAAAAAATACAGTTATTTTATAAGAAGTTTTGTTGCATTACACAGGGGCGGACCCAGGAATTTGTAGAGGCGGGGGGGGCGGGGAGCAAAACATGAATGTACAGGGGGGTGGGCCCCCCATCAAACATGATTTAATAGGGCAAGGGGGTGGGGGGGGGTCTGGTCGCCCCCCCCCCCCCCTTGAATCCGCCACAGATTGGTAACTATAAACAAATAAAGGCCGGATTGAGTGTCGACACCCCCCCCCCTTCAATACATTCTGCTACAGACTGCAGGCTTTAAGCCGGATGCCAGGTGCACACGGACCATGCGCGGATCCAGGGGGGGGTCCAGACGGGCCTTGGCCCCCCCCCCCCCCCTCCCATGTTAAATCATGTTTAGGGGGGCCCACCTCCCCCTGTACATTCATGTTTGTGGGCCCCCCCCCCCCCTCTACGAAGTTCTGGATCCGCCCTGTCACCCCTGTAACGACCCACAGAGACCGCCTCTCAGACTGGGGCAAACTCATGGGGCAAACTGCAACACAGCTCAGATTCCGTCCCAATCATCGGTTGAGACCGGGGTTTACTTACGCAGTGCAACGGGGCGTGGTGGGGCGTGGCCCGGTAAGGGTTCCACCATCCGGCGGTCTCTGGGTCGGGCCCCCGGGTCGGGCCCTGGAGATTAATCCTCCATCACGCAGGGCTCTCTCGCTCCCTCCCTCCCTCCCAGTCTATCCTGACAGATAACTAGTTTTACCGGCGCAGGAGCCTTGATTTGTGAAGACGTGGAGAAATAGCAATGTTTGACCCCATTGTAAGGCCCGTGGAGGAACCTACCCGTCTGAAAATCAATCACCTGCAGCATCAGGTCGGCGGTGAAATGGATAAGTCATTTCATTGACGACCTGATGTGTTTTCTCTCCGTGGGTTCGAATCCTGTAAATGCCTTGGTAAACTTGACGTATCGTCCGTCATACGGCAATAAGCCACATGCGCCTTTTTTCTGTTCATAATTTTTAATTGTCATCGTCAGTACTATTTTATATCAATATTATGTCTTGGTAGGGAAAGCCAGTGTTTAGCACCCCGGTAATAAGCTAAGGGGATTTCCAGAGATGAAAGTGGTCCATGAGAAAAAAAACCAGTAAATTCATGCGCGAAGAATTGCATGCATAAAGGGAGGGTCGAGTACTAAAATATTATTATTTGTTTAATTCTCCGAATTTTGTATTTATCTTAATTATTGCTCATTTTTTACTTTTAACATATCAATTTGTTCACAATTATGTTAAAGAATGTTTTCCGTAGAAAAAATCCAACTTTCATTTATCATTTCAAGACTTTTCTATCATAACTGTCGGAATAATTTAATGCTCCACAAGAAGAGAGACCACACGCCCAACCCCCGTTCTTCCCCCACATCACATAACCATCTGCAGCTGGTCACCAGACACCCCTGACCACAGCGCTACCCATGACGGGGATAAGACTACAAATTCAGAATGTAAAACTATAAATATTTCATATGGAAAAAACACATAATAAGTACATTTTCCTTGGTGTTAAGACTAAGAATGAAAAATATATACAAATGCTCAGTACATTGTGATGTGAAATTTGTTTCTGACATTAAAGTGTGAACAAAATGTTGTATAAATTTATATTTGCAATACCAATGGGACTCCCCATATGAATCCGATCCTCCACTTTCTCCTTTTCCACTTTATACTGGGAAGGGGGCTCTTTCAAGGTTACTACCCACTGCCAAACTACCGCCTGCCCCTTCTTTTTCTCACCGATCCCTCCTGAATTCTAGTTGACCACGTGCACCCCTTGTTACAAAGGTCCCCATAGGTCTCCAGAAATAAAAGCAGGAGAACCATTCAAAAATAGCGTGTATCTGAGGAAATCTTCATTCATTTTCCCTGTGTGGCTGGTGTCTGAGGGCCTCCACTGACCGTTACACACACCCCTCCTCCAGGCGGCCCTTTGATAAGCCATAAACCACGGGTGGTATGTCTCAGGGTGGTGATAGGAGGAGGGGAGGGGGAGGGTGCATCTGTGACACACATTTGTAACCGTCCTGGTGGATTCAAAATATGTACAGGTCGTTTCATTAGATAAGGGGTAAATAAACCAAATTCAGTGTTCTGATTGATTCAGGTACGTTTGGACACATAATATAGGCTGTCTGAGCAAGTCGACATAAAAAATAACTATTCATTTTGGGCATAATGGTCAGGGACAATCACATTGAGCTCCTGGGGATGTGCACAGAGCAAAGACCGGGTGTGCAGTGAGGGCCACACAACTGGAGGATTGGTAATATAGGTGACGCGCGGTGTATTCTGGGTAGGTCCCGATACCCCCCCTGGTTACTACCCACTGCCAAACCACCACCCGCCCCTTCTTTTTCTCACCGATCCCTCCTGAATTCTAGTTGACCACGTGCACCCCTTGTTTGTCAGGGAAGACTCACATAACCGCCCCCCAAAAAACTGGTTGACCGTTCTGTACATGTCAGTACCAGGAAATATGCCTAAATACCCCAAACTGCTTAATATAATCATCCTCGGTATGCAGAAGGTTTAATTCAGTTTGGCAGGTATCCAAGTCTATCAATACTAGACTTTATCTCTTGATGGCTCGTGGTTGATATGTTTAAATCCATACAGTCAATTACACTAATCTATAAGTTATGATCTGATCAGGATGGGGGAATCACTCGACCCATTTCATATATATATTTAACCGCATAGTTAAGCCACGTTCATACCGGTTGCTGCTTGGATGGTCCCTAGCCCGGGTAAGTTAAGCAACATTGAGACCGGTTGGTATTTGGATGGTGGCCTGCCCGTGTTCGAATCCCCATTTGAGTACATTTTTTTCGTTCATGGTCGTCCATGTTTCAATTTAATCCACCAGGTGTCGCTGGAGGAAAGATCAGTCTACACTATCACTCTGCCACCTCGACGCTCGCTAACTGCGAATCATGGATGTCGATTCTGGCGCGGAGGGGTTATTCGCCGCAGATTGTCTACACTATACTAGAAGTAGGACACCGTGTATTGCATCAGTCCTGTGGTTCTGATATAAAAGGCCTCTATCGGGAGACCCGTCCGGTGAGCCGTGACACTGGGCCACTAATGAATTATTCGAGCCCCTCGTGGGTTCGAAACCCACTAGATTCGTTAGGCCCGGCCTAACAAAACGATTGTCGTTTCCCCAGTGTCAACATGACACTCACCACTTTTGTGAGTTTTTACTATAATATGTATTGAAACCAGATATATATATACGTTGATAAGTTTGAGACATAAATCTGTACGATTCAAAACATGTCAATATCTTAGTCCTCTGATAATTAATTTTGTGCCCACAGGAAAACACTAAAATAAATCGTGCTAAACACATTGGCATTAAGTGACTCTTGATAAACTTTTGAGCCCTTGGAAAAAATGCACAGGAATTTGGAAGCAGTCATAGTAAATTAGAGTAGTAAACTATATACAGCTTGGAAAAAAATGCCTCTTTTTATTTAGACTGGTTTGGATAACTTTTAATTTATAAGTTTATAAAGCTTAAGGTTGGGTTAGGCCTGCAAGTATTTGAAACCCGGAAATTATATTTGATATGAAATAATTAACAAGGCCTTGACTCTAACTTTACCAATCCTATATGATGTATTTCAACAGGCATTCCCCCCACCCCCTCAAATATTAAATGATGTTTGTTCGGTGGGCCCCCTCCCACGTACATTCATGTTTTTGCCACCCTCTCCCCACCCCCCCCCCCCCCCCCCCCGCTTTCCTCCATTAATTACACTTACAGAATGTTGGCTGTGTCGCTGACCGGGGGGGGGGGGTCCCAAAACTGCCAAGATTTGTGTGTAGATTGAAATTGACAGGAATCAATTTGGTTTAATGAATAATTCTATATATCGCATATCCCATAGGGAAAAGTTGCTTGATATCGTTAAATAAGAAACTGATGTTACCGGTGCCACAGGGCTATGCTTTAGTCATTGATACCATTTCTAAGCATTTCTTCTTTCACGTGAAATTTTAAATTTTCAGCCTGATAAGGAGAGCTCTTTGTCTGCGGATGGTTCCGTACAACACCTCTGATATCATTTCTAAACATTTTTCACGTGATACTTAAATTCCCAGCCTGATAAGGTAAACTCTTTGTCTGCGGATGGCTCCATACAGCACCTCCGCACAGGGATTGATGTTACTTGTGTCGTTGATAGGGCTACTTCTTAACCATTTATATCATACTAGAGCAGCCTTGTTATATGTGATATAAGTTTCTCAGCGTGTTAAAGAGAATTGGTTACGGTTATTATGTAGCACCCCCGCATAAGGGCTGTCATCACCTGTGACGTTGATAGGGCTGTGTGTTGATCTTGACAACTTGTTTTTTATTACCCGATTATGCTAACCAGGATACCTCTCGAACTGGCCTTAATTGAAGGAAAGGAGATGAATCAGTCTTGTTCTTTCTCTTTTCTGACAAATAAGGTTTGGGGTGGAGGACTTCCCCTAAATCTTAGACAAATTGAGTCTAAAGATCTGTTCAAAACGCTCATAGGACAAATGCTGACAAACGGGACATTACAGACTGAGTTTGGAATTGTTTAATTATACTTACCTTGTACCATATACCAGAACCGATACCATGTTGTTGAGTGTATCAGTTATTTATGTATATATCTCCATTGTTTTCCTGTATACCGCCGCAATGTAAAAACCAACACGCTGGGCGGGGCCGGAAACAAGTGGCTTAAACTGAAACTCATCCAGCTAAATAAACACGTTTAAAAAAAAAAAAATCGCTAGTTGGGGTACCTGGGGTACCTGGGTACCGGGGTAGCATACCTTTGGATACAGGTTGTCAGATTAGAGGTAGGTGCATTAATGGAATTAACACGTTGAAGCTGGAAAGGGGGGATTGTTTTGTTAAAGCCGCACCTACTGCAATGCAATAGTGTGAAACTATACTTTGTGCTAGGAAGGTGTGTATAATACTATTCCTGCAGGAGGGCTTGTAACATGAACGCACATCAAAGAATAAATTGGTGGGGTAAAACTTCCGCGCCCGTTGTAAAAGTTTAGGATAGTCGTTTTAAACCGGGCGAGAGTATAATGATAGTTTGCTGTTGGAGGGTTAGTGGTGGAGTAGGACATACACTCCTTGACAATGTTTGGAGCAAGTGGATTCAGACACGGCCGAGCCTGTCTAATGTATGAGTTCAAAAATTTGCCGTGTATTGTATGTTTATTCAAGTTTCAACATGGATGGCTATTTGATAATGTTAATTCACAGATTAATAGCAGATTCACGTTTCTGTTGCTGTTCTGCCAAAAATACTTCACAGTCAAAGATAGACAAACCTTATTATGTCAGCTTTTGAGGCATTGTGTATTGTTGGAAGTAGGAAAGATAGGTACTACATACTTTAAAAAGAATAAATGCAGGATGGGCAGCTGCAGGATGGGCTCATTGTAACACAGTGCATCATTTTATCATAAGTATATGGTCCATTCTCACGAAACGATAAAAAAAGGGTCAACAAATTTTATTTTTTTCAGAATGAAATAATTTTTGGTCAACTTATTCTTGGTGACTTGGAGTATCTATTTATTTAATTGGGAACGTTAATATTAATTTTTATTCAATCTGTGCAAAACTAAATATCAGAACCACCACGAACCATGACAATGCCCCCACGAACCATGACAGTGCCCCCATGAACCATGACAGTGCCCCCACGAACCATGACAGTTCCACCACGAACCATGACAGTGCCCCCACAAACCATGACAATGCCCCCACGATCTATGACAAGTTATTCAAGTGCCCACAATATTTAATGTACACAAAAATACGTCTGAATTGCTACATTTCTGGGTAAGTCGTATTTGATACATTATAGCATACCATTTGACAATTAGTTAAATCTATGAGGAATTTGACAACAAATGCCCCCACAAACAATGACAGTGCCCCGACGAACTATGACAATGCCCCCACAAAGTGCCCAAAATATTTAATGTACACATAAGTACGTCTGAATTGCTATATTTCTGGGTTAAAGAAGTAGGCATAAGTTGTATTTGATACATTATAGAATACCATTTGACAATTAATTAAATCTATGGGGACAACAAAAGCCCCCATGAACTATGACAGCCCCCACGAACTATGACAGGAAATTAAAACACTAAAAAAATGTCACTCTGTAATAAGATTAGGCCAAATCTTTTTAATCAATAGCAAAATATGTAGCCTTCCGTATTTGATCAGTATAATAATTCAACATTATCTACTACCAAAATTTTTGTATATGACTATGAAATATATGCCCCCACGAACTATGACAGCCCCCACGAACTATGACAGGACATTACAGCTAACAAAAATTATCAAAAATATGTTAAAATATTAATTATTTTGGGCTAGACATGAGCGCACAAACACAGATTGATAATTGGTGAAATATTATTCACTTATTCCTGATAATTTGTTGATAAGGGTATGGAAACACTATTACACAAAAAGTACACCACATGTAAATTCCGCAAAAATATTGCATTATTTATCATAATTTTTAAAAATACAGAGAATATAGGCAAAAGTGTGGTCAATATAAGATCAAGTATAGATAAATGCAAATCTGGCAAAAAAAATGAAATAGCTTTCATATTTTTTCAGTTATATCACAAAAACACGAACTCGCCAATTGGGCATGTTTCGGGAGAATTGACCATATGATTAATGACAGCTGTGCCACTGTTTGTACCACTGACCGGAAACTTGCTGATCCCTAGTACAAGGGGTGGTGTGATCATCAGCAACCCTGGCGATGGCGTGAGGTTTGGTCTGCCGACGTCAAGTTCTAAGAAACTATGGTCCGATCCCAGTCTTTGACATCAGCAGCAAACAACAACATAACAAAACCATTGAGACGTCGCCCCAGTGGCAGAACTGGCCAGGGTGGTCAGCAAGATAGGGAGACAGCAGGGAGACAGCAGACAAACTTATTTCCGGGCATTGGATAAATGGTGGCTAGGCTATGTACCCCTGTATACAGATCTAGACTTGACTGGAATAAACTAACCAATTTCAAAGTGAATCATCAGTGTTGTGTGCTGCTTTGTAACATCATCTTTGGTCAGCTGTATGACTTAGATTGTGAAGTAGTGAAGTAGTTATGTTTATGAATCATGGCACACCCACACTGAGATGCCCCCCAGAGTTATTTTTATATTTCTATCACTGGACCTACCTTTCATTTTTGTCTACGGTTTGCGCTCTCCTCAAAGCCAAGTAACATGGGTCTGCTAAAATTGAGCAGTCAACATCTCTCTTCATAAAGCTAAAGCCATATGCCTGAAACATAACCACACACTAAAAATGTAGTATTTATAAGTACATAGTTTTTCAATCAATCGACACAAATTACCACATCAATCTTTACATAAGTCATTTTTTTAGCAGGGGCTATCCATTTAGTATGTATGCATCAAGGGGATGAAGGGGGTCAACAATGTTTTAGAATGTGCAAAAGTTTCATTACAACAAAGCATATTTTTGTTCAAGGTGAGGGGTGCATGGGTCTGTACTTACTTGAAGGCGCCTCATCTAAAACAAACTAGTCATAGGAGCCTGAGGACTAAACCATAATGAGAATACATTAAAATTGTTATGTATTTTGGATATTAATGCAGACTACAGAATAAGTACTCATGCATGTAGGGATGGAGGGGGGGGGGGGTCAGGAGTACCGAATAAAAAAGATGACAAAGGACTAGGGAAACTTGACTAGTTTAAGTGATTTAACAAACATGCAGACATGTGTTAGTCCACTAAGAAATACAGGAATAGATATTTCAATACTAGTTCTTTATCATAAAACAATAAAGATACAACATGCTCAGCCCTACCTGGTACACAATGACAATGACACGAACCATCAGAAGTAGACCCCTCATTTTGTAATTACTTCCTCTGCTGCTGTTAACTTAATGGCAAAAGTATGAGTTTTTTTAAGCTGTTGGCATGAAAAGTATTAAAGGAATCAGTGCAGTACCTTATTCTAACTTACATCTGAAATTTTTCAAATATTGTTATGCGTACTTTCAGTATGATAAAGAGGAGATGATTCATATTTCCACAAGGTTTCAACATTTAAAGGCATACTTGCAAGTTCCCTCTATATACTGTGACAATTTGCAGATTAAAGACAATAACTACAATATATGTACTTTAAGTGACAAAAAGAAATTACATCCATCTCAGGCCACCACACTCATGCGGGTAGTAATATCAAAGAGCATGAATTACAGTTATCATTAGACATGATTGTCATTAAACCAGCATGACAAAGAAAGATCCAGCTACAGGCTTATAATTAGTGAATGATTGTCCACATAACATTCATTTCTGAGATGTAGGCATGCAGGCAAGGAACTTTGCCATCTGTAAATGTTAACTATAAATCAGGGGGTGACCGGAAGAACTTCTGATAAAGAGCTGAAGCTGTCAGGTGAGGGGAAAGGTCAGGGGTTGACCGGAAGGACTTCTGATAAAGAGGCAAAGCTGTCAGGTGAGGGTATAGGTCAGGGGGTGACCTGAAGAACTTCTGATAAAGAGCTGAAGCCGTCGGGTAAGGGTATAGGTCAGGGGGTGACCAGAAGAACTTCAAATATAGAACTGAAACTGTCAAGTGAGGGTATAGGTCAGGGGTTGACCGGAAGAACTTCAAATATAGAGCTGAAGCTGTCAGGTGAGGGTATAGGTCAGGGGGTGACTGGAAGAACTTCTAATAAAGAGCTGAAGCTGTCAGGTGAGAGGATAGGTCAGGGGGGGACCGGAAGAACTTCTGATAAAGAGATGAAGCTGTCAGGTGAGGGGATAGGTCAGGGGGTGACCGGAAGAACTTCTGATAAAGAGCTGAATCTGTCAGGTGACTCATTATGTCAGATCGGGTCACATATAGCAAGTTCCTTAAATTTATATATACCTGTTATTCATGATGCAACCCTAGAGAGGGAATGTACTGTCACAGTTCACAGCACCCAACCCTAGAGAGGGGTCATTTCAGGTCTTATCAATAAGCCTATACCAGTATACACCAATATTAAGGTTTACCATAGAATATTTTTAAAATTGTCTCCCTGCTTCTTCCCTGAAAACAGTTGTACAACACAAAATTAACAATTTGGTTGAAATTTGTCTCTTAAAATGTGTAAAATGTATCCTTATATATTGTCGTTTTCCCCATAGGATTGAACATTAAAGCCTATCAGCCAACCCATAATCTGACCCTATTTTCCCCTGAACTACAGCATTTTGGTCAGCTGGCAAACCTGCAAATCTATAAATTTTTAAATCTAAAAAAAACCCATAATGTTTACCATAGAATCTTGTCAAAATTGTCTCCCTGCTTCTTCCATGAAGACAGTTGTACAACACAAAATTAACAAAAGTAATTTGGTTGAAGATTTTCTCTTAAAATGTATAAAATGCATCTTTATATATATTGTCTTTTTCCCAATGTAAAAGCCTGTCAGCCCAACCTATAGTCCAACCCTATTTTGCCTTGAAATACAGAATTTTGATTGGCAGGAAACCTGAAAATCTATTTATTAGTAACGTTTTAAAATGCATAATGTTTTATCAGTACTCTGGGATATAGAAAAATACAATTCTTACTAATTCTAGTAACTCCTACTTTTTCCTTTTTTTTGTCCACTTCCTACGAATGATCTTTCAGCAGAACACATAAGATCTTCCAGCTAAAATCTATGAAACAAGGATGGCTTAAATGGTAACTATGTCCAACCCTTGTCTAACCTTAGGATATACCCAATGGAGGATGGGCTTATTCTGTCACAGTTCACCTAAACACCTAAACTTGGGCTTCAGAGAGGGATCAACCCAGGTCTGCCAAAAACTGTCACAGTCCACTGCACTCAAATCAACATTACCATTAACATGTACTGCAGCCAAGCCTAGGCCTCAGAAAGGGATCATCCCAGGTCTACCCAAAACTGTCACAGTCCACTGCACTCAAATCAACATTACAATTAACATTTACGGCAGCCAACCCTAGACCTCAGAGAGGAGTCATCCCAGAGCAGGATATAACTGTCGCATATGACTGCACTGACATGGTGCCATGACTATTTATTTTGGGTCTCACAGGGACTAATTAGTGGTTGTATGAGCCCACCTCCTGATCCTGCTGAAACCAGTTTTAGGCTGGGATGTGTAGGGAGGAAGCCCTTCATTGCATACCTGGTGCCCCCAGTACTGTCACAGTTCGCAGCACCCAACCCTAGAGGAGGGTCATTTAAGGTCTTGTCAATAAGACCATCCCAGTTTACATCAACATTAAGGTTTACCATAGAATATTTTCAAAATTGTCTCCCTGCTTCGAATTCTTCCATCAAAACAGTTGTACAATGCAAAATTAACCAAAGGAATTTGGTTGAAAAATTTCATTTAAAATTTGTAAAAAATTAATGCATTTTAATATACATTGTCTTTCTTCCCTTGGGAACCAAAACTAAAGCCTGTCAGCCCAACCTACAGTCCAAGCCTTTTTGCCCTGAATTTTGATTGACATCAACTGGTAAAATTTAAAAACTCATCATGTTTTATCAGTACTCTTGGATATAGAAAAATACAGTTCTTGCTAACTCTAGTAACACAAACTCTATGAAGCAAGGATGGCTTAAATGGTTATTATGCCCAAACTTTGTCCATCCTTAGGACATATTCAATATGGGATGGGTTTATTCTGTCACAGTTCACAGCACCCAAACCTAGGCCTCAGAGAGGGTCATTCCAGGTCTGCCAAAAACCCAACTGTCAGTGTCCACTGCACCCAAATCAACATTACCATTAACGTTCACAACAGCCAACCCTAGACCTCAGAGAGGAGTCATCCCAGGTCAGGATATAACTGTCACATATGACTGCACTGACACAGTGTCATGACTATTTATGTTGGGTCTCACAGGGAGTACTTAGTAGTTGTATACGCCCACTTCCTGATCCAGCTGAAACCAGTTTTAGGCTAGGATGTGTAGGGAGAAGGCCCCTCAAGTGGGTTTTGGTGGACTCAGGGCTAATATTGCAAGTCCTAGTTAAGTCATGTTAAGGACATTCATACCATCATAGATCTAGTACTCAGATTTTATCAATATCTCCCCCGATGAAAGCTATACCTCTTAGTGTTCCAAAAAGACCAACAAAACCATAGGTAACCATGAAAACCTTTAATTGAAATCTATGTCTTTGTGTGGTGATTTTGAAAAATATCAAGTATTTCAAATCACATGTACATTACATCTTAATTCCATATTATTTTTAAATAAAAGATAAGGCAAACAGATAGAAGTCAGTGATAGAAGGACATAGATATAGGCAAACGTATAAGAGAGCATTAATAAAAATATTAATGTAAGAAATTATATTATAGAGTAGACGACATGGGCTATTATTTTCAGACAAGAAAAGAACATCAAGTATATTGATATTGAAAACCAGTTTTGGTAGAAACTGAAAACTGTCATCTTTTAGCCTGAGTAAAGATTGAATTTAGAAAAGATGAAATAAATCAATAAGAGGCCGCCAGATGAGCTGAGCAAAAAAAGCTGAATTCTCATTCTAAGATTTATAATAGCTTAAAATGAGTATCTGTGTGTTTTCTCCACCAATTCACATATTGATGTGATAGGAATTTTTGATATTTTTTGTATTATGCCCAACTCACTCACAATCGTGTAGAAGTATATCACATCATACTTCATGAAATAAAAGAGTTACAGAAAAAAACAAATTTGTTCCTATTGTTATACATTTTTTAGAATTTGCAAAATCCCCACCAAATCAGTCTTATTTGGCCATATTTATCTATTAAAATATTCCTTGTAAAATATTTTTCAATTTTTATTATGATTTGATATTATTAAACATTTCTGCAAGATTTTGGAAAAATTGAATGACTTTAGAGGTTACAAGATATGGGTATATTTTCTCTTCAGAGTTTGGGCATGTTTCTGGCTATGTAAGGAGACATATTATGGCATTATTAAAGTTGTTCATTCCCCAACCGATAAAGTACACAGTACCCAACCCTAGAGAGGGGTTATTTCAGGTCCTATCAATAATGTCACAGTTCATAGCTCCCAAACCTAGTCCTCAGAGAGTAGTCATCCTAGGCCTACCCAAAACTGTCAATATCCACTGCACTGAAACCAACATTATGATCAATGTTAACTACAGCCAAGCCTAAGCCTAAGAGAGGGATCATCCCTGGTCTCCCAAGCACTGTCACAGTAATAATCTCCTGACCCTAGTCCTCACAAAGGGGGCATCCCAGGTCTTCATATCACTTTCACATACGTCTGCACTGCCAGGAAGTCGTGACCATTTATCTCACAGGGGACTAATTATATTGGTTACGTCAACCTCCTCAACCAGTAGAACCAGTCTGAGGCTGGGGTGTGTAAGGAGATTGGGGTAAGGGAGGGACTCAGGGTGTGTAATACCACATTTGAGAAGTACTAATATTGCATATCTTTGTTGAAATGATGAAATGATGTTTTTCATTATTTATATCAAGCAAATGTGCGATCTAATGGGGATGTTATGCAACTTTTTTGGTCAGTCCGTTACTTACAAAAATTCCAAGTAACTGCTGCCTTGTTTTTCTGAGAGGTTGGGACCTAACCTAAACGGAACTTCACCTAAATAGGATGTTATGTGACATTCTAAGTAGGTAAGGTCTCAAACATACATAAATTAAATGTTACTGTGACATACTTATTCGTTGATGTCACAAAGTTATCCTCATAACCAGAATATCATAATGTAACATTGCGACAGCTTGTTACATTGCCATTATAGGGAGTCTTTAGTCAAATGTTAATGTGCAAAACTTAGAGACATTGACAGAATTGACTAGCATCATCAAACGAATGAATCTAGATAATTTGTTTTTATAAAGACTAAACAAAAACATTGTATTACTGAGAAACATTTCATTTTCATCTCATTTCATCTTATTTATTTGTGTATGTAATTGATTATAATATATGTTGTGTTTTGTAGCTTATATGTTGATTTTGTATTTCTATGTGTATCCTATAACAAATTGGAAGAGCTTTTCTATGTAAAAGAGATGGCTGGTTTCAATTAAAAAAGAAATCTTAAAGTTACAACGAGTGTTAAACACCCCCCTGAATGTGTATGTGTATACATATTTGTGTCTGTATGTATTTGTGTGTGTATGTGTATATGTTATATGACATTGTGACTATGAGTCTGTGTGTGTTTGTGTGTGTATGAGTCCGCATGTATGTATGTGTATGGGTGTATTACAGATGTATTATGGGTGTAAATTAATGTCAATCAGGATTAAAGATAATTAACATTCCCTATGAATATTAATGAGTTGACCCCAGGCATAAGGGATGGGCAGGGGGGCCTGCCACTGGCAGTCTGAGAGCAGAGGGCAGAGAGAGAAGTAGTAACGAGACAGGTGCATACAGTGATGTGAGTATTCCCCTGACTAGATTTTTATTATATTGTAGGGCGATACAGGTTTAGTAGTTAAGAGTTTAACAACCGCTGTATTAAATCAAGGTGGTAACCAGACGTGTATCACCCTAGAGACAGAAAATAGGTCACATGGGAACTGCGCATGATCACAAATGTTATTAAAGCGTTATTAATTCGTAATGGCATAAAAGCAAATTTCAATTTCCTATTACCAGTCACAAGATCTAAAGGTTTAGGAGACAGTCGAATTCTAATGTTGTGTTATTCTGTTTGTGATGAAGCCATTGTTCTGAGGCTGTTTAAATATTAACTGAATAGTGCTGATGTTAGCTTCTATATTTCAAATCTCATGAAGCTAATTGTATCAATGTATTTTCAGTCATTTTTGGATTAAGAAGGTGTGGATTTGTAATGTTATTAAAAAACAACTAACCAAAGCTAAGAGGCTGATCAAATACTATCCACTGTTTCCTTTCTGTAAAGAACGTCTTCAAGATGAAGTTACTCTTGCTGGTCATATTGGTTGTTGCTTGGATAAGCCAGGTAAGGAATTCATCTTTTTATCAGTATTTTCCTTTTTTTTAAAAAATGTATTGTTTGTTATATATTTTAGAACTTAATCTAATTTGAACATACATTGTCTTTACATTTCAATTTCACAATTCAATATTACATCAATACTATATATTCTTCCTAGACTCTATGCAAATATGACTCCAGACTACTTTTTCTTATTCTATTTCTCCATCTTTAAACTATAAGGCTGTGGAAGGTGGTTCTGTGCATGCAGTTCCTTCTTGTGTTGCTGAGGAACCTATGTGCACTAGGGCCATGAGGCTCATAAAAGGTTCAACCGCTAATCCAGGGACTTGCAGGTAAGTAAATATACTTACAGAGCTCATGAACTTTGGCAAAGAGACATAGTAAATTAAGCTTATTTCAATAGGCTGACATTTTAACTGGGACCCAAGGTGAACCTAAGTACTTTAGTCAATACAAAAAACTGTTAGCAACTCATAAAACTCAGCCCTTTGTTGTTGGATGATTACTACTAAAGGAAGATAAGTGTAACATCTGAGTTGAAATATCATAATGCACAACTAATTGGACAGTTGATGTGATTCCATTGCAACTGGTGGCGTATAGAAAACCTGAATAGGATGAGCAAGGCTCTGTGGTATAGTTTAACTGAATGAATGAATGAAAAGAAGTTGCATTACTTACATTTATTGAAAACCCATTGATGTGACTTTTCTTTTATGTCTTATTTCCATTATTGGACAAGGAACCATTGCTACTAGAAATGAAATGTGCTGCAATAATTAGTTCAAACTTCAAATATAGTCCAGTTAGATGTAAGACAATAAGGTTTGGTAGACAACACAATATTATAATAGTGCTGTATGTATTTAAATGACCAGCATGATAACAGACCCAATCGCATAAAAATATGCTTTTTATTTTTCCTATTCTCAGTGCCATGTACTACAACCTATATCATATTTTTGCAGGTTATACATTCAACTTTGTAAGGGATTCGTCGATGCCATTATGAAGAAAAACGACGACTGTCCCTTTTATCAGCCAGAGATTTTGACTCTAATTGATGATATTGAAAGGAGCCAATTCCCTGTTGAATGTGATCGACCTGAAGACTAATACTTGAATAAAGGTACAAATGTCAGCTTTTAATAAAATGAGTAAACTAAAAAAATGTCAAGATGTTGATCCTTTATTTCATGAAAATGTATTGAAATCATAACTAGATAATATTAAAGCACTCTTTATAAATGTTACCATGGGATTGATTTTTTGGTCACATTGGTATTCTCATTGATGGGATCCTTAACCTTTTCCTGATGGCCCCATAAGAAACTGATCATATGGGATCAATAATCAACAGTCAGGCTACAGCATTCATAATTTATACATCCCCAGTCCTTTTTTCTGAAAATATGATTATTAGTTAATACAAATTAAAGACATTCATTAACAGTTTAATATTACATTCCTGACACTTTGATTAATGGAAGGTGATTAAAGTAAATTTGAACATTCTTAAAAATAAGGCTGCCATCATTCTACCAGGAATGATTGTATCATTTAGGTTTTAAAATGTAAGCTTAAATTATTCCTACCAAAATTGTCAGTTTATATCAAGTTGTTTTTCCATAGAAAGTCGAGAATAATGCTTGAAAGAGTTAAGAGTTAAGTTTTGAAATTAAGATTTGGTTTTAAATGTACCAAGTAATAACATTATGGGAAATTAGATTTTGGTTGGAGCAGGCAAAGAGAGTCAGGTCATGAGATTGTTGGGTAATTATTTTGAGCCTAATCTAACAGGTGTAAGTAGTCAACACACCAAGATGGTGGCAAGTAAAACAAAAATCATGAAAAAAATGTTTTACACAGTTTCAGAATGCATATGATGCCTATATGGAAGTGTCATTTTGAGGCAGTCTATAAAAGGTATAAATCTGTTTTAGTATCCAAAGAGTTCTATGTGAAGGTAAATGGCCACGGAGAAGAACATTATGGTATATAACATCCGCACCTACATTCACAACCTCAGAGGCCGCAGGCCGAGGAGGTTATATGCAGGTAAGGAGGTTATATACCATAACTTCCTGCTCCAAGGTGGTATACAAGCTTATACTATGTTCCTTAGCCACAATAATTGATAAATTTGAAGATTTTTGTGGGAGTTATTCAGGGAAGCACTTGAAAGTTTTTAACACTGGATCCTATGGGAAGGATTAATTCTTATTTTTATTAATTCATAACAAAATATAAACTTACAGAAATGAAACATTTGACCCATGTATCATCTTGACAATGTTCCTAGCTTTTCTCTCACAAACTGTATATATTTTTGATCAATATCTAAGCAAGGAGATACAAAAGTATGAAGAAAATAGCATTGTCAAAAAGCCTGTGCACGCAGGGCCACTCTGTGCAGCATAGTTCTTAATTATGTGAATGGGCAGAGAGTGCTTCCAATGCAGAGCACAGCATGCAGCCCACTCTGCTACCTTGATACCTTGTGCCAAGAAATATCAGTTCACATTGACTTTCATTTCTGGTGCGGAGGGTGACTAGAACTTAGAGTGTAACCTGCCTATATATAAGTCCCTGGAACGTAGGGAGAATGATTGATAGGCTTAACAGTGGCTGCTGCCACCTAGTGTTAACTATACACAACACCCCTATGTAGCTGGTTCCCCCACTACCTTGTCTCAGGTCATAATAAAACAGATCACCAGTGAAAGAGTCATCTAGAGTCACATGCCTTCACTTTATCTCCACATTCTGATCTCCTGTGCCTTATCTACCCCCAATCTACATGTAACAGAACCCACTCTAATGGCTGTCGCAATAGAGTAGTGGTAAGGCTCTGGAACTGTAAAATCCAAGGTCTGTGGTTCGACCCTGGGCTGTGCTACCAAATTACTAAATTTTTCGTGAATTCAAAATTGTCTTCATGGTCTTCATTTCATTCTGACTGTTAGGCCATCTTCTTGAGTGCCACATAAACCTCCGGTGGAGGTTTACCAAATAAACCTCTGGTGTAGGTCCTGGTAGTAGGATAACCTCCTGGTAAGCCTGATACACTGTAGGTTATGCCCAGAAACCTCAGATGTTAACAATAGGGCCGGGGGCTGAGAGTAGTATCAGAGAAGGTAAACCACCAGGAAGACGGAGGATATGCTGTATAATGTCTGCGGTGCCAGCCACTGAAGTTACATGGCATAACCTCCATCTCCAAGGCGGTTTACAAGCTTATACTACATCCCATAACCATAATATATTTAGTTTGAGGTAGCCAGATCCTTTGTGGCTAGTGAAATATTGATAATATATATCAGTACACCTAACTATATATATATTTACATATTGTATAGAAGTTAGTTTCTATTCAGTATGAGGCCAACTGCTGAACCTCCAAGGATCAAGGAATTCTTTAGTATAGTGGCTGGAGAGGTTTCCTCCCTTGAAAGAAATTCCAGGTTCAAAACCCAATGGCGTCCGTTTTTAATTTTTTATGTTTTAATTACATTTTTGCAAATAGGTCAATACATTTTTGCAAATAGGTCACACCGCACAGATTCAAAACCCCTTTCATAGTTATCATTATTGTGTATTTTTGTCTTTACCTAATGCTTTGTTTCTAACAGGCCTATCGGCCAATATGAAAAAATAAACATATAAAAGTTTGGTGAGTTTGCTATATCTTCGTCCACATTCCATAAACCCCATATCACCTGCCTCTATAGGGTAGTGGTGATGCTCTGGCACTGTTTATTTAAAAGTCTATGGTTTGAATCTGGCTAGGAATAATAGGTACTAAAACTTTTCATAAACGTGACATTGAACATGTCAAAACATGTACTTCCAGCAATTTTCAAAATAACCCTCTCCAGAGGTTAACCAAACAAACCTCCGCGGGAAATTTACCTTTAGACCTCCTACATTGTCTGACATTGGAGGATACGTCCTGAAATCTGCTGTGAACTATAGAGGCGAGGCTCAGGAGTGTATGATTGTTATAGATTCCTCTGAATGTTTGTGTGGGGATGACCAGATGATAATTTTAGTGGTCCTCCTGCCCACCATGTATCTTCTACAAATTACTGGCATTTCCCCTTTAAACAAGTCACACTTTATTCATTGTCTAAATTGCTTTTAATAATGTACCATGGATGGATTAGCTGGAGACCTGAGAGGAGTATATGTAACCCACTAAGGCAGCAGTGCTTTTTCGGGAAATATGGAAAGAACAACACAGTGCCAATTTGACCAAAGACTGTTTTATAAGGTGGCATGATACCGGAACGTGGAGCGATAGCTGGTCATTAAGGGGGTATCATATGGCAACAGCACAAGACCTTCGCAATGGCTTGAAAAAGGTCCAGGGTGGACACCTATCGTAGTGAACGCTATTGTTTCTTTAAGGTATTGTATTATAATATGGGGTAGCTAGACCATTATTTCATTGGGTCTCTGTTTACGTTATGTTCATTATGCTGTTTGCCTACTAGCTGGTAGTAGAGCTGATCCACGCTCTGGGCATTTAGATCCAAACTGTGAACAATACTTTGCAGAGAGTCAGTTTTATTGTGGAATATCGAAGCATCACAAAGCCAGTGTAGTAATTATAAAGTACAGTCCTATGTACAAAAGATCGTTCATTGACCAGGAGGTAAGCTTCCTTGATTAAGTCTGCCTAACTCCATGTGGTCTCACAGACTGATGTAGTTCCAATGTAGTTTATTACTCATATTAATGTGGCTTATGTACTTTAATTGTGTTCTATCTTCTGTGGAGAAATTCGTCTCTTAGTCTTCTAAATATTGTACCATGTAATATTTATCACTCATATTTAATCTAGCTTACTTATTAATCATAATTTGATATGACCATTTTATATCTCTTCTTTTTTTTGTCACTTGTTCTTTAGCAAGTCGTTATGGCTCAAAAAAACACTGTGATAAGGGGACCACATGCATGCTCAAACATATCATGTATGGCAGTGTTTGTATAAGAGCATGAGATTTCACCATAGTGTCTTTCAGAGTTGCCTTAAAATCAAACTCCGCTCTGTAGGTTATACAGGGTAGATTTTCTTGATGAGGGATCAACATCTCTTGAAGGTATTATGTTCACATGTTTAGTACAGCTATATTGGTACTCCTGCCATATGATATATAATCATTGTTGTGGTGTCCTGATGGCTCTACTCTAGATGAAAATCCTGGCTCATTGTTTTTCAGATTAGGTTGTTTCGACTCTGGAAAATTCTGAAAACCCAAAAGATTAGGAACAGGCATACACAGAAGAAACTAATATCTGATATAATAGAACAGGGATGAGCCGTAAGAACATCTAGCTTTAAATGTTGTCAAGGTAGGAAGGTAACAGATAGTAAGCACAGTAGAATAGCAGAAGCACAAGGCCTAGGAAGAATGGATGGTTTGGATAGAAACAGTGAAAGATTCATGATGCCAAGGCGCCATTAGGAATGAGCAGAATTACTCTTATTTGATTTTGATTTGCCTCATTGAGGTCCCCATTTTGCGTGATGTACCCATAGGGTTTTGGATGTCAGAACCAGATGGGAACGTCCTGGGGTTGGACCTCACTTAAAGGAAACCTTGCACATAATTGCAGGATAGTTATTTTTCAATTAATTCAATTCAGCATGTTATTTACAACTTGTTCTATCAATGTAAGCAAAATGGAAGGGAAATATTTAGTTTACACACAATTATGCGACATTAAAATAACTTGTATTTTTTCTTATTCTTAAGGGAAATCCCCAATTATATGACATAGCAAGGGGAGTTCCTGGGGAATCCCATCTGCCCTTAGAAGGGAATCCCCATCCCTATAGAACTTGTGATAAGGGTTATGTCCTCTAACCCAAAGTATATTTGACCTAATGCAACTCATGTTTAATTAAATATATATCCATCTACAACCTTTCATTAATCAGGGAATCCCTAAATAACTTTAAGAATTCCTACAGCTGTGGCATAGCAAGGGGAATACTGAGTGGCAAAGCATTCAGGGAATTCCCAAAATTAAATTTCTTTCCTGAATAATTCCCTAAGACCTCAACATTTCCAGGTTTTTAGTTTTGATATATTTTTTAGAAAACTTTAGTCAAGTTCATTACACAAAAAACAGCACCTCATTAATTTTTGTGCAAGCTTTCCTTTAAGGAACCACCCCTTATTTCTTTAGGCAGTGGATAGACGGACACATCTTCATAGAAAGTCTCAGGGTTGCTCAAAATTATGGAGAGGGGAACTTTACTAAGTTCCTGGGCTCAGCATAATGGAAAGGACACAAATACCTCAAAAACGACAAAGCAGCTGATTACAGAGACACCACCACCTACGCTGCCAGTGTCTCTGCCTGGGGGCATTATTTAAATGAGTCTGATTCTAAATGCAAGAGGACATTATGAGGACCAAGAGCCTTTCCAACTATAACATGGCCTGAATATAAAACCAACATTAAATACCTTTAGTTGTAGTATAATTGAAAAATACTTACAATAAGTGAAAGTTAGGTGAAGGATAGGACAAATAGATATAGTGTCTGCATATGGCTGACCCTATTTAAGGGCATGATACTAGCGCTGAGTGAGCAATCTACACTAATCTTCCAAGAAGCACAGATGGTAGCAATAGTTAATTCCACATATTGGCTGAAATAGTCCTGATTGGCTGAAAAGTCTAGCAAGTCACCCATGGGTAGTGGCGCCAAATGTGTACCCAAATACAGTATATAAACAGAAAGTACATTATTTTACACTTCACGGTTGCTGTCAGAGGATGTAGGAGCTTTCGTTTACAACAGAAAGTACATTATTTGTAGATTTGATATTTTCAATGATATTTACTTTGCGGCTGAATTAAATAGAGTGGATTAACAACAAGATAACAACAAGGTAAATTGATTTGGACATTAATGAATAACATTTATTTTAATCCTTCCTGCATACATCAACTCTAAAGTTTAAAATTCTGCTGCGATGAGTTCAGTGTGGTGGTTGGAATGCAAATGACCAACAGTTCTGAGCTGGCTATTTATATAGTGACCATACAATAAATCGCCATAGAGATAGCAAAGGGGGCGATGACGTCACGCCTCTCCAAAATAAATAAATTGCTGTAGGTATCGCTACACAATTTAATTACATTAATTTTGTAGTTTTGTAGAATTGTTATAAAACTGGAAAAGAAATACAGTTAAGATATAGCAGGATACCTTTGAAGTTTTAGAATTTAACAAACTTTAGCTTTTCTAGTCCTGGTAATGCATACACAATCATTGGGTATCAACATTCATTTGATTTTTTGTGTTTATTAATATATGACTAATAGAAATACTGACAATGCAATGAGAATTCCAAAAGAGTGATACAAAAGAAACATTTGATTTGGAAGACAGATGATACATAGTATCTTAGTTGTTATCATCAGTTATCCTTACATGGAAATATAAGAATCAACATTTATTTTTCAGCTGACTTAAATGATAACCCAAACTACTGTCTTTTAGGTTTTTTAATGTATCTAATTATGGGTCATAAATGTTATGGTTGTAATATAGATGAATACATATTATTCTATAAGATAGAACATGTTGGACAGAACTGGTTATCCCTGCACTAAGCATGGAGGTGCTGCCACATACTGCTGGCATCTGGAAGTACAGGACATTCATTGTAATTGTAGCTACCTTTGGTTACCAGGTCTCATCTGGCATCCACAGAGATCAGTTCTTAAACATTTCCCCCTATGCAGGTTGTTCCTGGGAATTTGGCAAACTCCTATTTATGTTATTATTATAAACACTATGTTACATTATTGTTTTAGTTTATTATCATAGCAGATTACACATACAAAAACTCAACAAGCAAGTGATATAACTAATAAGGGCAATGCAGTAGTGTGGCGTTACTGACAAAAAGTGATATGGAAAATCAAGTTGTGCAAACAAATATCTGTATTTAAACCACTGTCACTTGGATTTTTTCAGTACACCCTTAGTTGATAATGCACTGCTACCTTGATAATGCACTGGTAGCCCCAGATAATGCACTGGTGGATTCAAATAATGCACTGCAAAGAGAGAACCCAAAGAAAAAAGTTCAAATACAAAGAAGCCATCTTAAGGCCGTATTACACTACGTGTCAGATCCCCATTCACATTGGCTAACACTGCCCAATGCAAAAGATTCATGTCAGGTCCCCATTACACTAGCCACCTGTTCTGTCTCTGTTTTTTGCTCTTGAATACCTTATAGTAACATATTTGTGATTGTACTTAGAAAAGGTGATTGTAATTATTTGAGAGAGTAGTTATATATAAGCTAAACTGGGGGATTTTTTTATAGTGGTTTTCTATGTGCTTATCTTTAGACAGTAGCACTTCCTTATATCCTTATTCATGTCAAAATTTATATGACTACTTCATAATCAGCCTGTGTTGCTGGAGTTGCTGGATGTAAACTAGCACTTATGCTAATCTTTTTTCCAGTGAAATAAACAAATAAGAAAAAGACATGGAATATAAGGCTCTACAAAAACTATCCTCGTTTTAATTACTTTGCAAATGAAATCAGATAGTTCCCTAATTCCCTTTAAGATGAAATTACAATAATTAAGCAAAGGAACTAGTTGCAAGTTTAGACTTATACAATATATTGTGCTTTATTTCATCTTGATGAGTATTTTTGAAATTGTAGTTAATTTATAGAATACACACAAATAAAAAGAACTATCAGGTCATGAGCCACACTTCAATCTAGAGAGCTTTATTCACATTACGTATACCATTTCTTTTGCATGGTGAAGTTCCTTCTGATTGTAACATAATTAAACAAATTTGATAACAGATCTTTCAGAGTAATTTATCAAGTTTTATTGAGCAGTACATGATTGATGTTTGCATCAAATATACATGCTAAATTTTATGAGTTAAAGTGAAGAAATAGAGAGAGAAGCATAACACTAGATATTCTCACAGTTTTTTTAAAACTGGGAAATATCTTATTCAAACGCATTTGATGAGATAAAATTTAGCAGTAAATTGGATAATATCTTTGTGAAATCACATCATTGACAACACCTTCCCAACCCTGAGGACACCGTTGATCAAGTCTGATGGCTTCAATGTAGCCACCGCAGGCGTCGTTGTATTTCCTGGTTAAAAAAAAGTGGTTTAGCAGTATTTGTTACAATCTGAAGCACTTGGACAAAAGTGTGTGAGGAATGCATGTGACAATGTTAGCATTATAAGGATTATAGTATTAGGAACATGAGTAATTGAAAATATTACACAATACTAGAAAATATTCAAACCTTTTACCTCCCTATATTGTAACCTAAGAAGAGGCATATTGATTCTAATCATTGAAGGTTTATGTTGAATTCAATTGAAATAAGACAACTTTGGACATTACTGGATAATTCATAATGCTATCACAGACGCTCTTAGTGTTTTGGCCTTGATTAGGCTTAATAAAAGCTTTCATCCAACAAATTATAGATGATATGAAATTTACAAATCTGTAACAAATATAATTCTATCGTACTAAATTGGAGATTAATGCCATTGCATAACATAATGGCGAAGGTAAAATATTAAAAATGAAGCATGATGGTATTTGGAGATAGACCTACAAAGGAGGAATGTCAATATATTAGAAACCTCTTCCTTTAGAAAATTATAGTTCATGTTTGCTATTTGGATAACATTTCAGACCCAAAGGTGAAACTGAAAAATAACCAAACAAGCAACTTTTAATTTTCAAAAAGTTCCCTTTAACTAAAATTATTGTGATTATGTAATGACTATGCAGGTTAACGCAAAAGCACAATCGGTGAACTTTGTTTAATCTAAAGCATCTTTAGGGTATGTATGTTATTGCTTTAAAGATTGCCTACTTGCAAAGTTCTGGAGTAGGTTCTTCTGATGAGAGAGGCCACATGGTGTTCACACAAAGTTCGGATTCTTTTACACAATCTGCTGATCCCAATACCTATAAATGAGAAGAATTTGATCAATTTTTACAATCGGTGAAAAATAAAATTATATCATTGGGTTATGTTATACATTTGTTACCTTGTGACAGCCCTTTCTTTGTTCTACTAGAATTGTATTGTTGGTCAGGCTTCCCTCTAGATTTCTCATATTTTCACTTGTTCCAGGTTCATATATATAATGTTAAATAAATTGAATGAAGCACCTAGTTCATGTATGCCTTATGCAATAGACATGCACAGATATTGATACAAATGTGTTGCTTTTATATCATAGTTATTAAATCAAGACTTTTACCTGAGTTCCCATCTGCATGGTGACAACCAATATTGTGAGAAGTAGAAGCTTCATCTTGAAGTTTCTGGGGTTTTGATGTGCACTTCAAGAAAGCAACAATTCCCATATAAGTTTTAGATAGCATACATTTTAAAATAAGAAATTCTAAATGACAGCATGTACATCCTTTCTGTCAAAGTCACAGTGAAAAAATGTGTTTCACATAATCATTAGTAAGATTCATCTCATTATTCTCTTATATAGTGAGCATCAGAAATGAATAAAAAGACAGTCACATATATAAGCAAACCTGTATCGTCACATCATGAATTACAATGATGAACAAAATGTTTTACTTACATTTCTGTCAGTCGTGGAGATTCTACCTCTGAGTGCTGAATGAAGAATTGACCCTTCTTTTATATTACTCAGTGCACAATAACTGTTAGAGGTGCTTAATGATGAGGGTTACAATTATGTCATCATGCTGAATGGAAAATGACATTACAACATGCTATGATTACTTAATTATGATGTTAATAGGAGTACAATGTCACAGGAACCCTTGATGGATGGGTTTTCTATTTCAAAATACCTTGTAAGCACTATATTATCATGATAAGAAATTGTTATGACGATGGTGGTTATGATGTTTATGTGAGCTACATCTATCATTTGAACATAAAACAGCAGGTTGACTAAAAAATTACATTTGCATGCAAAATTTAACATACTAGAAGCTGTTCACCTAGATACCACCTGGTGGATTATCAGAGAACTAATAGTTTGTAATCATGTGCATTTTCAAAGTGTTTACACTCAATAGAAATTATCACAATAATAAGAGGAACAATTTAAGTTATATAAGATCAAATATGAATAATTCTAAAGTATCTGGTCCCTCCACTTTGTGTTTTAACTTTTCTTATGAGCAGTCAAATTGAAATGACATAAGCTAAGTTAACCTTGTTGCCTTAGCTAATTCGTTGTGGGAAAAACTGATTTTTTTGGGATTGAAATCAATGGTAAAGGGTTGTGTTCTTTGTTATGCTATAACTTTTGAAACTGAAAATCTTAATTGCTATTGTATGTCTTATGATATGACCTTTACTGACAAAAGCTATCTAAGAGGATGATAGCAGATGATATTGAAAATGATAATCAAATCATTTGCATTTACTGTTTACTTAAACAATTTCAAATAATTATGTCTTCATACAATTAAATATTTGAAAAACTAAACCATGTTAAAAATAGCTGAATCCATTATTTTTTAACCTCCAATGCATTTCAAGCATATAATGATTTTTCAGTGATTATACAGGAGAATGATTTAACTTGGCAGATGTAGGTTCAACACATCAAACATGCAATCCATTGATTGGCAGTAACTAAATGGGTTGATGATGTTGATACCACATCATGTATTCATTACTGGTAATATCAATCATGTTGATGAAGGCAAAATAATGATGATGAATCTTATAGTGGGTTTACAGATGCACTTTAGCAATACTGTTCTAATATGATTGCTGTTACTTTGGAGATTTTGCTTCTTGATGTGAAAATAGGTTTGTTCATGCATCACAATAACGATGAAAAGCACTATTTAGGTTTTCGTTGAAAATATATATGCAACATTCATTGATATATACAAGAACAGTTCAATTTACCTGACAGACCACATTGTCTCATATTGCATATGAAAACAGATTAATAGGACTCCATGCATAATCTTATTTCCAGATAAAAACAATTTCCAAGATGAGAGTACTTCTCCTATCTTGAATTATTTTCCTGTTTAATTATAATATGAACTTCATGGCAGTTTTCTACAATTAAATATTCAGTTTACAATGTCCCATTTCACTGCCTCAACCTCAACCTAACTAAAGTTCGCATTAGAGAAAATCCTAAGACAAATTTAAAGATTGAATTTCATAGAACCCTTTTATGTTGTGACACCTCTCAGTGTTTGTTGCCATGTGAGATTAGATGATCTCCAGGTTTGATCAATTTTAAAGATATCATCATATTTTCACAATTTGAAATGTATAATCTTGAAAATATATATCTTCTAGATTTAATTGTATTAGAATACTGCAATATACTTCATTGTCTCTTTTTCGATTTCATTGTAGATATTTTATTCCTTGAGGTTCTACCAACTATAGTTATTGTCTTGTAAATCAGTTTGAAATAACCTTCGTTTAAACTAAGCAGTATCTGATTTACTGTCTATAAATACATTTAAGTCTCATGTACCTTAGATATTTGTATGATATTTTATTTAAAGGGTTCTTAAAATAAATGTATTGGTTTGGTTTTCCTCCAAGGTTGCTTTAAACATTATATGATCATCATATAATAATATTCTGATAAACAACATTCATAGCAGAACTACCGACAATAGGATAGATATTTGTAAAGCCCTTGTGGTCTGAATTGACCAATTAATAAAATAACCCTATAAGGGTTCCCTATCATATAGTTATCAAAATAACAGTGTATCATGCAATATTGTAATAACAGTAATGACCTATGTTAAATGCTTGTAATGACCATTTGCACCAACTGGTATAAAAGAAGGGTTGTCTATCTGCTTTTCAATCATCATTTGAAGCACCTAGACCTGGTCCAGAGATGTAAGTAGTTTGACTCATGGTAATGTTCATACTCTGAACGAAGTTGATGAAAGTCATGTTTTTTAAATTAGCTCAATTTAAATTTCCAAAGACTGAATTACAACATGTTTTCTCTTAGCTTAGATTTCTATCAATTTCATCAAGGCTTAATGTTAAAGCTGCAACACATGGTTTTATATATCAATACATAGTTCTTTTCTCTTTCAGCATACAACGAAAAACTGTTGAGATGAAGGTTTTACTTCTTACAGTATTGGTTGTGACCATGCAGATGGGGTACTTGGTAAGACACTTTTTTTCAACAGTTATAATTGTGAATAGGTTGTTCATTGTGATACATGGTTGCCTCCTTTCAAGTACAGATCATACATTTACAAATAAAACTACAATTTCTATAACAACTGATAATCTTATATTGTTGTTTATTGATATCTCACTTAGGTATGGGCCTCCGATCCCTATCCAGAAGAACCAGGTTGTGTTACAGCTGCTTATGATTGTCTTGACGTCATGTGGCATTATGCAGATGAACAACCGTACCCAGAACTTTGCAGGTATGTCACTTCAAGGGATTTATCATAAATAATATCAAAATTATACAGCTGTCTTCCTTTTCAAGAGGTCTTTCATAGTTGTTTGGAAATTTACTATTTGCCATAGTTTGCAGGGGGGTATACACCCAAAGCCTTGGGGCTTGTGCAGTATGATTTTTGACTGGCAATAAGTATTCTGCTCCATACCACATCCTCATCTAGTTTTCCTACATTCTAGATAGAAATGCTGCCGATGGCTTTTCTACTGTTTAGTTGTCACTTTTATTTGATAAAATCTGAATATGATCAAATGTTTAACAATGGTCAGATTTTTACCTTTTATATTATGCACATCTGTTATTGTTAGATATAATACTGACGGCATTCTTCTTTATTACCAGAAAATTTCGTGCTGCCTGCAATGGGTATCTTGATGCCATTAAGCTTGATCGTGAATGTGCCTATGGTCTTGAAAGGGATGCTAACGAAATGATGTCAAGAAGATTTTTCCCAATTTACTGCAAAAACTAAAGATTTTCTTTTGCAATCTAATAAATAGTATACATTTGAGCAAAACATTTGTTGAATCATCATTGATTATTGGCTTTCTAAAAACTGCTTAAAATTGTGCCCATATGAAATATTGCACATGAGCTAGCAATAGGAGTTAAAGGGAGCCCAGGCAAGCAGTGATATAACAAGTACGTTCTGTGACCATACCCTTCTGGTTAGTCTGTCACTTGTTAAATTGAATGTTATTTTAGGTTAGTTCGGCACTTACTACAAAAGAATGTTATACTAACATATCATTTTAGTAATGTTAAAACTTTACTCATAGAGAATGCTACAATAAAATTATTTTTACCTGAAAGAATGTAATGAGAACGGTGCAATAACATCACACAGCAATGTCTCAGAATTAGGTTTTAAAGATGTTTCTGGGTGCCACCAAAAGAAGGTAATGATGAACCAAACTAGAACTAAACAGAATGTTACTACAACGTTATAATAACATACATACAATTTATGCCTGGATTGTAAGGTTACAGAATGCCACCACTATGCTTACGATTATTACTGATTAAAAATTCTGATTCTAATAATTCTGATTATAGTCTAGAACATGATGATATAACCGTTGTACTTGATAAATGGTCCAAATGAGAATTCATGCATATGCAAAGTATTATGTTATATTAATAAGATATCAAGTAAAACCATATCAGTCAGGAAATAAAATATGTATTTTGGAGATATTTGGAGCTATTACAATCATTAGTATACCAATACATTTACTTTTTTTTAAAATTTGTATTCCATATCTTAGATATGTTATTAGTGTGGTTATGAGTAGAATCTTTTGATAATTAATGAAGTCTTTTTACTAGAAAATGCCTGAGGTACCCTGTTATTCTCAAAATTAACATGCATGTGTGATATCACACACAAAAACCATCATTTTTAATTTTCGAAATTATAAAATCTGTAAAAATCACTTTTTATTTTTTCCATAAATCATTCAATTTTATGGTGAACGCTACTTGTTGTTTTATGGTATTGATTAAAGGTAAATGCGGGTGTTAAGGGTGATTTCTTAAAAACCGTGACAAAATTCTAAAACTCACAGGGTGGTTAGGTGGATGTATAAGGAACATAAATAAACCTTAAAAATCATATGTCACCATATCAATTTCAGAGATACAAGCACCTGAATAAATAAGTGTTTACTATTGGGATCTATGGGGAAAAGTAGATTTTTTAGCACTCAAAAATAAATAACCGTGATATTTACTTTAAATGCTCCCAATGTGTGAACAGGACCCAAATGTGTATTTTAAGCCAAAAAAAACCTTAGGTCACCGTGGAAAATCCAATTCTATCCCCCAAAATGAAGAAAAAATGAAGAAAAACTACTTAATTAACTATATTTTACTGATTATTTCTTTTTCTTTTCATCCATAAATTCACAATCAGTATTCCTTGGTGCTCCCTCAACTATTTGTGAAATATTAAGGAAATCCTGCAATGTAAATAAAATCATACCAGGTGGCGCTGCTGTGGTCACCCGTATTTACCTTTAATAAATGGGGAACTATGTATTGTATTCTCAGTCTCTGTTACTACTTATTCCTTTAATCGTCGCTAGTCAAGTGGTGAGTGGGTTCACGAGATGGGCACTCAATCCACAACATGAACAAAGCTTGGCAGTAAGTCAGGTTTATTTGGCAGATACGGTGATGCATACATGTACCGGTGAGATGATGATAAGCCTCCTAAGTTTTACAATTCCAATCCGATGGAGCGTAAGCTTTCCCATAGAGTCTGCTTGGCTCACATCCAGCAATAACACAGTAGATCTTCTATTAGTCACCAGATGTCCCTTTGTCAAATATATCGCTAACCATAACCCCTCGAATCTCTCGATCCGTATTGTCCAAACGGTAAGTGGTTCTGTCCCTCTAACAATGAACATACTGCTCATAATATAGCAGTCTAGTATTGATTTTCCCCGGCATCACGCCTGCTGGGAGGTGTGTTCTGTCGGCTACCTTCCGTCAGGTTTATTTACACCTACCAGTGGCTCGTGCCCTATTTATACTATGTGATGTGATAATCTATATACTTTTGGAATGCTTGGTTATTCCCTTATGTACATCTGGTAACATCCTTTCCATTTCATTCTCATACAATTGGCTATATGCACAAAGTGAACGAGATACTGTCTACCTTTGTGCAATGGTTTGAAAGTTATAATCCTTTGAATGTTATATGAGATAGGACAAATAAGATTTGATTATTTTTTATTTTCACTTTTTGTCTGTCTTGATGTCACAATGTACTATGAATGCTGCACCAGTTGCAGACAGTTGTGGACAGCCACTTTGAAATAGAGAATTGTGTAGGAAATTAAAACTAATAAAGATAATTATATTAAGTTTGGCATGGTGAATACTTGGATAGAGAGGATCATGGTACTGTGAAAATTTATATTCACTGGCTCCTGTATCTAAACAGTACGTCACATGGGCTAGTTATCTGACACATGAATCCAGGTAGTCCTGAGCATAACAACATACTGCAAACTTTGTTGAAAGAGACTCCGGAGCATAGTGAACAAGTTACCTGTGTTGCATATCAAGAAGGTTAAGTTACTAACCGCTTATCACCTAACGGCAGAGGAGCATTGCATACTAGTAGTGTGCTATGACAAGCTGCATGTGCAGCTCATATGCATCATTTTCATGATTTTCAAGATTATTTAGAATTTTGTATGGGTGATAAAATATAGAGGACCCTGAGAGGCCACCTCAGAGTTGTACAGCTGGCAGGCTTCACCTTTGGGCTGTGACAAACCCCTCTGGGTCATACGGCCACCTTTGGATTACTTCCATGGGTCTTCTATTAGTATGTAATTTGCTATATCTTTAAAGTTTCCATGACAAATAGCAATTACATCCATCTCTTACAACCACAGCTCATACGGGTAGTCATACAAAGAGTATGAAATACTATTCTCATTAGCAATGATTATCAGTAAGCTAGCATGACAATGAACAGTTGTGCACATTCATTTATGAGATGTAGGCATGCATGCATGCAACTTTTGCTGTCTATAAATGTTAACTATGATTTCATATACAGTCTGAGGACGTAGGAGCTTTCGTTTACAATATAACCTCATTTACAAGTATACATATGATTACTAGTGGCAGGCAGTGGGGATCATATTCTACTTTCCACTTAGTCAGTTCAGTCTCGGTGAAGAACTAGGTTGTGAATTTGGAATTCTTATTATTTGTTTGTAATTTTGATGGTATTAATTGTACCAATTTGCCGTGTTACGAGAGCACTTCAGGTTGGGACAGAATATAAGTCTTACCTGGAGAAAATCATATCTAAAAAAAGAAATATCCATATAAATGTTCAAAATGTTACATATCTAAGTTAAAATATTATTTTACAGATATGATGAGTGCTAGCACATCAAGATTCATTCTTTTTGTGAAACATTATGTACAAAAAGTGCTGATGGCTTGGACGCCTGGTGAGGGATGACCTCCGAAATTTAAAGGTCCCAAGCAGGTGCGCGTTCAATGAGGCCTGACGTGATTACGGGTGATTAATTGTTCTAACTCCAAGTGCAGTTTGGATCCCAGATTGTTAGGATTTGATTGCTACCCCCAAGGAACCTGAGGAGGCCATAGCAGCAAGCGCTATACACAATTGTTCGGACTAATCTTCATGGCGGCTCAATGGCGAGAACTCATGGAGGATTACTTAGTCTTTGCTGAGGACAATGGGGACATACCTTCGGAGGAGGAGGATGCTACCCTGTCTGGAAAGGAGAGGCTTTGGAGGGGCCTCAGGATCCACGGGAGGATGAGGATGAGCCCCTGGTTATCTCTGATCTAATGGAACAACTGGTGCAGGAGGAGACTGACAGTTGCGAAATCTTTTGGTAGGACATGCTTGTTTACGACTTGTGATCCAAATTGTCTGAGTTGTGTTGCCTTAAAATTCATAGAAATACCAAACCGTTAGACCTATCCTGCCATCAAAAGTTGCCCAAACAATTTTTTTCTAAGATATGCCATAGTTATTTTCATTGTTCTAACTGTCTTTAGGTTCAAAATCAACAATTAATGAAAGGCTGTGACCTGGTTAATGGCGTCTCTCATGTATGCCATGGTTGGCGTCGGCTGTTAGGCTCTCTGAGGCCTAATCAAAAGTTTAGGTGCTCATGTAAGTACCACAAGGATGGCCCGTGTTCTGTCCAGTTCTTGACGGCAGGAGGTCGCCCAGCTGACTCCAGATGTCCAATGTCCATGGGTGATGTCCATGCTATTAATGGTCTTAAACACAGATAGTTATGAATCTAAAATACCTGTATGATGGCCTAGAGGCTGTAACTTTACCTGTGTGACAATGACATGAGATTTTAGGCCCATTATCCTCGGTGACCTGGGGAGTAGAACCGAGCATGCAGTTCTTAATAAAAAAAAATCCCTAAAGTCGGTCGCTCATACATCACTAAGGTTCTGTGTCAGATTTCCATTCCAGGGGAGAAGGACATGCTCCTGTTACAAGTTACAAGTGGCGTTACAAGTGCCTGTACTGACACCTCGGCACGGCTGTCGACCTTGAAGAAGGGGCTAGAGAGCAAAGGTGAGAGGCAGTGCTAACAGAGCTGCTGCACCGTCCACGGCAAGAAGGTCACCCTGCTCTTTCTCTACAGGTAATCATACATCTCTGCAGCTAACATTCTCTGTCTAAGTAGTTCCCAAGCCTATGTTCTGCTGTAACTTATTAACATGTACACCTTTTTCTTTACATGACTATAGATTACCAGTCCTACAATTACATACCCAAATGCAACCTGTTATGTCAAAGTGTATTCCATCTCATACTAAGATGTCCAGCCCTTGACCTCGAAGACGTTCGCCGTGTGGTTGACTTTATCCTATGCGGAAACCTATGCCCTCGTCCTCCCCAGCAGAGTCTCCATACACAAATGTGACGACATCCTCCTCCTCCCCTCTAGCACAAGAAAGACAGATGTGCATAAACAGTATATAAAGGCGATCGGGGATGCCCACCGTCTGGTTGCCTTGACCACCTTCCATAACCTCTGGCGCCAGTTGCTACCCCGTTTTGTGTATTCTCGCCCCATGACTGACCTTTGCTGGGAGTGTCAGAGGAACAACCATGACATCCCCTACTCCTCTAACCTCCCCAAAGTAGTTAAGTAGGCAAAATTTAAAAAGCAGCAGAAGCACCTGGATGTGGTGACCAAGGAGCAGGAGTTCTACCAGGAACTGACTACCGCTGCAAAGCAGGCATATGCCGAGGCAGGCCACCCAGCACTTGGGCCACACACTACCTGCTCCTCTGACATCCGAGTGCATGTATCTTTCGACTACACACAACAGGTGCACCTCCCCTCCTCACCCATGCAGCAGGGACACCTCTACTTCCTCATCCCATGCAAAGTAGTCATCTGTGTGTGTGTGCCGAAGCCATCCCCCATCAAGTAAATTATGTTATTGATGAGTCCCACTGCTCACCCTATAGAAGAGACAAGGGAGATCTCTGCTTCTTGAAGGGGTCTAATTTCTTACCCTAACCTAACATTAGGTTCAATTGCTGAGACCTGCTTCTTTCTTGTGTGAGACCAGTTCACACACCTCTCCTCGAAGAAGCAGGTCTCAGCATTTGAGCCTCATGTTCGGTTGGGGTGAGAAATTATACTCCTTCTTATAAAAGGAGAGTGCACTGCTGTAACAAGGTTTCGAAAGGTGACATCTCCTACATGCCAACTACTCCTTTGGTAAACCCCTATTTGTATCGGATATTATATGCTGGATGCAAGTGAAAAACGGTCTCATGACCGATCTTGTTATATAACATGTAATATGTTTTTCCAGGGTAAATAAAAGATTTAAAAAAAAAAAAAAAAAAAAAACAGCTCCTCGACCTCCACTGTGACAGCTGCAGTGGGCAAAACAAGAACAAATATGTGATTGGCTATCTCATGTGGTGGGTCCTGACTGGTCTGCATAAGCAGATCACTTTGAACTTTCTTATCATACCACCCAAAAAGAAGTCAACATCCCTCAGCTGTGTGGTTCAGAAGGTGGGGATGTCTACATCCTAACCTAAAACTGGCAAGCCTTCCTGACCCCTTTCATCCAGCCAATAAAAGGGATCAAGCAATATCACCACTTTATCTTTTAATCAAACAGCCCTGGGAAGGTGACTGTCTAACAGTACATTGACTCTGAGCCGAAAGAAGTGGACATGCTCACTGTGGAACGTGAACCTGTCCCAAAGGTCCCACCACCAGTCACACATTCCCCGGGTCTTCCCCTTCGGCGGCAGTGGTACCTCCAAATATTTGAGACTTCTGCATAGAGGAGACCAAAGACGTTGTGTGCCACAAGCCAACGGAAGCTGAGCCTACACAGAGACACCGAGGCACTGGGACCCATCACCAGATGCAGGTGCAGTGCCCTCAGGACCAGGTGGAGGTGGAGATGCAGGAGAGGAGGAGGAGATGCCACAACGGGGGCGTGGTAGAGGAAGGGGGCAAGGGCAAGGTCAGGGGCATGGTAGAGGCCGAGGTCAAGGTCAAGGTCAAGGTCAAGGTTGGGGTTGAGGTTGGGTTGAGGGCAAATCCCAGAATCAGGCTCAGAGGACTCAGACTCAGCAAAAATTTCAACATGAAATGGACACAGACTCAGAAACTTCCCTGGAGGCCACTCCCCCACTCAAATGTAAACGCAGCCAAAGCCGGGGGCCGGGGCGTGGTCAGTCCACCTCGTCTAGCAACTAGAACCATAGACTAGAATATTCCTGTATATAGTTCAAATCTTTTATCATATTGGTATTTTTATGCCCTCGGAGTTGTTTTAGACTCCCATTTTAATCACCAAGAATGATGTTTCAACTTTTATGGAACTTTTAATCAACTTACATGGAACTCTGACACTTATTTCTTATGGTAAAACAGGATGAAATACGCTTGAACATTCCCATAGACTCTTTACAAGTTGTTCAGACTTCAATTCAGCCTTCTAGAACAGGTATTGTGACTGTTTGAGCTTGCCCTATAAGTCAAGTTTTTCATTTTCAGATGCAGATTTACTGGAATTGTAGCCTATCTTTACAAAGCCGCCATGATTAAAGTTTTTGTTTTTAAAGCATGAATTCAGAGTATTGTGTAGTTCAACTAGTCTAAAATGTATATTCCAAGTCTCAAGTTGCTGAGACATAAACTTATAGTGGCATCTAAGGAATTCCGACTGGGTTTACTCAAAACCATGCATAAAAACTTCAAACACGTTTCCAGCCTACTGCATTATAGGAAAAAACCAAACTTCGCCCCTTATCATCGTACAAACATGACCTTGGTATCAAAATAAAGCTGAACAACATATCTAATCAACACCAAGTCGTATCTCTGCGACATCCGAGTCATTATGTCAGATCGGGTCACATATACCCAAGGTCCTTTATATACCTATTCATGATGCAATCCTAGACCTCAGAAAGGGATCAGATTTGGTGTTCCCAGTACTGTCACAGTTCACAGCACCCAACCCTAGAGAGGGGTCATGTCAGGTCTTATCAATAAGCCTATCCCAGTATACACCAACATTAATTTTTACCATAGAATCTTTTCAAAATTGTCTCCCTACTTCTTCCATGAAGACAGTTGTACAACACAAAATTAACTGAAGGAATTTGGTTGAAGATTTTCTCTTAGAATGTGTAAAACTTTATATATATTGTCCTTTTCCCATAAGAGCCAATCTTAAAGCCTGTTAGCCCAACCTATAGTCCAGCCCTATTTTGCCCTGAAATACAGCTTTTGATTGGCAGGAAACCTGCAAATCTATCAATTGGTAAAATTTAAGAACTCATAATGTTTTTTCAGTACTCTGGGATGTAGAAAAACACAATTCTTGCTCATTCTAGTAACCCCCAATTTTTTTATTTTATTCTTTTTTATTTGTCCAATTCCTATGAATGACATAAGATCTTCCAGCAGAACACATAAGATCTTCCAACTGAAATCTATGAAACAAGGATGGCTTAGATGATAACTATATCCAACCCTTGTCCAACCTTAGGATATGCCCAATGGAGGATGGCCTTATTCTGTCACAGTTCACAACACCTAAACCTAGGCCTCAGAGAGGGGTCATCCCAGGTCTGCCAAAACTGTCACTGTTCACGGCACTCAAATCAACATTACCATTAACATTTACTGCAGCCAAGCCTAGGCCTCAGAAAGGGATCATCCCAGGTCTGCCCAAAACAGTCACTTTCTACTGCACTCAAATCAACATTACCATTAAATTCACTGCAGCCAACCCTAGACCTCAGAGAGGAGTCATCCCAGAGCAGGATATAACTGTCACATATGACTGTACTGACACGGTGCCATGACTATTTATTTTGGGTCTCACAGGGACTAATTAGTGGTTGTATGAGCCCACCTCCTTATCCTTGTGAAACCAGTTTTAGGCTGGGGTGTGTAGGGAGGAGGCCCCTCAAGTGATTCGGGGTTTGGAGGGACTCAGGGCTAATATTGCATGTCCTAGTTAAATCATGTAAAGGACATTCATGCCGTCATAGATCTAGTACTCAGATTTTATCAATATCTCCCACAATGAAAGCTGTACCTCTAAAGGTTCCAAAAAGACCAAAGAAATCATAGGTAACTATAACTTTTCATTGAAATCAATGTCTTTGTGTGGTGATTTTGAAAAATATCAAGTATTTCAAATCACATGTACATTACATCTTAATTCCATATTGTTTTCAAATAAAAGATAAGGCAAACAGATTGAAGTCAGTATTAGAAGGACATAGATATAGGCAAACATATAAAAGAGCATTAATAAAAAATATTAATGTTAGAAATATATTATTGAGTACACTACATAGGCTATTATTTTCAGACAAGAAAAGAGAATCAAGTATATCAATATTGAAAACCAGTTTTGTTAGAAACTGAAAACTGTCATGTTTGTAGGGACAGAGAGGGGAACCTGTAGAGACGGGGAGGGGGACATGTAGGGGTGGGTAAGGGGAGATGTAAGAGAGGGGAGGGGGAGATGTAGGGGGAGGGGAGGGGTAGATGTAGATGAGGGGAGGGGAGATATAGGAAAAGGGGAAAGGGAGATGTAGGGTAAGGGTAGGGGGACATGTAGGAGTGTAGAGAGCTTGTAGGGAGCTTGAAGTGGGACATGTAGGGCCGAGGAGGGGGAGATGTAGCCTATTGTAGGAGATGGGGAGGGGGAGATGTAGGAGATGGGGAGGGGAAGATGAATGGGGGTGGGGAGGGGTATATGTAGGGGGCTGGAGAACAAAGAAAGGGATCGGACGGGGAAAAAAGGCTGGGAGGGGAAAGAAAGAGTCAGGAGGGGAAATAATGGTTGGGAGGGGAAGCACAGAGTAGGAGGGAAAGAAAGGGCCAGGGTTCTGGTGTATACAAGGTCAGCTATGCCGCTTTTCTTTACGCTTGTTTCCAGCAGTATTACATAATATTGCAAATTATAATACATTGTATATATACAAGACATGAATGCAGTAAGAGGTATATATCAAACTATATCCTTACTAACCACTTGATAATCCCAGAATCCCAATGCACCACTAATGGTGTTTCCCCCTGAGGATGAGCCTGTTAATTCACCACTACCTCACACACACTTACCAACTACAGTATTTTTTTTTGTATATGAAATATACCTAATTTGTATGTTTATATATAAGGGTGTTTTTAAAAATCACCATTGCACATTTTACACTATGTCTGGAATCATTGAGTCGAGCCAGCATTTCTGTGATAATTTTAAAGTATTATAGTTTTCAACGCTACGCATGGCAACATCTGGGGCATTTCATTTTTGCCACCCTTATCCAAAATGCTTCTCTGGTAAAAGGCTGCATTGGAGCGGTGTAAATGCCCTCTTCTATGGCATTCCGAAGTTTGGCTTTCACCAAGATTTCTTTGAGGCTTTTGGGTTTTCTATGACCTATCTTAAAATTCTTGGTATGGAGATGGCCAGTGGAGGATTATTCCAACTATGGGAGCCTACCTCCCTGGGCTCCTAGGTATCGGCCTTTACACCCCCGTCCCTCTGCCACCCCTGCTCTCCTGTAGGGACACTCAGTGCCTTTCTATTGATTCAAATACATTTCAAAATACATTTACAGATGTAGGAATTACATCATGTATGTATTCAGGTTGAATTCAAGTAAAATGGAAATGTCCTGACATTTTTGGATGTCCTTGTTTAACCCCTATAGGCCGTAGCCACCTAGATAAAAAGTATTTTTTCCCAAATTTCCCCAAATGTTTCAGAAGAGAAGAGATTTATGACTATCCGACACACAAAAATGATCAATATATTGTTTGAGAGCTGATTTAATTTCCCTGACAATGCTGCAAAACCCATTCCCATAACGTTCATTGAAAGGGGTGGGTCATCCTCTGAATATCCTCAATTAAAAGAAATTTAGGGAACTCTGGAGGAAAATCCATGGAAATCCTGGAGAAATCAGGCAATTTATGAATGCAATATATGGGGTCTAAAGAGTTAATGGGACAGTGTGTAAAGCAGGGTGGACCAGATAATTCGGGATTATTGTTATTCACTGCCTTTTTTTGTTGTGTCTGATCTCCACGCCAGGTCTGCATGACCTTCACCATAAAGAGTGTCTTTAATATAAGCTCTGTTAAGGGTGTGTCACAGATGCCAGGGCTTGTTATGTAAAGCAGACCCAACCTGCTCCTGCAACCTGGCCACGTCATAAAGAACTAAAGGGCTATAGGTCAACTTATCATGTTCTTTGCGAAATATACACAATCAACTTTAGATTATAAGAATTAGATAACTAGAAAAACTGATTTATTCAACACATTAAGATATTTAGTATATCTCTTAATTCATTGATATTCTAAGCTGTATTCAACTGTCCCTAAATGTCAGGACAGTCTGTGCCACAGGATAATGGGACGTTCTGATCTCATAGGTCATTCAGAATGTTTGTGTTTGCCCTGACCTGGTTATAGATAATAATTTAAATCAAGCATATAACATATGCATAGTAAGAATTATGAGAGGAGGATAAGATGCAATTGTAGCTGTGTTTTAGACAAAGAAAACAACAAAGTGAAGTTTAACCATCAGACAATCATATGCAATTTATTGGTAACCAAAAGAGCACTAGTAACCCGTCTTTGCTAGATACCTGGATGCACTGCCCAAAGGCCATGGGAAGACTATTCCTGGGTGTATTTTTCTGACAATCAATCATCATATTTGATGATTTCTAGTCTCTTGAATGCAGTCTTGATCACCAATTAGATTTTAACTGGGCAGATGTCTTTAAATTTCATCAGTTTGTTGCCAGGGTCCCCACCGCACTCAGGGGTAGCCTGTTCTGCTTTGATGAATGGCTGACAAAGTTCATGGTAGGCACTGTAAATAATAAGATGGATGTAAATTAGTTGAAACGTGATTTTACTCAAGAAATTGTTTTAAGATGAGCTAAAATGCATATTTTATCACATTCATGTTATAACCACAATATATCAAGTAAAAGCTGAAATATTTAGATGACAGAAAAGTCACAAAATGAACAATGACAGCACGAAACATACTATATGAATAGTCAATTTTGAAATTCAACAGAAAATTTGAGAATTGTGCGAGTGTGGGTATTTCAGCACTTATCTTCTCCTATCATGTATTTTGGGGATCCTCGTAAGTTTCATGAAAGAGATAACTGAATCAAAGTGGAATTTGTAGGATGGGACCACACCTTTAAATTTGATACTAGCATAGTAGCATTTCTTTAATTAAACATGCCATATTAGGAAGAAAAAGTTATTGTTCTGATGAGGTAATATTGAGGACATGACCACTTACCTACACAAGCCTTTTATGGTTAGGGAAGCTCTTCTAAGCTCTTGGTTGCACTTTAGGGCAGTGATAACACAATTAGATCCTGCATCTGCAACTGCAACTGCAACATTTGGGCAGTTGTTTTTGAGAGCCATGAGTCTGTCACCAGGGCCCCCACCACACGAAGGGGTAGCCTGTTCTGCTTTGATGAATGGCTGGCAAAGTTCATGTTAGGCACTAGAAATGATACCGTGAATGTAAATTAGATAAATTGTTATTTTACTCAAGAAAATGTCTTAAAATGAGTTATAATGCATATTCTATCACATTCATGATATAACTGCAATGTATCAAGTAAAAGCTGACAGAAATAATTAGTAGACAGAACAATCACAAAATGTACACTGACAGAAGGAAACATACCATTTGAATAGTCAATTTTGTGATTCAACAGAAATTTTTGAGAATTGTATAAGTGTGAGTATTTCAGCACTTATCTTCTCCTATCATGCATTTTAGGGATCTTTGTAAGTTTCATGAAAGAGATAACTGATTCAAAGTGGAATTACACCCTTAATTTTTATAGTAGCTTAGAAGCATTTCTTTAATTAAGCATGCAACATTAAGATGAATTGAGACACTTGAAAGTTCAGATCCAACAGCAGATTAATAAAGAAAATGTTATTGTTTATTCTGATGAGGTAATATTGAGGACCTGACCACCTACCTACACAAGCCTTCTCGGGCTGCCACAAATGGGGTAGCTTTTCTAAGCTCTTGATCGCACTCTATGGCAGTGAGAAGACAACCATATCCCGCATGAGTCTGTGTTACCTTCAATTGAAAATGGCTTATAAAACAACCTATGCAAATGACATTGATATCAAGTTACATGGCGTCATGACATATCTACTACAAGGATATGGTTCAAATCATGTTGATATGATGCTAAGTAAAGATCACTGTGACATTGATGCTATACTAAATATCCATGAATTCAGATTCAAACACATTGAAACTACATTGAAAGAATTACTATGTTATTAACTTAGAAATAGATATCCTACCCTTTGTTGGTAGGTTTTCAATTTTCTCCTTTAACCTAGAATGAAGCTTTGGCAGAGTTTGTGAAATATTCTTTATGAGTGTCAGTAAACACTAGAAAATAACTAAAGTCATACAAATGATCCTTTAGTGAAAGAATTAAGTGACCTTAGGAAGGACAGAGTAGAGGTCCACTATACCTGGTATCCCATAATGACAACAAAGCAGAAAAGTTGCAACTGATCATATCATCATTTAAACATAAGATCCTAAAAGCTACAATCAGTGTGAAACACCTGTATGTATATGTTGACAGATGTTTGTGTTTGTGTATTTTCGAATAGATTACTAACAAATTTTATATATGATTTACTAACTTATTCAATTCTTTCCTCCTACCCAGCATGACAAATGACTTTTTACAGTAAATGCAAATGTGCCTAAAGGCCCCCTTTAATAGCCTTTACATAATGCTTACTGTATCTTTGACTTAAAAAATAAAGTACTTGCATTTAAGTACTTAACCAAAGGTTGTGATGGTCCACATTGTCTCTGCTTTACTTGCTATTTATATATGATTTTTTAGGCCATTACCCATATTTACTTGGTTTATCATTAGGTTGATTTGATTGGACTTAAATGGCATGAGGGACTTTCAGGACATTTACATTATGTACTTATTTCAAGTGCATTAAGAGGTTTTAAATACTGATGGTATTTCAAGCTATATATGGAAAATTATTATGGAAAGGTTCACGCCTCTGTTTGTGACTATGTTCAATAAAATTATTGACCTGGGTACATATCCTGATAGCTGGAAGACGGCTACTGTTGTACCTATTCCAAAAAAAACTGATGTTAAAGAACCAAGTGATTTGAGACCTATAACTTTGCTTCCAATACTAGGAAAAGTTGTCGAACACCTAATACATACACAATTATTAAGTTTTTTGAACGAAAATAACTTAATTGATCATAGACAGTTTGGTTTTAGACCGAATCACTCGACGGAGATGGCAACTTTTGCCCTCACAACTGATTTATATAGAATACTAAATAATAATAACCATGCAATAGCTATATATTTCGACCTGAAAAAAACATTCGACACTGTTTCTCATCAACATTTATTACAAAAACTGGATGACATGCACTTTGGAAGAAATACCTTAAAATTATTCTCTAGCTACCTATCAAATAGAAGAATGTCTACCGTGGTCTCAAACACTAAGTCCTCCATACAAGATATATGCTATGGCGTTCCACAAGGTAGTGTGATCGGGCCACAGCTTTTCAGTATTTATTTTAATCAGATAGCCAACATTCCTGAGAGAATGAAAGTTATTATGTATGCCGATGACCTTGTACTCTATTCACACTGTAATACTGTAGATAATGAAACCTTTGATCTTTTTAATCATGATGTGAACAGAGTAAAAAAGTGGTGTGACTTAAATAAGCTTACTATTAATGTATCCAAATCCAATGTCCAATTCTTTCCCCGAAATAAGCACTGTGATGTTAATATAATTAAGAATCAATTCGGTATCAATGTTGGAAACGAAAGGCTTGTATATGTAGATTATTTTAAGTACTTAGGGATTGATATCGACTCTAATTTAGATATGAAGGCGCATTTAAATAATATTCATAAATTAGCTGGTCACAAACTTTCACTCTTGAGGAGGATACGTCCATACATAACGATGAATGCTGCTTTGATGATTCTAAAATCAATGTTCATTGGTGTACTTGACTACGGTCTTATTTTCACTACTGTAGCGCCAAAGGTAAAACAAGAAGAGCTTCAAATTATACAAAATAATGCCTTGAGATGTTGTTTGAATGTACAAGACCCGCAAGAACACCATGTTTTAGATCTTCATTTAACTACTAATGTGAAGTTTATTAAAGATAGATTAATTTGTAAATTACTTGTATTGATTAAATCCTGTATACAGAAAGAAATCATACCTATTGTACATAGAGAAGCCAATATAAGAAATAATAATATGGTCACGATTGATCTGCCTGTACCGAGGACGCGTTTTTATAGAAAGACTCCTTTCTACTGGGGGTCACTGATTTGGAATACACTGCCAGTGCAAATAAGGCTTGAACAATCCAGTCAACGTTTTAAACAATGTATATATCAGGGTTTACTTGCAAGAACCATCCGCACAGATTTCCCGTTAGAATAATAGAATTTGGCTATTACCTTGTGGTATTTTCCCTAGCACAAACCTTACTATGTGATGTACATATATAATTTAACGTGCCATAAATCCACCATGTCCTGTAAATGCTTAGTTAGTATGAAAGTTAAATTATATAATCATTTGAATGTCTTACAAGAATTCTTATTTTGAATGGCCTGTCATCTACCATTACCAATGTGATCTCATCATAAAGTATGTTCTATATTTCGACACAAAAGAAAACCTGGATACCACTGATTGTTAGTTAATTTCTTCCTGACCGAGCACTGAAGCCGGAGGAAGACCAGGCTTAGGCCTGAAATGGTTTCAGTATAAATAAAAATTGTTCAAAAAAAAAAAAAAAAACCTTTACACAAGAGAGGTTTTGACCTTTACACATCCACCTTTTCGCTGCATTTAAGCATTTTTACTTTGTTTTGAGACTGTCACCAGCTCTTTTATTTCCATTTTTCAATGTAGTTAAGTACCTCTATTTGATATCTGAGGCTTTGATAACCTTGAACAGAAGGACTTTATGTATATTTTAGTCTTTTGATAAAAACATCATCTTTCGTTATCTTTCCCACTGAGGCCATAACGTTGACTGGTTATGGCCATCTGTGGAGCCTCTCAGGCCATCAAGGGAGGTGCAGGCTGGCCCTGGACTCTCCCAGGCCGTCAAGAGAGGGGTAGGCTGGCCCTGGAGGCTCCAGGCCATCAGAGGACAGGTTGGCCTCCCCTGGCAGCCCCCAGTCCATCAGGGCAGGGGTAGGCCAGCCCTGGGCCTCCCAGGCAGTCAGGGGAGGGTAGCACGGCAAATTTTTGAACTCATACATTAGACAGGCTCGGCCGTGTCTGAATCCACTTGCTCTAAAACGTGTCAAGGAGTGTAAGTCTTACTCCACCATTATCCCTGAAAAAGCAAAGTATCATTATACCACCCATAGCAGTGGGCGTGTTAGGTAATATTTTTGCGCCCACCTCAAAGTTTCCCTTCCCCTTCTGGCGTGTATATAAGTGTAAGTCAGGGGGTGTTAACTATATTGTGTCACAATAGTCCCGTCCGCTCATAGTTCTCTTCACACGCCCAACCTTCTCGGCGTCTTAACGTACCCACCCTCCATTCAGGCACCAATATAATTGCCAGCAGTGGCGTACCCAGTCCCCCCCACTCACGATTGGATTAAGCAATTTGGCTCCACAATCTGAAAATTTCGTTTGGAATTTCTTATTAGATTACTTCTCGTGTTCTATCAAAAATGAGCCTATAAAAATCCGCCATACAAAGTTTACATGCGCGACATAACCACCGACCGTTCATTCTTATTCATATAAATACGAATTTACCTTTAAAAAGGGCAACTTCAGGGCTACACTATTATTTATCTACACTGGCCTTCCCACATTTGCGTCATATAATCTATAAACGCAGGTTGATATGGGTTTCCAAGCTCAACAAAAATAATACTCAGTTTCCTGACCTAATAAGAATAGATGAGGCTGAAGCGCAGAAGGAGTAGCCTATAGTGTGCACACAACTAGGGTAAAACAGGGTTGTATCGCTCACATTGGTATATCATTAGCGCATTTAGTTTTAATAGCCCTTACATATAGAAACAAAAGTTATATAAAATCAAAAATAATTCATAATAATTAATCAAATGCGTAAAAACAGCGATAAAGCGTGATTTAACTTTATAACCTCTATGATTAATTAATAATGAAACAATTGTCTTCCCATGATGTTGGGTACAACCCTTATCATGAAATGAAAGTAATATTTTTGAGAAATCTTATCACATATATCATATCAATAATGGTTTTCCATCCCATGAAAGTGATGTCCAATAGGCCTATTTCTAAAAAAAAAATAGGGTTAGTTCAACCAAACTTGTAGCTAAAAGTTTTAAGAGCGTATTTCCAAAAAGCAAATATGGTTTAAGCCTGTTTTAAACCAGATTTCTTAAACTCGCTTGTGAGACTCGTGTAAGCATTATAAGGCAAAAATAATTTGGTCCCAACGTTAACCTTTCCGAACCTAGCTACTGAACTCAGTAACAGAATCAAACATGCTAACTAATATAATTCACAAGTTATAGCCTCATAAACCTATTCTAAATTTGTATTTCGCCCTATTTATTGTTTACCATTTCAACTAGAACTCTCCACCTTAACTTTGTTTTCAGGTCCTTCATGGGCAGATCCAGGGGGGGGGGGCAGACGGGCTTTGCCCCCCCCCCCCCCCCTCCCCTGTTAAATCATGTTTGATGGGGGGCCCACCCCCCCGTACATTCATGTTTTTGGGCCCCCCCCCCTCTACAAATTCCTGGGTCCACCCCTGTCCCTTAGATACAGTACTAGTTTAACTAAAACAGGTAGAAATATAGCATTTTTAAAACAGATTTTCTTGAAACACATTATTTAGGAGTTAAACCAGGCTGCCTAAACCAGATTCTTAAACTTCTTGGAAATACAGGGTGAAAGGCATGAAAGCGCAAATGGTTTTCACTGAAAATGATAATATTAAATAACCTTGACTACACATAAAACTATTATTTTGTGTGATTTCAAGTTTTTACCCTTATTTAACTCTCGACATAAGAAATGATAAATGTGCTATATTAGCCTGACGGGCCATGCCCCCCCTCCCCCCCCCTCCCCTGTTAAATCACGTCGTTTAAAAAGGGGCCCCTTCCACATAGATTAATGCATTGCCCCCCCCCCCCCTCTATAAATTCCTGGGTCCACCCCTGCAACCCCCCGGACCGGCCCGTGGGCCATCCAGACATTTTAACACCATTATTACAAATAAAACTTCTGAAAAAAATGAAAATTTAGAGTGGTAGGAGCTAATCGAGTGCATCAAGTTCGATTAGATCCTACCACCCAGGTCTGGCGAACTCATCTGTGCCATATTCAGTTCATTGCATTTCATTCGTTGGTTGCACAACCAGACCCAATTACCTACAGAGTTTGCGACATATATATACCGTGGGTGTAATCGGGGCAACCAGAAAGGTGTTTACCAAAAAGAGATACTTTGTAGCTTCGGTCCTTGTGTTTCAGTGGGTTTTCCGATTTGGAAAACAAGCAATACCACAAGTTATTAATTTTGATCGCCCTCAATTGTCACTGATGTGTCTCTTTCGGCGGAAAGGCAAGTTTATCAACTTCAATTTACATCGCCCGTCATCGTTTTCCCCAACGTAGTTTCGACGTATTTGGTCCTGCGACCGGAAGGACCTCTAGACGGCTTTCGCTGGTTTGCGACGTCATCGTATTATTGAACCCGGTGGATTTTTGGCTACCAGCTATCTCTCCTGGCCCCGGGTTCGAATCTCCTTCATGCTTTACGTTTTTCGTTCATCCATCAGACTTGTATTATCAAATTAATCATAAGGATAGGACTACTCTGAACCCTAATCGTCATGTCAAGAGAGGAGGTTGATTGTTAACTTATTTTAAACAGGATCGGGACGTTACGCTTTTTAAAGGAGAACTCTCCATTTGTAATCAAAAAGTTGTTAAATCGAAAAGACCCTAAAAAAAATTGGAAAATTATAAAAAACAAAAAAAAATCTGCTCAAACCCGCCCTCTCCTCAACTACTACTTTTAAACATGATAGTCCTAATGGTAATGAGACTGATCCGGCTGAAATTCCGAATATTATACATTTATTATATATACTTCTTGCAAACATTCTAAATAACCTTCTTTTCCCGTTCTTAGCATCTGAATAAACAGGAGACACTGGGCATCACACTTCATTTAAATTAATTGTCTCAGTTAAATATGACCATTAGTTAACAAGTTCCATGTACTTTTTAAGTAACATGACAGAAAGCATTTTCGCGATTCTGCAGCTATCCCTCGCTCCCCTGTTCCCTTGTGAATAACATTTCATAATAAATCAGGTCCATTCCTAACGGTGGCAAAGTTTGGAAGTGTCCATCATGGCCGGCCTTAATCCATTAACACCCATAAGTACCCGGAAGCACCCCATCTAATCTGTACCCCCCTCTGACATCTGACAAGGGCAGGGGCACAGTCTTGGTAATCACATAACTCACACCAAACCAACTCAAGAGCGACACAGGTATCATGCTGGGTGTCATCTGAAGGACTCCCCGCCATTATCAGGGGTTAGTTATCGAGTTAACACGGGCCAGAGTTGCCCCAGGGAACCTGCTGGGTCGGGCACTTCCATACCCAACCTATGTTCGCCTGCAAAGCACATGTAGCTAAATCTTTGACAGGCCTATTTCACCCTACCATCCATCGCCCCTCCCACCCGGAAAACCATTTACCCTTACCATCCATAGATGGAGTATTAAAAGTGTTTGAAATTAACTTCCTTGGAAGTCATCCGTGAGAGATGAGATTCATTAAAAATTCATTAAACATTTTCTGTATGGATAAAAGGTACCTCCCGGCCTATATAACTACCCTAAATAATTCACCTTAAACTGGGTCTAAGCTGGTTAGATATAAAGCAGACCTTAAGGTTTGAGACTAATTTCAGCCAGTCCAGACTTAAATCGGCCTGAACTCCATATAAACCACCTGCAAATAAAACCTATAAATATCAGGCAGTAATGGCATTTACAGGCTTTCTCACTTCTCATCCACAAGTTAAGGAACCCCATGCCAACAATTCATTTTGAAGTCTGCCTTCCAATTCAATTAGAACAAGCCGACACCCTAACCAACGAAAGCTTACTAGCAAGCATACGCCTAAGCTTATACTCTTCGCACGGCTTTTCTTTTGGCATTAACGTAAGGTTTCTGCACGGAGGTCAAAATCTTTAGATCCCAGGTGCACGTGGCCACTGTCTGTCTACTCCTTCCCGTGACTGGGAAAAAGTAATAAAAGACTAGAGCGGTCTCTAGCCTGCATCAGACATGGCTCCAACAGTATCCATACTCCTCCTTCGTGGACTCTTTATCCTGGGCACTGTCTCAGCTAAGCCATGCCTATGCACCAGTACGGTAAACCGTTTTCGTACCAACTATGGTGTAGTATTCGAGAGTAAACCGTCCATCCACATAGGTAATGAGTACTTCACTACCGAAGTCGATATCATTTTACCACTTCCTCCTTCTCCCAAACAGGCAGCCGCACTAAATTGTAGACACGGCGCTACCCTGGCAGCCGGTTCAATGGAACAGTGTCGAAAAATCCAACTTATGTTGAATAACATAACATCTATTGGGAAGACTATAGCAGCGAAGGTCACCAAAGGACTCCGGGAAGTGCAATCAATTTTGGAATCGACGGCCCAGCCAACACCTCCATCAGCAAAATCCAGGAAGCAGCGGGCTCTGATTCCAGAAATCGGCAAGTTCTCCGAGACTTTATTTGGAACGGCCACACTCGATGACTTGAAGCAACAGACTCGTGCTGACCAGGTAAATGCCGATGAAATTGGCTTCCTCGATGGCAAAATAAATGCAGTCCTAAAGGTAGTTGACTCCACTTTGGAAATCCAACTCCAGGCCATCATAGAGAACACTCATTCCATATACAATTTGTCCCGAGGACTCCAGGCTTACATTAGTAACCGGGAATTGATGGTCAGGTTGATGCAAGATTTGCAAGAATTGCGTCTACTGGATTTTAAACTGGACTATTCCCTTGATGTCTTGCTACAGGCTATTCGCGACCTAACGGAGAACAGGCTGAGTAACTCTTTGATATCGGAGACTGATATGAGGAAGATTCGGTACCTTTTCCTTTCCAAGTCCAATCGTTCAAATATTTATATTCCAAACACTCGCGACATGTATAGAAGTGTAACTGTTTTAGTCCCCCCGGTTTTACAGCGAAATGTTCTGAAAACTATTTTGAAGATTCCCGTTATTTCCTTAGACAAAATATTTACGGTTCTAAAAGTGAACACCTTCCCTCTAGCCTTCCATGGGCATTATACTCGCCTCTCCAACACACCGGCTTATTTATTGGTGTCCGCAACCCAATACACGGTATCCTCCAACCCAGATCTGGATAATTGCCATTCTCTGTTTTGTCATTATGACCTACCAATCACGGGAAGAATTTGAACTCATACATTCGACAGGCTCGGGCTTGTCTGAAACCACTTCCTCTAAAACGTGTCAAGGAGTGTAAGTCTTACTCCACCATTATCCCTGAAAGATCATAGTATCATTATACTACCCATAGCAGTGGGCGTGTTAGGTAATACTTTTGCGCCCACCTCAAAGTTTCCCTTCCCCTTCTGGCGTGTATATAAGTGTAAGTCAGGGGGTGTTAACTATATTGTGTCACAATAGTCCCGTCCGCTCATAGTTCTCTTCACACGCCCAACCTTCTCGGCGTCTTAACGTACCTACCCTCCATTCAGGCACCAATATAATTGCCAGCAGTGGCGTACCCAGTCCCCCCCACTCACGATTGGATTAAGGAATTTGGCTCCACAATCTGAAAATTTCGTTTGGATTTTCTTATTATATTACTTCTCGTGTTCTATCAAAAATGAGCCTATAAAAAATCCGCCATACAAAGTTTAAATGCGCGACATAACCACCGACCGTTCATTCTTATTCATTTACCTTTAAAAAGGGCAACTTCAGGGCTACACTGGCCTTCCCACATTTGTGCATATAATCTATAAACGCCGGTTGATATTGGTTTCCAAGCTCAACAAAAATAATACTCAGTTTCCTGACCTAATAAGAATAGATGAGGCTGAAGCGCAGAAGGAGTAGCCTATAGTGTGCACACAACTAGGGTAAAACAGGGTTGTATCGCTCACATTGGTAGGCCTATATCATTAGCGCATTTAGTTTTAATAGCCCTTACATATAGAAACAAAAGTTATATAAAATCAAAATAATTCATAATAATTAATCAAATGCGTAAAAACAGCGATAAAGCGTGATTTAACTTTATAACCTCTATGATTAATCAATAATGAAGCAATTGTCTCCCATGATGTTGGGTACAACCCTTATCATGAAATGAAAGTAATATTTTTGAGAAATCTTATCACATATATCATATCAATAATGGTTTTCCATCCCCTGAAAGTGATGTCCAATAGGCCTATTTCTAAAAAAAAATAGGGTTAGTTCAACCAAACTTGTAGCTAAAAATTTTAAGGGCGTATTTCCAAAAAGCAAATATGGTTTAAGCCTGTTTTAAACCAGATTTCTTAAACTCGCTTGTGAGACTCGTGTAAGCATTATAAGGCATAAATAATTTGGTCCCAACGTTAACCTTTCCCAACCTAGCTACTGAACTCAGTAACAGAATAAAACACGCTAACTAATACAATTCACAAGTTATAGCCTCATAAACCTATTCTAAATTTGTATATTTCGCCCTATTTATTGTTTACCATTTCAACTAGAACTCTCCACCTTAACTTTGTTTTAAGGTCCTTCATGGGCAGATCCGGGAGGGGGGGGGGGGGGCAGACGGGCTTTGCCCCCAGCCCCCCCCCCCCCCCCCCTCTATAAATTCCTGGGTCCACCCCTGCAACCCCCCTGACCAGCCCGTGGGCCATCTGGTCATTTTAACACCATTATTACAAATAAAACTTCCGAAAAAAATGAAAATTTAGAGTGGTAGGAGCTAATCGAGTGCATCAAGTTCGATTAGATCCTACCACCCAGGTCTGGCGAACTCATCTGTGCCATATTCAGTTCATTGCATTTCATTCGTTGGTTGCACAACCAGACCCACTGACCTATAGAGTTTGCGACCTATATATACCGTGGGTGTAATCGGGGCAACCAGAAAGGTGTTTACCAAAAAGAGACACTTTGTAGCTTCGGTCCTCGTGTTTCAGTGGGTTTTCCGATTTGGAAAACAAGCAATACCACAAGTTATTAATTTTGATCGCCCTCAATTGTCACTGATGTGTCTCTATCAACTTCAATTTACATTGCCTGTCATCGTTTTCCCCAACGTAGTTTCGACGTATTTGGTCCTGCGACCGGAAGGACCTCTAGACGGCTTTTCGCTGGTTTCCGACGTCATCGTATTATTGAACCCGGTGGATTTTGGCTACCAGCTATCTCTCCCGGCCCCGGGTTCGAATCCCCTTCATGCCTTACGTTTTTCGTTCATCCATCAGACTTGTATTATCAAATTAATGATAAGGATAGGACTACTCTGAACCCTAATCGTCATGTCAAGAGAGGAGGTTGATTGTTAACTTATTTTAAACAGGATCGGGACGTTACGCTTTTTAAAGGAGAACTCTCAATTTGTAATCAAAAAGTTGTTAAATCAAAAAGACCCTAAAAAAAATGGAAAATTATAAAAAAAAAAAAACCTGCTCGAACCCGCCCTCTCCTCAACTACTACTTTTAAACATGATAGTCCTAATGGTAATGAGACTGATCCGGCTTAAATTCCGAATATTATAAATTTATTATAGGGCCTATATACTTCTTGCAAACATTCTAAATAACCTTCTTTCCCGATCTTAGCATCTGAATAAACAGGAGACACTGGGCATCACACTTCATTTAAATTAATTGTCTCAGTTAAATATGACCATTAGTTAACAAGTTCCATGTACTTTTTAAGTAACATGACAGAAAGCATTTTCGCGATTCTGCAGCTATCCCTCGCTCCCCTGTTCCCTTGTGCATAACATTTCCTAATAAACCAGGTCCATTCCTAACGGCGGCAAAGTTTGGAAGCGTCCATCATGGCCGGCCTTAATCCATTAACACCCATAAGTACCCGGAAGCACCCCATCTAATCTGTACCCCCCTCTGACATCTGACAAGGGCAGGGGCACAATCTTGGTAATCACATAACTCACACCAAACCCACTCAAGAGCGACACAGGTATCATGCTGGGTGTCATCTGACGGACTCCCCGCCATTAATCAGGGGTTAGTTATCGAGTTAACACGGGCCAGAGTTGCCCCATGCAGGCTACTGCTGGGTCGGGCACTTCCATACCCAACCTACGTTCGCCTGCAGCTGCAAAGCACATGTAGCTAAATCTTTGACAGGCCTATTTCACCCTACCATCCATCGCCCCTCCCACCCGGAAAACCATTTACCCTTACCATCCATAGATGGAGTATTAAAAGTGTTTGAAATTAACTTCTTTTGAAGTCATCCGTGAGAGATGAGATTCATTAAAAATTCATTAAACATTTTCTGTATGGATAAAAGGTACCTCCCGGCCTATATAACTACCCTAAATAATTCACCTTAAACTGGGTCTAAGCTGGTTAGATATAAAGCCGACCTTAAGGTTTGAGACTAATTTCAGCCAGTCCAGACTTAAATCGGCCTGAACTCCATATAAACCACCTGCAAATAAAACCTATAAATATCAGGCAGTAATGGCATTTACAGGCTTTCTCACTTCTCATCCACAAGTTAAGGAACCCCATGCCAACAATTCATTTTGAAGTCTGCCTTCCAATTCAATTAGAACAAGCCGACACCCTAACCAACGAAAGCTTACTAGCAAGCATACGCCTAAGCTTATACTCTTCGCACGGCTTTTCTTTTGGCATTAACGTAAGGTTTCTGCACGGAGGTCAAAACCTTTAGATCCCAGGTGCACGTGGCCACTGTCTGTCTACTCCTTCCCGTGACTGGGAAAAAGTAATAAAAGACTAGAGCGGTCTCTAGCCTGCATCAGACATGGCTCCAACAGTATTCATACTCCTCCTTCGTGGACTCTTTATCCTGGGCACTGTCTCAGCTAAGCCATGCCTATGCACCAGTACGGTAAACCGTTTTCGTACCAACTATGGTGTAGTATTCGAGAGTAAACCGTCCATCCACATAGGTAATGAGTACTTCACTACCGAAGTCGATATCATTTTACCACTTCCTCCTTCTCCCAAACAGGCAGCCGCACTAAATTGTAGACACGGCGCTACCCTGGCAGCCGGTTCAATGGAACAGTGTCGAAAAATCCAACTTATGTTGAATAACATAACATCTATTGGGAAGACTATAGCAGCGAAGGTCACCAAAGGACTCCGGGAAGTGCAATCAATTTTGGAATCGACGGCCCAGCCAACACCTCCATCAGCAAAATCCAGGAAGCAGCGGGCTCTGATTCCAGAAATCGGCAAGTTCTCCGAGACTTTATTTGGAACGGCCACACTCGATGACTTGAAGCAACAGACTCGTGCTGACCAGGTAAATGCCGATGAAATTGGCTTCCTCGATGGCAAAATAAATGCAGTCCTAAAGGTAGTTGACTCCACTTTGGAAATCCAACTCCAGGCCATCATAGAGAACACTCATTCCATATACAATTTGTCCCGAGGACTCCAGGCTTACATTAGTAACCGGGAATTGATGGTCAGGTTGATGCAAGATTTGCAAGAATTGCGTCTACTGGATTTTAAACTGGACTATTCCCTTGATGTCTTGCTACAGGCTATTCGCGACCTAACGGAGAACAGGCTGAGTAACTCTTTGATATCGGAGACTGATATGAGGAAGATTCGGTACCTTTTCCTTTCCAAGTCCAATCGTTCAAATATTTATATTCCAAACACTCGCGACATGTATAGAAGTGTAACTGTTTTAGTCCCCCCGGTTTTACAGCGAAATGTTCTGAAAACTATTTTGAAGATTCCCGTTATTTCCTTAGACAAAATATTCAAGGTTCTAAAAGTGAACACCTTCCCTCTAGCCTTCCATGGGCATTATACTCGCCTCTCCAACACACCGGCTTATTTATTGGTGTCCGCAACCCAATACACGGTATCCTCCAACCCAGATCTGGATAATTGCCATTCTCCGTTTTGTCATTATGACCTACCAATTCGCAGGCTTTCTCCCTCGTCGTGCCTCATTTCTATCTATCTACGTGATCATGAGTCTGTCAAACTTTATTGTGATTTCAAAATACTCATTCAGTCTAATTTCAGAAGGTCGAACATCCAAGTCATTGCAACAGGGACCTATTTGTTCTCTCACATAGACGAGGTCGTTGTGCGCTGCCCCAACCGAACAACAACCCATCCTGGATGTGAATCGTGCGTTCGTGCCTTTGAATGTGGTTGTTCTGTGTCCGCCAAAGAATGGGAAATTCCAGTCTCAAGTGTTAACTGTTTGCCTTCTACAGCAGGCCCCTTAAGAACAGTTTTCCCCGTCAACCTTGCTAGTCTTCAACACCTCAACCTGTCACTTAGCCGACTTGTGAACCCGGATTTTTCGTACGATAAACCATTCCCAATTTTACCTCTTAGCCCGCAAATGCGAGTCCGCCAAGAGGATATTTTTAAGCGAGCAAAAGACAATTTCCTTTCCCTCCGTACATACATGAAAGAGATTCAACTGAATGAGGTCGAATACAAGAAACTTCGTGGTGACTTGCATCTTCCCCACGTACCATTCCTCCCGCCCAGTGTGCACGGTACTGTTTACCTGTTGAACATTGGACTTACTTTTATAATGGTACCAGCACTTTTTGTTTTCATCTCAATTCTGTATTTCAGACAACGTAGGATTCAAAGCGCATGCAGACGCTTGACTTTAAATTGAGTTGGTTATATATACATTAGCTATTAACTCTTCCTTTTATTGCAGCTCAAAAGTTATCAGTTCTCATTCATGTTCAATTTTTGTTGTTTAGAATATATAATCGCCCTCATAATTTCGTCACACAGCAGCAATTCATTTCCCATTATCAAAATTTGTTAAGGACCAGTTCCGATTTCATTGTCGCCCTCATGAATTCCCATTTATAATTAGTCACAGCCACATAAGACTACACACGTTCATGATATCAAAATGTTTTATTGTTATGCATGTGGAAAAGGTTTTAGGATGTCCACGTGTCAACGTTTTGCCTATTTTCCCATAAGTGTATTTACTGAACATACACTAATGTACATATGTAACGCGAAAGCTTCGTGAACATATGCATTTCACAATTAAAACTTTCCCATATCTACTTCAAACATATCGTACACTTTTATATAACTGTTCATCACACCCAAGAGTCTACTTCAGGCATGCAGCCCAGTTTTTAGGCTGGGAGTAGTTCTTGGGCCATGTTGTTCCTGTTGTTTATCAGGCAAACGCTCGCTCTACAAAGTCTGTGCCTGAAAAAATTGTTCAGGCGCACGCGCTCCGTACGAGGAATCTTGACTTCTTGCGGGAGTTCCAACGTCAAGGGTTCGTCACTGCCATTCAGATGGACCGTGAGTGGGCCCGACCAGGCGACGGTCAGGGCCTTGGACAGGATGCTCGGTCTTTGGATGATCATTCGTGGGCAGGCAGCACTTCCTACGGCTTCCATTTCGGCGGGAATGGGAGCCAGTGGAAATAGGAGCGTTTCCCATCGGCAGTAGATTCTCAGACAGCACTGCACTGTAGCCCTCCGACGTTGACCCTGCCCCAACGAGCGACAGCCTGCTGCCAATTTCCAGAAGATACCGATAAATTTCCACCCCAGGTATATCACTAACAAGAGAAGCAGCCACTAATGGTCGGATTGGTCCGCGGGTTGGAGGTGACTAGGTCTCACCACTGGCCTTTCCTCCCGAACAAGACGCAGACGCAGACTTGCGTTTAACAGTCGCTCGATGTCCATGGCCATCAAGTGGCTGTTCTGAACCAGTGTCTAGTACAGGCACATACTTATACCCCCCACCCCACACGACATCACAACCCCCCAGGTACTGTAAGGGCTTCGTCTAGTCTTTAGCGAAAAGTTAACCCTCGGTCGACAACTTAAACGCTAGGTAAGGTACAACTAAAACGACTTCTTCTAGCCGGGGGCTTCACAAGTTTTTACACTGGGTAGTGCGAAGCACGTCTAATAGGCCGCTATTTTCTTCAGAGAGCCGATCGACAGGGGGTTCATCTGAAATGACTTCTGTCGCGTTTGACACCGGGACACGCGTCTATGATGACCGCGTCCAGCTGTTGGCCATCTGAGGCGGCGCATGTCAACTAGCTTCTGTGTCAGGTCCCTCACAGGAGTACCGCGGCACGCGGCCCGCGGGGTAGTCTTAACACTTCTTGACACGTAACAGGCCTCACAAGGGGCGGCGGTGAGGGTGTCGCTGATCAGCTGATACCCCATGTACTCCCCGTCACGGCTAGCACGTAACTTATGGTAAAAGTCTCTCTTACCCCGTCCACACCCCGTCACGTCTACCACGTAACTTATGTTCAAAGTCTTGCCTCATCGATAAAAGATCGCTTTCACCAGATCATGTATCCACAGGGGGGCCTGCCCGGCATGTATAAATACGGCGTGACATATGGCTATATAGATCACTTGAAAACTTGCTGCCACCATGAACGGGTCAACTGATTATAGTGACTCTGTTCTGTCAAACCCGTCTACGAGCTCATGCAGGATCTTGACCAGCAGCCCCAAATCGGGTGGCGAGAAAATAACCGATCATGATTCACCAGCAGGCGTAGGTACTCTGATGTTGGAGATGTCTGAGGATGCGCGTCAGTATGGGTTTCAGGATCTCTCTGCGGATCAGTCTCTTGAGGACTCCCTGTACGCGGAGGAGGGATCCACCCTCAACGACGTTGAGCTTAGCCTTGGTGGTTCCCAAGGCGGTACTGCATCCGCATCGTCGTCCACGCCCTCCACGCCCTCCACGCCCTCCACGCCCTCAGGATCCACGCCCTGGGGGATCACGCCCTCCACGTCTCAAACCCATCCATGGTTCCCCACCTCCACGTCCAGAACGTCGTCCACGCCCGGACCCTTGACATCGCAAGGGTCGTTCTCGTCGACAACGTCCCAAAGGTCGTTCACGCCCGGGCCCTTGACATCGCAAGGGTCGTTCTCGTCGACGACGTCCCAAAGGTCGTTCACGCCCGAATACTCGTCCTCGTCCGGCCCCTCCACGTCTACAGCTGAACCGTCCATGGCCCATTTGCTGGCCAGGATGGAGGAGCTGGAGAAGAAGTGCCGAAGGGCGGAGGCTGAAGCGGCTGGAAGGTGCTCGTGAACCAAGCGAAGCCAGCTGCAGCTGACAAACCACCCAAACCACGCAATGAAATATGTGTAAGTTCTAAAGTTTGTTTTTACAGCTTATAATTAACTAATAATCTCACCTTGAAAACGCTACCGTTTAATATAGTTCTCGGTTTGTTTAGAAATGATCTCATTCCTAGTATAGCCCTGATGTTCTTCTCTTTTGCCGCGCCGCCAGGGAACATCCCGGAAAACAACGAAAATCCGTAATGATTTCGTACACTGACATATAGTTAGAAGTCCACTATTAATTATTGGCTTATTATATTGTTTGTAGCAACTCGTTCGTTCGGCCTACAAGGCCAAGAGAGGTGACCCTGATTGGGGATTCAACCTGAACCGTGGGTAAGTTGATTACGTCATAACAACATGAATAGTACAGAAAATAATATTGTTTTTAAGTAAGCAATGGGTAATGTGTTCCTGAACACCAGAAGCTGCAGCTGAATATAAGTTTAGCTGTTTTTTCTCATGTTAATAGAGTCATAGAGCACTTGACGTGATGCCGATGAATTGAACAATATAAATATATTCCAACATTCAGGGCGGGGATCAAACACCCAGATAACGTTGCGATCATCAAGGCCGTTGTTGACAACGTGTGCCTGGGGCCAGATACCCCCAGAGAAGAGGTGTTAGGTAAGTCCCATAGGTAGCAAGTTTCTTTGTTAACTAACCTGCAGCTGTACATTTCATGCATCTAATGTCCATGATTCCAAAGTATTGGTCCTTCAATTAATACAAAATTTAACATGCTTGAAATGCTGGAAATCTGTTTTTAGTGTCTAAATAGGCTCCACTTACATTGGAAATTGTTACTTTTATAAATTAAGTTATCCTCCCAGTCATCTGAAAAAAACGTAAGTTCTATTATCTGGACAAAGAAATATAATACCGGTGTAATGATGGTTTTAATTCCTGAATAATATGTTGACCTCACTTTGCATTTTTAACATGTATTCCCTTGATCTATTGCCTTTATATTGCCTTTGTCTACTTAATGGCTCCAGTTTTAAGCATACTTCATGTCCTTCCTCTTTTTCTAGCTGCTGCCAACACCTACTTCAAGACCCTCCAAAGCAGGGCCAGCAGAATCCGGAACGACCGAATCAAGGCTGACAATGAAAAGTCTATCATCCGTCACCACGTCAACGAGGTAAATACATTTTTGTTACGGACTTCCTCTATAGACCACAAAAGTCTGACGTCACGGACCCCTCCCGCACCACGTGTTGGGCCTAAACCTTTTACGACCGGCCCCGGTAACCCTACACCCCCGGTCACCGGCCCGGCCCGCCCTGGAGGGAGCACCGATAACACCCGGCTGGACCGCGGTCACCCGTACACACAGACAATAACATTGCCTATAACTTTGCTATTTATTAACTCTTTTTCTTTTCAAGTATATCATAATGCACATTGATAGTTCCCCTATGAAAGTACATGTTTTCATAAGTTTGCGAGCATTATTAGTGGAAATAGCAAATCTGACAGCTGGGTCCTACTATAGTTCATAGAGGGGACCCCCGGCCCAGCCCGGCCCATGTTTAGGCACGGGAGCAGCGTGCAGTGACGGTTAGGGGCCAGCCTGACGTCATGGCTTTTGCGGACTATTGTTCTCAACATTGTTGACGTAGTTCGATTCAGGCAGGCCGAAATTTTACACTTTTCAAACATATTCCGTTAATATTTTTTTTTCTGGAAAAGTGCAAAGCTGAGGAGAAAGAGTAATGTCTATGGTCTATGCCCAGTCTGTCCACTCCTTGGGTGGAAGGATACGCATCATTGTTCTAAAAAACGCGACAAAATTCACATGTCCTTGTTTCTAGAAAAAAGGTTACTTTTTCATCCCAAATATCCATGATATGAAAATAAGGGTCTTTTTTTCCTGGGAAATATGAAATTTCACGAAAAAAGGGTATTTCTTGGCCACAAAATGTCTGCGTTTTGAAGAATAAGGGGTCGATTTTTTGGTATAAATGTCAGTGGAAAGGGGGTGTTTTCTATTTTGAAGAACGATGATATGTCCTACTTTTATATTTGAGTAGACAGACTGGGGGTCTATGGTATAGGGGGTGTGACTTCCCGGGGACCCACTCGGTTCAAAAAGGGGTATACGTACGAACTGCGGTCGGAACTATACCGGGGGCTGTAGCTGTGAATCGGCAATTTGGCTTAAAACAGGGGGCCCGGCTGTGAAATGATCTTATGGTTGTAACACTGAAACTTGGGAAACAATTATAATTTTTTTACATTATGATTTTTATAGAGCACTGTAACCTTACTTGCTTCCTTGGACAATAATCTTGACATACAATTAGAATGGATATGACACAATTAATAAAAAGTGCCTGTATGTTATAGAGACCAAGGATAGAGCAACGCTTTTGAAATTAACTGCAGTGACCAGCTTTTAAATTAAGGCAACTGAAATATTGAAAAACTTGTTTGTGTTTATTTGATGTTCTTGACCAAGTATGTTGTAACTGTATTAAAATAAAAAAAGTGTCTTTTTAACTTTGCAGAAGCTCAAAAGACGGATAGTGTCGGTGGAAAATTTCGTCACAACGTGGGACGAACCTCGTAAGAATTCCGTGAGGCGCCTCCTCACCCCCGACTACACGAGCGACGAGGAGCGCGGACTTTATTTTCCGGTCGACAAAAACGGGAAGACCACCGAGCGATTCCACCGCCGCATCAAACCGCTCGTGTGGGAGAGCGATGAGCTGAGTGCCTACAAAGCCCACCTGGACGAAACTGAGTTTAAAGAACTTAGCGGCCGTCAGCGGGGCGTTAGATTGGAAAAGAAGCGGAACAATGTCCCCGACGATAATCCAAAACGCCAACAGCCTCCTCCCAACACCCCAGACTGGGCGGTGAAGCCCGCGTATCGGTCGGGTATCGCCGATGCACAGCCAATTTAACTTATTTCTAAAGGGTCTGTTTAAAGCTCTATTTTATGTGATGTTTATGTTTATCATCTTTATGTTTTCTTTACACTATGTTTAATTGTATGGTCTGTGTCACGCTGTATGTTAGGTCTTTGTACTTTCTTCAATTGTATAGTCGTTTTATAAACTTTTATCAAAGAACTTTGCGCTTCTTGTTTTGATTGTGGCATGCTCGATAAGCAGGGAAGTATTTCTATAGATATGTTGGTTGCCTAAGACTCGCCTTATATTAGTCTAAAACCGTACGCGTTATCCAGGTCCTTCTCATAAGTGAATCTTAAATTTATGAATACTTTTTATTTACGATACGAAACGCATTTAACTATAATGACGTGTCATTTTGTTGAAAACCCGAATGTGCTATTTCTTGAAGATAGACCACGAACTTGAAATCGATTACAATACAACACTTTTTTGATGAGTGTTATGGTACAAGGTCTCTACCATTAGAAGAGCAATGGAATGACACCTAGGCCTGTTATCAATAATAGCATAAATCAATCATAAAAAGTGTATTTTAAACAAACATAAGCTCGATATACGATTTTTAAAATGATGCGACATGAATCATCTCTTCGTACTTATTTCGCAGTCATGAAAAAATAATGTTGCATGAAGCCGGTTTTAATTAAGAACTGTTACTTCTTTTCTAGTGGATCCTTTTTAGTTAGATTCCATGCAGTAAGTTGCAAAAGCAATTTTTCAGAAATTTTATTATGATCAAATACATCGCTGCCAGTAGGACCTATAAAAATTTACAAGTGACCATGTAGTCTCCTGATGAACCCGAAATACTTTCTAGGATTTGTATGACACGGTGACCTATATTCTTTCTGTGAGAGAATAAAAAAAAACTCATGCATAGTGTAACCCTTTAAAGTGGGAGTTCTCCGGGAGTTATGTATTGGTAACTTGGAGCTTCTGTGACATTGCAAAATTAATAATTTAAAAAACGAACAAGTCGATTTAGGTGTCGAGATTTATTAAGGGACGATAGCTTAATTAGCTATAGCCATAATTTCGGTTGGAGCCCGATAGCCAGATTGTGGCGTTAACCACATTTAATTCCACTACTAGTTTTGGTTGCAGACCTAGTTTAGCCTCAGGCCCCTAACTTAGGGGCCTGTCTCACAGATTACATAAGGGGTTGACCCTAGCCCGAGCCAGAGTAATAGCGCTCTTGTCAGCGTCGTACTGCTCTTTCCAAAACCGAAATTTTATTTAGCTACAAATTCAATTTATAACCATAACACTTGTATCGATTGCACGCACGTTCGGCAGCATATTGGTAGTAAACACACAAAAATACAACATTTTTCACACAAGACTTAATCAAGGTCAACACGGCTTAAGTCGACTGAAGTATTAGTACTAATTGCAAGCTCACCGGGCCGGTATTTCCCCAAAAGAACAGGCTCTCCTATGCCTATACCCATGGTAACCAACTGGTAGCGTATAATGTCCTTAGTCATCAATCTTGTCAACATGATGTCCTTCAGTTTATTAACCTTTAAATGTGTGGGCAGTCGTGTCGATGTGCCGGTATAGCAGTCGGTCATTTGGATGACACAGTTAAATGTGTATCGTGCGCCTAGGCATATATTTTCGGCTTTAGTCAGTGTGATAGGATCGTCTGTTTGAAAGATATAATCTCCAAAATGTCCAGGGAACGTGCCTATTTTAAGCCATACACTGTGATTGCCCGAGACAAGCAAGTATACACGAAAACGAGCGTCTGCGAAGATGCGATTAATTCCGGAGCAAACAAAGAATATGCTAATAATTATGGCTACGGCGAGGATAAGAAGAAGAGTGTACGAAGAGAGAAGTACCACAGTTGGGAATTCTTTAATGTTTCCGTCTCCTGGGTTGGCTTCAGATCCAGTGTCAGTTACGGTATGGTCCTGGTCCAACAAGGCTTGCAGGGTGTCATGAAAGGTGAGGCCGGTCATCGCATCGTGTTTTGGTGGAGGGTGACCGGTAAATGGAGCAGTGAGGTTGACCAACCGGGTAAGGGTTACTCCAGGCTTATTGTGAACGACCCTAGGCCAGTGTCCGCCACTGGCAGCTCGAACAAATTCCACGCATGATACAAGAACCAAGTACGCGGCAGCTATATATTGAAAAAAAAGAAAGAAGAGAACATGAAGGTTGTCATCTCAACTTTAAACAAACACCTTCCTTCCAAATTACCATGGCCAGGCTATTCAAACAGACAGAATAAACTATAACTGCCATATGGCCACACCCTAGAATTCAGAAAACTGGCCATATTAATTAATTAGGAAGGGCGACCCCCAGAATGAATACATATGTTTTACCTATTTTGAATAATTTGGAAAGTCGGCCATCGACTCGTATCACTTGTAGAACAAAAGTAATTAAGAAGATTCTCACCAAGGGTGGCACTCAGGATTTTGACACTCATGATATTCACGTAGCCGTACACCAAACGCACTATATAACGAAATAAGCTGGCCCTATAGCTAAGTAGTAGCAGAAAGCTTAAGGTTTGACCTTCGAGCTAAACTTCGAGCTCAGTTTTCAAGGCAGATGAAATCCTATCACCAGTCGACCTGACGGCGGCCGATGCGTTTCGGAAGCTGAGGAAACTTCACCACCCTTTAATGGGTAGACCCTAGTTTTTAATGGCAGGTGTCATGCCCTCACCAGTCCAGACGGCGGACGATGCGTTTCGGAAGCTGAAGAAACTTCACGCGCCCGACAAATCACGCCAACGCGCTACCGTGACGGCCAGGCTGGAGGCGACAGTAATCTCCTGGTAATACTGTGGCAGGCTGTTCTCGGCTTTAATTTCACACGGGTGTCTGAGGTTAGGAGCTCGAGTGCAACTACCCCTGGGTCGGGGCTGTGGCATGTCGCGGCAATTCGCGGCTTTCAGCTGGTGGGACCATAGGCGTCGGTCTGTACCATATATAAATACTTGGGTCGCGGTCGCAAATGGGGAAGGTTCATCGCCCTGAAGTGCTGCTGTCTAACTCAAGTTCGCCATGGCCTCGTGGTGTTTCAAGGGTCTGACCAGTGACCAGGCAGAAACCAGAAGAAATATGGACACTAGCCGAAACCGATGGTGCGACACATGTAAACGTCCAGTTTCAAAAAGTACATATAACAGGAAGCATCGTATGGAGCATGGTGAGTACCAGATAAATAGTATAACTAGGATACAGTCACTTTCACCTGAAATCGATATCCTTCAAAACCTTCCTAGCTAGCTTGCGCGCATAGATATTATTTTCAAATACCTACTATACTCTTAATGATCAGTTAGTGTTTGGAAAATTATCGGCAGCCTAAATCTTTTCTTGACAATTAAACAATTGTTCAAATAATGAATGACTCGAACAATGGACGTTATATATATGTATCCCTCCATGCATCTTTCTATCATAGCTTTTGAGTCAGAGAAACAACATTGGGTGGGAAAGTCTGTACTCTGAAACCCTACTGTACATTTAATTTATTCTTATACATGTGTCTTGCAGAACCACCCCTATTTGGTTTACCTCAACGCGCTGGCAATCAGGCAGAAGTGGGTCTTGAGGCCGAAGCTGCAGATATTCAGGCTGAGGCAGGTAACCAGGCTGAAGCAGGTTTTCAGGCTGAGGCAGTTAACCAGGCTGAAGCAGGTTTTCAGGCTGAGGCAGGTAACCAGGCTGAAGCGGGTATTGAGGCTGAAGGTGGTATGCAGGTTGAAGCGGGTATTCGGGCTGAAGGTGGTATCCAGGTTGGAGCTGGTATTCGGGCAGAAGCTGCAAATCAGCGGCAGGCTGAAGTCGGGAATCCGGGAGAAGCAGACAGTCAGCCTGTGGGTCGCAATCAGCCTGTTGAAGAGGCGGTACCCATGGAAGCCGATGAGGAGTCAGGTGATGATATGGAAGACTATTACGGTACCATGGAAGATTCCCAAGAAACGGAAGAAAATGATAAGCTTGATCCAGAGGCAGTCAAGATTCGCAACAGGGCCATCCGTCACTTAAAAGTGGTTTTCGGTGACGGGACGGGTCTTCCTAGCCCATTGGCAAGGCTTGTTAGTGGTACCCCTAATAAGAATATCCAAAGCCTATTTTCATGGGTTCTGTTCTTTCTTTTGCAGTGGCAGATCCACACCTTCACCAGTGATACGCAAATGGCTAAAGTTATGTGCTTCATTTGTGAATTATTGACGGTAGCAGGTAATGACCGGGTTTCACAAGCAGCGGAGGCAGTATTCCCCAAAACGATGCGGATGATGTACAAATGGTTGGGTACAGACCTAACGATGACTAATTACTCTATGAGTGTATGCTGCCCGGCCTGTTATACGTTGTCGCATTCTGTGTTGTCCACCACTGAGTGTGTGCGAGGTCGAGGCTTTTACACGGATCGTAATGGTATTCAGCAACCCATTAGGTGTACAACCATCGGTGATGATTTAAAACGTTGCAACAGGAAATTGTTTTCTGAGGCCAAGATTGTTGGGGAAATTACCTTCCTTCCAGTCAGGACATTCTGTTACCAGTCGCTCGAGAAGAGTTTGCAGGTTATGATGAAACGTCGAGGTTTTGAGCTGAAATGTATAGAATGGAAGGGAAGGAGGATACCCGACAGAGTGTATGCTGACATTTACGCCGGTTCGGTATGGAAAGACTTTAACGCGAACAACGAGGGCTTTCTTGATAATGAAAACAACTTGGCTCTTCAGATGAATATCGATTGGTTTCAACCATTCTCTCGGAAAGCTTCGATGTCAGTAGGGGGCATTTACCTAACAATACTTAACCTACCCAGAAATGAGCGGTACAGACTTGAGAACGTCATACTATACGGTATCATTCCAAACTTAAGTAAAGAACCTGCCGACCTTACCAGTTTTCTGAGGCCCCTAGTCAACGAACTCAAGGAATTCTGGCATCAGGGAAAAAGGCTTATAACCAACGATTGCCCAAATGGCAAGACCGTTAAGTTGGCGCTTTTGAACGTTGCTGCCGACCTGCCTGCAGGGAGGAAGACCTGCGGTTTCCTGCTACCTAATGCTATCATGGGTTGTTCAAAATGTCTGAAGGAATTCAAGAATTCAAACCGTGGAGGATTCAACATGGCGAATTGGACTCCTCGTACTCTGGACCAACACAAGGAGAGAGTGAGTGAGATTACAGCTGCATCCACCCCGAGAGAGAAAAGTAAACTTGAGAAACAGTATGGAGCTCGTTCCTGTGTCCTCCTAGAATTGCCCTACTTCAATCCCATCAGGTAAGTTCAATCTCCAGGCCGAACAAATTTAAAGGCCAATCTTACACAGAATTATACCAAAATATTAACAATTTTAATTTGACATTTGAATAAACATTAATAGAAATGTTTCCATTAGCAGTAACTATATTATATGACATTTATTTCTTCAGGTTCCTCTCGATCGATGTGATGCATAATGTACTGTTGGGTAAGTGTTGAAGCTTGATCTAACGTTAATTAATGTTTAGCACTGATAATGTGTTTGAAATGGAACTTGCATTTGCCTTTAATTTGGACTATTAGTTCATTGGGGTTTCAATACCGATTTCACATATGTGCTTTTATTATTGGGATTCAGGGACTGCCAAGCGAATGTGGAAGAGGTGGACCGACAAAGAGTTGTCAAAGAAGAAGAAGAATTCAACAGATGACGTTGTACTAAGCGCTAATCAGGTGTTGACTATTGATGCTCGTCTGAATCAGTTTAAAGAGGGACTACCGGATGACTGCGTGGTAACTAACATCAAATCGAACGCTGGGATGTGGACAACAAAGGAGTGGAAGAATTGGGTTACAGTCTCGTCTGGATACTGCCTCCAGGGCCTTTTGCCGGATAATATGCTTCATAGCTGGCAGCGTTTCGTAGAAGCCACTCGAATTCTGTGCAAGCCTTGTATTACATACCACGAGATAGAACAGGCACACAGGAAACTATTGTACTTTTGCAGGAGCACAGAGGTCCAGTTCGGTTCTGATTTCATTACCCCAAACATGCATCTACATCTCCATTTAAAGGAGTGTCTCCGGGAGTATGGTCCAGCTCCCAGTACTTGGCTGTTCAGTTTTGAGCGGTATAATGGTAAACACGAGGGGAAATTTGGCAAACACTGCCAGCTGGGAGAAGGAGAGAAGAAAGCAAGAACGGTCCTGGAAACACTCGATGTACCCAATGAGCGAGATTTGGCGCAGTGCGAGAGCCTATGGAGTCTCCCCAACGGCTTCGAGACATTTAGAGAACAAAAGGAATGGATCGACTCGGACGATCTTGAGCTGCTCAAAGAAACATACAAAAAGATGTACCCCACAGAACAGGAGATCCTAGAGAAGTCATTTCTGCCTTCAGTTTACGTGAAGTCTAAAGTCGTAAAATATGGCCCCATGACTTATTCCAGCACAAATTCCAGCAGTGGTAAAAAGTTGTCTAGACTAATGGCAAATTGGTAAGAAGACGAACAGAGTGACCCCCGGGAGCGACCGTGCATCGCCACCCACTACGTGAAACATTACGTACAATGTAAGGCAACCGGGAAGAAGAGGCAACATGTGTTTGCAGCTGTGAAGTGGTACCAACACAGCACCGTCGAATCCAGATACATAAGTCCTTATACAATGTGGCACAAGGAAAAGTTCGAGCAACCTTCATGGGCATCTTTCCTGCCTGTTATGCGGATAAGTGGACATTTTGGATATGTGGTTGAAAAAGAAAATATGATCGTATGTCCCCTTCGGCGCCACGACTTCTTGTAGATCTAGAGGACCTATAGATATATCGAACTCGTGCACGTAGTGTCCGAAATTAAGCTGAAAACGTATGCATCATTAATGAGATTGTGCACCACAAATATTGGATATGCACCCCCCGATATATGGGAATGAAAAAATTCCATGAGAAGTGTGCACATGTATAAAAAAAAGTGCAAAACTTAAAAATAGCGCACCTGGCAGTGAGTGTGCAGAATCACGAGTGTGAGTGTGCAGATCTAGACTCACGAGTGTGAGTGTGATCCCCGGGTGAAGGCCTATAGGCCCGGCCTATAGGGTGCAGCAGCTTAATTTCGGACACTGTCCGGTGTTTTATATGCATTGTTAGGATTATGTGATTTAGACGCTTTTGCCAACAAAAGCAACATTTTTTTATTAAAAATTCGTCTTTAAGTAGTGTATTCATGGGAGGAATAATTATATTACGCCCTAAACCTTATAATGTGACTACTTTCAAATTTAAAATGAAAGGTAGGAAATTACTTCGCAAGGTTACAGTGCCAGGATGTGCGACTTTGAGGTACATTTTCTGAAGTTATTTCACAGGCTGGGGGTGTGGGGCTGTGTGCATTTACGGGTGGTTTCTTGAGTCAGGTGTCAGGACGTGCACCTCCAGCTGCCAGGGCTGCGCTGCGCGAGCGACACCTTATGTAACACCTGACACCGGTCGCTCAGGCTGCTCGGCTGACCTAGATGGCCCCTCATTACCCTGCCCCCCCCGGGGGGGGGGGGCACCAGCTTTATAAGGAGGTGCCCACCACGTGCACACACACAGTCCCGCGCCAGCCTCACGACCATAAAAGACGTACGCAGAAGTTTGCTGATATTAAACGCAAGCGCCACATTGTGAACAATGGCGACCGCGCAGAAAACCCGGTAGGTGAATGAGATAACTTGCCTATAATTTGATAAGATAACATGGCTATATAGAGAAGTAGTGTTTTTTCAGGCTTTGCAGGAGAATGACTTGGGGGTTACACTTCCATATATAGAGTGTTTGTTAACAAATGTATAAGGGTGTGGATAATAGCTGTTACGTTTGGTACATATTTTCCATTATTTTTCGTTTTCTCCCCATACACGTAGATAACCAATTCCAGACACTTAAAGGTTGTTTTTTTTGGCTCATTCAAGCAACCATGTGCTGTCGGAGGAGGAAGAGGAATCCCAGGCATGGACACTGCGTGAGGAGAAAAATATTGAAGAGGAAACGATCTGGACGGAACCCCAATGGACCGAGTGGGCGCCCCTGTTCACCCCTAAGTAGGTTTAAATTGTTCAACACTGTTGATGGACAGGGATGGAAGAGAAGCATGGAAAGAAAATTATTAACTTACTATCTGGTAGGATGACTATCTTCATGCCAAATAATGCACACTGTCTAAAACCCGACGACGGACTCGCGATCGGACATAGTTGTGGTCGCTCGAATTCATGTAACATGCTGAAACAACAGGCTCTTTTTTTGACAATTTAAAAATTGCAAATTTATCAGACTGGCACAATAACATGAAATAGAGATTGGATGAGAAAAATTGAGATGCCGATGATTTGGTAGTTTCGACCACCTATGTTGAAATGATGGACGGTGTGATGATTTTTGAAATTTTTTCCAGGACGCACGACCAACAACAGCTCCCAGACGGCCCATCAGAGTGGACGTGCGTCTACTGTTCGGAGGATCCGACCCAGGTTGGTACATTTGTATTTACACGATGAAGCTAAGTGGGAAATAAAACATGTAAGCGTATGAAGGGAAATATGTATAAACAAAACAAAATGATGAGTGGGGCGATTTCACGAGTACAATTGTTCTGAAATTTGCCAATATTACGAGGGACACGCTGGTATGTAGTAAGTGCAAAATTGACTTTTGTACATTTAACTATAACCACACAATTTTTTTCAGGAGCAGGAGGAGTACTTAACGGACCAAAGGTGGAAGGCGATGGAAACGTTTGCCGAAGACCAACACGCCACACAACTGCAGGCCATATTCTTGGATGGCAACTACAGGTACGCCGGGGGTTTTTTTCATAATAAATAATATTATATAGCGACAATGATTTTCGATGATGCTACTAGGCAAAAAATAACGAGGGCATAGAATCTTAATGTTGACGTTGGAGTGAACGCCGAATTTCGTACGGTTACTAAAAATTGTGATTGATGATGGTCCGATTAGTTCGTGCACACAATTTAAAAAAATGTGTATTTAAACATGCCTCCGTAATATTTCAGAATGTACTTGGTCTGCAACTACTGCGGCCGGTGCTACCACGCCGACTGTGAGGGGGTTAACCTCGGGAGCATGATAGCTATAGGTTAGAATTTACCTTAAATCACAGCTTCACGCTAAACTATGTTTTTGTGTGTACCTGGCAGTCTACGGCCGATCGTACAGAGTATATTGAACAGATAATGTGAGTCATAATATATGTTTCATCTAAATTTACAAATATACTAGATCAGAGTGAAACACAGTCTTTTAATGTCTAACTAACTTCTAAGTACAGTGAGAGTAGAACACTGGTAAAGCGCGGCCATCAAATACAACCCACATTCCCCCTATAGGTCTATAGGCATAGAAACTTTGCTAAATCTGAGGGGTTCCAGAGACCCCTAATTTGGATAATTCCCTTTATTGGTAGTTTAATTGCGTAAAATTTGAGAAATCTGAGGGGGGTCAACCGAACATGGGGACCCCCACCCCCACCCCACTCCCGCCCTGAGGGGGGGGGGGGGGGGGGACTGGGTACGCCACTGCTGGCAATTATATTGGTGCCTGAATGGAGGGTGGGTACGTTAAGACGCCGAGAAGGTTGGGCGTGTGAAGAGAACTATGAGCGGACGGGACTATTGTGACACAATATAGTTAACACCCCCTGACTTACACTTATATACACGCCAGAAGGGGAAGGGAAACTTTGAGGTGGGCCAAAATATTACCTAACACGCCCACTGCTATTGGTGGTATAATGATACTTTGCTGTGTCAGGGATAATAGTGGAGTAAGACTTACACTCCTTGACACGGTTTAGAGCAAGTGGATTCAGACACGGCCGAGTCTGTCTAATGTATTTGATCAAAATCTTCCCGTGTAGGCTGGCCTTGGGCCTCCCAGGCAGTCAGGGAATGGGTAGGCCAGCCCTGGGCTTCCCAGGCCATCAGGGGAGGGGTAGGCCATTCTTGGAGACTCCTAGGCCGCCAGCAGAGAGACAGGCCTGCCCAGAGCCCCCCGGGCCGTCAGCGGAAGTATAGACCAGCCCTGGAGGCCCCAAGGCCATCAGAGGAGGGGTAGGCCAGCCCTGGAAGCACCCAGGTGGTCAGAGGAGGGGTAGGCCAGCCCTGGCGGCCCCAAGCCAATCAGGGGAGGGATAGGCCGGCCCTTGGACCTCCCAGACAGTCAGGGGAGGGGTAGGCAGGCCCTGGAGACCCCCAGACTGCCAGGAGAAGGGTAGGCCAGGCCTGGAGCACCCCATGCAGTCAGAAGAGCCAACTCTGGAACACTCCAAACTGCCAGGGGAGGTGTGGGACCCCTTGGAGCCTCCCGAGGCCAACCCTGGGACCCCTCAGACTATCAAGGGAGGGGTTAGGCCAACCCTGGGACCCCTGAGGCCATCAGGGGAGTGTTAGGATGGACATGGACAGGAGGGTTAGGCCCAGGCCATCAGGGGAGGGGTAAGGCCAGCCCTGGGGCCTCCCAGGCCGTTAAAGAATTACTGATGGGGTGACAGGTAGGACTTCTCTCTTTATGGGAGGACAGGATAGGTGTGGAATTCTGGATATGCTTTCTGTCCATGTCCATATTGCTTTACCCTTTAACATTGGAAATCATCATTCTTTATCCTCATGTAATACACATTTTTTCAATATCATTTTGCTGGATTTTGCAGTATATTAATTTGATTAGAGCATGCAATGTATAGCATAGAAATATCTGATGTAATTTTTATAAATGTTTCAGAAAGGTCTTGGGATACACTGATATATAACTGGGAATCTTGTGAGGCAGACAAGGGGTGTTTGATCTGTGGCCAAGGGATTGTTGGGAGAATGTAATAGTTTTTTTTAAGTAATTGCTTTCATGATCTAGATAACAGATCTTCGTAAATGTATATATATATATATATATATATACATACATAAGGATATGATAAATGCACTAATTTGGTTATCTGTTGTATTGTTCAAACCTGCCCTATACTACCGACTGAAACTGTCTCACTGAGTCACTGTCTTTAGTGGACATATCTCCTGGGCGCATCAGTGTCAACTTTTGACAGGTAAAGTCTGTACACATATTGGGATACAAAAAAAGGAAGTTCTTAAACAAGGACGTTGTTGTAGCGATTGGTCCAACTGTTTAATCGTGGCTTTTCTACTGGACTGAATTTGTTTCTGTAAATGGTTCTGAAAAATAGATGTTTGGATCTAAAATTCCTGAAATTTTCAGCCTAGAAAATGATAGAAATGGGTGAAAATCAATGCTGAATTTTGGCACAACAGCGAAAGTTACATAATGTGCCAAAAATCGTTCCATATCTTTATTATGTGACGTACCACAACAGTCAGGCCAGTAAGGGTGCTAGGCTCAGGGCCAATTCACACTGCTACAACACCGGTATATTGGTCACCAGCCCACTCCCACGGAGCTTACAAAGGCTCCTCAGCCAAGGGACGACTTAAACTGATACAACACCTCTGCCAAACTCACAAGACAGCCTGCAGTCAGCCTCCTAAAGCCACATCCCCACATGGCGACTAAACTCTGGCGATAAGTGATACCTGGTGGGTCAAACTGCCAAATTGAGTCCTTCCGGAGCGACTAGTCCTCCATAGAGCATAGGTCACCATAGGGAAGTACCACTAATCATCGGAGTTTAGTCGCGACGAAGGGACCTGGCTTGAGGCCAGGGCCGACTGCTCCAAGACTTCTTCCATTCTCACCAGCCAGCCAGCAGTAAGCCTATTAAGGGTGCTAGGCTTAGGGCCACCTTGCAGTGCTACAACATCTCTGTCCAGCTCACAGGCTGGCCATCAGCCAGCCCACTATGCCCACAGTGCCACAACACCTCTACCTGACTCACAGGCTGGCCACCAGTTTATTACTTAAGGAAATATGATATTGACAATAAATTCAAATCAATATAAATTATAATCATCAACCAGTCTGCCTCTGGCCTCAATGCTTGTTACTCAATCCCCTGGACCTTAGGAGTGGTCTATCTGGCCTCCTCCCTGATTATCCCAGCCCCTAGACCCCAATATCAACTCTCAATATCCCAGCCCAAGTACCCCAGAGATTGTCCTCCAGCCTCCTCCTTGCTTGATCTGAACCCAGAACCCCAGGGGTGGTGCCTCCAGCCCCCTCCTTCCTAATCCCGGTTCCAGGACCCTGGGGGTTGTCCCCCCCAGCAGCCTCCTCCCTCCTTATCCCAGCCCCAGGACTCCAGGGGTGGTGCCACTGCCCTCCTCCCTCCTTACCCTGGCTCCAAGAGCCCAGGGTTGGTCCCCCCGGCTTCCTCCCTCAATATCCTAGCCCAAGGACCTCAGAGGAGGTCCCTCTAGCCTCCTACCTTCTAACCCCGGCCTCTGGACCTGAAGGGTGGTCCCCACGGCCTCCTCCTTCCTTCTCCTTACACTTAAAAACCAAGGACGAGTCCCCTGCTTCCTCTTCTTCTTTAATCTTTACACTCATAAGTATAGGGCAATAATGATTACTGATGATCTTTACCCAAGGAAGTAAAGACTATACCATTATATAAACTAGAAATAGTAAAAACTGTGGACATGAAGTGTCTTTATTGAAAAAATAACTTTATCCTTTTGCTTTGGCTTCATCTTTTCAGTAAATACTGGGACAAAGCCAATATACTTTAAAATCATATTTACTTAGAAAATGGTAAAGGTGGTAACACAACCTTTACATCAGAGAGTAAAGAACATGCCTGTCTTACAACATATTTAATGCATTGCTAAGGATTTACATGAACTTTAAATCTGTAGTAAATCTATCTGTTCAATAAAGACAAATAAAGGTACTGAAAATACTGGTTGTCAATTTTATCTAACTTTCCAGATTTCCAGACTGGATTTAAGCATCAAATTAAAAGTCAAAGTTTGTTTTAGTCAATGTCATTGATGTTGTGCTCCTGTGCATTAGTATAACTGATGTCTGCAGGGGTGCACTTCTATTGATGCCCAGCAGCAGGCAAAGTTTAGCTATGCCAGGCCCACTGCATAAGTGTGACTGGTACCTGCAGGGGTGCAATACTATTGTCACACAGCAGGAGGCAAAGTTTAGCCTATACTTGTCCCCTGAGGCCAGCTGCAGCCAGTTACATTAGGCTGTGCAGGGGTGGATCCAGAGGTGGGGTCCAGGGGGTCAAGGGGGTCCTGACCCCCTACTTTTTGCGGACTCCTAAACTAAGCAGAAAGGGGAAAATGCTGCACTGGTGTGTGTGAATATACACATTTTTAGTACTTAGCCTATACACTGACCCCTTCCTTTTGGAAATCCTGGATCTTCCTCTGCTGTGGCTGGTAACGTAACACTGCTTAGCTCCTGAGATGTGTAGGCCAGCGCAGGCACACATCTCCCAAGCCTATTACTTTAATGGAAATTATAGGTACCTATCCCCATCATATCCCGGCCAACACACTCTTCCCCTTGCATCCCCCAAGCCTATTACTTTATTGAGAACTAAAGGTGCTCATTAGTATGTGTGGTCCCATAGACAGGGCTGCACACACAGCAGCCAATTTTCTTCTAGGGACATTTTGATAACCAAGTTGTCGTGGTAAGGTACTCCTGCTGGCTGCAAATGAGTCAACCGTGCTAACCAACACACCACCATGCTTTACCAGTGTGTCACCTCAAAAGTTGAAAATGATGAAAGTGAGTATTTTCCCTTGCATCATTGATTGATCTTAAGAAAACACATGCAACAATAAGCTCTCTCATTGCATGTGTATTTTGGAAATTCACATATGAAAGCTTGTATGTGTGACATCACGTGCAAAATTCCATTTGTGAATTCATAGAACACCTTAGATGCCTACTTAAAAAATAAACAAACTAGATATCAAAAAGAAAAATCTATAGTTACGGGAATGGCACCATGAAGCTTGAAAATAGACTTAATGACATTTGAATGTCACTGGCCCACTTCTTTTAACAGTTTATTTCTAATCTGTTTGTGTGCGTGTATGTTTATGCATCTGTGCATATAGAATTTTTGCACATTCAAACTCCGTCAGCCAGTGGTATTAAGGGTCACAACACAATTTTTATCAGTGGCATACTTAAACTTCTGACCCTGGTATAGATTTACCTTTTTGACAGTTTTGTGTAAGGACATTTAAACGTAATGTATATGTTCCTTAATTACTGACTGATTTATATTATTACCATATCAATTGTAAGGGAGAGTGACGCGGAATCACTGGAACCACCAGAACCACCGGCCAAGCCCGGAACGCCGCCGGACAAGCTGCCTGCTCCGCCCAGACCACCAGAAGACTTGCCATTGGTCCCGGAAACATCCGTGCCTTTGAAACCGCCTCCACCCGGTCTGTTGTCATCCATGGAACCGCCACGTGGCCCCGAGGAACCACGACCCAACGGAGTCGTGTAGGAATCACCAAAGGTTAGAGACATCTTTACTGCCTCAGAAATAACTTGGTTACGTGTGCAAAATTTCCCAGTTACCGGAGAATGTCTATATCCACAGGGTTTACAAAATCTGGGCATAATCACTTGGTAAGCAAAGAATAAGTACCAGTGGTACCAGAAGGGTGTGCATACCTGCTGCAGGAGAACCAAGAGTGATTATGATCCCTGCAGAACCTTATATAGGTAGCAGAATGTGAGAGCTAGGCTCTGATAGGCTCAGACATGTGAGGAGATCTGATTGGCCAGTGGCACCGAACCCCATGCTCCTTGTGTGCTTACAGACAGGGAGAGGCACTGTGGTGGTGTACATGTGGTAGTTAATCTCCAACCACAACACTTACAATTTAGTAACAAGTATATGATAATATAAACCACCAATTTATATTAAACATAATGTTAATAGTTATGGTATTAAGGATTAAGCATTAAGTATTAAGTACACAGTATTAAGGTCGAAGGTATTTGGAGACCATAATGTAATTGGCCATGAAATGCTGCTTCATGATCGGATGGAAATCAGAAAAGGAAGCTGATTCAGCCCAGAGGAATTACATCAAGTGGCATCTCCTATGAAAATGGGAAACTCCTGAAATTTTGGGATGTCCTGGTTTAAGGGGACAGTTCGTAAAGCTAGGTTGGCCAGATGAGTCGGCCTAATTGATATTCCCTGCCTTTTAATTGTTGTGTCTGGCCCTCCAGATGGGGCCTAGATGACCTCGACCAGGAAGAGTTCTTCAATTAGCCTTACTAAGGGTGAGTTGCACACCCTAGGACTGTTATGTAAGGAAGACCCTGCCTGCTCCTGCACCCTGCCCAAGTCACAACAAACAAAAGGGCCATGGTAAGCTTATTTTGTTTGTTTGCATATAAGAATTAGATAGCTAGAATTATCAATTAATGATAAATTTACGAAGTTAGAATATTCAGCAAATCTCTCTATTCATTGATAATCTGAGTTTTATACAACCGTCCCTAAATGTCATGATCTGTGCCCATTTCCCAGCCTGAGTTCAATCCTGAACTTTATTGGGAGAACTGATACACCTGGACATTTTGGACAATTGTATGTTATCTTCTATTTGTTGTCTAAATTATATTTCACTATGCAGCATTTCACTTGCAGTAGGTATTTTACTTGGGCAAGATTCCCAGCCTGAGTCCAACCCTGGACTTTATTAGGAGAACTGATACACATGGACGTTTTGGACAATTGTATGCAATCTTCTATTTTGTTGTCTAAATTATATTTCATTATGCAGCATTTCACTTGCAGTAGGCATTTTACTTGGGCAAGTTTCCCTGCTAGCTACAAGTCAAATGTCTATGCTGTATGGAATATATGCATTGGCATTGGGTAAAGCAATTACAAAATCAGCCAAACTGATACTAAAGTTTGTTGTTTATACTAAAATGTCTAAATCACTTCAATATGTTCCTTGAGTAAGATTCATGACAGGAGGATAAAATGCAGTTGTAGCTGTGTTTTAGATAAAAGAAAAACAAACTAAAGTTTATTTACCAGACACACATATTCAATTTATTGGTAACCAACAGTTCTGACTAATATCAATACATCTGTGAGGAAGTGACAGAGTTAGATTTGCCCTAAATTCATTCAGAAACAACTACTTTTTTTATTCATCTTCAATCAAATATCAAGAGTGAAACACACTTTAGAAATCCAAGATTCTGGATGAATTGCAGATCACCAGTAACCCATTTTTGCTAGACATCTCTCAATGGGGAAACTATTGGGTGTATTTTGCTGACAATCTATCATCATGTTTGACAATTTCTAGTCTCTTGAATGCAATCTTGACCTCCAATTAAAAATCTTCTTGGCAGTGGTTTTGGAAATTTCTGAGTTTGTGGCCAGGGTACCCACCACACTCAGGGGTAGCCTGTCCCGCTGTGATGAATGGCTGGCAAAGTTTATAGTAGGCACTATAAATAATAACATGAATGTAAATTAGATGAAACATTATTTTACTTAAGAAAATGTCTTAAGATTAGTTGAAATGCATAATTACTTTATCATATTCATGTTGTAGCTGCAATATATCAAGTAAAAGCTGAAATATTCAGATGACAGAAAAATCACAAAAAGTACACTGAAACATACTATTTGAATAGTTGTTTTTGAAATTCAACAGAATTCTGAGATTTCTGTAATTGTGGGTATTTCAGCACTTGTCTTCTACTACCATGTATTTTAGGGATCTTTGTAAGTATATTGAAAGAGATAACTGATTCAAACTGGAATTTGTAGGATAGAATTACACCTTTAAATTTGACAGTAGCAGAGTATCATTTCCCTAATTAAACATGCTACATTACAATGAATATAGAGACTTGAAAGTCCAGATCCAACAGCAGATTAATAAAGTAAAAATTTAATATTATTGTTTATTGTGATGAGGTAATATTGAGGACATGATCACCTACCTACACAAGCCTTCTGGAGTTGACCCGGTTGTGGCAAGTTCTCTAAGCTCTTGATCACACTTCAGGGCAGTGCTTACACAACTGTATCTTGCATCTGTAACTGCAACATTTTGGCAGCGTTTTTTGAGAGCCATGAGTCTGATTCCAGGGACCCCACCGCACTCAGGGGTAGCCTGTTCTGCTGTGATGAATGGCAGGCAAAGTTTATGGTAGTTACTGTAAAAGACATCATGAATGTAAATTAGTTGAATCATCATTTTACTTAAAAACATTAGCTGTAATGCATATTTTATCACATTAATGTTATAACTGCAATATATCAGGTAAAAGCTGACATAAATAATTTCACAACAGAACAATCACAAAATGTACACTGGCAGAGTGAAATATACAATTTGATTGGTAAATTTTGAAATTCAACAGAAATGGTTGAGAATTGCATAAGTGTGAATATTTCAGCACTTATCTTCTACTGTCATGTATTTAAGGGATCTTTGTAAGTTTCATGAAAGAGATAAATGATTAAAAGTGGCATTTGTAGGATGGGATTACAACCTTAAATTTGATAGTAGCATAGAAGCACAGTAGAATAGTAGCATTTCTTTAATCAAATATGCAACATTATGATGAATCGAGACACTTGAAAGTCTAGATCCAACAGCAGATTAAGAAAGTAAATGTTATTGTTTTTTCTGATATTGATGAGGTAATATTGAGGACCTGACCACCTACCTACACAAGTTTTCTCGGGCTGCCGCGGTTCGGGTATATTGGTTAAGCCTTAGATCACACGCTATGGCAGTGCGAATACAACTTGATCCTGCATGCGTCTGTGTTACCTTTAACGATAATGGCTTGATTATAAAACAACCTATGCAAATGACATTAATATCAAGTTATATGTCATGTTATATGTTATGTGTCATGACATATCTACAACAAGGATATGGTTCAAATCATGTTGATATGCTGCTAAGTAAAGATCACTATGACATTGATATTATACTAAATATCCATGAATGCAGATTCTAACACATTGAAACTACAAAGAATTACTATGCCGTTTGTTGATGGGCTTTCTATTAAACTAAAAGCTAGTTTTAAGTAAACTTTTCTAGTAAACACTAGAAAATAACTAAAGTCATACAAATGATCCTTTATTGAAAGATTTAAGTGAATTTAGGAAAGACAAAGTAGTGGTCCACTATACCTGGTATCCCATGATGACAATGAAGCAGGAAAACAATAGCAACTTCATTTTGATAGTTCTATTCACCTGAGGGAATTAAAACAAAATATTCATCATAAATATGAAACAAACTTAAAGAAGTATGCAACCTCTGAAACAATGTATTTCCCATACACATTGTGAAAAATGATCTTAAAAATTTGCTGTTTCTTAGGTTAATCATCTGAATATGTACAACTTAATCACTGCTAAGCTTACATAAGGTTTGATTTAAGATTAAATGAATTAAATTTTGATAAAACTTTAATAAATCTAATTTTGCAAAATGACACAATGGCGTTGAGAAAATCAATGCTTACACATTCACAAACAAAAAGATACAAAGGAAACTCACCAAACAAATTCTGCTGGAATACAGATGAAGAACTGATAGGATTGAAGTCCTGCTGCACTACATATACTCAAGGCCCTTTATATATGCCTGCTATTCTTCATGTAATGATCGTAACGCCACAAGGGTACTTCAGGTCAAATGAAGACCAATTATAATTATATTGGTTGTATAAGCCGGCCTCCTGAAGCTGGTGAAACCGGTTTAAGGCTGGGGTGTGTGGAGAGGAGGCCGTCCAAGTGATTGTGGGTGGGGTGGTGACTCAGGGAGTGAAATACAAAAGAAATAGGTATAACATAACTATATTTATAGGGTTGTTTGGTCAACTTTGATAAGGGTTCTTTTGGAAATGTAATAATCAATATTCACAGAGACCAATCATCAGAAATGTAATACATATATATTCAACAAATTTTGTTTATGAACAGACACTTTTACCACATTACCTACAGTACCCATAGTTCATACTGATATCAATTCTACCTGAAGAGTAGTCACTCGGGATTGTATAGAATGCACTTAGAAGTTACAATTGTTCCTTATTTCTCATTTCTTAAAGGTTTTCATCATGAATTTACAAAATGTTTAATTTGTAAGCATCTATGATAATTTGATCAGGACATTATGATATATACATCAATATGGAACTGTAATTGGCATCATTAAATTTTTTTATTCCTCAAGTGATACATTGCTAAAGGAATGCTCACTAAAGTTACTGTCACAGTTCACAGTACCAAACCCAAGAGAGGGGTTACATCAGGTCTCCTCACTAATGTTAAAGTTTACAGCACCCGAACCTAGGCCTCAGAGAGGGGTGATCCCAGATCTACCCAAAACTGTCACTGTCCACTGCACTCAAACTTACATCAACATTAATGATCTCTACTGCCAACCCCAGGCCTCAGAGAATTGTTACCCCTGGTCTCCCCAGCACTGTCCCAGTTCACAGCCCCTTGATCCTAGTCCTCAGGGACAGGTCATTTGAGGTCTAACCAAAACTGTCAGCATCTACCCACCCAAATCATCATTACCATTAAAGTTCACTGCAGCCAACCCTAGGCCTCAGAAAGGGATCATCCCTGGTTTCTCCACCACTGTCACAGTTCACAGCCCTTGACACTAGGCCTCAGAGACAGGACATTTGAGGTCTACCCAAAACTTTCAACATTTACCCATCCAGATCAACATTATCGTTACAATTCACTGCAGCTAACCCTAGACCTCCCAAAGGGGGCATCTCTGGTTTTCACAGAACTGTCACAGTTCACAGGCCCCCAACCCTAGTCCTCGCACAGGGGGCATCCCAGGTCAGGATATAATTGTCACATATGACTGCACTGACAGGGACTCATGACTATTTATTTTGGGTCTCACAGGGACTAATTATTGGTTGTATAAACCCGCCTCCTGAAGCCGGTGAAACCGGTTAAGGCTGGGGTGTGTAGGGAGGTACCCATCCAAGTTATTTGGGGCGGGGCAGAGAGTATAATGCCACATTTGTCCTTGTTGGGTTATTTAAAGAAACTAGATGATATTTTTCTTCTTTTATATCCAGCCAGGGTGCAAAACTATGTTGTGGTTATGCAATCTTTATGGTCCGTGTGTTACTGACTAAATAGTCAAGTAACTGTCACATTATTTTTTGACATTCAAGATCTAACCGAAAACAGAACTTCTTATTTTTTATTTGTTTATTAACCTGGCCCATCTCGACGTAGTCGATTTTCTGATGGGTCCAGCGTAGAATATTACAGTTTGAATATAAGTTGGTACATTCTTTTAAGTACATCATTGTTATACTTCAGTTATAATTAATGACTCAGTATAAATACAGTGTGTGTATGTGTGTGGGGTTTGAATTCACTAATAAAGACAAATATAATCCATCACAAAATTATTTGCAAGTATTCACAAATGAGTAATCCATTTTTTGATATGGGTATTGAATCTTGAGAAAGTTTCAATATTTCTTATATCTGCAGGAAGATCATTCCATTGTAACGCACCCATGTAGAAAATATTATTTTATACTGCTCACATGTCAGTCTCAGAGTCTGAAAAATACAAGCTTTACATCTCCTGGTGTTAATTATATCTATTGTCAGTAAAATACATTGTTTTGTTGTTTGTACATAAAATTTAGAATATGTGCTTTATGCCTATGATGTAATAAAGGCAATTTAAATGTTATGTGAGCAATGTTCAGTTGCACATATTGATTAGTATTCAGACAAATTTTAAGTGCTCTGTTTTGTAATTTCTGTAGCTTATTCAAATGTGTTTTATTGGCTCCTTGTATAAAAATATCACCATAATCTAGATAGGGAAGGATCATTGCTTTATATATTTTGATTGTGGCATTTTCAGTCAAGTATTTCTTAATTTTTTGCAATAAAATTTTTTGTGAGAAACAATTTTTATTGTGTTATTAATTTGCCTATTGAATGACAACTTGTTATCAATTATAATTCCCAAATACTATAGGAACACATACAGATTGACTCAATTACATAGTGGGTTGCTAGTCGAGTGGTGCTCAATCCATAACATGAACAACGCTTGGCAGTACGGTAAGTTTATTGATGGATATAGTGATGCGTACAGCTGCTTGTGATGGCAATAAGTCCAAGGTATAACAGTTCCAATTTAGAGTGGAGTCAGCTTCCTCCGTAGAGTCCGCCTAGTCTCACCTCCGGCCGTCGTGCGGTAGTACCGTATAAGTCACCAGATGTCCCTTTGCTTTGTTGGAAACGAAAGATGCTCTCTCCTCTGACGGCAACCGTGAAGTGAGGGGTGTCTCACTCTCCAACACAGCTCTCTGCCTAGTATGGCTCACTTGATTGGTCAGTTGGGGGTCAGGTGGGGCTATTTCATATCCATGTTGGGGTGTATGGGGCCCAAGTGAGGTCCGGCGGGGTAACTTTGGGAATCAAGGGGAGGTGGGGTGCTGGGTCTATAATGGGTTTTGGGAAGTGGAACCGGTTGTGAGTTTTATAGGGGGAGTTGAGAACAGATGGAGGTGGCAGGGGCCACGCTATCCAGTCTGGTTGGTGTGGTGGGTAGTCGGGGTTGTTCCAAGCGGCGGCAGGGGCCACTCTGCTTGAAAGAATTCTCGTGGGTCATAACCGGTTCTGTTGAAGGAGAAAGGGAAAAGGGAAAAGGGGTGGCCGGATCATGGAGGGCGGCCTAACAACTCTGGAGCCTGTCCTACGCGGTCCAGGTCATATCAGGGATTGTGTAGGCCAGGTGTTGCCCCCTAGCTGTCCTACGCGGATCAGTCTAGGGCTGGGGTCCCCCTAAGGGCAGACCGGCAAAAGGGGGGAGAAGGGCCAGATTTTCTGAATTTGGGGATTGACCAAAACACATACCCCGGGTCCGTCTTACACAGTCCGGACCCTACTGATGAGGGGTAATGTCAAGTGGCTGTCACGGTTTCGGTAAATACCTCATCAGGCCGTTTTAATGGTTGAATTTCACGGTGTCCACATAGGATCTTAGGGTATACTGAGTGTATTTGCATTGGCTAATGGCATGGTGATAAGCTGTTTGCAGTCCTAAAATCCAGGTGGTCAGTAGCTAGGCAGTGTCGCTGTATCCATCCTTTAGTGTGTATGCTCTAAGGGGCCGGCTCAGTCAGTGGGTAAATGACGGTTGAGGTCGTGGGTGATACGAAAAAGGTTGTCTGAGGCGTACCCCTCGAGGTAGGGTTCTAGTAGCCCGTGTCGATGGTGTTGAGGCCCATCGGTATCTGGCTCCGTAGCCCTGATGTCCCTTTGCTTGTATAGCTATCTAACAAATTCTATATCTTGATTTTCCACTTGTAATTTGGGAAGTACAATTCTTTTCACTCGTCATTTGGAGCCAATAATCATGCTTTTAGTCTTTTTAATATTTATGGTTATTTTATTTCCTTTGCACCAGTTTGCAATATTATCTAGATCAGACTGGAGGTACATATGAGCAGTATGTATATCAATAGCTGAACAGGTAACAACAGTATCATCAGCATACAAGTTGGTTACACAATTTTGTATAACTCCACTTAAATCATTAATATGAATTAGAAATAATGAAGGCCAAAGAACTGAGCCCTGTGGTACTCCACAGGTCACAAGCACCCTATACACAAGAAGAGACAAAGGAGTCTAATTTCTTACCCCAACCTAACATGGGGCTCAATGCTGAGACCTGCTTCTTCAAGGGCAGACCGGTGAACTGCAGCTGGTCTCATACAACAAAGAAGCAGGTCTCAGCATTAATAAAGATGAAATAAATAAATAAGAGGCCACCAGATGAACTGAGCGAGAAGAGCAGAATTTTCCTTCTATATTTAAAATAGCTTGAAATGAATATCTTTGTGTTTTCTCATCATATCATAGCATACTTCATGAAGTAAAAGAGTTACAGAAAAAACTAACTTTTTCCTATTGTTATACATTTTTTTAGAATTTGCAAAAAAAAACCACAAAAGTCTTATTTGGCCATATCTACCTACTAAAATATTCCTGGTAAAATATTTTTCAATTTTGATTATGATTTAATATTATTGAACATTTCTGCAAGATTTTGGAAAAATTGAAAGACTTTGATTCTTTTAAGTTTGATGGCACAAAATTATCCTAATAACTAGAACATCATAATGTAACATTGCAACAGCTAGGTGTACGTGGGGGTCTTCTCGGCACGACGGCTACCGCAACAATGGATGTGTTCACCCAAAGTTACCACACAGACCTTGCTGCCTCATTATCATACTGGTTGTTGATTGGTTCTCATCGCCTCATAAACTCCAGAGAGTGTGAATGGAACAATCCCAGATCTACCGGTGGAGACCGGTAACATTGCAACAGCTGGTTACATTGTCATTATAGGAAGTCTTCAAAAAAGCATTCCTATGACATTACAATGTTACATAGCAAGAATCAGTCCAAAATATTGTTTCAAGGTTATTCTGATATACCATTCTAGGCGGGGTACCCAACAACCAACTTGAAATATATCTAGCTATTTACTTGCACTTTTTAACATTCAATGGTCATTCTCATAGTTTCATTGACAAATTTGACATTTTTTGAAATATCAGCTAGACCTAGACCTCAGAGAGCAGTCATCCCAGGTCTGCCCAAAATGGTCACTGCACTGGAACCAACATTAAGATTAATGCTAACTACAGCTCAGACTTCATAATGGGATCATCCCTGGTCTCCCCAACACTGTCACAGTTCGCAGCCTCCTGATGCTAGGCTGTACAGAGGGGACATCCCAGGTCTGCAAACATTGTATTACCGAGAAACATCTCATTTATTTGTGTATGTAATTGATTATATAATAATACATGTTGTGTTTTGTAGCTTATATGTTAATTCTGTATTTGTATGTCTATCCTATAATCAATTGGAAGACTTTTCTATGTAAAAGAGATGGTTTCAATAAAAAATATTATAAAAATCTTAAACTTACAACCAGTGTTAGACACCCCCCTGAATGTGTACATATATGTATGCATGTTTGTGTCTGTATGTATTTGTGTGTGTATTTGTATGTTATATGGGTGCATGAGTGTGACTTTGTGTCTGTGTGTGTTTGTGTGTGTATGAGTCCACATGTATGTATATGTGTATGGGTGTATTATGGGTGTAAATTAATATGACATGTCAATCGGGGTTAAGGATAATTAACATTCCCTATGAATATTAATGAGTTGACCCCAGGGATGGGTAGGGGGGCCTGCCACTGGCAGTCTGAGAGCAGAGGGCAGAGAGAGAAGTAGTAACGAGACAGGTGCATACAGTGATGTGAGTATTCGCCTGACTAGATTTTTATTATATTGTAGGGAGATACAGGTTTAGTAGTTAAGAGTTTAACACCCGCTGTATCAAATCAAGGTGGTAACCAGACGTGTATCACCCTAGAGACAGAAAATAGTTCACACAGGAACGGCGCATGATCACAAACGTTATTAAAGCGTTATTAATGCGGAATGGCATAAAAGCAAATTTCAATTTCCTATTACCAGTCACAAGATCTAAAGGTTTAGGAGACAGTCGAATTCTAATGTTGTGTTATTCTGTTTGTGATGAAGCCATTGTTCTGAGGCTGTTTAAATATTAACTGAATAGTGCTGATGTTAGCTTCTATATTTCAAATCTCATGAAGCTAATTGTATCAATGTATTTTCAGTCATTTTTGGATTAAGAAGGTGTGGATTTGTAATGTTATTAAAAAACAACTAACCAAAGCTAAGAGGCTGATCAAATACTATCCACTGTTTCCTTTCAGTAAAGAACGTCTTCAAGATGAAGTTACTCTTGCTGGTCATATTGGTTGTTGCTTGGATAAGCCAGGTAAGGAATTCATCTTTTTATCAGTATTTTCCTTTTTTTTAAAAAATGCATTGTTTGTTATATATTTTAGAACTTAATCTAATTTGAACATACATTGTCTTTACATTTCAATTTCACAATTCAATATTACATCAATACTATATATTCTTCTTAGACTCTATGCAAATATGACTCCAGACTACTTTTTCTTATTCTATTTCTCCATCTTTAAACTATAAGGCTGTGGAAGGTGGTTCTGTGCATGCAGTTCCTTCTTGTGTTGCTGAGGAACCTATGTGCAGTAGGGCCATGAGGCTCATAAAAGGTTCAACCGCTAATCCAGGGACTTGCAGGTAAGTAAATATACTTACAGAGCTCATGGATTTTGGCAAAGAGACATAGTAAATTAAGCTTATTTCAATAGGCTAACATTTTAACTGGGACCCAAGGTGAACCTAATTACTTTAGTCAATACAAAAAACTTTTAGCAACTCATAAAACTCATCCCTTTGTTGTTGGATAATTACTACTAAAGGAAGATAAGTGTAACATCTGAGTTGAAATATCATAATGCACAACTAATTGGACAGTTGATGTGATTCCATTGCAACTGGTGGCGTATAGAAAACCTGAATAGGATGAGCAAGGCTCTGTGGTATAGTTTAACTGAATGAATGAATGAAAAGAAGTTGCATTACTTACATTTATTGAAAACCCATTGATGTGACTTTTCTTTTATGTCTTATTTCCATTATCGGACAAGGAAACATTGCTACTAGAAATGAAATGTGCTGCAATAATTAGTTCAAACTTCAAATATAGTCCAGTTAGATGTAAGACAATAAGGTTTGGTAGACAATACAATATTAAAATAGTGCTGTATGTATTTAAATGACCAGCATGATAACAGACCCAATCGCATAAAAATATGCTTTTTATTTTTCCTATTCTCAGTGCCATGTACTACAACCTATATCATGTTTTTGCAGGTTATACATTCATCTTTGTAAGGGATTCGTCGATGCCATTATGAAGAAAAACGACGACTGTCCCTTTTATCAGCCAGAGATTTTGACTCTAATTGATGATATTGAAAGGAGCCAATTCCCTGTTGAATGTGATCGACCTGAAGACTAATACTTGAATAAAGGTACAAATGTCAGCTTTTAATAAAATGAGTAAACTAAAAAACTGTCAAGATGTTGATCCTTTATTTCATGAAAATGTATTGAAAGCATAACTAGATAATATTAAAGCACTCTTTATAAATGTTACCATGGGATTGATTTTTTGGTCACATTAGTATTCTCACTGATGGGATCCTTAACCTTTTCCTGATGGCCCCATAAGAAACTGATCATATGGGATCAATAATCAACAGTCAGGCTACAGCATTCATAATTTATACATCCCCAGTCCTTTTTTCTGAAAATATGATTATTAGTTAATACAAATTAAAGACATTCATTAACAGTTCAATATTACATTCCTGACACTTTGATTGATGGAAGGTGATTAAAGTAAATTTGAACATTCTTAAAAATAAGGCTGCCATCATTCTACTAGGAATGATTGTATCATTTAGGTTTTAAAATGTAAGCTTAATTTATTCCTACCAAAATTGTCTGTTTATATCAAGTTCTTTTTCCATAGAAAGTCGAGAATAATGCTTGAAAGAGTTAAGAGTTAAGTTTTGAAATTAAGATTTGGTTTAAATGTACCAAGTAATAACATTATGGGAAATTAGATTTAGGTTGGATCAGGCAAAGAGAGTCAGGTCATGAGATTGTTGGGTAATTATTTTGAGCCTAATCTAACAGGTGTAAGTAGTCAACACACCAAGATGGTGGCAAGTAAAACAAAAATCATGAAAAAAATGTTCTACACAGTTTCAGAATGCATATGATGCCTATATGGAAGTGTCATTTTGAGGCAGTCTATAAAAGGTATAAATCTGTTTTAGTATCCAATGAGTTCTATGTGAAGGTAAATGGCCACGGAGAAGAACATTATGGTATATAACCTCCGCACCTACATTCACAACCTCAGAGGCCACAGGCCGAGGAGGTTATATGCAGGTAAGGAGGTTATATACCATAACTTCCTGCTCCAAGGTGGTTTACAAGCTTATACTATGTCCCTTAGCCACAATAATTGATAAATTTGAAGATTTTTGTGGGAGTTATTCAGGGAAGCACTTGAAAGTTTTTAACACTGGATCCTATGGGAAGGATTAATTTTTATTTTTATTAATTCATAACAAAATATAAACTTACAGAAATGAAACATTTGACCCATGTATCATCTTGACAATGTTCCTAGCTTTTCTCTCGCAAACTGTATATATTTTTGATCAATATTTAAGCAAGGAGATACAAAAGTATGAAGAAAATAGCATTGTCAAAAAGCCTGTGCACGCAGGGCCACTCTGTGCAGCATAGTTCTTAATTATGTGAATGGGCAGAGAGTGCTTCCAATGCAGAGCACAGCATGCAGCCCACTCTGCCACCTTGATACCTTGTGCCAAGAAATATCAGTTCACATTGACTTTCATTTCTGGTGCGGAGGGTGACTAGAACTTAGAGTGTAACCTGCCTATATATAAGTCCCTGGAACGTAGGGAGACTGATTGATAGGCTTAACAGTGGCTGCTGCCACCTAGAGTTAACTATACACAACACCCCTATGTAGCTGGTTCCCCCACTACCTTGTCTCAGGTCATAATAAAACAGATCACCAGTGAAAGAGTCATCTAGAGTCACATGCCTTCACTTTATCTCCACATTCTGATCTCCTGTGCCTTATCTACCCCCAATCTACATGTAACAGAACCCACTCTAATGGCTGTCGCAATAGAGTAGTGGTAAGGCTCTGGAACTGTAAAATCCAAGGTCTGTGGTTCGACCCTGGGCTGTGCTACCAAATTACTAAATTTTTCGTGAATTCAAAATTGTCTTCATGGTCTTCATTTCATTCTGACTGTTAGGCCATCTTCTTGAGTACCACATAAACCTCCAGTGGAGGTTTACCAAATAAACCTCTGGTGTAGGTCCTGGTAGTAGGATAACCTCCTGGTAAGCCTGATACACTGTAGGTTATGCCCAGAAACCTCAGATGTTAACAATAGGGCCGGGGGCTGAGAGTAGTATCAGAGAAGGTAAACCACCAGGAAGACGGAGGATATGCTGTATAATGTCTGCGGTGCCAGCCAGCGAAGTTACATGGCATAACCTCCATCTCCAAGGCAGTTTACAAACTTATACTACATCCCGTAACCATAATATATTTAGTTTGAGGTAGCCAGATCCTTTGTGGCTAGTGAAATATTGATAATATGTATCAGTACACCTAACTATATATATATTTACATATTGTATAGAAGTTAGTTTCTATTCAGTATGAGGCCAACTGCTGTACCTCCAAGGATCATAGAATTCTTTAGTATAGTGGCTGGAGAGGTTTCCTCCCCTGAAAGAAATTCCAGGTTCAAAACCCAATGGCGTCCGTTTTTTAATTTTTTATGTTTTAATTACATTTTTGCAAATAGGTCAATACATTTTTGCAAATAGGTCACACCGCACAGATTCAAAACCCCTTTCATAGTTATCATTATTGTGTATTTTTGTCTTTACCTAATGCTTTGTTTCTAACAGGCCTATAGGCCAATATGAAAAAATAAACATATAAAAGTTTGGTGAGTTTGCTATATCTTCATCCACATTCCATAAACCCCATATCACCTGCCTCTATAGGGTAGTGGTGATGCTCTGGCACTGTTTATTTAAAAGTCTATGGTTTGAATCTGGCTAGGAATAGTAGGTACTAAAACTTTTCATAAACTCGACATTGAACATGTCAAAACATGTACTTCCAGCAATTTTCAAAATAACCCTCTCCAGAGGTTAACCAAACAAACGGGAGATTTACCTTTAGACCTCCTACATTGTCTGACATTGGAGGATACGTCCAGAAATCTGCTGTGAACTAAAGAGGCGAGGCTCGGGAGTGTATGATTGTTATAGATACCTCTGAATGTTTGTGTGGGGATGACCAGATGATAATTTTAGTGGTCCTCCTACCCATCATGTATCTTCTACAAATTACTGGCATTTCCCCTTTAAACAAGTCACACTTTATTCATTGCCTAAATTGCTTTTAATAATGTACCATGGATGGATCAGCTGGAGACCTGAAAGGAGTATATGTAACCCACTAAGGCAGCAGTGCTGTTTCGGGATATATGGAAAGAACAACACAGAGCCAATATGAATGTTTTATAAGGTGGCATGATACCGGAACGTGGGGCGATAGCTGGTCATTCAGGGGGTATCATATGGCGACATTACGAGACCTTCGCAATGGCTTGAAAAAGGCCCAGGGTGGACGCCTATCGTAGTGAAAACTTGAACAATAATTTGCGGACAGTCAGTTTTATTGTGGAATATCAAAGCAACACAAATTAAAGCCAGTGTAGTAATCATAAAGTACAGTCCTATGTACAGGAGATCGTTCATTGACCGGGAGGTAAGCTTCCTTGATTAAGTCCGCCCAACTCCATGTGGTCTCACAGGTTGATGTAGTTCCAGTGTTTGTCACCAGATGTCACCAGATGCTAATACTATCCAAACCCCTGGATACCTAAGATCCCTGTTGATCCAAGCTGTCATCATTCTTTATGTCCTTTTGATCATTGATTTTTCCCTTCAGCTAGTGCTATTGCTGATAGACCGTTACCGACATGGGTTTACAAGACCCATCAGGGGCGATACCCATAATAGTTTTACTGTTTAGAATTCTTTACAATTTTGAAGTGTTTAATGACATACTTTCTATGGTCTGGTGACCTTCTATTAATTACCATTCCATTCCTACTAATCATATGCACAAGGTATCTGATTCCTACCTCAGTGCAGTAGCAGTCATTTAAGCCCATAACGGATTGCCCTGTGGGACGCTATAATGTTGAAACGAAGGCACCTGTAAAGAATTATTATGATGATGGAAGCAATTGATCTCATATATATGTGTGTGTTTATTGACATATTTATTTACTATAATATTATGCTAACAATGTTTCAACGATAAAGTTCACTGTGATGATGATACTGATGATAATTGGTCTCTATTTCTTCTAAATATTGTACCATGTAATACTTATCACTCATATTTAATCTTACTTGTTAATCGTAATTGATACGACCATTTTATATCTCTTCTTTATTTTTGTCACTTGTTCTTTAGCAAGTCATCATGGCTCTACAAAAGCACTGTGATTAGGGGACCACCTGCAGGCTCAAACATATCATGTATGGCAGTGTTTGTAAAAGCACATGAGATTTCACCATGGTGTCTTTCAGAGCTGCCTTAAAATCCGCTCCGCTCTGTAGGTTATACAGGATAGATTTTCTCGATGAGGGATCGACATCTCTTGAAGGTATTATATTCAAATGTTTAGTACCGCTATATTGGTACTCGTGTCATTTGAGATATAGCTCATTTTTGTGGTCTCCTGATGGCTTTCCTCTAGACGAAAATCCTGGCTGATCGTTTTTCAGATTAGGATGTTTTGACCTGGGTAGTTTAAAGAACATTGGAAAGTTCTGAAAACCCAAAGGATTAGGAATAGGGATACATAGAAGAAACTAACATCTGATATAATAGGACAGGGATGAGTGTAGGAATATCTAGCTTTAAATGTTGTCAAGGTATGAAGGTAACAGATAGTAAGCACAGTAGAATAGCAGAAGCACAAGGCCTAGGAAGAATGGATGGTTTGGTTAGAAACAGCAAAAGATTCATGATGCCAAGGCGCCATTACGAATGAGCAGAATTACTGTTATTTGATTTTGATTTGCCTTATTGAGGTCCCCATTTTGCGTGATGTACCCATAGGGTTTTGGACGTCAGAACCAGATGGGAACGTCCTGGGGTTGGACCTCACTTAAAGGAAACCTTGCACATAATTGCAGGATAGTTATTTTTCAATTAATTCAATTCAGCATGTTATTTACAACTTGTTCTATCAATGTAAGCAAAATGGAAGGGAAATATTTAGTTTACACACAATCATGGGACATTAAAATAACTTGTATTTTTTCTTATTCTTAAGGGAAATCCCCAATTATATGACATAGCAAGGGGAGTTCCTGGGGAATCTCATCTGCCCTCAGAAGGGAATCCCCATCCCTATAGAATTTGTGATAAGGGTTATGTCCTCTAACCCAAAGTATATATATTTGACCTAATGCAACTCATGTTTAATTAAATATATATCCATCTACAACCTTTCATTAATCAGGGAATCCCTAAATAACTTTAGGAATTCCTATAGCTGTGGCGTAGCAAGGGGAATATTGAGTGGCCCAGCATTCAGGGAATTCCCAAAATTGAATTCCTTTCCTGAATAATTCCCTAAGACCTCAACATTTCCAGGTTTTTAGTTTTGATATATTTTTTAGAAAACTTTAGTCAAGTTCATTACACAAAAAACAGCACCTCATGAATGTATGTGCAAGCTTTCCTTTAAGGAACCACCCCTTATTTCTTTAGGCAGTGAATAGACGGACACATCTTCAGAGAAAGTCTCAGGGTTGCTCAAAATTATGGAGAGGGGAACTTTACTAAGTTCCTGGGCTCAGCATAATGGAAAGGACACAAATACCTCAAAAACAACGAAGCAGCTGATTACAGAGACACCACCACCTACGCTGCCAGTGTCTCTGATTTTAAGCTCTGTCGAATGCACTGAAGTCAAAGTGCAATTTATATTCTTTTAATTATACGATAGATACTATAAGCCTCTCAAATATGGCAGGAGGATGTTGTGAATTAGTGAAGCTCGTGTTGTGGTAAAAAGTGCCAGATGGCGCTTGTGTTGCTAGTAACTGTTTGTTGTAGCAATCTTAGCATTGGTGCCCTCACATGGATGCAGTGATAACTGAGTTAGCGCACGGTCCCAAGACTGAAGGTAAGCTAAACAGGTCAGCGCAGGTATCCATGGTTGTGAAGACTGCCTGGGGACATTAATTAAATGAGTCTGATTCTAAATGACACATCTTCAGAGAAAGTCTCAGGGTTGCTCAAAATTATGGAGAGGGGAACTTTACTAAGTTCCTGGGCTCAGCATAATGGAAAGGACACAAATACCTCAAAAACAACGAAGCAGCTGATTACAGAGACACCACCACCTACGCTGCCAGTGTCTCTGATTTTAAGCTCTGTCGAATGCACTGAAGTCAAAGTGCAATTTATATTCTTTTAATTATACGATAGATACTATAAGCCTCTCAAATATGGCAGGAGGATGTTGTGAATTAGTGAAGCTCGTGTTGTGGTAAAAAGTGCCAGATGGCGCTTGTGTTGCTAGTAACTGTTTGTTGTAGCAATCTTAGCATTGGTGCCCTCACATGGATGCAGTGATAACTGAGTTAGCGCACGGTCCCAAGACTGAAGGTAAGCTAAACAGGTCAGCGCAGGTATCCATGGTTGTGAAGACTGCCTGGGGACATTAATTAAATGAGTCTGATTCTAAATGCAAGAGGACATTATGAGGACCAAGACCCTTTCTAACTAACGTGGCCTGAATATAAAACCAACATTAAAAACTTTAGTTGTAGTATAATTGAAAAATACTTACAATAAGTGAAAGTTAGGTGAAGGATAGGACACATAGATATAGTGTCTGCATATGGCTGACCCTATATAAGGGCATGATACTAGGGCTGAGTGAGCAATCTACACTAACCTTCCAAGAAGCACAGATGGTTGCAATAGTTAATTCCACATATATTGCTGAAATAGTCCTGATTGGCTGAAAAGTCTAGCAAGTCACCCACAGGTAGTGGCGCCAAAGGTGTACCCAAATGCAGTATATAAACAGAAAGTACATTATTTTACACTTCACGGTTGCTGTCAGAGGATGTAGGAGCTTTTGTTTACAACAGAAAGTACATTATTTGTAGATTTGATATTTTCAATGATATTTACTTTGCGGCTAAATTAAATAGAGTGGATTAACAACAAGATAACAACAAGGTAAATTGATTTGGACATTAATGAATAACATTTATTTTAATCCTCTCTGCATACATCAACTCTAAAGTTTAAAATTCTGCTGCAATGAGTTCAGTGTGGTGGTTGGAATGCAAATGACCAACAGTTCTGTGCTGGCTATTTATATAGTGACCATACAACAAATCGCCATAGAGATAGCAACGGGGATGACGTCACGCCTCTCCAAAATAAATAAATTGCTGTAGGTATCGCTACACAATTTAATTACATTAATTTTGTAGTTTTGTAGAATTGTTATAAAACTGGAAAAGAAATACAGTTAAGATATAGCAGGATACCTTTGAAGTTTTAGAATTTAACAAACTTTAGCTTTTCTAGTCCTGGTAATGCATACACAATCATTGGGTATCAACATTCATTTGATTTTTTGTGTTTATTAATATATGACTAATGGAAATACTGACAATGCAATGAGAATTCCAAAAGAGTGATACAAAAGAAACATTTGATTTCAGAAGACAGATGATAAATAATATCTTACTCATTATCATCAGAAATCTTTATTTGGAAATCCGAGAATCAATTAACATTTAGATTTTCAGCTGACTTAAATGATAACCCAAACTACAGTCTCTTAGGTTTTGTAATTTATCTGGGTGCACCAATTTTTGGTCATAAATGTTATGGTTGTAATATAGATGAATACATATTATTATTCTATAAGATAGAACATGTTGGACAGAACTGGTTATCCCTGCACTAAGCATGGAGGTGCTGCCACATACTGCTGGCATCTGGAAGTACAGGACATTCATTGTAATTGTAGCTACCTTTGGTTACCAGTTCTCATCTGGCATCCACAGAGATCAGTTCTTAAACATTTCCTCCTATGCAGGTTGTTCCTGGGAATTTGGCAAACTCCTATTTATGTTATTATTCCAAACACTATGTTACATTATTGTTTTAGTTTATTATCATAGCAGATTACACATACAAAAACTCAACAAGCAAGTGATATAACTAATAGGGGCAATGCAGTAGTGTGGCATTACTGACCAAAAGTGATATGGAAAATCAAGTTGTGCAAACAAATATCTGTATTTAAACCACTGTCACTTGGATTCTTTTTTTCTTCTAGTGCATTCTCAGTTGATAATGCACTGTTACCTTGATAATGCACTGGTAGCCCCAGATAATGCATTGGTGGAATCAAATAATAATAAAGAATTAACCAAAAAGGAAAAGGTTCAAATACAGAGAAGCCATCTTAAGGCCGTATTACACTACGTGTCAGGTCCCCATTCACATTGGCTAACCCTGTCCAATGCAATAGATTCATGTCAGGTCTCAGTTTTTTGCTCTTGAATACCTTATAGTAACATATATGATTGTTCTTACTAAAGTAATTATTTGAGAGAGTAGTTATGCTAAATTGGTGGAATGCTGTTAGTGTTTTTCTATGTACCCCTTTAGAGAGTTGTACTTCCTTATATCCTTATTTATGTCAAACGTTATATAACCACTTCATCATCAGCCTAAATTGCTTGAGTTAGATGTAAAATATCACTTATGCTAATCTTTTTCCAGTTAGAATAAACAAATGAAAAAAAGACTTGAAATATAAGGCTCTACAAAAACTCTCATAATTTTAATTACTTTGCAAATGAAATCAGGTAGTTCCTTAATTCCCTTTAAGATGAAATTCCAATAATTAAGCAAAGGAACTAGTTACAAGTTTAGACTTATGCAATATATTGTGCTTTAATTCATCTTGATGAGTATTTTTGAAATTGTAGTTAATTTATAGAATACACACAAATAAAAGGAACTATCAGGACTTGAACCACACTTCAATCTAAAATGCTTTATTCACATTACATATACCATTTTTGCATGGTGAAGTTCCTTTTAATTGTAACAAAATTAAACAAATTTGATAACAGATCTTTCAGAGTATTATACCAAGTTTTATTGAGCAGCACATGATTGATGTTTGCATTATACATGCTAAATTCTATCAGTTAAAGTGAAGAAATACAGAGAGAAGCATAACACTAGATATTCACACATTTTTTTAGAACAAGGAAAATATCTTAATCACATGCAATTCATGAGATTTTAAAATGCTTGATTTAGCAGTAAATTGTATAATATCTTCGTGAAATCACATCATTGACCTCACCTTCCCAACCCTGACCACACCAATGATCAAGTTTAATGGCATCAATGTAGCCACCGCAGGCATCATTGTATATCCTGGTAAAAACAAGTGGTTTAGCAGTATTGGTTACAATGTGAAGCACTGAGACAAAAGTGTGTGAGTAATGCGTGTGACAACCTTAGATTTATAAGGAGTCTAGTGTAAGGAATATGATTGATTGAATACATCACACAATACTAGACAATATTCAAACTTTTTACCTCCCTATATTGTAAATTAAGAATAGGCATATTGATTTAAATCATAGAGGGTTTATGTGGAATTCAATTAAAACAAAACAATTTTGGTCATTACTGGACAATTCATATGCTATTGCAGACCTTCTTGATTGGCTGTCATTAGGCCTTTTAAAAGAAGCTTTCCTTGAACATTTATAGATAATATAAAATTTACAAAACTGTAATATATATAATCCTCTGGTATTAGCTTGGAGATTAATGCCGTTGCATAACATAATGGCCAAGATAAAATATAATAGATGAAGCGTGATGGTATTTTGCATAGACTTTTTTAAGGTCCTTCCTAGAAAGGAGGGCGGCTAATATATTAGAAAACTCTTCTTTTAGAAAATTATAGTTAAAGTTTGCAATTGAATGACATTTTAAGACCCAAACCTGGAATTAACAAGAAAATGGGGTTATCACCCCGGAAAAAATGTAATCACCCCTGAAAGGATTTTGGCAAGGATTTTTTTTTGTATTGGAAACTTTTGTATTTGGATGTTGGTGAATTACGCCTACAAATAGATACCAATTTTGAGAGAAATGGGTGAATGCTATCATAATAGAGAAAAGACTTTGTTGATGTTCAATTGTTACAAACTGTTTTTTTTGGGGGTGATCTTTATTTCGCGTTGTGAATGTCCCATAATTTTGTAAGAGCAATTGATTTAAAAAATAACAGGATAGATCTATAGAGCTACCACTGTGTGTGATCCCGGGTGTGTGATTCAAGTGAATCCCGGGACAGTGATCTAAAAACACCCCTAGTCCTAGAATTCAGGATATTTGCCAAAAAATTGGGACATTTATCAAAATTTAAATCTAAGTAATGAATTGAAGCTATTTGTTTTATGTTATACAATCAGATTTATTCAGAATTGTAAAACGGGATATTTATGTCCCGTTTTAATCAGGGATGCATGGATTTAGGGGGGGCCCGGGAGAGGGGGGCACATGGGGCACGTGACCCCCCTTCTTTGAGCCAATTTTTATTTTTGTGCCCCTCCCCCTTTTCCAAGATTCCTGGATCTGCCCCTGCTAATAAACATCTGAGAGTCCAGCCGCCAGGAAATTTTAGACTAAAATCGGGACACCCGGGTCGGGACTGTCCCAGGCAAAATGAAACAGTTGACAGGCCTGCTGGCCTAGCTGTTTTACCCTTAGTCCTGTTCCAGGTAGTGCTCGAGCACACCATGGGCATGGCTTCCCAATAATAGATGTGTTTGTGCAACGGGCCACATGTGTATCATCAAAGATCATGTGCCGCCGCCTCTTGTGCTGCTTTCCGTAGCCTTACCAGTGGCCCGTTGCACAGTAGAATTTCGTTACTAAGATAAAACAACGAAAGCACAACGAACTTTTGCTTAACAACGAAATGTTTCGTTGTTACGAAAATGCAATATCTCGGGATCTAATGAATGAAATTAAATTCTTTAAAGTGTTATGAACTAAGAAAAAATTATAAAAAATTCAGTAAAAGTTACAGCTCTTTGGGAACATTCTAAATATAGATAAAAAATTGTGCAAAACCATCGTTGTTACGATAAAAGTAACAATGAAATGTTTCGTTGTTTACAATATTTTCGTTGTTACGAAACCCATTGTGCAACGGGCCACAGGCATGCACAATCTTTGGTCGCCGTTTCTAAGTCACCGTTGCTAAGTCACCGTTGCTAAGTCACCGTCGCTAAGACGATGATGACGTCATAAAAGACGCAACTAGGCCCATCAGTGGAGATTTCTTTATGTTACCTAGCCTTCCTTTAGTAGAATGTTGTAGAATATAGCCCTGAATGAATGCTTCCAAATTCCAGCAGACGATCGTAATCAACTATAGAAAGTGACTACGGCATAATCCCCCCCTCCACCTGGCCCTGCGGGCTGAGTGGCCGCTTTGCGGCGGGGGTGATTAAAAAAATAATTACTAACCCTAACAAGCAACTTTTTATTTTCAACATGTTCAATTTTACTAAAATTATTGTGATTATCCAATGACTATGCAGGTTAACACAAAAACACAATCAATGAACTTTGTTTAATCTAAAGCATATTTAGGATATTTATGTTATTGCTTTAAAGATTACCTACTTGCAATGTTCTGGGGTAGGTTCTACTGATACATAAGGCCACATGGTATACACGCAAAGTTTGGCTTCTTCTACACAGTTTGCAAATCCCAGCACCTAAAGATGAGAAGGATTGAATCAATTTTTTACATTGTATCATATCATTGTGTTGTGTTATATGTTGGTTACCTAGTGACAGCACTTTCTTTGTTCTACTAGAATTGCATTCTTTGCCAGGCTTCCCTCTAAATTTCTCATATTTTCTCATATTTTCACTTCTTACAGTTCCATACACATCATGTTAAATACATTGAATGAGGCAACTAGTGAATGTATGTCTTTTGCAATAGACGTGTACAGATATTTTGATAAGAGTATTTCTATAACATTTCAGTTTTTAAATCAAAACTTTTACCTGGTATCCCATCTGCATGGTGACAACCAATATTGTGAGAAGTAGAAGCTTCATCTTGAAGTTTCTTGGGTTTTGATGTGCACTTAAAGAAAGCAACAATTTTTATATTACTATTTGTAGTATGCAGACATTTTGGAATAAAACATTCTGAATGACAGCATGTACATCCTTTCTGCCAAGGTCATAGTGAAATACATTTTTTCACATAAATATTAGTGAGATTCATTACATTATTCTCTTAAAATATGGGCATTAGAAATGAATGAAAAGTCAGTTACATAAGGGAAACGTATATAATCATGAATTACGATGACAAAAACAAAGTGTTTTACTTACATTTATGTCAGTCTTGGAGCTTCTACCTATGAGTGCTGAAGGAAGAATTGACCATTCTTTTATATTACTCAGTATACAATAACTGTTAGAAGCTCTTAATGATAAGGGTTACAATTATGCCATCATGTTGAATGGAGAATGACATTATAACATGCCATTGTTACTTAATTATGATGTTGTTTGGAGTACATTGTCACATGAACGCTTGATAAATGGGTTCTCTATTTCGGGATACCTTATTATCATGATAAGAAATGATGATGATGATGGTAATCATGTTTATGTGAGCTAAATTCATCAGTTGAACATAAAACAGCAAGTCAACTATGAAATGAATGTATTTTTTATACAACATTTAACACACTAGATGCTGTTCACCTAGTACCATGTGGTTACATTAATAAGAGGAACAACATTAGCAAATTACCTTTCAATTTAAGTGATATAAAATTTGAATAATTCTAAATTATCTATTCCACTCTGTGTTTCAACACTTTGTGTTTAAACTTTTCTTAGAAACAGCCAATATTGAAATTACATAAGCTAAGGTAACCTTAGCTTTTTCATGTTGGAGAAAAGTTATTTCTTCCCATTGAAATCAATGGTAAAGGGTTACATTATTTTGCAATAACATTTTTGCACAACTTGTATGATTGTCTGTTTATGATATCACCTTTTCTGAAAAAAGTTATCTAAGAGGATGATTACAGATGACATTCAAAAGGATGACTGAATCACCCACTTTTTCTGTTTCTTTAAACAAAAAGATTATGTTGTCATACCATTGAATACTTGAAGAACTAAACCATGTTGAATAATCTGATTGAACTTCCAATGCATACAGTCATAAATGGTATTTCTATTATGAACTAGATAAAAACACACCCAACTACAAAGACACTGCTGCACATGATGTAATTCTAAAACTGATTGGCTGATAGAGATCACGTAGGTTTGACACATCAAACATGTGATCCATCACTTGGCAATAACTTAATGGGTTGATGATATTGATACTGCACCATGTATTCATTACTGGTAATATCATATCGATAACCACAAAATAATGATGATGGGTTTGTTTATGCATTACAGTAACAATGAAAAGCACTTATTAGGTTTTTGTTGAATATATGTAAGCAATGTTCATTGATATATCTATATATTTGAGGTAGGAAACAAAGACATGTATATTGCCTGTTATTGCCGAATCAGAATGAATAAATAGGTCAGCCCTTTTATTTTAGATAATCAAACAATCAAAAGAAAAGATCTGGAATCAGTGGGAACATGTAAGGGGTCAGTGTATAAAGCGTCCATTCCATTTTTCAATATTTTTTGGCCTATTTCAAATATCGAATTTTCAATTTTTTACTCTTTCTAGGGGTACCTCTTATTTGTAATGTTTCAATTACGAGGTAAAAATTTATAAAAGTTTCTACCATTCAAAGTTGAAATACAACCAGTGTATCAAACCATGATACCTCAATAATTCATTTATCTATTTTACCTTATTTACATTTACTCTCAGGCACATGTACTCCCAAATGTCCACCACTCCTTACCCGAACACACCAAATATGAAATAGCCGTTTTTACTATTTACCATTTCACCCAACTACCCTTATTTTCAATATTTCAATTTTCAATTTTTTTTTTTTTGTTTCTCGCAAATTATAAAAGTTCATACCTCCCTATTCCCATTTCCAGTCCCAAAATGTTCAATATTTTTTGGCCTATTTCAAATATCGAATTTTCAATTTTTTACTCTTCCTAGGGGTAGGCCTACCTCTTATTTGTAATGTTTCAATTTCGAGGTAAAAATTTATAAAAATTTCTACCATAAATACGACCAGTGTATCAAACCATGATACCTCAATAATTCATTTATCTATTTTACCTTATTTACATTTACTCTCAGGCACATGTACTCCCAAATTTCCACCACTCCTTACCCGAACACGCCAAATATGAAATAGCCGTTTTTACTATTTACCATTTCACCCAACTACCCTTATTTTCAATATTTCAATTTTCAATTTTTTTTTTGTTTCTCGCAAAATATAAGAGTTCATACCTCCCTATGTCCATTTCCAGACCCAAAATGTTTTTCACCACGCCCACTTATTAGCATAGCCCCGCCCAAAATCCGTGCACCCCCCCCCAAAACATACGCAGTACCAAACAAGTAGTTTCCTATTTTCACACCAGCTGGCAGCACCATATCCCAACTCCTAGTTCCACCTTCCTCGTCATCCGAAACTCTGCAATCCAGCGGACCTGCGCCCTATTCCAAAGAGCCTCTATTTGACTAACTCAATAAAATGTGCTTATTTTGCACTTTATGATTGTCTGTTAGCACTTTGTTGACCTAATCGCATAATAATCCTTCCCAAAACGATCTTAATAAAGTTTGTTTTGCAATTACAAATGACTAATGTTCATACTAAATCCAGCTCACATTAAACAGATACCTACATATATTCCAAGAACAACTCACGCTTATATATACACTCAAATTTAAAAACGAAATATTTCCAACTTTCTGAGATACAAAGCATGTAATTACATTCAAATGTACTGCATTTTGCACGTGTCATCATCATCCATCCGCACACGAATTAGACTACACTCGTCGGACAGACAAAAACATGCTTTCTCCTTTCAGAAATCATAAAGAAACCATTTCTTCATAATATCCTCTACTAAATTATATTAAAAAGAAAGCTCATTGCCCATTATTTATTAAAATATTAACGCCGGAGCCAAACGTCCCCTACTCCCTAACATTCGCACCACCCTGAACTAAAACTACAACCTATTATTCGGACCACCCTGAACTAAAACTCCAACCTATTCATTCCCTTTGATTCATAAATGATTTCCCTTTTAGGCTCATGGAGGAACACAAAACCATGATCAGGGACCTGGTTCTCAACCTCCGGTACACCCATCAACAGGTCCGTCATGTCCTCGTATACGAACACAACGATCCCCCCTATGGTATGTCTCCCAGAAGTGTACGTCGATTCTGTCGGAAACACCGTATCAGTCGTACTGTTCAAGCTGTGCCAATAACCGTTCGGCGCAGCACCTAATTACAGGTCTTAAAAGGTCGTATTTTGGTTTTGCCATTTATAAGGCTATTAGAAATGTCTTATTTTCGGTCCGAAGGTCTTACAAATGTCTTATTTTAGCTCATTCTCAATTTATGACAAGACCTAATTTGTCATCCTTTCATTTGTATCTTTACCTATTTCTTGTTGTATGTGAAAATGTTTAAGAAGGTAAAGGAAAGTTATTAGAAATTCCTCAGAAAAAAGCTTATTTCGGGGGGGGGGGGGGGTGCACGGATGTTGGGCGGGGCTATGCTAATAAGTGGGCGTGGTGAAAAACATTTTGGGTCTGGAAATGGACATAGGGAGGTATGAACTCTTATATTTTGCGAGAAACAAACCAAAAAAAATTGAAAATTGAAATATTGAAAATAAGGGTAGTTGGGTGAAATGGTAAATAGTAAAAACGGCTATTTCATATTTGGTGTGTTCGAGTAAGGAGTGGTGGAAATTTGGGAGTACATGTGCCTGAGAGTAAATGTAAATAAGGTAAAATAGATAAATGAATTATTGAGGTATCATGGTTTGATACACTGGTCGTATTTATGGTAGAAATTTTTATAAATTTTTACCTTGAAATTGAAACATTACAAATAAGAGGTACCCCTAGGAAGAGTAAAAAATTGAAAATTAGATATTTGAAATAGGCCAAAAAATATTGAACATTTTGGGACTGGAAATGGGAATAGGGAGGTATGAACTTTTATATTTTGCGAGAAACAAAAAAAAATTGAAAATTAAAATATTGAAAATAAGGGTAGTTGGGTGAAATGGTAAATAGTAAAAACGGCTATTTCATATTTGGTGTGTTCGGGTAAGGAGTGGTGGACATTTGGGAGTACATGTGCCTGAGAGTAAATGTAAATAAGGTAAAATAGATAAATGAATTATTGAGGTATCATGGTTTGATACACTGGTCGTATTTCAACTTTGAATGGTAGAAATTTTTATAAATTTTTACCTCGAAATTGAAACATTACAAATAAGAGGTACCCCTAGAAAGAGTAAAAAATTGAAAATTAGATATTTGAAATAGGCCAAAAAATATTGAAAAATGGAATGGATGCTTTATACACTGACCCCTTACATGTTCCCACTGATTCCAGATTCTTTTCTTTTGATTGTTTGGCCGCGTTTGGCCCCCTTATACCCTGATCGTAAGGCTCATGGATGAGTGTATAGAGCGGCAATTGTATTTTCCTTTCATCTAATAGCATTCCAATATATCAAATACCTGAAAATATGCACTTTTGCTTTCATCTAATACCATTCACATATATCAAATACCTGTAAATACCCCTTTTTTGTATATGTTTTTCTAATAATGTAAATGCAAAATACAAAATACAAAATATAACATACTTGATATGAAATACTTAATTATCATTCATAAAAGCTATCACCATTATACTACATCCTAAATACCAAATACAAAATGCTCCAAATTCCTATAATGATATTTACATTAGCATATTGCCCAAACCCAAATACTAAATACCAAATGCCATATACACAAGTCTTCAATTCACATTAAGCAATTCCCTTTATCCATCACTTATATAGCAGAAACCTAAAACCTAAATACAATATGGCATCCAATATCACCTTTTGTAATGGTTAAACGATTATTCATTGGAACCATTTACAGTATATGCCAAACAAAATACTCATTGGTCACACCCAGAGGCATGGCCAATTACCCAGGAAAGCCATTATGCTGGTGCCCCTTCTCTCTCAGCTAGGGGACTCGGCATGGGAGAGTGCAGGTACAGGCCATTTTTCTAGCCATCTGATTGGTCGAGAGGTGGTCACATGATGCCGAGTTAGTCAAAATCTGACCTTTATTGAAAATGGCAAAACATAAGTATCATATTGAAAATACTCAATGTGGCCATACTTGCATTTGTTTTAATAACCTCTCCCCAAAACTAAACACTAAATACCAAATACTAAATAGCAAATACTAAATGGCAAATAGTAAATACTAAATGGCACAAACCAAAATGACTCAAAGTACAATATATGCCAAACAAAATACTGATTGGTCACACCCAGAGGCATGCATGGCCAAGTATCCAGGAAAGCCAAAGGTTCACTTTTATTTACTTTACAGGAAAAGGGTTTTGGTATTTAGAATTTAGTATTTGCTATCTAGTATTTGGTATTTAGTATTTACTATTTGGTATTTTGGTTTGGTTTTAATCATAATGAATTCATAGTGAGAAAGGATGGATTTAGAGCAATTTAGATCTTCTTAATACTTTATGGTGGCTTTGGAGCAAAGCAAAGTACAATTGCCACTCTATACACGCATCCTCATGGCGCCTTGAAATACAATGATCGGCACCATAATGTCATGTGGCATGGTCATGAATATCAATTAGTTGCCCCCAAAACGTTTGGTACATGCATGTTCCCAAAAATGTATATTATTATAATGATAATGATAATTATATTACACACAAACAGTTCAATTTACTTGACAGAAAGCATTGTCTCATATTGCACAGAAAAAACAGATTGATAGGAATCCATGCATAAAGCTTTTTCTGGATAAAACCAACTTGTAAGATGAGGCTACTTTCCCTAGCATTGCTCCTTTTCCTGCTTAACAATAATATGCACTTCCTGGCAGGTGTCTACAGGTAAATAGCATGTCACTTTCACTGTCTGGACCCCAACCTCACTAAAGTCCCCACAAGGGAAAATCCTGAGAAGAATTAAAAGATTGAATTTCATAGAACCCTTTTTCGTTGTGTTACATCTCTGTGTTCATCAACATATGAGATAAGATGATCTCCAAGTTTGAATAATTTTAAAGATATTGTCAAATTTTCACGATTTTGAAAAGTATAGACTTGAAAATATATATCTTTAAGATTTAATTGTTACAATACTGGGTATGACACCTTTTATTGTACCTTTTTTGTCTTCTTTGTATACATTTTAGTCCATGAGGTTTAAGCCTTTGTTTTGTAATTCAGTTTAAGATAGCCTCCATTTAAACTAAGCGTTGGTTTGGTTTTTCCCCAAGGTTGCCTTATTCACTGTATGATCAATATATGATAACGCAATGATAAGCCACAAAAATAGCAGAACCATAATCCTCTATTTTCAGACCTTGTGAACCTGTAGTGTGAAAACTAGTTGATTGAGTTACCAAGTTATTTAGCAACAACAATAATATTCCCAAGGCCCTTCTTGGCCTAATTGGACAATTTATAAAATAATGGTATGAGGGGTCTATATCATATTGTTATCAAAATAACACTATATCATGCAATAATGTAATAACAGTAAAGACCTTTGTCAAATGCTTGTAATGGGCATTGGTACCAACTGGTATAAAAGAAGGGTTGTCTATCAGTTTGTCATTCTTCATTTGAAGTGCCTAGACCTGGTCCAGAGATGTAAGTAGTTCAACCCGTGGTAATGTATATAAATGCTCTGAATGATATCAACAAAAGTCAATTTAAATCTCAATTTAAATCTCCAAAAACTGAATTACAAAAATCTTTTTTCCAGCTTACATTTCTGTCAATTTTATCAAGGCTTAACGTTAATGCTGCTACACATGGTTTTATATATCAATACATAGTTCTTCTCTCCTTCAGCATACAACAAAAAAACTTTTGAGATGAAGGTTTTACTTCTAACAGTATTGGTTGTGACCATGCAGATGGGGTACCTGGTAAGACCTTTTTGCAAACAGTTATAATTGTGTTTTAAATCTCCCATTATGACCATTACTTGTATTGTCTCCCAAATTTCACAGTTTGTAAAAAGATGATAGATAGGTTATTCATTTGTCAGTATTTAAACAAACAAAATAATCAATCTAATGCGTGATTGCCTCCTCTCCAGTACAGTTCATATGTTTAAAAATATAACTTCAATTTCAGTAATAACTAATGTTCTCTTTTTTTTTTATTATTTTATTTATACTGATAATTGTCAGCTTTACAGTAGGTTTTAATCAATTACCAGTGGTAATAAGATACATTAAAGAAAAGACAGGTTTATAGTAAATAACACAATTACATTCCACCAAAATATGTACAGTATTTACAGTAATTGACATTTGCAATCAGTATTCCCACATTAGTTCACCTACAATACAACATTATAAGGTATAAGAATATGTAGGATAATGTAGAGAGCATAGTTAATGATGTATCAAATTTTGATTCAATATGCATTCTTAACTCTTAGATTTAAATTTTTCATAGGAGGGAGTTTCGCAATTTCTAAACCACAGAGGGAAAATACTCCATAGAGTGGATCATCCATACAAGGTACTCATAGTGTATTTGTAATTCTTTGGTACTGTTTTGGTAAACAGAGTTGCAGCATGAGCTCTTGTTCTTATTTTCCTATTGCCAGTAAGAGTTTTATCAGATTGTTTTTTAAGCATACAATTTTTCAAATGACACTGTCTTCTATCCTTAAGATTTCCTACCTTATATTGTGTATGAAGTTCAATCACAGGACATCGTCTAACTGCTTTAGCACAGATATGTAGACAGCAGCTCTGAGCTTTCTGTAATTTGTTTTAATTTTATCTGTAGCATCGCCATCTAGGTGAACCAGGTTGTGTACCAGATGCCTTTAATTGTCTTGATTTTATCGGGCCTAATGAATATAGACACCCCAGATATGTCCCAGAACTTTGCAGGTAAGTCACCTCAAGGGATTTATAAATGATACAGCTTTCTTTCAAACATTGTTTTGAAATTTGCTTTGTAACACATTTCAGTCATAGTTGGGCAGCAATATGAAATCTAAGTATCCATATAGCAGAGTCTTGACAATAACACCTACCACATGGTATTGCTCAGTTATTGCCAGATTAGCTCAGTTCAAACTTTTAAGTAAATCATAGTACTCTTTGGTTCACAAAAAACTTCATTTTTGTGAACCCTAGCTTATACGTACCTAGGAGGAGCTAGTGATTGAGTATGTTATATGAGGTCTGATCAAACATTTAACATAACAATTATATTATGCATGTTTTATTGGTAGATGTAATACTGAATTTAAGTTTACCTAACGGCATTTATTTTTATCACCAGACAATTTCGTGATGCCTGCAACGGGTATCTTGACGCCATCAAGCTGGATTGGGAATGTGCCTACGGTCTTGAAGGACAGACTAACAAACTGATATCAGCAAACTTTTTCCCAATTTACTGCTGAAACCAAAGATTTCTTTTTCAAATCTAATAAAAAGTAGACATTTGAGCAAAACATTTGTTGAATCATAACAGGGTATTGATTGTTTAAAAACCGCTTATAAGTGTGCTAATGTAAGATATTTCATGTGAGCTACCAAAAATCTCATTTTAGTAATGTTAAGACTTTATTCATACAGAATGTAACAATAGTATCACGTGAAAGAATGATACTAAAAACTTGCATAAATGATATTTAGGCCTATCTCAAGCCAAAAACATTGTTGAATTTATGGGCATCAAATTATCAGGGGGCACCTCAGGTTGGAATAGTTCAAGTAGGTTTCCCCACCTTTTTTCATTTACAGTGCTATTTCCAAAGCCCACCAATTTAACCGAAAACTCTAGAAAAAAATTAACAGGTTTTATAAGTACTTGCTATATATTATTGATAAACAGTACATCATAAGTATTATACGGGTTCTCCACCATGGGTGCAGGGTGAGATACTGATGCTTAAAGGGATATACATATGTCTATCTTATGCCTATATAAAGGATAAGAGATTTGTATTTTTTTTTTTTTTTTTTTTTTTTATTGATTTCCTGAATCATACAGATCTTCGGTGAAATATTACACCGGTCTTCCAGATACTGCCAGCAGATAGAACTCTGGCTTACCAATCTCATCTTAACAACGAACATAATTATATAATATGTTTACAAGCACAAAGGTTAAGAGATAAAAGTTAATGAAAATAAAGAGCTACTGTTATGAGACAACTAGAACATGAAGGCTGGTTGATTTGACCATAGTATTTTAAAGCTTTAGGTGACACTTATTCTATATGATGTAACACTAAGTGAGAATTATGCAGAATAATTCATTTAGTGGATCACCTGACGGGATAAAAGTGATTGTGGGAGGGGGGGGGGGTAAGTAATGTATTGAGATGTGATGATGATTGTAGTGAGTTGTATCTGTACATATTTACCTAAATTATTTGTGTTTTGTCAGTTAATTTGGGGATTACCTGTTTTAGTTCTTTTACTCCAGCTTTGTTTGATTGTCCTTATACCACTATGTATAAGATAGTTATGTTTGTGACGTTTCTTCAAATAGTAGGTAATATATCTTTAACCAGTGTGTTTGATAAAGGGGTACCTAGAGTAGGCAGAGTACCGTAGAGGTACTCCTCAATGAATACAATATTTTCATGGTAACTTTGGACACCTTTGGAAAGGAAGAGACACATGTTCAAGTACAGTTCAAAACCTTTATTGAGTCTAAGTTGACAATGATTAATACGTCTCTACAATGCAGACCCTGTAGTGAGCAATACCCGTGGTGAACAATGTCATGCCCTTAGAGGGCTTACCTCCATGTCCCAGATTGGGAATCCTAAACACACACACACAGTCTTCTAGAGTCCTGGGTCAGATTAGCACAGCAGTGTAGGATCTGATTCCTGGTCAGCAGGAAGTCACTCGAAATCTTGGAGGTAGTTGTCTACAGGTAGGCTCTGGGACAGCAGGTAGTCTCAGGTCCAGTCTTGCACAGATGGTACAGGGTTGAGAGTTCCAGATGAGACTGCCCACTGGTCTGCTGAGCCTTCCTTTTATCCCCCTGCAGTTGGCAGCTTGTCATAGGGTGATGGATGACTCAGTATGATTTATTGAGTTCTTGGACCACTAGAAAGGGGCCATGCTGTCACTTTTGATTGATGGTGTATGGGTGAGTCAGTGTTCCTATCAATCACCAGAGCTGTTGGTCATCCTGGTGATCCCAACTCCAGGGGTGAGTTAGTGCAGGGGTTGTAGAGTGCAAACTGTGAATGCAACTGTACCCAGCATGAAAATGACCACCAGTTTATAAGGAGGTTTTAGTTACATAACTTCTTGTTTAAAGCGATCCGCGCCGAAAACGCAACGGAGCGTAGCAACGTGATCACTTTACCCCCTGTTCAAAATCCAATATGTCAACATACCTATCTTAGTTCATTCAATATTCAGAATAATCCATATTATGCATTTTACTCAAAGAATTCCATCAATAATACTACTTCCAATGTTGGAAATGTGTTTTGTGGTGTCCCGCAAGGGTCGATTTTAGGCCCGACCTTATTTTTGATCTATATTAATGATCTAGTTAAATCATGTGAATTTTGTAATGTATTTCTGTATGCAGATGACACTGCCATTTCCATCTCCTCACACTGTATTAACAATTCTAGAAATCTTCTACAAGTAGATCTCAATAATATTATACTTTGGTGTAGGAGAAACAAACTCTGAATGATTACCTAATGGCGGACTGTGTCTTATCAACGATTACCTAATGGCGGACTAGACGGATGAGGTGTAACTTGGCTCTGTGAGACTTATGAACCGTGAACCTTCTAAAACAGACTTTGGGCAGTAAAATCTTAGTAAAATTGTATGGGAATACATGTACCATGCGATGATACTCTAGATAAATGCCAGCCTTAACGAGAAGTCATAGCCAGACCAAAAACTCGGAAATTCAACCGGTAAACAAGACACCCGAAATGGCGGAAGCCATTACGTTAGCCGACCTGATGAAAGAAATTAAAGACAGTCGTGAAGAGAACAGAAAAGAGCTACAAGATATAAAGACACAGCTTCAGGACTATATAAAAACCAATGATGGCGAGCTAAAACAGCTAAAAGAAGAAAATGAAAGCATAACGGCGCGTATGACGAAGCTTGAGACCACTGTCAAGACATTAGAGGACGCCGTCACTACTTTATCTGGACAACAAACAACGGCCGAGATATCATCCTCTGACATTCTCCAGAAAGTCACCAAATTAGAGGATAAATCTAGACAACAGGAGGATGAGAAGAAACGTCTAAACCTTATTTTGGAAGGCGTCAAAGAAGAAGCTGATCAGCATCCAAAACAAATCGTTAGTGATTTACTGAGGGACATAGGTGTCAACCTACCTGACGGAAGCGTAGTGACTGTCACACGGCTGGGCCAGATCGATGTCAACAGCAGACGACGCCCACGGCCTATCCTCGTCAAGTTTTCAAATGTCAGCTATAAACAAGAAATATACAAGAATCTCAAACACCTCAAAGGCAAAGACGAATGGAAGGGGGTGCACATAAGTGACGACCTCTCTCCTATTGTAGTACAACAAAGAAGAGAATTGAGATGTCTTGCGGCCTTGGCGAGGAGCAAGGGCCATACTGCAGCTGTCAGAGGGAGTGCGCTTGTACTGGACGACAAACGATACTCATACAACGAAATTGACAACTTACCCGACAACATTAGCATGGAAAATGCTAAAATGATTGAAGTGGAGGGGGGTTTGGCCTTCCAGGGCCACCATGCCTTCTTATCGCACATGTATCAAACAAAAATCCAACACGATGGCCACGCCCTCCATTGCGTGGAACAAGGGTACGTTTTAGAATATGCCAAGCATGCCGGTGACCAGCGAGCCCAGCGCAAGGTGCGCGATTGTAAAACGGGATACGAGGCAAAACAAATCGGAAAATTTGTCAAGATCACCAAAGAAAAACAGGCCGAGTGGGATAGGAAGAAGTTTGACGTTGCTCTTGAACTTGATGATAAAAAGTTCTCCCAAAATCCCGCACTCAGAGACAAACTGCTCCGAACCAAAGGAAACCTGTACGAAGCCACTTACGATGATTTCTTCGGAGCAAAATTGACACTCGCGCAGAAACCCAAATTCGGAACAGGAGAAATGACCGGCCAAAACAAACTAAACGAAATCCTCACCTTCCTTCGAAACAAATATGGTGAGCCGGACAAATAACTGTGTCATTGGACAAATTATATGATCTCACTTTCATCTGGTCTGTATAAAAATTGTCTGTAAATATTTTCTAATATGTACATAAATCCTATGTCGCACGTCGCAGGCGGCTAGTACTGAAGGGAACGATAATACGGGTTTTCTACACTCATTTACATATCTGAGTAAAACGTACTTTCTCCGTTACTATAGGAGCACCACAACCCGAACTCTACCCACATCCTGATCATCATGGACTCTAGAGGCACTGGATTAATGGACAAAATACATGACATTGCCGCGGACTCAACGGATCAAATCTTAAAAAATCTACACTTTGAAGTATTAACTTTGTGTGGTGTCACCTTGGACAATGTAACTCAACGTTTACAGTACCAAAAATTTGATTTATTGTTGTAAACTCCGATACTGCTGCCTAAACATTGTACATTGTAAATTGTTTGTATAATACTCACCGAGCCAAGTGCATGTTATTCTGTTTATTTTCCTGTATGGTTGACATGTTTGGCTTCTTCCTAGAGCTAGAATGCTGTATAAGGAGGTTAATATCCGAACATCTTGACTGTAAGGTATGCTTTATGGACATGGTAAATTGTATATATGTATACTTTAGTTCGATGTTATTTGGTTCTCGTCACCGACTGAAGCATACCAAATGTTCAAGATTATATATAGACAACTTACCTTTAGATTTTGTAAATCACTACAAATATTTGGGTATTATACTTGATTCACATCTTTCTTATTCTAAACATTTAAATACCGTGATTGGTACTGTATCCCACAAATTAAGTATGTTTGCTAAGGTTGGTCAGTATTTGTCTCTACCCGCAAAATTGTGTATCTATAAGTCAATGATCCTGCCTTATTTAGATTATGGTGATGTGTTATTCGCAAAGGTCTCACCAAATATGCTGGATAAATTACAACGGTTGCAAAATAGAGCTTTGAAAATATCCTATACAAATTTACCTTATCAACCTTTAGATATTTTACACAGTGTTTCAAATGTTGCTTTGCTACACAAACGTCAAACTGCTCATGTTTTAAATTTTATGTATAAAAGATCCAACGATGTTGACTTAATAGATAGAAGACCTATAAACACCAGAGCACATAATGCTGTTTTATTTAAAGTGGAGGTACCTAAATTAGAAAAATTCAAACAAAATGTATTATACCACCCCATACACCTAGACTCTTTCTCTTGGAGAAGAGGAGAAATGTTTCCCCTCATCCTCTTGAAGCGCACCTTTCACTCCCTATTATACTTATGGTTGGCTCATTTGGTGAGGTATTTCGCTTCAAGAAAAAGAGGATATATATGCACCCCCTGGTGGTATACATCAATACTAAACCTCTATGCTTCAAGAAGAAAACCTCACCTTATGAGCCTCATGTGAGATATAACAGGGAGAATCTTTGCTCTTAAAGAGGAAGAGGGGAAACCGTTCTCTTCTCCTTAAAGAGAAAGAGTCTAGGTGTATAGGGTGATTATACCATGGAGCGGTCGTATGGAACTCTTTACCTGCTGAAGTGAGAAATATAGACTCCTATGTTACCTTCAAAAATCTTCAGAAAAAGATAATGTTTACTTAATTGAACTGATGACTGTGATGGAAGTATTCCCTTTATCACTGACTTAATTTGTTTGTTATCAATATTTCTGTTGTACACAAATTTTGTATAAATATGATTTTTATATTGATGCCAAAAGAGTGAACAGAGGTATAGCCTTTTGATGTCCATGTACTATTGACATAATTGTTATATATCACCAAATTCTACGATCTGATTTAACATGTTATTTGTACTATAATATGATTTCATTACTATGTATCTACACTGTATCTACAATGAAAACCAGTACCTACTGATGTAGGTTCAGTATAAATAAATTAAAAAAAAAAAATCTCCCTCTTCATGCTGCAAAATGCTCTAGTTTGTTGGAGTATGGGAACATCTAACAAACAGAGCAGCCTGGCGGGATTATGAAACAGAATAAAAATATTTAAAATATTTGAAATCAATTGTGGGTGGGCGGGATATTATGAAATGGTAAAAGAGAAATTTGAAAAAATTATGTAAAAGTATTAAACAACATATAGGGTGTGTGGGATATTATGAAATAGTAAAAGAGAAATTTGGAAAAATTATGTTAAGGTATTAAACAACATGTAGGGTGTGTGGGATATTATGAAATGGTAAAAATAAATTTGAAAAAATTATGTAAAGGTATTAAACAACATGTACAGTGTGCGGGATATAATGAAATGGTAAAAAAACAATTTCAATAAATCATGTTAAGGTGATGAACAACATATAGAGCATGAAAAAATATAAAGAAATGTTAAAAAAGGAATTTGGTAAAATTATTTAAAGATATTAAGCAACATGTAGGGTGTGTGGGATATCATGGAATATTTTAAAGACTAGAATGTTAGATCATGTTCTGTAGATTAACACCATGTAGGGTCAGTGGGATATTATGAAATGATAAAAAAGACATTTGAAAAAGTTATGTAATTCGTAAAGATCTGGTAATAAACAACCTGTAGGGTAGGCCGGATATTATGAAATAGTATAGAAACAAGATTGTAAAATTACATACTTCTAAATTACAACATGTAGGGTGGGTGCCCAGTAAACACCCAGTGTTGAATCAATATATTGAAATTAGATTGAACCAGCAATCAATCATATCTAAATACTGATCAAATGTTGATTTCCAAATATTGATTCAATACTGGCAACTGATGTTGATTCAATGTTCAGTCATCAATATTGAAGGATTTAATGTTGATCCAATACATTTATGCTAACATAGCGTAGATATGTTACAATCAATCATGAATTGATCCTTTTTTACATTGATTTACAATTGAGACATTTTCAATTGCACATCAATCAACCAGCAGGGGGCTCTGTCTGCCAACTTTGTCAAAATGTTGATTATTTAAATATGAAAAGGAACCAAAGTCATTACTGTCTAAATAATTCAGAAACAAATGTTAGTATATCAGACTAAGTTTACCATTACAAATTCTATCACATGAAAAGTATTTATACACTCTTAGTTTTTTCTGCAATTTTTGAAGCACGGCATGTTCAAACACCTTTTTCAACAGAAAGCATTAACATACAGGTTCGAACTACTGCTGAAAACGAAAGGCTCCTGCATCCTTCAAATGGCAATCATGAAGTGGGGGTAGTCCACTTTCCAACACAGCGCTCTGCCTAGTATGGCACACCTAATTGGTCCATGGGGGCTCATCAATATTCATGAGTGGGGCTCTGAGTTCTGTGGGGGGTCCGAAGGAGTATCCGGCAGGCGGGGTGGTGTTTCTTTAAATGGGGGTATATAAGGGTTTGTTGGGGGCTACATGGCGCAGTGCATTTTATAAGGCAGGTTGTAATGCAAGGAGGTGGCAGGGGCCACACTGTCCTTGGTATATATAGAGAACATGATACAGGTGTCAAGGGTGGGATCTTATTGAAATGGTAAACAATAAATTGACAAATTATGCAATAAAATCTCTTAGTTTCATTTCAATTGTAGATTTATATTCATTTAGCTGTATGAAATAATGATAGATTAGCAGCGAAGCTGTCACTTCGCTTCGTTCCGTGACAGCGTAAGACAGACAACTACTCCGCACACAAACTGTGGAATAGGGATGAGTTAGCCATTTGGGTATGAATTTCAGAGATGTAACAGAAGAGAGGGATATATGTTTAGTTTCCTACCCGTCTGTGAAAAAAAAACATGGATCGCTTTTTTTCTGCTGACACTACGCATTTCTTGTTTTTGAGAGAGTATGTCTCCTTCAGAGTGTTTTCCAAACAGTTTGTGTGGGGACTAGAGTTAGTCCCAGAACAGTATATACCAATGTATTTCTCTATGTTTTTGTTAAAGTGTGGCTAATGGAAACGCTATTCATGGAACAATAATTGCATTGGAGGGGTAAAAAGGAAACAATTGTTTTTCTGATAGTTGTTAATGGTTGATTCCAGTGTTTATGGATGTGCAGTCTCAAATAAGTAGCCCACTAACACAGATGTAAAACATTTCTGTTTGTGTAAATATCTGTGCCCCTGTTTCCCCACTCTCAGTTAGCTGATACAAGCCAGTCGACAAGCAGCCCTTAGGTATGTGTTGGTACTTTTGATCTATGCTCTGTGTACCATAGTTACAGCATAAATTTTACTGTTTAAATGTGAAGATAATCTGAGTTACTTTTCGAGTATTCACATAATTTGGGGTACCTTTCAAATAATCACATGATTCGAGTTACTTTTCAAGTAGTCAAATAATACAGGATACTTTTTGAGTATTCTACATAATAATTTATCAAATTATAACGCTGTTGTCCTATCGTTATTTGTATATAATCAAATAATCGAATCAAAATAATATCTTGTTTATATCCCAACCACATCAGTTTTCGTTATATATTTGGGGACAATCACAAATTAATGATCATGCTTGATAAAAGCAAACTAATCAATACATGTCATCAGGGCTCTTAGGTTTTAATGTTTGGAACCCTATTTTTAATAGATTTTAGATCATAGATGAAAGATGAGGCTTGTACTTTTAGCTGTTATTACCCTTGGGATGGCCATTCAGGTAAGGTGCATATTTGTTTAATATAGCATTTATACATTTTCATCATTAAATATTTTTTGATAACCCTATATGCTCATGTAACTCATATTTTCATGTGTAGACATATGTGTGTATTCCCATGCATTATAATTATTTATTTATTATGCGTGTATTTGCATGCGGTAATTACAACTTTTATTTTTTTAATATAATATCTTTCTCCATGAAAAGGCCTGACATTTTCACAGTAATAGAAAACATTTATTTGGAGGGAATAGTGTCTCGGGTTTGTTATTTATCGATAAGTCTTACTTTTCTTTTCTTTTCTTTGACATAAAATGAAAACAGGACCTAAATAAGAAATCTGAGACATGCTTCCCTTTAAAAGAACCTTATCACTAGGTGTACAGAGTTTGAAGTAACTTTAAAATTAGATAAATTATCTATGTTCAAAAAGTAAAAGTCAAGAAATTGTCTTTTAATTCCTCATGTTGGAGGTATTTTGTATGGTCATATGACCTGAAACAAAACATTCCTGTTACACGTAATTATTGTTCCCAGGCAAGTAGTGATGTAACAAGCATGTTCTGTGCCTGTACTTGGTTAGTCTGTTACCTGCCCAATTTCTATGTAACAGTAACGTTATTTAGGTAAAGTCGAGACTTACTGAAAAAGAATGTCATAATAACAATATATGTTTTACTGAAGTTGAGACCTTACTAACAAAGAACGTTGTAATAACACTATTATGATGTTAATGAATGTCACAAAAACATAACAGTGTGATATCACAATGTTAGGTTCTCAATAATGTAGCAAGAACCAAAACAGAACTAAACAATACATTATAATAACGTTATGATAACGTCATATTCTTGCTTGGGTTGTTTGATTCCCAGGTACTTGGACATAGTGGGGGTGATGGGAGGTGTGAGGAGTACTTCATTAACTGTGCCACAGTACTGGCCAGCAGTTCTGAGGGATTTGACCCAGAAATAACAGAAAGGTTCTGCAGGTAAGTATATCCTCCCCGAATTGTAAAGGCCCATTTGCCCTGGCCACTGAAGGTGCTTGCAATGTGTTTGACAATAGTCGGTCATTAATCCCAGTGCAACTGGGGGAGTTGCATAACAATCCGCTGAAAATATTCGCTGATTTCTGCTAATATAGTATGATGAACAGATTGACATAGTTTTGCAAATTTCATTACTTTGAAATCCACTAAATAGACATATAACATCTTATATTTTCCATCATGTCCGCTAGTTTACTTAGTGGAAAATCTGTTAAATTTCAGCTTTTGCAGAAATTTATTAGCAGATTTTACAACACCTTGGTCTCCGCTATCTTTTTTGCGACAGTTTGGTTTCATGAAACATCCGTTAAATATACCAAAAAGTTATGCAACCCCCTCTTGACAATACTCAACTGAATGAATCCAACATGTTGGATCAATTCGTTTGAATAACAGCCAATTCTAAGTGGAAATCATTTGACAAATGATTCGTTGCAATTGTAATCTAACTCAATTTTGATGTCAGCTTGGAATCACATCCATTGTTGTAGAATATACAGTTTAAAGAAATGTGCGTAAATTATTCTCTGTGCTGTCACTATCTATGGTCAGACTGATCTTTGCATATAGAGTATACAGCCAATTATGTGTATGGAGAGGTTCTGCTGTGGTCATAAGTTAGTAATGATACAGTAATTAGGGTGTATTGTTATAAGGATCTAGGGCATATGTTGTTTATATTGTTATCATCATCTGCTGACACATAATGAGAAGTAATGTTTTACCAACTTGTTTCTACGTTTTATTAACTACGTATACACCAGCAGCCAGCTGATTTGAATCAGCTTTAAAGTGCCAGAGCGCTTTTTGACTGTCACTTATATAGCATGTATTTGCATATTTTTGGGTTGTTTTACACTTTTCCTAGAGCTTCAAATATTTTATTTACATTTAATAATATCAATTTTTTACATAATCCTGTGTATCATGTACAAGATTTATGTTTAGTTTTTTTTTAATTCAAATGAAAATGTTTCTGTTTTTCTTTATATATATATATATATATATATATATATATATATATATATATATATATATATATACCCAAGCTTCCATTCCATTATAGGTTTTTCATGGATGAGTGTGCTGGCTATATTGATGCAGCTGAATTGGACCCAGATTGTGGTGGTGAATTTGCTGCCAAGATAGGGCCAAAGATCTTGGACATCTCCAAAGACTGCTCTGCGGCACATGGGAACTAAAAATGCACCTACACGGCCTAAGATCTGGTACATTTACCAGGCTTCTATGTGGCACATGGAAACTAAAAAGACATCCAAACATTTCAAGATTTTGAAATATGAAATGGATGAACCATTTCAGTGGATTATAATGGCAAATGATATCAAAAGGACACATAATGAAATATAGTAAGAGAAATACTTCAGGAACATGACGTAATACTTTTAATTAAAAATCTCCTTTGAATCATTTTCCTTAGAATATGATATCCTAGCACGCATGTACAATACAACAACACACTTTGTTTGAAACATAACAAGTAGATTTTAATCATGTGAGTCTCATAATCTTCTTTTTAAATTCTATGCAGTTTGCAAAAAGAAAACGATCACATCATGCAACCTGTGTCGATTCTGAATAAAGCGAATTAATCTCGTGTAAATTCCTATCCCAATGCTAACACAAGGTTTTTTGAAGCTATGATAATAAAGTTATATTAATTCCGAGCAGGCTTAAGAAGTATCCTCTCCATAATATGATGTTTGGTGTGTCTGAAGTCAAATTACTTTTCTAAGTTGCTCCTGTTTCCATTTTAGTGTGCATATTAAGCTTATGCATCAAAAATTCTGGCCTTTCCTCGAACTGTAAGTATTTTTGGTTGAGTTTGTCCTTCTAGTGGCCCATTGGATAATGGGTTTCCTAGCAACAAAAATAATATTATTAACGAAATTAATATTTTCGTAACAATGATGGTTTTGACACACATTTCTTTCTATATTTAGAATGCCGCGGAGAGCTGTAACTTTTACTGAATTTGTTCTAATTTTTTCCCTTTTTACATCAATTTATAAAATTAAATTTCATTAATTACAACCAGAGATTTTACATTTTTGTAAAATCGTAACAACCAAACTTTTTGCTAAGATATCTTAACTTGATCCTCACAACGAAATTCTATTGTGCAAAGGTGCCCGGGCCACAGTGGCCTGTTGCACAATGGGTTCGTAACAACGAAAATGATTTTTTTGGAAAAAAATAATATTTTCGTAACAAGGATGGTTTATACACATTGTTTTTCTATATTTAGAATGCAGCCAGAGAGCTGTAACTTTTACTGATTGTACTTATTTTTTTTCCCTTTTACATCAATTTACAGAATTCAATTTCATTCATTAGAACCAGAGATTTTACTATGTTTGTAAAATCGTAACAAAGATATCTTTAACAAAGATATGCGCCGGGGGAGTTTAGTATTGGAATAGCGTGTTGGAATAGTGTTCTACCATATATTTGCTAGATAGGTTGCTAGATAGCAGAGTACTGTAAAGGTACTCCCCGCTGAATACTAGATTCTCACGGTAACTTTGGACAACTTATGTAAAGGAAGAGCCACACGTTCAAATACAGTTTCAAACCTTTATTTCTGATAAGCATACAATAGATGAAGTGTTCCGTACAAATACCATACAGTGCTGGTGAGTGGTACCAAAGTGACAATAATAACGCCACTCTGAGCGCCTACCTCTATACTCCAATCAGAGTCCGTGCCAACCGCTGATCTGGTGCTGAGCCTATAAGCCCTCCAGGCCTGCTGTAGTCTCTAGTCTGGTGGTCTGGCAGAGTGGCTGGGCCAGGTAGAGTAGTGGCTTCCGGTCTTGTAGAGTATCCGGGGAGGTAGTCCAGGGGTATGCCTTTCAGAGGGGGCTCCAGGAGAGTGTGTCCCTACAGTGGCAGGGATCCCCTTTATACAGATCCTCTCCTCCTGGGAGGAGGGGGCCTGTATGATGTCATGGGCTATATTTAGCAAGTGATATCACCATCCAGTCTCCTGATTGGTCGACTGATGGGGAGGGGTTGTTTGTGCAGGCCAGAGAGGAAGAGGGGGAGTTGTGCATGGGTTGCATCATCTCCCTGAGTGGGGAGGGGTGGTTTGTGGAGGCCTCTGATTGGCAGGTGGCAGCTCCAGAGGGTGGGGTGGCAGGTGCATGTGGGCGAAGCCCAAGCATACCCATGGTTGTACTCAGTCACTGCCTGGCAGCTGTACGGTTCACAACAGGTGGTGCTTATATACTACCTTACACTAACATGGTTATACATAGGTATATGGGAAGTTGTGTCTGCAAAGGTAGGGTTCTAGGCATTCTGTGTTTGGGACTGGTTGCAGTCCCGACACAGATAGTTTTGTTTGATCCTAACAACGAAACTCTATTGTGCAATGGGCCACAGGTGGTACAGAATGATCCCAATCATCCTAGGTCCATACTCTACCATAGGATGATGATATTGATAATGATGTGGTACAGCAATCATAGACGATATTGAATTCTTTCCTTTGCAAAGTGCTGTTCTGTTGCATGTTCAGCGGTAGACTGTATATGAAAATCACAATGAGATAGGTGCGAATAGTTAAGGTATTAACAGATGTACAAATAGTGGAGGTACCAACAGTGGCCAGTTGCCCAATGACCAATTGTAACAACAAAGTCGTTAAGGTCACTTTAAGAAAGTGTACTTAGCAAAGACATCTTGGTTTATTTAACGTCTTGCCAAGATGGGGATCATCATAGCAACAGGTTTAATAAACCAAGACAATGTGTTGTTTTTTCAACAGAATAAACGTAATATTTTTGGAAGCATGTGGGTGCAGTAGAACTGAATAGAACTGAATAGATTCTCCGCTACTTCCGACTCAGTTTGTCTGATCGAGTCATATAATATGTTCTAGGCCGTTGATATGTATCTCATTAAAGGTGTGAATACAATACATACCAAAATTTATCAACTTATCAATTTATTAATTTTCAACTTATCAATTTATTAATTTTCAGCCTGATTTTCATTGACCAGTTAAATTTCTTAGATAATTTAGATAGAAGTATGGGGCAACGAGTGTAAAGATCGTGATTCTGTGTGTAAAGATCACGATTCTGTGTCTCAAGAACGTGATTCTGTGTGTAAAAACATGGTTCTGTGTGGAAATATCAAAATCATTACAAAAGGAATCCATGAATGGTTTTAGGATTGTGCTTTTGTAGAGTTTGTGTAGTGCTTTTGTATTGATTATGTAGTGCTTTTGTAATAATTTTGTAGTCCTTTTGTAATGCTTTTCAGGCCCGTACCCAGGATCTGAGGTTGGGGGGTGGCGAGTTTCAACAAGTGGAATTTTTGCCAATATTTTCAATAATTTGAACTTGAAAAGAGGGGTGGCAAGCAGTAAAAAGTGGAACTTATCAAAAATTTCCTACCATTTTTTAGGGGGTTTACATTAAGTTTTGGAAGGTAAGGTTGAACTTCTGGTAAAGAAATCCTTTGTAAGGGGTGACCCGCCACCCCCACCTACCCCTGTGGTTACGGGCCTGCTTTTGTAGTCCTTGTGTCATGATTGTGTAGTCCTTTTGTATGGCTTTGGAAGTAACGATTGTCTGAAACAGTAGGGGGCACCACATGGTCTCTGATTGTAGCCCCTCTCATTGTCCCATTTACAGTCTTCTGCATGATGCATGTCTCTATATTGACACCTCACACTCTTCATGTATAGTTCCAGTATTACATGCACAGTCTGTACAGGCGTGGATTTAGGGGGGAGCGTGGGGCCAAATTTAGATTTTTTTAACGTAAAATTCCTGCAACCAGGGGGTGCAGGCGTAAATTTTGCTATAGCACGCCCCCCCCCCCCCCCCCCCCTTTTTAAAAATCCTGGATCCGCCCCTGCTGTAGATGCATTAAACATATCAACCATAGCCTTGTAGAGTGTACAACATCCTTTTAAGTCTGTCAATACATCTGGTGTCTTGTAAGCATGGTAGAGACTGAGGATGTTGAATGGGGCGGTCTCTCTCCCAGGAGGAGGCGTTGACCTAGACCGGGGCCCTGGATGGGGGGTCCCAATGTCGCATGTCGAAGAAAGGTGAAAAGGTGAATAGGTGCAATTTTAATCTGATATGTGCAATTTTAAAGCCTAAAACCAATATATACTGGTTTATTTTCCTCTATTTGGGAAGGATTAAGGCTAGAGACAACAAAATAATATCAACAGATACACCTTATATAATGGTGCTATACTGCAAGATAATAACGGGTACTGCTTTATAGGCCTACAAGAGGCTCCGCCCCTAGGATTTTGCATACGTTTCTACACCCCTAGCTGTCTCACGGAAACAAACAGGCCCGTAGCCAGCTATTTTGAGAGAGGGTTTGTTAAGTCATTAAGTCACAAAGGGGCATTAAGTCACATAGCAGCTGATGGTACGAACCCCCTGAACCTGGCTACGGGCCTGACAACGTGCAACATTTGGCGCCACTCATTTACACTCTCCAAGCAGATCAGGGACACATATGTAGTTCTGCGGTTGGAGTTTGATGGCGCGGCCGTCGCGACGTAGCAACGGCCGTACCAACGCCTATCATGAAAACGTAACGTTTTCAAGAAATACACCCTCAGAATCAGATTAGCAGGTGTTTGCTTGAGATCTAGTCTTTTCTATTCATACTTTTAAAAAAACTACCCAAAATTCAACATGTTCCCATTAAGATGGCGTTATTTCCGCTTCCTTTCATAGTCTTCAATCCGGGTATTTTTTGAGATTCGCTGGTCGGGAACAAACATCAGAGATCAGTTAGTAAGATGGGGGAACAGGCTAACTCATCCGGGACGTTGAATTTGGGACCCTTTTTATTTACGTAGTGGAATTAGTAACTATAATAGAAAAGTATGGCTATATTAAGATAATGTCTGATATACCCTTTTTTACCTCTGAAAATCTTCCCGGTATCAAACTTATCGGTCCAGACTGTGACATGTAACTGTCCTACCACCTATTTCACAAACTTTCAGGGGCGCCACTGTGACTATTTCCGTCAGCTTTCTTCTACAGCTCACATTTTCAAGTACTTTGACAACAGACCATTATGCCATTTGAGGAAAATTTGTTTGAGGAGATAATTTTCTCTTGCATGCAAAATGGTATTCTGGACAGTCCAATTTTGCTAAACCTCACATACTAGGATAAAAGAAACGGAGGAAAAGGTTGACGGGACCTGCGTTTGTGGGACCGACTGGGAAGGAGACCAATCGTCTGGAAATAATTTTCCCAAGTCACTGAACTCCACATTGCATGTCAAATTTAAGAAAAGGGTTATGTCAAGTGTCCCTAAGGTGGCCATGCCACATGTGGAATTTAAGAAATAGCCATGTTGTCGCGTCAAATTTAAGGAAAGGTTGTGTCCCCATTTCCAAATTACGGGTCTAGGGTCATTAGATTACTGTGGTATGAGTGTCACTCTGCAGCGAACCACCCTCCATGTGTTATCATTTTCAATTAAACACCTCCTTAATTTGTTTCATAGGCCTATAGGTTGACATGATATGTTGGTATGATATCTCATAAAATTCTATGTAAGGTGTTTATGCCAATGGTAATAAACATTGTCGACTTGACCCATTCTGCCTCTATGACCTACCCTATAACCAATTTGGCATTTCTACATTTGGACTCCCTACAGGGCCATACCCACTAGGCGATTTTGCGTCGGCCGACGGCAATCAGCGTCGGCCTACTGGTCGGCCTACTGGTCGGCCTACTCATCGGTGTAAAATTATCAAACATGGTTGATAAGGATCGGCGTACGCGTCGGCATACTCGTTGGTGCCGACGGCCGAAGAGTACGCCGACGGGACCGCCGATTGTGTGTTGGTATGGCTTGTCCAACCAGAGTCGGCCGACGGGAGCACCGACGGGAGCACCGACGCCGACGCCGATTCACCAAAAAGTCGCCTAGTGGGTATGGGGCTTAATAGTTGCGGGTCAGCTGTAAATGTCATATACCATTCAAAAGCGAATTGTAACACCTTTCTATTGGTGTATAACATACCTATATTTCACCATTATTTCCACTGCCAATTTTCGAAATCGGCAGCAAAATCGGTATGTGGAATACAGCCTTAAGGATAAATTACATTGTAGCTCTCTGTGTATGCCATATAAGGAAAGCGCTGACCTCCTCTACAGAGGGACCACTTACGAGGTCAGCGCACACCATATAAGGCAGGGAGCCTATATGTGTATTCCAAGGGGATGGTGCCATCTGGAGCGGTTGGTGGATTACAAAACACTCCAAAGGTCTCACGGAACTAATTGTGGCGCCATCTGTAGTGTCATATACCTTTCTGTCCCGAGGTGAAGGGAAGGACTGGCTTTGAGTGGCTGATAATCAAATAAAGAAAACTGACAGAAATGAAGGAAAAATCACAGGGTAACCCCTATCATTTGTGAGTTGTTTGATTAAAATGAATCCTTGATCTCTGCTTGTTGGTAGGTGTCAGTGTGATTTTTAAATGAGCTCTGTGCTCTGTGAATTTGACCACTGCAAAACTGGCAAAATGAGGGTACATCCACATTTAGACCCCTGCTTTAGATTTTGATGGTCAACCTACCCTGAAATTCTGATATTTTGTGTATAAAAGAGGTCACAACTGGGATATGGGTCAATTTGAGGTGGCGCAAAATTCTGAATATTATTTTTTTCAAGATAGGCTACATTAAACTATACAGGAAAATAATTAGTTCCATGAGACCCAAAGGGATACAGAATGGTCACAGAATGATCACAGAATGATCACAGAATCATAACAGAAGCATAACAAAAGTAAAAACGAAACACAACAGAATGGTTACAGAAGAAACACAAAAGCATTACAAAATACATTCTGAATATTGTGAGAACTGCTTTTGTTCTGATTTTTTCTTTTACACACGAAATAATCCCCTTTACACTTGGCGCCCCATATTATGGTGCTCAAATTTAAAAGGGGCGCGCAACGAGAACGATGATGTTTTTGGTCTTCTAGTCATTTTGACGTAGGAGGTTTCCACTCACCTGCTCAATATACTGCATGCCCAATCCACACACTACACAAGCTGAGTTGCTATGCTCTGACTGTGTTTAATCCTTTCCTTGTTTGGCTCTGCCTGAATGGAGTTTGCTTCACAAGGCCTACAATAATTACTATCTGATAAAGATGAATATTTCATGAGTTCCCATTCCTACCAAAAACCTTTTCCTGTTAATTACTTACTTGTTTCATTAACTTGAAAGATTCTAGATTCTCAATTTTTCACGACAGAGTGTGATGATACTAATTAGCTTTTATTGATGAGGTAAGTTGAATCCAATATAGCACGCTCAACGAGGTGCGTTGCTATGTTCAGAGTACAGACAATGCACAATTCAATCCTTCTGTTGTTTGATGGGATTTATCATGTTAGCACTACAGGAGCTCAGATAATTAATGTTTGCACCGAATAAATGTGGTTAATGCTCTTCTTGATTGTTCTTTGCACTTGGTTTGGATTTGGATCAGTATTATTACAACGGTACCTCTGTACTTAAGAGGTTGCCAGTGGCAAAATGCTGGTAGACTAACACTTGCATCTCAAGCATTCCAAGCGGACATAGCATTCTGTTATGGTACAAGCGCCTTGCATGGTTATTTTGTCATTTAGTCAGAATGACAATGCCCAAACTCAACCATTCAGGTAAGAACTGAAGACAAAGATAAGATTTTGTGACATTATGTAAATACTTTATAACAAACAAACGCCTACCCTTTCTGGGGGATTTTGCTTGAAAACAAACAAAATATTGAAAGGAAACCTATTCATATTGACTATAGATGTGGCATAACTCAGGAACATATTTCAACCCAAAGTCATGATTTTAGATTTGTTAAACACAATAGTCAATTTCTATGGTGGGTAATTAAATAAGATATCACTTCAGAAAATAATCATGAAAGATGAACACATTCTAATTTCGTAGGTCATTCTAAAATGTAATCTTAATATTTTTGTATAATTTATGGCAGCCAATGGCAGGCTGCTCTACCCCAGTCTTGTTTTATTGTTGCTGACAAGTCAGTGCAATGCTCTAACAGGTAAAGTTTACTTGACATTATTATTTTGTACTCTCTCTTGGCATTCATCAATACTAATTTGCAACTTGATGTTGATTTGCCTTCCATTATGAGTTAGGAATATTTTGATGTCCACATATTGTTATCTATTATTACAGAAAGATACATCTTTATAATTTAACATCAAGTTTCTTGTACCTCCTTTCTTTATATCATTGCACAATGTTTGTACTTGAAAGTCAGAAATTCAAGCTAGCATGTTAATTCATGAGCTTAAAATAATATAATTAAGTAAAAGAAGTACAAGAGCTCTGATAGGTGTAAATCATCCGATTCTTTTCAAATCTTCAGTACATGTGTTCAAGTCCAAGTGATTAGACATCCATGTTTATATCAGTCTAAGCCAATATCTCTTTAGCTCAAGTGATATAACTCCTGCATGCTTATAAAAAAAACTGTTATTGTTATCTAAAGAAAAAAGGTACCTTGCTGTTTAATTATTGGTGGTTGTATACATAGTCTTAAAGTTGATTTGAAACTATCACCAACCGATTGTTGCACTTGTAGGACCCTCTTACCAAACCCCACAAATGATATTCATGAATGATGATCAAGTTTGTTGTAGTCTCCCGTTTCCTTTCAGACTTGAAATGTTCCAATCATTCCCTTCCTGGAATAGAGTACCTTTGGAATGTACCTCAGGAACCAGTTGGTATTGGCAGCACAGTGACACTAACCTGTCAGCCGCATTACACTTTCCCAAACAATGCATCCACATTGCAAGTTAGGTGTACCTTAAGGGCTGAGTGGGAAATTGAAAACACTGAGATATGTCAACGTAAGAAGCACTGATTCTTTTTCTCAAAATAGACATATATTTTATGTTTGACAGCAATTTTGTTAAATTAGACTTGACTGTCATATACTTCTATGGACAATTTTGCTTAATAAAAGTCACATTGAAATAATCTAGCATCAATTTAATGTTGTATCATTTCAATGTGACTTGAATGAAGCAAAATTGTCCATAGAATTCTAAGACAGTAAAGTCATATTTGTTGTCTTATTATTTCAGCATTACCTCCAACAGCATTTGAGTATTTCCTGATATCAAAGAACAGTTTTACACAAGTAAATCTTGAATGCAAGAGAGCTGGAGGTAACCTAGCTGAACCTCTGTCTCCTGAATACCATGAACACCTAAGGAAATTGGGATTACTTAGGTAAGATTAAGCTGTGAAAATATATATGCTTAAGCCTTTAGACTTGTTTACATATTTGCCAGCATGTCCCTTGATCTAGGATCTAGTCTCCAGGTAAAGTAAAGAAAGAAAGCCATCCATGTTAAGGAGAATCAACTCTCAGTTGCTTAAGGGTCATAGTCACTTGCCAACGATGTGACAGATAATGGCATTGAAAAATTATCAAATATACTTAATATAGATTGGCGGTCCTGTCTGCATCAACGTTGCTGCTGACAAGACTGCCAATTGTGTGGGTATGGTTTCTCCATCAGAGTCGGCCGACGTCAACAACGATGTCGGCGCCGATTTATCTCAAAACCGTGTAGTGGGTATGGAGCTTTAGTGTCTGAGCACACCATATTTGCTCTCGCCACTATCATGTTCAGGTGCTCTCAATTCATGTTTCCCTCATATTTGTTATGCCTAAACATTACACTATATGTGCAATAACGCATATTGAATCATTTCAAACTTCCAAAGAATTCATGTCTCACATATTTGGGCCTTTTCAATATGATATCTCTCACATTATATTAGCCCTGAATGCGGGCACTTAGCCTAGCTAGTGACCACTAAAGGGCCATACCCACTAGGTGATTATTCCCCAGTCGGCTGACTGATCGGCACTAAAATCGGTCTATTCTATGCTTAGAATCGGCCGATTTTACCAGCAATTGAGATCAAACCTGCACATTCCAATATGCTATACTTACAGGTGACTGGGAGAATCGGCCAATCCTCCCAGTCGCCCGTCGATCGTCGGTGTTAACATCGCCTAGTGGGTATGGGGCTTAACTTACGTTGGGATCTTAAAAACCTCCCTATGTGGTTTTGGTATGGAAAATAAACATGCTTAGCCAGTGACTATTCAAGTCACAACTGCAGCCCTTAATACATTTCAATAGGTTTGTGTAATCTTTAATAGACTTGAATATATCATTAATTGTAAGGCAATTGTGTTTTTACTTTGAAGACATGATAATATTCATGGAAAGAAATCGTATAGATATCATATTTGTCATATTTTCAATCAGTGGCTCCCTTTTCAGTTCCAAGGGAAGGTGGATAGGTCTTGTGAAAAATGTGTATTCAATGGATGAAGAGTGGACCTGGCTTAACAGGGATGAGCCTACCCAACCAGTGTGGACAAGCTGGAAGAGTAACTCACTGCACACTCATGCAGGCATCAGTGAAAGTGGAATGTCTAGTTTAGTCTCAAGCCAAGGCCGTGGTGGAATCTGCCAGGTGAAAAAAGGTAAGCTTAAAGCTCAAAATGAAGCTTGATGGGAAAGGATTTATGAATTGGGTATTAGTTAGCATAATTTAGGATGATAAGTCAAAATCCAGACACAACTGGGAAAGGCTCACAGTAAATCTGAACTTGTAAACTTTCTACCAACTATCTGAAGTTTGATTCACATCATAGACATCTTCACCTATTTTGGGCATGCTTTGTTGGGACCTTCTGCCAGTATCCAGTTCAATTTGAATCAGTGTAAAAGTCAGCCAACCAGTATTCTATAATTGGCCAGTTTTAATGCCAATATTTGGCAAACTTGGTAGAAGTCAGCACTTGGGTTTCAGACATTGAATGCCTCATCCATGTATTTTGATTCAGTCTTTAAGTATAGAATTACTTCATTTTTAATATGAAAATTCCTTTATATTTTTATTGGACTTTTGTGATACATCCAGTTGCACAAAGGTAGAAGTTAACATTTGCTTTGTGCATGCCTACTGAATTAGTGTAAGAACCACCAGATGAATATACATGATAAGAATTCTTCCAAATTACTTAGGTTATAAAAAACATATATATATATAGTGGCCAGTGCCGCTGGTAAGTGTTGGTATACCTGACGACAATGATCATCGGGACACACTTCCCCGCAAGCACTGAGGCCCTGGGAAAAATCGATATTAGACTGCTTTATAAGCGAGAGTGTAGGAGAGTCAAGAGAGAGAGAACAGTAGCACTTGGATCAGACGAATCGGGAGATTCGGAAGGGGTTTAGATAGCCATACAATCACGGGACATCTGGTGACTTATACTACGTCGTTACGAGACGGCCGGAGGCGAGAGCAAGCGGACTCCACGGAGGAAGCTTACTTCCCTCAAACTGAACTGTAATACCTTGGATTCATTGCCTCGACGAGCAGCTGTACGCATCACTATATCCACCAATAAACTTACCGGAGTGCCAGACGTTGTTCATGTTATGGATTGAGCGCCCATACCGTGGACTCGCTCACCACTCGACTAGCCCTCCCAGTAAAGACAATACCAGCCGTACTAGTTATATCTGATAATGCACGGAAATGATAATCAACACCAAAACTACCAATAGCGTTCACAGTAGTGGATTATGTCTCTATGCAATTGGAGTATCTGTCAAATTTACTTATCATTCCTGCTTATTTGAGGCTATCAAGTTTCTGAATAGAATGTAACTGATGGAAAATTGCTGTTTGATATTGATATAAAACAATAAAAGCATTGTCTGAAGAGATTGACCAGACAGAAGGTATACATATTGACAATTATTTTTCCAGGTTTCAATACTTGTCTGACTGCACCTAAAATACCTCATGCACTTCATGTACAGAACACATCTCATGTCATGTATACATGTCACGAGGGTTATGAACTAAGCGATTCATATGGAAACAAAAGAGTTCAGGCAATTATCCTGTGCCCATCCATAGGTGACCCCTGGACCATCATCACTGGAATGGCTTGTTTGCGTAAGTTAACTTTTAACTTAAATTCAACTTAAATTTTGTTATGATCGAAAAAATCGATCAGGGCAGGTCGTGACCACCTAGGGTCCCCACCCATCATAAAGAAATTATCTAATATAATTAAATTGAACTTAGACCCAGGTTATCGTCTGTGCATTTCTAACATAAGGGCTCCACCCCTTAGCCTAACAATGCCACAGCTGGTGACGTGTTTTTTGATGTGATTGGTGACGTCACCAATTTGGCGTGGTAGGCAGGGAGTTACAGTGTAGCAAATTGTGTTCGCCGCATTGACGATACACTGGCTTTAATTTAAAGCAAATGTTTTTTTAAGTCTTAAACACAATAACCTGCCAACTAGTAATTGTGTGTAACAGTTGCAGTGTTAATCAAATATTTACAATTACAATTCTGACCAGTATTATTCTTATATAAAGCAATAGTTTTTCATGCTAGAAATATGATACTGAGCAATTAATTCTTTGTATATGTAAGGACACAAGGTGTGTTGAACCCTCTTTTCAGGGCCACCCTGCTCCTACTTATATTATGAATATGGGAAGCTATACTCGCTTGGCTATGTGTTACTTAGTGATTACATTGATTTGGCTGAGGGTTATTGCGACAGACCCTCTTATTTAGCCTTAATGAAATGAACATAAGAATTAAAACGATTAAAACAGGTTTATTACTGAGAGGTTGGGGAGGCCAGTAGAAGACCTTTATCTGTGGTATATGTTACATGAATGGTCACACACAATGATCTCCATAGATTCATATCATCAATTCACTCCATTACTGTATCTCTTATTAATTTCACTCAGAACTTCATACTAATAACAATGAACACTGTGGCCTCTCCAACCCACCAGGCCCTCTCACATGCCTACACTTGGTATTCATAATTATACCAATTTTGAGACCTAATATTGCCTAAATGTATAAAAGGGAAAAGAGAACCCCATCACCAATGGTGTGGGTCTCCTTACCTACCTCATTAATAGGAAAGCCTAGTGAAAGCCTAGCATTGATGACCAACCAATCATGCCTGATATACAGCCTGAAGACACAGAGATGATCCTATAGACTGGGTGCACACAGCACTACCAGCCCTGGCCAACACCAGTTCCAAAGTCCCCGCTCCCCGCTTTCTCAGCCTTAGCTCCAGCAGTCAAGTCGGTTTCCACGTACTGACCCCTGTGCCTCCCAGCCGGCCAGTCACCAAGGCCAAGCCCATTAGCCCCCTGTTTCTAATTACATTACTATGGCAGTGATGGTTACTCCCCTGCCTGAGTGTGGCTACTCCACCTTTTCCTGTTTCATGTTGCATGTGAGCAGACCTGATATACTAGGCATGTCCCCCTGACATGCCTCCCCTACATATATGTTTAATAGCTTCTTAAAGGAAAACTTGCACATAATTTCACGAGCTGCTATTTTTTGTGTATTTGACTTGACTTAGGGAAACTACAAAAAATCCAAAATTAAAAATATGAAAATGTCAAGGTCCTAGGGAATTATTGAGGAAAGGAATTTTATTTTGGGAATTCCCTGACTGCTGGGCTGCTCAGTACTCCCTTGCTACGTCACACCTATGGGAATTCCTTCTAAAGTTATTTTGGAATTCCATGATTAACAAATGGTCATGAATGGATATGTATTTTGATTTATTATGAGTTGCATTGGGCTTAATATTTATAATTTGGTTTAGAGGGTATAACCCTTACTACAAATTCTACAGGGATGGGGATTCCCTTTTAACAGCAGATGTGATTCCCCAAGAACTCCCCTTGCTACGTCATAGATTAGGGGGTTTCCCTTAAAAATGAATTTAAATACAAGTCTTTTTAATGTCCCATAACTGTGTGTAAACTGGGAATTTTCCTGCAATTCTTCTTATATCTATAGTGCACGTTTTGAATAACATGCTGGATTAAATTTATTGAAGAATAACTAGGCTGCAGTTATGTGCAAGCTTTCCTTTAAGGTGATGAATATATATGAACAGTAGACACTCACTGATGTGACCAGCTAAGGGTCTGACCATAACGTGTTGTGAAGGCTGGCCTATGGTCTGTTTTATGACAAATTCCTGTAGCAACGTGAGTTTACGCTTGCTTATGGAAACTGTACATGAGGTTGAAACTCTCGTATGCGGCCGTTTCATAACAAAACACACATAAATCAACACAAAACCCGCGTAAATTGAGACAAAACTTGTGTAAATCAACACAAAACATGATTGTTATTATGAAACACAGATCTTATGGAGTTTTTTTTTATGAAAAGGGCCCCTGGTCAGGTGGATTTGGTGAGTTATGTGAAAGCTTCCACTGTTGCAACTTCTTCTATCATCTAAAGGTTTACTGGGGCTAAATTACTATAAAGCATTGAATTTAGATGTCTCATTGTGAGGCCCTTCTTAAGAGACCAGTAATCATTGTAACAAAATCAAACATGAAATAGAGGGAAAAGATCTGGGCTGATGAAAAATTGATCTTCAAGTGAGGCATTCTTCTTATTGTGGTGGTCATTAAGTGGATCTCTAGATCTAGTTTATGTAGTTTTGTTATCTAATGTATCTAATTAATGTCTTTCGACACCCACCATATAAGTTTGAGGCTAATTTGTGGGGATTCAAATTATAACCAAACTAAAACTGAAGTCTTTCTCTTTTTTAAACATGCTTTTAAACAATTATTCTGACAAAGGTGTTCATTCTTATTTGATACTTGCCCAGCATTAAAGTACATGATCTAATGGCCATATTACACTATGTGTTGGGTCACGTTTGTGTTAGGTCGTGTTGCCCAAAGCGTCTGATCCACATTACTTTACAGACATGTTTGTAAAATCCAAACGTGAACTGGGTCCCCAACACAACCCAATGCATGCCAACATGACCCAACACGACCCCTATCGCAACCAAAACACATAGTATGATATACTTTGCATTGGGTCACATTATTAGCCATCATGGCCCAACGCGTAGTTTGATATAGCCTTAATATGCACCAAACGCGAATCAGACGCGTTGGGCATTGGGCCCCAATGCGACCATAAACCCAACGCATAGTGTAATACGCTTAAGTCTTTATGAGGATAGGAAGAACCTTTAAGAATCACAATTCCTTGACAATTTTTCAAACATTTCATTTCAGCACCCCTTATAACAAAACTTGCTGATTTATGTTCAGCAAGTGAGGGGCTCCAGAGTATTGTGCTCCCATCTGGCCTGACTGCACCTGCAACTGTTGAACATCAAGGACAAAAAATAAAGCTGTTTCTTGATACAGCAGTCATCAGTACCCTGAATCTAGACCAGACATCATTTGAGTTACCTTTCGACTTTCCAATCCTAAGCATTGAAGAAATCGAACTTTTGAATCATTTGCAGCAAACTTACACGGATATTCAGCTTTGGGTCTCTTCAGATCTTGGAATAGAAATTGTGGCAAATTATTCTGGAAGTGCTTGTTCCATGATTGTAAGGGACATGAACAATGTCAGTCACAGCTTTGAGTTGGATGCGGGAACATGGAGTCAAGGATTAACAACATTAGTATTAGAGCAGTCTACTATGGTGAGGTGCATAGGGCCTAACTGTGGAAAAAATCATTTACCACAAAATAATACCAGTGGTGGACCTTATATCATCGAGGCCATAAGAATTGCATCCAATGAAGAGTACCCTTTCAAGTGGTCACAGGCATCCTTTTCAATTCAAGGGAGTTACTATGGAATAGCAGTTATCATGCCTACATTCTGTAAAGGTATTTGTCCATTTTCTTTAATGTTAGAGACTATGTCATTCAGAGTAATGTATATTGTGGGATTACCAGCGGGGAAATAGTAATACATAGGGTGCAAGGGTCATTTTAGGGAACGGCTTAACTTTTTATACGAAGGAAATTGATCTTATTTTAACATTTGAGAAAATAGAGGTGATTTTATTTTTCATGCTTTTTTGTTAATCACAGATATTTCGCCCACCATTTAACGGTAAGTAATGAAAGTGATGATAATCAACTATTTTACAGTTGTATGCAGGGACAAGTATCCCAGGAGTTGATTTTTCATTGGTTAATTAAAGGATGTTCCTTAAATTGCGCAGTAAGAGGCATCATCTATCTCTAGGCTATATAAAGCTAATCAGGTAAATTAATATGAAAGACAACTAAAAGAGACCATCCTTATCAGCTTGTAGTAAAGCTGCTTTAAGAATCCTATTCATTGTGGAATTCAGAGTGGCATAATGCTATGGCATACCCTGAAGTTCTATTCATTATCTTAGAATTGGTTAAAATTCGTTTTCTAAATATAATTTGATAGTTAATTGCAGTCAGCTAACAGTTTTTGTCTTAATATAATCTGAAGTCAATTTTAGTCAGCTAGAGAAGATGACTGTCTTGTCACTTCAGGCATAATAGATACAGATTCCATGAATCTGAAGTACATTACTATTCTGACCTCCTTCCATGGATTCTTTGTAGGAAGGGACAACCCTGAGGTAGTCTCTGATACAACAACTGAAAGAATAAGAGATTCTTCCACAGGGAAAGGAATGGAGAACAATCAAACTCCAGAATTTTCAACTACAGAAATGAGCCCTGAAACAACAACACAGGGAGGATACAAGAAAACTGAGGTAGTCTCTGATACAACAACTGAAGGATTAAGAGATTCTTCCACAGGGAAAGGAATAGAGAACAATCAAACTCTAGAATTTGCAACTACAGAAATGAGCCCTGAAACAACAACACAGGGAGGATACAAGAAAACTGGGGATACTTCTGATACAACAACTGAAGGAATAATGGATTCTTCAACAGTGAAAGCAATGGAGAACAATCAAACTCCAGAATTTGCAACTACAGAAATGAGCCCTGAAACAACAACACAGGGAGGATACAAGAAAACTGGGGATACTTCTGATACAACAACTGAAGGAATAATGGATTCTTCAACAGTGAAAGCAATGGAGAACAATCAAACTCCAGAATTTGCAACTACAGAAATGAGCCCTGAAACAACAACACAGGGAAGATACAAGAAAACTGGGGCTATTTCTGATACAACAACTGAAGGAATAATGGATTCTTCCACAGGGAAAGGGATGGAGAACAATCAAACTCCAGAATTTGCAACTACAGAAATGAGCCCTGAAACAACACAAGGTGACCAAAATGTCCCTGGTTCAAATGATGACATGGCAGAAACAACAGATGTAGCTAAGATACTTGTTCTGAGGTACACAGTGCTTAATATTGATTACAAAGTTCACCTCGGTGATAAAACATCTGAAACGTACACCAGAATGACAGAATCACTTGCCCAAAGAGTAAGTTCAGTCACCTTGCTATTAACAAATGAAATATGAATGAAAATATCAACTATTGTAACAGATAAAAGAGAAACTAAACACAAAGTTTATCATTCAAAAGATGATAAAAACTTGTATAAACAAGTTGGCAATGGATGAAGATAGCATTGTAAAAACTTGAAAATAGTTAAAGAAACTGTATTTTCTTAATATGTATTGTATTGTAATGTCTATCATGGTTATCTTTTTTACACCTGTACGGAAGATAATCTTTTCTGTAAAATGAGTATGGTTCAATAAATGGAAAAAAAAACTAATTTGTTAGATCTTTAATGTTGTCTTTTTTTCTTTTTTCATATACCTTAAAAATTCTAGTTTATCTTCATTGTTTTACAGATTGCAGCTGGCATGAAAAATCGTTTTGGAGATGCTTTTCTTGGAATAAATATAACATCCTTAAGGTAAATTCTCAAAATGTTCAACAGCATACAGTTTATTATCCAAAAGTCTTAACATGAGTCAGAAGTTTCTATTATAAAATAGTTAGGAAAAAGTCTCAAATCACATGTTCATATAATTCTTTCCAAGAAGCTGCTTATCTTCTTATGTTTAAAACTATTTGGCGTTTAGAGGATGTAGGAGCTCTTTGTTTTCAACTTATGTTTAAAACTATATTGTTTCCAGTTACTTAGGTACTTTACATGGCACTATATAGTTACAATATATAGTTCATCATACTTGATTCACAGTAATAACGTAAATATGTAGCTGTAGGACTGGAAAGCAAAAATGGCACTTTCCCATATAGGGAACAGTGTTAAAGCCCTTCAGCTTTGCCCACAATGTCCAACCCTAAAATCATGAAAAAATACCCTATTTTAGATCACCTCAAATGGAAGTAATTACCTAATTGAGAGAAAATAAAAAATCATCCTCATTTATCAATACCTTATTGACTTAGAAAACAAAAGTACTAACTCATTCATTCAGATTTGTGTCAGTGGCTGACTTTACAAAAACTGCAATTATGTCCGACCTCTGTATCATGCCAACAATACATCCCAAAGTGGACAGGTCTATTGCACAGGAAAACTAGCATTACTGCTGATGACACAATTTATATTGTAATAAGTTGAGCCTGTAAATTATCAAAGTTATTCATCTAGATGATGAAAAATGTCAAATATAGGACTTCAAAGTGTGTTCAAAGAGATATATTTCGTCAAAATTTACAATTAGTTTATTTAAGTTTAAATACTCTAGTTTAACTTGTTTAACATAGCATTTTCAATTTACTAATTATTCAGCGTTTTGCTTTTTATGGACTGGCATTTATTCCATGATGAGTCTATAATCATATATATGCATATCAACAATTCATTGATACAACTGGAATGGTTGTTTCTTTTTAGCCCATAAAATGAGTGGCCAAGACTACACCCATGTCCTGAACATTGATGAGTGAGAAGGTTTGACAATGTGAGAGTCCTGGAAAAAACTAAATCATTTATTTATCTCTTTACATAAAACGAACTGCACTGAACATACATGAACTGAAATGAACTGGCACCTACAACAATCTTCGTGCAATGAAAACATGCAGTGTAAAGGATAAAACTCGGCTGAAACATATAACTATGGGGAAATCCATAGAAAATTGTTTCAAATTTACCAGGGGGCACCTCTTTAATGAAAAAGGTATATTGGAACTCAGGATCAGAAGATAAATGGACATAAAAATGTGTTGATTTCTTCTAATGAGCTATGGCCTACAACCCTAGTTTCTAAGCCTTAGGTATCAATACTAACTGCATGGAAAAGAAAAGGAATATGACAGAATTGTAGCAAATGATACTTTAGATTTTGTGGGTATTTGAATTTATGGTAATAAAAGTTTCCTGTCCAACTCTTTTGGTTGTGTTTGATTTCATCATAAGGTTAGACCACATTTAAGAAAAGAGGACGCTATTGAATTGACAAGTGAAGAATTATGCAGAGTTGATATTGACATTTTAGACAATGATGATCTTTGTAATTCCAATATTCAACACCTATGCATATTGAATAATATCCAAAAAAAATCTTTTAAAGTTTTACATAATGTGCACCTGAAACTAAAGAGTTATTATAAAAACAAAGACTCCAGGTTCACAAAGCTAATTTTGGCAGCAACAATTTTATGAAATGTAAACAATTCATGCATACTAGGAAATGTACAATTTATGTATGATTTGTAAATAACCTTTATCTATTACCAATATATTATGACCTTCGAAATATGGAATTCTGATGTCTTCTCCCTATGTATCAGATAAAAGAACACAGAATATGAACAAAAAGACTCATTTCCCTTATCCATTCGTTTTGGCAACAAAACTTTGCCCTACACATCTGTATAAACCAATTTGCCACATTTGCCTTTAGAAATATTGATAGTTAGATGATTTCTCTGTAAGAAATAACGAACCTAGACGTCATACCACAAAAAATGTAAATATGTGTGAATATTTCTGTTTGAATCTGTGCTTAAAAAAGATAGGAAATGAAAAGCGTGCATAATTTACACATATATGCTAACATGTGATATCCAAACAAATGGCATGAGCGACACAGAATTGTATGTTCTTTGTGACTTTATATTCTTATATTAGTAGCCTTATCTATTTTTTCTATATCATTTTTTCAACCAACCTATTATATTCTATCATTAGTAACTATTGTAGTGTGACTCAATTTCAAGTCAAAGCTAGCAGTCAACTTCCTTTTTGCAAGTGCATTTTTTTATTCTACCCAGAAGCTCAAATTAGTTCCACAGCAACACACCTTTGTATTATTCATACAATTGGTAGATAAACATTGGAAAGTTATTGACCTTGGCTTATCAAGGTGCATCAAGCAAACCTAGAGCTAAGTACAGCTTGTGATCAATACGTAGATCAGCATCACAAAACTGTACAAATGAATTTATTTCTAAATGGAATGTAGAAATACGTACAAACTATAGATGGATACAAGATTCATAGCTTGTTAAACATTTACCCCTGCAAAACTATGTTTATGCTGAAGAAATTGAGAAAAACACAATATGACAACTCCTCACTGCTGAACGCTAGTGTTTGTTTAGGGTGTTAGTTGTGAGAATGGGGAAATGTTATCACTTCGTCTTCAAATATGCGCCTATTTAACCTTTATTATCCCTGCTATCTGATTGGTAGAATTAGTCCATGAACTGGGCGTTCATATCCAAAACACAGACAACACTTGGTTGAGAGTCAGCTTATTGTGGATAACATATGTGTCACAATCGCCGGTGTATCAATAAGATGTTCTACTCATATGTGCGACAGTCGGTCATTGCTCTGGTAGTAAGCTTCCTCAATAAAGTCCACCTATCTCCGTACGGCTTCACAAACAGTGTTAGTTCTTCCTATGGTCACCAGATGTCATCAAATGCTAACCAAACCCCTGAATCCTTAAGACTCAAATTGATCCAAACGTGTATCGGCTTACTCTAACTCTAACTTCCTATCATCATCCTCAATGATTCCCAATCATTTAAACTAGCAGTTAAAAAGCATTCGTTCATATAATATAAACGACAATTCTAGCATACTGTAATCTGGTTATTAGTAATGATTTTTGAGTATTGTATACAATTAGTTTTGTCTTTGAAGGACTTCATTGTGTATTGTTCTTGTAGATGTAATAGTATTGAGTTATGTGAAAAAATTGAAAAACTCTGATAGAAGAACTTGTAATCACAGGAATTCAGAAATAAAAAAAATAAAAAAAATGAATAAATGAATAATTATATTGGTTGGTTATTGATTTTCTCCCAGGTAGTGCTGCCACTGGTAGACCTTGCCTGTCTGCCGTAACCAAACCATAATCAAACCATATGATAAAGTAATTTATGTAATTCCAAATTCCCTTTATAATACATCTTTTGTAATCAGGTGACTATTTCTTAATTTCATTTATACACTACTGCCAATTACATGCACAAGCTAGGTGTTTTACTAACTACCTTGATGTAATGCTACCTTTCTGCCATCTTCGAATTAACATCTGTTAATGCTGACCTCTTGACATTCCTCAAAATGATTTGGCTTTTATCTATAAAGATAAAAAAATCATGAATCTAAATAAACATGCATTGGTTCGAGGGGACGTTTCTACCAAATAATGTCATTAAAACATGGGTTCATGAGAGGCAGTTTCTGTCATTTTTCTGAAAGAAAATTGTACACAGCCTACCTTTGGATTCTCAAGAGGTTTTATATAAAGTCTGTTGATGTCTATGGGGTAGGAATTCTCAGTCCAACTATCAGATAATGATATCAATTTCAAGTATCATCATTCCATATAAGGGGCCAGGATTGTATTGTCAGTTACGTTCTCACCTTGCACGTGCTCAGACTAGGTTCATAAGTTTTCCTGCTAAATTGGTAGGTTAAAACCAACCTATTATTTCCAGAAAAGTAAGTAATAGTGTATGCAGCAATTTGACCTGAGCTGAATTAAAAAATGAAAGACAAAAAATGTAAAAATATATTTTTTTTAAGATTATGAAGACCTGTGTAAAAACCTAAGATGACAAATTGTTGTCAAAAATTATCTAATTTTGCATGCAATAATGCAAAACTTGTTTACATTGCCTCTGTTTTAACACTGTTGTAAGGTATACTGCAATTTTTGTTTTCATCAAATTAACACAAGAAAAAAAAGTACATGATAGGTCAGAACCTACTGAGCAGTTCTATGGAAACTCTGGTACTTCCGGTTTGAATTTTCAGATACCTGGTATCTTACACATATTTACCTTATCACCTTATTTAACAGACATCATGACATTAGCTTGTCATAAAATCCTTAATGTCCTGACAAAGCCTTACATTTCATGTATATCCCAAAATGATGAGCTGATTATTAATCACGAAAAATAATCATTTTACTCTTTCTATATGATTGGAAATGAAGACATTTGTGTGAACAATATTTGGATAGAAAACAATAATGTCTTTATTCAAATTTCAAATATCAGCAAATTATTGAGCTGCTTGTTGTCATTGTTGTGGCTGTTGGTATGCACCACCCCAGGCCCTCATTTAATCAATGCCAGATTTATCCTATCAGTTAGATCCAGAAACTAAGGTAGATAACATGCTCTTCCTGTTTATTCTCTGTCATAAGGACTTCGGGATCAGACTAGTGAACTAAGTCTATGTGTACTGAACATGCTATAAGTAACTAAAGGTTGAGAGAGAAACAGGTGTTTCATAAGAAACAGAAAGTCTCAAAAGTAATCTGGCATTTGGCTGGACCAAGCATCTACAACAGTGTTTGGATCACTCTCCCATTGAGGTCAAGCAGCAGATTGTGTAATGGTACTGAAACCTCATACAGAAATCTTTGCCATACAGTCCCCTCAACCATGGGTAAATGGAGCCAACCAAGTAAGGCAATTATCAACTGTACATAGATGTAGCAAAGGGATACTCTTCACATAATGTTAATACACAATCTGTATGTGGAAGTTTCCATGAAAGGTATTTTCCATTACAAATTAACAGCAAGTCCAAGACACTGTAGCTTGTTACCCAAGAAGGAAATAGGATTCTGCTGACCATTGATAGCAGATTTGCAGTATTTTGAGTAACTGCAGGTTATTTTGACACATTTTGTAGACAACAAACTGGAAATGTAAAGAAGATATAGGCCTACATTTTTTGACACTTCTGTCCATGATAGATTTTCAAACCAACCTAAAAATGAGAGTTACATCAAAATCAGTAAATGTATGTATAGTTGCAAGTTAAAAAATATATACTCATTGCTAGTTTTCCATTATGATAGAAATATTCCTTGATTAATAGAAAAGTAAAACCTGTGACTAGTAATCTAGTAAATATGCTGCAGTGGGAAAAATAATCTGTATAGGTATCAGTAAAAGGAAGATATAACCTAAGAAAATAATACTATTTTGTTAAAGTCATGTACAAGGTTTCAGGCAAGCCTTTAACTTACATTATTGTCATATCCTATATTTTTTCAAAATCTGTCCCTACTTGGGTATTATGATGTTATTGAATTTAAGATAAAGGAGTTAAAACAAAAAGAGTCCATAATTTTGTACTTTTGCCTGCCATTGTTGTCCCATTGATATTTGATTATCAGGCCTCTGTGTTAAAATGTTGAAATTCTAGATGGGTTATGGGATCAGATCTAATTGTAATAGATGGTTGATTATGTTTAGATAGTACTAGTGAAAGCAAGCCACAAGTTGTAGAAAGCTTAAGGTTTTCACAAAACAATGATACATTTTTTCAACTTATGTTAGGAAACAGCTGTCTGCTTTACCAAATTCTTATTCTCATGGTGTTGGAGAGGCAGAGCTATGCAGTCACAGGTAAGCATATTTTTCATTAGTACCTTCTCCTGTTTGTATATCATTAGGTTTAATTTGCCATCCTTTGTGTAAAAAATAACAAAAGGAAAATTGTGTCCAATTTTTACACTATGTGATATGATTTCTTTCAATCTTGTTCTCTGGTTAAAGTATTATAATTTCAGTAATTGATTTTCCTAGAGCAAAAAGTGAATTAGCTTCAGTTATCTGCCATGATAGGTGAGCGATACTATTAGTGTTATAACAACTGAACAAACTGTATGCAGATATTACTTAAAGAATTGTGAATTGCATTAATAATTCTCACAGAATAATATTTATGCTAATCATATCAATGTTTTATGTGTTTCCCCTTCAGACTTAAAGTGTTCAAGTGCTTCACTCTTTGGCCAACAGTACCTTAAGGATATGCCTCAGGGATCAGTTGCCATCAACATTACTGTGAAATTAACCTGCCTGCCTCGATACACTTTCCCAAACAATGAATCCACATTGCAAGTTAGCTGTGCCCAGTTGAATAAAAAAGTCAATGGTACAGATTCACTTGAGATTGATTGGGATATGACAGAAAGCCAAATATGTCAGCGTAAGTGATATAGAATTATCTAGATAATTACTTTTTCACCATTTTAACAGATTAGTATCGTTATGTTTCACTGTTGTAGGAATACTTTCTAGCTTTATGTGACATTAACATGCCAAATTGTGTTTTAAAAGTGAAATGACAGATTTAATTCTGAAACTTTATCTTACTTTTCAGTGTGATTAATATACTCCATTTGATCTCACTTAATCATTTCAGCATTTCTACCAACAGCTTTTGAGTATTTCCGGACATCAGCAGCACCATTTGAGGAAGCAAATCTTGAGTGTCAGAAAGCTGGAGGTAACCTAGCTGAACCTCTTTCTCCTGCATACCATGAACATCTAAAGGAATTGGGATTACTTGGGTAAGATTAACCTACACACAAGCCTTCTGCATGTACCCCTTCTGAAAAACTTCCTCATCAAATTTTGAGTGCCAGAAAGGTTGAGATGTTTGCATACCCTGAATACTTAAATGAACCACAATAGGTTGGGGAAACTACAGAGTAATAATGCCCAACACTAATTAGCTACATGTTTAGATAAGTTGTAGGTCTAAAACAGCTTCTTATCTGGTTATGAAAAGATGTCAACAAATAGTCTTTTTCTTTTAAGGTTAGACTACGGTGATGAGTAGCAAATTCACTAAAACTGCCATATCTCTGGGGTCATTGATGATATTATGACATGTTATATATCATTCAAACGCTCTTATTTTTCTCCATCTTATGACATTTCTTAACTCATTTATAGATTTGAATTCTCGAAAATAGTGATTAACATTTTATTTTTTTACTTTTATTTTTTGAACCAAAATTTCTTACTTATTATCCTTTTCATAGTTTTGAAACTTGGTGATATCATCAATAACATTCAGCTGGAGGGAACCGTGTCTCAGATTTTTTATTGAGGCCCTAGTTTTGATTTTGTGACAAAAATCGGGAAACTTTTTTTATTTTTTCATGATTTTTTTAAACTTAATTTTCTAGACTTCATAAAATCAAAACTAAGGTCAAAATAAAAAATCTGAGACACGTTTCCCTCCATATGAATATCATCTACATGCATACGAAATATTATGGATTTCCCTTCATTATTGACAGAGATATTTCATTTCAAAAAACTTAAGTATAAATCTTGATTTTCATTTTCAGATCAATTTCTATTTCTATTGAATTTTCCATAATTATAAAATTCATATCATAAGATAGTTGATTCAAATATGTATTCAACGATATATGATAAATATAAATATATGTAGCAGCAAACTAATTATTTTACATGTTTGCCAGACCAGCGAAATGGTCCCTTATCACAGTAGTCTAACCAATTCAAATAACAATTCTTGACTAGGATAAAATTACTATTACATTAAAAATATGGTAAAGCTTGTTGAATAAAAAATGATTTTGTGCATTTACTTAAGTAATCCCAAGTGGTGGATAGGACTTGTGAAAGATATAAACACTGTTGGCAATAAGTGGACTTGGCTAGACAGGGATGAGCACACAGAACCAGTATGGACTAATTGGAATGTGCCACAGAAACGCAAACATGCAACAGTTAATAAAAGGGGATGGTATATATCCCATCGTAGGCACAACCGTACAGGACTGTGCCAAGTAAAGAAAGGTAAGATAATTGAATCAAAAAGGTTTGAATAAACTATAAATTAATTCAATAAACTGTAAATGATGTATTTTGTGATATCTGAGTTAGTCACTTATGAAACCGTTCCACAACTGAGTGATAAAAAGCAGAAACCAGTTGGCATGAGAAAAAGCAAAGAATTACATTTGAAGTGCATTTGAAGTGCATCGTGTAAGAAAAGATTCATAGACCAACTGATAAATACCTCTGGTTTGCACACCTTGTTTCAAAATCTTTTCTAGTAAATATATATTTCAAATATTGGTTACATTTTTAACTACAATCCTAAATATTTAGATAATAACTATGTAGATAATTATATAGATAAATAGCGAGGCAATGCTATTTCTAATCATTCATTTTTTCCATGGACATGTACACTTTTTAAAGGAATCTCGGAAGATTTTTACTTCCCCAAAAAATGCTGTGAGTGTAACTCTCTTTTTTACAGGTTTTAACACTTGTCTGACAGCCCCTCACAAAGTTCATTCAACTCATATACAGAATGGATCACATGTCATCTACACTTGCCACAGTGGCTACAGCCTCACTGATTCAACTGGGAACCAAAGCACCCAACTTGTTTTCCTTTGTCCTGCCATAGGGATTTCTTGGGCTGCTCTCAATGATGTAGAGTGTTTGTGTGAGTTTTCATTCAGCAATACTATACATTTATCTTTTAATGGTAAATATGCAAAATGCATCTGTTCTACTGATTGAGGTTTGAGGACCTTAACCAAAACTGTTAATCTGTGAAGTGTCAAATTTTACCAAATATGTTGATTTCACAATTATGTTTACCAATCATCTAATTACTAATCATTTAATCTAAAAATCAGATCATCTTTTCCAGCTTAGAAATTATTTTACCAAACACAAATTGATAAAGGTACAATCAGTTGAGAAACATAAGGAAATCAATCTTCAAAACTAAACTATTTTATTCAAAAGTTGGTTTCATGTTTACCCAGTATAAGCCTTTTATCTTTGTTTTGCTACAGCACCCATTAAAGTAAGCCTTGATGACATCTGTTTGGTCACTGACGGCCTCAAGACCATTGTCCTCCCTTCTGGTCATGTTGCCTCTGCCACTGTAGTATATCTAAGGGATCAGCTGAAACTTCTGATAGGACAAGGAAACATAAGTGCATCGGGCACTTCAGACCAGACATCTTTTGAGTTGCCATTCAACATTGAAATCATCAGTGTCAAGGAAATTGAGCTTCTGAACTATTTACAAAAGAATTACATGGATGTACAGCTCAGAGTCCATTCTGACATTCAATTAGAAATTACAGCAAATAAATCTGGAAGTGGTTGTTCTGTTAATGTTAGAGATATGAAGTATCTCAATAAAAGTTATGATTTGAAACCAGGAATATGGAGTTTGCAATACACTAAAATAGTGTTGGAAGACTCCACCATGGTCTGGTGTATGGGGCACAGATGTGGGAGTGACAACTTGCCTGCAAATGGCACACGCAGTGGACCTTACATCATAGAGACCATAAGCATTGGACCTTATTCAAAGTATCCCTACAAATGGTCACATCCTGATTGGAAGTTAAATGGGAGTTTTTATGAAATAGAAGTGAGCTTGCCTTCACACTGTAAAGGTATGTTCATAATCAATTTATGTTAGATTCATAACTTTGTTCATAGTAGTGTACAAAAAACTCTGTACAATCACATTTTAAAAGAATATATTCATAAATGTCTAACCACTTAAGGGTGAGCAGCGCATTCAAGACTGTGTGGGGAAATGCCTTGATTAAAGGGATGATAGACTGTTTAACCACAATTCTAAATCCATTACAGGATCTCAAAACCAGAAATATATGTTGGCCCTATGCTACAAGATCCCATTAAAACAATAAATTTTACCTGTCACCATGTTTTTTTCCAAATGAGAGGTTAGGAAGGTTAAATTCCTTAACTATGAAATTCTATGGGGAGAATATACCAAGTCTATGAATATAGCAGGTCTAAAGCCAATTTTCAAAACCCAAAATGTAGTGGTCACCAATGTTATTTAATTGCTGAAGGTTGATAAAACCTTAACCATTTAGACCCCACAGATTGCATTAATAAATAGTTTGATTTCCCCTGGATTTCCATGGATTTCCCTTCAGATTTCCTCAATTTGCCTTTAATTAAAAATGATCAAAGGTTTATCATTGCTTGACAATTGAAATTATTGGAATATGGTTTGTAAAATTCGATAGAATATTGAATCAGCTTTAAAACGATATATTGGCCGTTTTTTTCTCTTGTATACATTCCAAGTTGTTCCAGCTGGAAAAATGTGGAAAAATTGTGGAAAAACAGCCATTTTTCCGGGCAGCTACGGCCGGATTGGGGAGTACACCCTCGGGCGGCCGCAGCCGGATTGGGGTCTAAAGGGTTAATAGATGACAGTTTCATCTATCTCATAGATAGTGCTAAATTTGCTGTGAAACAACTAACATTTATTCATTTTATTTCAAATTCAACACTTGCTACTTCAGTTCACATCCATTACCACTTCAAATGTCATACAATTTTTTTTATTTTCTTAATTTTGTATGTCCAGTCAACTGTCATTAATTTATAATGTACAAATTTAAGATTTGAGGATTTTAAAATTCTGCCACCAGGGAGCACAGATGTAAACAGTATGTTATCCTTTAAAGTATGTTTCAAAGTCTATCTTAGTGTATTCCAAAATGCACTATTTTTTCTGGGTCCCTTTGCTCTATTTTAAGTGTTCAAGTAAGCCCTTGTCATAGTTGCTATCCTGTCCTTCCAGATTATTATTTAGATGAAAATACTTTAGTTTCTCTAAAAAAAGTTCCTCCAATGAAATAAAAGAATTAATTATGCATTGATACCATTTTAGGATAGATATCAAATCCAGCAGTAATAGTAATAATGATTTCCTCTATTCTCATTGTAGAAAGTGAGTGTTTATATCATACTCAAGTTCTCTATATTTTTATAATACCTTCTGAATCATTGATCATTTCAAGGAACAACGACTGCAGAGCCTACCCTTCGTATGACAACTGAAGGAATGAGCTACACCGAATCACACATGGGATCAGAGATATCTCAAACTCCACTGTTTGAATCTAGAGAAATTAATCTTGAGACAACAACTCAGAGCGATCAAGTTCCAACCAGGTCAATTGATGATGTTGTAGTAACACACCCCGAAACACCACCTAAAGTCATCGAACTGAGGTTTAGAGTCATAAATGTTGACTACACAGAGGAGCTGAATGATACAAATTCTGAGAGCTACATCAGAATAAGTGAATCACTGGCCAAAAAGGCAGGTATATTTTCCCAATTATGAATTCAAAATCTTTTGCAGAAAAGTCTTTGGAGTGAATTATGATTAATTTTTGGTAATTTTTGTATCTATAAAGGTATACCTTTCACTTGGAAGGGTTTTAAAAAAATCTCAAGACTGTTTGTCTTCTTGGGTTGCAGATTGCAGTTGGAATGAAAAGTCGTTTCGGAGATGCTTTTCTTGGTATAAATGGCACATCCTTTAGGTAATTGCTTTGAATTTCTTATTGTAAAAAGATATTGTACAAAGTTTTGAATTTGAAAATTAAAATTACATAAAAACAATTGTGATGTAACTATTTGACTGTTTTACAAAACTATGTCATTGTAGTGTCAATAAGAATGAAGTTTTAGGTTGAGGTACATGGTGTCTTTGGAGATTTTGAAACTGTAAAATATATTTTCAGCTGATCAATATGCTATATTATTCCAAAATGAAAATGTTTGCATGCACTGAATATCAATTCCTATGCTTGCTTAAGGTGTAGATTAGTAAACTATTGAGTTCAGAATAATATCATGTCAAAAGTCTTAAACTGATAATTATTTTAATTTTGGAACAAAGAGGAGCATTTTGTAGGATGAGCTTAATCCTTCTTTAGCTTTAAAACAGTAGCTGCTGGTTAAAAATAATAAAATGTAGTTATGTTTGGAACAGTATATTACAGGTGTACTGTTGATGACACATATAAATTGTGCTACCACCAGATGCGCTGTTACCAAGCATTGCAGCTAACTCTTTGACTGGAATTAACTTTCTGTTTTTACAGCCCATGAAAAATACTTTGCCAGTCTGAAAAGATTGTATAACAAGGACTTCTAGGAACTGTGTGTCAGCAATACATATGTTTGGCTATTCTCAAACCCCCATCTTTGATACCTTTTACTGATGTCAAGCATATGAACCATCAGGAAATACCATGCAACTTTTGACAAAATTTCTCTTTCAATAAAGTCACCCCACTTTTGTGTCATAGTTTTTAAGCAATCCAACGGGACATTCCCCAGAAGAAACCTACACTATGGTACTATCAAGTAATAAAATCCAGAAACCAAAAGTGTTAGAATGCACAGGTTCACGAGAAAGGTGTATAGTGCACTGAGGTAGCAATTAAATACCTTGTGCATATGATTAGTAAGAATGAAATGGTAAAGTAATAGAAGGTCACCAGACTGCGAAAGGTATCATAAAACATTTCAAAATTGTAAGGAGAATTCTACATAGTAAAGCTATTATGGGTAGCTCCTCTGATGGGTATAATAAACCTGTGTCAGTAACGGCAGGTGAACACAGTCTTTCAGCGGCAGTACTACCTGAAGGGAAATCAATAATAGAGGGATATCAAGAATGACGATGGCATATTAGGGCCAGAATTAACCGATATACATTTAGATCAACACAGATCTTGGGGATCCAGGGGTTTGGATAGTGTCTGGTGACATCTGGTGACAAATATTGGAACTACAACAGTCTGTGAGGCCACATGGAGATTAACTTAGCCGAGGAAGCTTACCTCATCATCACTAAACGATCTTTGTACATAGGACTGTACTTTATGATAACTATACTGATTTGTCACGCTTTTGATTTTCCACAATAAAACTGACTCTCTGCAAAGTGTTGTTCACGTTTTGGATCAGAATGCCCGGAGCATGGATTAGTTCTACCATTAACTAGCAAGTAACTGATTAGTTGAATATGGAACAAGACAGGGATACTGTGAAGTAAAGTCTAGCTACCCCATATCATAATACAAAACCTAAACAAACGATAGCATTCGATAAATGATTTTCCAGACCACACCACATAGTGTGGAATGTAGCCGAAGAAGGGCTACCCAGACAAGCTTTAACCACATGCAGATTTGTATAAATGCAAGGTAAAATAATGCCTTAAACATGGGTGCATAGTGCAGATCTTCCTCTTTTCATTGATATGATAATCATTATTTTGGATGTAAGCTTTATATTTTAGTATTTTTCAATATTAAAAGTTTTGAATTAATCATTGGCCAATGGGAGCACATCCCAGAGGCCTTATCAGTGTAATGTAATGACCCCCCACCAATCATGTGTCGAGCTATCCCCACCATATGCATGTGGGTTTGTTTGTCCAGCCTCCACTGGACCGTGACGGTCACGCGAGGTCTGGAACCAAGTCTATAGCTCAAGGTTCAGCATTTCATATCCTCATTTGAGCAAGAGGCAAAATGTATGTTTTGCACAAAAGTCATTGTGCATATAGGGTATTAGAAGTTCTTTTGTGTGAAATATATATTCTGTTTTATGATTGAGAAGTCAGATCGAAGACAGAAGTCACCGGATGAGAAGGAAATTATAAAGGAATAGTAAAGAATATTCAAAATTATATAAGTATGAGAATGGCAGACGCTGCTGGTAGGTTATATACCTGTATAACCACGGCAGTCACAAAGCACCTCCCAGTAAGTAGTGCTGCCTGGGTAAAATCGATAACTGGATAGCATATATAAGGGGCTGAGCTGGCAAACGAAGCCAGAGAACACTACCTGTTTGGATCAATACGAATCTTTACGATTCGGGGTTTGGTTTTAGCCATGTACGCAAACATCGGGTGACTTGGATAGGAGTTTACCATTGTGCTGCTGCACTAAGACAAGCGGACTCTGAGGACGAAGCTAGCCTTGGGCAGTGTTGAACGAGGGCTGGATCCTTAGGCCATAGCTCACCAGCCATTGTATGCCTTGGATTAAACACCAATAAACTTCCTCTCAGCCAAGCGAGATTCGTGTTGTGGATATGAACGCCCATTTCACAGATGTAGTCTACCACTCGACTAGCGACATTAACTGAGGCGATAATAGGCAGTCTTGAGTAACGATTAACTGCAAACTCCCCATATCTAAATAACACCCATAAACAACAACTAGCGTTCAGTTTGTTGAACATGAGTACACATAAATCTGTAAGAACAATAACTGGACAAAGTCATAATTGGCCAATGGCCTCTTAGGTAAACCAGATAAAGCCAGTCAGTTAAAATCAATCATATCTGAAACTAGTATGCTTACCCTAGAGAACAAAACATAAGTTGATATGTACCTCCAATTGTATCAAAGAGGTAGTTTTGACAGCACTTCATTAACAATATTTATCATATTTATCACACATTTCTTTGATTCATGGTTATGCTGTTTACTTCAGAGTTTAAAAGATATCTAAGGTAAAAAGAACCTCAGTGAAACCTTGATAAAACATTAGTTGAACAGTAACCAAAAATCATATATTCTAAGTTATAGGTACAGTTTTCCGTGAGTAAACTTCGGATTCGCTCAAAATTTTGATTGAAAGTGAATAAAAACATGATTCACTCTCTTGATCTATTAATAAAAGTTTAAACTGATGTGATTATTGTATTCACCTTTTTGAATATTTTCCACACCCTTTATCTTTGATGAAACCAATGATTTCATGCTGTTTGGTCCTTTTTAAATGTAGGAACTGATGCCCATCCATATCCATTAATATCATGAAGTAAATTGGAACAGATTTGAGCGTATGTGTCAGACTTTTTTTTTAACTGTGTTCTTGGTCATGTTTGTGTGCGTCCAACTGTAGCTGATTTTAGTGCATTGATATTGAATAGTAAAGGAACCTGGTATAAACCGAAAGAGTCAGTATTGAAAAATCTGTTGCATCTCTTACTGCTGTTGTAGTGGAGTGGTTTGTTTATATTTAATAAAGATAACAGAAAAGAAAAAAACACTCAAAATTGTCCCCTTTTTTTGCTGGCACTCTCAGTTATAATATTATTTTCTCTAAGAAAGAAAGCATGGATTGTGTACAGTTAGTTAACAATTAGTGTATCCCCCCTGCAGGCAATGGTATATCTGTGTCCAAACCATAAAAAACCACCAGGAAAATGAATTACAAATGCTTCAATGTAAATAAAGTAGACCACAGTAATTCTCTGTCTTCATCATCAGTGTATGATTTCTTTCAAGTTTGAAAATAATGTCAGGAATTAAATATCTAGGATTAAAAAATTAAAAAATAAACTATTTGATGTGGGTGCATTGATACTCCCCAGCCCATACACTGTGCATTTATTTTTGTTTGTATTATTATGATTCTTGCCACGTTTAATGTTGAACCCCAAACATTGTGGTTTTCATTAATACAACCATCCTGACACTATCTAAACATAAGGCATGAAGAAGTATGTTGTCCCCTTTAATAATCTCACATTCCATTTACATCTATGCAAAACTGATTGTTTTATTTTCATTCTGCTGTTCTTTTATTTCTGTGCTCATGCTTGTGGTGTTTTTTTGGTTCAATAGACTGTTTACCCGGCAGTGCTACATCTTTAGAAAACACACCAATCTCAGGGGAGGAACCTTATAGACCAATGAGAGGAATGTGTGGTGTTACTGAAGCCCTTGTTCTACATAACAAAATTGAATTAGCAACTTGCTTGCAATAAACTTCACAAGTCCCAGTATATAACCCTTAATTTACCACCTGCACTGAGGTGTGGTACCTACAGTAACTCATGTCATTGTGTTACATATTCCATCCTGCCACATTCATTGTTTTGCCACAAGGGTCCATACAACCACATAGAGTTCATGACCCTCAATGGCCAGCTAAGAATTTGTATATTATGGCAGAATTAGTTCCTCTGGGTAACCTATAGTTTTCCTGGATTTCACCTAAATTGCTGATGAGGCTGGCACTCCTAGCTCATCTCAACTAGTGGGGAATCTCACCTAAATTGGTTGTTTGTTCACAGTCCTAGTCTGCATAACTAGCTGGTTGGAATTTTTCACAGCCTTTAAAAAATATAGGCATTCTATGACATAGTATCTGGTTAGGCCTGAATTGAGAAAGTGATTCATTTTCAAGATTTTGATCAATGTTACCACCTAATCCCCTGTTTCTATTTTGAGGTAAACTTTGTCAATAAATGTTCTGATCCTGGATACAAATCCAGTGGTACAACCGTGCATGCAGTCACCAACATTTCTTTTATAGGGATTATTTCATCAGCTTTGATCACTGCAATGTTTGAAAACCATTTCATGACATTGATCATTTATGATGTAACTGGTTGTACTTTATTTGAAGAAAGCTATGGTGAATATTTTATGACCGTACTATATCGGAAATCTATGCACTAAGGATTTGGTTATGCCTATGCTGAGAAACCGACACATGTTTTCAGATGGGGCCCTGGAATATATCCTTACAGACCTTCATGGAGCAAGAAAGGAACCACTTCAGTTACTGGTCATTTCATTATTGAGGGAGAAAGCTCAATGGGTAAGGCACAATCCATAGACATACATTTAAAATAGTAAAATATCATTGAAAAACTCATCATTGGTATTAAATTGATCATTGATTAATGTTGAAGATATGAATATAAATATATATATATTTATATAAATTATTGTCTAGTATCTGTGACTCCTATCCATTAAATATATATGTCAAATTTAAACTGAAACAATTTGAATCTTATTCCAGAGTGCTGCTGCTGGATGTTCGCCATGCTTTTATTGGTTCTGACAGCAGGCACTTCAGTTGGGACCTCAGTCCAAGGTAATAAAATACTTCAATACCATTTTTTTCATTTCATTATGAATTTCTAGATTTGATAAATAGCAGAGTTGTTGTGAAACACATGACAAGACATGGTACTATATTGTATAGATTAAACATTCATTCAATTGTTTTTTCAGCTAAAGCCTAAAGAATGAATGAAATCAGATGTTTCCTGAGATGAAAAGTAAAGGCCTTGAGTGTATTCATGAATTGTTATCAGAATAACTTTCATGTTATGAATTAGTTTTTAGTTCTTCCAAGTGTGCAGTGAAGTTATTCAGAAATATTCCTTTAATATTCTTGCCAGATTTTGCATGTTCCACCTCAACAATTCCTGGTAAAGCATACCTTGAGGATGTCCCTGTGGACACTGTGGCTGTTGGTGTGAGACTTAATGTAACATGTTTACCAGGCTACATATTACCTAAAAATGAATCTTCTCTTGAAATTGAATGTGCATGGGCAATGTCAAAATCACTTGATTATGCTATAAGCACAAGTGTGGATTGGAATATCAGTGAAAGCGACATGTGTGAAGGTAGGTGCCTCAGAGAGAAACTGGTCAAGAATTCTATAGAAATAATTCAGAAGATTGTCTTCATATAAATGGTGGTTTCATCTGCAACACCTATAAATATTTCACACAAACATTTTGTCTGTCGTTGTCCTTGATGAGTGACATCCCACATGCACAAGCATGTGTTTGAGGGTGTCACAGATTCTTCCTGTGGCAGTCTCAATCAATAATAATATGTGTTTCAATTTAGACAACAGAGCATGAAACAATCTCAATGAGGTTCATACTGTCCCTTGATTTTTCCCTTCACAGAAATCCCACCCAATACATTTCACTTTTGTTTGACATCACGAAAAAACTTCTTCCGGGCAAGCATTGATTGTAAGAAGAGAGGAGGTGTCATGGCTGAACTCCTATCTCCAGCATACCATGAATATCTCAGAGACATTCTCAGGTAATGTTCAGGGCTGGACACAAGAACTGAAATCCGTGTATAAATTTCTATTCAAAAAACTAGTCAGATTACATTTTGTGAAAACCAATTATTTAAATCAAAGATAACTTAGGGTCCATTTCATGCTACCATTTTATTTATTTTTTTAATATTTTATTTCAACTGGGAAATACAATTTGGCTATTGGCCATTTTTCGTTGTACATGTGTCCCAGCGTAGACATCTAGATGGGCATGGGAAAATCTGTGTCTGTGTGATAAGCAACGTGGTTACAAACAGGTTATAAACATAAGGATATAGGTTTTACAAAATAAATTTAGCAAAAGATTTAATTCACTAAAGTCAAAACAAATTATTGACAAAATGATTTTCAGAAAATAACCTACGTACAGTATGTGACATTACAACCATAATGCATGTGTATATGGGTTGACATTCCAGAAGTCTTATATAATACAATTAATAATTTTGCTTTACAAATTGGAATAGGGAGAGGAGAACAAGATAACTGATCAACCAAATAGTTTCAGTTGATAATTGGGGGAATAGTATTTTTTAATTTATTCTTTTGACAAGATTTAAAGCATTTGTAAGTTTGAATATTTCGCTCATAGGGAGGTAGACTGTTCCAGATAATTGCTCCTTGATGAAGGCCATAGAATTTAAGTTTTTTAAGCAAAATGGTGTGATTTATCATATCAAAGGCCTTCTTAAAATCGATGAAGGTGGCGATTGTAGTACTTTTTGAGTTTATACAAGATAGAATATCATCAGAAAATTTAGCCACAGTGTCAATACTTGAGTTATTTTTCCTGAAACCTCCCTGATTTGGATTACGTAGGTTAGCTGTCTCTAAATACTCAGATAGCTGTGTATGGATTAATCTTTCAAGGATTTACCCCTACCATTGTGAAAAATAAGTTCCTGTGGTTGAAATAAACAGACAATTCATAATTATCTTCTTTCTCACTGTTACAAGTTCAAATGAAGGCTTCTGGATTGGACTTATCAATGTTAGAACTCCCAGCGGTAAGGTGTGGAGTTGGCTAGACAGGAAATACCCTGTAGAGCCTGCGTGGACAAATTGGACTACAAACATTAATGGTGACTATGCTGTGGTTAACCAGACTGGATGGCACACTGTTTCAGCCATAAAACATAAGGGATTGTGTCAGGTGAAAAAAGGTTTGTTCATTGTTGTTGTTTTTTGGAAACTATATTAACACATTAATATTGAGTTCAAACTATCATGCTGAATCAACAATAGTATAGTACTTGTTATTCTGGTGCTCCGGTCAAGGAAAGTTGTCAGGCTTGATATCTTATTTGAAAGCCAATGTGCATCTTTTGTAAAGCACTATTGTTTTTGGAATTGAATCTTAATCACAAGCTGGAGGGCCATCCAGAAAGTTTTCACGAAACGCACAAAATCATTCTCAAAACATGTTACATTCTACAAAACAAAAATAAAAGTTTGTCCAGAAAGTGTACCGTGTGCTATTTATATCACAGACTTTCTATATCGTAGTGCGCTTCATGTAACAGAAATGTATCGTGTATGACACTATGGACGTCTGCCCGGTTAAGGAACTGTCAACCCTCAACAAAAGAATAAAGGATCCAAAAGCCGGTTGATGAAGAGTAGCCCTCAACATCAAAGGCTCCAGTTGATTCCCCCTGAGCAGCCATCCACACCATCCACAAGCACACCTACCCTAGAAAGCAAGCATCATATGAGAGACATTGTGTGGTGTTCATCCTGCACCAACGACAAAGGTCCAACCCCCAAATGGCTCTTCGGGCCGGAGGAACTTAAAATTATGTATGACACTATAAATAAAGACAAGTAAGTGTACATGTTATAGTTCATTTCAAGCAGAAAACCTTATAAGAAATATCATTAATAAATAACTAAAGAGACATTTTTTAGAAATTTTCTTTAAAAAAAAATACCCTACTGTGAACTACAAAATAGATAGGCAAGATTAAATTAAAACTCAATCTACGAAACCAACCATACGATACAAAACATCCTCACGCAATTTAAGCCTAAAATTAATAGACGAAACATTAACTGAATATGTTGATAGCCGAAGCACGTAACAGACTTCGTTTTTATCACTTTTGACCAAAACAAATAATATCTCTACGTAGTCAGTCAGATTCAAACCAAAAATCTATAAATGTGCAAAACCCTTTTATTCACAGAGAAGTGATAATGGGCAAGTGGAAAGAGAATTGATTTACATCTATGTCACAATTATATTTAATATTAGTTAACTGTCTCTTGCAGTACTTCCCGGTGCAAAGAAAACCTCCTTGGATGCTGAGGAGGGTCAGTATTCTGACGCAGATGAGGGCAAGCTGTTGCATCCATGGCAGCTCAGGAGGAGGAACAACGCAAAAAGATGACGGAGTACAAGGCCTCCACCTTGAGAAAAGAAACTTTGGTTATATTAATATATACAGGTAGAGAGGTGAAGCATGTAAATCTGTTCCTATATAAGGTAATGAATATGTGAAGATGGAAATATCTTAAACAAAAATAATAATGACATTCTTAATATATCTTAACTCAAGATTGTGTACATAATGCACAGCGAAACAACTATCTACGAAACAAAGTGTAATGTACATGAACGGCTTAAAAAAACAAAATCTTACATTTCTATTATGTATTAATTAACTTAAATTCTTCAATCTTTTTATATTTAGAGATAAAAGCCTCAACCAAACTGAAAACAGTCGAACCTGATGCAGAAGAAGTGCAGCAGGCTGCTACCTGGGTGCCTGCACATCCCGTCCGGATGAAGAAGAAGGCGGCCTTCAAATATACAGGTACCATCAGCTGAGTTAATCAAAGATTCCAAGTCTATGATATATAAACACCAACTGGTTATATAGATTAAAGACATGACTTATCACAATTATTCCAGAATCTGTAATAAAAAATGGTGCATTAATCTTCAATATATATAGGTATTATAACTTTCTTACATAATCTCATCGATTGAACATTACTGAAGCCATAAAGAAATAAATAATTTGTTAATCTCTAAAGTATAATATACTTTGACTTAGGAATTAATATAGACCTATTTTTTCACCACAGGCATTACTTCAGCTCCCAGGGATGCCGGTATCGGAGGTAGTGATCAGGAAGACGATGTTCAATCAAGACGATATTCTGAGCGTTTACGCACATGTAGTCAAATGGCTGCAAAGGAAGACAGCATAACTAAATTGTTGCAGTCATTGTTCAGCAAGGAGGATACCAAGGCATGAAAGGAACTTCATTACAAGCCTCCCAGTGATGGAAATTCTGACCTCGGTAAAAAAATTATAAAAATCATTCCAAATGAAACTAGCACAAATAAACGAAGTATCGTTAGCTTCTTAAGAAAGCATGTTTATATGTCCGATGTTAGTAAAAGCTTCAACGTATATTTCTGTGTCAACAATAATGAAAAGAACATTGGATATACATTGTTAATGTTTTGTTTCTAGGAAATGTGATATATTTATTCTGTGGTCTAAATGCTATTATTTTATAATGATTACAGAGGAAGGTCCAGTTAACACGCAGCCTTACACTGAGGAGGTGGACGCCAACAACTACTCGCCGAATTACCAGTCTAATCTGACTCTGCCCGATCTGTCTGACAGATCACAGCAACAATTTGAAGTGATGAAACATGTCCCGCTGATGACTGAGACAGCTGAAGTACGCACTAAACAGCAGGAGGCCACAACACAAAGTGATCCCCCTCAGAAGCTTACTGAGGAAAAAAAACGCCAGAATCTAATGGCACTGAACATGCCCCTAGCAGTGCCCAAAAAGTGATTTTGGCCAATCTAGTCAAAATCAGCGAGTACCTTGACATGTGTGCCGAAGATATGGCATTCGAAAAACTTCATGGCCAAAATGGATGGACACGAAAAAAAAAAAACAAGTAAACCAAAAGGTCGTGAAAAGACGTCCACAAGTGCATTCCTTCACCTGCACTAGTTCAGCAGCCTGCAGCCGATCATCTAAATCAAGTATCAGCTTTGACTAATAGCTTTTCAGAACTGCGGTTAGAGATTGAAAATCTTAGCCCATCAGCGCAAGCACAAGAAATAGATTTTAAGTCTATCAAGGCCTCCATAGGGAAGACTGGTGAGTTTCCTAAACTTTGGGAGGACACATATCTTCTGAAAAGACAACAGACTGGTATGCAAGTCACAGCAGAGGGGATTAAAGAAGTAACAAATGTGACCAGTCAAGTAGTAACAAACATTGCATCGGACGTGGCCATTATAAAGAATGACACCGAATGTTCTGAGGCCTCTCTATCCAGTGTAAAAGCAGCTTGTAATTTTCTGAAGTGTGAAATGATTTGAGTGAAAACTGATTTGGTCCCTTTAAAGTCTGACCTTACTACTATAAAACATTCTACGCATAAAATGGAGGAGTCCCTGTCCACTATCAAGGAGCTTTTACAATGCCGACGTTTCCCACAAACACCTCCGCACACTGCAGTGACAGTAACGTGGTGATGAAGACAGAGCTTACCACTTCTACTCCTCCAAGGCCTACCCAACAGGATATTGATCTCACAGATTCCCAGCCCAAAGCCAATGTTGACCTACCACAAGGATCTAACATATCCGCTGGCCTTAGTCAAATAAAATCCCCTGCCAATGCCAACACAAGCCATGAGGTGTTTTCAAGGTTCGTGTAGCACAGCCAGCTACGGACACCTTTTTGAGATGTCTTCATCACAAGAGACTCAGCCTATGGAGAGACAAAAAGGAGAAATGGCTTGGCCATGTTTGAGCTCCCCCTCCTTAATCGGTTCCGAGTTCACCTACCCACCCAAACAGAGGACCGCGCGTGGGGATATTTCCAGCTACAAAGTAGTGGAGACTGAAACTGGAGGTTTTGTGCCGCGGGAGGTTGTTAAATCCTAGTGGTCTCGGGCCGCCGTATTTCCTGTGGTTGTATTCCTGATGGCTAAGGATCCTGGAGTGGTAAGGACCATTGTCCTCACGCACCATATCGTGGTTTGGGATGAAGAATATCCTCTCTTTGTGGTCAGAGATAGTGTGTGAGGATGTAGGGGTTTTTTGTGGGGTTTTTTATATAGGAATAAAGAGAGTTTCCTAAAAGTCTTAAATGTTGAACACTAGTTGTTGTTATGTGGTTAATTAATAATTGGGGAACTGTTCTTATAATGTTTAACATTATTGCCTTTATCGCTTCTTCCATAAGTGCTAGTCAAGTGGTAGGTAAGTTAACAGTATCGGAGTTCATTTCCACAACGCAAACAACGCTTGGCTGTAAGTCAGGTTTATTTCGTGGATCACATAGATGTGTACAAAGCCAGTATGATGATGGTTAATATTCCTAAGATCACAAGTCCAATCGATGAAGAGTAAGCTTTCTCCTAAGAGTCAGCCTGATCTTACATCCAACTGCAACACAGTAGTTCCTTCAACAGTCACCAGATGTCCTTTCTACTTGCAGCTATATAAACCCCTTCGAATCCTTAAGACTTGTATTGTCCAAACGAAATAGTGTTCTCCGCCGTACCCGTAGGTTCTTCCCAATATGTGGCGTGTAGCTCTTCACCCTAAAAAGAATTGTCAATGAGAAATTAAATGGTGCTTGTTATAACAGTTATATTTCGACGTTCTTGTACTTCGAACTTAGAGTTGTTGCAGATACATGATGGTTTCAGAGAAAAAGATGTTTGTGACTATTTCATATACAGCAGGAATATTTTCAATAATGATTATAACTCTCAAGGTGTAATGAAAGATAGGCCTTAATTCCTCTGCATGACTGTAACAAAACAGATTTTTGTATGTTCTTTCCTGTGCTTTATATGTACTTTGGGGAATTTTACGTGCTTGTGTTACTTGGACACAAGGAACTTGATTAATGCATGCACTGCATGGCTAACACTGGACCTAGACATGCCCCCTTGTGTGTCCCGCACCATTGTGTACATCGAGTCTGTTGCCATGTACTGAAGGGCGTAGCAGACCTTGAAAAAATATTAATATTTTCAGATGAATATTTCATATGTACTATTTCACTTCACATTACTTGACATTTAGATGTTTTTTTCATTTTTTTCCATGACAGTAATGTCTGTACGATACGCTTAACATAAATTATATTGGCTGACCGATTACTTTTTTGGGAACACATGTTATATAGGTCATATTTTTTGTAATTTCTTTCTAACCTTGTGGAAGAGTGGGAGGGGTCAACCCTGACGTTCCTGAGCTCCTTTGCCGGGCCGATATGGACTCCTTTCGAATTCCTCAGTGAGCTCTTCCACGCAATGGGGAGGGAGTTGAAAGTGCTCCATGAAGTCAAGAATGCTTGGCCACTTTTCACGTGGATCCTTGCGCAGCTTGTTAACATGATGGGTCTTGTAACGTTTTCCTCCCCTTCGCTGGTTGTACACGCCACCCTGTAGATAGCTCTTGAGGGCAAAATGTTGAAAAGGAAGAGCCCTACTGGTTTTCTTTTCATCTAGATGTTTGCTGGGATGAACTGGAAGGCAGGAAATATTGTATATGGGTTAACAAAGATATTATAGCTAAAAAAAAAATCTGAGAACATAAAAAAAACATTTAAATGTCTAGGGGGTACATTAGATTTATAGGAATAATATTTCTCAATTTATATATAATATTACCATATCATTTAAATCAATAAACCAGCAGTACCAGCAGTAGAAGAGGGTGTGTCAGTTGTTCTCAATTATTTTGTCCTATTTTCACCCAATGACACATTTAGGGAACATAAATATCGTAGGAATACTGTTTGTATTGGTCAGAGTTTAAGATTAAGAGGATTTGGGTACTTCCGACCTTTACGATTCAAGTGCGCACTGTTGGCGTACAGAAAATTTTGTTAAACACATTATAAACGATGAAAAGATAACTCACCCATGTTGACTCTGGTCTAGACAGCCGTGCGACACTGCCAGAAGTAAGAAATGATTGATACAAAAATGGAAAATAGCATTTCTGAAGTCTACGTTCACTTCAGACCGTGTCGTGAAAAACACGATGTGGCACAACAAAAGTTGTTTCCTGAAGTACCTATGATACATCATGAAAGTTTTTTGGACAAAACTTTTTTCTACGATACATTGTGAAAACTTTCTGGACAAACATTTTGGTTTCGTGGCTACCATATATAAAAAAAATGTATCATGAAAACTTTCTGGACGTACCCCTGGTCATATCAAAATATGTGAGCTAAAAACAGAATTGATAATGAAGCATGATAATATTATGCTTCATTATCAATACTTTATCATATTACGGTTATTTCAATCTTGTCCCAAAATCATTATACAGATGTATGCAAATCTTATGACAGAAAATTTCAAATGTGGTACAGATATGTGATTGAATCTTTGAATATCTAGGTTTCAACACATGTCTGACAGCTCCAAACATTGTACACTCAACATTCATGCAAAATACATCACATGTTGTTTACAAATGTGATGATGGTTACCACCTCATGGATACTAGTGGGATCAGTGTGGTAAACACCTTCCCCTGCCCTTCCATAGGAATGACCTGGACTGCTACAAGTGGACTTGCCTGTTTGCGTAAGATTCAACTATCTGATTTACAAAACATACAAATAAATACACTCTGTTTCCCTCATTTTGAGTCTTTCTATAACTGTTTAGAACTATTAATTTGTATTGTAGGCTGGCTGAAGGTTGGCTCTGCAGACTTTGTCTTGGGTTGATTATAATGTCTAATTCCTGTTTTGTTTACTTTCATGTTACTTATCTATTATCCTATGAAAGATAATGAAACTCAACCCTTTTATATTAATGCACATGGCCTCTAACTGTACCTTTACTCTGTATACATATTTATTTTTAGCTCCTGAGAAAACCAATTTTGCTGACATATGCACTGCACCTGAAGGGCTCCAGAGTATTGTACTCCCTTCAGGTGAGACTGCCCCTGCCACTATCACACATGAAGGAGACCAACTTAACCTGCTCATTGGTGCTGAGAACCTTAATGCACTAAACAATTCTGCTGGGACGTCCTACTTCAAATTAGCCTTTCTTAGCAAAGCAGAAATGGAACTTCTGACAACACTCCAGGAGAGCCATGTTGGACTTCAATATGACATTGAATCTGATCTGGCAATGGAAATGCAATCTAATGATTCTGGAGCCTTTATTGGGTTTCTCATGCATAGTTTTGATCTAAGCAAAAGAGGTATTTGGATTGATGCAGGCAAGTATTCTCAGGGGTACACCAGAGTGGTATTGACTGAATCAAAACTGGTCTCTTGCATCGGCTCACAGTTTGGAAGCGACTGCGGAAAAAACAATTTGCCTGCTATGGGTACTGTCAGTGAACCATACATTATTGAGAATGTTGTGATCACCCATAGGGGGAAAGTGCCTTACAACTTGGAGTGGTCTCGAGCTGCATTTAAATTAAGTGGGAGTTTCTACAGAATAAAAGTTACCATGTCTGGCTTTTGCAAAGGTTTGTTTGATTTATTCATCAGAATGAATTTGTTAGAGGTTTGAAATCAATAGAAATATTCAAGGACTATGCTTTACTGAAGTTGGTTACATTCTTACTTGCCATTCAAGATAACATGTATTAGTATGTTGTAGAAGTAGCAATCATTGCATATGTTGTGTATTCTAGTTACAACAACAGAAGTAGACTTGCTTCATACATCACATGGAGATATGGAAATCTATCAAGACATTACAACACTTAAATCAGACAAGATGATGGAGACAACATCAGCCCCTGTGGGGAGCACTGGACAGTCTGTTCATGAATATGGAAGAAGTGAAACTTCAAATGAAAGTGACAGGACTACTGAACGACTTGATCTCAAGTACACAATTCTCAATATAGCATATCAAGATGAGCTTTCTGATGAAATGTCAGACCGGTATACAAGGATGACTGAGTCTCTTATGAAGAGGGTGAGTAAGAATGAATTAATGCTGTAAAGTCATAAATTAGAAGGAGGTATCGGACTGACTTGATGACAGAATTCCACTGTTCATTTCCCTTGTTAACAAGTGCTCGGAGTAAAGACCTGTCCAAATAAATTCCTATTACAGTAAGTAAGTGGAAAGGCTCATGCAAAATTCAATGAATGATGAACCACTGTGTTTCCATATTGGGGTTCATGCTCAGGCTGTTGATAAATGAAGAGCTCTTCAAAAAGCATATTATAAGCCATATTATGTATAATCTGCCATTTGAACAAGGGTTGAACAACATGCATGATATTAGCCATCCCACTCTCAACATGTTAGGTTACGGAATTAAGTTTTAATTATGTAACGTCTATGCTACCAAGTTCTGCTAAAAGCTGCTGAAAGGATTTTTTTTAATATGATCAATTGTTGGATTAAAACAATTGGGACAGTTGATACAATATTTCAAGGCGATAAAGGTTTGGACATTGTACCTGTAGGGAAAAGATTATATTGTGAGTTTCTCACACATTGCAGTGTATGAAATTGTATTGGGGAATTAAACCAGAATTATTATGATATTTCACAGTAATGTTTAATTTTGATACAAATTTGAAATGGCTAATTACCATGCTTTCTGGAGTGATCCACAACATGCTGTGCATAATTAGTGTATACAAATGTATTAATCCATAAACACAAATACATCAAAGGGTCTAGCTGCATACATTGTGAAAAGCATTTGACTGTGATGATGTTAGGTTCCATAAAAAACATATTAAAAGAAGCCAAGACCATAATCATAGAAATTAAATTTTGTAAAGAAATTCTTTGAGTGTCATATTTGGATCAAGAACTGATAATCCTAGAAATATCTTAAGAATATTCCTAATCTAGAAAGGGTTATGACACTTTTAGATTTAATTGATTTTATGTGTTTTGAAGGGAAATCAATGAATTTGGGATTACACAAGGTGACTAATTGGGAATCTTGATCTCTCAATAAAAGGGAATCCCCAACACCCAAAACTGAATCTAAAGAAAATTGAGCTTTAGAACCAAATATTATCATTCAGCCCCATACTGGCTGTTATTGATTACATTTCTACAAAGCTGAATCTATTGAATAGCCTAGAATTCCCAAGTTATTTCTTGGAGGGAATTCACATTATTATGACGTAGCAAAAATAGTACTGAAATTAAAAAGCTAGTAAATTCCCTTATGACATTTTTCCTGAATTTCTGACTATTTTCTCCAGATAACTTATGTGCAGGGAACCTTTTACATTGAGCAGAGAGCAAAAGTCAGCTTTTGAAAAAATAAGATCCTGCTTAACAAAGCATACTACTCAAATAATTCAGTTGGAATAGTAACATTTTATTGTACTCCCTTGTTTCAAATTTAACTTTCATTTTATGCAGATTGAAGCTGGAATGAAAAGTCGCTTTGGTAATGCGTTTCTTGGAATAAATTCTACGTATTACAGGTAAGTAATCAAAGTTTTATGAAATACTACACTCCAGTTTTCTTAAATTTTCCCCTCATTTCATGACAAATCTTTCAAATCTACTTCATAAATTAATTTCATAGAATTCAGCTGTTATATTTGTGGATCTATATGTGGAGCTAAAATCCAAATAGTATCACTGTCTATCCCTAGTAGAATATGATATAGTTATTTCTATTTGATAAATACGTAATTATAATAATTGTGTATAACCATACCGCATGACAGTGTAGGTGTGTATGTGTATGTGTGTGTACTGTGTGTGCATTGATGTACATACAAAGGTTTTTTGAATAGAAAAAAAAACTTATTATAACTGTTCTCTTTCAGGCCATGACTGTCATATATTGGACAAATTCTGTTACACAGCGAAAAACTTGATCAAGAAATTTGGCCCCTAGCGTCTTTCTTACATTTAGTTGAACTTGACTTGTTTATCTGAACAACTTTTATATAGGATCCTGTGATAGGCATCTTTCTTTTGCCTTTAATATAACTTGATGCCACTATCTGCAAAAATTTGTAACACTGTATTTGACACTATAAGATATAGTCCCCCCCCCCACCTGGGACATGGCCCATCAGGGGCACACTGTATTCAACCACTTCTCAACTATTACTGTTAGAGACCACAGGTCTTGTACTGTTGTCCTGGAGTTTAGAATAAAAATAAGATATTGTAATCTTGGGCAGTTGGCCTGCAGCCTAAACTATGTCTTTGTGTTCACGAAGTAAGAAGCTTTTACCACTCTCTCAACTTTTTCAACTAGAAGCAATATCTTTGTTATACTTTTTCAGAATTCCTTAAAAAGCATACAGTGAAAGTACAATCTAGTTTGACTTTAACCCAAGAATGACCTAATTAAGACAACACCAACTCATTCCAACTGAATTTCACATTATTAGAATACTTAACATGACCAGAAAATGTCAGGTCTAACAACCTACACCTGCCAAAATTGGTAGTGAATATCATCAAGCTGTGAAATTAATTAATTGATCTTAAAAATGGACTTCAACACCAGAGACAAAATATCACAACATTCAAAACACACCACATCACTGCTGTAATATGTAGTCCACTGTGCCTTTCAACAAAAGATAATTCCCAAAGAATTACCCGAATTACAATTATCAATTATGTAAAGGGTGGTGAATCTTAGTTAATATATACAATTCAACCCTCACAATCCCAGAAAAGTATGATACATTTTTGTAGAGGAATAACAGACAAAAGGTATGGGGGTTGATCGTCATGCTTCTCGACTTTGGGGATTTGCTCTGTAGCGCTCCCCGGGCTCACCCAGCCCGGGGAATCAGGACCCAGACGATCCCTAGGATTGGCGCAGTGTAACATAAAACCAAACAACAATTTAAATTAAATAAAGTTTATTAAAGAATTATTAAACAGGTACTTTGTCACAAATACAAGTATTTTCCAATATTTTTTACCCTCATAAAATACACTAAATTATCAATAATTCTTCAGAAAATAACCTCTAAATAGTCAGGTCTAATACAAGCAAGGTCAAGGACTTCAGGGGAGGACAGCCAACACATAATTACTTGTGGGCAAACCATCAACTATAACCTTCAGCCTGGAGTCAACACTCTTAGGCTATAGCAAAATCTACCACAAGTATATCAAACAACAGCCTAAATATAGGCTAGGCCTAAAGCATCAGTCCTCTCCCATTAAATATCAAGCCTTCTCAAGTCTAGTCAAAATCAAGGACAAGGTTACCTCCAGAGGTCTGAACCTTATAGCAAGCCAAAACAGACTATTCCGTGTCAAACAACACTCCTCAGGTCTAAACCAAACCATGAGCCTAAACAGACTGAATCTACCCTCCTGAGTGTCCTCCTTTTATAGCCTGAGCACGGACCTGGGAGAAAGCACCCACAGTCAGCTTCCCAAGGACCCAAAACTTGCTCTACTGTGCCTGAACAAAGCTGGCCCCTGATTGGTCGGTTTGACTTGAAAAGCTAGCTCCCTATTGGCCGGAAACGGAGGCCTCTGATTGGTTCTGCACAGACTGTCCAACCTGGCCCCCATATATAAGAGGAAAGTTGGGGAGCCAGCACACTCAGTAGGCCTGTGGGCTATGGGGCCCTAGGCCTCTGGGGCACCACATTCCCCCCTCTTTGGACCAACACGTCCTCGTGTTGTTACTCTCTACCTTGCATAATAAACATACATACCTTATGTAATAAACTAACCTGGTACAAAATACAAAAGTTCTTAGGTAAACATATTAGATACAAAGTATCAGGAGTTCAGTACAGAACTCTAGCAATACATGAAATTCTCTATGTAAAATAAAAAAGTCTTTTAAGTCCTTAGAGTCTCCTTAAGTACTGTCTAATATCCTTAGGAATTAAATGTCCTTTCAAAACTTTCAAATGTTCTTAGTCTTCATCTGATGAGCTGTGGCTGTCCGTACTGAAGTAACGGCGGTTGCGGTGGTTGCGGCCAGACCCCCTGCCACTGGCGGAGGTGCACCAAGAGTCGCCAGCAACTCCATTTCCGCCAGGGCAGTCAACCACACAAGGGTCAGCTTGGCAACCTGCCGCACCGTCAGTCGCTCCACTCTCAGACGTAATGGCAGTAGAAGGCCCCTGAGAGGTATGGACCCAAGCTGCTGCATTGGGGTCCTTGCCGAACACCTCTGTCACAACCTTCTCCACCACTGCCCCTCCCGGGTATTTGGTAGTAACTGTTGTCACCCGGGTTGGCAGTGACACTGGTGTTTCAATGAGTTGTACTGTCTCGGAGCGTTCCCATGCTGTTTCACTTGATACTTCCTGTGTCTTGTCTGTGTTGTCAACCCTGTGTTGTTCCTCTTGGTCGGCAGGCTGGGTTGTTCGCTGCGGTTCTTCCAGGGGAACTACAGGGGCAACCAGGGATGGAGCCACTTCATCCCAGGTGGCAGGCTTCACCTGTCTGAAGGACATCGTTGAACCAGGATGGCGGGCCTTCCGGTGGCCAACCAGGATGACTTGCCTGCTGGTGTTCAGGTAATTGCAGTACGGGCATTGGTAAATGGTATCACCATGCTCCCTGGCCCGATGCTCAAACACCTCAAGAAGACTCCCAAATGTGCGCCCACATGGGTGACAGCAGACATCACTCCTCATCTGACAACAAGCAAAACGACTCAGTTACTCCTTATGATCAACTCAATAATGAAAATCTCATAAAGAGCAGCTTTAAACTTCAAATCAAGACATTAGGTGTCAACATGAAACAATCCAATCAAATATTAAATCTATCATCTTATATCTATTCAGACAACTTCAAAGGTCTCAACATAAGTTCAGCACCATAAACGCAATGCTTCAATATGAACATCTAGAGATCTAAACGATTGGGAGCCCTCCTGACCCTGGTACCACGTCTCAAGTCTACCTCTGGTCTGGCATCCACAGGAGTACCTTCTGAAACTATAGGATCTCTAACTTCCTCAGAGGGGACTTCCTCCATGTCACTCTCTGGATCTGCACCTTCAATCCCAGAGGAACCCTCCTCTATATCACTCTCTGATCTGACATTCCCTGACCTTCTTCTTCCTCTTCTTGCCATGCCAAAGGCACTTCTCCATAGTGCAACTTCAAATGGTCCACATGGACCCGGACAGATCTGCTGTCAGGGGTACGCTTAATCTCACAATTCAGATCCATTGGGCAGGCCACTACTTTGTATGGTCCAACCCACCCCTTCCCAAGCTTTTTCTTTGCAGAAGGCGGGTACCACCGCCAAACAAACTGACCCTCTACATACCTAGTCGGCTTACAACGAAGGTCATAGCCACGCTTCTGTCTTGCATTACTCTGCTTCAAGCTTTCGTACACTCTTTGGTGAACACCAGCCATAACTTGCCGTGTCCACTCAATGTACTCCACTGGGCACTGCCAGGGTTTATCCTCCTCAGGGGGTGAACCTGCAATAAGGTCAATTGGCAAAGTACTCTCACTATGCAAGAACAATCGATTTGGAGTGCATCCAGTACTTCATGCCTTGTTGCTCGATAAGCAGCCATGACATAAGGGAGATGGTCATCCCAGTCGTCCCTATTATCATTCACATAAGCCTTCAACATCTGCTGGAGAGTACGGTTATGCCTCTCCACATGACTATCTGATTGGGGCCTATAAGGAGTCGTTCGAGTCTTCTCAATACCCAGCATTGAACACATCTGACTGAATAAATTAGACTCAAAGTTGGGACCCTGATCAGTATGAATTTGTCTTGGTAACCCAAATACCATGAAAAAATCTGTCATCACTGCATCAACTGTTTGGGCCAGTTGGTTGGGCAAAGCCCAAGCATGAGCCCACTTAGAGAAGTGGTCTGTTAGGACCAAAATATACTTATTTCCATTGTCTGTTTCCGGAAGCTCTCCAAGCACATCAATGTTAACACGATCTAGGCGACAACCAGTAGGGATCTGCCGCATGCGTGCCCTATGCCCTGGTCCTGGCTTTATTTGAGCACATATGTTGCATTCCCTACACCATCTCTTAAGGTCACTCTTACACCTAGGCCAATAAAACTTCCTACGAACCTGGGCAATCACCCTCTTGGTACCCATATGCCCACCGGTACGACTGGCATGAACCTCTCGAAAGATCTCAAGCCTGAGCTTCAAAGGTGTCACCAACTGGAAAGTTGTGACAGCTTCTGAACTGCCTTCTCTCACATACTTTCGATATAATATACCATCTCTAACCACCAAATCTGACCATTGGGTACACATTACCCGAGTGTCATCATCATAACCAAGCAAAGTCTCGCGGTCAGGTTTCCCTACCTCATCAGCTTTCCAATTCAAGATTCTCTCTATAACAGGATCATCCTGCTGCATCTGCCATAGAGTTTCAGGAGACCATGTGTCCAGCCAATTTGGCTGACCTAAAACATCCTCTTCAACCTGGCTGTCAGAAAGGTCTAAGTCTGCCTGTTCTGCCCCATCAGAATCCCTAGAACCAGCTGTGGCCCCAACAGGTTCAGGTCCAACAGGAAAAACAGCAGCATCCTCCCACAACTCTTTCCCAACATCAGGTCTCAAGAAGCAATCATTGAGGGTGGCAGAGTCACTACTCACAGAGGGGGTCCCAGAACCTGCTCTTAGCAAAGGTTGGTTGCCTCCTGGAGTGTGATCTACCTCCTCCTCGTTTTCACTGTCACTGAAAGCATCACAAACATAGTCGCAAGGCAAGGTGCTTTTTGATTGGTGCAGTAGTTGCCCTGTTTTCTCAGAGGGCACCCCCCTCTTTTGAACTAACAGAGGATCACCAACTGTTCCTTCTGAACATGTAAGCCTCCTGTGTGACCCAACCTCTGTCACCATCTCAGGATCTGGCTTAGAGGGTACCTCCCTCTTCTCTGGCAGCGAATCCCACGCCTGCCTCTGAGAACATGTGAGCTTTCCAGATAACCCTTTCTGGCCTAGCTCAAGGGGATGCTCCCCTTTCTGAACAGATGGCAAACCACCTACCACTCCAACCGGACTTGTGACAGGCAATTGGTCCTCAGTTTGACACTCTGGACACAAATCTCGCATACACGCCATCCTGCGTTTCGAAACCTTCCGTGAGAGGGCATCAGCATTTCCATGATCCACCCCTCTACGATGTTCGATCTCAAAATCATATGTACTTAGCTTTAAAACCCAACGCCCAACCATAGCCTCAGCATCTTTGAACCTCATCAACCACTTCAGAGACACATGATCGGTACGCAACTTAAACCTTCGTCCCATCAGGTAGTGCCTAAACTGTGTCACAAAGAGCACTACTGCAAACAACTCTCGATAGGTAACACAATACTTTCGCTGAGATGAAGAGAGTGTTCTACTTGCATAAGAAATAACCTTCTCTTCACCATTCTGGACTTGGGAGAGCACTGCTCCAACCCCAACATCGCTTGCATCAGTGTCCAGAATAAACAAGTCTTCTTCTACATGAGAGGGATAACTAAGGATTGGAGCTTCCGTCAACTTGACTTTCAATAGGTCAAATGCCTCTTGACATCTCTCAGTCCACTGAAATTCCTTTACCTTCTTTGTCAGGGAATTCAGGGGCTCTGCAATGGTTGCAAAATCTTGAATGAACCTTCGATAGTAACTCGCAAGGCCCATAAAACTTTTAACCTCTGTCACTGAGGTTGGAACCTTCCAATCTCTCACAGCCTCTATCTTCCCTGGATCGCATTGCACACCATCACGTCCCACCACATGACCAAGGAAAGCAACCTTCTCACAGAGCAAATCACATTTCTTGGGCTTCAGCTTAAGCCCTGCTTCACGCAACCTAGAGAAAATTGAGTCAAGATTGACTAAAGCCTCATCAAACGTTCTACCAAGCACAATGACATCATCCAGATATACAAGACATGTCTCCCATTGAAGACCACGTAGAACCTTTTCCATTAACCTCTCAAATGTGGCTGGAGCATTGCAGAGACCAAATGGCATTACATTAAACTCGTACAATCCCTTTCTAGTCACAAAAGCTGTTTTCTCTCTATCTGATTCTTCAACCTCCACCTGCCAGTAGCCACTGGCTAAATCAAGGGTGGAAAACCATTGAGAACCATGAAGCGCATCCATACACTCTGAAATGTACGGCAGAGGATAAGCATCCTTCTCTGTGATCTCGTTCAATTGGCGATAATCGACACAAAATCTCACTGACCCATCCTTTTTCATCACCAGGATAACCTGGGAAGCCCAAGGGCTATCACTTTCTCTAATGATACCCTTTTCTAGCATACCATCAACCTCCTGTTCAATCACTTTCTGCTGACAATCAGCAAACCTCCTTGGTGGCTTCTTTATGGGTTTTCCCTGCTTTGCATGGATGGCATGCTTTACCAGTCCTGTACGGCCAACCTGCCCATCAGGACCCACAAACACATCTTGATTCTCTTCAAGAAGGCCACCAAGCATGCCAATCTCCTCATCACTCAATCTGTCAGCAGCACTGATCACCAGTGGCTGGAGGTGTTCCGGCAACTGGTCAACTGTGCAAGTCTTTCTATTCGAATGACTCTCCCCAGCCAACACAGGGGCAACATTCAAAGTCCCTAGCTCTTCAGCTGGTGACCAGGTACCCAAGATGGTACCTGGTTTAACACGCACAAGCTCTTCACCAAAGTTCGAGAGAACGACCATGACTCTTCCATGCTTCTGGTTAACCAAAGCTTTGGGGATCAGAATACCAGTACGGCGAACAAAATCAGTAGATGGTTCCACAATGCCTTCCTGAGTCAACAATTGCTGATTGCTCAAAATCCCAGAAACAACAATTTCATGTCCAGCAGGCACAATGAACCCAGACTCAGCTCTCACATGAGAGACTCCTTCATGACTTCTCTCATGAAGCTGAATTCGGTCGTTATCCACCGACAGGATGCCTCTGACGAAATCCATCTGACATTCACTGGCTGACCTCAGGTAACGTATGCCCAACAAACCCTCAAGGTTACCCAGATCAGCAACAACAACTGGGATTTCATACCAGCATCTTCCAAGCATAACCTCCAACATAACCTCACCATAAATTCTCAAAGTCTCACCTCCAGCTCCCTTCAACCGAATATGACAAGGCCTAAGGGAAGGCCTCTTAGCAGGATCTATGCTCATGAACTTCTGAAAATCTATTAGGCTATGTCCTGCTCCTGAGTCAACCAGCCACTCAACAGTCAACCCAGCAGTACAACCATGTAAGAACCAACAGTCATCATCAACCGAACTCACATAAATCAAAGGCCCATCTTTATCTTCAAAACCAGAATCAGTGGCTATGCCCTTGGGCTGAGGGCCAGCCAATACTAGTTTAAAGTCTCAGTCTTTGGGGTTTTGGCATTCCCGGCAGACTGGACAGCTGTTTTGGGATCCACTTTCTGGTCCGTCTTTTCAGCAGAATTGCCTGGTTTGTCAGGACATTTATTGGCAAAATGCCCCATCTTATGGCAGGAGTAACACTCCCCCTCAGACATGTCTTTCTTTCTAAACGAAATGCTCTGCTGCTTTTTCTTCTCAAGGTCACTAATTCGCTGCTTTGCTTCTTCCAGCTCTTTGAGAAGCTGTTCAACCTTGCTTGGCTTGCTCTCTGCATTGCCACTAGTTGCAGAACTCTGCTGCACAGAGGCAACCACAGGAGCTGGCTTCTTCTTAGGTGACTGACTCACACTAACAGTTTCATCATAAATACTATATGCTGTGGCTGTATCCACAGCATCCCTAAGGGTAGCAGGCGTGAAGGCATGGACATGCCTCTTCATTCCATTATCACGCAACCCTTTCGCAAAGATGTTGATCAACAACCGCTCATTTGGTGTTTCACCAGCAAAGGCACGCTTAGCCAGTCTACGCAAGTCATGGGCATACGCCGCCAAAGTCTCATCAGCCCGCAGGACACGGTTCATAAGCTTAAAGGTAAACTGAGCCTCTTGGCCTGGAGGCCTAAACCGGTCCTTCAAAGCTGCAACCAAAGAATCAAAATCTGTCTGCAAAGGCAGAGCCACACTTGTCAAGACCTCTCGGGCATCTTGAACCAAACAGCAAGCTAGCTGCATACCCTTCTCATCATATGTCCACTCGTTCCAGAGGGCTACTGCATCAAAATGACCAATGAAGTCCTCCAAATCACTCAATCCATCATACTTCATTGATACCATCATTTTTTTAGGAGGTTTGGTCTCATGCCTCCTAGCAGGACTCACATGCCTAGGCCCCTGGGCAACTGGGGTAGCCCTGCCATCCTGTGATCTGGCATCAGAAAAATGGCTAGCATCACTGATATGGGAAAGTGCATCCCAATCACGGTCAAGGCGACGGGGTTCAGCACTACCCTCATGCCTTACAACAGCATTAGGCTGGGCATCTGTTATCCCAGCTGAACGGAAAGGCGAAAACAGCCAGCTAACACTTCTATTCAGGAAATCCATCCTGCAAGGTTTTATCCTCAATTATTCCTAATGACACACCAAATCTAATCCAGGTTTCACTCAAATCAACAACTAACGATGACAGACCAGAACCAGACTTGAGACACAGTCCAGTTACAATGGTTTATCACTTATAAAGGGGGTTGGTTAACTTTTTGTAGGTCACAGCAACTAATAATTGCTTAATCTGTATCTACAAGAAGCCATCAGGTCCTATCAATTTAGGCACAACAAAGCTCTTCCTTAACTAAGACAGCAACAACTCACCTTCTTCGGCTGTTGACTCATGTCCAAAGGTCAGTGAACAAAGCAGGTCAAAGGCAAAGCAAATCAGAAGACAATGCAGGTCGAGGGTCAAACAGCAAGTCTTCTGAAAAAGAAATGTCTATTCGTTGTGTATTACTTCTAAATATCACTGGTCAATGTCACTACTGTCACCAATCCTGGTCACGAGCACCAAAACTGTAGCGCTCCCCGGGCTCACCCAGCCCGGGGAATCAGGACCCAGACGATCCCTAGGATTGGCGCAGTGTAACATAAAACCAAACAACAATTTAAATTAAATAAAGTTTATTAAAGAATTATTAAACAGGTACTTTGTCACAAATACAAGTATTTTCCAATATTTTTTACCCTCATAAAATACACTAAATTATCAATAATTCTTCAGAAAATAACCTCTAAATAGTCAGGTCTAATACAAGCAAGGTCAAGGACTTCAGGGGAGGACAGCCAACACATAATTACTTGTGGGCAAACCATCAACTATAACCTTCAGCCTGGAGTCAACACTCTTAGGCTATAGCAAAATCTACCACAAGTATATCAAACAACAGCCTAAATATAGGCTAGGCCTAAAGCATCAGTCCTCTCCCATTAAATATCAAGCCTTCTCAAGTCTAGTCAAAATCAAGGACAAGGTTACCTCCAGAGGTCTGAACCTTATAGCAAGCCAAAACAGACTATTCCGTGTCAAACAACACTCCTCAGGTCTAAACCAAACCATGAGCCTAAACAGACTGAATCTACCCTCCTGAGTGTCCTCCTTTTATAGCCTGAGCACGGACCTGGGAGAAAGCACCCACAGTCAGCTTCCCAAGGACCCAAAACTTGCTCTACTGTGCCTGAACAAAGCTGGCCCCTGATTGGTCGGTTTGACTTGAAAAGCTAGCTCCCTATTGGCCGGAAACGGAGGCCTCTGATTGGTTCTGCACAGACTGTCCAACCTGGCCCCCATATATAAGAGGAAAGTTGGGGAGCCAGCACACTCAGTAGGCCTGTGGGCTATGGGGCCCTAGGCCTCTGGGGCACCACAGCTCTTCTTACACATGTGGCAGCCGTGTCCCAGGAATAGTGACACGACTGGACAAGGAGCTGCTGTGGAGAGACTTTCCTCATGTGCATGAGGGTGGACTAGTACTGGTGAAGGTTTGTAAGGGATGGGCAGGTGAATAAGCTCGATGTGGCTAGGGTTATCTCTAGGAGAGGAAAAAAGATGGGGGTAGTGGTGGATTGATGTGTGTGTGTGAGTTGTATGCACCATGCAGATACATTATACAGGTGCTACGGGAATAACGTTGTTTGACTATGGACACTGTGAAGTTGGCAATCTTATATTCCTAAATCTGCTAATAAAGATATTACTTTCAAAATCATGACTAATGACATTTTTAGAACTTAACTTTCGATTCATAATAATATATCTTCTTTATGAATTTATTAATAGACAGTCAATATTAATCAGTTTGTAGATAGCAATGTGTTCATATGATGTGCAGATGCATGATAATCACACAAGAAATGTTCGCATAACCATGTTGGAACATGGTCTATAGTGACGTGGCCTCAGTGCACTTTATCCCATTTAGCCTGGTGACACAGTAGTCAAAACCAGGCTGCGAGGGTAAATATCAGCTGTCTTTATTCTCCATATTCAATCTGTTGATAGCAACGGTCCATGGTCTGCAGATTCGTAAGTGATGGTCAAGTTTCAGATTGATTTTTTTCCTTCAGGACTTAAGTACTTTCTTCTGGGTTATTTTCTTAATTGTCTTTATGAATCATTTTAGGTTTACTTTGAGAATGTGAAGCCAATAGAGTGCAGGGAAATAATTATTTCTGTGTTGGTTTTTTTGTGAGTTACAATTTATAATCCACTTAGTGCTTCATATAAACTATGCTCAGCACACTTTTTAATAAGGTCCCATTGCTTGATTTATTGTGCTAAGCAATAGATTACAATTTACTTGTTCTATATTGCAACACCAATCAAAAACATAAGACAAATTCTAGCTCAATAACCTGATAGATCACTGAAAGGTGGCTGTTTAGAAAATCACTTTACAAATATATTCTCAGGTATTGAAATTGATTGTAAAATTTGCTTTGACGAAAAAGAAAATATTAACCTTTCATGTGTTATATATATATATATGTATAGTGTGTGTATATATTTATGTTTCTATTTATGTATCTATCAGTATGTTGGCGTACATAAAAGGATGCGTGTGTGTGTGTGTGTTAGCACCATTATTGCATGTAATCCTAATAATTCTATCATTTTATCATTGTTATCTGCTGTTTAAGTAGGAATATCAGAGATGAAACTGATACTTGTCACTCTCCTGTCCATCCTGGCCCCTCAGGTACAGCTTATATTTGGTGGAAGCAGAACAATAGTCTACGTCTGTTGGATATAATTACTGTCCTATAGGTCGCTTTAGAAACATTATTATTTATTTGTGCAAAGCTTTACAAGTATTTGGATATGAGATACTTATCAGACAAGGCATTAGGTATATTGGTTTGAGCCTAGAACCCTAGTGCCGGGTCAGATTAGTCCTTTTATTCAATTTTGTATTATATCTTTTACATTGTTATCAAGTAAGTTGTAACGTTTGTATATTTACACATAGATTTATTTGTTATTACATGAATACTGTGTCTGAACTGTGCAGAAACTTAGTGATCTAGTCTCTAAATGGTTGGTATTTAATGTAATGTTGATAAAAGTATACAAAATGTTTATGCTTAATGCTCTTTGGGAAAATTATGTAGTCTATGATTCTACTTGCTTTAAACATAGGGTTTGGACATTGCACTGATAAGAATAAACTTTCACTTCATGGATAACTTTGGACAAAATGATGGAAATTAAAAAAGCTACCAAAAAGCCATACTTTTATTTTAGTCAATATTACTCTAAATAAATGCTTGGGCACTTGATGACAAACACCTTTGCTGAAATATATCTCTAATTTTTTTCAAATTAGATGCCTGGATACCTAGTCATGAAAAGGGATGATGGACTGTGTGAAAAACAACTCATGAAATGTGCCACCTGGCTTTTTACTGCCAGTAAAGGAAGGAACCCAAAGACATCTAGAGAATTTTGCCAGTAAGAATATTATGCATAAATTGTTACATACTGTAAAACAATATTGTGAAATGGAAAAACAGCATAAGAGAAACCAAAATATTAGTTAATGGAACTAAGTGGTTAGGTCAGACAATTTCTATTTTTGTGGGATAAGGATATTTTTTTTTCCTTTTTACAAATAACAGCAGTGGAATAACTGTTATGTATCTTCATAGTATGTGCACTAGACTTCACACTTAAGTCAATGTGAAAAATCAAGTCTCAATTAAAGATTAATGTTAATCAATATCTATACCAATGTTTCTTTCTCAGTAATTATTCAGCTGATGCTATTTTCTATATGTGAGATGTGGACATATATTTGTGAATTTGGCCTTAACATAGGAAATCTATACATGATATTTTTTATTTCAATCCTCCCCAACATCAAAACAGCTGTCAGTCTATTTCTTTTTTTCTATTTGAAATGAAACCAACTTTTTCTTTAAACTATTTTAAATTAAGCATCATTGTGATTTCTGTTTTTTCACGGATTAATATTCACCAAAGAAAATCAACTTTTATAAATCATTATATTTTTGCTGGTCGAAATAAATGTACATGATTTTCTATAACAAAGAGTTTTGATATATTATATGTGTACTTTCAGGTATTTCATGAGTGAATGTTCTGGTTATGTCATGGCTGCCAAATCAGACCCGGGATGTGGTGGCAACTTGGCAGCAGAGTTTGGCCCTACCTTTGTGGAAATGGCAGGGACATGCTACAAGGCACATAAATACTGAATAGAAATAACTTGACTACTTTCTTCAAATGATTGATTATGTCTCTAAATGAACTATTTTAACAAAATATACTAGATCTTTTTATTTCAGTGTAGTATTCCCAATTTTAGTAGATAAAGTTAGGGTGGAATGACACATCAGCCAATCCGATCACTACATTCTTTGGGTAGTGCCTAACATTCTGTGTAGCGTGGACCAATCTGCACAACTGTTGATGATGACCTCTTGACATTCAACAAAATTTAGGAAAATAGAAAATAAAAATGATGAACCCAAATAAACATTGAAGCACGTGTACAGGAGAGGCAGTTTTGGTCATTTTTCTTAAAGAAAATTGTACATAGCCTACCTTTGGATTCTCAAGATGTCTTTATGAAGTCAATTGATGTGTATGAGGAAGCCAATTCCCAATCCAACTATTAAATAACAATGAAATATCATCATTTCATAGAGAGGGCCAGGATTGTATTGTCAGTTATATTCTCACCTTCAACATGGCCGGATCCCCAAGCCTGCTTGCTGACTTGGTAGGTTAGAACCAAACTTATTTCCTGGAAAATCAACAAAGATAAAAAAAGATATAAATATATATTATAAATTTACAAGACGCTTCGCATCTCGGGTCAAAGTAGACTACATATATATATACACAAACTTAGCTCTGTTACTTAGCCTTCCTTGTGTTGTACGGCTATTGCGTTAGCAGTGGCGTCTACAGTTCGGCTAACACAAACTGTGAGTGTGACAGTAACGAACTGGCCTTTCGATTTGGCGCCATAACACTTCACTCTCCGAGCAGCATAGGGTTTTAATCTGTAGCGCTATGCTGGGAGAGTGACGAGGCGTAACGTCACGCGGGTGGCCGGGCGTGAGGCTGAAACAACGTAGCGAATGTACTGACCTAATTACGACCGGCCCCCAGTCTAAAAGCCGGGACTCACGACTGCCCGTTGCTAAGCTGTTGTTACGTTATTGGATCGACGTTACGTTAAACAACATCATCTTGTTGGGAAGATATCATATTTTGGGTTCTAGTACTCCGATTTTGACCATCTTTTTTTCCATCTTGATCAGAATTTTGTGCTGAATTCAAATTTATATGGTAGAACATGCATTAACCACGTTGAGGGGGCCCTCGGGCCGTGACTCGGCCATGCGACGGAACGACGCTAATTGTAGCGTCGTTCCGTTTGAAACATGTCAATTCCTTTTCTAACATCTTAAATCCGTCTTTTACTTGTCAAGATGGCGCCATTTCCGCTTCCTCTCATAGTCTTCAATCCGGGTACTTTCATGTTTCGCTGGTCGGCAGCAGTTAACAGAGATCAAATAGAATCATGGGGCAACAGGTTAACTCATCCGGGACGTCAAATTCGCAACCCTTTTTATTAGGAGGGGAAAGATCACGGAGACCTATGTAAAAGAGTCTTACATTCCAGGTGAAAAATTATTGTTGATCTATGATTCAGTTTTTATTTTGGTTTTCATGACTTCCTAATGACATGAGCTAATTATGCGCACAGCAATGCAAAACTTAATTGCATTGAGAATGTCTTATCATTGTTGTAAGGGAAACAAAACTAAAAAACTAGGAAAAAAATATATCATAGGCCTAAACCTAACAACCAATTCTAAGGAAACTCTGGCACTTCTAGTTTGATTTTTCAGACACCTGATATTTTACACATCTTTAACCTTATTTATAAGAATCATGACTTCAGCTTTGTCAGAAAGTCCTTAATTTCTTGTCACAGCCTTATACTTCATGAGCTGATGACCTGATGACTTGATAATTAATAATGATGACCTGATAATTCATTTTGAAAAATAATCAGTTCATTCTTTTTATATGATTGGAATTGAAGATATTTGTGTGCATTATATTTGGATACAAAACAATAATGTCTTCATTCAAATGTCAAATATCAGCAAATAATTGAGCTGCTTGTCATGTTGTGGCTGTTGGTATGCACCACCCCAGGCCCTCATTTAATTAAGGCCAGATTTATCCTATTGGCTAGATCCAGAAACTTAGGTAGATAACATGCTCGTGCTGTTTATTGTCTGTAATAAGGATTTCGGGATCAGACTAGTGAATTAAGTCTATGTGTACTGAACATGCTATAAGTAACTAGACGTTGAGAGAGTAACAGGTGAAACAGAAAGTCTATGTATAGTTACATAATATCCACATGCTCCCAACACCAGAAACAAATACTACTAGGTAGGAAATTAAACACACGCCAGATAAAATTACAGCACCCCATGGCTAAAAAAAAATCTGGCATTTGGCTGGATATTTGTGTGCATTATATTTAATTATCGCTTGTAAACAGATATAGCAAAGGCATTAAATATTCTTCACATAATCCAAGTCAGCAAATCCAAGGCACTGTAGCTTGTTACCAAATATGGAACCATGTCATTATAAGCATAGGAAATAGAATTTTGCTGACCATGGATAGCAGATTTGCAGTATTTTAAGTAACCACAGGTTATTCTGACAAATTTTGTAGACAAAACCCTGGAAATGTAAAGAAGATATACATTTTCTTCCACACCTCTATTTGTGATGGATAGATTTTCAACCCAACCTAAAAAGTGAGAGTTACATTAAAATTAGTAAATGAATATATAGTACAACTTGTAAAATACACTAATTGCTCTCTATCCATTATGGTAGTCCAAGAAAAATGTCATGTTTGATGAAATTGTCAAACTTGTGACTTGTCCACATATTGCCTAGCCTGCATCTTTGAATAAGCTAGTCTGCAGGTTCAATCTACTAAATTTTTCTTATGGGGGAAAAACAATTTGTATAGGTTTCAGCAAAGGAAGATAGATCCAAAGAAAATGATACTATTTTGTTATAGTTTTATACAAGGTTTGAGGCAAGCCTTTAACTTACATTGTTGTCATATCCCATATTTTGGTAAAATCTTTCCACACTTGGATATTATGATGTTTTTGAATTCAAGATAAAGGAGTTAAAACAAAAGGAGTCCATAATTCTGTACCTTTGCCTGCCATTGTCATCCCATAGTTATTTGATTATTAGGCCTCTGTGTTAAAATGTTAAACTTCTAGATGGGTTGTGGAATCAGATCTCTTTGTACTAGATTGTTGATTATGTGTAGATAGTACGAGTGGAAGCAAACCACAAATTGTAGAAAAGTTTTCACAAAACAATGATACATCTTTTCAACTTATGTTTAGAAACAGCTCTCTGCTTTACGAAGTTCTTATTCTCATGGTGTTGGGGAGGCAGAGCTATGCAATCACAGGTAAGCATATATTTTCATTAGTACCTTCTCCTGTTTGTATATCATTAGGTTTATTTGCCATTCTTTGTGGAAAAAATAGTAAAAGGAAAATTGTGTCCATTATTATACTATGTGATATAAGTTCTTCTTGTTCAATCTTGTTCATTTAATTTTCCTAGAGCAAAAGGTGAAATTGTCAGTTATTTGCCATGATAGATGAGCAATACTATCAGTGTTATAACACCTAAACATTTAACTGCTGATATAACTTCAAGAATTGTCAATCGTATTAATAATTCTCACAGAATCATGTTTATGATAATTATATCAACGTTTTATGTGTTTCCCCTTCAGACTTAAAGTGTTCGAGTGCTTCACTCCCTGGCCAGCAGTACCTTAGGGATATGCCTCAGGGACTAGTTGCTGTGAGCACCATCGTGAGATTAACCTGCCTGCCTCGATACACTTTCCCAAACAATGAATCCACATTGCAAGTTAGGTGTGCCCAGTTGCATAAAAAAAGTCAATGTTACAAATTCACTTGGGATTGATTGGGATATGACAGAAAGCCAAATGTGTCAGCATAAGTGATATAGAATTATCTAGATTACTTTTTCACCATTTTAACAGATTAGTATCGTTATGTTTCACTGTTGTAGGAATTCTTTCTACCTTGATTTGAAACTTTGTCTTACCTTTCAGGGTGATTAATATACTCCATTTGATCTCACTTAATCATTTCAGCATTGCTACCGACAGCTTTTGAGTATTTCTAGTTATCAGCAGCACCATTTGATAAAGCAAATCTTGAATGTCGGAGAGCTAGAAGAAACCTAGTTGAACTTCTTTCTCCTGCATAACATCTAAAGGAATTGGGATTACTTGAGTAAGAATAACCTACATACAAGCCTTTTGCATATGCACCTCATTCCTCATCACATTTTGAGCGCCAGAAAGGTTGAGATGTTTGCATAGCCTGAATGCTTAAATGAACCGCAATTGCTTCAGGAAATCACAGAGTAATAATGCCAAACACAGATGAGCTAAAAATTTACATAAGTTGTTGATCCAAAACATTTTCTTATCTGGTTATAAAAAGATGTCAACAAATTGTCTTTTACTTTTAATTCAAATAACAATTTTTGGCTAGGATAATATTACCATTACATTAAAAATATGTAAAAGCTTGTTGAATAAAAGATGATTTTGTGCATTTACTGAAGTAATTTAAAGCAGTGGATAGGACTTGTGACACTGTTGGCTGTAATTGGACTTGGCTAGACAGGGATGAACACACAGAACCAGTGTGGACTAATTAGACTGTGCCACGTGACAACAAGCATGCAATAGTTAATAGAAGGGGATGGTATGTATCCTATCATAGGCACAACCATACAGGACTGTGTCAAGTAAAGAAAGGCAAGGTAATTGAATCGAAATGGTTTGAATGAACTATAAATTTATAAATTATGCATTTTGTGATATCTGAGTTAGTCACTTATAAAACCATTCCACAACTGAGTGATAAAAGGCAGAAACCAGTTGACATAACAAAAGCAAAGAATTCCATTTAAAGTGCATTGTGTAAGACAAGGTTCATAGACCAAATAATAAATACCTCTGGTTTGCACAACAACTTGTTTCAAAATTTTGTCTAGTAAATATATATTTCAAATATTGGTTACATCTTTAACTACAGTCCTAAATGTTTAGATAATAACTATGTAGATGTCTATAGATACTTATATAGATAAATAGTGAGGCAATGTTATTTCTAATCATTGTTTTTATTTATGGACTTGTATACTTTTTAAAGGAATCATGGAAGACTTTTACTTCCCCTAAAAAAGCTATGAGTGTAGACTAACTCTCTTTTTTACAGGTTTTAACACCTGCTTGACAGCCCCTCACAAAGCTCATTCAACTCATATACAGAATGGATCACATGTCATCTACACTTGCCACAGTGGCTACAGCCTCACTGATTCAACTGGGAACCAAAGCACCCAACTTGTTTTCCTTTGTCCTTCCATAGGGATTTCGTGGGCTGCTCTCAATGATGTAGAGTGCTTGTGTGAGTTTTCATTTAGCAATACTATTCATTTAGCAATACTATTCATTTATCTTTTGGTTGTAAATATGCAAAATGTATCTGTTTTACTGATTGAGCTTTGAGGACCTTAACCCAAACTGTAAAATCTGTGAAGTGTCAAATTTTACCAAATATGTTAATTTCACAATTATGTTTACCAATCATCTAATTACTAATCATTTTGTGGTTGTGACCACGGGAGAAACAGTTTTCCCGTGTGTGTCACTGTGTATGATGATTGTTTTGATGGGAATCTAGAAAGATCACATCATTGTCACGTCGACGAACATCATTGTCACGTCAATGAGCGTCATCACATGGACAAGTGTTGTTGTCATGTCATGATGTCAGTGCTCAGGGCCAAAGTGGAAACTATGTAGGTTTCCACTGATCGGCGCTATTCTCCTCCAGCTGCCTCCAGCAGGGAAAAACCTAAAAAATCAGCACAGAATTCTGCCCATGTCTCCATTGGCTATGGGATTCCCTATCTCTGAAATTCAGTTGGTCCCATCGAAGATGACATTCACATCAAAACGTCATGAATTTGTCACGCACAGCGACGGCTGCTGATGGCTGGCAAGTGTGAGCAAAGTTCTGTTTGGAGATTGTATTAAGTCACGATCCAAGATGTCAGCCCCAGGGGCAAAGTGGAAACTACGTAGGCTTTCGCTATCGGCGCTACGCGCCTCCAGCTTAGAAATTATTTTACCAAACACAAATTGGAAACTAAACTGTTTTATTCAAAAGTTGGTTTCATGTATACCCAGTATAATGCTTCTATTTTTGTTTTGCTACAGCACCCATTTAAGTAAGCCTTGATGACATCTGTTTGGTCACTGACGGCCTCAAGACCATTGTCTTCCCTTCTGGTCATGTTGCCTCTGCCACTGTAGTACATCTAAGGGATCAGCTGAAACTTCTGATAGGACAAGGAAACATAAGTGCATCAAGCACTTCAGACCAGACATCTTTTGAGTTGCCATTCAATGTTGAAATCATCAGTGCCAAGGAAATTAAGCTTCTGAACTATTTACAAAATAATTACAAGGATGTACAGCTCAGAGTCTACTCTGAAATTCAGTTAGAAATTACAGCACATGAATCTGGAAGTGGTTGTTCTGTAAATGTAAGAAATATGAAGGATCTCGGTAAATGTTTTGATTTAAAACCAGGAAGCTGGTCTAGGCAATACACACGAATAATGTTAGAAGATTCCACCATGGTCTGGCGTACAGGGCACAAATGTGGGAAAAACAACTTGCCTGCAGATGGCACACGCAGTGGGCCTTACATCATTGAGACCATAAGCGTCGGATCTTATTAAATCTATCCCTACAAATGGTCACATCCTGATTAAATTAAATGGGAGTTTCTATGGAATAGAAGTGACCTTGTCTTCACACTGTAAAGGTATGTTTATAATCAATTCATGTTAGATTCATAACTGTGTTCATATAGTAGATTACAAAACTCTGTACATTCGCATTTTAAAAGAAAATATCCATAAACTTTAGCATATTCCAAAATGCAGTTTTCCTGTGTCCTTTTACTTTATTCTATGTGTTCATGTTAGCCACTGTCATGGTTGCTATCTTGTCCTTACTTTCTCTATAACATTTTTTCACCAATGAAATGAAATAATTAGTTTTGCATTGATAGCATCTTAAGGATAGATATCAAAATGAGCTGTAACAGTAATAATTATTTCCTCTATTCTTATTAATATTCTAGATAGTGAGTGTTTATAGCATACTCAAGTTCTCTATATTTGTATAGTACCTTCTGACTATTTAATCATTGATCATTTTAACGAACAGAGACTGCAGAGCCTGCTCTTTGTATGACAACTAAAGGAATGGTTTACACTAAATCAGATATGGGATCAGAGAAACCACAAACTCAACTGTTTAACTCTGGAGAAGCTAACCTTGAGATGACAACTCAGATCAATCAAGCTCTAACCAGGTCATTTGATGATGTAGTGGTAAATGGGAATGAGAAACCTACCACTCGTATGACAACTGAAGGAAAGGGTTACACAGAATCACACATGGGATCAGAGATATCTCAAACTACACTGTTTGACTCTAGAGAAATTAACCTTGAGACAACAACACAGAGTGATCAAGTTCCAACCAGGTCAATTGATGATATTGTAGAAACAGAGCATGAAACACAACCTAAAGTCATCGAACTGAGGTTAAGAGTCATGAATGTTGACTACACGGAAGAGCTGAATGATGAGGCAGGCTCCTCTTATCACAAACACCGGGTACCAGTTCCCCGCATGTTCCAGGCGTCATACCTTTACACAGGTGTCACTGGTCAGCTGCCAAGAATGTTCTCCTTCCCCCCTCATTAAAAGAAATGTAAAAACAATTGTGATGATGTAACTATTTGATTGTTTTACAAAACTATGTCATTGTAGTGTCAATAAGAATGAAGATTTAGGTAGAGGTATAGGGTGTCTTTGGAGATTTTGAAACTAAAATATATTTTCAGCTGATAAATATGCTATCTACGTACATGATCTCTATCAGCCAATCAGTTTTAGAATTACATCATGTGCAGCCGTGTCTTTGTAGTTGGGTGTGTTTTTATCTAGTTCATAATAGAAATACCATTTATGACTGTATGCATTGGAAGTCCAATCAGATTATTCAACATGGTTTAGTTCTTCAAGTATTCAATGGTATGACAACATAATCTTTTTGTTTAAAGAAACAGAAAAAGTGGGTGATTCAGTCATCCTTTTGAATGTCATCTGTAATCATCCTCTTAGATAACTTTTTTCAGAAAAGGTGATATCATGAACAGACAATCGTACAATTTGTGCAAAATGTTATTGCAAAATAATGTAACCCTTTACCATTGATTTCAATGGGAAGAAATAACTTTTCTCCAAAATGAAAAAGCTAAGGTTACCTTAGCTTATGTAATTTCCATATTGACTGTTTCTAAGAAAAGTTTAAACACAAAGTGTTGAAACACAGAGTGGAATAGATAATTTAGAATTATTCAAATTTTATATCACTTAAATTGAAAGGAAATTTGCTAATGTTGTTCCTCTTATTAATGTAACCACATGGTACTAGGTGAACAGCATCTAGTGTGTTAAATATTGTATGAAAAATACATTCATTTCATAGTTGACTTGCTGTTTTATGTTCAACTGATGAATTTAGCTCACATAAACATGATGACCATCATCATCATCATTTTTTGATATGATAATAAGGTATCCCGAAATAGAGAACCCATTTATCAAGCGTTCATGTGACAATGTACTCCAAACAACATCATAATTAAGTAACAATGGCATGTTATAATGTCATTCTCCATTCAACATGATGACATAATTGTAACCCTTATCATTAAGAGCTTCTAACAGTTATTGTATACTGAGTAATATAAAAGAATGGTCAATTCTTCCTTCAGCACTCATAGGTAGAAGCTCCAAGACTGACATAAATGTAAGTAAAACACTTTGTTTTTGTCATTGTAATTCATGATTATAAACGTCTCCCTTATGTAACTGACTTTTCATTCATTTCTAATGCCCATATTTTAAGAGAATAATGTAATGAATCTCACTAATATTTATGTGAAAAAATGTTTTCCACTATGACCTTGGCAGAAAGGATGTACATGCTGTCATTCAGAATGTTTTATTCCAAAATGTCTGCATACTACAAATAGTAATATAAAAATTGTTGCTTTCTTTAAGTGCACATCACAACCCAAGAAACTTCAAGATGAAGCTTCTACTTCTCACAATATTGGTTGTCACCATGCAGATGGGATACCAGGTAAAAGTTTTGATTTAAAAACTGAAATGTTATAGAAATACTCTTATCAAAATATCTGTACACGTCTATTGCAAAAGACGTACATTCACTAGTTGCCTCATTCAATGTATTTAACATGATGTGTATGGAACTGTAAGAAGTGAAAATATGAGAAAATATGAGAAATTTAGAGGGAAGCCTGGCAAAGAATGCAATTCTAGTAGAACAAAGAAAGTGCTGTCACTAGGTAACCAACATATAACACAACACAATGATATGATACAATGCAAAAAATTGATTCAATCCTTCTCATCTTTAGGTGCTGGGATTTGCAAACTGTGTAGAAGAAGCCAAACTTTGCGTGTATACCATGTGGCCTTATGTATCAGTAGAACCTACCCCAGAACATTGCAAGTAGGTAATCTTTAAAGCAATAACATAAATATTCTAAATATGCTTTAGATTAAACAAAGTTCATTGATTGTGTTTTTGTGTTAACCTGCATAGTCATTGGATAATCACAATAATTTTAGTAAAATTGAACATGTTGAAAATAAAAAGTTGCTTGTTAGGGTTATTTTTTTAATCACCCCCGCCGCAAAGCGGCCACTCAGCCCGCAGGGCCAGGTGGAGGGGGGGATTATGCCGTAGTCACTTTCTATAGTTGATTACGATCGTCTGCTGGAATTTGGAAGCATTCATTCAGGGCTATATTCTACAACATTCTACTTAAGGAAGGCTAGGTAACATAAAGAAATCTCCACTGATGGGCCTAGTTGCGTCTTTTATGACGTCATCATCGTCTTAGCGACGGTGACTTAGCAACGGTGACTTAGCAACGGTGACTTAGCAACGGTAACTTAGCAACGGTAACTTAGCAATGGTGACTTAGCAACGGTGACTTAGAAACGGCGACCAAAGATTGTGCATGCCTGTGGCCCGTTGCACAATGGGTTTCGTAACAACGAAAATATTGTAAACAACGAAACATTTCATTGTTACTTTTATCGTAACAACGATGGTTTTGCACAATTTTTTATCTATATTTAGAATGTTCCCAAAGAGCTGTAACTTTTACTGAATTTTTTATAATTTTTTCTTAGTTCATAACACTTTAAAGAATTTAATTTCATTCATTAGATCCAGAGATATTGCATTTTCGTAACAACGAAACATTTCGTTGTTAAGCAAAAGTTCGTTGTGCTTTCGTTGTTTTATCTTAGTAACGAAATTCTACTGTGCAACGGGCCACTGGTAAGGCTACGGAAAGCAGCACAAGAGGCGGCGGCACATGATCTTTGATGATACACATGTGGCCCGTTGCACAAACACATCTATTATTGGGAAGCCATGCCCATGGTGTGCTCGAGCACTACCTGGAACAGGACTAAGGGTAAAACAGCTAGGCCAGCAGGCCTGTCAACTGTTTCATTTTGCCTGGGACAGTCCCGACCCGGGTGTCCCGATTTTAGTCTAAAATTTCCTGGCGGCTGGACTCTCAGATGTTTATTAGCAGGGGCAGATCCAGGAATCTTGGAAAAGGGGGAGGGGCACAAAAATAAAAATTGGCTCAAAGAAGGGGGGTCACGTGCCCCATGTGCCCCCCTCTCCCGGGCCCCCCCTAAATCCATGCATCCCTGATTAAAACGGGACATAAATATCCCGTTTTACAATTCTGAATAAATCTGATTGTATAACATAAAACAAATAGCTTCAATTCATTACTTAGATTTAAATTTTGATAAATGTCCCAATTTTTGGGCAAATATCCTGAATTCTAGGACTAGGGGTGTTTTTAGATCACTGTCCCGGGATTCACTTGAATCACACACCCGGGATCACACACAGTGGTAGCTCTATAGATCTATCCTGTTATTTTTTAAATCAATTGCTCTTACAAAATTATGGGACATTCACAACGCGAAATAAAGATCACCCCAAAAAAAAACAGTTTGTAACAATTGAACATCAACAAAGTCTTTTCTCTATTATGATAGCATTCACCCATTTCTCTCAAAATTGGTATCTATTTGTAGGCGTAATTCACCAACATCCAAATACAAAAGTTTCCAATACAAAAAAAAATCCTTGCCAAAATACTTTCAGGGGTGATTAAATTTTTTCCGGGGTGATAACCCCATTTTCTTGTTAATTCCAGGTTTGGGTCTTAAAATGTCATTCAATTGCAAACTTTAACTATAATTTTCTAAAAGAAGAGTTTTCTAATATATTAGCCGCCCTCCTTTCTAGGAAGGACCTTAAAAAAGTCTATGCAGAATACCATCACGCTTCATCTATTATATTTTATCTTGGCCATTATGTTATGCAACGGCATTAATCTCCAAGCTAATACCAGAGGATAATATATATTACAGTTTTGTAAATTTTATATTATCTATAAATGTTCAAGGAAAGCTTCTTTTAAAAGGCCTAATGACAGCCAATCAAGAAGGTCTGCAATAGCATATGAATTGTCCAGTAATGACCAAAATTGTTTTGTTTTAATTGAATTCCACATAAACCCTCTATGATTTAAATCAATATGCCTATTCTTAATTTACAATATAGGGAGGTAAAAAGTTTGAATATTGTCTAGTATTGTGTGATATATTCAATCAATCATATTCCTTACACTAGACTCCTTATAAATCTAAGGTTGTCACACGCATTACTCACACACTTTTGTCTCAGTGCTTCACATTGTAACCAATACTGCTAAACCACTTGTTTTTACCAGGATATACAATGATGCCTGCGGTGGCTACATTGATGCCATTAAACTTGATCATTGGTGTGGTCAGGGTTGGGAAGGTGAGGTCAATGATGTGATTTCACGAAGATATTATACAATTTACTGCTAAATCAAGCATTTTAAAATCTCATGAATTGCATGTGATTAAGATATTTTCCTTGTTCTAAAAAAATGTGTGAATATCTAGTGTTATGCTTCTCTCTGTATTTCTTCACTTTAACTGATAGAATTTAGCATGTATAATGCAAACATCAATCATGTGCTGCTCAATAAAACTTGGTATAATACTCTGAAAGATCTGTTATCAAATTTGTTTAATTTTGTTACAATTAAAAGGAACTTCACCATGCAAAAATGGTATATATGTAATGTGAATAAAGCATTTTAGATTGAAGTGTGGTTCAAGTCCTGATAGTTCCTTTTATTTGTGTGTATTCTATAAATTAACTACAATTTCAAAAATACTCATCAAGATGAATTAAAGCACAATATATTGCATAAGTCTAAACTTGTAACTAGTTCCTTTGCTTAATTATTGGAATTTCATCTTAAAGGGAATTAAGGAACTACCTGATTTCATTTGCAAAGTAATTACAATTATGAGAGTTTTTGTAGAGCCTTATATTTCAAGTCTTTTTTTCATTTGTTTATTCTAACTGGAAAAAGATTAGCATAAGTGATATTTTACATCTAACTCAAGCAATTTAGGCTGATGATGAAGTGGTTATATAACGTTTGACATAAATAAGGATATAAGGAAGTACAACTCTCTAAAGGGGTACATAGAAAAACACTAACAGCATTCCACCAATTTAGCATAACTACTCTCTCAAATAATTACTTTAGTAAGAACAATCATATATGTTACTATAAGGTATTCAAGAGCAAAAAACTGAGACCTGACATGAATCTATTGCATTGGACAGGGTTAGCCAATGTGAATGGGGACCTGACACGTAGTGTAATACGGCCTTAAGATGGCTTCTCTGTATTTGAACCTTTTCCTTTTTGGTTAATTCTTTATTATTATTTGATTCCACCAATGCATTATCTGGGGCTACCAGTGCATTATCAAGGTATCAGTGCATTATCAACTGAGAATGCACTAGAAGAAAAAAAGAATCCAAGTGACAGTGGTTTAAATACAGATATTTGTTTGCACAACTTGATTTTCCATATCACTTTTGGTCAGTAATGCCACACTACTGCATTGCCCCTATTAGTTATATCACTTGCTTGTTGAGTTTTTGTATGTGTAATCTGCTATGATAATAAACTAAAACAATAATGTAACATAGTGTTTGGAATAATAACATAAATAGGAGTTTGCCAAATTCCCAGGAACAACCTGCATAGGAGGAAATGTTTAAGAACTGATCTCTGTGGATGCCAGATGAGAACTGGTAACCAAAGGTAGCTACAATTACAATGAATGTCCTGTACTTCCAGATGCCAGCAGAATGTGGCAGCACCTCCATGCTTAGTGCAGGGACAACCAGTTCTGTCCAGCATGTTCTATCTTATAGAATAATATATAATTATCTATATTACAACCATAACATTTATGACCAAAAATTGGTGCACCCAGATAAATTACAAAACCTAAGAGACAGTAGTTTGGGTTATCATTTAAGTCAGCTGAAAATCTAAATGTTAATTGATTCTCGGATTTCCAAATAAAGATTTCTGATGATAACGACTAAGATACTATGTATCATCTGTCTTCCAAATCAAATTTTTCTTTTGTATCACTCTTTTGGAATTCTCATTGCATTGTCAGTATTACCATTAGTCATATATTAATAAACACAAAAATTCAAATGAATGTTGATACCCACTGATTGTGTATGCATTACCAGGACTAGAAAAGCTAAAGTTGGTTAAATTCTAAAACTTCAAAGGTATCCTGCTATATCTTAACTGTATTTCTTTTCCAGTTTTATAACAATTCTACAAAACTACAAAATTAATGTAATTATATTGTGTAGCGGTACCTACATCAATTTATTTATCTTAGAGAGGCGTGACGTCATCGCCCCCTTTGCTATCTCTATGGCGATTTGTTGTATGGTCACTATATAAATAGCCAGCACAGAACTGTTGGTCATTTGCATTCCAACCACCACACTGAACTCATCGCAGCAGAATTTTAAACTTTAGAGTTGATGTATGCAGGAAGGATTAAAATAAATGTTATTCATTAATGTCCAAATCAATTTACCTTGTTGTTATCTTGTTGTTAATCCACTCTATTTAATTCAGCCGCAAAGTAAATATCATTGAAAATATCAAATCTACAAATAATGTACTTTCTGTTGTAAACAAAAGCTCCTACATCCTCTGACAGCAACCGTGAAGTGTAAAATAATGTACTTTCTGTTTATATACTGCATTTGGGTACACCTTTGGCGCCACTACCTGTGGGTGACTTGCTAGACTTTTCAGCCAATCAGGACTATTTCAGCCAATATGTGGAATTAACTATTGCAACCATCTGTGCTTCTTGGAAGGTTAGTGTAGATTGCTCACTCAGCCCTAGTATCATGCCCTTATATAGGGTCAGCCATATGCAGACACTATATCTATGTGTCCTATCCTTCACCTAACTTTCACTTATTGTATGTATTTTTCAATTATACTACAACTAAAGGTTTTTAATGTTGGTTTTATATTCAGGCCACGTTAGTTAGAAAGGGTCTTGGTCCTCATAATGTCCTCTTGCATTTAGAATCAGACTCATTTAATTAATGTCCCCAGGCAGTCTTCACAACCATGGATACCTGCGCTGACCTGTTTAGCTTACCTTCAGTCTTGGGACCGTGCGCTAACTCAGTTATCACTGCATCCATGTGAGGGCACCAATGCTAAGATTGCTACAACAAACAGTTACTAGCAACACAAGCGCCATCTGGCACTTTTTACCACAACACGAGCTTCACTAATTCACAATATCCTCCTGCCATATTTGAGAGGCTTATAGTATCTATCGTATAATTAAAAGAATATAAATTGCACTTTGACTTCAGTGCATTCGACAGAGCTTAAAATCAGAGACACTGGCAGCGTAGGTGGTGGTGTCTCTGTAATCAGCTGCTTCGTCGTTTTTGAGGTATTTGTGTCCTTTCCATTATGCTGAGCCCAGGAACTTAGTAAAGTTCCCCTCTCCATAATTTTGAGCAACCCTGAGACTTTCTCTGAAGATGTGTCATTTAGAATCAGACTCATTTAATTAATGTCCCCAGGCAGTCTTCACAACCATGGATACCTGCGCTGACCTGTTTAGCTTACCTTCAGTCTTGGGACCGTGCGCTAACTCAGTTATCACTGCATCCATGTGAGGGCACCAATGCTAAGATTGCTACAACAAACAGTTACTAGCAACACAAGCGCCATCTGGCACTTTTTACCACAACACGAGCTTCACTAATTCACAACATCCTCCTGCCATATTTGAGAGGCTTATAGTATCTATCGTATAATTAAAAGAATATAAATTGCACTTTGACTTCAGTGCATTCGACAGAGCTTAAAATCAGAGACACTGGCAGCGTAGGTGGTGGTGTCTCTGTAATCAGCTGCTTCGTCGTTTTTGAGGTATTTGTGTCCTTTCCATTATGCTGAGCCCAGGAACTTAGTAAAGTTCCCCTCTCCATAATTTTGAGCAACCCTGAGACTTTCTCTGAAGATGTGTCCGTCTATTGACTGCCTAAAGAAATAAGGGGTGGTTCCTTAAAGGAAAGCTTGCACATAAATTCATGAGGTGCTGTTTTTTGTGTAATGAACTTGACTAAAGTTTTCTAAAAAATATATCAAAACTAAAAACCTGGAAATGTTGAGGTCTTAGGGAATTATTCAGGAAAGGAATTCAATTTTGGGAATTCCCTGAATGCTGGGCCACTCAGTATTCCCCTTGCTACGCCACAGCTATAAGAATTCCTAAAGTTATTTAGGGATTCCCTGATTAATGAAAGGTTGTAGATGGATATATATTTAATTAAACATGAGTTGCATTAGGTCAAATATATATACTTTGGGTTAGAGGACATAACCCTTATCACAAATTCTATAGGGATGGGGATTCCCTTCTGAGGGCAGATGGGATTCCCCAGGAACTCCCCTTGCTATGTCATATAATTGGGGATTTCCCTTAAGAATAAGAAAAAATACAAGTTATTTTAATGTCCCATGATTGTGTGTAAACTAAATATTTCCCTTCCATTTTGCTTACATTGATAGAACAAGTTGTAAATAACATGCTGAATTGAATTAATTGAAAAATAACTATCCTGCAATTATGTGCAAGGTTTCCTTTAAGTGAGGTCCAACCCCAGGACGTTCCCATCTGGTTCTGACGTCCAAAACCCTATGGGTACATCACGCAAAATGGGGACCTCAATAAGGCAAATCAAAATCAAATAACAGTAATTCTGCTCATTCGTAATGGCGCCTTGGCATCATGAATCTTTTGCTGTTTCTAACCAAACCATCCATTCTTCCTAGGCCTTGTGCTTCTGCTATTCTACTGTGCTTACTATCTGTTACCTTCATACCTTGACAACATTTAAAGCTAGATATTCCTACACTCATCCCTGTCCTATTATATCAGATGTTAGTTTCTTCTATGTATCCCTATTCCTAATCCTTTGGGTTTTCAGAACTTTCCAATGTTCTTTAAACTACCCAGGTCGAAACATCCTAATCTGAAAAACGATCAGCCAGGATTTTCGTCTAGAGGAAAGCCATCAGGAGACCACAAAAATGAGCTATATCTCAAATGACACGAGTACCAATATAGCGGTACTAAACATTTGAATATAATACCTTCAAGAGATGTCGATCCCTCATCGAGAAAATCTATCCTGTATAACCTACAGAGCGGAGCGGATTTTAAGGCAGCTCTGAAAGACACCATGGTGAAATCTCATGTGCTTTTACAAACACTGCCATACATGATATGTTTGAGCCTGCAGGTGGTCCCCTAATCACAGTGCTTTTGTAGAGCCATGATGACTTGCTAAAGAACAAGTGACAAAAATAAAGAAGAGATATAAAATGGTCGTATCAATTACGATTAACAAGTAAGATTAAATATGAGTGATAAGTATTACATGGTACAATATTTAGAAGAAATAGAGACCAATTATCATCAGTATCATCATCACAGTGAACTTTATCGTTGAAACATTGTTAGCATAATATTATAGTAAATAAATATGTCAATAAACACACACATATATATGAGATCAATTGCTTCCATCATCATAATAATTCTTTACAGGTGCCTTCGTTTCAACATTATAGCGTCCCACAGGGCAATCCGTTATGGGCTTAAATGACTGCTACTGCACTGAGGTAGCAATCAGATACCTTGTGCATATGATTAGTAGGAATGGAATGGTAATTAATAGAAGGTCACCAGACCATAGAAAGTATGTCATTAAACACTTCAAAATTGTAAAGAATTCTAAACAGTAAAACTATTATGGGTATCGCCCCTGATGGGTCTTGTAAACCCATGTCGGTAACGGTCTATCAGCAATAGCACTACCTGAAGGGAAAAATCAATGATCAAAAGGACATAAAGAATGATGACAGCTTGGATCAACAGGGATCTTAGGTATCCAGGGGTTTGGATAGTATTAGCGTCTGGTGACATCTGGTGACAAACACTGGAACTACATCAACCTGTGAGACCACATGGAGTTGGGCGGACTTAATCAAGGAAGCTTACCTCCCGGTCAATGAACAATCTCCTGTACATAGGACTGTACTTTATGATTACTACACTGGCTTTGTGTTGCTTTGATATTCCACAATAAAACTGACTGTCCGCAAATTATTGTTCAAGTTTTCACTACGATAGGCGTCCACCCTGGGCCTTTTTCAAGCCATTGCGAAGGTCTCGTAATGTCGCCATATGATACCCCCTGAATGACCAGCTATCGCCCCACGTTCCGGTATCATGCCACCTTATAAAACATTCATATTGGCTCTGTGTTGTTCTTTCCATATATCCTGAAACAGCACTGCTGCCTTAGTGGGTTACATATACTCCTTTCAGGTCTCCAGCTGATCCATCCATGGTACATTATTAAAAGCAATTTAGGCAATGAATAAAGTGTGACTTGTTTAAAGGGGAAATGCCAGTAATTTGTAGAAGATACATGGTGGGCAGGAGGACCACTAAAATTATCATCTGGTCATCCCCACACAAACATTCAGAGGTATCTATAACAATTATACACTCCCGAGCCTCGCCTCTATAGTTCACAGCAGATTTCTGGACGTATCCTCCAATGTCAGACAATGTAGGAGGTCTAAAGGTAAATCTCCCGCGGAGGTTTGTTTGGTTAACCTCTGGAGAGGGTTATTTTGAAAATTGCTGGAAGTACATGTTTTGACATGTTCAATGTCGCATTTATGAAAAGTTTTAGTACCTATTATTCCTAGCCAGATTCAAACCATAGACTTTCAAATAAACAGAGCCAGAGCATCACCACTACCCTATAGAGGCAGGTGATATGGGGTTTATGGAATGTGGACGAAGATATGGCAAACTCACCAAACTTTTATATGTTTATTTTTTCATATTGGCCTATAGGCCTGTTAGAAACAAAGCATTAGGTAAAGACAAAAATACACAATAATGATAACTATCAAAGGGGTTTTGAATCTGTGCGGTGTGACCTATTTGCAAAAATGTATTGACCTATTTGCAAAAATGTAATTAAAACATAAAAAATTAAAAACGGACGCCATTGGGTTTTGAACCTGGAATTTCTTTCAAGGGAGGAAACCTCTCCAGCCACTATACTAAAGAATTCCTTGATCCTTGGAGGTACAGCAGTTGGCCTCATACTGAATAGAAACTAACTTCTATACAATATGTAAATATATATATAGTTAGGTGTACTGATACATATTATCAATATTTCACTAGCCACAAAGGATCTGGCTACCTCAAACTAAATATATTATGGTTACGGGATGTAGTATAAGTTTGTAAACCGCCTTGGAGATGGAGGTTATGCCATGTAACTTCGGTGGCTGGTACGGCAGACATTATACAGCATATCCTCCGTCTTCCTGGTGGTTTACCTTCTCTGATACTACTCTCAGCCCCCGGCCCTATTGTTAACATCTGAGGTTTCTGGGCATAACCTACAGTGTATCAGGCTTACCAGGAGGTTATCCTACTACCAGGACCTACACCAGAGGTTTATTTGGTAAACCTCCACCGGAGGTTTATGTGGCACTCAAGAAGATGGCCTAACAGTCAGAATGAAATGAAGACCATGAAGACAATTTTGAATTCACGAAAAATTTAGTGATTTGGTAGCACAGCCCAGGGTTGAACCACAGACCTTGGATTTTACAGTTCCAGAGCCTTACCACTACTCTATTGCGGCAGCCATTAGAGTGGGTTCTGTTACATGTAGATGAGCGGTAGATAAGGCACAGGAGATCAGAATGTGGAGATAAAGTGAAGGCATGTGACTCTAGATGACTCTTTCACTGGTGATCTGTTTTATTATGACCTCAGACAAGGTAGTGGGGGAACCAGCTACATAGGGGTGTTGTGTATAGTTAACACTAGGTGGCAGCAGCCACTGTTAAGCCTATCAATCAGTCTCCCTACGTTCCAGGGACTTATATATAGGCAGGTTACACTCTAAGTTCTAGTCACCCTCCGCACCAGAAATGAAAGTCCATGTGAACTGATATTTCTTGGCACAAGGTATCAAGGTGGCAGAGTGGGCTGCATGCTGTGCTCTGCATTGGAAGCACTCTCTGCCCATTCACATAATTAAGAACTATGCTGCACAGAGTGGCCCTGCGTGCACAGGCTTTTTGACAATGCTATTTTCTTCATACTTTTGTATCTCCTTGCTTAAATATTGATAAAAAATATATACAGTTTGCGAGAGAAAAGCTAGGAACATTGTCAAGATGATACATGGGTCAACTGTTTCATTTCTGTAAGTTTATATTTTGTTATGAATTAATAAAAATAAAAATGAATCCTTCCCATAGGATCCAGTGTTAAAAACTTTCAAGTGCTTCCCTGAATAACTCCCACAAAATCTTCAAATTTATCAATTATTGTGGCTAAGGGACATAGTATAAGCTTGTAAACCACCTTGGAGCAGGAAGTTATGGTATATAACCTCCTTACCTGCATATAACCTCCTCGGCCTGCGGCCTCTGAGGTTGTGAATGTAGGTGCGGAGGTTATATTCCATAATGTTCTTCTCCGTGGCCATTTACCTTCACATAGAACTCATTGGATACTAAAACAGATTTATACCTTTTATAGACTGCCTCAAAATGACACTTCCATATAGGCATCATATGCATTCTGAAACTGTGTAAAACATTTTTATCATGATTTTTGTTTTACTTGCCACCATCTTGGTGTGTTGACTACTTACACCTGTTAGATTAGGCTCAAAATAATTACCCAACAATCTCATGACCTGACTCTCTTTGCCTGCTCCAACCTAAATCTAATTTCCCATAATGTTATTACTTGGTACATTTAAAACCAAATCTTAATTTCAAAACTTAACTCTTAACTCTTTCAAGCATTATTCTCGACTTTCTATGGAAAAACAACTTGATATAAACTGACAATTTTGGTAGGAATAAATTAAGCTTACATTTTAAAACCTAAATGATACAATCATTCCTAGTAGAATGATGGCAGCCTTATTTTTAAGAATGTTCAAATTTACTTTAATCACCTTCCATCAATCAAAGTGTCAGCAATGTAATATTGAACTGTTAATGAATGTCTTTAATTTGTATTAACTAATAATCATATTTTCAGAAAAAAGGACTGGGGATGTATAAATTATGAATGCTGTAGCCTGACTGTTGATTATTGATCCCATATGATCAGTTTCTTATGGGGCCATCAGGAAAAGGTTAAGGATCCCATCAATGAGAATACCAATGTGACCAAAAAATCAATCCCATGGTAACATTTATAAAGAGTGCTTTAATATTATCTAGTTATGCTTTCAATACATTTTCTTGAAATAAAGGATCAACATCTTGACATTTTTTTAGTTTACTCATTTTATTAAAAGCTGACATTTGTACCTTTATTCAAGTATTAGTCTTCAGGTCAATCACATTCAACAGGGAATTGGCTCCTTTCAATATCATCAATTAGAGTCAAAATCTCTGGCTGATAAAAGGGACAGTCGTCGTTTTTCTTCATAATGGCATCGACGAATCCCTTACAAAGATGAATGTATAACCTGCAAAAACATGATATAGGTTGTAGTACATGGCACTGAGAATAGGAAAAAAAAAAAGCATATTTTTATGCGATTGGGTCTGTTATCATGCTGGTCATTTAAATACATACAGCACTATTATAATATTGTATTGTCTACCAAACCTTATTGTCTTACATCTAACTGGACTATATTTGAAGTTTGAACTAATTATTGCAGCACATTTCATTTCTAGTAGCAATGGTTCCTTGTCCGATAATGGAAATAAGACATAAAAGAAAAGTCACATCAATGGGTTTTCAATAAATGTAAGTAATGCTACTTCTTTTCATTCATTCATTCAGTTAAACTATACCACAGAGCCTTGCTCATCCTATTCAGGTTTTCTATACGCCACCAGTTGCAATGGAATCACATCAACTGTCCAATTAATTGTGCATTATGATATTTCAACTCAGATGTTACACTTATCTTCCTTTAGTAGTAATTATCAACAAAGGGCTGAGTTTTATGAGTTGCTAAAATTTTTGGTAATGACTAAAGTAATTAGGTTCACCTTGGGTCTCAGTTAAAATGTCGCCAATTGAAATAAGCTTAATTTACTCTGTCTCTTTGCCAAAATTCATGAGCTCTGTAAGTATATTTACTTACCTGCAAGTCCCTGGATTAGCGGTTGAACCTTTTATGAGCCTCATGGCCCTACTGCACATAGGTTCCTCAGCAACACAAGAAGGAACTGCATGCACAGAACCACCTTCCACAGCCTTATAGTTTAAAGATGGAAAAATAGAATAAGAAAAAGTAGTCTGGAGTCATATTTGCATAGAGTCTAAGAAGAATATATAGTATTGATGTAATATTGAATTGTGAAATTGAAATGTAAAGACAATGTATGTTCAAATTAGATTAAGTTCTAAAATATATAACAAACAATGCATTTTAAAAAAAAAGGAAAATACTGGCTTACCTGGCTTATCCAAGCAACAACCAATATGACCAGCAAGAGTAACTTCATCTTGAAGACGTTCTTTACTGAAAGGAAACAGTGGATAGTATTTGATCAGCCTCTTAGCTTTGGTTAGTTGTTTTTTAATAACATTACAAATCCACACCTTCTTAATCCAAAAATGACTGAAAAAACATTGATACAATTAGCTTCATGAGATTTGAAATATAGAAGCTAACATCAGCACTATTCAGTTAATATTTAAACAGCCTCAGAACAATGGCTTCATCACAAACAGAATAACACAACATTAGAATTCGACTGTCTCCTAAACCTTTAGATTTTGTGACTGGTAATAGGAAATTGAAATTTGCTTTTATGCCATTACACATTAATAACGCTTTAATAACGTTTGTGATCATGCGCCGTTCCCATGTGAACTATTTTCTGTCTATAGGGTGATACACGTCTGGTTACCACCTTGATTTAATACAGCCGGTGTTAAACTCTTAACTACTAAACCTGTATCGCCCTACAATATAATAAAGATCTTGTCAGGGGAATACTCACATCACTGTATGCACCTGTCTCGTTACTACTTCTCTCTCTGCCCTCTGCTCTCAGACTGCCAGTGGCAGGCCTCCCTGCCCGTCCCTTATGCCTGGGGTCAACTCATTAATATTCATAGGGAATGTTAATTATTCTTAACCCCGATTGACATGTCATATTAATTTACACCCATAATACACCCATACACATATACATACATGTGGACTCATATACACACAAACACACACAGACACAAAGTCACACTCATGCACCCATATAACATACAAATACACACACAAATACATACAGACACAAACATGCATACATATATGTACACATTCAGGGGGGTGTCTAACACTGGTTGTAACTTTAAGATTTTTATAATTCTTTTTATTGAAACCATCTCACATAGAAAAGTCTTCCAATTGATTATAGGATAGACATACAAATACAATTAACATATAAGCTACAAAACACAACATGTATTATTATATAATCAATTACATACACAAATAAATGAGATGTTTCTTGGTAATACAATGTTTGCAGACCTGGGATGTCCCCGCTGTACGGCCGAGCATCAGGAGGCTGCGAACTGTGACAGTGTTGGGGAGACCAGGGATGATCCCATTATGAAGTCTGAGCTGTAGTTAGCATTAATCTTAATGTTGGTTCCAGTGCAGTGAATAGTTACCATTTTGGGCAGACCTGGGATGACTGCTCTCTGAGGTCTAGGTCTAGCTGATATTTCAAAAAATGTCAAATTTGTCAATGAAACTATGAGAATGACCATTGAATGTTAAAAAGTGCAAGTAAATAGTTAGATATATTTCAAGTTCGTTGTTGGGTACCCCCCTAGAATGGTATATCAGAATAACCTTGGAGCAATATTTTGGACTGATTCTTGCTATGTTACATTGTAATGTCATAGGAATGCTTTTTTGAAGACTAACTATAATGACAATGTAACCAGCCGTTGCAATGTTACATTATGATGTTCTGGTTATGAGGATAGTTTTGTGACATCAACGAATAAGTATGTCATAGTAACATTCATTTTATGTATGTTTGAGACCTTACCTACATATAATGTTACAATAACATCATATTTAGATGAAGTTCTGTTTAGGTTAGGTCCCAACCTCTTAGAAAAATAATGCAATAGTTATTTGGAATTTTTGTAAGTAATGGACTGACCAAAAAAGTTGCTTAACATCCCCATTAGATTGCACCTTTGCTTGATATATAATGAAAAACATCATTTCATCATTTCATTATTTCAACAAAGATATGCAATATTAGTACTTCTCAAATATGGTATTACACACCCTGAGTTCTACTTAATCATAATGTTGGTTTCAGTGCAGTGGACATTATGATTAATGTTAACTACAGCCAAGCCTAAGCCTAAGAAAGGGATCATCCCTGGTCTCCCAAGCACTGTCACAGTTCATAATCTCCTGACCCTAGTCCTCATAGAGGGGGCGTCCCAGGTCTTCATATCACTATCACATACATCTGCACTGCCAGAAAGTTGTGACCATTTATCTCACAGGGGACTAATTATATTGGCTACGTCAACCTCCTGAACCAGTAGAACCAGTCTGAGGCTGGGGTGTGTAAGGAGATTGGGGTGAGGGAGGGACTCAGGGTGTGTAATACCATATTTGAGAAGTACTAATATTGCATATCTTTGTTGAAATAATGAAATGATGAAATGATGTTTTTCATTGTATATCAAGCAAAGGTGCAATCTAATGGGGATGTTAAGCAACTTTTTTGGTCAGTCCATTACTTACAAAAATTCCAAATAACTATTGCATTATTTTTCTAAGAGGTTGGGACCTAACCTAAACAGAACTTCATCTAAATATGATGTTATTGTAACATTATATGTAGGTAAGGTCTCAAACATACATAAAATGAATGTTACTATGACATACTTATTCGTTGATGTCACAAAACTATCCTCATAACCAGAACATCATAATGTAACATTGCAACGGCTGGTTACATTGTCATTATAGTTAGTCTTCAAAAAAGCATTCCTATGACATTACAATGTAACATAGCAAGAATCAGTCCAAAATATTGCTCCAAGGTTATTCTGATATACCATTCTAGGGGGGTACCCAACAACGAACTTGAAATATATCTAACTATTTACTTGCACTTTTTAACATTCAATGGTCATTCTCATAGTTTCATTGACAAATTTGACATTTTTTGAAATATCAGCTAGACCTAGACCTCAGAGAGCAGTCATCCCAGGTCTGCCCAAAATGGTAACTATTCACTGCACTGGAACCAACATTAAGATTAATGCTCACTACAGCTGAGACCTCATAATGGGATCATCCCTGGTCTCCCCAACACTGTCACAGTTCGCAGCCTCCTGATGCTAGGCCGTACAGAGGGGACATCCCAGGTCTGCAAACATTGTATTACCGAGAAACATCTCATTTATTTGTGTATGTAATTGATTATATGATAATACATGTTGTGTTTTGAAGCTTATATGTTAATTCTGTATTTGTATGTCTATCCTATAATCAATTGGAAGACTTTTCTATGTAAAAGAGATGGTTTCAATAAACAAATTTATAAAAATCTTAAAGTTACAACCAGTGTTAGACAACCCCCTGAAAGTGTACATATATGTATGCATGTTTGTGTCTGTATGTATTTGTGTGTGTATTTGTATGTTATATGGGTGCATGAGTGTGACTTTGTGTCTGTGTGTGTTTGTGTGTATATGAGTCCACATGTATGTATATGTGTATGGGTGTATTATGGGTGTAAATTAATATGACATGTCAATCTGGGTTAAGGATAATTAACATTCCCTATGAATATTAATGAGTTGACCCAAGGCATAAGGTATGGGCAGGGGGGCCTGCCACTGGCAGTCTGAGAGCAGAGGGCAGAGAGAGAAGTAGTAACGAGACAGGTGCATACAGTGATGTGAGTATTCCCCTGACAAGATCTTTATTATATTGTAGGGCAATACAGGTTTAGTAGTTAAGAGTTTAACACCCGCTGTATTAAATCAAGGTGGTAACCAGACGTGTATCACCTTAGAGACAGAAAATAGTTCACATGGGAACGGCGCATGATCACAAAAGTTATTAAAGCGTTATTAATATGTAATGGCATAAAAGCAAATTTCAATTTCCTATTACCAGTCACAAGATCTAAAGGTTTAGGAGACTGTTGAATTCTAATGTTGTGTTATTCTGTTTGTGATGAAGCCATTGTTCTGAGGCTGTTTAAATATTAACTGAATAGTGCTGATGTTAGCTTCTATATTTCAAATCTCATGAAGCTAATTGTATCAATGTATTTTCAGCCATTTTTGGATTAAGAAGGTGTGGATTTGTAATGTTATTAAAAAACAACTAACCAAAGCTAAGAGGCTGATCAAATACAATCCACTGTTTCCTTTCAGTAAAGAACGTCTTCAAGATGAAGTTACTCTTGCTGGTCATATTGGTTGTTGCTTGGATAAGCCAGGTAAGGAATTCATCTTTTTATCAGTATTTTCCTCTTTTTTTTTAAAATGCATTGTTTGTTATATATTTTAGAACTTAATCTAATTTGAACATACATTGTCTTTACATTTCAATTTCACAATTCAATATTACATCAATACTATATGTTCTTCTTAGACTCTATGCAAATATGACTCCAGACTACTTTTTCTTATTCTATTTCTCCATCTTTAAACTATCTTGTGTTGCTGAGGAACCTATGTGCAGTAGGGCCATGAGGCTCATAAAAGGTTCAACCGCTAATCCAGGGACTTGCAGGTAAGTAAATATACTTACAGAGCTCATGAATTTTGGCAAAGAGACAGAGTAAATTAAGCTTATTTCAATTGGCTGACATTTTAACTTGGACCCAAGGTGAACCTAATTACTTTAGTCAATACCAAAAATTTTAGCAACTCATGAAACTCAGCCCTTTGTTGATGGATAATTACTACTAAAGGAAGATAAGTGTAACATCTGAGTTTAAATATCATAATGCACAACTAATTGGACAGTTGATTCCATTGCAACTGGTGGCGTATAGAAAACCTGAATAGGATGAGCAAGGCTCTGTGGTATAGTTTAACTGAATGAATGAATGAAAAGAAGTTGCATTACTTACATTTATTGAAAACCCATTGATGTGACTTTTCTTTTATGTCATATTTCCATTATCGGACAAGGAACCATTGCTACTAGAAATGAAATGTGCTGCAATAATTAGTTCAAACTTCAAATATAGTCCAGTTAGATGTAAGACAATAAGGTTTGGTAGACAATACAATATTATAATAGTGCTGTATGTATTTATATGACCAGCATGATAACAGACCCAATCGCATAAAAATATGCTTTTTATTTTTCCTATTCTCAGTGCCATGTACTACAACCTATATCATATTTTTGCAGGTTATACTTTCAACTTTGTAAGGGATTCGTCGATGCCATTATGAAGAAAAACGACGACTGTCCCTTTTATCTGCCAGAGGTTTTGACTCTAATTCTTGATATTGAAAGGAGCCAATTCCCTGTTGAATGTGATCAACCTGAAGACTAATACTTGAATAAAGGTACAAATGTCAGCTTTTAATAAAATGAGTAAACTAAAAAAATGTCAAGATGTTGATCCTTTATTTCATGAAAATGTATTGAAAGCATAACTAGATAATATTAAAGCACTCTTTATAAATGTTACCATGGGATTGATTTTTTGGTCACATTGGTATTCTCATTGATGGGATCCTTAACCTTTTCCTGATGGCCCCATAAGAAACTGATCATATGGGATCAATAATCAACAGTCAGGCTACAGCATTCATAATTTATACATCCCCAGTCCTTTTTTCTGAAAATATGATTATTAGTTAATACAAATTAAAGACATTCATTATCAGTTCAATATTACATTCCTGACACTTTGATTGATGGAAGGTGATTAAAGTAAATTTGAACATTCTTAAAAATAAGGCTGCCATCATTCTACCAGGAATGATTGTATCATTTAGGTTTTAAAATGTAAGCTTAATTTATTCCTACCAAAATTGTCAGTTTATATCAAGTTGTTTTTCCATAGAAAGTCGAGAATAATGCTTGAAAGAGTTAAGAGTTAAGTTTTGAAATTAAGATTTGGTTTTAAATGTACCAAGTAATAACATTATGGGAAATTAGATTTAGGTTGGAGCAGGCAAAGAGAGTCAGGTCATGAGATTGTTGGGTAATTATTTTGAGCCTAATCTAACAGGTGTAAGTAGTCAACACACCAAGATGGTGGCAAGTAAAACAAAAATCATGAAAAAAATGTTTTACACAGTTTCAGAATGCATATGATGCCTATATGGAAGTGTCATTTTGAGGCAGTCTATAAAAGGTATAAATCTGTTTTAGTATCCAATGAGTTCTATGTGAAGGTAAATGGCCACGGAGAAGAACATTATGGTATATAACCTCCGCACCTACATTCACAACCTCAGAGGCCGCAGGCCGAGGAGGTTATATGCAGGTAAGGAGGTTATATACCATAACTTCCTGCTCCAAGGTGGTTTACAAGCTTATACTATGTCCCTTAGCCACAATAATTGATAAATTTGAAGATTTTTGTGGGAGTTATTCAGGGAAGCACTTGAAAGTTTTTAACACTGGATCCTATGGGAAGGATTAATTTTTATTTTTATTAATTCATAACAAAATATAAACTTACAGAAATGAAATATTTGACCCATGTATCATCTTGACAATGTTCCTAGCTTTTCTCTCGCAAACTGTATATATTTTTTATCAATATTTAAGCAAGGAGATACAAAAGTATGAAGAAAATAGCATTGTCAAAAAGTCTGTGCACGCAGGGCCACTCTGTGCAGCATAGTTCTTAATTATGTGAATGGGCAGAGAGTGCTTCCAATGCAGAGCACAGCATGCAGCCCACTCTGCCACCTTGATACCTTGTGCCAAGAAATATCAGTTCACATTGACTTTCATTTCTGGTGCGGAGGGTGACTAGAACTTAGAGGGTAACCTGCCTATATATAAGTCCCTGGAACGTAGGGAGACTGATTGATAGGCTTAACAGTGGCTGCTGCCACCTAGTGTTAACTATACACAACACCCCTATGTAGCTGGTTCCCCCACTACCTTGTCTGAGGTCATAATAAAACAGATCACCAGTGAAAGAGTCATCTAGAGTCACATGCCTTCACTTTATCTCCACATTCTGATCTCCTGTGCCTTATCTACCGCTCATCTACATGTAACAGAACCCACTCTAATGGCTGCCGCAATAGAGTAGTGGTAAGGCTCTGGAACTGTAAAATCCAAGGTCTGTGGTTCGACCCTGGGCTGTGCTACCAAATTACTAAATTTTTCGTGAATTCAAAATTGTCTTCATGGTCTTCATTTCATTCTGACTGTTAGGCCATCTTCTTGAGTACCACATAAACCTCCGGTGGAGGTTTACCAAATAAACCTCTGGTGTAGGTCCTGGTAGTAGGATAACCTCCTGGTAAGCCTGATACACTGTAGGTTATGCCCAGAAACCTCAGATGTTAACAATAGGGCCGGGGGCTGAGAGTAGTATCAGAGAAGGTAAACCACCAGGAAGACGGAGGATATGCTGTATAATGTCTGCGGTGCCAGCCACCGAAGTTACATGGCATAACCTCCATCTCCAAGGCGGTTTACAAACTTATACTACATCCCGTAACCATAATATATTTAGTTTGAGGTAGCCAGATCCTTTGTGGCTAGTGAAATATTGATAATATGTATCAGTACACCTAACTATATATATATTTACATATTGTATAGAAGTTAGTTTCTATTCAGTATGAGGCCAACTGCTGTACCTCCAAGGATCAAGGAATTCTTAAGTATAGTGGCTGGAGAGGTTTCCTCCCTTGAAAGAAATTCCAGGTTCAAAACCCAATAGCGTCCGTTTTTAATTTTTTATGTTTTAATTACATTTTTGCAAATAGGTCAATACATTTTTGCAAATAGGTCACACCGCACAGATTCAAAACCCCTTTCATAGTTATCATTATTGCGTATTTTTGTCTTTACCTAATGCTTTGTTTCTAACAGGCCTATAGGCCAATATGAAAAAATAAACATATAAAAGTTTGGTGAGTTTGCCATATCTTTGTCCACATTCCATAAACCCCATATCACCTGCCTCTATAGGGTAGTGGTGATGCTCTGGCTCTGTTTATTTGAAAGTCTATGGTTTGAATCTGGCTAGGAATAATAGGTACTAAAACTTTTCATAAATGCGACATTGAACATGTCAAAACATGTACTTCCAGCAATTTTCAAAATAACCCTCTCCAGAGGTTAACCAAACAAACCTCCGCGGGAGATTTACCTTTAGACCTCCTACATTGTCTGACATTGGAGGATACGTCCAGAAATCTGCTGTGAACTATAGAGGTGAGGCTCTGGAGTGTATGATTGTTATAGATACCTCTGAATGTTTGTGTGGGGATGACCAGATGATAATTTTAGTGGTCCTCCTGCCCACCATGTATCTTCTACAAATTACTGGCATTTCCCCTTTAAACAAGTCACACTTTATTCATTGTCTAAATTGCTTTTAATAATGTACCATGGATGGATTAGCTGGAGAGCTGAGAGGAGTATATGTAACCCACTAAGGCAGCAGTGCTTTTTCGGGAAATATGGAAAGAACAACACAGTGCCAATGTGATCAAAGACTGTTTTATAAGGTGGCATGATACCGGAACGTGGAATAGCTGGTCATTGAGGGGGTATCATATGGCGACATCACGAGACCTTCGCAATGGCTTGAAAAAGGCCCAGGGTGGACGCCTATCGTAGTGAAAACTTGAACAATAATTTGCGGACAGTCAGTTTTATTGTGGAATATCAAAGCAACACAAAGCCAGTGTAGTAATCATAAAGTACAGTCCTATGTACAGGAGATCGTTCATTGACCGGGAGGTAAGCTTCCTTGATTAAGTCCGCCCAACTCCATGTGGTCTCACAGGTTGATGTAGTTCCAGTGTTTGTCACCAGATGTCACCAGACGCTAATACTATCCAAACCCCTGGATACCTAAGATCCCTGTTGATCCAAGCCGTCATCATTCTTTATGTCCTTTTGATCATTGATTTTTCCCTTCAGGTAGTGCTATTGCTGATAGACCGTTACCGACATGGGTTTACAAGACCCATCAGGGGCGATACCCATAATAGTTTTACTGTTTAGAATTCTTTACAATTTTGAAGTGTTTAATGACATACTTCCATTCCTACTAATCATATGCACAAGGTATCTGATTCCTACCTCAGTGCAGTAGCAGTCATTTAAGCCCATAACGGATTGCCCTGTGGGACGCTATCATGTTGAAACGAAGGCACCTGTACAGAATTATTATGATGATGGAAGCAATTGATCTCATATATATGTGTGTGTTTATTGACATATTTATTTACTATAATATTATGCTAACAATGTTTCAACGATAAAGTTCACTGTGATGATGATACTGATGATAATTGGTCTCTAATTCTTCTAAATATTGTACCATGTAATACTTATCACTCATATTTAATCTTACTTGTTAATCGTAATTGATACGACCATTTTATATCTCTTCTTTATTTTTGTCACTTGTTCTTTAGCAAGTCATCATGGCTCTACAAAAGCACTGTGATTAGGGGACCACCTGCATGCTCAAACATATCATGTATGGCAGTGTTTGTAAAAGCACATGAGATTTCACCATGGTGTCTTTCAGAGCTGCCTTAAAATCCGCTCCGCTCTGTAGGTTATACAGGATAGATTTTCTCGATGAGGGATCGACATCTCTTGAAGGTATTATATTCAAATGTTTAGTACCGCTATATTGGTACTCGTGCCATTTGAGATATAGCTCATTTTTGTGGTCTCCTGAGGGCTTTCCTCTAGACGAAAATCCTGGCTGATCGTTTTTCAGATTAGGATGTTTCGACCTGGGTAGTTTAAAAGAACATTGGAAAATTCTGAAAACCCAAAGGATTAGGAATAGGGATACATAGAAGAAACTAACATCTGATAAAATAGGACAGGGATGAGTGTAGGAATATCTAGCTTTAAATGTTGTCAAGGTATGAAGGTAACAGATAGTAAGCACAGTAAAATAGCAGAAGCACAAGGCCTAGGAAGAATGGATGGTTTGGTTAGAAACAGCAAAAGATTCATGATGCCAAGGCGCCATTACGAATGAGCAGAATTACTGTTATTTGATTTTGATTTGCCTTATTGAGGTCCCCATTTTGCGTGATGTACCCATAGGGTTTTGGACGTCAGAACCAGATGGGAACGTCCTGGGGTTGGACCTCACTTAAAGGAAACCTTGCACATAATTGCAGGATAGTTATTTTTCAATTAATTCAATTCAGCATGTTATTTACAACTTGTTCTATCAATGTAAGCAAAATGGAAGGGAAATATTTAGTTTACACACAATTATGGGACATTAAAATAACTTGTATTTTTTCTTATTCTTAAGGGAAATCCCCAATTATATGATATAGCAAGGGGAGTTCCTGGGGAATCCCATCTGCCCTTAGAAGGGAATCCCCATCCCTATAGAATTTGTGATAAGGGTTATGTCCACTAACCCAAAGTATATATATTTGACCTAATGCAACTCATGTTTAATTAAATATATATCCATCTACAACCTTTCATTAATCAGGGAATCCCTAAATAACTTTAGGAATTCCTATAGCTGAGTGGCCCAGCATTCAGGGAATTACCAAAATTAAATTCCTTTCCTGAATAATTCCCTGAGACCTCAACATTTCCAGGTTTTTAGTTTTGATATATTTTTTTAGAAAACTTTAGTCAAGTTCATTACACAAAAAACAGCACCTCATGAATTTATGTGCAAGCTTTCCTTTAAGGAACCACCCCTTATTTCTTAAGGCAGTGAATAGATGGACACATCTTCAGAGAAAGTCTCAGGGTTGCTCAAAATTATGGAGAGGGGAACTTTACTAAGTTCCTGGGCTCAGCATAATGGAAAGGACACAAATACCTCAAAAACGACGAAGCAGCTGATTACAGAGACACCACCACCTACGCTGCCAGTGTCTCTGATTTTAAGCTCTGTCGAATGCACTGAAGTCAAAGTGCAATTTATATTCTTTTAATTATACGATAGATATTGTAAGCCTCTCAAATATGGCAGGAGGATATTGTGAATCAGTGAAGCTCGTGTTGTGGTAAAAAGCGCCAGATGGCGCTTGTGTTGCTAGTAACTGTTTGTTGTAGCAATCTTAGCATTGGTGCCCTCACATGGACGCAGTGATAACTGAGTTAGCGCATGGTCCCAAGACTGAAGGTAAGCTAAACAGGTCACCGCAGGTATCGATTATCGTGAAGACTGCCTGGGGACATTATTTAAATGAGTCTGATTCTAAATGCAAGAGGACATTATGAGGACCAAGACCCTTTCCAACTAACATGGCCTGAATATAAAACCAACATTAGATACCTTTAGTTGTAGTATAATTGAAAAATACTTACAATAAGTGAAAGTTAGGTGGAGGATAGGACACATAGATATAGTGTCTGCATATGGCTGACCCTATATAAGGGCATGATACTAGGGCTGAGTGAGAAACCTACGCTAACCTTCCAAGAAGCACAGATAGTAGCAATAGTTAATTCCACATATTGGCTGAAATAGTCCTGATTGGCTGAAAAGTCTAGCAAGTCACCCACAGGTAGTGGCGCCAAAGGTGTACCCAAATGCAGTATATAAACAGAAAGTACATTATTTTACACTTCACGGTTGCTGTCAGAGGATGTAGGAGCTTTCATTTACAACAGAAAGTACATTATTTGTAGATTTGATATTTTCAATGATATTTACTTTGCGGCTGAATTAAATAGAGTGGATTAACAACAAGATAACAACAAGGTAAATTGATTTGGACATTAATGAATAACATTTATTTTAATCCTTCCTGCATACATCAACTCTAAAGTTTAAAATTCTGCTGCGATGAGTTCAGTGTGGTGGTTGGAATGCAAATGACCAACAGTTCTGTGCTGGCTATTTATATAGTGACCATACAACAAATCGCCATAGAGATAGCAACGGGGGCGATGACGTCACGCCTCTCCAAAATAAATAAATTGATGTAGGTATCGCTACATAATATAATTACATTAATTTTGTAGTTTTGTAGAATTGTTATAAAACTGGAAAAGAAATACAGTTAAGATATAGCAGGATACCTTTGAAGTTTTAGAATTTAACAAACTTTAGCTTTTCTAGTCCTGGTAATGCATACACAATCAGTGGGTATCAACATTCATTTGATTTTTTGTGTTTATTAATATATGACTAATGGAAATACTGACAATGCAATGAGAATTCCAAAAGAATGATACAAAAGAAACATTTGATTTCAGAAGACAGATGATACATACTATCTTACTCATTATCATCAGAAATCTTTGTTTGGAAATCCGAGAATCAATTAACATTTAGATTTTCAGCTGACTTAAATGATAACCCAAACTACAGTCTCTTAGGTTTTGTAATTTATCTGGGTGCACCAATTTTTGGTCATAAATGTTATGGTTGTAATATAGATAATTATATATTATTCTATAAGATAGAACATGTTGGACAGAACTGGTTATCCCTGCACTAAGCATGGAGGTGCTGCCACATACTGCTGGCATCTGGAAGTACAGGACATTCATTGTAATTGTAGCTACCTTTGGTTACCAGTTCTCATCTGGCATCCACAGAGATCAGTTCTTAAACATTTCCTCCTATGCAGGTTGTTCCTGGGAATTTGGCAAACTCCTATTTATGTTATTATTCCAAACACTATGTTACATTATTGTTTTAGTTTATTATCATAGCAGATTACACATACAAAAACTCAACAAGCAAGTGATATAACTAATAGGGGCAATGCAGTAGTGTGGCATTACTGACCAAAAGTGATATGGAAAATCAAGTTGTGCAAACAAATATCTGTATTTAAACCACTGTCACTTGGATTCTTTTTTTCTTCTAGTGCATTCTCAGTTGATAATGCACTGATACCTTGATAATGCACTGGTAGCCCCAGATAATGCATTGGTGGAATCAAATAATAATAAAGAATTAACCAAAAAGGAAAAGGTTCAAATACAGAGAAGCCATCTTAAGGCCGTATTACACTACGTGTCAGGTCCCCATTCACATTGGCTAACCCTGTCCAATGCAATAGATTCATGTCAGGTCTCAGTTTTTTGCTCTTGAATACCTTATAGTAACATATATGATTGTTCTTACTAAAGTAATTATTTGAGAGAGTAGTTATGCTAAATTGGTGGAATGCTGTTAGTGTTTTTCTATGTACCCCTTTAGAGAGTTGTACTTCCTTATATCCTTATTTATGTCAAACGTTATATAACCACTTCATCATCAGCCTAAATTGCTTGAGTTAGATGTAAAATATCACTTATGCTAATCTTTTTCCAGTTAGAATAAACAAATGAAAAAAAGACTTGAAATATAAGGCTCTACAAAAACTCTCATAATTTTAATTACTTTGCAAATGAAATCAGGTAGTTCCTTAATTCCCTTTAAGATGAAATTCCAATAATTAAGCAAAGGAACTAGTTACAAGTTTAGACTTATGCAATATATTGTGCTTTAATTCATATTGATGAGTATTTTTGAAATTGTAGTTAATTTATAGAATACACACAAATAAAAGGAACTATCAGGACTTGAACCACACTTCAATCTAAAATGCTTTATTCACATTACATATACCATTTTTGCATGGTGAAGTTCCTTTTAATTGTAACAAAATTAAACAAATTTGATAACAGATCTTTCAGAGTATTATACCAAGTTTTATTGAGCAGCACATGATTAATGTTTGCATTATACATGCTAAATTCTATCAGTTAAAGTGAAGAAATACAGAGAGAAGCATAACACTAGATATTCACACATTTTTTTAGAACAAGGAAAATATCTTAATCACATGCAATTCATGAGATTTTAAAATGCTTGATTTAGCAGTAAATTGTATAATATCTTCGTGAAATCACATCATTGACCTCACCTTCCCAACCCTGACCACACCAATGATCAAGTTTAATGGCATCAATGTAGCCACCGCAGGCATCATTGTATTGAACAGGTTTAATGTCAATTGGGGTTTTGATATGTTGGTTTAAATTGGTTTATAAAAGTTGATGGTATTAAATGAATTACTGTCGGCATCAAATGGGGAGTGAATGGAGAGAGCTTCAAGTGGTAAGAGTCCCGGTGGTATATAAGTCCTTTAATAAGTCCCCAACTCAGGTAGAGGGCAAGTGGCCTGCCTACACCCACCTTAGAGAGTCCTGTTGCTAATTGAAATGATACATGACTTCATGTATTGTAGGTAGTTTTATTCACATGAGAAGAGACAGTCCATATGGTTATAATCCTTGATTGTTTGGTATTGGTAAAAGTCAGAGTGAGAGAGCGAGAGAGAGGTCCAGAGATATCGTCGCCTAAACAGATGGTAGGAATAATAATATCAACATTCCTAAGGAGACTGCAGGTGTCGAGTAATTCAGCGTGTTAGCGGGAGCTGGAGTAAGTTGCTAGGAGCGAGGAGTAGGGGGCACGGCTGTAGTAACCCTTAGCGGAGATGAGTGTGTGGAGGTCAGACCGACATGGAGTCTGAAGGCTAACAACCCCGAGCCAGGGGTTGGGTTAGGTTTATATACTAGTGCAGGGGGGAAGTGTACACAGTGTACATACAGTGTACGTGTGGTGTACATGGCTGTTTAGTGATTACTAAGCGGCTGTTGAGTACCCAGAGGTGATGGCTGTTAGTCAGTGTGAGTAAGCTCTGAGAGGGGTAGTGAGTAAGCTCTGAGGGATAGGGAATAAGCTCTGAGCGGGATAGAGGGAGGACAGGAGGCAGATAGAAGCCTGCCCTGTCAGCATGTTGTTGTCAGTGTTATTAATGGGGGGTGAGGTAAGCAATGTTTGTTCGGGTTGTCTGGTTGATTTATGTATTTTGTTATATCTCTGAACCTCTTTACAATGGTAGGCTAGCACGGAAGTAGAACCCGTGCATGCGCCCCTCCTCATTTATTTGAAAGTTAGGGTTAAAAACAAGAACTTTCAAATCATAAGAACTTGGCAATTATGGTTACATATTTGTGGAAGTTTCATCTAGTTGAACTTTGGTAATATTGCTTCTGGATTTATAGTTAATAATGAACTTTGTAAAAATTACACGGTTTGAGAATTACACGCAGCTGTAACACTTAAAACACACTTTTGAAATCACACACCTTAATTTTTCTACATAACTATGTAAAAGTGAAATACCTATTCGTAGGTATTGATTGCACACAAAATAATAGCAGTGGTACTTATACTAGAGAATGAATAGTACTCCTTAAATAATTATTTAAAAACACTCATCCTATCGATAGGCACACAGGATAGGCACGCTTAAACATAGTAATAGATATTGTTTTGATTTTTACTTTTTATACCCGGGTTCTCCACCAGTGAACAGGTTTAATGTCAATTGGGGTTTTGATATGTTGGTTTAAATTGGTTTATAAAAGTTGATGGTATTAAATGAATTACTGTCGGCATCAAATGGGGAGTGAATGGAGAGAGCTTCAAGTGGTAAGAGTCCCGGTGGTATATAAGTCCTTTAATAAGTCCCCAACTCAGGTAGAGGGCAAGTGGCCTGCCTACACCCACCTTAGAGAGTCCTGTTGCTAATTGAAATGATACATGACTTCATGTATTGTAGGTAGTTTTATTCACATGAGAAGAGACAGTCCATATGGTTATAATCCTTGATTGTTTGGTATTGGTAAAAGTCAGAGTGAGAGAGCGAGAGAGAGGTCCAGAGATATCGTCGCCTAAACAGATGGTAGGAATAATAATATCAACATTCCTAAGGAGACTGCAGGTGTCGAGTAATTCAGCGTGTCAGCGGGAGCTGGAGTAAGTTGCTAGGAGCGAGGAGTAGGGGGCACGGCTGTAGTAACCCTTAGCGGAGATGAGTGTGTGGAGGTCAGACCGACATGGAGTCTGAAGGCTAACAACCCCGAGCCAGGGGTTGGGTTAGGTTTATATACTAGTGCAGGGGGGAAGTGTACACAGTGTACATACAGTGTACGTGTGGTGTACATGGCTGTTTAGTGATTACTAAGCGGCTGTTGAGTACCCAGAGGTGATGGCTGTTAGTCAGTGTGAGTAAGCTCTGAGAGGGGTAGTGAGTAAGCTCTGAGGGATAGGGAATAAGCTCTGAGCGGGATAGAGGGAGGACAGGAGGCAGATAGAAGCCTGCCCTGTCAGCATGTTGTTGTCAGTGTTATTAATGGGGGGTGAGGTAAGCAATGTTTGTTCGGGTTGTCTGGTTGATTTATGTATTTTGTTATATCTCTGAACCTCTTTACAATGGTAGGCTAGCACGGAAGTAGAACCCGTGCATGATATCCTGGTAAAAACAAGTGGTTTAGCAGTATTGGTTACAATGTGAAGCACTGAGACAAAAGTGTGTGAGTAATGCGTGTGACAACCTTAGATTTATAAGGAGTCTAGTGTAAGGAATATGATTGATTGAATATATCACACAATACTAGACAATATTCAAACTTTTTACCTCCCTATATTGTAAATTAAGAATAGGCATATTGATTTAAATCATAGAGGGTTTATGTGGAATTCAATTAAAACAAAACAATTTTGGTCATTACTGGACAATTCATATGCTATTGCAGACCTTCTTGATTGGCTGTCATTAGGCCTTTTAAAAGAAGCTTTCCTTGAACATTTATAGATAATATAAAATTTACAAAACTGTAATATATATAATCCTTTGGTATTAGCTTGGAGATTAATGCCGTTGCATAACATAATGGCCAAGATAAAATATAATAGATGAAGCGTGATGGTATTTTGCATAGACTTTTTTAAGGTCCTTCCTAGAAAGGAGGGCGGCTAATATATTAGAAAACTCTTCTTTTAGAAAATTATAGTTAAAGTTTGCAATTGAATGACATTTTAAGACCCAAACCTGGAATTAACAAGAAAATGGGGTTATCACCCCGGAAAAAATTTAATCACCCCTGAAAGTATTTTGGCAAGGATTTTTTTTTGTATTGGAAACTTTTGTATTTGGATGTTGGTGAATTACGCCTACAAATAGATACCAATTTTGAGAGAAATGGGTGAATGCTATCATAATAGAGAAAAGACTTTGTTGATGTTCAATTGTTACAAACTGTTTTTTTTTGGGGTGATCTTTATTTCGCGTTGTGAATGTCCCATAATTTTGTAAGAGCAATTGATTTAAAAAATAACAGGATAGATCTATAGAGCTACCACTGTGTGTGATCCCGGGTGTGTGATTCAAGTGAATCCCGGGACAGTGATCTAAAAACACCCCTAGTCCTAGAATTCAGGATATTTGCCCAAAAATTGGGACATTTATCAAAATTTAAATCTAAGTAATGAATTGAAGCTATTTGTTTTATGTTATACAATCAGATTTATTCAGAATTGTAAAACGGGATATTTATGTCCCGTTTTAATCAGGGATGCATGGATTTAGGGGGGGCCCGGGAGAGGGGGGCACATGGGGCACGTGACCCCCCTTCTTTGAGCCAATTTTTATTTTTGTGCCCCTCCCCCTTTTCCAAGATTCCTGGATCTGCCCCTGCTAATAAACATCTGAGAGTCCAGCCACCAGGAAATTTTAGACTAAAATCGGGACACCCGGGTCGGGACTGTCCCAGGCAAAATGAAACAGTTGACAGGCCTGCTGGCCTAGCTGTTTTACCCTTAGTCCTGTTCCAGGTAGTGCTCGAGCACACCATGGGCATGGCTTCCCAATAATAGATGTGTTTGTGCAACGGGCCACATGTGTATCATCAAAGATCATGTGCCGCCGCCTCTTGTGCTGCTTTCCGTAGCCTTACCAGTGGCCCGTTGCACAGTAGAATTTCGTTACTAAGATAAAACAACGAAAGCACAACGAACTTTTGCTTAACAACGAAATGTTTCGTTGTTACGAAAATGCAATATCTCGGGATCTAATGAATGAAATTAAATTCTTTAAAGTGTTATGAACTAAGAAAAAATTATAAAAAATTCAGTAAAAGTTACAGCTCTTTGGGAACATTCTAAATATAGATAAGAATTTGTGCAAAACCATCGTTGTTACGATAAAAGTAACAATGAAATGTTTCGTTGTTTACAATATTTTCGTTGTTACGAAACCCATTGTGCAACGGGCCACAGGCATGCACAATCTTTGGTCGCCGTTGCTAAGTCACCGTTGCTAAGTCACCGTTGCTAAGTTACCGTTGCTAAGTCACCGTTGCTAAGTCACCGTTGCTAAGTCACCGTCGCTAAGACGATGATGACGTCATAAAAGACGCAACTAGGCCCATCAGTGGAGATTTCTTTATGTTACCTAGCCTTCCTTTAGTAGAATGTTGTAGAATATAGCCCTGAATGAATGCTTCCAAATTCCAGCAGACGATCGTAATCAACTATAGAAAGTGACTACGGCATAATCCCCCCCTCCACCTGGCCCTGCGGGCTGAGTGGCCGCTTTGCGGCGGGGGTGATTAAAAAAATAACCCTAACAAGCAACTTTTTATTTTCAACATGTTCAATTTTACTAAAATTATTGTGATTATCCAATGACTATGCAGGTTAACACAAAAACACAATCAATGAACTTTGTTTAATCTAAAGCATATTTAGGATATTTATGTTATTGCTTTAAAGATTACCTACTTGCAATGTTCTGGGGTAGGTTCTACTGATACATAAGGCCACATGGTATACACGCAAAGTTTGGCTTCTTCTACACAGTTTGCAAATCCCAGCACCTAAAGATGAGAAGGATTGAATCAATTTTTTACATTGTATCATATCATTGTGTTGTGTTATATGTTGGTTACCTAGTGACAGCACTTTCTTTGTTCTACTAGAATTGCATTCTTTGCCAGGCTTCCCTCTAAATTTCTCATATTTTCTCATATTTTCACTTCTTACAGTTCCATACACATCATGTTAAATACATTGAATGAGGCAACTAGTGAATGTATGTCTTTTGCAATAGACGTGTACAGATATTTTGATAAGAGTATTTCTATAACATTTCAGTTTTTAAATCAAAACTTTTACCTGGTATCCCATCTGCATGGTGACAACTAATATTGTGAGAAGTAGAAGCTTCATCTTGAAGTTTCTTGGGTTTTGATGTGCACTTAAAGAAAGCAACAATTTTTCTATTACTATTTGTAGTATGCAGACATTTTGGAATAAAACATTCTGAATGACAGCATGTACATCCTTTCTGCCAAGGTCATAGTGGAAAACATTTTTTCACATAAATATTAGTGAGATTCATTACATTATTCTCTTAAAATATGGGCATTAGAAATGAATGAAAAGTCAGTTACATAAGGGAGACGTATATAATCATGAATTACAATGACAAAAACAAAGTGTTTTACTTACATTTATGTCAGTCTTGGAGCTTCTACCTATGAGTGCTGAAGAAAGAATTGACCATTCTTTTATATTACTCAGTATACAATAACTGTTAGAAGCTCTTAATGATAAGGGTTACAATTATGTCATCATGTTGAATGGAGAATGACATTATAACATGCCATTGTTACTTAATTATGATGTTGTTTGGAGTACATTGTCACATGAACGCTTGATAAATGGGTTCTCTATTTCGGGATACCTTATTATCATATCAAAAAATGATGATGATGATGGTAATCATGTTTATGTGAGCTAAATTCATCAGTTGAACATAAAACAGCAAGTCAACTATGAAATGAATGTATTTTTCATACAATATTTAACACACTAGATGCTGTTCACCTAGTACCATGTGGTTACATTAATAAGAGGAACAACATTAGCAAATTTCCTTTCAATTTAAGTGATATAAAATTTGAATAATTCTAAATTATCTATTCCACTCTGTGTTTCAACACTTTGTGTTTAAACTTTTCTTAGAAACAGTCAATATGGAAATTACATAAGCTAAGGTAACCTTAGCTTTTTCATTTTGGAGAAAAGTTATTTCTTCCCATTGAAATCAATGGTAAAGGGTTACATTATTTTGCAATAACATTTTGCACAAATTGTACGATTGTCTGTTCATGATATCACCTTTTCTGAAAAAAGTTATCTAAGAGGATGATTACAGATGACATTCAAAAGGATGACTGAATCACCCACTTTTTCTGTTTCTTTAAACAAAAAGATTATGTTGTCATACCATTGAATACTTGAAGAACTAAACCATGTTGAATAATCTGATTGGACTTCCAATGCATACAGTCATAAATGGTATTTCTATTATGAACTAGATAAAAACACACCCAACTACAAAGACACGGCTGCACATGATGTAATTCTAAAACTGATTGGCTGATAGAGATCATGTAGGTTTGACACATCAAACATGTGATCCATCACTTGGCAATAACTAAATGGGTTGATGATATTGATACTGCATCATGTATTCATTACTGGTAATATCATATTGATAACCACAAAATAATGATGATGGGTTTGTTTATGCATTACAGTAACAATGAAAAGCACTTATTAGGTTTTTGTTGAATATATGTAAGCAATGTTCATTGATGTATCTATATATTTGAGGTAGGAAACAAAGACATGTATATTGCCTGTCATTGCCGAATCAGAATGAATAAATAGGTCAACCCTTTTATTTTAGATAATCAAACAATCAAAAGAAAATAATCTGGAATCGGTGGGAACATGTAAGGCTCATGGCGCCTTGAAATACAATGATCGCCACCATAATGTCATGTGGCATGGTCATGAATATCAATTAGTTGCCCCCAAAACGTTTGGTACATGCATGTTCCCAAAAATGTATATTATTATAATGATAATGATAATTATATTACACACAAACAGTTCAATTTACTTGACAGAAAGCATTGTCTCATATTGCACATAAAAAACAGATTGATAGGAATCCATGCATAAATCTTTTTCTGGATAAAACCAACTTGTAAGATGAGGCAACTTTCCCTATCATTGCTCCTTTTCCTGGTTAACAATATAATATGCACTTCCTGGCAGGTGTCTACAGTTAAATAGCATGTCACTTTCACTGTCTGGACCCCAACCTCACTAAAGTCCCCACAAGGGAAAATCCTGAGAAGAATTAAAAGATTGAATTTCATAGAACCCTTTGTCGTTGTGATACATCTCTGTGTTCATCAACATATGAGATAAGATGATCTCCAAGTTTGAATAATTTTAAAGATATTGTCAAATTTTCACGATTTTGAAAAGTATATACTTGAAAATATATATCTTTAAGATTCAATTGTTACAATACTGGGTATGACACCTTTTATTGTACCTTTTTTGTTTTCTTTGTGTACATTTTAGTCCATGAGGTTTAAGCCTTTGTTTTGTAATTCAGTTTAAGATAGCCTCCATTTAAACTAAGTGTTGGTTTGGTTTTTCTCCAAGGTTGCCTTATTCACTGTATGATCAATATATGATAACGCAATGATAAGCCACAAAAATAGCAGAACCATAATCCTCTATTGTCAGACCTTGTGAACCTAATAAGTTGTGTGAAAACTAGTTGATTGAGTTACCAAGTTATTTAGCAACAACAATAACATTCCCAAGGCCCTTCTTGGCCTAATTGGACAATTTATAAAATAATTGTATGAGGGGTCTATATCATATTGTTATCAAAATAACACTATATCATGCAATAATGTAATAACAGTAAAGACCTTTGTCAAATGCTTGTAATGGGCATTGGTGCCAACTGGTATAAAAGAAGGGTTGTCTATCAGTTTGTCATTCTTCATTTGAAGTGCCTAGACCTGGTCCAGAGATGTAAGTAGTTCAACCTGTGGTAATGTATATAAATGCTCTGAATGATATCAACAAAAGTCAATTTAAATCTCAATTTAAATCTCCAAAAACTGAATTACAAAAATCTTTTTTCCAGCTTACATTTCTGTCAATTTTATCAAGGCTTAACGTTAATGCTGCTACACATGGTTTTATATATCAATACATAGTTCTTCTCTCCTTCAGCATACAACAAAAAAACTTTTGAGATGAAGGTTTTACTTCTAACAGTATTGGTTGTGACCATGCAGATGGGGTACCTGGTAAGACCTTTTTGCAAACAGTTATAATTGTGTTTTAAATCTCCCATTATGACCATTACTTGTATTGTCTCCCAAATTTCACAGTTTGTAAAAAGATGATAAATAGGTTATTCATTTGTCAGTAGTTAAACAAACAAAATAATCAATCTAATGCGTGATTGCCTCCTCTCCAGTACAGTTCATATGTTTAAAAATATAACTTCAATTTCAGATATAACTAATGTTCTCTTTTTTTTTAATTCTTTTATTTATACTGATAATTGTCAGCTTTACAGTAGGTTTTAATCAATTACCAGTGGTAATAAGATACATTAAAGAAAAGACAGGTTTATAGTAAATAACACAATTACATTCCATCAAAATATTTACAGTATTTACAGTAAATGACATTTGCAATCAGTATACCCACATTAGTTCACCTACAATACAACATTATAAGGTATAAGAATATGTAGGATAATGTAGAGAGCATAGTTAATGATGTATCAAATTTTGATTCAATATGCATTCTTAACTCTTAGATTTAAATTTTTCATAGGAGGGAGTTTCGCAATTTCTAAACCACAGAGGGAAAATACTCCATAGAGTGGATCATCCATACAAGGTACTCATAGTGTATTTGTAATTCTTTGGTACTGTTTTGGTAAACAGAGTTGCAGCATGAGCTCTTGTTCTTATTTTCCTATTGCCAGTAAGAGTTTTATCAGATTGTTTTTTAAGCATACAATTTTTCAAATGACACTGTCTTCTATCCTTAAGATTTCCTACCTTATATTGTGTATGAAGTTCAATCAGAGGACATCGTCTAACTGCTTTAGCACAGATACATAGACAGCAGCTCTGAGCTTTCTGTAATTTGTTTAAATTCTATCTGTAGCATCGCCATCTAGGTGAACCAGGTTGTGTACCAGATGCCTTTAATTGTCTTGATTTTATCGGGCCTAATGAATATAGACACCCCAGATATGTCCCAGAACTTTGCAGGTAAGTCACCTCAAGGGATTTATAAATGATACAGCTTTCTTTCAAACATTGTTTTGAAATTTGCTTTGTAACACATTTCAGCCATAGTTGGGCAGCAATATGAAATCTAAGTATCCATATAGCAGAGTCTTGACAATAACACCTACCACATGGTATTGCTCAGTTATTGCCAGATTAGCTCAGTTCAAACTTTTAAGTAAATCATAGTACTCTTTGGTTCACAAAAAACTTCATTTTTGTGAACCCTAGCTTATACGTACCTAGGAGGAGCTAGTGATTGAGTATGTTATATGAGGTCTGATCAAACATTTAACATAACAATTATATTATGCATGTTTTATTGGTAGATGTAATACTGAATTTAAGTTTACCTGACGGCATTTATTTTTATCACCAGACAATTTCGTGATGCCTGCAACGGGTATCTTGACGCCATCAAGCTGGATTGGGAATGTGCCTACGGTCTTGAAGGACAGACTAACAAACTGATATCAGCAAACTTTTTCCCAATTTACTGCTGAAACCAAAGATTTCTTTTTCAAATCTAATAAAAAGTAGACATTTGAGCAAAACATTTGTTGAATCATAACAGGGTATTGATTGTTTAAAAACCGCTTATAAGTGTGCTAATGTAAGATATTTCATGTGAGCTACCAAAAATCTCATTTTAGTAATGTTAAGACTTTATTCATACAGAATGTAACAATAGTATCACGTGAAAGAATGATACTAAAAACTTGCATAAATGATATTTAGGCCTATCTCAAGCCAAAAACATTGTTGAATTTATGGGCATCAAATTATCAGGGGGCACCTCAGGTTGGAACAGTTCAAGTAGGTTTCCCCACCTTTTTTCATTTACAGTGCTATTTCCAAAGCCCACCAATTTAACCGAAAACTCTAGAAAAAAATTAACAGGTTTTATAAGTACTTGCTATATATTATTGATAAACAGTACATCATAAGTATTATACGGGTTCTCCACCATGGGTGCAGGGTGAGATACTGATGCTTAAAGGGATATACATATGTCTATCTTATGCCTATATAAAGGATAAGAGATTTGTATAAGATAGTTATGTTTGTGACGTTTCTTCAAATAGTAGGTAATATATCTTTAACCAGTGTGTTTGATAAAGGGGTACCTAGAGTAGGCAGAGTACCGTAGAGGTACTCCTCAATGAATACAATATTTTCATGGTAACTTTGGACACCTTTGGAAAGGAAGAGACACTTGTTCAAGTACAGTTCAAAACCTTTATTGAGTCTAAGTTGACAATGATTAATACGTCTCTACAATGCAGACCCTGTAGTGAGCAATACCCGTGGTGAACAATGTCATGCCCTTAGAGGGCTTACCTCCATGTCCCAGATTGGGAATCCTAAACACACACACACAGTCTTCTAGAGCCCTGGGTCAGATTAGCACAGCAGTGTAGGATCTGATTCCTGGTCGGCAGGAAGTCACTCGAAATCTTGGAGTTAGTTGTCTACAGGTAGGCTCTGGGACAGCAGGTAGTCTCAGGTCCAGTCTTGCAGAGATGGTCCAGGGTTGAGAGTTCCAGATGAGACTGCCCACTGGTCTGCTGAGCCTTCCTTTTATCCCCCTGCAGTTGGCAGCTCGTCATAGGGTGATGGATGACTCAGTATGATTTATTGAGTTCTTGGACCACTAGAAAGGGGCCATGCTGTCACTTTTGATTGATGGTGTATGGGTGAGTCAGTGTTCCTATCAATCACCAGAGCTGTTGGTCATCCTGGTGATCCCAACTCCAGGGGTGAGTCAGTGCAGGGGTTGTAGAGTGCAAACTGTGAATGCAACTGTACCCAGCATGAAAATGACCACCAGTTTATAAGGAAGTTTTAGTTACATAACGTCTTGTTTAAAGCGATCCGCGCCGAAGGCGCAACGGAGCGTAGCAACGTGATCACTTTACCCCCTGTTCAAAATCCAACATGTCAACATACCTTTCTTAGTTCATTCAATATTCAGAATAATCCATATTATGCATTTTACTCAAAGAATTCCATCAATAATCTCCCTCTTCATGCTGCAAAATGCTCCAGTTTGTTTGAGTTTTGGCTCCGCTTAGGAAAACCAGAGAGAGGCTGGTGGGCCAAAGCTGGTTGTAAGCTTCATTGATTTACAATTGAGACATCAATGTTGAAGCAATATTGGATTTTCAATTGCACATCAATCCACCACCAGGGGGCTCTGTCTGCCAACTTTGTCAAAATGTTGAGTATTTAAATATAAAAAAGGAACCAAAGTCATTATTGTATAAATAATTCAGAAACAAATGTTAGTATATCAGACTAAGTTTACCATTACAAATCCTATCACATGAAAAGTATTTATACACTCTTAGTTTTTTCTGCAATTCTTGAAGCACAGCATGTTCAAACACCTTTTTCAACAGAAAGCAATAACATACAGGTTCGAACTACTGTTGAAAACGAAAGGTTCCTACATCCTTTAAACCGCAATCGTGAAGTGGGGGTAGTCCACTTTCCAACACAGCGCTCTGCCTAGTATGGCACACCTGATTGGTCCATGGGGGCTCATCAATATTCATGAGTGGGGCTCTGAGTTCTGTGGGGGGTCCGAAGGAGTATTCGGCAGGCGGGATGGTGTTTCTTTAAATGGGGGTATATAAGGGTTTGTTGGGGGCTACATGGCGCAGTGCATTTTATAAGGCAGGTTGTTATGCAAGGAGGTGGCAGGGGCCACACTGTCCTTGGTATATATTGAACGCTATTGTAAGTTTTGGTGTTAATTATCATTTCCGTGCATTATCAGATGTAACTAGTACGGCTGGTATTGTCTTTACTGGGAGGGCTAGTCAAGTGGTGAGCGAGTCCACGGTATGGGCGCTCAATCCATAACATGAACAACGTCTGGCAGTGCGGTAAGTTTATTGGTGGTTATAGTGATGCGTACAGCTGCTCGTGGAGGCAATGAATCCAAGGTATTACAGTTCAGTTTGAGGGATGCAAGCTTCCTCCGTGAAGTCCGCTTGCTCTCGTCTCCGGCCGTCTCGTAACGACGTAGTATAAGTCACCAGATGTCCCTTGATTGTATGGCTATCTAAACCCCTTCCGAATCTCCCGATTCGTCTGATCCAAGTGCTACTGTTCTCTCTACCCCGACTCTCCTACACTCTCGCTTATAAAGCAGTCTAATATCGATTTTTCCCAGGGCCTCAGTGCTTGCGGGCAAGTGTGTCCCGATGATCATTGTCGTCAGGTATACCAACACTTGCCAGCGGCACCGGCCACTATATATATATATATTTTTATAACCTAAGTAATTTGGAAGAATTCTTATCATGTATATTCATCTGGTGACTCTTACACTAATTCAATAGACATGCACAAAGCAAACGTTAACTTCTACCTTTGTGCAATATAGAGAAAATGATACAGGTGTCAAGCAACACACTGTTGTATTGGATTGGGTGTATTGAGTCAGAAAATAGTTCAGCAGCGGCAGGGGCCACTCTGCATGAACGGGACTGATTTTGCCTGTGGTGGTTTTGGGGCTTAGGGTGAACTCAGATTTAAAGTTTTGGAGTATTGATGAGTGAGTGTGTGGGGGTATTTACCCCTGAAGATTGATTTTGTAATAAAGAAAAAAAAACTGATGATCTTGAAATATGACCAAGAAAGGTTTAATATTATGATTTTAAAAATAAATCAATTGAGAGACAGCTTTTTTATAAATATTGTGAACCATATTTGTTTCATTCATTTTTTCCACATCACATTTCCCTTTATTTATAGAAGGGAACTCTCAAGAACAGCGAATAAATATTTTGTTGCATATCCTTATGATGATTTAGAATTTACTTTCTAATATTTAAAACAAATTTATCAACAATGTTGATTCAATGTTAGATTTCAAAAATGTATCAATATTGAAAGTTGATATTGAATCAACATTCGCTTTACATAGTTGAAAAAAACTTCCAATATCAACCAATATAAAATGTTGATTCAATATTGATAGCAAGCATTGATTCAATATTGAGTCAACATAAGTGTGTTTACTGGGTGGGATCTTATTGAAATGGTAAACAATAAATTGACAAATTATGCAATAAACTCTCTTAGTTTCATTTCAATTGTAGATTTATATTCATTTAGCTGTATGAAATAATGATAGATTAGCAGTGAAGCTGTCACGGAGCGAAGCGAAGTGACAGCGTAAGACAGACAACTACTCCGCACACAAACTGTGGAATAGGGATGAGTTAGCCATTTGGGTATGAATTTCAGAGATGTAACAGAAGAGAGGGATATATGTTTAGTTTCCTATTCGTCTGTGAAAAAAAAACATGGATCGCTTTTTTTCTGCTGACACTACGCATTTCTTGTTTTTGAGAGAGTATGTCTCCTTCAGAGTGTTTTCCAAACAGTTTGTGTGGGGACTAGAGTTAGTCCCAGAACAGTATATACTAATTTTCTCTATGTTTTTGTTAAAGTGTGGCTAATGGAAACGCTATTCATGGAACCATAATTGCATTGGAGGGGTAAAAAGGAAACAATTGTTTTTTCTGATAGTTGTTAATGGTTGATTCCAGCGTTTATGGATGTGCAGCCTCAAATAAGTAGCCCACTAACACAGATGTAAAACATTTCTGTTTGTGTAAATATCTGTGCCCCTGTTTCCCCACTCTCAGTTAGCTGATACAAGCCAGTCCACAAGCAGCCCTCAGGTATGTGTTGGTACTTTTGATCTATGCTCTGTGTACCATAGTTACAGTATAAATTTTACTGTTTAAATGTGAAGATAATTTGAGTTACTTTTGGAGTATTCACATAATTTGGGTTACCTTTCAAATAATCACATGATTCGAGTTACTTTTCAAGTAGTCACATAATACAGGATACTTTTTGAGTATTCTACATAATACTTTATCAAATTATAACGCTGTTGTCCTATCTTAATTTGTATATAATCAAATAATCCAATCAAAATAACATCTTGTTTATATCCCAACCACATGAGTTTTCGTTATATATTTGGGGACAATCACAAATTAATGATCATGCTTGATAAAAACAAACTAATCAATACATGTCATCAGGGCTCTTAGGTTTTTATGTTTGGAACCCTATTTTTAATAGATTTTAGATCATAGATGAAAGATGAGGCTTGCACTTTTAGCTGTTATTACCCTTGGGATGGCCATTCAGGTAAGGTGCATATTTGTTGAATATAGCATTCATACATTTTCATCATTAAATATTTTTTGATAACCCTATATGCTCATATAACTCATATTTTCATGTGTATACATATGTGTGTATTCACATGAATTATAATTATATTCTATAATGCGTGTATTTGCATGCCGTAATTACAACTTTTATTTTTTTAATATAATATCTGTCTCCATGAAAAGGCCTGACATTTTCACAGTAATACAGAACATTTATTTGGAGGGAATAGTGTCTCAGATTTGTTATTTATGTATAAGTCTTATTTTTCTTTTATAAAATCTAGAAAATTATGTGAAACAACAGACAAAAAATTTCCTTTTTTTGACATAAAATGAAAACAGCTTCCCTTCAAAAGAACCTTATCACTAGGCGTACAGAGTTTGAAGTAAATTCTATATTAGAGAAATTATCTATGTTCAAAAAGTCAAGATATTGGCTTTTAATTCCTCATGTTAGAGGTATTGATTAAACTATACCATTTTGTGCAGTCACAAGGCTTCAAACAAAACATTCCAGTTACTGATTATGGTGGTGAGGGTGCTGTTTGATTCCCAGGTTTTAGGTGGTAGTGGGGGTGATGGGAGGTGTGAAGAGTACTTCATTAACTGTGCCACAGTACTGGCCAGCAGTTCTGAGGGATTTGACCCAGAAATAACAGAAAGGTTCTGCAGGTAAGTATATCCTCCCCGAATTGTAAAGGCCCATTCGCCCTGGCCGATGAAGGTGCTTGCAATGTGTTTGACAATAGTCGGTCATTAATCCCAGTGCAACTGGGGGAGTTGCATAACAATCCGCTGAAAATATTCACTACAGATTTCTGCTAATATAGTATGTTGAACAGATTGACATAGTTTTGCAAATTTCGTTACTTTGAAATCCACTAAATAGACATATTACATCTTATATTTTCCATTATGTCCGCTGGTTTACTTAGTGGAAAATCTGTTAAATTTCAGCTTTTGCGGAAATTTATTAGCAGATTTTACAACACCATGGTCTCCGCTATCTTTTTTGCGACAGTTTGGTTTCATGAAACATCCGTTAAATATACCAAAAAGTTATGCAACCCCCTCTTGACAATACTCAACTGAATGAATCCAACATGTTGGATCAATTCGTTTGAATAACAGCCAATTCTAAGTGGAAATCATTTGACAAATGATCCGTTGCAATTGTAATCTAACTCAATTTTGATGTCAGCTTGGAATCACATCCATTGTTGTAGAATATACAGTTTAAAGAAATGTGCGTAAATTATTCTCTGTGCTGTCACTATCTATGGTCAGACTGATCTTTGCATATAGAGTATACAGCCAATTATGTGTATGGAGAGATTCTGCTGTGGTCATAAGTTAGTAATGATACAGTAATTAGGGTGTATTGTTATAAGGATCTAGGGCATATGTTGTTTATATTATCATCATCTGCTGACACATAATGAGAAGTAATGTTTTACCAACTTGTTTCTACGTTTTATTAACTACACCAGCAGCCAGCTGATTTGAATCAGCTTTAAAGTGCCAGAGCGCGTTTTGACTGTCACTTATATAGCATGTGTTTGCATATTTTGGGTTGTTTTACACTTTTCCTAGATCTTCAAATATTTTATTTACATTTAATAATACCAATTTGTTACATAATCCTGTGTATCATGTACAAGATTTATGTTTTGTTTTGTTTTAATTCAAACGAAAATGTTTCTGTTTTTCTTTCATTATATATATATATATATATATATATATATATATATATATATATATATATATATACACCCAAATTTCCATTCCATTATAGGTTTTTCATGGATGAGTGTGCTGGCTATATTGATGCAGCAGAATTGGACCCAGATTGTGGTGGTGAATTTGCTGCCAAGATAGGGCCAAAGATCTTGGACATCTCCAAAGACTGCTCTGCTGCACATGGAAACTAAAAATGCACCTACACGGCCTAAGATCTGAGACATTTACCAGACTTATATGTGGCACATGGAAACTAAAAAGACATCTAAACATTTCAAGATTTTGAAATATGAAATGGATGAACCATGCCAATGGATTTTAATGGCAAATGATATCAAAAGGACACATAATGAAATATAGTATGAGAAATGCTTCAGGAACATGACGTAGTACTTTTAATTAAAAATCTCCTTTGAATCATTTTCCTTAGAATATGGTATCCTAGCACTTCAATCATGCAAGTCTCATCATTTTCTTTAAAAATTCTATGGAATCTGCAAAAAGAAAATGATCACATCATGCAACCTGTATCGATTCTGAATAAAGCGAAATAATCTTGTGTAAATTCCTATCCCAATGCTAACACGAGATACTTTCATTTTTTAAAGCTATGATAATGAAGTTACATTAAATCCAAGCAGGCTTAAGAAGTATCATCTCCATATGATGTTCGGAGTCATATTACTTGTGTAACTTAGAATAAACTGATGCATCAAGAATTCTGGTCTTGCCTCGACCTGGGCCCATATCTTCGTAACTAATTTAGCTGATCAGGGAAAATATGTTTAGGGTCCTATAATCAGTGATTTTGCATTTTACCAAAATGTATAGTGTTATTGCAAAATAGTGTCAAAGAGGAATTATTAGGTTGTAAAATTTATTCATGATAGACAGAATTTCTGATCATGAGACGCTGATCAAATTTTCCCTGATCAGCTAAATTAGTTACGAAGATACGGGCCCAGTTAATATTTTTGGTTGAGTTTGTCCTTCTAGGTGTTATAGTATGATCCCAATCATGCTCGGTCCATATTCTATCATAGGATGATGATAATGATGTGCTACAGTTCCACTCAGCAACCACAGACTATATTGAGGTCAACTCATGATTTTCCTTTGCAAAGTACTATTCTGTTGCATGTTCAGTGGTAGACTGTGCTTGAAAATCACAATGAGAATAAATGTGCGAAGATAAGGTATTGACAGATGTATGAATAGTGGAGGTACCAACAGTGGCCCGTTGCCCAGTGACCAATTGTAACAACTAAAACTTTAAGATCACTTTAAGAAAGTGTACTTAGCAAAGACATCTTGGTTTATTTAACGTCTTGCCAAGATGGGGATCATCCTAACAACAGGTCTGATAAACCAAGACAATGTGGTTTTTTTTCAACAGAATAAAAGTAATATTTTTGGAAGCATGTGGGTGCAGTAGAACTGAATAGAACTGAATAGATTCTCCGCTACTTCCGACTCAGTTTGTCTGATCGAGTCATATAAAATGTTCTAGGCCATTGATTTGTATCTCATTAAAGGTGTGAATACAATACATACCAAAATTTATCGACTTATCAATTTATTAATTTTCAACTTATCAATATATTAATTTTCAGCCTGATTTTCATTCTTTTTTTCAGCCTGATTTTCATTCTTAGATAATTTAGACAGAAGTATGGGGCAACGAGTGTAAAGATCGTGATTCTGTGTGTAAAGATCACGATTCTGTGTCTCAAGAACGTGATTCTGTGTGTAAAAACATGGTTCTGTGTGGAAATATCAAAATCATTACAAAAGGAATCCATGAATGGTTTTAGGATTGTGCTTTTGTAGATATTGTGTAGTGCTTTTGTATTGATTATGTAGTGCTTTTGTAATAATTTTGTAGTCCTTTTGTAATGCTTTTCAGGCCCGTACCCAGGATCTGAGGTTGGGGGGTGGCGAGTTTCAACAAGTGGAATTTTTGCCTATATTTTCAATAATTTGAACTTGAAAAAGGGGGTGGCGGACAGTAAAAAGTGGAACTTATAAACATTTTCCTACCATTTTTTAGGGGGTTTACATTAAGTTTTGGAAGGTAAGGTTGAACTTCTGGTAAAGAAATCCTTTGATGGGGGGGACCCGCCACCCCCACCTACCCCTCTAGTTACGGGCATGCTTTTGTAGTCCTTTTGTCATGATTGTGTAGTCCTTTTGTATGGCTTTTGAAGTAACGATTGTCTGAAACAGTAGGGGGCACCACATGGTCTCTGGTTGTAGCCCCTCCCATTGTCCCATATACAGTCTTCTGCATAATGCATGTCTCTATATTGACAACTCACACTCTTTATGTATAGAACCAGTATTACATGCACAGCCTGTACAGGCGTGGATTTAGGGGGGGGGGCGTGCCAGGCGTGCGCCCCCCTTTTTGGGGGGCCAAATTTAGATTTTCTAACGTAAAATTCCTGCAACCAGGGGATGCAGGCGAAAATTTTGCTATAGCACGCCCCCCCTTTTTAAAAATCATGGATCCGCCCTGCTGTAGATGCATTAAACATATCAATCATAGCCTTGTAGAGTGTACAACATCCTTTTAAGTCTGTCAATACATCTGGTGTGCTGTAAGCATGGTAGGGACTGAGGATGTTTAGTGGGGTAGTCTCTCCCAGCCAGGATGGGGGGTCCCAATGTCGCATGTCGAAGAAATTGCAATTAAGTTTGTGGTAAAGGTGAATAGGTGCAATTTTAAAGCCTAAAACCAATATATATTGGTTTATTTTCCTCTATTTGGGAAGGATTAAGGCCAGAGACAACAGAATAATATCAACAGATACACCTAATATAATGGTGTTATACTGCAAGATAATAACGGTTATTACACCTTAGGGTGATACAAGTTTAGTAGTTAAGAGTTTAACACAGTGCGATACAAACCTGGGTGATAACCAGCCTTGTATCGCACTGCAGTGTGATACAGAGACTTTTTATTTTTCTAAAATTCATGAAAAAATGAAATCATTAAGAAATAAAAAATCTAACATATGCATTATCTGCACAACGTTCCTAGCTATAAGAATAAAAAAAAAATTAAAAATGTGCAGCATCACATTCCCACCATCACTGATTGCTTTGCATCCATCCTTGGGAGCTCAGATCTAACAGAAAAGGTATAATAAATCCATAACCAACCTCGAAGGGAGTACTCGGGCAGTTATCACCCCTCGCATATCAGTTATCACCCCCCGATATCAGCCCTCGGCCGGCCCTTCGGGCCCTGGCCTCGGGCTGATATCGGGGTCCTGGCTCGGGGTGATGACCACCCTCGTACTCCCTTCTTGGTTGGTTATGTATTGCTTTACAGGCCTATTAGTAACTGGAATAGAAAAGTATGGCTACATTAAGAAAATGTCTGATATACCTTTTTTTACCTCTGAAAATCTTCCCGGTATCAAACTTATTGATCCAGACTGCGACATGTAACTGTCCTACCACCTATTTCACAAACTTTCAGGGGTGCCACTGTGACTATTCCTGTCAGCTTTCTCCAACAGACCATTATGTCATTTGAGGAAAATTTGTTTGAGGAGATAATTTTCTCTTGCATGCAAAATGGTATTCTGGACAGTCCAATTTCGCTAAACCTCACATACTAGGATAAAAGAAAAGGAGGAAAAGGTTGACGGGACCTGCGTTTGTGGGACTGACTGGGAAGGAGACCAATCGTCTTGAAATAATTTTCCCAAGTCACTGAACTCCACATTGCATGTCAAATTTAAGAAAAGGGGCATGTCACGTGTCCCTAAGGTGGCCATATCACATGTCGAATTTAAAAAATAGCCATGTTGTCGTGTCAAATTTAAGGAAAGGCCCTGTTTCAAACTTATGGGTCTAGGGTAATTAGATTACCATGGTGTGAGTATCACTCTCCAGCGAACCACCCTCCATGTGTTATCATTTTCCTCCTTAATTTGTTTCATAGGCCTATAGGTTGACATGATATGTTGGTATGATATCTCACAAAATTCTTCAAAACATTATTTTAATTTTATAATAATATTGTTAGTCTATATTTATAGGGTCGTACTTTGTCTTTTTTCTATGAGTTACTGATATTTCTTTTCATATTGATCTATGTAAGGTGTTTATGCCAATGGTATTAAACATTTTCGACTTGACCCATTCTGCCTCTATGACCTACCCTATAACCAATTTGGCATTTTTACATTTGGACTCCCTAATAGTTGCAGGTCACCTGTATAAGGATAAATTGCATTGTAGCTCTCTGTGTATGCCATATAAGGGAAGCGCTGACCTCCTCTACAGAGGGACCACTGTCAGCACACACCATATAAGGCAGGGAGCCAACATGTGTATTCCAAGGGGATGGCGCCATCTGGAGCGGTTGGTGGATGACAAAAGACTCCAAAGGGATACAGAATGGTCACAGAATCATCACAGAATGATCACAGAATGATCACAGAATGATCACAGAATGGTCACAGAATGATCACAGAATCATCACAGAATCATCACAGAAGCATAACAAAAGTAAAAACGAAACACAACAGAATGGTTACAGGAGATACGCAGAAGAAACACAAGCATTACAAAATACATTCAGAATATTGTGAGAACTGCTTTTGTTGTGATTTTGTCTTTTACACACTTGGCGCCCCATATTATAGTGCTCAAATTTAAAAAGGGCGCGCAACGAGAATGATGATGTTTTTGGTTTTCTAGTCATTTTGACGTAGGTTTCCACTCACGTGCTCAATATACTGCATGCCCAATCCACACACTACACAAGCTGTGTTGCTATGCTCTGACTGTGTTTAATCCTTTCCTTGTTTGGCTCTGCCTGAATGGAGTTTGCTTTACAAGGCCTACAATAATTGCTATCTGATAAAGATGAATATTTCATGAGTGCCCATTCCTACCAAAAACCTTTTCCTGTTAATTACTTACTTGTTTCATTAACTTGAAAGATTCTAGATTCTCAATTTCTCACTACAGACTGTGATGATATAAATTGGCTTTTATTGATCGGGTAAGTTGAATCCAATATAGCACGCTCAACGAGGTGCGTTGCTATGTTCAGAATACAGGCAATGCACAATTCAATCCTTCTGTTGTTTGAAGGGATTTATCATGTTAGCACTACAGGAGCTCAGATGATTAATGTTTGCACCGAATAAATGTGGTTAATGCTCTTCTTGATTGTTCTTTGCACTTGGTTTGGATTTGGACCAGTATCATTACAACGGTACCTCTGTACTTAAGAGGTTGCCAGTGGCAAAATGCTGGTAGACTAACAATTGCATCCCAAGCATTCCAAGCGGACATAGCATTCTGTTATGGTACAAGCGCCTTGCATGGTTATTTTGTCATTTATTCAGATTGACAATGCCCAAACTCAACCAGCCAGGTAAGAACTGAAGACAAAGATAAGATTTTGCGACATTATGTAAATACTTTATAACAAACAAACGCCTACCCTTTCTGGGGGATTTTGCTTGAAAACAAACAAAATATTGAAAGGAAACCTATTCATATTGACTATAGATGTGGCATAACTCAGGAACATATTTCAACCCAAAGTCATGATTTTAGATTTGTTAAACACAATAGTCAATTTCTATGGTGGGTAATTAAATAAGATATCACTTCAGAAAATAATCATGAAAGATGAACACATTCTAATTTCGTAGGTCATTCAAAAATGTAATCTTAATATTTTTGTATAATTTATGGCAGCCAATGGCAGGCTGCTCTACCCCAGTCTTGTTTTATTGTTGCTGACAAGTCAGTGCAATGCTCTAACAGGTAAATTCACTTGACATTATTATTGTCTTGGCATTCATCAATACTAATTTGCAACTTGATGTTGATTTGCCTTCCATTATGAGTTAGGAATATTTTGATGTCCACATATTGTTATCTATTATTGCAGAAAGATACATCTTTATGATTTAGCATCGAGTTTCTTGTACCTCCTTTCTTTATATCATTGCACAATGTTTTTACTTGAAAGTCAGAAATTCAAGCTAGCATGTTAATTCATGAGCTTAAAATAATAGAATTAAGTTAAAGAAGTACAAGAGCTCTGATAGGTGTAAATCATCCGATTCTTTTCAAATCTTCAGTACATGTGTTCGAGTCCAACTAATTAGACATCCATGTTTGTATCAGTCTAAGTCAATATCTCTAGCTCAAGTGATATAACTCCTGCATTCTTATAAAAAAAAACTGTTATTGTTATCTAAAGAAAAAAGATACCTTGCTGTTAAATTATTGGTGGTTATATACATAGTCTTAAAGTTGATTTGAAACTATCACCAACCGATTGTTGCACTTGTAGGACCCTCTTACCAAACCCCACAAATAATTTTCATGAATGATGATCAAGTTTGTTATAGTCTCCCGTTTCTTTTCAGACTTGAAATGTTTCAATCATTCCCTTCCTGGAAGAGAGTACCTTTGGGATATACCTCAGGAACCAGTTGATATTGGCACCACAGTGACACTAACCTGTCAGCCGCATTACACTTTCCCAAACAATGCATCCACATTGCAAGTTAGGTGTACCTTAAGGGCTGAGTGGGAAATTGAAAACACTGAGATATGTCAACGTAAGAAGCACTGATTCTTTTTCTCAAAATAGACATATATTTTATGTTTGACAGCAATTTTGTTAAATTAGACTTGACTGTCATATACTTCTATGGACAATTTTGTTTAATAAAAGTCACATTGAAATAATCTAGCATCAATTTAATGTTGTATCATTTCAATGTGACTTGAATGAAGCAAAATTGTCCATAGAATTCTAAGACAGTCAAGTCATATTTGTTGTCTTATTATTTCAGCATTACCTCCAACAGCATTTGAGTATTTCCTGATATCAAAGAACAGTTTTACACAAGTAAATCTTGAATGCAAGAGAGCTGGAGGTAACCTAGCGGAACCTCTGTCTCCTGCACACCATGAACACCTAAGGAAATTGGGATTACTTAGGTAAGATTAAGCTGTGAAAATATATATGCTTAAGCCTTTAGACTTGTTTACGTATTTGCCACCATGTCCCTTGATCTAGGATCTAGTCTCCAGGTAAAGTAAAGAAAGAAAGCCATCCATGTTAAGGAGAATCAACTCTCAGTTGATTAAGGGTCATAGTCACTTGCCAACGATGTGACAGATAATGGCATTGAAAAATTATCAAACATACTTAATATAGATTGGCGGTCCTGTCTGCATCAACGTTGCTGCTGACAAGACTGCCAATTGTGTGGGTATGGTTTCTCCATCAGAGTCGGCCGACGTCAACAACGATGTCGGCGCCGATTTATCCCAAAATCGTGTACTGGGTATGGAGCTTTAGTGTCTGAGCACACCATATTTGCTCTCGCCACTATCAAGTTCAGGTGCTCTCAATTCATGTTTCCCTCATATTTGTTATGCCTAAACATAGACACTATAGGTGCAATAACGCATATTGAATCATTTCAAACTTCCAAAGAATTCATGTCTCACATATTTGGGCCTTTTCAATATGATATCTCTCACATTATATTAGCCCTGAATGTGGGCACTTAGCCTAGCTAGTGACCACTAAAGGGCCATACCCACTAGGCGATTATTCCCAAGTCGGCTGACTCTTCAGCACTAAAATTGGCTGATTCTGAGGGTAGAATCGACCGATTTTACCAGCGATTGAGATCAAATCTGCGCATTCCAATAAGCTCTACCTACAGGCAACTGGGACGCCCGTTGATTGTCAGTGTTAAAATCACCTAGTGGGTTTGGGGCTTAAATTACATTGGGCTCTTAAAAACCTCCCTATGTAGTTTTGGTATGGAAAATAAACATGCTTAGCCTGTGACTATTCAAATCTCAACTGCAGCCCTTAATGCATTTCAATAGGTTTGTGTAATCTTTAATAGACTTGAATATATCATTGATTGTAAGGCAATTGTGTTTTTACTTTGAAGACATGATAATATTCATGGAAAGAAATTGTATAGATATCATATTTGTCATATTTTCAATCAGTGGCTCCCTTTTCAGTTCCAAGGGAAGGTGGATAGGTCTTGTGAAAAATGTGTATTCAATGGATGAAGAGTGGACCTGGCTTAACAGGGATGAGCCTACCCAACCAGTGTGGACAAGCTGGAAGAGTAACTCACTGCACACTCATGCAGGCATCAGTGAAAGTGGAATGTCTAGTTTAGTCTCAAGCCAAGGCCGTGGTGGAATCTGCCAGGTGAAAAAAGGTAAGCTTAAAGCTCAAAATGAAGCTTGATGGGAAAGGATTTATGAATTGGGTATTAGTTAGCATAATTTAGGATGATAAGTCAAAATCCAAAAAGTCAAAATCCAAAAAGTCAAAACAAAATCCAAAAAGTCAAAACTTTCTACCAACTATCTGAAGTTTGATTCACATCATAGACATCTTCACCTATTTTGGGCATGCTTTGTTGGGACCTTCTGCCAGTATCCAGTTCAATTTGAATCAGTGTAAAAGTCAGCCAACCAGTATTCTATAATTGGCCAGTTTTAATGCCAATATTTGGCAAACTTGGTAGAAGTCAGCACTTGGGTTTCAGACATTGAATGCCTCATCCATGTATTTTGATTCAGTCTTTAAGTATAGAATTACTTCATTTTTAATATGAAAATTCCTTTATATTTTTATTGGACTTTTGTGATACATCCAGTTGCACAAAGGTAGAAGTTAACATTTGCTTTGTGCATGCCTACTGAATTAGTGTAAGAACCACCAGATGAATATACATGATAAGAATTCTTCCAAATTACTTAGGTTATAAAAAACATATATATATATAGTGGCTAGTGCCGCTGGTAAGTGTTGGTATACCTGACGACAATGATCATCGGGACACACTTCCCCGCAAGCACTGAGGCCCTGGGAAAAATCGATATTAGACTGCTTTATAAGCGAGAGTGTAGGAGAGTCAAGAGAGAGAGAAGAGTAGCACTTGGATCAGACGAATCGGGAGATTCGGAAGGGGTTTAGATAGCCATACAATCACGGGACATCTGGTGACTTATACTACGTCGTTACGAGACGGCCGGAGGCGAGAGCAAGCGGACTCCACGGAGGAAGCTTACTTCCCTCAAACTGAACTGTAATACCTTGGATTCATTGCCTCCACGAGCAGCTGTACGCATCACTATAACCACCAATAAACTTACCGCACTGCCAGACGTTGTTCATGTTATGGATTGAGCGCCCATACCGTGGACTCGCTCACCACTCGACTAGCCCTCCCAGTAAAGACAATACCAGCCATACTAGTTATATCTGATAATGCACGGAAATGATAATCAACACCAAAACTACCAATAGCGTTCACAGTAGTGGATTATGTCTCTATGCAATTGGAGTATCTGTCAAATTTACTTATCATTCCTGCTTATTTGAGGCTATCAAGTTTCTGAATAGAATGTAACTGATGGAAAATTGCTGTTTGATATTGATATAAAACAATAAAAGCATTGTCTGAAGAGATTGACCAGACAGAAGGTAAACATATTGACAATTATTTTTCCAGGTTTCAATACTTGTCTGACTGCACCTAAAATACCTCATGCACTTCATGTACAGAACACATCTCATGTCATGTATACATGTCACGAGGGTTATAAACTAAGCGATTCATATGGAAACAAAAGAGTTCAGGCAATTATCCTGTGCCCATCCATAGGTGAGCCCTGGACTATCATCACTGGAATGGCTTGTTTGCGTAAGTTAACTTTCAACTTAAATTCAACTTAAATTTTGTTATGATCGAAAAAAGTCAATTTGGGCAGATGGCAACCACCTAGGGTCCCCACCCATCATAAAGAAATTATCTAATATAATTAAATTGAACTTAGACCCAGGGTATCGTCTGTGCATTTCTAACATAAGGGCTCCACCCCTTAGCCTAATGATGCCACAGCTGGTGACGTGTTTTTTCATGTGATTGGTGACGTCACCAATTTGGCGTGGTAGGCAGGGAGTTATAGTGTAGCAAATTGTGTCCGCCGCATTGACGATACACTGGCTTTAATTTAAAGCAAATGTTTTTTTAAGTCTTAAACACAATAACCTGCCAACTAGTAATTGTGTGTAACAGTTGCAGTGTTAATCAAATATTGACAATTACAATTCTGACCAGTATTATTCTTATATAAAGCAATAGTTTTTCATGCTAGAAATATGATACTGAGCAATTAATTCTTTGTATATGTTTAATAGCTTCTTAAGGTGATGAATATATATGAACAGTAGACACTCTCTGATGTGAACAGCTAAGGGTCTGACTTTAACGTGTTGTGAAGGCTGGCCTATGGCTTGTTTTATGACAAATTCCTGTAGCAACGTGAGTTTATGCTTGCTTATGGAAACAGTACATGAGGTTGAAACTCTCGTATGCGGCCGTTTCATAACAAAACACACATAAATCAACACAAAACCCGCGTAAATTGAGACAAAACTTGTGTAAATCAACACAAAACATGATTGTTATTATGAAACACAGATCTTATGGAGTTTTTTTTATGAAAAGGGCCCCTGGTCAGGTGGATTTGGTGAGTTATGTGAAAGCTTCCACTGTTGCAACTTCTTCTATCATCTAAAGGTTTACTGTTGCTAAATTACTATAAAGCATTGAATTTAGATGGTCTCATTGTGAGGCCCTTCTTAAGAGACCAGTAATCATTGTAACAAAATCAAACATGAAATAGAGGAAAAAGATCTGGGCTGATGAAAAATTGATCTTCAAGTGAGGCATTCTTCTTATTGTGGTGGTCATTAAGTGGATCTCTAGATCTAGTTTATGTAGTTTTGTTATCTAATGTATCTAATTAATGTCTTTCGACACCCACCATATAAGTTTGAGGCTAATTTGTGGGGATTCAAATTATAACCAAACTAAAACTGAAGTATTTCTCTTTTTTAAACATGCTTTTGCTTTTAAACAATTATTCTGACAAAGGTGTTCATTCTTATTTGATACTTGCCCAGCATTAAAGTACTCGATCTAATGGCCATATTACACTATGCGTTGGGTCACATTTGTGTAAGGTCGTGTTGCCCAAAGCGTCTGATCCACATTACTTTACAGACATGTTTGTAAATTCCAAACGTGAACTGGGTCCCCAACACAACCCAATGCATGCCAACGTGACCCATCACGACCCCTAACGCAACCAAAACACATAGTATGATGTACTTTGCATTGGGTCACATTATTAGCCATCATGGCCGAACGCTTTGATATAGCCTTAATATGCACCAAACGCGAATCAGACGCATTGGGCATTGGGCCCCAATGCAACCATAAACCCAACGCATAGTGTAATACGCTTAAGTCTTTATGAGGATAGGAAGAACCTTTAAGAATCACAATTCCTTGACAATTTTTCAAACATTTCATTTCAGCACCCCTTATAACAAAACTTGCTGATTTATGTTCAGCAAGTGAGGGGCTCCAGAGTATTGTGCTCCCATCTGGCCTGACTGCACCTGCAACTGTTGAACATCAAGGGGAACAGTTAAAGCTGTTAGTTGATGCAGCAGACATCAGTACCCAGAATTCAGACCAGACATCATTTGAGTTACCTTTTGACTTTAAAATGCTAAGCATTGAAGAAATTGAACTTTTAAATCATTTGCAGCAATATTACAGGGATAGTCAGCTTTGGGTCTCTTCAGATCTTGGAATAGAAATTGTGGCAAATTATTCTGGAAGTGCTTGTTCCATGATTGTAAGGGACATGAACAATGTCAGTCACAGCTTTGAGTTGGATGCGGGAACATGGAGTCAAGGATTAACAAAATTAGTATTGGAGCAGTCTACTATGGTGAGGTGCATAGGGCCTAACTGTGGAAAAAATCATTTACCACAAAATAATACCAGGAGTGGGCCTTATATCATCGAGGCCATAAGAATTGCATCCAATGAAGAGTACCCTTTCAAGTGGTCACAGGCTGCCTTTTCAATTCAAGGGAGTCATTATGGAATAGCAGTTATCATGCCTACATTCTGTGAAGGTATTTGTCCATTTTCTTTAATGTTAGAGACTATGCCATTCAGAGTAATGTATATTGTGGGATTACCAGCGGGGAAAGAGTAATATACAGGGTACAAGGGTTATTTTAGGGAACGGCTTAACTTTTTATACGAAGGAAATTGATCTTATTTTAACATTCGAGAAAATAGAGGTGATTTTATTTTTCATGCTTTTTTGTTAATCACAGATATTTCGCCTACCATTTAACGGTAAGTAATGAAAGTGATGATAATCAACTATTTTACAGTTGTATGCAGGGACAAGTATCCCAGGAGTCAATTTTTCATTGGTTAATTAAAGGATATTCCTTAAATTGGGCAGTAAGAGGCATCATCTATCTCTAAGCTATATAAAGCTAATCAGGTAAATTAATATGAAAGACAACTAAAAGAGACCATCCTTATCAGCGTGTAGTAAAGCTGCTTTAAGAATCCTATTCATTGTGGAATTCAGAGTGGCATAATGCTATGGCATACCCTGAAGTTCTATTCATTATCTTAGAATTGGTTAAAATTCGTTTTCTAAATATAATTTGATAGTTAATTGCAGTCAGCTAACAGTTTTTGTCTTAATATAATCTGAAGTCAATTGTAGTCAGCTAGAGAAGATGACTGTCTTGTCACTTCAGGCATAATAGATTCAGATTCCATGAATCTGAAGTACATTACTATTCTGACTTCCTTCCATGTATTCTTTGTAGGAAGGGAAAACCCTGAGGCTGCCTCTGATATAACAACTGAAGGATTAAGAGATTCTTCCACAGTAAGAGGAAAGGAGAGCAGTCAAACTCTAGTACATGGAACTACAAGAATAAGCCCTGAAACCACCACACAGGGAGGATACAAGAAACCTGAGGCTGCCTCTGATACAACAACTGACGGAATAAGATATTCTTCCACAGGGAAAGGAATGGAGAACAATCAAACTCCAGTACGACAAACGACAGGAATGAGCCCTGAAACAACAACACAAGGAGGGTACAAGAAAACTGTGGATACTTCTGATACAACAACTGAAGGAATAATGGATTCTTCAACAGTGAAAGGGATGGAGAACAATCAAACTCCAGAATTTGCAACTACAGAAATGAGCCCTGAAACAACAACACAGGGAGGATACAAGAAAACTGTGGATACTTCTGATACAACAACTGAAGGACTAAGATATTCTTCTACAGGGAAAGGGATGGAGAACAATCAAACTCCAGAATTTGCAACTACAGAAATGAGCCCTGAAACAACAACACAGGGAGGATACAAGAAAACTGGGGATACTTCTGATACAACAACTGAAGGACTAAGAGATTCTTCTACAGGGAAAGGGATGGAGAACAATCAAACTCCAGAATTTGCAACTACAGAAATGAGCCCTGAAACAACAACAACACAGGGAGGATACAAGAAAACTGGGGATACTTCTGATAAAACAACTGAAGGAATAATGGATTCTTCTACAGGGAAAGGCATGGAGAACAATCAAACTCCAGAATTTGCAACTACAGAAATGAGCCTTGAAACAACAACAACACAGGGAGTATACAAGAAAACTGAGGCTGCCTCTGACGCAACAACTGAAGGACTAAGAGATTCTTCTACAGGGAAAGGCATGGAGAACAATCAAACTCCAGAATCTGTAACTACAAGAATGAGCCTTGAAACAACAACAACACAGGGAGTATACAAGAAAACTGAGGCTGCCTCTGACGCAACAACTGAAGGACTAAGAGATTCTTCTACAGGGAAAGGCATGGAGAACAATCAAACTCCAGAATTTGCAACTACAGAAATGAGCCCTGAAACAACACAAGGTGACCAAAATGTCCCTGGTTCAAATGATGACATGGCAGAAACAACAGATGTAGCTAAGATACTTGTTCTGAGGTACACAGTGCTTAATATTGATTACAAAGTTCACCTCGGTGATAAAACATCTGAAACGTACACCAGAATGACAGAATCACTTGCCCAAAGAGTAAGTTCAGTCACCTTGCTATTAACAAATGAAATATGAATGAAAATATCAACTATTGTAACAGATAAAAGAGAAACTAAACACAAAGTTTATCATTCAAAAGATGATAAAAACTTGTATAAACAAGTTGGCAATGGATGAAGATAGAATTGTAAAAACTTGAAAATAGTTAAAGAAACTGTATTTTCTTAATATGTATTGTATTGTAATGTCTATCATGGTTATCTTTTTTACACCTGTACGGAAGATAATCTTTTCTGTAAAATGAGTATGGTTCAATAAATGGAAAAATAATTTGTTAGATCTTTAATGTTGTCTTTTTTTCTTTTTTCATATACCTTAAAAATTCTAGCTTATCTTCATTGTTTTACAGATTGCAGCTGGAATGAAAAATCGTTTTGGAGATGCTTTTCTTGGAATAAATATAACATCCTTAAGGTAAATTCTCAAAATGTTCAACAGCATACAGTTTATTATCCAAAAGTCTTAACATGAGTCAGAAGTTATATTATAAAATAGTTAGGAAAAAGTCTCAAATCACACGTTCATATAATTCTTTCCAAGAAACTGCTTATTTTCTTATGTTTAAAACTATTTGGCGTTTAGAGGATGTAGGAGCTCTTTGTTTTCAACTTATGTTTAAAACTATATTGTTTCCAGTTACTTAGGTACTTTACATGGCACTATATAGTTACAATATATAGTTCATCATACTTGATTCACAGTAATTTTCCTAGTAGTATTACCCAAAACTAAACTTTATAAGCTTTTACTTTCAATATGATGTTAAATATGTAGCTGTATGACTGGAAAGCAAAAGTTGCATTTTCCCATAGGGAACAGTGTTAAAGCCCTTCAGCTTTGCCCACAATGTCCAACCCTAAAATCATGAAAAAATACCTTATTTTATATCACCTCAAATGGAAGTAATTACCTAAATGAGAGAAAATAAAAAATCATTCTCATTTATCAACACCTTATTGACTTAGAAAACAAAAGTACTAACTCATTCATTCAGATTTGTGTCAGTGGCTGACTTTGCAAAAACTGCAATTATGTCCGACCTCTTTATCATGCCAACAATACATCCCAAAGTGGACAGGTCTATTGCACAGGAAAACTAGCATTACTGCTGATGACACAATTTACATTGTAATAAGTTGAGCCTGTAAATTATCAAAGTTATTCATCTAGATGATGAAAAATGTCAAATATAGGACTTCAAAGTGTGTTCAAAGAGATATATTTCGTCAAAATTTACAATTAGTTTATTTAAGTTTAAATACTCTAGTTTAACTTGTTTAACATAGCATTTTCAATTTACTAATTATTCAGCGTTTTGCTTTTTATGGACTGGCATTTATTCCATGATGAGTCTATAATCATATATATGCATATCAACAATTCATTCACACAACTGGAATGGTTGTTTCTTTTTAGCCCATAAATGAGTGGCCAAGACTACACCCATGTCCTGAACATTGATGAGTGAGAAGGTTTGACAATGTGAGAGTCCTGGAAAAAATTAAATCACTTATTTAACTCTTTACATAAAAGGAACTGCACTGAACATACATGAACTGAAATGAACTGGCACCTACAACAGTCTTTGTGCAATGAAAACATGCAGTGTAAAGGATAAAACTCGGCCGAAACATATGTAATAAAACCTTAATTGATGAGGAATAAGAATTTCATAAATGGGAACCACTTTAATCTAGTATTTTGAGCAACGGTTCTGTTTTTTGGATAGTATAGTATGTGTGATTGCTTGTAATTAGATAAGTAACTGGAAGTAACCTATACACCTTTCCCACGAGCCTACACAGTACCCCACGGTACCTACCTTTTGGGGCTTTTGGTAACTAGGTCACACTTCATATAAGGTTAACTATGGGGAAAGCCATAAAAGATTGTTTCAAATATACCAGGGGGCACCTCTTTAATGAAAAAGGTATATTAAAACTCAGGATCAGAAGATAAATTGACATAAAATGTGTTGATTTCTTCTAATGAGCTATGGCCTTCAACCCTAGTTTCTAAGCCTTAGGTATCAATACTAACTGCATGGAAAAGAAAAGAAATATGACAGAATTGCAACAAATGATATTTTAGATTTTGTGGGTATTTGAATTTATGGTGATAAAAGTTTCCTGTCCAACTCTTTTGGTTGTGTTTGATTTCATCATAAGGTTAGACCACATTTAAGAAAAGAAGAGGACGCTATTGAATTGACAAGTGAAGAATCATGCAGAGTTTATATTGACATTTTAGACAATTAATGATGATCTTTGTAATTCCAATATTCAACACCTATATAAGCAAGACATGCATATTTAATAATATAAAAAAAAAATCTTTTAAAGTTTTACATAATGTGCACCTGAAAACAAAGACTCCAGGTTCACAAAGCTAATTTTGGCAGCAACAATTTTATGAAATGTGAACAATTCATGCATACTAGGAAATGTACAATTTATGTATGATTTGTAAATAACTTTTATCTATTACCAATATATTATGACTTTCGAAATATGGAATTCTGATGTATTCTCCCTATGTATCAGATAAAAGAACACAGTTTATGAACAAAATAACTCATTTCCCTTATCCATTCATTTTGGCAACAAACTTTACCCTACACATATGTATACACCAATTTGTCACATTTGCCTTTAGAAATATTGATAGTTAGATGATTTCTCTGTAAGAAAAAACGAACCTAGACGTCATACCACAAAAAATGTAAATATGTGTGAATATTTCTGTTTGAATCTGTGCTTAAAAAGGATAGGAAATGAAAAGTGTGCATAATTTACACATATATATGCTAACATGTGATATCCAAACAAATGGCATGAGCGACACAGAATTGCAAGTTCTTTGTGACTTTATATTCTTATATTAGTAGCCTTATCTTTTTTTATTATATCATTTTTTCGACCAACCTATTATATTCTATCATTAGTAACTATTGTAGTGTGACTCAATTTCAAGTCAAAGCTAGCGGTCAACTTCCTTTTTGCAAGTGAATTTTTTTATTCTACCCAGAAGCTCAAATTAGTTCCACAGCAACACACCTTTGTATTATTCATACAATTGGTAGATAAACATTGGAAAGTTATTGACCTTGGCTTATCAAGGTGCATAAAGCAAACCCAGAGCTAAGTGCAGCCTGTGATCAATACGTAGATTAGCATCACAAAACTGTAGAAATGAATTTATTTCTAAATAAAATGTAGAAATACTACAAACTATAGCTGGATACAAGATTCATAGCTTGTTAAACATTTACACCTGCAAAACTATGTGTATGCTGAAGAAATTGAGAAAAACACAATATGACAACTCCTCACTGCTTAACGCTAGTGTTTGTTTAGGGTGTTAGTTGTGAGAATGGGGAACTGAAATCACTTCGTCTTCAAATATGCGCCTATTTAACCTTTATTATCCCTGCTATCTGATTGGTAGAATTAGTCCATGAACTGGGCGTTCATATCCAAAACACAGACAACACTTGGTTGAGAGTCAGTCTATTGTGGATAACATATGCGTCACAATCGCTGGTGTATCAATAAGATGTTCTACTCCTATGTGCAGCAGTTGGTCATTGCTCTGGTAGTAAGCTTCCTCAATAAAGTCCACCTATCTCCGTAAGGCTTCACAAACAGTGTTAGTTCTTCCTATCGTCACCAGATGTCATCAAATGCTATTCGTAGCTAACCAAACCCCTGAATCCTTAAGACTCAAATTGATCCAAACGTGTATCGGCTTACTCTAACTCTAACTGCCTATCATCATCTTCAATGATTCCCAATCATTTAAACTAGCAGTTAAAAAGCATTCGTTCATATAATATAAACGACAATTCTAGCATACTGTAATCTGGTTATTAGTAATGATTTTTGAGTATTGTATACAATTAGTTTTGTCTTCGAAGGACTTCATTGTGTATTGTTCTTGTAAATGTAATACTATTGAGTTATGTGAAAAAATTGAAAAACTCTGATGGAAAAACTTGTAATCCCAGGAATTCAGAAATAAAAAAAAAATAAAAAAAATGAATAAATGAATAATTATATTGGTTGGTTATTTATTTTCTCCCAGGTAGTGCTGCCACTGGTAGACCTGGCCTGTCTGCTGTAACCGAACCATAATCAAACCATATGATAAAGTGATTTATGTAATTCCAAATCCCCTTTATAATACATCTTTTGTAATCAGGTGACTATTTCTTAATTTCATTTATACACTACTGCCAATTACATGCACAAGCTAGGTGTTTTACTAAAAAAGCTACCTTTCTGCCATCTTCGAATTAACATCTGTTAATGCTGACCTCTTGACATTCCTCAAAATGATTTGGCTTTTATCTATTAAGATAAAAAAAAACATCATGAATCTAAATAAACATGCATTGGTTTAAAGGGAAGTTTCTACCAAATAATGTAATTAAAACATGTGTTCATGAGAGGCAGTTTGGTCATTTTTTTGAGAAAAAAAATTGTACACCGTCTACCTTTGGATTCTTGAGAGGTTTTATATTTAATCTGTTGATGGCTGTGGGGTAGCTATTCTCAGTCCAACTAATAGATAATGATATTGATTTCAAGTATCATCATTCCACATAAGGGGTCACGATTGTATTGTCAGTTATATTCTCACCTTGCATACGCTCAGATTAGGTTCATGAGTTTTCCTGCTAAATTGGTAGGTTAAAACCAACCTATCATTTCCAGGAAAGTCAGTAATAGTGTATGCAGCAATTTGACCTGAGCTGAATAAAAAAATGAAAGACAAAAAATGTAAAAATATACATTTTTTAAGATTATGAAGACCTGTGTAAAAACCTAAGATGACAAATTGTTGTCATAAAATGATCTAATTTTGCATGCAGTAATGCAAAACTTGATTGCATTGGCTCTGTTTTAACACTGTTGTAAGGGAGACTACAATTTTTGTTTTCATCAAATTAACACAAGAAAAAAAGTATATGATAGGTCAGAACCTACTGAGTAGTTCTATAGAAACTCTGGCACTTCCAGTTTCAATTTTCAGATACCTGGTATCTTATCACCTTATCTAACAGATATCATGACATCAGCTTGTCATATAATCCTTAAGGTCCTGACAAAGCCTTACATGTCATGTATATCCCAAAATGATGAGCTGATTATTGATCATGAAAAACCATTTTACTCTTTTTATATGATTGGAAATGAAGATATTTGTGTGAACAATATATATATAGAAAATAATAATGTCTTTATTCAAATGTAAAATATCAGCAAATTATTGAGCTGCTTGGTTATGTTGTGGCTGTTGGTATGCACCACCCCAGGCCCTCATTTAATCAATGCCAGATTTATCCTATCAGTTAGATCCAGAAACTAAGGTAGATAACATGCTCTTGCTGTTTATTCTCTGTCATAAGGACTTCAGGATCAGACTAGTGAACTAAGTCTATGCGTACTGAACATGCTATAAGTAACTAGAGGTTGAGAGAGTAACAGGTGTTTAATAGGAAACAGAGAGGCTATGTATAGTTATATAATGTCTGCATGCTCCCAACACCAGAAACAAATGCTACGTAGGTAGAAAACTCACTGCCAGCCAGATAAAATTACAGCATCCCACTGCTCAAAAGTAATCTGCCATTTGCCTGGATGAAGCATCTACAACAGTGTAGGGATCACTCTCCCATTGAGGTTAAGTGGCAGATTGTGTAATGGTACAGAAACGTCATACCGCAAATTTTGTCATATATTCACCTCAACCATGGGCAAATGGAGCCAACCAAGTGAGGCAATTATTAGTTGTAAATAGATATAGCAAAGGTATTAAATATTCTTCACATAATCCAAGTCAGCAAGTCTGAGGCACTGTAGCTTGTTACCAAGTATGGAACCATATCATTATAAGCATAGGAAATAGAACTTTGCTGACCATGGAAAGCAGAGTTACAGTATTTTAGGTAACTGCAGGTTATTCTGATACATTTTGTAGAGAAAAAGCTGGAAATGTAAAGAAGATGTACATTTTTTTGGACACTTCTATCTATGATGGATAGATTTTCAAACCAAAAAAGGAGAGTTACATCAAAATCAGTAAATGTATAGTTGCAAGTTAAAAAATATACTCATTGCTAATGCTAGTTATCCATTATAGTAGACCAAGAAAAATGCCTTGATTTTTGGAAAAGTAAAACCTGTGATCATGACTTGTCCACAAATTTCCTAGCTTACATCTTTATATCAGCTAGTCTGCAGGTACAATCTAGTAAATATGCTGCGGTGGAAAAATAATCCGTATAGGTATCAGTGAAAGGTACATGTATCCTAAGAAAATAATACTATTTTGTTAAAGTCTTATACAAGGTTTGGGGTAAGCCCTTAACTTACATTGTTGTCATATCTTATATTTTTTCAAAATCTTTCTGTACTTGGGTATTATGATGTTATTGAATTTAAGATGAAGGAGTTAAAACAAAAGCAGACCATAATTCTGTACTTTTGCCTGCCATTGTCGTCCCATGGATATTTGATTATTAGGCCTCTGTGTTAAAATGTTGAAACTCTAGATGGGTTATGGGATCAGATCTTATTGTAATAGATTGTTGATTATGTGTAGATAGTACTAGTTGAAACAAACCACAAATTGTATAGAGGTTTTCACAAAACAATGATACATTTCTCAACTTATTTTAGGAAACCACTGTCTGCTTTACCAAGTTCTTATTATCATGGTGTTGGAGAGTCAGAGCTATGCAATCACAGGTAAGCATATTTTTCATTAGTACCTTCTCCTGTTTGTATATCATTAGGTTTAATTTGCCATCCTTTGTGTAAAAAATAACAAAAGGAGACTGTGTCCAATTTTTACACTATGTGATATGATTTCTTTCAATCTTGTTCTCTGGTTAAATTATTATAATTTCAGTATTTGATTTTCCTAGAGCAAAAAGTGAATTATCTTCAGTTATCTGCCATGATAGATGAGCGATACTATTAGTGTTATAACAACTGAACAAACTGTATGCAGATATTACTTAAGGATAGACAACTGTAGGCAGGGCGTTATTTAATTTTATACTCTCATTTTTTTTATTAATATGATACAGTGTCACATAATACATCTTACCAATCTAATGACATACGTTATAATTAAGCCAATATCTTCGACATGATGAATTAAAAATCAATTTCTTGACTTTTATTTTTTGAACATGGATAACTTCCTCAATACAAAAGTTACAAACTTAAAACTTTGTATGCATCTTGATAAGGATCATTTGCAGGGAAGCGTGTCTCAGAATTTGTATTAAGGCCCTAGTTTTTATTTTATCACAAAAAACGGGTAACTTTTGTCATTTTTTAAAACTTAATTTTCTAGATTTCTTAAAACAAAAACTAGGACCTAAATTAAGAAACTGAGACATGCTTCCCTCCGTTTGGCTATCATCAAAATGTATTCCAAATTTCAAGCCTCTACATTGAATATTAAGCGAGATATCCATGTTCAAAAAAAATAATTAAAAGTGAAATTTTCCTATTCTCAGCATCGATACTCAGGTACTGATATAGATATATCTACATGATTTACATTAACAAAAAGGGGTTTGATAAGCTATTCAGAGTTATATGACATACTTATAGGTTTTTTGGCATATCATTATAGAGAGCATATCACTGCGACCATACCAAAATACCCCTTATCAACAGTTGTCTATCCTTAAAGAATTGTGAATTGCATTAATAATTCTCACAGAATCATATTTATGATAATCGTATCAATGCTTTATGTGTTTCCCCTTCAGACTTAAAGTGTTCAAGTGCTTCACTCTTTGGCCAACAGTACCTTAGGGATATGCCTCAGGGATCAGTTGCCATAAACACTACTGTGAAATTAACCTGCCTGCCTCGATACACTTTCCCAAACAATGAATCCACATTGCAAGTTAGGTGTGCCCAGTTGAATAGAAAAGTCAATGGTACAGATTCACTTGAGATTGATTGGGATATGACAGAAAGCCAAATATGTCAGCGTAAGTAATATAGAATTATCTAGATAATTACTTTTTCACCATTTTAATAGATTAGTATCGTTATGTTTCACTGTTGTATGAATACTTTCTAGCTTTATGTGACATTAACATGCCAAATTGTGTTTTAAAAGTGAAATGACAGATTTAATTCTGAAACTTTATCTTACCTTTCAGTGTGATTAATATACTCCATTTGATCTCACTTAATCATTTCAGCATTGCTACCAACAGCTTTTGAGTATTTCCGGACATCAGCAGCACCATTTGAGGAAGCAAATCTTGAGTGTCAGAAAGCTGGAGGTAACCTAGCTGAACCTCTTTCTCCTGCATACCATGAACATCTAAAGGATTTGGGATTACTTGGGTAAGATTAACCTGCACACAAGCCTTCTGCATATACCCCTTCTGAAAAACTTCCTCATCAAATTTTGAGTGCCAGAAAGGTTGAGATGTTTGCATACCCTGAATACTTAAATGAACCACAATAGGTTGGGGAAACTACAGAGTAATAATGCCCAACACTAATTAGCTACATGTTTAGATAAGTTGTAGGTCTAAAACAGCTTCTTATCTGGTTATGAAAAGATGTCAACAAATAGTCTTTTTCTTTTAATTGAAATAACAAGTCTTGGCTAGGATAAAATTACTATTACATTAAAAATATGGTAAAGCTTGTTGAATAAAAAATGATTTTGTGCATTTACTTAAGTAATCCCAAGTGGTGGATAGGACTTGTGAAAGATATCAACACTGTTGGCAATAAGTGGACTTGGCTAGACAGGGATGAACACACAGAACCTGTATGGACTAATTGGAATGTGCCACAGAAACGCAAACATGCAACAGTTAATAAAAGGGGATGGTATATATCCCATCGTAGGCACAACCGTACAGGACTGTGCCAAGTAAAGAAAGGTAAGATAATTGAATCAAAAAGGTTTGAATAAACTATAAATTAATTCAATAAACTGTAAATGATGTATTTTGTGATATCTGAGTTAGTCACTTATGAAACCGTTCCACAACTGAGTGATAAAAAGCAGAAACCAGTTGGCATGAGAAAAAGCAAAGAATTACATTTGAAGTGCATTTGAAGTGCATCGTGTAAGAAAAGATCCATAGACCAACTGATAAATACCTCTGGTTTGCACACCTTGTTTCAAAATCTTTTCTAGTAAATATATATTTCAAATATTGGTTACATTTTTAACTACAATCCTAAATATTTAGATAATAACTATGTAGATAATTATATAGATAAATAGCGAGGCAATGCTATTTCTAATCATTCATTTTTTTCATGGACATGTACACTTTTTAAAGGAATCTCGGAAGATTTTTACTTCCCCAAAAAATGCTGTGAGTGTAACTCTCTTTTTTACAGGTTTTAACACTTGTCTGACAGCCCCTCACAAAGTTCATTCAACTCATATACAGAATGGATCACATGTCATCTACACTTGCCACAGTGGCTACAGCCTCACTGATTCAACTGGGAACCAAAGCACCCAACTTGTTTTCCTTTGTCCTGCCATAGGGATTTCTTGGGCTGCTCTCAATGATGTAGAGTGTTTGTGTGAGTTTTCATTCAGCAATACTATACATTTATCTTTCAATGGTAAATATGCAAAATGCATCTGTTCTATTGATTGAGCTTTGAGGACCTTAACCAAAACTGTTAATCTGTGAAGTGTCAAATTTTACCAAATATGTTGATTTCACAATTATGTTAACCAATCATCTAATTACTAATCATTTAATCTAAAAATCAGATCATCTTTTCCAGCTTAGAAATTATTTTACCAAACACAAATTGATAATGGTACAATCAGTTGAGAAACATAAGGAAATCAATCTTCAAAACTAAACTATTTTATTCAAAAGTTGGTTTCATGTTTACCCAGTATAAGCCTTTTATCTTTGTTTTGCTACAGCACCCATTAAAGTAAGCCTTGATGACATCTGTTTGGTCACTGACGGCCTCATGACCATTGTCCTCCCTTCTGGTCATTTTGCCTCTGCCACTGTAGTACATCTAAGGGATCAGCTGAAACTTCTGATAGGACAAGGAAACATAAGTGCATCGGGCACTTCAGACCAGACATCTTTTGAGTTGCCATTCAACATTGAAATCATCAGTGTCAAGGAAATTGAGCTTCTGAACTATTTACAAAAGAATTACATGGATGTACAGCTCAGAGTCCATTCTGACATTCAATTAGAAATTGCAGCAAATAAATCTGGAAGTGGTTGTTCTATAAATGTTAGAGATATGAAGGATCTCAATAAAAACTTTGATTTGAAACCGGGAAGGTGGAGTATGCAATACACACAAATAGTGTTGGAAGACTCCACCATGGTCTGGTGTATGGGGCACAGATGTGGGAGTGACAACTTGCCTGAAGATGGCACACGCAGTGGACCCTACATCATTGAGACCATAAGCGTTGGACCTTATTCAAAGTATCCATACAAATAGTCACATCCTGATTGGAAGTTAAATGGGAGTTTTTATGAAATAGAAGTGACCTTGCCTTCACACTGTAAAGGTATGTTCATAATCAATTTATGTTAGATTCATAACTTTGTTCATAGTAGTGTACAAAACTCTGTACAATCACATTTTAAAAGAATATATTCATAAATGTCTAACCACTTAAGGGTAAGCAGCGCATTCAAGACTGTGTGGGGAAATGCCTGATTAAAGGGATGATAGACTGTTTAACCACAATTCTAAATCCATTACAGGATCTCAAAACCAGAAATATATGTTGGCCCTATGCTACAAGATCCCATTAAAACAATAAATTATATACCTGTCACCATGTTTTTTTTCCAAATGAGAGGTTAGGAAGGTTAAATTCCTTAACTATGAAATTCTATGGGGAGAATATACCAAGTCTATGAATATAGCAGGTCTAAAACCAATTTTCAAACCCAAAATGCATTGGTCACCAATGTTATTTAATTGCTGGAGGTTGATAAAACCTTAACTATTTAGACCCCACAGATTGCATTAATAAATAGCTTGATTTCCCCTGGATTTCCATGGATTTCCCTTCAGACTTCCTCAATTTGCCTTTAATTAAAAATGATCAAAGGTTTATCATTGCTTGACAATTGAAATTATATGGTTTGTAGAATTCAATAGAATATTGAGTCAGCTTTAAAACGATATATTGGCCGTTTTTGTCTCTTGTATACATTCGAAGTTGTTCCAGCTGGAAAAATATGGAAAAATTGTGGAAAAACTGCCATTTTTCCGGGCGGCTACGGCCGGATTGGGGAGTACACCCTCGGGCGGCCGCGGCCAGATTGGGGTCTAAAGGGTTAATAGATGATAGTTTCATCTATCTCATAGATAGTGCTAAATTTGCTGTGAAACAACTAACATTTATTCATTTTATTTTTCAAATTCAACACTTGCTACCTCAGTTCACATCCATTACCACTTCAAATGTCATACAATTTTTTTTAATTTCTTAATTTTGTATGTCCAGTCAACTGTCATTAATTTATAATGTACAAATTTAAGATTTGAGGATTTTAAAATTCTGCCACCAGGGAGCACAGATGTAAACAGTATGTTATCCTTTCAAGTATGTTTCAAAGTCTATTTTAGTGTATTCCAAAATGCACTAATTTTCTGGGTCCCTTTGCTCTATTTTAAGTGTTCAAGTAAGCCCTTGTCATAGTTGCTATCCTGTCCTTCCAGATTGTTATTTAGATGAAAATACTTTAGTTTCTCTAAAAAAAGTTCCTCCAATGAAATAAAAGAATTAATTATGCATTGATACCATTTTAGGATAGATATCAAATCCAGCAGTAATAGTAATAATGATTTCCTCTATTCTCATTGTAGAAAGTGAGTGTTTATATCATACTCAAGTTCTCTATATTTTTATAATACCTTCTGTATCATTGATTATTTCAAGGAACAACGACTGCAGAGCCTACCCTTCGTTTGACAACTCAAGGAATGAGCTACACCGAATCACAAATGGGATCAGAGATATCTCAAACTCAACTGTTTGACTCTAGAAACATTAATCTTGAGACAACAACTCAGAGCAGTCAAGCTCCAACCAGGTCATTTGATGATGTAGTGGTAAATGAGAATGAGACACCTACCACTCTTATGACAACTGAAGGAATGGGTTACACAGAATCACACATGGGATCAGAGATATCTCAAACTCCACTGTTTGAATCTAGAGAAATTAACCTTGAGACAACAACTCAGAGCGATCAAGTTCCAACCAGGTCAATTGATGATGTTGTAGTAACACACCCCGAAACACCACCTAAAGTCATCGAACTGAGGTTTAGAGTCATAAATGTTGACTACACAGAGGAGCTGGATGATAAAAATTCTGTGAGCTACATCAGAATAAGTGAATCACTGGCCAAAAAGGCAGGTATATTTTCCCAATAATGAATTCAAAATAGATAGGTGAGATAAAAAGTTCTTAATACTCCTCCCAGGTAGTGCCCTGAACTAGTACTTTAGTGATTATCTTTATTGTCCATTTTTTGAAAAAATCATCATATATTTCAACTTCTTTTGCAGAAAAGTCTTTGGGGGGAATTATGATTATTTTTGCAATTTTGTCCCTATAAAGGTATTATAATAGGTATACTTTCACTAGGTAGGGTTTTAAACAAATCTCAAAACTGCTTGTCTTGTTGGGTTGCAGATTGCATTTGGAATGAAAAGTCGTTTTGGAGATGCTTTTCTTGGAATAAATGGCACATCCTTTAGGTAATTGCTTTGATTTTTTTATTATAAAAATATATTGTACAAAGTTTTGAATTTGCAATTAAAAGAAATGTAAAAACAATTGTGATGATGTAACTATTTGACTCTTTTACAAAACTATGTCATTGTAGTTTCAATAAGACTGAAGTTTTAGGTAGAGGTATAGGGTATGGAGGTATTGGAGTATTGAAACTGTAAAATATATTTTCAGCTGATAAATATGCTAAATCATTCCGAAATGAAAATGTTTACGTGCACTGAATATCAATTCCTATGCTTATTTAAAGTGTAGATTGATAAAATATTGAGTTTAGAATAATGTCATGTCAAAAGTCTTAACCCTGATAATCATTTTAATTTTGGAACAAAGAGGATCATTTTGTAGGATGAGCTTAATCCTTCTTTAGAATTAAAACAGTAGCTGCTGGTTAATAATGATAAAATGTAGTTATGTTTGGAACAGTATATTACAGGTGTACTGTTGATGACACATATAAATTGTGCTACCACCAGATGCTCTGTCACCAAGCATTTCATCCAACTCATTGACTGGAATTAACCTTCTACTTTACAGCCCATGAAAAATACTTTGCCGGTCTGAAAAGATTATATAACAAGGACTTCTAGGAACTGTGTGGCAGCAATATATATGTTTAGCTATTCTCAAACCCCCATCTTTGATACCTTTCACTGATGTCAAGCATATGAAATACCATGAAGCAGCTTTTGACAAAATATCTCTTTCAATAAAGTCACCCCAAAATTTGTGTCATAGTTTTTAAGCAAACCAACGGGACTTTCCCCAGAAGAAACCTACACTATGGTACTATCAAGTGATAAAATCCAGAAACCAAAAGTGTTAGGATGCACAGGTTCATGAGAAAGGTGTATAGTGCACTGAGGTAGCAATTAAATACCTTGTGCATATGATTAGTAAGAATGAAATGGTAAAGTAATAGAAGGTCACCAGACTGCGAAAGGTATCATAAAACATTTCAAAATTGTAAGGAGAATTCTACATAGTAAAGCTATTATGGGTAGCGCCTTTGATGGGTATAGTAAACCTGTGTCGGTAACCACAGTCTTTCAGCGGCAGTACTACCTAAAGGGAAATCAATAATCGAGGGATATCAAGAATGACGATGGCCGATTAGGGCCAGAATTAACCGATATACATTTAGATCAACACAGATCTTGGGGATCCAGGGGTTTGGATAGTGTCTGGTGACATCTGGTGACAAATATTGGAACTACAACAGTCTGTGAGGCCACATGGAGATTAACTTAACCGAGGAAGCTTACCTCATCATGACTAAACGATCTTTGTACATAGGACTGTACTTTATGATAACTATACTGATTTGTCAGGCTTTCGATTTTCCACAATAAAACTGACTCTCTGCAAAGTGTTGTTCACGTTTTGAATCAGAATGCCCGGAGCATGGATTAGTTCTACCATTAACTAGCAAGTAACTGATTAGATAAATATGAAACAAGACAGGGATACTGTGAAGTAAAGTCTAGCTACCCCATATCATAATACAAAACCTAAACAAACGATAGCGTTCAATAAATGATTTTCCAGACCATGCCACATAGTGTGGAATGTAGCCAAAGAAGGGCTACCCAGACAAGCTTTAACCACATGCAGATTTGTATAAATGCAAGGTAAAATAATGCCTTAAACATGGGTGCATAGTGCAGATCTTCCTCTTTTCATTGATATGATAATCATTATTTTGGATGTAAGCTTTATATTTTAGTATTTTTCAATATTAAAAGTTTTGAATTAATCATCGGCCAATGGGAGCACACCCCAGAGGCCTTATCAGTGTTATGTAATGACCCCCCACCAATCATGTGTCGAGCTATCCCCACCATGTGGGTTTGTTTGTCCAGCCTCCACTGGACCGTGACGCCCGCGCGAGGTCTGGAACCGAGTCTATAGCTCAAGGTTCAACACTTCATATCCTCATTTGAGCAAGAGGCAAAATGTATGTTTTGCACAAAAGTCATTGTGCATATAGGGTATTAGAAGTTCTTTTGTGTGAAATATATTCTGTTTTATGATTGAGAAGTCAGATCCAAGACAGAAGTCACCGGATGAGAAGGAAATTATAAAGAAATTGTAAAAAAGATTCAAAATTATATAAGTATGAGAATGGCAGACGCTGCTGGTAGGTTATATAGCTGTATAACCACGGCAGGCACAAAGCACCTCCCAGTAAGTAGCGCTACCTGGGTAAAATCGATAATTGGATAGCATATATAAGGGGCTGAGCCGGCAAACGAAGCCAGAGAACACTACCTGTTTGGATCAATACGAATCTATACAATTCGGGGTTTGGTTTTAGCCATGTACGCAGACATCGGGTGACTTGGATAGGAGTTTACCATTGTGCTGCTGCACTAAGACAAGCGGACTCTGAGGACGAAGCTAGCCTTGGGCAGTGTTGAACGAGGGCTGGATCCTTAGGCCATAACGAACCAGCCATTGTATGCCTTGGATTAAACACCAATAAACTTTGCTAGATTCATGTTGTGGATATGAACGCCCATTTCACAGATCTAGTCTACCAATCGACTAGCGACATTAACTGAGGCAATAATAGGCAGTCTTGAGTAATGATTAACTGCAAACTCCCCATATCTAAATAACACCCCTAAACAACAACTAGCGTTCAGTTTGTTGAACATGAGTACACATAAATCTGTAAGAACATTAACTGGACAAAGTCATAATTTCTCTCTCCTCTTAGGTAAACCAGATAAAGCCAGCCAGTTAAAATCAATCATATCTGAAACTAGTATGCTTACCCCAGAGAACAAAACAAAAGTTGATATGTACCTCCATTTGTATCAAAGAGGTAGTTTTGACAGCACTTTATTAACAATATTTATCATATTTATCACACATTTCTTTGATTCATGGTTATGCTGTTTAATTCAGAGTTTAAAAGATATCTAAGGGAAAAAGAACCTCAGTGAAACCTTGATAAAACATTAGTTGAACAGTAACCAAAAATCATATATTCTAAGTTATAGGTACAGTTTTCCATGAGTAAACTTTGGATTCGAAACTGATGTGATTATTGTATTCACCTTTTTGAATATTTTCCACACCCTTTATCGTTGATGAAACCAATGATTTAATGCTGTTTGGTCCTTTTTAAATGTAGGAACTGATTCCCATTTTTTTTTAGCTCTGTTCTTGGTCAAGTTTGTGTGCGTCCAACTGTAACTGATTTTAATGCATTGATATTGAATAGTAAAGGAACCTGGTATAAACCAAAAGGGTCAGTATTGAAAAATCTGTTGCATCTCTTACTGTTGTTGTAGTGGAGTGGTGCGGAGTTGGCTAGATAGGAAATATAGATAAAAGAAAAGAAAAAAAACACTCAAAATTGTCCTCTTTTTTTGCTAGCACTCTAAGTTATAATATCATTTTCTTGTACAGGTCCGGGCTAACACAGGAAAACCGGGACGTCCTGAAAACTTGGAACGTCCTGGATAAACGGGACGTCCTGTACTGCCGGACCGTCCTGATAACACGGGCTAATTGATATTCCCGCCCTTTTTATTGTTGTATCTGACCCCTCCAGGCTGGCCCGGACGCCTGTCGCTGGACAGGATTATCTATAATTAGACCTATTAAGGGGTGTCGCAGGGCCAGGACAGGTTACGTAACTGAACCTCAGGCCTGCTCCTGCTGCCTTGGTCCAGTCAGACTGTACTAAAGGGGCTGGAGGGATGTTATTTTGTGGTTTGCGAAAAATTGTACACATTTAACTTTAGATTTTATCTTCTGTACATGTAGTAAAGTTAATTCTTGATAGATTTAATGAGTTAGAATTTTCAGCAAATCTCCCTTTAATTTATATTCTTGGTTATATACAAACGTTCCTAAATCACAGGACGATTTGTGCCCCAGGGAAATGGAATGCCCTGTCTTCACAGGCCGTTCCGGATTTCCATGTTAGCCTGGACCGGAAAGCATGGATCTTGTACAGTTAGTTATCAATTAGTGTATACCCTCTGCAGGCAATGGTATATCTGTTTCCAAACCATAAAAAACCATCAGGAAAATGAATTACAAATGCTTCAATGTAGATAAAGTAGACCACAGTAATTCTGTGTCTTCATCATCAATGTATGATTTCTTTCAAGTTTGAAAATAATGTCAGGAACCAAATATCTAGGATTCAGAAATTAGAAAAATATCTGATGTGGGTGCCATTGATACTCCCTGGCCCATACACTGTGCATTTATATATATATATATATATATATTATTATAATTCTTGTCACCTTTAATGTTGAACCCGAAACATGGTGGTTTTCACCAATACAACCATCCTGACACAAACTAAACATGAGACATGAAGAAGTGTGTTGTCCCCTTTAATAATCTCACATTCCATTTACATCTATGCAAAACTGATTTTTTCATTTTCATTCTGCTGCTATTTTTCTTCTGTATTCATGCTTTTAGTGGTTTTTTGGTTTGATAGACTGTTTACCCAGCAGTGCTACATCTTTAGAAAACACACCAATCTCAGGTGAAGAACCTTATAGACCAAAGAGAGGAATGTGTGGTGTTACTGAAGCCCTTGTTCTACATAACAAAATTGAATTAGCAACTTGCTTGCAATAAACTTCACAAGTCCCAGTATATAACCCTTAATCTACCACCTGCACTGAGGTGTGGTACCTACAGTAACTCATGTCATTGTATTACATATTCCATCCTGCCACATTCATTGTTTTGCCACAAGGGTCCATACAACCACATAGAGCTCATGACCCTCAATGGCCAGCTAAGAATTTGTATATTATGGCAGAATTAGTTCCTCTGGGTAACCTATAGTTTTCCTGGATTTCACCTAAATTGCTGATGAGGCTGGCACTCCTAGCTCATCTCAACTAGTGGGGAATCTCACCTAAATTGGTTGTTCGTTCACAGACCTAGTCTGCATAACTAGCTGGTTGGAATTGTTCACAGCCTTTAAAAAATATAGGCATTCTATGACATAGTATCTGGTTAGGCCTGAATTGAGAAAGTGATTCATTTTCAAGATTTTGATCAATGTTACCACCTAATCCCCTGTTTCTATGTTGAGGTAAACTTTGTCAATAAATGTTCTGATCCTGGATACAAATCCAGTGGTACAACCATGCAGTCACCAACATTTCTTTTATAGGGATTATTTCATTAGCTTTGATCACTGCAATGTTTGAAAACCATTTCATGACATTGATCACTTATGATGTAACTGGTTGTACTTTATTTGAAGAAAGCTATGGTGAATATTTTATGACCATACTATATCGGAAATCTATGCACTAAGGATTTGGTTATGCCTATGCTGAGAAACCGACACATGTTTTCAGATGGGGCCCTGGAATATATCCTTACAAACCTTCATGGAGCAAGAAAGGAACCACTTCAGTTACTGGTCATTTCATTATTGAGGGAGAAATCTCAATGGGTAAGGCACAATCCATAGACATAAATTTAAAATAGTAAAATATCATTGAAAAACTCATCATTGGTATTAAATTGATCATTGATTAATGTTGAAGATATGAATATAAAACTTACACAAATTTTGACAAAGGCTTTTAGGTTTGTCACCAGGACTCAAATTGATGTTAGAATATTTATATAAATCATCAGTTCATTGTCTAGTATCTATGACTCCTATCCATCAAACATATATGTCAAATTTAAACTGAAACAATTTGAATCTTATTCCAGAGTGCTGCTGGATGTTCGTCATGCCTTTATTGGTTCTAACAGCAGGCACTTCGGACGGGACCTCAGTCCAAGGTAAGAAAATACTTCAATACTTTTTTTTCATTTCATTATGAATTTCTAGATTTGATAAATAGCAGAGTTGTTGTGAAACACATGACAAGACATGGTACTATAATTGTATAGATTAAACATTCATTCGATTGTTTTTTCAGCTAAAGCCTAAAGAATGAATGAAATCAGATGTTTCCTGAGATGAAAAGTAAAGGCCTTGAGTGTATTCATGAATTGTTATCAGAAAAAACTTTCATGTTATGAATTAGTTTTTAGATCTTCCAAGTGTGCAGTGAAGTTATTCAGAAATATTCCTTTAATATCCTGGCCAGATTTTGCATGTTCCACCTCAACAATTCCTGGTAAAGCATACCTTGAGGATGTCCCTGTGGAAACTGTGGCTGTTGGTGTGAGACTTAATGTGACATGTTTACCAGGCTACATATTACCCAACAATGAGACCACTCTTGAAATTGAATGTGCATGGGCAATGGCAAAATCACTTGATTATGCTATAAATGCAAGTGTGGATTGGAATATCAGTGAAAATGACATGTGTGAAGGTAGGTGCCTCAGAGAGAAACTGGTCAAGAATTCTATAGAAATAATTCAGAAGATTGTCTTCATATAAATGGCGGTTTCATCTGCAACACCTATAAATATTTCACACAAACATTTTGTCTGTCGTTGTCCTTGATGAGTGACATCCCACATGCACAAGCATGTGTTTGAGGGTGTCACAGATTCTTCCTGTGGCAGTCTCAATCAATAATAATTTGTGTTTCAATTTAGACAACAGAGCATGAAACAATCTCAATGAGGTTCATACTGTCCCTTGATTTTTCCCTTCACAGAAATCCCACCCAATACATTTCACTTTTGTTTGACATCACGAAAAAACTTCTTCCGGGCAAGCATTGATTGTAAGAAGAGAGGAGGTGTCATGGCTGAACTCCTATCTCCAGCATACCATGAATATCTCAGAGACATTCTCAGGTAATAGGATATGTTCAGGGCTGGACACAAGAACTGAAATCCGTGTATAAATTTCTATTCAAAAAACTAGTCAGATTACATTTTGTGAAAACCAATTATTTAAATCAAAGATAACTTAGGGTCCATTTCATGCTACCATTTTATTTATTTTTTTAATATTTTATTTCAACTGGGAAATACAATTTGGCTATTGGCCATTTTTCGTTGTACATGTGTCCCAGCGTAGACATCTAGATGGGCATGGGAAAATCTGTGTCCGTGTGATAAGCAACGTGGTTACAAACAGGTTATAAACATAAGGATATAGGTTTTACAAAAGAAATTTAGCAAAAGATTTAATTCACTAAAGTCAAAACAAATTATTGACAAAATGATTTTCAGAAAATAATGTACAGTATGTGACATTACAACCATAATGCATGTGTATATGGGTTGACATTCCAGAAGTCTTATATAATACAATTAATAATTTTGCTTTACAAATTGGAATAGGGAGAGGAGAACAAGATAACTGATCAACCAAATAGTTTCAGTTGATAATTGGGGGAATAGTATTTTTTAATTTATTCTTTTGACAAGATTTAAAGCATTTGTAAGTTTGAATATTTCGCTCATAGGGAGGTAGACTGTTCCAGATGATTGCTCCTTGATGAAGGCCATAGAATTTAAGTTTTTTAAGCAAAATGGTGTGATTTATCGTATCAAAGGCCTTCTTAAAATCGATGAAGGTGGCGATTGTAGTACTTTTTGAGTTTATACAAGATAGAATATCATCAGAAAATTTAGCCACAGTGTCAATACTTGAGTTATTTTTCCTGAAACCTCCCTGATTTGGATTACGTAGGTTAGCTGTCTCTAAATACTCAGATAGCTGTGTATGGATTAATCTTTCAAGGATTTACCCCTACCATTGTGAAAAATAAGTTCCTGTGGTTGAAATAAACAGACAATTCATAATTATCTTCTTTCTTACTGTTACAAGTTCAAATGAAGGCTATTGGATTGGACTTGTCAATGTTAGAACTCCCAGCGGTAAGGTGTGGAGTTGGCTAGACAGGAAATACCCTGTAGAGCCTGCGTGGACAAATTGGACTACAAACATTAATGGTGACTATGCTGTGGTTAACCAGACTGGATGGCACACTGTTTCAGCCATAAAACATAAGGGATTGTGTCAGGTGAAAAAAGGTTTGTTCATTGTTGTTGTTTTTTGGAAACTATATTAACACGTTAATATTGAGTTCAAACTATCATGCTGAATCAACAATAGTATAGTACTTCATATTAAGTTTCTGATGCTCCGGTCAAGGAAAGCTTGATATCTTATTTGAAAGCCAATGTGCATCTTTTGTAAAGCACTATTGTTTTTGGAATTGAATCTTAATCACAAGCTGGAGGGCCATCCAGAAAGTTTTCACGAAACGCACAAAATCATTCACAAAACATGTTACATTCTACAAAACAAAAATAAAAGTTTGTCCAGAAAGTGTACCGTGTGCTATTTATATCACAGACTTTCTATATCGTAGTGCGCTTCATGTAACAGAAATGTATCGTGTATGACACTATGGACGTCTGCCCGGTTAAGGAACTGTCAACCCTCAAGAAAAGAATAAAGGATCCAAAAGCCGGTCGATGAAGAGTAGCCCTCAACATCAAAGGCTCCAGTTGATTCCCCCTGAGCAGCCATCCACACCATCCACAAGCACACCTACCCTAGAAAGCAAGCATCATATGAGAGACATTGTGTGGTGTTCATCCTGCACCAACGACAAAGGTCCAACCCCCAAATGGCTCTTCGGGCCGGAGGAACTTACAATTATGTATGACACTATAAATAAAGACAAGTAAGTGTACATGTTATAGTTCATTTCAAGCAGAAAACCCTATAAGAAATATCATCAATAAATAACTAAAGAGACATTTTTTAGAAATTAGCTTTAAAAAAAAAACCTACTGTGAACTACAAAATAGATGGGCAAGATTAAATTAAAACTCAATCTACGAAACCAACCATACGATACAAAACATCCTCACGCAATTTAAGCCTAAAATTAATAGACGAAACATTAACTGAATACGTTGATAGCCGAAGCACGTAACAGAAAGACTTCGTTTTTATCACTTTTGACCAAACAAATAATATCTCTACGTAGTCAGTCAGATTCAAACCAAAAATCTATAAATGTGCAAAACCCTTTTATTCACAGAGAAGTGATAATGGGCAAGTGGAAAGAGGGTGAGGTGAGCAAGGAACAACGACTGAAAAGAACGCACGTCATTACTCCCTAATAAAGAGGAACATAAAGGCCCACACCAGCTACTGTTGGCAAAAGAAGTACATTAACCAGAAGGTTCACAACCACAAGAGTAATGCACTAATTAAGGTAATCAGTATAAATGACAATTATAGAATAATTAAAATGAAATAAAAATTATCTATTCCCTCGGTTCGACAAAAAACAACTCTGGCAAATGACATAAACAATAGTTTTTTCAATTAAACTTATAATTCGAACCTACTATATCATTGCAAAAACAGTTGCCATATCTAACATTGTATCGCTATTCAGAAAATACACACAAACTTGAATGTCTATGTATCGTGTATATTGTCAAAGAATTAGAAAAAAATATTTCATAACAGTATTTTCATGAGTTTTGTCACGTTTCAAAATAAAACTGTTATCCCTTATTTCATACCGAAAGGAGGCTGGAGCTCAAGCACAGTGGAACGGGGGGCCCATCAATGCCTGAGAAGGAACAGTTCACTGATATCGAGATACGTTGCCTTCAGTATTGGGGAGTGGAATGTAGAGTGCCTAGGTATATATCATATAATTTAACTTTAAATAAAAAAATACAGACTGGCAATTGAATGGCGTACTAAACTAGATATATGCAATGTTCAAGACATGTCCTCATTGTTTGCTTGAAGTATGAAACCTGAATGTACCCTGTGTAGTAAAAAAGGAAAAAAACAGTAAGCCACAATTAATTCCTATAAGGTACGTTCATTTACTTTGAATTGATTTACATCTATGTCACAATCATATTTAATATTAGTTAAATGTCTCTTGCAGTACTTCCCGGTGCAAAGAAAACCTCCTTGGATGCTGAGGAGGGTCAGTATTCTGACGCAGATGAGGGCAAGCTGTTGCATCCATGGCAGCTCAGGAGGAGGAACAATGCAAAAAGATGACGGAGTACAAGGCCTCCACCTTGAGAAAAGAAACTTTGGTTATATTAATATATACAGGTAGAGAGGTGAAGCATGTAAATCTGTTCCTATATAAGGTAATGAATATATGTGAAGATGGAAATATCTTAAACAAAAATAATAATGACATTCTTAATATATCTTAACTCAAGATTGTGTACATAATGCACAGCGAAACAACTATCTACGAAACAAAGTGTAATGTACATGAACGGCTTAAAAAAACAAAATCTTACATTTCTATTATGTATTAATTAACTTGAATTCTTCAATCTTTTTATATTTAGAGATAAAAGCCTCAACCAAACTGAAAACAGTCGAACCTGATGCAGAAGAAGTGCAGCAGGATGCTACCTGGGTGCCTGCACATCCCGTCCGGATGAAGAAGAAGGCGGCCTTCAAATATAGAGGTGACGAAAGTGATTCTGATGACACTGTACCATCAGCTGAGTTAATCAAAGATTCCAAGTCTATGCTATATAAACACCAACTGGTTATATAGATTAAAGACATGACTTATCACAATTATTCCAGAATCTGTAATAAAAAATGGTGCATTAATCTTCAATATATATAGGTATTATAACTTTCTTACATAATCTCATCGATTGAACATTACTGAAGCCATAAAGAAATAAATAATTTGTTAACCTCTAAAGTATAATATACTTTGACTTAGGAATTAATATAGACCTATTTTTTCACCACAGGCATTACTTCAGCTCCCAGGGATGCCGGTATCGGAGGTAGTGATCAGGAAGACGATGTTCAATCAAGACGATCTTCTGAGCGTTTACGCACATGTAGTCAAATGGCTGCAAAGGAAGACAGCATAACTAAATTGTTGCAGTCATTGTTCAGCAAGGAGGATACCAAGGCATGAAAGGAACTTCATTACAAGCCTCCCAGTGATGGAAATTCTGACCTCGGTAAAAAAATTATAAAAATCATTCCAAATGAAACTAGCACAAATAAACGAAGTATCGTTAGCTTCTTAAGAAAGCATGTTTTATATGTCCGATGTTAGTAAAAGCTTCAACGTATATTTCTGTGTCAACAATAATGAAAAGAACATTGGATATACATTGTTAATGTTTTGTTTCTAGGAAATGTGATATATTTATTCTGTGGTCTAAATGCTATTATTTTATAATGATTACAGAGGAAGGTCCAGTTAACACGCAGCCTTACACTGAGGAGGTGGACGCCAACAACTACTCGCCGTATTACCAGTCTAATCTGACTCTGCCCGATCTGTCTGACAGATCACAGCAACAATTTGAAGTGATGAAACATGTCCCGCTGATGACTGAGACAGCTGAAGTACGCACTAAACAGCAGGAGGCCACGACACAAAGTGATTCCCCTCAGAAGCTTACTGAGGAAAAAAAACGCCGGAATCTAATGGCACTGAACATGCCCCTAGCAGTGCCCAAAAAGTGATTTTGGCCAATCTAGTCAAAATCAGCAAGTACCTTGACATGTGTGCCGAAGATATGGCATTCGAAAAACTTCATGGCCAAAATGGATGGACACGAAAAAAACAAAACAAGTAAACCAAAAGGTCGTGAAAATAGGGGAAGACATCCACAAGTGCATTCCTTCACCTGCACTAGTTCAGCAGCCTGCAGCCGATCATCTAAATCAAGTATCAGCTTTGACTAATAGCTTTTCAGAACTGCGGTCTATCAAGGCCTCCATAGGGAAGACTGGTGAGTTTCCTAAACTTTGGGAGGACACATATCTTCTGAAAAGACAACAGACTGGTATGCAAGTCACAGCAGAGGGGATTAAAGAAGTAACAAATGTGACCAGTCAAGTAGTAACAAACATTGCATCGGACGTGGCCATTATAAAGAATGACACCGAATGTTCTGAGGCCTCTCTATCCAATGTAAAAGCAGCTTGTAATTTTCTGAAGTGTGAAATGATTTGAGTGAAAACTGATTCGGTCCCTTTAAAGTCTGACCTTACTACTATAAAACATTCTACGCATAAAATGGAGGAGTCCCTGTCCACTATCAAGGAGCTTTTACAATGCCGACGTTTCCCACAAACACCTCCGCACACTGCAGTGACAGTAACGTGGTGATGAAGACAGAGCTTACCACTTCTACTCCTCCAAGGCCTACCCAACAGGATATTGATCTCACAGATTCCCAGCCCAAAGCCAATGTTGACCTACCACAAGGATCTAACATATCCGCTGGCCTTAGTCAAATAAAATCCCCTGCCAATGCCAACACAAGCCATGAGGTGTTTTCAAGGTTCGTGTAGCACAGCCAGCTACGGACACCTTTTTGAGATGTCTTCATCACAAGAGACTCAGCCTATGGAGAGACGAAAAGGAGAAATGGCTTGGCCATGTTTGAGCTCCCCCTCCTTAATCGGTTCCGAGTTCACCTACCCACCCAAACAGAGGACCGCGCGTGGGGATATTTCCAGCTACAAAGTGGAGACTGAAACTGGAGGTTTTGTGCCGCGGGAGGTTGTTAAATCCTAGTGGTCTTGGGCCGCCGTATTTCCTGTGGTTGTATTCCTGATTGCTAAGGATCCTGGAGTGGTAAGGACCATTGTCCTCATGCACCATATCGTGGTTTGGGATGAAGAATATCCTCTCTTTGTGGTCAGAGATAGTGTGTGAGGATGAAGGGGTTTTTTGTGGGTTTTTTTATAGAGGAATAAAGAGAGTTTCCTAAAAGTCTTAAATGTTGAACACTAGTTGTTGTTATGTGGTTAATTAATAATTGGGGAACTGTTCTTATAATGTTTAACATTATTGCCTTTATCGCTTCTTCCATAAGTGCTAGTCAAGTGGTAGGTAAGTTAACAGTATCGGCATTCATTTCCACAACGCAAACAACGCTTGGCTGTAAGTCAGGTTTATTTCGTGGATCACATAGATGCGTACAAAGCCAGTATGATGATGGTTAATATTCCTAAGATCACAAGTCCAATCGATGAAGAGTAAGCTTTCTCCTAAGAGTCAGCCTGATCTTACATCCAACTGCAACACAGTAGTTCCTTCAACAGTCACCAGATGTCCTTTCTACTTGCAGCTATATAAACCCCTTCGAATCCTTAAGACTTGTATTGTCCAAACGAAATAGTGTTCTCCGCCGTACCCGTAGGTTCTTCCCAATATATGGCGTGTAGCTCTTCACCCTAAAAAGAATTGTCAATGAGAAATTAAATGGTGCTTGTTATAACAGTTATATTTCGACGTTCTTGTACTTCGAACTTAGAGTTGTTGCAGATACATGATGGTTTCAGAGAAAAAGATGTTTGTGACTATTTCATATACAGCAGGAATATTTTCAATAATGATTATAACTCTCAAGGTGTAATTAAAGATAGGCCTTAATTCCTCTGCATGACTGTAACAAAACAGATTTTTGTATGTTCTTTCCTGTGTTTTTCATGTACTTTGGGGAATTTTACGTGCTTGTGATACTTGGACACAAGGAACTTGATTAATGCATGCACCGCACGGCTAACACTGGACCTAGACATGCCCCCTTGTGTGTCCCGCACCATTGTGTACATCGAGTCTGTTGCCATGTACTGAAGGGCGTAGCAGACCTTGAAAAAATATTAATATTTTCAGATGAATATTTCATATGTACTATTTCACTTCACATTACTTGACGCTTAGATGTCTTTTTTCATTTTTTTCCATGACAGTAATGTCTGTACGATACACTTAACATAAAGTATATTGGCTGACCGATTACTTTTTTGGGAACACATGTTATATAGGTCATATTTTTTGTAATTTCTTTCTAACCTTGTGGAAGAGTGGGAGGGGTCGACCCTGACGTTCCTGAGCTCCTTTGCCGGGCCGATATGGACTCCTTTCAAATTCCTCAGTGAGCTCTTCCACGCAATGGGGAGGGAGTTGAAAGTGCTCCATGAAGTCAAGAATGCTTGGCCACTTTTCACGTGGATCCTTACGCGGCTTGTTAACATGATGGGTCTTGTAACGTTTTCCTCCCCTTCGCTGGTTGTACACGCCACCCCGTAGATAGCTCTTGAGGGCAAAATGTTGAAAAGGAAGAGCCCTATTGGTTTTCTTTTCATCTAGATGTTTGCTGGGATGAACTGGAATGCAGGAAATATTGTATATGGGTTAACAAAGATATTATAGCTAAAACATTTAAAAACATTTAAATGTCTAGGGGGTACATTAGATTTATAGGAATAATATTTCTCAATTTATATATAATATTACCATATCATTTAAATCAATAAACCAGCAGTACCAGCAGTAGAAGAGGGTGTGTCAGTTGTTCTCAATTATTTTGTCCTATTTTCACCCAATGTCACATTTAGGGAACATAAATATCATAGGAATACTGTTTGTATTGGTCAGAGTTTAAGATTAAGAGGATTTGGGTACTTCCGACCTTTACGATGCAAGTGCGCACTGTTGGCGTACAGAAAATTGTGTTAAACACATTATAAAAGATGAAAAGATAACTCACCCATGTTGACTCTGGTCTAGACAGCCGTGCGACACTGCCGGAAGTAAGAAATGATTGATACAAAAATGGAAAATAGCATTTCTGAAGTCTACGTTCACTTCAGACCGTGTCGTGAAAAACACGATGTGGCACAACAAAAGTTGTTTCCTGAAGTACCTATGATACATTGTGAAAGTTTTTTGGACAAAACTTTTTTCTACGATACATTGTGAAAACTTTCTGGACAAACATTTTGGTTTCGTGGCTACCATATATAAAAAAAATGTATCATGAAAACTTTCTGGACGTACCCCTGGTCATATCAAAATATGTGAGCTAAAAACTGAATTGATAATGAAGCTTGATAATATTATGCTTCATTATCAATACTTTATCATATTACGGTTATTTCAATCTTGTCCCAAAATCATTATACAGATGAATGCAAATCTTACGACAGAAAATTTCAAATGTGGTACAGATATGTGATTGAATCTTTGAATATCTAGGTTTCAACACATGTCTGACAGCTCCAAACATTGTACACTCAACATTCATGCAAAATACATCACATGTTGTTTACAAATGTGATGATGGCTACCACCTCATGGATACTAGTGGGATCAGTGTGGTAAACACTTTCCCCTGCCCTTCCATAGGAATGACCTGGACTGCTACAAGTGGACTTGCCTGTTTGTGTAAGATTCAACTATCTGATTTACAAAACATACAAATAAATACACTCTGTTTCCCTCATTTTGAGTCTTTCTATAACTGTTTAGAACTATTAATTTGTATTGTAGGCTGGCTGAAGGTTGGCTCTGCAGACTTTGTCTTGGGTTGATTATAATGTCTAATTCCTGTTTTGTTTACTTTCATGTTACTTATCTATTATCCTATGAAAGATAATGAAACTCAACCCTATTATATTAATGCACATGGCCTCTAAACTGTACCTTTACACTGTATACATATTTATTTTTAGCTCCTGAGAAAACCAATTTTGCTGACATATGCACTGCACCTGAAGGGCTCCAGAGTATTGTACTCCCTTCAGGTGAGACTGCCCCTGCCACTATCACACATGAAGGAGACCAACTTAACCTGCTCATTGGTGCTGAGAACCTTAATGCACTAAACAATTCTGCTGGGACGTCCTACTTCAAATTAGCCTTTCTTAGCAAAGAGGAAATGGAACTTCTGACAACACTCCAGGAGATCCATGTTGGACTTCAATATGACATTGAATCTGATCTGGCAATGGAAATGCAATCTAATGATTCTGGAGCCTGTATTGGGTTTCTCAGGCATAGTTTTGATCTAAGCAAAAGAGGTATTTGGATTGATGCAGGCAAGTATTCTCAGGGGTACACCAGAGTGGTATTGACTGAATCAAAACTGGTCTCTTGCATCGGCTCACAGTTTGGAAGCGACTGCGGAAAAAACAATTTGCCTGCTATGGGTACTGTCAGTGAACCATACATTATTGAGAATGTTGTGATCACCCATAGGGGGAAAGTGCCTTACAACTTGGAGTGGTCTCGGGCTGCATTTAAATTAAGTGGGAGTTTCTACAGAATAAAAGTTACCATGTCTGGCTTTTGCAAAGGTTTGTTTGATTTATTCATTAGAATGAATTTGTTAGAGGTTTGAAATCAATAGAAATATTCAAGGACTATGCTTTCCTGAAGTTGGTTACATTCTTACTTGCCATTCAAGATAACATGTATTAGTATGTTGTAGAAGTAGCAATCATTGTATACGTTGTGTATTCTAGTTACGACAACAGAAGTAGACTTGCTTCATACATCACATGGAGATATGGAAACCTATCAAGACATTACAACACTTAAATCAGACAAGATGATGGAGACAACATCAGCCCCTGTGGGGAGCACTGGACAGTCTGTTCATGAATATGAAAGAAGTGAAACTTCAAATGAAAGTGACAGAACTACTGAACGACTTGATCTCAAGTACACAATTCTCAATATAGCATATCAAGATGAGCTCTCTGATGAAATGTCAGACCGGTATACAAGGATGACTGAGTCTCTTATGAAGAGGGTGAGTAAGAATGAATTAATGCTGTAAAGTCATAAATTAGAAGGAGGTATCGGACTGACTTGATGACAGAATTCCACTGTTCATTTCCCTTGTTAATAAGTGCTCAGAGTAAAGACCTGTCCAAATAAATTCCTATTACAGTAAGTAAGTGGAAAGGCTCATCCAAAATTCAGTGAATGATGAACCACTGTGTTTCCATATTGGGGTTCATGCTCAGGCTATTGATAAATGAAGAGCTCTTCAAAAAGCATATTATAAGCCATATTATGTATAATCTGCCATTTGAACAAGGGTTGAACAACATGCATGATATTAGCCATCCCACTCTCAACATGTTAGGTTACGGAATTAAGTTTTAATTATGTGACGTCTATGCTACTAAGTTCTGCTAAAAGCTGCTGAAAGGATTTTTTTTAATATGATCAATTGTTGGATTAAAACAACTGGGACAGTTGATACAGTATTTCAAGGCAATAAAGGTTTGGACATTGTACCTGTGGGGAAAAGATTATATTTTGAGTTTCTCACACATTGCAGTGTATGAAATTGTATTGGGGAATTAAACCAGAATTATTATGATATTTCACAGTAATGTTTAATTTTGATACAAATTTGAAATGGCTAATTACCATGCTTCTGGAGTGATCCACAACATGCTGTGCATAGTTAGTATATACAAATGTATTAATCCATAAACACAAATACATCAAAGGGTCTAGCTGCATACATTATGAAAAGCATTTGACTGTGATGATGTTAGGTTCCATAAAAAAAAACATATTAAAAGAAGCCAAGACCATAATCATAGAAATTAAATTTTGTAAAGAAATTCTTTGAGAGTCATATTTGGATCAAGAACTGATAATCCTAGAAATATCTTAAGAATATTCCTAATCTAGAAAGGGTTATGAGACTTTTAGATTTAATTGATTTTATGTGTTTTGAAGGGATATCTCCGAATTTGGGATTACACAAGGTGACTAATTGGGAATCTTGATCTCTCAATAAAAGGGAATCCCCAAGACCCAAAACTGAATCTAAAGAAAATTGAGCTTTAGAACCAAATATTTTCATTCAGCCCCACACTGGCTGTTATTGATTACAGTTCTACAAAACTGAATCTATTGAATAGCCTAGAATTCCCAAGTTATTTCTTGGAGGGAATTCACATTATTATGACATAGGAAAAACAGTACTGGAATTAAAAAGCTAGTAAATTCCCTTATGACATTTTTCCTGAATTTCTGACTATTTTCTTCAGATAACTTATGTGCAGGGAACATTCTACATTGAGCAGAGAGCAAAAGTCAGTTTTTAAAAGAATAAGATCCTGCTTAACAAAGCATACTACTCAAATAATTCAGTTGGAATAGTAACATTTTATTGTACTCCCTTGTTTCAAATTTAACTTTCATTTTATGCAGATTGAAGCTGGAATGAAAAGTCGCTTTGGTAATGCGTTTCTTGGAATAAATTCTACGTATTACAGGTAAGTAATGAAAGTTTTATGAAATACTACACTCCAGTTTTCTTAAATTTTCCCCTCATTTCATGCCAAATCTTTCAAGTTAACTTCATGAATTAGTTTCATAGAATTCAGCTGTTATATTTGTGGATCTATATGTGGAGCTAAAATCCAAATAGTATCACTGTCTATCCCTAGGAGAATATGATATAGTTATTTCTATTTGATAAATACGTAATTATAATAATTATGTATAACCATACCGTGTGACAGTATAGGTGTGTATGTGTATGTGTATGTACTGTGTGTGCATTGATGTGCATACAAAGGTTTTTTGAATAGAAAAAACTGATTATAAGTGTTCTCTTTCAGGCCATGACTGTCATATATTGGACAAATTCTGTTACACAGCGAAAAACTTGATCAAGAAATTTGGCCCCTAGCGTCTTTCTTACATTTACTTGAAATTGACTTGTTTATCTGAACAACTTTTATATAGGATCCTGTGATAGGCATCTTTCTTTTACCTTTAATGTAACTTGATGCCACTATCTGCAAAAATTTGTAACACTGTATTTGACACTATAAAATATAGTCTCCCCCCCCCCCACATGGGACTTGGACCATCAGGTGCACACTTTATTCAACCATATCTCAAGTATCACTGTTAGAGACCACAGGTCTTGTACTGTTGTCCTGGAGTTTAGAATTAAAATAAAATATTGTAATCCTGGGCAAATGCAGCCTAAACTATGTGTTTGTGTTAATGAAGTAAGAAGCTTGTATCACTCTCCCAACTTTTTCAACTAGCAATATTAATGTTTGTTATACTTTTTCAGAATTCCTTAAAAAGCATACAGTGAAAGTACAATCTAGTTTGACTTTAACCCCAGAATGACCTAATTAAGACAACACCAACCCATTTCGATTGAATTTCACAATTAGAATACTTAACATGACCAGAAAATGTCAAATCTAACAACCTACACCTGCCAAAATTGGTAGTGAATATCATCAAGCTGTGAAATTAATTAATTGATCTTGAAAATGGACTTCAACACCAGAGACAAAATATCACAACATTCAAAACACACCACATCACTGCTGTTATATGTAGTCCACTCTGCCTTTCGACAAAAGATAACTCCCAAAGAATTTCCCCAATTATAATTATCAATTATGTAAAGGGTTGCACAAAGGTAGAGATTAATTCATTTACTTTGTGCATAATAATTGAAATAGTGTAAAGGTCACCAGTTGAATACAAGAGGATACTAAGAACTCTTCCAAATCACTTAGCTTATGATAAAACATAGTATAAATATGGCAGGTGCCGCTGGTAGGTGTAAATATACCTGATGACAATGCTCAGCAGGGTACATCTCCCAACAGGCGTCGATGCCTGGGGTAAAAATCAATATAAACTGTTATAAGAAGCGGGAACGCAGTGTAAGGGCAGAGAGAAATCATTAACGTTTGGACAATACGGATCGAGAGGTTCGAGGGGTTTTAGATAGCTACGCAACCACTGGGACATCTGGTGACTTACACGGTACTACCGCACTACGGCTGGAGGTGAGACTAGGCGGACTCCGAGGAGGAAGCCTACTCTACCCTGAATTGGAATTGTAACACCTAGAACTTATCATCTCTTCACAGGCAATTTTTCGCATCACCGTATCCACCAATAAACTTACCCTACTGCCAAGCATTGTTCATGTTATGGATTGAGCGCCCATCTCGTGGACTTACTTACCACTCAACTAGCACCCATTAGGAATAATATTAATGACAGTGATTATCTCGAACAATGCACTATAACTATCATTAACCATAAACAACACAATAGCATTTAGGGTGGTGAATGTTACTTAAGGATAGACCCCAGTGATGGACAGTCAATTTAGGAAAGCAATAATGCCTTTCTTACTAAGGCTCTGATTATCAAGTGTTATATGTCTTGTTAAAGGTCAGATTTTTCTCTACCTAATGATATATACAAAGTTTTAAGGTATTTGGAATTCTCGATTTTATCAAATAAAAACAGATTTTTTTACTTTTATTTTTTGAACATTGATATCTCGGTTAATATTAAAGTGGCATGTATAATATTTTACACACATCTTAATAACTTTCATATAGAGGGAACCGTGTCTCAGATTTTTTATTAAGGCCTTAGATTTTATTTTATGATCAAAAACGGCAAAAAACGGGGAACTTTTTCAGAATTTTTTGTTACAACATATTCTACATTCCATAAAAATGAAACTAGGCCTTATATAAACAATTTGAGACACGGTTCCCTCCATCTATATTCCAAGAAGATCTACCAAAAATTTCATAGTTCTAAGTGAAAAACCCACTGAGATATTCATGTTCAAAAATTAAATTCAAATATCATGATTTTTAAGTTTGCAAACCATTTACAGAGGTAATGTCCAATGCATTTTTATATAAGTTATATCAATAGATAAGGTTATCTATTGGCTATCTAATGATGTTTTGTGTTTTAAATACTTTAATAAACAAACATAATGATTACAATTAAAGGCAGCCACGCCATTCCCCCTCCCATCACTGGGGTCTATCCTTAATATATACAATTAAACCCTCATAATCCCAGAAAAGTATGACATTTTTGTAGAGGAAAGAACAGACAAAAGGTATGGGGGTTGATCGTCATGCTTCTCGACTTTGGGGATTTGCTCCTCTTACACATGTGGCAGCCATTTCCCAGGAATAGTGACACGACTGGACAAGGAGCTGCTGTGGAGAGACTTTCCTCATGTGCATGAGGGTGGACTAGTACTGGTGAAGGTTTGTAAGGGATGGGCAGGTGAATAAGTTCGATGTGGCTAGGGTTATCTCTAGGAGAGGAAAAAAGATGGGGGTAGTGGTGGATTGATGTGTGTGTGTGAGTTTCATGCACCATGCAGATACATTATACAGCTGCTACGGGAATAACGTTGTTTGACTATGGACACTGTGAAGTTGGCAATCTTAGTGCCGGGTCAGATTAGTCCTTTTATTCAATTTTGTATTATATCTTTTACATTGTTATCAAGTAAGTTGTAACGTTTGTATATCTACACATAGATTTATTTGTTATTACATGAATACCATGTCTGAACTGTGCAGAAACTTAGTGATCTGGTCTCTAATTGGTTGGTATTTAATGTAATGTTGATAAAAGTATACAAAATGTTTATGCTTAATGCTCTTTGGGAAAATTATGTAGTCTATGATTCTACTTGCTTTAAGGGTTTGGACATTGCACTGATAAGAATAAACTTTCACTTCATGGATAACTTTGGACAAAATGATGGAAATTAAAAAAGCTACCAAAAAGCTATACTTTTATTTTAGTCAATATTACTCTAAATAAATGCTTGGGCACTTGATGACAAACACCTTTGCTGAAATATATCTCTAATTTCTTTCAAATTAGATGCCTGGATACCTAGTCATGAAAAGGGATGATGGACTGTGTGAGAAACAACTCATGAAATGTGCCACCTGGCTTTTTACTGCTACTAAAGGAAGGAACCCAAAGACATCTAGAGAATTTTGCCAGTAAGAATATTATGCATAAATTGTTACATACTGTAAAACAATATTGGGAAATGGAAAAACAGCATAAGAGAAACCAAAATATTAGTTAATGGAACCAAGTTGTTAGGTCAGAGAATTTCTATTTTTGTGGGATAAGGATTTTTTTTTTTTCCTTTTTACAAATAACAGCAGTGGAATAACTGTTATGTATCTTCATAGCATGTGCACTAGACTTCACACTTAAGTCAATGTGAAAAAAACAAGTCTCAATTAAAGATTAATGTTAATCAATATCTATACCAATGTTTCTTTCTCAGTAATTATTCAGCTGATGCTATTTTCTATATGTGAGATGTGCACATATATTTGTGAACTTGGCCTTAACATAGGAAATCTATACATGATATTTTTTATTTCAATCCCCCCCAACATCAAAACGGCTGTCAGTTTATTTCTTTTTTTTCTATTTGAAATGAAACCAACTTATTCTTTAAACAATTTTAAATTAAGCTTCATTGTGATTTCTGTTTTTTCACGGATTAATATTCACCAAAGAAAATCAACCTTCATAAATCATTATATTTTTGCTGGTCGAAATAGATGTACATGATTTTCTATAACAAAGAGTTTTGATATATTATATGTGTACTTTCAGGTATTTCATGAGTGAATGTTCTGGTTATGTCATGGCTGCCAAATCAGACCCGGGATGTGGTGGCAACTTGGCAGCAGAGTTTGGCCCTACCTTTGTGGAAATGGCAGGGACATGCTACAAGGCACATAAATACTGAATAGAAATAACTTGACTACTTTCTTCAAATGATTATGTCTCTAAATGAACTATTTTATCAAAATATACTAGATCTTTTTATTTCAGTGTAGTATTCCCAATTTTAGTAGATAAAGTTAGGGTGGAATGACACATCAGCCAATCTGATCACTACATTCTTTGGGTAGTGCCTAACATTCTGTGTAGTGTGGACCAATCTGCACAACTGTTGATGATGACCTCTTGACATTCAACAAAATTTAGGAAAATAGAAAATAAAAATGATGAACCCAAATAAACATTGAAGCATGTGTACAGCAGAGGCAGTTTTGGTCATTTTTCTTAAAGAAAATTGTACATAGCCTACCTTTAGATTCTCAAGATGTCTTTATGAAGCCAATTGATGTGTACCGGGGCCCCAGACCTGATTTTCATAATTTCATTTGTAAAATTGCATCAATAAGTAATAGCCATTCTATCAGAGCCTCAATGGATGTGTCTTTATCAAACCTTTAATAGGAACCCTACTTTTAAGTGAATTAAATGAATATTTTAGAATTTATAGCTTAAAATGTACCATTTTTGACACATTTTTCAACCAAAATCATGTTTTTCATTTAAATCAAGTCATGCAACTTTTTAAAATTTGGGCCCTGCAAATATTCTTTCTTCAGGTATTATAAGGAACAAATTGATTCTTATCAATTGAATAAAATTAGTGTAAATTTTTAACAATTTCCATGTTTTTTTACCAAATTATTCATTGTGTAGAAAATGCATCATAGTACATATACAAAAATACAGCAGCCTAATCATATCAAGGAAATAAAACAAATAATCCATAAAATCCATAAGAAAATGCAACAATGTATTGGCTTTGTTCATGGACGAAATTACATATATTTATGAGGAACTAATCATTGGGCAAAAGAAAATGTAAATCCAGGTAGGTTTGGGGTAGCAAATGCATCATAGTACATATACAGATTAAACATCCCATAAAATTAAAACATGCAAACATTAATGGAAAATATTTGTGTCCATATGTTTTGATATTATATTTGATACTTTTTGAAAATCAAATAGATTTTTTTCCCGATTTTAATGCTAATATGATGATATTAGTATTTGACCTAATATCATCATATTAGCATTAAAATCGGGAAAAAAATCTATTCGATTTTCAAAAAGTATCAAATATAATATCAAAAATAACAGAACGCATCATAGTACATATACGCATCATAGTACATATACAGACAATTAATTGTGTTATAATTCTTTAGAAAATATAAATGGTCAATAGCAAAAGTATGTGCACTAAACTCATGTTTATATGCTACTTAATGAAACATTTTTGATATTCATAATTTTAAAGAAATTGTTTAAATATGTTGAATTATGGAAATAATAAATGCATCATAGTACATATACAGGTGTAACCGTATGCAATTGCATCATAGTACATATACAAAATTGAAGTTATCTCTGAAACTAGTATGCTTGGGCTGCCCTAAAAAGCAAAGCTAAAATGATTAAATCATACGCATGCAATGGTTGCAGGAGTAATTTTATGTTCATATCTCTGAATAGATTAGGTAAAATTATGGAAGTTTTGTTTTATAAATGCATCATAGTACATATACTGCATCATAGTACAAATACAAAACTAAAAACCTTAATAACTCAAAGAATTATGAAGATTAGTGTTCCCAACTTTGGGAAAGCATTTCAACATAAGCAGTCCTTCAGTCCACAAAGTTTCATCGAATATTTTCATTTTAAATTTTTACTAGATTTTTGCCCCCTGTGGCGCCCATTCGTGAGAATCAACTGTATGAGGAAGGCAATTCCCAATCCAACTATTAAATAACAATGAAATATCATCATTTCATAGAGGGGGCCAGGATTGTATTGTCAGTTGTATTCTCACCTTAAACATGGCTTGACTAGGTTTGAGCCTCAAGCCAGCTTGCTCACTTCTTAGGTTAGAACCAATTTGTAAAAACAGATATAATATATCTTTTTTACAAATTGTTGTATTTTTTTTCACCTGTAATGTAAGACTCTTTTACATAGGTCTCCATGATCTTACATTTATAATATATTATATTATAAATGTAAAAGAGTCTTACATTCCAGGTGAAAAATTATTGTTGATCTATGACTCAGTTTTTATTTTGGTTTTCATGACTTCCTAATAACATGAGCTAATTATGCGTGCAGCAATGCAAAACTTAATTGCATCGAGAATGTCTTATCATTGTTGTAAGGGAAACAAAACTAAAAAAAACTAAGAAAAAAATATATCATAGGCCTAAACCTAACAACCAATTCTAAGGAAACTCTGTCACTTCTAGTTAGATTTTTCAGACACCTGATATTTTACGCATCTTTAACCTTATTTATAAGAATCATGACTTCAGCTTTGTCAGAAAGTCCTTAATTTCTTGTCACAGCCTTATACTTCATGAGCTGATGACCTGATAATTAATCATGATGACCTGATAATTTATTTTGAAAAATAATTAGTTCATTCTTTTAATATGATTGGAAATGAAGATATTTGTGTGCATAATATTTGGATAGAAAACAATAATGTCTTCATTCAAATGTCAAATATCAGAAAATAATTGAGCTGCTGGGTCATGTTGTGGTTGTTGGTATGCAACACCCCAGGCCCTCATTGGATTATTTATCCTATTGGCTAGATCCAGAAACAAAGGTAGAAAACATGCTCTTGCTGTTCATTGTCTGTAATAAGGATTTCGGGATCATACTAGTGAACTAAGTCTATGTGTACTGAATGTGCTATAAGTAACTAGAGGTTGAGAGAGTAACAGGTGTTTCATAAGAAACAGAAAGTCTATGTATAGTTACATAATATCCACATGCTCCCAACACCAGAAACAAATGCTACGTAGGTAGGAAATTAAACACAAGCCGGATAAAATTACAGCACCCCATGGCTCAAAGGTAATCTGGCATTTGGCTGGACCAATCATCTACAACAGTGTGGGGATCACTCTCCCATCGAAGTCATGCGGCAGATTATGTAATGGTACTGAAACCTCATACGTCAATTTTTGTCATACAGTCGCCTCGACCATGGGCAAATGGAGCCAACCAAGTAAGGCAATTTTCGCTTGTAAATAGATATAGCAAAGGCATTAAATATTCTTCACATAATCCAAGTCAGCAAATCCAAGGCACTGTACCTTGTTACCAAATATGGAACCATGTCATTATAAGCATAGGAAATAGAATTTTGCTAACCATGGATAGCAGATTTGCAGTATTTTAAGTAACCACAGGTTATTCTGACAAATTTTGTAGACAAAACCCTGGAAATGTAAAGAAGATATACATTTTCTTCCACACCTCTATTTGTGATGGATAGATTTTCAACCCAACCTAAAAAGTGAGAGTTACATTAAAATTAGTAAATGAATATATAGTACAACTTGTAAAATACACTAATTGCTCTCTATCCATTATGGTAGTCCAAGAAAAATGTCATGTTTGATGAAATTGTCAAACTTGTGACTTGTCCACATACTGCCTAGCCTGCATCTTTGAATAAGCTAGTCTGCAGGTTCAATCTACTAAATTCTTCTTATGGGGGAAAAACAATTTGTATAGGTTTCAGCAAAGGAAGATAGATCCGAAGAAAATGATACTATTTTGTTATAGTTTTATACAAGGTTTGAGGCAAGCCTTTAACTTACATTGTTGTCATATCCCATATTTTTTCAAAATCTTTCCACACTTGGGTATTATGATGTTTTTGAATTCAAGATAAAGGAGTTAAAACAAAAGGAGTCCATAATTCTGTACTTTTGCCTGCCATTGTCATCCCATAGTTATTTGATTATTAGGCCTCTGTGTAAAAATGTTAAACTTCTAGATGGGTTGTGGAATCAGATCTCTTTGTAATAGATTGTTGATTATGTGTAGATAGTACGAGTGGAAGCAAATCACAAATTGTAGAAAGGTTTTCACAGAACAATGGTACATTTTCTCAATGTATTTTAGGAAACAGCTGTCTGCTTTACGAAGTTCTTATTCTCATGGTGTTGGGGAGGCAGAGCTATGCAATCACAGGTAAGCATATATTTTCATTAGTACCTTCTCCTGTTTGTATATCATTAGGTTTATTTGCCATTCTTTGTGGAAAAAATAGTAAAAGGAAAATTGTGTCCATTAGTACACTATGTGATATAAGTTCTTCTTGTTCAATCTTGTTCATTTAATTTTCCTAGAGCAAAAGGTGAAATTGTCAGTTATTTGCCATGATAGATGAGCAATACTATCAGTGTTATAACACCTAAACAAAGTAACTGCTGATATAACTTCAAGAATTGTCAATCGTATTAATAATTCTCACAGAATCATGTTTATGATAATTATATCAACGTTTTATGTGTTTCCCCTTCAGACTTAAAGTGTCCGAGTGCTTCACTCCCTGGCCAGCAGTACCTTCGGGATATGCCTCAGGGACTAGTTGCTGTGAGCACCATCGTGAGATTAACCTGCCTGCCTCGATACACTTTCCCAAACAATGAATCCACATTGCAAGTTAGGTGTGCCCAGTTGCATAAAAAAAGTCAATGTTACAAATTCACTTGGGATTGATTGGGATATGACAGAAAGCCAAATGTGTCAGCATAAGTGATATAGAATTATCTAGATTACCTTTTCACCATTTTAACAGATTAGTATCATTATGTTTCACTGTTGTAGGAATTCTTTCTACCTTGATTTGAAACTTTGTCTTACCTTTCAGGGTGATTAATATACTCCATTTGATCTCACTTAATCATTTCAGCATTGCTACCGACAGCTTTTGAGTATTTCTAGTCATCAGCAGCACCATTTGATAAAGCAAATCTTGAATGTCGGAGAGCTGGAAGAAACCTAGTTGAACTTCTTTCTCCTGCGTAACATCTAAAGGAATTGGGATTACTTGAGTAAGAATAACCTACATACAAGCCTTTTGCATATGCACCTCATTCCTCATCACATTTGGAGCGCCAGAAAGGTTGAGATGTTTGCATAGCCTGAATGCTTAAATGAACCGCAATTGCTTCAGGAAATCACAGAGTAATAATGCCAAACACAGATGAGCTAAACATTTACATAAGTTGTTGATCCAAAACATTTTCTTATCTGGTTATAAAAAGATGTCAACAAATTGTCTTTTACTTTTAATTCAAATAACAATTTTTGGCTAGGATAATATTACCATTACATTAAAAATATGTAAAAGCTTGTTGAATAAAAGATGATTTTGTGCATTTACTGAAGTAATTTAAAGCAGTGGATAGGACTTGTGACACTGTTGGCTGTAATTGGACTTGGCTAGACAGGGATGAACACACAGAACCAGTGTGGACTAATTAGACTGTGCCACGTGACAACAAGCATGCAATAGTTAATAGAAGGGGATGGTATGTATCCTATCATAGGCACAACCATACAGGACTGTGTCAAGTAAAGAAAGGTAAGGTAATTGAATCGAAATGGTTTGAATAAACTATAAATTTATAAATTATGCATTTTGTGATATCTGACTTAGTCACATTCCACAACTGAGTGATAAAAGGCAGAAACCAGTTGACATAACAAAAGCAAAGAATTCCATTTAAAGTGCATTGTGTAAGACAAGGTTCATAGACCAAATAATAAATACCTCTGGTTTGCACACCACTTGATTCAAAATTTTGTCTAGTAAATATATATTTCAAATATTGGTTACATCTTTAACTACAGTCCTAAATGTTTAGATAATAACTATGTAGATGTCTATAGATAATTATATAGATAAATAGTGAGGCGATGTTATTTCTAATCATTGTTTTTATTTATGGACTTGTATACTTTTTAAAGGAATCATGGAAGACTTTTACTTCCCCTAAAAAAGCTGTGAGTGTAGACTAACTCTCTTTTTTACAGGTTTTAACACCTGCTTGACAGCCCCTCACAAAGCTCATTCAACTCATATACAGAATGGATCACATGTCATCTACACTTGCCACAGTGGCTACAGCCTCACTGATTCAACTGGGAACCAAAGCACCCAACTTGTTTTCCTTTGTCCTTCCATAGGGATTTCGTGGGCTGCTCTCAATGATGTAGAGTGCTTGTGTGAGTTTTCATTTAGCAATACTATTCATTTAGCAATACTATTCATTTATCTTTTGGTTGTAAATATGCAAAATGTATCTGTTTTACTGATTGAGCTTTGAGGACCTTAACCCAAACTGTAAAATCTGTGAAGTGTCAAATTTTACCAAATATGTTAATTTCACAATTATGTTTACCAATCATCTAATTACTAATCATTTTGTGGTTGTGACCACGGGAGAAACAGTTTTCCCGTGTGTGTCACTGTGTATGATGATTGTTTTGATGGGAATCTAGAAAGATCACATCATTGTCACGTCGACGAGCATCATTGTCACGTCAATGAGCGTCGTCACGTGGACAAGTGTTGTTGTCATGTCAAGATGTCAGTGCTCAGGGCCAAAGTGGAAACTACGTAGGTTTCCACTGATCGGCGCTATTCTCCTCCAGCTGCCTCCAGCAGGGAAAAACCTAAAAAAATCAGCACAGAATTCTGCCCATGTCTCCATTGGCTATGGGATTCCCTATCTCTGAAATTCAGTTGGTCCCATCGAAGATGACATTCACAGCAAAACGTCATGAATTTGTCACGCACAGCGACGTCTGCTGATGGCTGGCAAGTGTGAGCAAAGTTCTGTTTGGAGATTGTATTACGTCACGATCCATGATGTCAGCCCCCAGGGGCAAAGTGGAAACTACGTAGGCTTTCGCTAACGGCGCTACGCGCCTCCAGCTTAGAAATTATTTTGCCAAACACAAATTGGAAACTAAACTGTTTTATTCAAAAGTTGGTTTCATGTATACCCAGTATAATGCTTTTATTTTTGTTTTGCTACAGCACCCATTTAAGTAAGCCTTGATGACATCTGTTTGGTCACTGACGGCCTCAAGACCATTGTCTTCCCTTCTGGTCATGTTGCCTCTGCCACTGTAGTACATCTAAGGGATCAGCTGAAACTTCTGATAGGACAAGGAAACATAAGTGCATCGAGCACTTCAGACCAGACATCTTTTGAGTTGCCATTCAACGTTGAAATCATCAGTGCCAAGGAAATTAAGCTTCTGAACTATTTACAAAATAATTACAAGGATGTACAGCTCAGAGTCTACTCTGAAATTCAGTTAGAAATTACAGCACATGAATCTGGAAGTGGTTGTTCTGTAAATGTAAGAAATATGAAGGATCTCGGTAAATGTTTTGATTTAAAACCAGGAAGCTGGTCTAGGCAATACACACGAATAATGTTAGAAGATTCCACCATGGTCTGGCGTACAGGGCACAAATGTGGGAAAAACAACTTGCCTGCAGATGGCACACGCAGTGGGCCTTACATCATTGAGACCATAAGCGTTGGATCTTATTAAATCTATCCCTACAAATGGTCACATCCTGATTAGATTAAATGGGAGTTTCCACACTGTAAAGGTATGTTTATAATCAATTCATGTTAGATTCATAACTGTGTTCATATAGTAGATTACAAAACTCTGTACATTCGCATTTTAAAAGAAAATATCCATAAACTTTAGCATATTCCAAAATGCAGTTTTCCTGTGTCCTTTTACTTTATTCTATGTGTTCATGTTAGCCACTGTCATGGTTGCTATCTTGTCCTTACTTTCTCTATAACATTTTTTCACCAATGAAATGAAATAATTAGTTTTGCATTGATAGCATCTTAAGGATAGATATCAAAATGAGCTGTAACAGTAATAATTATTTCCTCTATTCTTATTAATATTCTAGATAGTGAGTGTTTATAGCATACTCAAGTTCTCTATATTTGTATAGTACCTTCTGACTATTTAATCATTGATCATTTTAACGAACAGAGACTGCAGAGCCTGCTCTTTGTATGACAACTAAAGGAACGGGTTACACTAAATCAGATATGGGATCAGAGAAACCACAAACTCAACTGTTTAACTCTGGAGAAGCTAACCTTGAGACTACAACTCAGATCAATCAAGCTCTAACCAGGTCATTTGATGATGTTGTGGTAAATGAGAATGAGAAACCTACCACTCGTATGACAACTGAAGGAATGGGTTACACAGAATCACACATGGGATCAGAGATATCTCAAACACAGAGTGATCAAGTTCCAACCAGGTCAATTGATGATGTTGTAGAAACAGAGCATGAAACACAACCTAAAGTAATCGAACTGAGGTTTAGAGTCATGAATATTGACTACACGGAAGAGCTGAATGATGAGGCAGGCTCCTCTTATCACAAACACCGGGTACCAGTTACCCGCATGTTCCAGGTGTCATACCTTTACACAGGTGTCACTGGTCAGCTGCCAAGAATGTTCTCCTTCCCCCCTCATTAAAAGAAATGTAAAAACAATTGTGATGATGTAACTATTTGATTGTTTTACAAAACTATGTCATTGTAGTGTCAATAAGAATGAAGATTTAGGTAGAGGTATAGGGTGTCTTTGGAGATTTTGAAACTAAAATATATTTTCAGCTGATAAATATGCTATTTGGATAGTGTCTGGTGACATCTGGTGACAAATACTGGAACTACAACATTCCGTGAGGCCATATGGAGATAGGCAGACTTAACCAAGGAAGCTTTCCTCCTGGTCAATGAACGATCTTTGTACATAGGACTGTACTTTATGATAACTACACTGATTTGTGAGGCTTTTGATATTCCACAATAAAACTGACTCTCTGCAAAGTGTTATTCACGTTTTGGATCTGAATGCCTGGAGCGTGGATTAGTTATACCATTAACTAGCAAGTAACTGATTAGATGAATATGGAACAAGACAGGGACACTGTGAAGTAAAGTCTAGCTACCCCATATCATAATACAAAAGCTAAACAAATGATAGTGTTCAATAGCTCAAGGTTCAGCACTTCGTATCCTCATTTGAGCAAGAGGCAAAATGCATGTTTGTTAAACATGAGTACACATAAATCTGTAAGAACAATAACTTGACAAAGTCATAATTTCTCTCTCCTCTTAGGTAAACCAGATAAAGCCAGCCAGTTAAACCCAATCCTATCTGAAACTAGTATGCTTACCCCGGAGAAAAAAATATAAGTTGATATATACTTCCAATTGTATCAAAGAGGTAGTTTTGACAGCACTTTATTAACAATATTGATCATAATTATTTATCACACATTTCTTTGATTTATGATTATGCTGTATACTTCAGGGTTTAAAAGATATTTCAGGGAGAAAGAACCTCAGTAAAACCCTAATAAAACATTAGTTGAACAGTAACCAAAAATCCTATATCCTAAGTTATAGATACCATTTTCCATGAGTAAACTTCAGATTCGCTCAAATTTCTGTATGAAAGTGAACAAAAACATAATTCACTCGCTTGATCTATTAATAAAAGTTTAAACTGATGTGATTATTGTATTCACCTTTGAATATTTTCCACAACCTTTATCTTTGATGAAACCAATGATTTCATGCCGTTTGGTCCTTTTTAAATGTAGGAACTGAACCAATCCATGTCCATTAATATCATGAAGTAAATTGGAACAAATTTGAGCATGTGTGTCAGAATTTCTTTTAACTGTGTTCTTTGTCATGTTTGTGTGCATCCAACTGTAGCTGATTTTAATGCATTGATATTGAATAGTAAAGGAACCTGGTATAAACCAAAAGGGTCAGTATTGAAAGATCTGTTGCATCTCTTACTGTTGTTGGAGTGGAGTGGTGTGGAGCTGGCTAGACAGGAAATATAGATAACAGAAAAGAAAAAAAAACACCCCAACATGGCCCCCTTTTTTGCTGGCACTCTAAGTTATAATAATTTTTGTTTTTTTTTAAGATAGAGAGCATGGATTGTACAGTTAGTTAAAAATTAGTGTATCCCCTCTGCAGGCAATGGTATATCTGTTTCCAAACCATGAAAAAAACATCAGGAAAAAAAATATAAATGCTTCGTAAATAAAGTAGACCACAGTAGGTCTGTGTCTTATCATCAATGTATGATTTCTTTCAAGATTGAAAATAATGTCAGGAACGAAATATCTGGAATTCAAAAAATAGAAAAATTAACTATTTCATGTGGGTGCCATTGATACTCCCCAACCCATACACTATGTATTTCTTTTTCTTTTTCTTTCCTTTTTTTTGTATTATTATGATTCTTGTCGCTTTTGATGTTGAACCCCAAACATGGTGGTTTCCAATACAACCATCCTGACACTATCTAAACATAAGGCATGAAGAGTATGTTATCCCCTTTAATAATCTTATATTCCATTTACGTCTATGCAAAACTGATTGTTTTATTTTCATTATGCTGTTCTTTTATTTTTGTGCTCATGCTTGTAGTGTTTTTTGGTTCAATAGACTGTTTACCCAGCAGTGCTACATCTTTAGAAAACACACCAATCTCAGGGGAGGAACCCTATAGACCAAAGAGAGGAATGTGTGGTGTTACTGAAGCCCTCGTTCTACATAACAAAATTGAATTAGCAACTTGCTTGCAATAAACTTCACAAGTCCCAGTATATAACCCTTAATCTACCACCTGCACTGAGGTGTGGTACCTACAGTAACTCATGTCATTGTATTACATATTCTGTCCTGCCACATTCATTGTTTTGCCACAAGGGTCCATACAACCACATAGAGCTCATGACCCTCAATGGCCAGCTAAGAATTTGTATATTATGGCAGAATTAGTTCCTCTGGGTAACCTATAGTTTTCCTGGATTTCCCCTAAATTGCTGATGAGGCTGGCACTCCTAGCTCATCTCAACTAGTGGGGAATCTCACCTAAATTAGTTGTTCGTTCACAGTCCCAGTCTGCATAACTTGCTGGTTGGAATGTTTCACAGCCTTTAGAAAACATAGGCATTCTATGACATAGTATCTGGTTAGGCCTGAATTGAGAAAGTGATTCATTTTCAAGATTTTGATCAATGTTACCACCTAATCCCCTGTTTCTATGTTGAGGTAAACTTTGTCAATAAATGCTCCGATCCTGGATACAAATCCAGTGGTACAACCATGCATGCAGTCACCAAAATTTCTTTTATAGGGATTATTTCATCAGCTTTAATCACTGCAATGTTTGAAAACCATTTCATGACATTGATCACTTATGATGTAACTGGCCGTACTTTATTTGAAGAAAGCTTTATCATTATGGTGAATATTTTATGACTGTTTGTACTATATCAGAAATCTATGCACTAAGGATTTGGTTATGCCTATGCTGAGAAACCGACACATGTTTTCAGATGGGGCCCTGGAATATATCCTTACAGACCTTCATGGAGCAAGAAAGGAACCACTTTAGTTACTGGTCATTTCTTTATTGAGGGAGAAAGCTCAATGGGTAAGGCACAATCCATAGACATAAATTTAAAATAGTAAAATATCATTGAAAAACTCATCATTGGTATTAAATTGATCATTGATTAATGTTGAAGATATGAATATAAAACAAATTTTGACAAAGGCTTTTAGGTTTGTCACCAGGACTCAACTTGATGTTAGAATATTTATATAAATCATCAGTTCATTGTCTAGTATCTATGACTCCTATCCATCAAACATATATGTCAAATTTAAACTGAAACAATTTGAATCTTATTCCAGAGTGCTGCTGGATGTTCGTCATGCCTTTATTGGTTCTAACAGCAGGCACTTCGGACGGGACCTCAGTCCAAGGTAAGAAAATACTTCAATACTTTTTTTTCATTTCATTATGAATTTCTAGATTTGATAAATAGCAGAGTTGTTGTGAAACACATGACAAGACATGGTACTATAATTGTATAGATTAAACATTCATTCAATTGTTTTTTCAGCTAAAGGCTAAAGAATGAATGAAATCAGATGTTTCCTGAGATGAAAAGTAAAGGCCTTGAGTGTATTCATGAATTGTTATCAGAAAAACTTTCATGTTATGAATTAGTTTTTAGATCTTCCAAGTGTGCAGTGAAGTTATTCAGAAATATTCCTTTAATATCCTTGCCAGATTTTGCATGTTCCACCTCAACAATTCCTGGTAAAGCATACCTTGAGGATGTCCCTGTGGACACTGTGGCTGTTGGTGTGAGACTTAATGTGACATGTTTACCAGGCTACATATTACCCAACAATGAATCTTCTCTTGAAATTGAATGTGCATGGGCAATGGCAAAATCACTTGATTATGCTATAAATGCAAGTGTGGATTGGAATATCAGTGAAAATGACATGTGTGAAGGTAGGTGCTTCAGAGAGAAATTGGTCAAGAATTCTATAAAAACATTTCAGAAGATTGTCTTCATATAAATGGTGGTTTCATCTGCAACACCTATAAATATTTCACACAAACATTTTGTCTGTCATTGTCCTTGATGAGCGACAACCCACATGCACAAGCATGTGTTTGAGGGTTTCACAGATTCTTCCTGTGGCAGTCTCAATCAATAATAATTTGTGTTTCAATTTAGACAACAGAGCATGAAACAATCTCAATGAGGTTCATACTGTCCCTTGATTTTTCCCTTCACAGAAATCCCACCCAATACATTTCACTATTTTTTGACATCACGAAAAATCTTCCGCCTGGCAAGCATTGATTGTAAGAAGAGAGGAGGTGTCCTGGCTGAACTCCTATCTCCAGCATACCACGAATATCTCAGAGACATTCTCAGGTAATAGGATATGTTCAGGGCTGGACACAAGAACTGAAATCCGTGTATACATTTCTATTCAAAAAACTTCAGATTACATTTTGTGGAAACCAATTATTTAAATCAAAGATAACTTAGGGTCCATTTCATGCTACCATTGTATTTATTTTTTTAATATTTTATTTCAACTGGGAAATATAATTTGGCCATTGGCCATTTTTTGTTGTACATGTGTCCCAGCATAGACATCTAGATGGGCATAGGAAAATCTGTGTCCATGTGATAAGCAACGTGGTTACAAACAGGTTATAAACATAAGGATATAGGTTTTACAAAAGAAATTTAGCAAAAGATTTAATTCACTAAAGTCAAAACAAATTATTGACAAAATGATTTTAAGAAAACAACCTATGTACAGTATGTGACATTACAAGCATAATGCATGTGTATATGGGTTGACATTCCAGACGTCCCATATAATACAATTTCTAATTTCTGATTTACAAATTGGAATAGGGAGAGGAGAACAAGATAACTGACCAACCAAATAGTTTCAGTTAATAATTGGGGGAATAGTATTTTTTAATTTATGCTTTTGACCAGATTTAAAGCATTTATAAGTTTGAATACTTCGCTCATAGGGAGGTAGACTGTTCCAGATGATTGCTCCTTGATGAAGGCCATAGAATTTAAGTTTTTTAAGCAAAATGGTGTGATTTACTGTATCAAAGGCCTTCTTAAAATCGATGAAGGTGGCGATTGTAGTAGTTTTTGAGTTTATACCAGATAGAATATCATCAGTAAATTTTGCCACAGTGTCAATACTTGAGTTATTTTTCCTGAAACCTCCCTGATTTGGATTAAGTAGGTTAGCTGTCTCTAAATACTCAGATAGCTGTGTATGGATTAATCTTTCAAGGATTTACTCCTACCATTGCGAAAAATAAGTTCCTGTGGTTGAAATAAACAGACAATTCATAATTATCTTCTTTCTCACTGTAACAAGTTCAAATGAAGGCTATTGGATTGGACTTGTCAATGTTAGAACTCCCAGTGGTAAGGTGTGGAGTTGGCTAGACAGGAAATACCCTGTAGAGCCTGCATGGACAAATTGGACTACAAACATTAATGGTGACAATGCTGTGGTTGACCAGACTGGATGGCACACATCTGTTCCAGCCATAAAACATAAGGGATTGTGTCAGGTGAAAAAAGGTTTGTTCATTGTGGTTTTTTTGGAAACTATATTAACACATTAATATTGAGTTCAAACTATCATGCTGAATCAACAATAGTATAGTACTTGTTATTAAGTTTCTGGTGCTCCGGTCTAGGAAAGGTGTCAGGCTTGATATCTTATTTGAAAGCCAATGTGCATCTTTTGTAAAGCACTATTGTTTTTGGAATTGAATCTTAATCACAAGCTGGAGGGCCATCCAGAAAGTTTTCACGAAATGCACGAAATCATTCACAAAACAAAAATAAAAGTTTGTCCAGAAAGTGTACCGTGTGCTATTTATATCACAGACTTTCTATATCGTAGTGAGCTTCATGTAACAGAAATGTATCGTGTATGACACTATGGACGTCTGCCCGGTTAAGGAACTGTCAACCCTCAACAAAAGAATAAAGGATCCAAAAGCCGGTTGATGAAGAGTAGCCCTCAACATCAAAGGCTCCAGTTGATTCCCCCTGAGCAGCCATCCACACCATCCACAAGCACACCTTCCCTAGAAAGCAAGCATCATATGAGAGACATTGTGTGGTGTTCATCCTGCACCAATGACAAAGGTCCAACCCCCAAATGGCTCTTGGGGCCGGAGGAACTTAAAATTATGTATGACACTATAAATAAAGACAAGTAAGTGTACATGTTATAGTTCATTTCAAGCAGAAAACCCTATAAGAAATATCATTAATAAATAACTAAAGAGACATGTTTTAGAAATTTGCTTTAAAAAAAAATACCCTACTGTGAACTACAAAATAGATAGGCAAGATTAAATTAAAACTCAATCTACGAAACCAACCATACGATACAAAACATCCTCACACAATTTAAGCCTAAAATTAATAGACGAAACATTAACTGAATATGTTGATAGCCGAAGCACGTAACAGAAAGACTTCGTTTTTATCACTTTTGACCAAACAAATAATATCTCTACATAGTCAGTCAGATTCAAACCAAAAATCTATAAATGTGCAAAACCCTTTTATTCACAGAGAAGTGATAATGGGCAAGTGGAAAGAGGGTGAGGTGAGCAAGGAACAACGACTGAAAAGAACGCACGATATTTACTCCCTAATAAAGAGGAACATAAAGGCCCACACCAGCTACTGTTGGCAAAAGAAGTACATTAACCAGAAGGTTCACAACCACAAGAGTAATGCACTAACTAAGGTAATCAGTATAAATGACAATTATAGAATAATTAAAATGAAATAAAAATTATCTATTCCCTCGGTTCGACAAAAAACAACTCTGGCAAATGACATAAAACAATAGTTTTTTTCAATTAAACTTATAATTCGAACCTACTATATCATTGCAAAAACAGTTGCCATATCTAACATTGTATCGCTATTCAGAAAATACACGCAAACTTGAATGTCTATGAATCGTGTATATTGTCAAAGAATTAGAAAAAAATATTTCATAACAGTATTTTCATGAGTTTTATCACGTTTCAAAATAAAACTGTTATCCCTTATTTCATACCGAAAGGAAGCTGGAGCTCAAGCACTGTGGAACGGGGGGCCCATCAATGCCTGAGTAGGAACAGTTCACTGATATCGAGATACGTTGCCTTTAGTTTTGGGGAGTGGAATGTAGAGTGCCTAGGTATATATCATATAATTTAACTTTAAATAAAAAAATACAGACTGGCAATTGAATGGCATACTAAACTAGATATATGCAATGTTCAAGACATGTCCTCATTGTTTACTTGAAGTATGAAACCTGAATGTACCCTGTGTAGTAAAAAAGGGAAAAAAAGTAAGCCACAATTAATTCCTATAAGGTACATTCATTTACTTTGAATTGATTTACATCTATGTCACAATTATATTTAATATTAGTTAAATGTCTCTTGCAGTACTTCCCGGTGCAAAGAAAACCTCCTTGGATGCTGAGGAGGGTCAGTATTCTGACGCAGATGAGGGCAAGCTGTTGCATCCATGGCAGCTCAGGAGGAGGAACAACGCAAAAAGATGACGGAGTACAAGGCCTCCACCTTGAGAAAAGAAACTTTGGTTATATTAATATATACAGGTAGAGAGGTGAAGCATGTAAATCTGTTCCTATATAAGGTAATGAATATGTGAAGATGGAAATATCTTAAACAAAAATAATAATGACATTCTTAATATATCTTAACTCAAGATTGTGTACATAATGCACAGCGAAACAACTATCTACAAAACAAAGTGTAATGTACATGAACGGCTTAAAAAAACAAAATCTTACATTTCTATTATGTATTAATTAACTTAAATTCTTCAATCTTTTTATATTTAGAGATAAAAGCCTCAACCAAACTGAAAACAGTCGAACCTGATGCAGAAGAAGTGCAGCAGGCTGCTACCTGGGTGCCCGCACATCCCGTCCGGATGAAGAAGAAGGCGGCCTTCAAATATACAGGTGACGAAAGTGATTCTGATGACACTGTACCATCAGCTGAGTTAATCAAAGATTCCAAGTCTATGATATATAAACACCAACTGGTTATATAGATTTAAGACATGACTTATCACAATTATTCCAGAATCTGTAATAAAAAATGGTGCATTAATCTTCAATATATATAGGTATTATAACTTTCTTACATAATCTCATCGATTGAACATTACTGAAGCCATAAAGAAATAAATAATTTGTTAATCTCTAAAGTATAATATACTTTGACTTAGGAATTAATATAGACCTATTTTTTCACCACAGGCATTACTTCAGCTCCCAGGGATGCCAGTATCGGAGGTAGTGATCAGGAAGACGATGTTCAATCAAGACGATCTTCTGAGCGTTTACGCACATGTAGTCAAATGGCTGCAAAGGAAGACAGCATAACTAAATTGTTGCAGTCATTGTTCAGCAAGGAGGATACCAAGGCATGAAAGGAACTTCATTACAAGCCTCCCAGTGATGGAAATTCTGACCTCGGTAAAAAAATTATAAAAATCATTCCAAATGAAACTAGCACAAATAAACGAAGTATCGTTAGCTTCTTAAGAAAGCATGTTTTATATGTCCGATGTTAGTAAAAGCTTCAACGTATATTTCTGTGTCAACAATAATGAAAAGAACATTGGATATACATTGTTAATGTTTTGTTTCTAGGAAATGTGATATATTTATTCTGTGGTCTAAATGCTATTATTTTATAATGATTACAGAGGAAGGTCCAGTTAACACGCAGCCTTACACTGAGGAGGTGGACCCCAACAACTACTCGCCGAATTACCAGTCTAATCTGACTCTGCCCGATCTGTCTGACAGATCACAGCAACAATTTGAAGTGATGAAACATGTCCCGCTGATGACTGAGACAGCTGAAGTACGCACTAAACAGCAGGAGGCCACGACACAAAGTGATCCCCCTCAGAAGCTTACTGAGGAAAAAAAACGCCGGAATCTAATGGCACTGAACATGCCCCTAGCAGTGCCCAAAAAGTGATTTTGGCCAATCTAGTCAAAATCAGCGAGTACCTTGACATGTGTGCCGAAGATATGGCATTCGAAAAACTTCATGGCCAAAATGGATGGACACGGAAAAAACAAAACAAGTAAACCAAAAGGTCGTGAAAATAGGGGAAGACGTCCACAAGTGCATTCCTTCACCTGCACTAGTTCAGCAGCCTGCAGCCGATCATCTAAATCAAGTATCAGCTTTGACTAATAGCTTTTCAGAACTGCGGTTAGAGATTGAAAATCTTAGCCCATCAGCGCAAGCACAAGAAATAGATTTTAAGTCTATCAAGGGCTCCATAGGGAAGACTGGTGAGTTTCCTAAACTTTGGGAGGACACATATCTTCTGAAAAGACAACAGACTGGTATGCAAGTCACAGCAGAGGGGATTAAAGAAGTAACAAATGTGACCAGTCAAGTAGTAACAAACATTGCATCGGACGTGGCCATTATAAAGAATGACACCGAATGTTCTGAGGCCTCTCTATCCAGTGTAAAAGCAGCTTGTAATTTTCTGAAGTGTGAAATGATTTGAGTGAAAACTGATTTGGTCCCTTTAAAGTCTGACCTTACTACTATAAAACATTCTACGCATAAAATGGAGGAGTCCCTGTCCACTATCAAGGAGCTTTTACAATGCCGACGTTTCCCACAAACACCTCCGCACACTGCAGTGACAGTAACGTGGTGATGAAGACAGAGCTTACCACTTCTACTCCTCCAAGGCCTACCCAACAGGATATTGATCTCACAGATTCCCAGCCCAAAGCCAATGTTGACCTACCACAAGGATCTAACATATCCGCTGGCCTTAGTCAAATAAAATCCCCTGCCAATGCCAACACAAGCCATGAGGTGTTTTCAAGGTTCGTGTAGCACAGCCAGCTACGGACACCTTTTTGAGATGTCTTCATCACAAGAGACTCAGCCTATGGAGAGACGAAAAGGAGAAATGGCTTGGCCATGTTTGAGCTCCCCCTCCTTAATCGGTTCCGAGTTCACCTACCCACCCAAACAGAGGACCGCGCGTGGGGATATTTCCAGCTACAAAGTAGTGGAGACTGAAACTGGAGGTTTTGTGCCGCGGGAGGTTGTTAAATCCTAGTGGTCTCGGGCCGCAGTATTTCCTGTGGTTGTATTCCTGATGGCCAAGGATCCTGGAGTGGTAAGGACCATTGTCCTCACGCACCATATCGTGGTTTGGGATGAAGAATATCCTCTCTTTGTGGTCAGAGATAGTGTGTGAGGATGTAGGGGTTTTTTGTGGGGTTTTTTATATAGGAATAAAGAGAGTTTCCTAAAAGTCTTAAATGTTGAACACTAGTTGTTGTTATGTGGTTAATTAATAATTGGGGAACTGTTCTTATAATGTTTAACATTATTGCCTTTATCGCTTCTTCCATAAGTGCTAGTCAAGTGGTAGGTAAGTTAACAGTATCGGCGTTCATTTCCACAACGCAAACAACGCTTGGCTGTAAGTCAGGTTTATTTCGTGGATCACATAGATGCGTACAAAGCCAGTATGATGATGGTTAATATTCCTAAGATCACAAGTCCAATCGATGAAGAGTAAGCTTTCTCCTAAGAGTCAGCCTGATCTTACATCCAACTGCAACACAGTAGTTCCTTCAACAGTCACCAGATGTCCTTTCTACTTGCAGCTATATAAACCCCTTCGAATCCTTAAGACTTGTATTGTCCAAACGAAATAGTGTTCTCCGCCGTACCCGTAGGTTCTTCCCCTTATGTGGCGTGTAGCTCTTCACCCTAAAAAGAATTGTCAATGAGAAATTAAATGGTGCTTGTTATAACAGTTATATTTCGACGTTCTTGTACTTCGAACTTAGAGTTGTTGCAGATACATGATGGTTTCAGAGAAAAAGATGTTTGTGACTATTTCATATACAGCAGGAATATTTTCAATAATGATTATAACTCTCAAGGTGTAATGAAAGATAGGCCTTAATTCCTCTGCATGACTGTAACAAAACAGATTTTTGTATGTTCTTTCCTGTGTTTTATATGTACTTTGGGGAATTTTACGTGCTTGTGATACTTGGACACAAGGAACTTGATTAATGCATGCACCGCACGGCTAACACTGGACATGCCCCCTTGTGTGTCCCGCACCATTGTGTACATCGAGTCTGTTGCCATGTACTGAAGGGCGTAGCAGACCTTGAAAAAATATTAATATTTTCAGATGAATATTTCATATGTACTATTTCACTTCACATTACTTGACATTTAGATGTTTTTTTCATTTTTTTCCATGACAGTAATGTCTGTACGATACACTTAACATAAATTATATTGGCTGACCGATTACTTTTTTGGGAACACATGTTATATAGGTCATATTTTTTGTAATTTCTTTCTAACCTTGTGGAAGAGTGGGAGGGGTCGACCCTGACGTTCCTGAGCTCCTTTGCCGGGCCGATATGGACTCCTTTCGAATTCCTCAGTGAGCTCTTCCACGCAATGGGGAGGAAGTTGAAAGTGCTCCATGAAGTCAAGAATGCTTGGCCACTTTTCACGTGGATCCTTACGCAGCTTGTTAACATGATGGGTCTTGTAACATTTTCCTCCCCTTCGCTGGTTGTACACGCCACCCCGTAGATAGCTCTTGAGGGCAAAATGTTGAAAAGGAAGAGCCCTACTGGTTTTCTTTTCATCTAGATGTTTGCTGGGATGAACTGGAATGCAGGAAATATTGTATATGGGTTAACAAAGATATTATAGCTAAAAAAAAAAATCTAAGAACATAAAAAAAACATTTAAATGTCTAGGGGGTACATAAGATTTATAGGAATAATATTTCTCAATTTATATATAATATTACCATATCATTTAAATCAATAAACCAGCAGTACCAGCAGTAGAAGAGGGTGTGTCAGTTGTTCTCAATTATTTTGTCCTATTTTCACCCAATGACACATTTAGGGAACATAGATATCGTAGGAATACTGTCTGTATTGGTCAGAGTTTAAGATTAAGAGGATTTGGGTACTTCCGACCTTTACGATTCAAGTGCGCACTGTTGGCGTACAGAAAATTTTGTTAAATACATTATAAAAGATGAAAAGATAACTCACCCATGTTGACTCTGGTCTAGACAGCCGTGCGACACTGCCGGAAGTAAGAAATGATTGATACAAAAATGGAAAATAGCATTTCTGAAGTCTACGTTCACTTCAGACCGTGTCGTGAAAAACACGATGTGGCACAACAAAAGTTGTTTCCTGAAGTACCTATGATACATCATGAAAGTTTTTTGGACAAAACTTTTTTCTACGATACATTGTGAAAACTTTCTGGACAAACATTTTGGTTTCGTGGCTACCATATATAAAAAAAATGTATCATGAAAACTTTCTGGACGTACCCCTGGTCATATCAAAATATGTGAGCTAAAAACTGAATTGATAATGAAGCATGATAATATTATGCTTCATTATCAATACTTTATCATATTACGGTTATTTCAATCTTGTCCCAAAATCATTATACAGATGTATGCAAATCTTATGACAGAAAATTTCAAATGTGGTACAGATATGTGATTGAATCTTTGAATATCTAGGTTTCAACACATGTCTGACAGCTCCAAACATTGTACACTCAACATTCATGCAAAATACATCACATGTTGTTTACAAATGTGATGATGGCTACCACCTCATGGATACTAGTGGGATCAGTGTGGTAAACACTTTCCCCTGCCCTTCCATAGGAATGACCTGGACTGCTACAAGTGGACTTGCCTGTTTGCGTAAGATTCAACTATCTGATTTACAAAACATACAAATAAATACACTCTGTTAACCTCATTTTGAGTCTTTCTATAACTGTTTAGAACTATTAATTTGTATTGTAGGCTGGCTGAAGGTTGGCTCTGCAGACTTTGTCTTGGGTTGATTATAATGTCTAATTCCTGTTTTGTTTACTTTCATGTTACTTATCTATTATCTTATGAAAGATAATGAAAATCAACCCTACTATACTCATACAAGTGGCCTCTAGACTGTACCTTTACACTGTATGCATATTCATTTTTAGCTCCTGAGAAAACCAATTTTGCTGACATATGCACTGCACCTGAAGGGCTCCAGAGTATTGTACTCCCTTCAGGTGAGACTGCCCCTGCCACTATCACACATGAAGGAGACCAACTAAACCTGCTGATTGGTGCTGAGAACCTTAATGCACTAAACAATTCTGCTGGGACGTCCTACTTCAAATTAGCCTTTCTTAGCAAAGCAGAAATGGAACTTCTGACAACACTCCAGGAGAGCCATGTTGGACTTCAATTTGACATTTATTCTGATCTGGCAGTGGAAATGCAATCTAATGATTCTGGAGGCTCTATTAGGTTTCTCATGCATAGTTTTGGTCTAAGCAAAAGAGATATTTGGATTGATGCAGGCTGGTTTTCTCGGGGGTTTACCAGAGTGGTATTGACTGAATCAAAACTGGTCTCTTGCACCGGCTCACAGTCTGGAAGTTGCTGTGGAAAAGGCAATTTGCCAGCTATGGGTACTGTCAGTGAACCATACATTATTGAGAATGTTGTGATCACCCATGGGGGGAAAGTACCTTACAACTTGGAGTGGTCTCGAGCTGCATTTACATTAAGTGGGAGTTTCTACAGAATGAAAATTACCATGTCTGGCTTTTGCAAAGGTTTGTTTGAATTCTTCATTAGAAAGAATTTGATAAAGGTTTGAAATCAATTCCAGGACTATGCTTTCCTGAAGATGATTATATTCTTACTTGCCATTCAAGATGATATTTATTAGTATGTTGTAGAAGCAGCAATCATTGTATGTGTTGTATATTCTAGGCACAACAACAGAAGTAGACTTGCTTCAGACATCACATGGAAATATGGAAACTTATCAAGACATTACAACATTCAAATCTGACAAGTTGATGGAGACAACATCAGCCCCTGTGGGGAGCACTGGACAGTCTGTTCATGAATACGGAAATAGTGATACATCAAATGAAAGTGACAGGACTGCTAAACGACTCGATCTCAAGTACACAGTTCTCAATATAGCATATCAAGACGAGCTCGCTGATAAAATGTCGGACCGGTATACAAGGATGACTGAGTCTCTTGTGAGGAGGGTGAGTAAGAGAATAAATTAATGCTGTAAAGTGACAAAAATGAGCATGAGATATCTGACTGACTCAACTACAGATTTTCACTGTTCCTTTCCCTTGTTTATAAGTGCTTACAGTAAAGACCTATCTGAATAAACAGTAAGTAAGTGGAAAGGTTCAACGAATAATGAACCACTGTGTTTCCATATTGGGGTTCATGCTCAGGCTATTGATTAATGAAGAGCTCTTCAATAAGCATATAAGCAATATTATGTATAATCTGCTATTTGAACAAGGGTTGAACAACATGCATGATATCAGCCATCCCATCAACAAGTTAGGTTACGGAAATAAGTTATAATTATGTGATGTCTACTTCACCAAGTTCTGCTAAAACCTGCTAAAAGGTACTTTTCATTATGATTGATTGATGGAATAACAACTATGACAGTTGATACGGTATTTCAAGGCAATAAAGGGTTAGACAGTATGCCTGTGGGAAAAGGCAATAATTATTGTAAGTTTCCTACACATTTCAGTGTATGAAATTGTATTGGGGAATTAAACCAGAAAACAATTATTACATGGTAAAGTTAAATATTGATACAAATTTGAAATGGCTACTTAACATGCTTTCTGGAGTGATTCACAACTTGATGTTCATAATCAGTGTATACAAATACATTAATCCTTGAACCCAAATACATCCAAGGGTCTAGCTGCATAGATTAAAAGAAGCCATGAACATGATCACAGGATTAAAATTTTCTGAAGAAATTCTTTGAGTGTCATATTTGGATCAGGACCTTATAATCCTAGAAATATCTTGAGAATATTCTAGACTGGACTATGAGACTTTTAGGTTGGATTGATATCATGTGTTTTAAAGGGAAATCTCCAAATTTGGGATGACACAAGGTGACTTATTTCTCAAAAAAAGGTAATCCCCAACACCCAAAACCTAATATAAAGGAAATTACAACTAAATATTTTCATTCAGCCACATACTGACTAGGTGCTATTATTGATTGCATTGTGTACAAAACTGAATCTATTGAATAACCTAAAATTCCCAAGTAATTTCTTGGAGGAAATTCCCATTATTATGACATAGCAAGGACAGCACTGAAAGCTAAAGAGCTAGGAAATTCCCTAATGACGTTTTTCTTCCTGAATTTTCTTCAGATTTTGCCTTTTTTCAAATATTTTAATATTACATAAATGAAGTGAAATGCAAAAATGTTGGAAGCTTGTTAACTGTGCAGGGAACCTTGCAAAAGCCATCTTTTAAGAAAATAAGATTCAGCTTAACAAAGCATACTACTCAAATAATTAAGTTGGAATAACTCTCTATTGTACTCCTTCGTTTTAAATTTAAATTGTATTTCATGCAGATTGAAGCTGGAATGAAAAGTCGCTTTGGTGATGCATTTCTTGGAATAAATAGTACATTTTATAGGTGATTAATCAGAGTTTTACTCAGAATTTTCTCACATCATTTCATGACATGTCCTTCAAATTGCATTAACTTCATTAAATCATTTCCTACACATCAGATGTTTCATTTGTGGAACAATAATTGATATAGGGCCACTGTCTATCTTTAGCAGAATATGATATAGTTATTTCTATTTGATTAATAGATCTTTATAATAAATGTGTATAACCATACTGTGTGATAGTGTTGGTGTGTATGTGTATGTGTGTGTACTGTATGTGCATTGATATATGTATAAAGGTTATTTGAATTGGAAACAAACTGTTCTCTTTCAGGCCATGACTGTCATAAATTGGAAAGTTTTCTGTGACACAGCAAAATACTTGATCAAGAATTTAGCCCCAAGCGCCTTTCTTCCATTTAGTGGAACTTGAATTTTTTATCTAAACAACTTTTATATAGGATCTTGTAAAAGGGCATCTTTCCTTTACCTTTAATGTAACTTGATGCCACTATCTGCAAAAATTTTTAACACTGTATTTAACACTATAAGATATAGTTCCCCCCCCCCCCGACATGGGACTTGGACCACCAGGTGCACACTGTATTCGACCACATCTCAAGTATCACTGTTAGAGACCACAGGTCCAGTATTGTTGTCTTGAAGTTTTTAATGAAAATAAAATATTATAATCCTGGGCAAATGCAGCCTAAACTATGTGTTTGTGTTCATGAAGTAAGAAGCTTGTATCACTCTCCCAACTTATTCAACTAGAAGCAATATCTAACTTGCAGAAGAATATCAGGACTCTTCCTCTAGATTTGTCCGCATATGCTTCCCACTTCATAAAATCTGCCCATCCATATTTAATACTTGTACAGTTTTGTAAGGCAATTCTTGTTTATAACTTATACCTATCCTATCTGGATTATAATGAATGTGACCTCCTTACCGTTGGTTGTCTCTTCCATTTACATAGTCCAAGTATAATTCACTTCCTCTTGATTCCCACTTTACCCATCTCTTTTTTATTGATCTTCATATGATTGGAATAAAAAAAATTCATGTATCTACAAAAACATGAAATTGATTTTTATATTCAGTAAAGTTCAATGTCCGAATCCTTTAGATCGTGTTGAGAAAATACATCAGTCTATGTAGGATTCTGAATGTGTTTTTTTGTATTCCAAATATAAGCTTTTGTCTATTACTTTGAATCCAAAATTCTCTTACATGTCTCAAATCACCAGTTCATGAGCACCGACGATTGTAGATAAAAACAATTTATCGACCATTGGACCAACCCCCATTAACTTCATGTTTTTGTTATTTTTAGGTGTTCCCCACGTTTGAACTAAAAACTAATGTTATAGTAATTTCACTTACGTTTCTATGTGATGATGAATAATTTAGGGTTTTTAAACAATCAAAATCAAAGGTAGATGTTTCGTTTAGATTCTTTAACAACAGCATACCTGAATATTCTATTTTAAATGGATGTCATTGATTCAGTAACACACTAGTAAGTCAAATTCTGAAACACTAAAATGTTACTACTGTATCGTTCAGTTTGATATCAAAATCAAACTAAAAATGTGTTGGTCCAGAAGAATATATCATTGTAACTAATCTTCAAAGGCATACCATATTTTACATTTTCCAAAAGTAAAGAGCAGTTTCTTGGAATTAACAACACATATTTAAGGTAATTTCAAATCCACATTATTTTAACTTTTCTGGAAATCTTAACCATACGATTTTCCCTGCTTTTGAACTAAAGATTAATGTTATAATCATGTTACTAATGTTTATAAATGATGATGAAATAAAGATTAGGAGTTCTCAAATAATGAAGTTCATTAACTGTTTGATTTAATAAAAAGCAAGGACTTCAATAACATCACATGTATGTACTTTTTATTCTAATCACGCAAATTACATAACAATGTCACAATCATAATATCCAGAATCTTTTGTTCTAATCACACATATTTCATCAAAATGTCACCCACTTGATTTTAAAATGTCATTATTTCAGTAGTTTCAATTGAGTAATCCAACCCTGATTTATTGATAAAGAAGATGAAAAGAACTATCAATCCTAGTTGTATGCAGTATTCTACTTCTAACCTGAGTGAATAGCACTTTATTTATTGACCTCAGACATAACTCATACAATTACAGCTAGTTTGCTTACACTGTCTCCAGTCATCTATCCAGAAAGAATCAACACTTCAGACAAGTTTTTATTTATATCTTCATCATGATTCCTGGATAATCATGTGTAACAGTTTGTCATCAGTCCTATGCCAAAAGCTGGACCATCCAAATACATAGTTAGAACCAAAAGCACTTTGAATCACTGTATACTATATACGTTGTACATAGTTGTATCTTAGAAACAAAGGCATTACAAACCTGTCAGGCAAAACATTTCTTTTACTCTGTTTGCTCATAAAGTTATGATAATTTCAATTAAACAAAACTGAGTATCTCCACATTTGGGTTTTGTTTTATATTAGACAAAATAGTACACTTCAGTCGCCATATCTACAGAAATAGTATTATATCAACTATTACTAAAGCTTTACAAGCTATTCAAAATGTTATGTGACAGTGCAGTCAAAGATTATTAGGGCTCAAGGCAATAAACCTTTGAATTGTACCCTATAGGGAATAGGTTATAAGATTGATGTTAAGCTGCAACTGCCAAATCAAATTTACTGGTTCACTTCATTTGAGGGCACTGTACTCAGATACATTCGACCATACCCATTTGTTTCGATACAAACTGGGACAGAATCCTTTACCCTGCTCTGTGAAAGTCATCCTTCTAAAAATACCTTTAGAAATAGAATTTACATCATGCCACAAATGCTAGTTTTTGTGACTTTTTCATCATGCTTATTGTCCCCAACTGTCTTTGAGTCTGGGGGATTACCAGTCTTCTTGACAGCCTCAAATCTGATATCCTTCCCATTCTTGTCCTCGGTCGGCTTTATTTTTGCATCGGGAATGGTTCCATCACTTAGTAGGAAGTATGTAGTCATCAGGCCTTTACCCTTTATCTCCACCGTGCCCCTCGTCTCCAACTCATAGTCCATCTTGATATGACTGAAATCGACAAGTCAATATTATGTCCTTGTAACATAGTAGGCATAGTTTACTATGTTGTTTGACTGTATTTGTATAGTTAATTATGTTGTTTGATTGTATTTAAGTTGATTAATTTCCAAATAGTACATGTTTCCCTTGTGTCATGTGACACAGGAGTGGAATGACCAGAGTTGCCTGCATAGACCTTCTGCACACATGGTCACGTGACCACATCATGTGATCATCATATCCACGTGGCAAGTGTGTGAACATTATTACCATGTGAGTGTCAACAAATGCAAAATACAACTTAAGGCCATATTCCACATTTCGCTGCCGATTTTGAAAATCGGCAGTTGAAATAAAAGTTTAATATAGTTACATTATACACCAAAAGAAAGATCATATAATTCTCTTATGTAGGATGTAAGGTGTCTTGTCATATTTTCAGAGAAAATCAAATAAGTACAAAAATGGCAGTGCACAAAGGTAGAGATTAAAACATCTGCTTTGTGCATGCTTATTGAATTAGTGTAAGGGTCACCAGATGAATACAAAATGATAAGAACTCCTCTAAATTACTTACTCTATGAAATATCTAGTAAGGGCAGGTGCCGCTGGTAGGTGTAAATATACCTGACGACAATGCTCACCGGGACACTTCCCCACAAGCACCGATGCCTTGGGTAAAATCGATATCAGACTGCTTTATAAGCAATAGTGCAGGGTAAGAGAGGGAGAGAGACCAGTAGCGTTTGGATCATACGGATCGGGAGATTCGAAGGGGTTTTAGATAGCTATACATGTACAAGCAAAGGGACATCTGGTGACTCATAAGGTACTACCGTAGACGGCCGGAGGTGCGACTAGGCGGACTCTACGGAGGAAGCTGACTCCACTCTAAACTGGAACTGTTATACCTTGGACTTATTGCCATCACGAGCAGCTGTACGCATCACTATATCCATCAATAAACTTACCGTACTGCCAAGCGTTGTTCATGTTATGGATTGAGCGCCCATCTCGTGGACTTACTCACCACTCGACTAGCAACCCACTAGAGACAATATTAATAACGATAATCATCTCGAACAATGCACTATAAATATAGTTAACCCAAATCAACACACTAGCGTTCAGCAGCATCAAAATTGATATGTGGAATACAGCCTTAATGCTAAATAATCCATAAGTTTGCTTAAAAAAAAGAAATATATAAATATGTGTTCTAAATGTAAAATTGTGAGTAATAACAATTTCTTAAATGCATTTGATAAAGCAAAAGTTGAGGTATTTATCACTCAGTTTTAGGGGTCTAATTTTACAAAAGGGCACCCCCCTCCCCCTTTCTATATGTGCCTCTTCCGTGAGTTTGTCCTGCTATACACCCTTTTCATTAGGTTGTGGTGGCCCCTGGTGAATCAAATTGAAACAGTGTTTTAGGTCTTTTCCTAAAGTTGACCCATATGCTTCACTTCATTTATAAAGGTTAACTATGGGAAAAGACCTAAAACACTGTTTCAATTTAATTCACCAGGGGCCACCACAACCTAATTAAAATGGTGTATAGCTGAAATACTGCTGAGCGGACTCACCAACAGTCATTATCATCACTCAATTTTGTTTAAGTACATACGCATAGGTGGAGCCACTGACGTGTATCTTCCCGGGCAGCCCATGACTCTCCATCCTGGATGCTGTGTTGACAGTGTCACCAAACAGACAGTAGCGGGGCATCTTCTTCCCCACCACCCCAGCCACCACTGGACCACTGTGCAGCCCTACACGGATCTACAGAGATAAAAACACCAAACAGACAGTACCAGGGCATCTTTTTTCCCCACCACCCCGGCCACCATAGGACCACTGTGCAGCCCTACGTGGATCTACAGAGAGAAAAACATCAAACAGACAGTACCGGGGCATCTTCTTCCCCACCACCCCGGCCACCACCGGACCACTGTGCAGCCCTTCGCGGGTCTGCAGAGTAAAAAACAATCTTGTGAATATATATTATGTTACCAAAACATTATAGGCAAGCAAAGATATGTAACCCCGATCATCACCTATGTATTTTTTGATTACGTTGTGGATAGGAGCACCCCCTATGAATGTCGGTGCTACCAGATACAAATGAAAAAACAGCCATCTTTTTTCTTTTTATTTTAAATGCAAAGAAACAGTCAATGACATTACAAAAGCAGCAGAAGAGATGGTGTGTTCAAAGAACAACATTCTTTTAGAGTTGGCACTAAGGCACTGAGGACATGTTTACAGCCAAAAATCTTTCAATTGTGTGGGTCAAGCTCAGTCATAAATGTTACTAAGACGTCATTTGCTATGTGATCCTGTACTGATGCAGGTATCAGTTCACTGCATAATCTTAGCTTACTTATTAGTGAGTAAGGCTCAGGGCTAAGAGTGACTCTCCACTGAGGGTGGAGCGTGAACAGGCTATGGCATAGGTCTGGTAAAACAGAGGCGTGAGTGCTGGTAGCTTCAGACTGTAACATGTAAGCAGATAGGTGAAACTTAGTGGAGTAACTGGCACCGTGAAGTCAGGTTACTGTTGGGTGAGTCAGCAGGTGGAATAGGCCAGGGGCATTGGCTGTATGTGGTTGATTGGACAACCTCTCTGGACTGATAGTTGTCAACGGGAGCGCAATGACATACATTACATGTTTGGATTTGATAATTTCATTATTTATAACATTCTCGAGTTTTAATCAGGGGAGAAGTCCTCTTTTTCAATTGATATGATAATGAGTGCAAACTGAAAATGATTAGAATAAATATATGATTAATATGAATAAATATATATAAAATAAAACACCACTTTACATACCTGCAGGGGTTTGCCGGTGGCAGGAGAGTTCACTTCTCCCGCACTGATCAACATGGCGATACTCATGTTGGCCACAGACTCGGCGTGTACATCGGAGGCCTCAGGGACACCTCCCACAACCATATAGGCATCACCAATCGTCTCTACCTAAAGGCAGAAAGAGGCACAAAGTTTAACATTGATCAGAATTAAAGCCCCATAACCACAGACTTGACATGTATGCCTGAGGCCTCAGGGACGCCTCCCACAACCATGTATGTGTCACCAATCGTCTCTACCTAAAGGCAGGAAGGGGCACAAAGTTTAATATTGATCAGAATCAAAGCCCCATAACCACATACTGGGCATGTACATCGGAGGCCTCAGGGACACCTCCCACAACCATATAGGCATCATCTAAAGGCAGGAAGAGGCACAAAGTTTAATATTGATCAGAATTAAAGCCCCATAACCACAGACTTGACATGTATGCCTGAGGCCTCAGGGACGCCTCCCACAACCATGTATGTGTCTCTACCTAAAGGCAGGAAGAGGCACAAAGTTTAATATTTATCCGAGTTAAAGGCCCATGACCACAGACTTGGCCAGTACAATTCAGGCTTCAGGGAGACCACCCATGACTACATAGGCATCACTGATCGTCTCTATCTAAAGGCAGCAATATGCAAGTAGCATGAACCAGTATTGACGCAGATACGTTTCAGAAATTCAACTTAATGGGGAGCCCATATAGTGATTCAAATAATCTACTGATCGAATCTTGTTGTTTAACACCCCAAAAAATGGTTTGAAATCACTAGATAATAGTGATACGTAATAAGTGATGCGACGAGAAATCTACCACAAAAAAATCCAAATCACGTTCCACGGGAAATCTAAGGTTATCTATGTTTATCTATATCTACAGTTATCTGGCATTTCCCAAGGAGTGTCTTTCTTAATCATGGTAGATACTGGGAAAAAAGCATTCCCTTGTTTACCCAGAATCTTAATTACATCACTTGATGGCTTCAATCCTTGCATCTTATCAGCTGTCTAGGTGTTCCTGCATCTAATTTGTGTAATAATCAAAACAACATTTAGGCAACCGAATTAGCAAAGATTTCCTGTCAGACGTAGCCTGGTCGATAAATCATTGCCCACCTTATATACATTGAAGATACTTGAGTAGTGGTCAAACTTCATGTACAGCTCGTTCAACATGTTGACAACTTGGATTGGCGTAACAGCAGCAGCAATGTTCGTGAACGTAACAATGTCGGAGAACAAAATGGTCACCTCATCAAATTTTTCTGGAATGAGATATTTCAATATAAAACAGGTAATTTGAGACTGGTTATTCCTGGTTAATTAATAATACATCTGAAAAGCATTACCTTGAGGCCAAAAATGTTGCATTGTTCTGCTTTAATTCGTTCCAAACATACTCTGATGTGCTATCAAACCTGTTTCTCACTATATACATATGTATTCATATATGAACATACTTAGATACATACCTAGATATATACACATGCATACATATAGCCCCTTCCTCACTTTAAGAAGGAATCACATGTCATGTATCACAAAAGCAGAAATTATTTGAATGATTAGGATTGAGAAAAAGAGTGAACCTATTGAAATCTGTGCCGAAGTTTGGGAGTAGTGAAAATGTGTTGAGGTTATGAATAATTGTTTCTACTGCCACAATTCTCTGAACAAGCTCTTCAAGTATAGACTTTTGTCAACCAATATTACAATCTTTTTTGGTATTAATATGCTTCATGAGCCTGGTTCTATGTATTAACCTGCATCCACAGTCCTTCCCTCTCGGAGCGCGTCAGCCACCTTCATCGGTAACATCTGATACAACAACATGTCAGTCTTTGCCTTCTCCACCTCCAAGGCCACTGAGATCTTCTTCAACTCAGCTGTTGTCTCATCCAACTTTTTACTAAAATTAAATCAATTTATTATGAACATTTTTAATTCCAAGGCCTAGTTACACTCTTATAAAAAGTGTTTTTCCTGATGTGAGAAACATGAATGTAAAATGTCAAGCAATGGAGGAATATCACAAAGATCCTCCGTATTAGCCAAGAGCCACAGGGACATGGTCAATATTAAAGTAGATCAAAAGACATGATAAGACAGTAATATTTCATCTTTTCAGCTCCTGCATAATTGCATATTGGGTGATATTGAGTGAATAATTGTCTTAGAGTGTAAGGCACTCAGTTACACAAGCTTTTGTGACACAAAGCTTTGTATAAAATAGTGCCTTTACAGTGGCATTATGTCACACAAATTTGTATTTTGTGTTTCAGTGTCTCAGTGTATTATGCCGCTTCCCCATGTGGGCGACTAATTAAGGCAATAAGAAGTTTTCAGCAGTGACTTACTAGTCTCGCATAGACTAAAAAAATGAATCTCCACAATTAGTCTATTGGCCAGACAGGTATACCTTGACTTGGCGTCTATACAATGTTTTTTTGATGTTTCTTTATCTCCTGAATCTCCTGAATTCAAATCTGTTGGGTGCCAAGCTGAAATCCTTGGGCAACTCGACTTATTAGCATTTGAAAAAAAAAAGTTAGAAATTAATTTTTTAATTGGTATTTAATATGACTATACTTTTTTTGAGTATTAAACATATCTGCAGTGACCTCAAAGGCATAGTTTATGTAATTAATGAAGGTTTTATATCTTTATTGGATGTACCTTACATGTGACCTATTTAAAAAAGATAATTAGGTCACAAAATGGCAATATCTTATGACTCAAATTAACCAATATCTTTTTTTATTGGTGAGCTGGGGGGATTGAAAAACTCAAAAATATAGTAGTGTCCTCATATAAATCTAATGCATATGTGAGCCTAAGGACGGGTAGGGGGTCTGAAATTCATGGAAAATGCATACATAATTAATGGAAGATCCTAACTATGGATGACTGATCTTGATTAACAATAATAAACATGAAATACTCAAAAGTAATTTTAATTTGTGTATCTAAGTCATTCATAGAGGTATAAGGTAGATGTGCACACATTCTCAAATATACCATCCAATTGTTTTTACAACATATCAAAAACCTTCTTGGTGTGAATGTTCTGTCTTATGAAGAAATTTCTCATGCACATGAATATTTGTCTACATGAAGATATTGTTCGATAAACAATAAGATTAATTATGTTGGACTTAGAATATAGACCTAGTCTATCGTTACAGCAGGAATACCAATACGCTGGATAAATAATCTAAATATTACTGAGTAAATATCAAACCTTTACATATTCAACAAAGTTTCAATTTCATATAGCTTAGATTTACACATCTTGTTGGGTGTCCCTAGTTTTAACTATATAGTATTGTAGCTAATGATGGGAACACCCTCACATTCATGCCTTTAGTCATTTACTTCACTTTGTTCTCAATGACTGGTTACACAATCTTATGTTCAGCAGTTGAAGGGAATTCTCCTCCAATTGTTGTTAGAATCAGGCAGTGTGAGAAGCTAGACGTAAGTTACATAACCAATGCCTGAGCTAAACAGCCCTCACCCCTTCAAATTAGAGCCACCACTGTCACCTTCAGGTGGGCAGTCCCAGGTGGGTGAGTGATAGTTCACTCAGTACTAGGTGTATGGCAGTGCATGCATGGACCCAGTACTAGCCCTATCTTAAATCCCTCCCCAAGCTCTGAGTGACAGCAGGAGTGGTGGTGGTGGTCAGCATCTATAGCCTATATAGCCTACTGGTTGTAGAAGGGCCTTCAGTTTACTGAGGGATGACCATCACTCATGCATGAGTGAAACTTTGTAGTTATCTTGCTTCTTGTTTGTTACTCAGACTCTTAATTTTCATCTATGTTACTGTATTTTGTATGCTCATTTTGACATTGCCTTCCCATTTGCCATTTGCAAAAGGTATAGTGCAGCTCATTGCAGCTGCTGCACAGCCACAACGTGCAGTGGAACAGGGATTCCTTGTTGAGCAACCACACTTAATGAGTTGCAATACATCTGATGGTGCTAGATTAACATCAGGTGGTTTTGATGTTGGCAGGAGTATTCTTGATGTTGAGTCCTTTTCCAAACCATATTTCGTAGGATCCATCTCTGGGGGACCAGTGTCCAGAGCACTTTGCCAGATACATAATTGCAGATGTGCCTGCTTGACATTTTAACAGAAGGCTTCTGTTGTGGATGGCGTTGACTTCAATTTGGGCATAGCTGTTTTTGCTTTTGAGAAATCATGCAGGCGTAATTCACTCATTGTGGAAACGTTTTTGCAGCCATAACATGCAGCCACAAAAGTACTTCCTGTAGAACCTCCTCAAAGTCTGATCTTTGGTTGCCCAAACTTACTAAGGAGTAGCCTTCATTTAGGATTTTCAATGCTGATATCTTCCCTGTTCCAAACATGCAAACGGCATCACATCCAGTGAGAGCATTTCCAGCTAAAATATTCAGGATGATTGCTTTATATTTGCCCACAGTCTTGTATAAACAACTGTGTATGTGAGCTTATTCCTGCAATAGATATCTGGCATGTCAAGATGAGAATGAGACAAAAGTGTAGGAGGAAGACAAAAACATCAGTGTCATCACACAGCCTGCTGGAATGATTACATCTGCTTCTTTGTGACTGGTTCAGCATCAGTAATGATCAATTTATGTGCATAGATATCATCAAGTTCTTGCACTTTCTTGAGTAGGCACTTGCAGACAACATCAATGAGCTGGACTTTGTTGCTTGTGACCATCAGGGCAACTTTGTGGTGGTAGCTTTGTTTTAACCACTGCTCCCCGAGGTTGTTTCTCTAGATGCTCCCCAGAGTCTTCCCAACCCCTAGCTCCTTTAGGGGGCCTCCAGCCAGGGGTGAGTCAGTGTTTATACTGAGAGGCACCGAGAGTTATGTAGTATCTATTAATTGCACCCTAATTTGAGATTAACAATTTGTAATAAGGGGACAGAGTTGTTACAGCCCAAGGAGTAACCTGTTGTTTCAAAACTACTGTTGCCACCCTCCCTGTAAGGGGCTCCCTAAGGGAAATCTGTAAAGTTTTATTGCTTTTAAGTCCAAATTGCTTAATGAAATACATTACATATGTCTGTGTAAGTACAATACCTTACATTGTCGCAGAACCTACCTTACAATCAATGTATTTTTGAAAAAATTGCAACAATATCTTCTTTGCATTCCTAAGTACCTATATACTTTTAGGCCCGTCTATAGATGGCCTGGGGGATAACAGGGGATGTTCTAGGCCTACATATAGAAGGGTTGGGGGAGCAAAGGGTTAAGAGACAACTGATGAGGCCTGCTGGCAACGTTCTATGCTCTCTCTGATCTTGCATAGATTTTGATACAGCCTTCATAGTATCTGTCAAGGACAAGGTAAATGTTGTGGTGGACAACATATTTTGCAAAGTTTTCAGAAAAATCCTCCCACTGTACCCTCTCCAGGCCTGCAACTAGTTCCAAGTTGCATATACACCATGTGAGGCATCAGATGTGTTAAGGGAGAGAACTCGAATCATTTGATTTATCCAGGATTAAAAGTATATTCATTCACTTTTTATTTTCAAATGCTTGTAGCTCAAAATGCCAAAAGGTTACAGGTTAGGACCAGGCAGATTTGAAGTCAGAAGATTTAGGAGATAAATAATCATCAAAAAGACATTGTATAGATGCCAAGCCAAGTTTAACCCCCGACATGGGGTTTGGCAATTAGACTATGATTCATATGAGTGAGAAAGGGCAAGTCTATTGTGAATAACTATGCATTAATGATTATTTATCTAAAGAACCTTTATTGTGTGAAAATCAATAGTGATTTACAATTAATTCTGGGTCCTCTCATGCAAAGAAACCTTTATTATGATTCATTAAAGTGATTGGCAACATCTCATCATTGTGACCTACATAAGTGACCTAGATAGGTCATAGGTCAATAACATAGAACAAAAAGGTTAGATGATATGTTTTCTATTATGTTTTATCTACTGACATGCTCCACAACACTGTGTTTGTAAACTCTGCAGCAAAAATGCATTTTTTATTATTTAAATTGTATTTTCAGCTTTCTTTTTTTAAACGTGAATAACTTGAGTTGCCCAAAGATTTCAGCTTGGCACCCGGCAGATTTGAATTCAGGAGATTCAGGAGATAAAAAATCAATAAAAAAACATTGTATAGACTCCATGTCAAGGTTAAGCCCAAAAATGGGCTTTGGCAAATAGACTAAATGGGACGCTCTTGTACTTAATCGCCAGGCGACGAGAGGACCCGGTGATTAACTTGTCGCATAAGGGTATAGAAAAATATCAAATTTTGCCTATAAACCATGGCAACTAGTTGGTTAGTCACCAGACATCACAGCGCCAGTGTGGAGTTGATCACCAGGCTACTAACTCCCTTAGTAGCCCAGTGACCAAGGAAATCTAATCTTCCAAGTGGGGACTTGGCTTAAGGGTCTCAATGACATCAAAGTCGATATGTGAACAAATTGATTTCCTGCATATACTATTGGTGACTTGCTGAATTGGTGGCAATTGAAAGAGAACTTATGCCCCCTAATTTACCTGACTTCAATCTCTGCTATCCGCTGCTGGTTAAGCAGCACCAGTTCGCGAGTCACATCATAGACCGGGATATTAGACAGGTATACATTGCGGGCAAGCAGCTCTGACAAGTCAGACAGACGTGGGGAGCCGAGGAAAATCATTCGCTTTGTGTCATTCATCCACACCATCTGACCTGAAATTGTAACAAGGGAATAGAATTGAGTCAAATCAGATTGTTGGAAGACAGAATATTACTTGAAGAAAGGGTTATCAGGAGAAATTGTAAGTTCACAATCAAAATGTGTTTTTTTTTAAACAATAAACTACATGGAGAAGGAATTGCAGATATTTGGCATTGTCACCTTTCCCTCCATCTTTCTTGAAACAGTAACTGAAAACTTTGCAGTAAAGGCTTATAGAGTTCATTTGAGTTTTAATCTGTCAATGTGTATTACTCCTTTACTGAAACCATGTGAAGTTAGACATGCTCTCAGAATCTGTAAGAGCCATTTAGGCTTACCTTTAATTGTCAGCCCTTCTTGTTTTGTTGGCTTTGCATGCTTCACCCTTGATTTGTTGACCTCTATCTTTAGGAGGTAAACTGCATTGATGAACTTCATGATGTGTTCGAAGGTCAAAGCCATGCGCGGTTTACTTAAGTAGAACACGTCACCCATACTTAGACCAGGTTTCAAGGTCACACCAGTCATCTTGGCCAGAATCTGACCCCATTGTACTATCTGAAATAACGGGGAAAGTGTTTCTAGGTTACCTGAGTCATGTTGGCCAGGGTTTGTCCCATTTTACTATCGATATCTGAAATAACAGAAGTGATTCAGGGCCACATCAGCCATCTTCAGGGGTGTGCAAATGCTTGCAAATTTGCACAAATGTGCGAATTTTGTCACAGAATGTGCAAATTTCTCGCCAACATTTATATAGGAAAGTGAAAATGCTATACAAATATATTTGAATTTGTAACCAGATTGTGCGAATTTTGCTGGTAGTTTTGCTAAAATAAATGTGGGTCTGCACACCCCTACATCTTGGTCAGGATCTGTCTACAGTGTACTATCTGAAATAACAAGGGAGGTGTTTCAAGGTCACATCAGTCATCTTCCCCAGGATTTAATGATAGACATTAAGGCATTTTGTTCAGTTGTTGATATTAAGCAACTAAAACAGTTCTGTCAAACTGGATTCTAAAAAAGGCAGAAAATGTTCCAAGCTGTACCTGCAGGTCTTGCATGAAGACGATGTGGAAGGGGAACAGGGAGCAGAAGGTGGATGCTGTGAAGTCAGTTGGCAGGGCTGGCAGGAAGGTAGACGACCCTTCCTCCGTGTCCTTACCTTTACGACCCTTGGCAGCCGCTGCCTGCAAACCTGACGACCACGTGACGCTAAAGGTCACATGATGCTGGGTACGTCCATCAGCCAGATGGTCCACCTCAGCCGTTATCATCTCACCAGTCACCTCATCGTCAAACAACTCTCGCCCGACTGCCCGCAGTAGGCCTGAAGTAGAACACATCAATATCATGTCATGTCAGTGGTACTCATGCTGGGTATGCCATTGGCCAGGTGGTCCACCTCAGCTGTGAGCATCTCACCAGTCACTTAATCATCAAAAAACTCTCGGCCGACTGCCAGTAGTAGACCTGGAATAGCAGACATTGTCAATATTTGTCATCACTCGGTGTTACATGGTGCTGGGTATGTCCATCAGCATCAGCTGTCAGCATCTCACCAGTCGCCTCATCATCAAACAACTCTCGACCGACCGCCGGCAGCAGGTCTGAAATAGAAGACTTTGTCATAATTTGTCATCACTTGGTGTTAGATGGTGCTGGGTGCGTCCATCGGCCAGGTGGTCAACTTCAGCTGTCAACATTTCACCCTTCACATCTTCATCAAACAACTCACGACATGCCCACCGTAGGCCTGAAATTAAAACACATTAATATTATTATCAATTATTTTCATGTAAGTGTTACATAGTGCTGTAAATGTCCGTCAGCCAGGTGGTCCACCTCAGCTGTCAGCCTCAACACACACCTCATTGTTAAACAACTCTCGACCAATAACATTGTTAAGAGGTGACAGAGATCACTTATGCAATAGACCCCTGACCCTAACAAAATATCCTTTGGGAACTTTCCTAGGAGTAAACCAGATTGAATTGAAGTGGCTAAGGTTACTTGTCCCAAAGGTACCACAATTATACATGTTTGTTGAAAAATGTGTATAACCTACCTATGACTATGGGATGTAGTCCCTCCCTGACACTGTAGTAGTGGAGAATCATCCTTCCCTCTGACTGGGTCTCACACCTGTAAATTATTGATTAAAAATGTGCCTCAAAAGTTGAATGAGATTAAAGATGTACATCATACATGGTGAGTATTTCGCTCATGATACACTGGCAAATGTGGTTCCAAATGTTTACTATTCGCTGGCAATTCCATATTATGTTTTCAGGTCAAAGGTTTGTCCAAACACCTCATATCACTCAATACAGCATATTGAATAGATATACAATTCATACTTTCACTTGTAGACATAATCTCATAAATCCCAATGTAAAACAACCAAACACAAACCTGATTTAGGATAAACCAAGGAGGCTGCTCCAAACATAACCGTTAATGTTCCGAAATTGAGTATTGAGTTTGAGATGCTTTGGGGGAATTGTATTTAGGCTTTTAAATGATGTATAACATGTTCCAGTATCATCAATGACCCCAGAGATTTGTCAGTTTTAGTAAATCTGCTGCTCAACACCATAGTCTAAACTTGAAGATTTAAGGATAAACACCAGTGGTCAGCGGCCAGTTCAGGAAAACATCAATGTGATCTTTAATAGTGGTCTGATCCTAACATACTATACATCATTTAAAAGCTAACATTTTTCTCTACCCATTGATACTAGTAAAGTTATAAAGGAATTAAAAGCAGCGATTTTAATAATTTTAAATTAGTTATTTTACTTTTATTTTTTGAACATGAATATCTTGGTTAATATTCAACTGACAGAAATAAGCTTTTGCATACATCTTCATAATAAACATATGGGGGGAAGCGTGTCTCAAATTTTTTATTAATGTCTTAGATCTTATTTTATAATCAAAAACAGCAAAAAACTGGAAACTTTTTACATTTTTCTTGCAATATCATTTTCTACATTTCATAAAATCTGAACTAAGACCTTAATCAAAAATCTGAGACACGCTTCCCTCCATTTACCTGCCAAGAAGGTCTACCAAAATTTCCAGGTTTAATATTAAGTGAGATATTGATGTTCAAAAAAATAATTTAAATATTGTAATTTTGATGTTTGCGACTAACCTAAACAGCCATCATTGGAGATATTTTTTCACAAGTTAGATCAATACGTATGGTTATTTGTTTGCTATCTAAGGGTGCCTTTAATTCATTAATACAATCAGGAACAAATCTTGTGTCTGTGGTTAGAGAGAGCCATGCTTTTCACGCCCCAACCACTGGTGTCTATCTTTAAACTTAGTGTGAATGTGCTTCCTTTTATTATAAAGCTGTCCAAAGTTAATGTGTGAATAATGTATTCAGCAGGGAGTACCTCCACAATACTCCAAACATAACATGCATTTGTTCAGCAGGCTTTATTTGCCTTGTTCTTTAGCTATTTTGCTAAAACTTTGTATGTCACCTGAATGAGGGGGTATCAAAGTCCTTGTAGGACATGGAGAGTACCTCATGTACGGCATCCAGTTTCTGGATGATAGCTTCCAGGTTGTCACCCAGAGTACACAGCATTTTGTCGTAACCGTACTTTTAGATCATCTATCTTTCGTTAATAACAATGTTGTTGACTGTAAATAACTCAGTAAATAAAGGGGTGTCAAAGTCCTTGTAGGACATGGACAGTAGCTCGTGTAAGGCATCCAGGTTCTGGATGAAGGCCTCAAGGTAGTCACCCAGGGTACACAACATCTTGTTATAACTTGATCATTTGTCTCTGTTTGTTGGCCGTTAATAACTCACCTGAATGAAGGGGTGTCAAAGTCCTTGAACAACATTGACAGTAGCTCATGCTCGATCAAGGTTCTAGATAAAGCTTCCGTGTTGTCACCCAGGGTACGCAGCATCTTGTCATAGTTGTGCATTTAGATCATCTATCTTTTATTGATAACAATGTTTGTTGACCGTTAATAACTCACCTGAATGAAGGTGTGCCAAAGTCCTTGTAGGACATTGACAGCTCGTGTAGGTTCTGGATGAAGGCCTCAATGTTGTCTCCCAGGGTATTAAATGTGCATCAAGCTCCCTTTAGATCATTCATCTTTTTTTATCTTGGTAATATGCAACTCACCTAAATGAAGGGGTATCAATGTCCTTGTAGGATATGGACATTGTGTAAGGCATCCAGGTCCTGGATGAAGGCCTCAAGGTTGTTACCCAGGGTAGGTAGCATCTTTTTGTAACCATACTTTTAGATCATCTATCTTTTGTTAATAACAAGGTTTGTTGACTGTTAATAACTCACCTAAGTGAAGACGCATCAAAGTCCTAGTAGAATATTGACAGTAGCTCATGTACGGTTGCCAAGTTCTGGATGAAGACCTCATGTTGCCTAGCAGGTTATGAAATCTCATGTTAGATCATTCATCTTTTGTTACCTTCTTAATCATACATAACTGACCTGAAAGAAGGCGCGTCAAAGTCCTTGTATGACATTGACAGCAGCTCGTGTAAGGCATCCAGGTTCTGGATGAATGCTTCTAGGTTGTCGCCCAGGGTACGTAACATCTTGTCGTAACCGTGCTCCAGACAGTAGATGAGGAAATACTCCCCGAACACCTCCAGAACTGCGTCCTTTGGCAAACCTTGGAAGATATGATACTAGGATTATATTAGTTATGTGGTTACTTTTAGCTTTTTTAGAAGCTTGTTGAAAATGTATTTCTCTAATTGCTTCACAAGCACCTCTCTGCACAGACTTGCATCCTTTATAAACATGTTTGCATTGCTACATAATGGTTAAGCATGGAAAAATATCCCTTGATGGTCATAAGGTAATCAAATTACTTTTCTTCAACTTTTCACTTGTAATCAATTAATGGCTCCTATTTTACAGTATCCCTGAGAGAAAAAATTCTGCACATTTCTTTTGGTAACTCTTATAACCCTTTCACCGCTTGTTTAACCTTGGCTGTTCAAGATTGTATGGGCTGGTGGCAACAGAGGGAACTAATATATCCAGATGGCAGTACTGATCACATGGTGGCTGGGCACTTTGTTTATTGAGATCATAACATCATGCATACCACTGTGGAGAGAACTCCCATGGAAGCCATCATGTACAAGCATGCAATGCAACCACACCTTTTTGGTCAGACTGTTACTTGCTAAATTTTCATGTTAGAGTTAAGAGTTTGAGACTCATCAAAACATTAGATTATAATAACATCGCATTGGAGTTGAGACCTTACCAATACAGAGTGTTATAACAATGTTAACAATGTGGAAGAACATAACCACAATACCACAATAATGTCACAGTGCAATGTTTCAATGGTAAGTTCCAGAGAAGTAATTGGATGACATCAAAATAGTGTAACAGGAACTAAAACAGCTCTAAAAAGAATACCATGACTACATCATAATAATGTAGCATGTTCATGTGAACTATCATTGTTGATATATATATATATATATATATATATATATATATATCAAAAACGCCTATATAACTTATACTTTTATAAGTCATGGAAGTCTTACCCAAGACCTCCACAATGGCCCCAATAATGGACAGCGTCTTGGCGTCCCCGTAGTTGTGAAATACCATGAAGTCATCCACGATGTCACACTTCGACAGCTTTCTGTGATATAGAGAGAATGGTAACCAACATAATTATGAACTTCAATACCTCAGTTCATATTACAGTTTTATAACAATCTGGATGCAATTTCATGAACGCTAAAGGGAATTACTTCTTGTACAACAGTTATAGGTTGTACAATGGTTATTGTAGGACTACTGTTTATCAAGACTATGAACAATATTGGACGTTCAATTAAAGAAATTGATACTTTCTGTTTTAATGAAAGGAAAAAAAGGAAAATGGAGATGACTACAATTTTTTTTTAAACTATATTTCTGTTTTGAGTCAAAATGTGCTGCTTTCATGAATTCCCTGGTTATCTATCCCTATCATCCCTATCATCAATGTAAGATGAGGCATTTTGTAATCTATTTCCAATCATACAAGAACAAGACAGGATATGGATAATTTCATGTCATATTTTGGATCTATTGTGGATCTATGTTAAAGCCTTATTTGGTAGACATACTTACACCACTTTGTCCCAGGTGTCCTGACCAAACTTCGTCAGCACCAGCCCGCGGGCAATCACGTGAATCTGACCGTACTGTGGGAGAGATACACAAAATAGTTGTTATATTTCTTTTAGCAATTCTAAGTTGTGTAAGTTCTTCAATGCCACAATTTGGGTTCATTTCATCAAGAAACATCAGTGATTATATGTTGTAACTTGCAACAGACAATCTCTTCAGCAGAGATGTCCAGAATGTTTGTACCATTGTGTGTATTACTGAACACCTGTCTCTGTAGTGTAATACCTTAAAAATCGGAAGGACATATCTATACTCTAAAAGACATATCTATTCAAATATTTCAAATATAATTATGTAAGAATTGGTATAAGATTATAAAACTGTTGTATACAAATACTAAACTATACCCTTAAAGTAGTGTCCAACTACCCTCACAAGGTCCAGGTGGAGCCACCTACTACTGGAAGCTAACCAACCAATCAGGGCCCTTAAGTTTTTCATTCATCTTTAGCTGTGGTCCGTTGCATAAGGAGTCTCACTGTTGGGAAGGTTGGCGCACACAGTGAGACCCGTCCCTGTCGAACAGCGAATGAATCCAATTTTCCTAACAACAGCGAGGGTTGGCACACCCTTTCTTTAAATTTGCCGGGAGGACATTTTGGGATCATTATTTCAATATCTGTTTCTCCAGATTTTAGGTCCAGCTTATAAAATGTACAGGAGGCAAGTGCTGAAAATGTATCTATTAGTCAATTAAATGTGTTCAAAATGTGTACAAAACTGTCGTTGTTGAGAGGATTGGCACATTGAAAAACTTAAGGATATCGCTGTAGCAAGACCCGTAACTAAACCCTCCCAGAACTCTCGCTGTTGGGAGAGTTTGGTTATGCGACAGAACACTGATGATACAGAGAGATCTAAAACATTCATGGTTATGTAATTGTATCATAGCATAGATTACGTCATCTATATGTCTACAGATCTTCAAGTCGTTACTGTAATGCATACTTAACAATAAGTACATTGAGATATTCTCGTCGAGTCATTGAGTTCAATACATCTTCAAACCTTTCATTTACTGAGGTATTTTGTGTCACACTAACAGTAGTGAAGGTTGACCCAAAGACATGGGTATTGGTTACATACTATTTAGATCTTAGCCCGACCCAGGGCCGCTGACGCCAGATATCTATGTGCATGAGGACTGGGAAGACTCAGGAGATCCTAAAGGCTTTCCACATCCAGATTCTTTTGTAGATTTTAGAAATTGGCATGGTAAATAAATGCTATAGACATGATATGTTTTATTCGAAAGGTTTAGGAACACTCTGTTATATAGGGTGTGCGGTTTTGTGCAATATTCTGGGAATATATCAAACAAATACAACATTCTCAAATGTGTTAAGGCAATTAATTGTATTTTGTACGGTAAGTCTCATCTTTTATTTTTATGATCAGTATCTTCAGGTTGGGGGGTGGACCACTAGAACCGACATGGTGACAGAGGCGTTTCTTAGATTTGACATGCGGCATAGGGGCCTAAAGATACAACAGGGGGTTTAAAGACACAGTGACATGTGACATAGGGATTTCTTAAATTTGACATGTGACATTTGACATGTGACATGTGAAAATTAAGTGACAAAGACATACGACGTCGTCGCTTTTTTAATTCGACACGCAACATTGCGACCCCCCATACAAAACCTCTTAAGTGTATCACAAAGTTTAAAAGTAGGTTTCTAAGACTAGGTGGGATTTCTAGAGAAAAGCCTTGTAAACAGGGTCTATGAATTGCCTGAGTTAAATGGTTTTGTAAACGGCTTTGAATAAAATAAAGGTCATATTCCACCATGAAACCATGAAAAGACACAAACAAACTACAGCAAACTTGACGCTATCGGAACATCTTTTTCATTAAGATGGCGCCCCCTGGTGGCTACAAATTGAAACACACTTTTAGGGCTTTCCCATAGTTAAGGTATATGAAGTGAAGTGACCTAGATACCAAAAGCCCCAAAAGTGGGCCGTGTGGGGCACTGCGCAGGGTCGTGGTAAAGGTGTATAAGACAGATAGAATAAAGATATTTTTTTTAAATAAACTTGTTTGCAGTAGGCTACCGCAAGATGGAATATAGTTTCTTGCAGTACTTGCTTGTGGTACTTGCTATTGTATACGTATCCTATGCATTGCTTGCGGACGGGGATACCAACATGCTGGTATCGAAACAGCAAATTGTTTTGGTACCTTAAAAGAGCAACCGCAAATGCTACCTATGAATATGGCCTTAAGTGGACAGCTACAAGGGACATTATTTATGGGATATATATGATACTATATATATATATATATATATATAATATCAAAGTATAAAAATCAATTGGAAACTGTCCTAAGCCCAGTGAGTGTTCGCTGATTAATACATTGACACATTGTATTCGCCCGGTAACAAGTGCAGCTTATTTGTAATTCGACACCTCAGAAACCCAAGACAGCTGCTGTAACGCCCTCTGTGACCGCCGAACGGCTATATTTGTATCCAGTTTATTTATTTTCTATATAAATCTTTCCTGTTTGTTTTGCTTTTGTTGTTTTTTGTGGGGATAATTCAATTACCACTGCACTGAATGCCATGACCCCTTCAAAGCGGGGCTAAATGGGTACAGAGGTGGACACAAGCGATCAATGTGGCATTGGGCACCCCCTCCCTCCCCTCCCGGCCGTCGTTATTGGCCTTTAAAGGTATACCCCCTCCGAAATTGTGGATCTGTACCTCAAAAAAGCATAAGAAACCTCTGTATGGATACATGAGTCTTGCTTTTAATAAAGTTACGATGACTTTTTTGGTTATTGTAGCTACATGATTTTCATTTTCTCTTTTGTGAGTTTGGGTGATTTATGAGAGTTTGGGGTGGATTTACGTGAGTTTATATTATAGACCCCCTGCCAGACGCGCAGCCACCCAGATTAGTCGCGCGGATTTGGTAGCGACTTGTTGACTTCCGGCCCATAAGCGCAATGCAAAACAATCAGATTTTCGTTTCCTTTCTCTTTCAAACTCATCCCCCAACAATAATATGCATATATACAGTTAGCCAGAACCATAAGCTGCAATATGTTACAAAATGGCTTTATGTTTTTGGGAGAAAGTCCAGAAAGTCCGATTTGTTTGGGTCCTGCAAGGCTAACGCATACGGCAGAAGTTCATAACCTTATGGCCATGCGCGACAACTGGCAATCGGTCTATGAAACAGGAGTTTGAAACTCTGTAAGCACCCATAAAAACCTCTGTAGCTACGGAGGTTATTATGAAACACCCCACAGTAGGGAGGCAATATTAATGGGCTTTTTACTTTAATCTTACTATCAAAATTTTTACATGCCCATTCACCTCGGGCAGATATATAACATATCATAGGAAAAGTATATTTGTTCTCAATTAAGATGATTTAGCCCCATATTTGTAAGGGTGTTAAACCTCTTTACGATGAAAAGAGATTCCTGGACCCGAGAATAAGAATGCCTTTTTCTTAAATTGAAAAGGATTTACCATTTCAAAAACATATATACAATTCAACCACTCAAACGTGATAACATAGTTTTATAAAGTTTTGTGAATAATCATTATGGGAAAACAAACACTGCGTCCCTGGGTGGGCTCGAGCCACCAACCTTTAGATTAACAGTCTAACGCGCTAGCCGATTGCGATACAGAGACCTGTACTTTTGGGGGAGAAAGGTGTAGTAACAAATCATCGTGATCAGAACAAAACGTCTCCTTGACTAAGTAGGGAGGCCTTATATATCACTAGTATTTCCCACAAAGTTAGATCTGATTTTCATATAAGCAGTAACAAATGACAATTACCTCTTAGTTGTATTGCTTCTCAGAGAGATAACATTCTTTTAATATTTCACTTTTATTTACCGAGGCGTTCTTTACATTGGAGAATTAAAATACGATAGTAACCTAATAAAATATAACAAATAAAGCCAGGGCGGATCCAGTAATTGAAGGGGGGGCACAACATTAATGTCCAAGGGAAGGGGAGGCACAAACATTAATTAACGGGGTAGGCGGGTGGTGGGGGCGTCCGCTAAGCTAAGGTGTTTGTTTTCAATTTAATCTTTCCTAATAAATGCTATGCACATAAACAGTTAGATTTGCTAAATGTCATTCCAATTCTTTGTTCCCCCCACACAGGTCTCACGGTAATCATAATAGTAACGAGAAATATACCAGCTACCTTACCCGCTCAACTATCATGAGTCCCATCGAAGCCCTCGGCTTTGGAGTGGGGATTTTCTTGGGCTTCGTGCTCTATCTCAGTTACATAGTACACCCCTTATGGGTATACTCATACATAATACAACAGACCAAGGGGGCACAAAGCAACCTTTATTGCCTGGTTTGCACACACTGTGAATGGCTTTCACTTAAGCGACTTAGACTTAAGCCCCATGCCCACTAGGTGATCTCACTGTCGGTGGGCGACGGGCTACTGGGAGAATCGCCACCAGCGATTTTCCCTACGATCCTCCCAGTGATCCCACCACCTGTCCCATCAAGGCCCATTCGCCGTGGCCGTAAATGCGTCGCTTGGATGACCGACAAAGTTATCGTGCGGGGAAAACGATAATATAGGGATGATAAAATCATTGGATGGGACCTTTTTTTATCAATGTGAACGTAATATTATCAATGTGAATAATTTTATCACCCCTAGATCATCGTTTTCTCCATGCGATATCTTTATCGCTCCTCCAAGCGACACAATTATCGGCCACGGCGAATGGGCCTTGAGAATCGTACCATACCCACGTGGTGTTACCGGGCAATCCTCAGTTGCCAAGCGACTTTACCTGCGATTCTCCCAGTCTCTCATTGCCCGTCACTTCTAAAGTTGCTTAATGGGTATAGCCCTTTTGGTGTGTGCAAACTGGAACAATAACAATTGCTGAGTGCACAACCAATCCGTACTTGACTTATTCTATATGTGTTACACAGTAAAATGTTGAAATGGTTTAAGGACAAAACTAAACTTGGCATTAGCTTCCTCACACAGGCATTATTTTCCTCTGGGGCAATAACAGGGGTCTGGACCACTAAATTCGACATGGCGACACGGCCCTTTTTCAGCTTAGTGACATGCGACAGGGGCTATTCATCAAGGGCCCCAATAACAGATCTTTTATTCACCAGTTTCTGAGAAAGCAGGACAATGGTGACGTAAAGGGGCTGGAACCTTGATATAAAATAAATTGTACTAATAGATCCTTTATCTACTTTCCGCAATGCCAAATGCCAAATAGAATATTAGTAATTAGCTATGTTTTCTTTCTTTTAGCAAACTTTCTGTAGTCAGGAAACCTCTCAAAACAGCTCCTTTAAACATTTCATCTGTAATCATGAAACCTGTGAACACCAATCGACTGAAATAGCAATAGGGGTGTTTCACATTATATCTTAGATGATGTGAGATGTAAGAAATGCACTTAAGATTTCCATAGTGTAAAACGCACTCAATAACTATCATTGCAACAGCTGTGAACACAACACCTGCAAAGGGATGATCAACGATGCAATTTTGGACTGATTTTGAAAATTGGTTTCTTACCAACGTTTTTCTCATAAAATACACAATTTTCCAAAGAGTTATGGATAACCTTTATCTAAAAAATGGTATTCTAACAGGGAAAACTCATTCAAAATATGAGAAAAATAGACGAGAAGAAAATCGGTTTGTTTGCATCATGGATCATGGCCTTGATAAACCATTGGCACCACTCAGAAACTACAACACCTGTAATCTGTAATCGCAACAAATATAATCTTAGCACCTTAAATCAAGGCACATGTAGACACAGCAAATGTATCCAGAACACCTGCAGCCCAAGAACTGTGATAAAAATGTCTTTGATCAAAACAGCCGAAATCAGACTAACTGGATCATGACAACTGTGCTCCCAACAATGCTAATCATATCCCCAGAAATCACAACATCTGCAATCTCAGGATCCAGAATCAAAATGGTTATAATGCAACACTTACCATTTTGCCCGTTGTCTCCCATGGCTGGTTGACCCTGGTTGTCACACCTGGTTGTCACCTGGTCACCTTGGTTATGTGTTGCCAGGTGGGCGGGGTGAAGAGGTATGTCGCTGGTCACGTCCCCCAACTGAAGTGATGGTTTATGTAGGCTGCTTAGTGTGTAGGGGGCAGGGAGTACCTTAAAGGGTCTTTACACTCCCCCACCTAAGGCCCACTCTGAGTGAGCCCTGATGGTTTATGTAGGCTGCTTAGTCTGTAGGGGGCAGGGAGTACCTTAAGGGGTCTTTACACTCCCCCACCTAAGTCCCACTCTGAGTGAGCCCTGATGGTTTATGTAGGCTGCTTAGTGTGTAGAAGTTAGGGAGTACCTTAAGGGGTCTTTACACTCCCCCACCTAAGGCCCACTCTGAGTGAGCCCTGTTGGTTTATGTAGGCTGCTTAGTCTGTAGGGGGCAGGGTGTACCTTAAGGGGTCTTTACACTCCCCCACCTAAGGCCCACTCTGAGTGAGTCCTGATGGTTTATGTAGGCTGCCTAGTCTGTAGGGGGCAGGGTGTACCTTAAGGGGTCTTTACACTCCCCCACCTAAGGCCCACTCTGAGTGAGTCCTGATGGTTTATGTAGGCTGCTTAGTGTGTAGGGGGCAGGGAGTACCTTAAGGGGTCTTTACACTCCCCCACCTAAGACCCACTCTGAGTGAGACCTGATGGTTTATGTAGGCTGCTTAGTGTGTAGGGGGCAGGGAGTACCTTAAGGGGTCTTTACACTCCCCCACCTAAGACCCACTCTGAGTGAGCCCTGATGGTTTATGTAGGCTGCTTAGTCTGTAGGGGGCAGGGAGTACCTTAAGGGGTCTTTACACTCCCCCACCTAAAACCCGCTCTGAGTGAGCCCTGATGGTTTATGTAGGCTGCTTAGTGTGTAGGGGGCAGGGCGTACCTTAAGGGGTCTTTACACTCCCCCACCTAAGGCCCACTCTGAGTGAGACCTGATGGTTTATGTGGGCTGCTTAGTCTGTAGGGTAGGGGTCAGGGAGCTTAAGGGGTCTTTACACTCCCCCACCTAAGGCCCGCTCTGAGTGAGCCCTGATGGTTTATGTAGGCTGCTTAGTCTGTAGGGGGCAGGGAGTACCTTAAGGGGTCTTTACACTCCCCCACCTAAGGCCCACTCTGAGTGAGCCCTGATGGTTTATGTAGGCTGCGTAGTGTGTAGGGGGCAGGGACTACCTTAAGGGGTCTTTACACTCCCCCACCTAAGGCCCACTCTGAGTGAGCCCTGTTGGTTTATGTAGGCTGCCTAGTCTGTAGGGGGCAGGGAGTACCTTAAGGGGTCTTTACACTCCCCCACCTAAGGCCCACTCTGAGTGAGCCCTGTTGGTTTATGTAGGCTGCCTAGTCTGTAGGGGGCAGGGAGTACCTTAAGGGGTCTTTACACTCCCCCACCTAAGACCCACTCTGAATGAGCCCTGATGGTTTATGTGGGCTGCTTAGTCTGTAGGGAGCAGGGAGTACCTTAAGGGGTCTTTACACTCCCCCACCTAAGGCCCACTCTGAGTGAGCCCTGATGGTTTATGTAGGCTGCTTAGTCTGTAGGGGTCAGGGAGTACCTTAAGGGGTCTTTACACTCCCCCACCTAAGGCCCACTCTGAGTGAGCCCTGATGGTTTATGTAGGCTGCTTAGTCTGTAGGGGGCAGGGACTACCTTAAGGGGTCTTTACACTCCCCCACCTAAGGCCCACTCTGAGTGAGTCCTGATGGTTTATGTAGGCTGCTTAGTCTGTAGGGGGCAGGGACTACCTTAAGGGGTCTTTACACTCCTCCACCTAAGGCCCACTCTGAGTGAGCCCTGATGGTTTATGTAGGCTGCTTAGTCTGTAGGGGGCAGGGAGTACCTTAAGGGGTCTTTACACTCTCCCACCTTTGGCCCACTCTGAGTGAGCCCTGATGGTTTATATAGGCTGCTAAGTCTGTAGGGGGCAGGGAGTACCTTAAGGGGTCTTTACACTCCCCCCCCCTAAGGCCCACTCTGAGTGAGCCCTGATGGTTTATGTAGGCTGCTTAGTCTGTAGGGGGCAGGGAGTACCTTAAGGGGTCTTTCCACTCCCCCACCTAAGGCCCACTCTGAGTGAGCCCTGATGGTTTATGTAGGTTGCTTAGTCTGTAGGGAGCAGGGAGTACCTTAAGGGGTCTTTACACTCCCCCACCTAAGGCCCACTCTGAGTGAGCCCTGATGGTTTATGTAGGCTGCTTAGTCTGTGGGGGGCAGGGAGTACCTTAAGGGGTCTTTCCACTCCCCCACCTAAGGCCCACTCTGAGTGAGCCCTGATGGTTTATGTAGGCTGCTTAGTCTGTAGGGGGCAAGCAGTACCTTAAGGGGTCTTTACACTCCTCCACCTAAGGCCCGCTCTGAGTGAGCCCTGATGGTTTATGTAGGCTGCTTAGTATGTAGGGGGCAGGGAGTACCTTAAGGGGTCTTTACACTCCCCCCCCCCCTAAGGCCCACTCTGAGTGAGCCCTGATGGTTTATATAGGCTGCTAAGTCTGTAGGGGGCAGGGAGTACCTTAAGGGGTCTTTACACTCCCCCACCTAAGGCCCACTCTGAGTGAGCCCTGATGGTTTATGTAGGCTGCTTAGTCTGTAGGGGTCAGGGAGTACCTTAAGGGGTCTTTACACTCCCCCACCTAAGGCCCACTCTGAGTGAGCCCTGATGGTTTACGTAGGCTGCTTAGACTGTGGGGGGCAGGGAGGACCTTAAGGGGTCTTTACACTCCCCCACCTAAGTCCCACTCTGAGTGAGCCCTGATGGTTTATGTAGGCTGCTTAGTCTGTAGGGGGCAGGGAGTACCTTAAGGGGTCTTTACACTCCCCCACCTAAGTCCCACTCTGAGTGAGCCCTGATGGTTTATGTAGGCTGCTTAGTCTGTAGGGGGCAGGGAGTACCTTAAGGGGTCTTTACACTCCCCCACCTAAGGCCCACTCTGAATGAGCCCTGTTGGTTTATGTGGGCTGCTTAGTCTGTAGGGAGCAGGGAGTACCTTAAGGGGGCTTTACACTCCCCCACCTAAGGCCCACTCTGAGTGAGTCCTGATGGTTTATGTAGGCTGCGTAGTGTGTAGGGGGCAGGGAGGACCTTAAGGGGTCTTTACACTCCCCCACCTAAGGCCCACTCTGAGTGAGCCCTGATGGTTTATGTAGGCTGCTTAGTCTGTAGGGGGCAGGGAGTACCTTAAGGGGGCTTTACACTCCCCCACCTTTGGCCCACTCTGAGTGAGCCCTGATGGTTTATGTAGGCTGCTTAGTCTGTAGGGGGCAGGGAGTACCTTAAGGGGTCTTTACACTCCCCCACCTAAGGCCCACTCTGAGTGAGCCCTGTTGGTTTATGTAGGCTGCTTAGTCTGTAGGGGGCAGGGAGTACCTTAAGGGGGCTTTACACTCCCCCACCTAAGGCCCACTCTGAGTGAGCCCTGTTGGTTTATGTAGGCTGCTTAGTCTGTAGGGGGCAGGGAGTACCTTAAGGGGTCTTTACACTCCCCCACCTAAGGCCCACTCTGAGTGAGTCCTGATGGTTTATGTAGGCTGCGTAGTGTGTAGGGGGCAGGGAGGACCTTAAGGGGTCTTTACACTCCCCCACCTAAGGCCCACTCTGAATGAGCCCTGATGGTTTATGTAGGCTGCTTAGTGTGTAGAAGTTAGGGAGTACCTTAAGGGGTCTTTACACTCCTCCACCTAAGGCCCACTCTGAGTGAGCCCTGTTGGTTTATGTAGGCTGCTTAGTCTGTAGGGGGCAGGGAGTACCTTAAGGGGGCTTTACACTCCCCCACCTAAGGCCCACTCTGAGTGAGTCCTGATGGTTTATGTAGGCTGCGTAGTGTGTAGGGGGCAGGGAGGACCTTAAGGGGTCTTTACACTCCCCCACCTAAGGCCCACTCTGAATGAGCCCTGATGGTTTATGTAGGCTGCTTAGTGTGTAGGGGGCAGGGAGTACCTTAAGGGGTCTTTACACTCCCCCACCTAAGGCCCACTCTGAGTGAGTCCTGATGGTTTATGTAGGCTGCCTAGTCTGTAGGGGGCAGGGAGTACCTTAAGGGGTCTTTACACTCCCCCACCTAAGGCCCACTCTGAATGAGCCCTGATGGTTTATGTAGGCTGCGTAGTGTGTAGGGGGCAGGGAGGACCTTAAGGGGTCTTTACACTCCCCCACCTAAGGCCCACTCTGAATGAGCCCTGATGGTTTATGTAGGCTGCTTAGTCTGTAGGGGGCAGGGAGGACCTTAAGGGGTCTTTACACTCCCCCACCTAAGGCCCACTCTGAGTGAGTCCTGATGGTTTATGTAGGCTGCTTAGTCTGTAGGGGGCAGGGAGGACCTTAAGGGGTCTTTACATTCCCCCACCTAAGGCCCACTCTGAGTGAGTCCTGATGGTTTATGTAGGCTGCTTAGTCTGTAGGGGGCAGGGAGTACCTTAAGGGGTCTTTACACTCCCCCACCTAAGGCCCAGTCTGAGTGAGCCCTGATGGTTTATGTAGGCTGCTTAGTCTGTAGGGGGCAGGGAGTACCTTAAGGGGTCTTTACACTCCCCCACCTAAGGCCCACTCTGAGTGAGTCCTGATGGTTTATGTAGGCTGCTTAGTCTGTAGGGGGCAGGGAGTACCTTAAGGGGTCTTTACACTCCCCCACCTAAGGCCCACTCTGAGTGAGCCCTGATGGTTTATGTAGGCTGCTTAGTCTGTAGGGGGCAGGGTGTACCTTAAGGGTTCTTTACACTCCCCCACCTAAGGCCCACTCTGAGTGAGTCCTGATGGTTGATGTAGGCTGCTTAGTCTGTAGGGGGCAGGGAGTACCTTAAGGGGTCTTTACACTCCCCCACCTAAGGCCCACTCTGAGTGAGTCCTGATGGTTTATGTAGGCTGCTTAGTCTTAAGGGGGCAGGGAGTACCTTAAGGGGTCTTTACACTCCCCCACCTAAGGCCCACTCTGAGTGAGTCCTGATGGTTTACGTAGGCTGCTTAGTCTGTAGGGGGCAGGGAGTACCTTAAGGGGTCTTTACACTCCCCCACCTAAGGCCCGCTCTGAGTGAGCCCTGGTGGTTTATGTAGGCTGCTTAGTCTGTAGGGGGCAGGGAGGACCTCAAGGGGTCTTTACACTCCCCCACCTAAGGCCCACTCTGAGTGAGTCCTGATGGTTTATGTAGGCTGCTTAGTCTGTAGGGGGCAGGGAGTACCTTAAGGGGTCTTTACACTCCCCCACCTAAGGCCCACTCTGAGTGAGTCCTGATGGTTTATGTAGGCTGCTTAGTCTGTAGGGGGCAGGGAGTACCTTAAGGGGTCTTTACACTCCCCCACCTAAGGCCCGCTCTGAGTGAGCCCTGGTGGTTTATGTAGGCTGCTTAGTCTGTAGGGGGCAGGGAGGACCTTAAGGGGTCTTTACACTCCCCCACCTAAGTCCCACTCTGACTGAGCCCTGATGGTTTATGTAGGCTGCTTAGTCTGTAGGGGGCAGGAAGGACCTTAAGGGGGCTTTACACTCCCCCACCTAAGTCCCACTCTGAGTGTGTCCTGATGGTTTATATAGGCTGCTTAGTCTGTAGGGGGCAGGGAGGACCTTAAGGGGTCTTTACACTCCCCAAACTAAGGCCCACTCTGAGTGAGCCCTGACGGTTTATGTAGGCTGCTTAGTCTGTAGGGGGCAGGGAGTACCTTAAGGGGTCTTTACACTCCCCCACCTAAGGCCCGCTCTGAGTGAGCCCTGGTGGTTTATGTAGGCTGCTTAGTCTGTAGGGGGCAGGGAGTACCTTAAGGGGTCTTTACACTCCCCCACCTAAGGCCCACTCTGAGTGAGCCCTGATGGTTTATGTAGGCTGCTTAGTCTGTAGGGGGCAGGGAGGACCTTAAGGGGTCTTTACACTCCCCCACCTAAGTCCCACTCTGACTGAGCCCTGATGGTTTATGTAGGCTGCTTAGTCTGTAGGGGGCAGGGAGTACCTTAAGGGGTCTTTACACTCCCCCACCTAAGGCCCACTCTGAGTGGGTCCTGATGGTTTATGTAGGCTGCTTAGTCTGTAGGGGGCAGGGAGTACCTTAAGGGGTCTTTACACTCCCCCACCTAAGTCCCACTCTGACTGAGCCCTGATGGTTTATGTAGGCTGCTTAGTCTGTAGGGGGCAGGGAGTACCTTGAGGGGTCTTTACACTCCTCCACCTAAGGCCCGCTCTGACTGAGCCCTGATGGTTTATGTAGGCTGCTTAGTCTGTAGGGGGCAGGGAGTACCTTGAGGGGTCTTTACACTCCTCCACCTAAGTCCCACTCTGACTGAGCCCTGATGGTTTATGTAGGCTGCTTAGTCTGTAGGGGGCAGGGAGTACCTTAAGAGGTCTTTACACTCCCCCACCTAAGTCCCACTCTGACTGAGCCCTGATGGTTTATGTAGGCTGCTTAGTCTGTAGGGGGCAGGGAGTACCTTGAGGGGTCTTTACACTCCTCCACCTAAGGCCCGCTCTGAGTGAGCCCTGATGGTTTATGTAGGCTGCTTAGTCTGTAGGGGGCAGGGAGTACCTTAAGGGGTCTTTACACCCCCCCACCTAAGGCCCGCTCTGAGTGAGTCCTGATGGTTTATGTAAGCTGCTTAGTCTGTAGGGTAGGGGTCAGAGAGCTTAAGGGGTCTTTACATTCCGATTGTGATCGACTGTTTATGTGGGCTGCTTGGTAGTCACTAGGGTAGGGAAAAGGGAGCCTAGGAACTTAAAGCTACTTTCTCGTCTGTCGGGACATCGTTATTTGTTACGTTGTAACTTCCGTCCTGCAGCGCCAAATACATGACGTGACCAGTCACATCGTCGAATTACATTCTAATATCACAAAACACATTAAATGTTGCTGACTGCAAAGTCATTAGGCTTACATCAGTGTATGTTAGCCTAACATCACATAGACGAGACAGCCCCTTGAAGGGGCTCTACACTTTTAAAGGCAGTGTTATGCTACACAAATTGAGCTGTGATATCAGTGTGATATGATTATATCACAGACAGTTTATATGGAGGATATATATATATTATAGTTATAAAGAATATTAGCAATTTGATGTACCTCACATGTATGTATAATTAAGAGTTTTAGCTGTTATATGTGCAACTTCTCTCAAAACCATAATTTTGCAGCTTAATTTGTTTATTTGAATACTGTTGTGAACTGTTCCAGTCCGATTATAGTTTATGGATTTCAATCAACAAGGTGTGAGCTGGTCTTACTCATTGCCATAATTATTGTTGTCTCAATGCTGTTGTGCAGGGGCAGATACAGGATTTCTGAGAGGGGAGGTCCACATATAGGTTAAGTATTAAAACTGCCCCCCCCCCATTCCCTTGATCCGCCCCTCCTTATAGTATATATGAAACTGCCTTTTGTCTTAAGGAAACTTTAAACTACTACCCCAGACCTCCTGTAGCCTACCCCTAAAGAGCTCTAGTATTCCATATAGAGAGTGAGATGGTCTATCGGAAAAGAGAAAGTATTTTGGCTTTTCACTGTTTGAGATACTTTCTTTGAGCTGCTGGAAATTCTTATATATTTGCAGAAAGTACTCCCTTTCAGGAATGTGGTGCACAATAAATATGGGAAAATGGGAAAATGTATGTGTCTAAGGTCGTACGTAGCCCTAAACAAATAAGGAATTTATATTTAAAAACTTGAATATACAGTTAAACCATTAAAATCAAATTTTGTTATTCTCAGTTTCAACTTGAGGATGTACCACAAACTGTAGAAAACCATACCTCCTTCCCTAATTATTGTGCTGTAAAACAATGTTCTTTTTCAGCAGAATAACACATCTAGGTAGCAAAATATTGGTTCTTTTTTGAGATCGGGTTTAATACCCCACCTATTTAATATTTGTAAGTTAATGCTTTACCATGAATGATATGCCATTTTCAAGCTGCAATAGTGCCTGATTTATATATCAGTGGGGTAATACACTGTGACTGCACATTGCTAATATCAAAGTGCCAAACCCAAACCAATTCGGTTCAATATGGCGGACAACGCACACTCGGCTCTATACACCAATATAAACACAGTAAATACCACTTCCGTTGGTGGCCAGCCTGATACATTATGGGCTTATCTGTAATGGGGAGGGTGTTAAGCTAAGGTGCTCACTCATAAAAAGGGCCTAAGTCACAAAACATTACTTACTTAGGGCCACCCTCAAGGCACTAAGTAGTAAACACCCAACTCACAAAATCCTTTTCTAGCCATCCAGTAGACCCTATATCTGACCTAGATCACAAAAGCCATTAAAGTACATGTAATAAGTACAGAAAGAAAATGTACATGTACTTATATGAATGCACCTGTGTACAAAATAACCTAATATATTAAACTATCATAGTACCTCTGACACTCTCATCCCACAATGATGTGATGGAGATACCCAGCCATTCATTTTCTCTCGGTGTGGCACTGAAAGGGTTTAAGTTTTCCTAAATAATGTGTTACCAATGTGAGTAGGGTACTGTAAGTGACCAAACTTATGTAATAAAAAACAAAATGTCGGTGATTTAATGCCCTTATTGTGATTTAGTCACTCAATTCTCCCTAAGTCACAATAAGAGAGTTTGCCGTTGAGTGTCATTGCCAGTTAAGGATGTTTTTGTGACTTAAGCCCCATACCCACTAGGCGATCTTCACGGCGACCGGCGACCAACGATCCAGAAAGTTGCTGGCAGAGTCGCCAGGCGATTGGATTATCACTGGATCGCCCTGTGGGTATGGTGCGGATTCTGGGCGATGAGCGACTGAGGACGTGATCGCCGGCAAAATTGCCAGCAAAATATCAAACCTGCTAGATATTCCAGTCGCTCGGCTACGACGCCGCCGATCCTCACAGTCGTCCGTCGCCCGTCGCCGCTGAAGTCGCTTAGTGGGTATGGGGCTTCAGGGTCTTGAGGGTAGTACTAATTATAAGTGTCTTGAGGCCTTTTGTGACTTTTTCCATTTTACAGATATCTTAAGATAGTTCTTCAATCTCTCTTAAATTTAGGAGAAATACTCAGTAATATATATATGATTCAGATACCAATTAGAAAACTTGCCAAAAGAAATTTTCTTAGAGATGTCATGGTGAATAAGACTAATTATCAAGAAATTAGACGATTCTGGCCAACAGAAATAGGTTCCATAAAGGTTATTATATACCAGGACTATGAAGAACACCTTCTGGACTGGCCTATAGGAGATGTATTACAGTTCGCTTACCAGACGCAAAGTACCTTGGTGTTTACGGTTCTTAACCTGAAAAACAGATAGCCAAAGTGTCAGATAGATGATAAAGGCAATAGTGATGCTTGGAATAGGACCACAGCATCACACATCAACTTGTGGTCTTTGATCATTTGAATTCAAACTGCACCAATGCTTTTAGTATGCTGCATTAATTTACCCTTTGTGCAGAGTGCTGTCCATGTACACTACACTAAAAATATGTGACAATAATGTGCCCTATTGGTCCAATCCTTAACAGGTAATTCGGCAATTACTTGAAGTGTTCTGCCTTAGTGACCAGAGTTAGACTGTTGTTGTTCGCCTCCTATTCAATAAGCATTGGTTTTTGCCTTTACCAATGATATCGGGGCAGTTTCTGTTTCCTTTTGTGGTGCAAACCTCGCATTGGCCATTAGCACCACTTGGCAGCAGATCAAAGATTTACTGTGGTGAGACCTAAATAAAGGTGCCTGATACTGGGCAGCTCTGCAGAGCTTTTAGAAACAGTGATGTGAGACCTGAATGAGTGTGTCCACCCTCACAATCCGTACAGCTCACTGATGTTTGTTCCCCGTTTAAACTCTTCAGATTAACTATCCTTCTATATGTACATATCTATATATACATATATATATATATAAAATCTCGCAGATTAACTATCATTATATATATATATATATATATATATATATATATATACGTTCAAATGCATAATGTCTGAACTGTTAGCACCTATTTGATACTATCCTATATGTGCAGGCCTGCTAACTGTCCTGAAAATGTCAAGGTATGAGACAATAATTCAGGAAAGAAATCTAAATTTGGGAATTCCCTAAATTGTGGGCTGTCACTTCTGTCCTTGCTACATCATAATAGAGGGAATTCACTTTCAAAATATCTTGGGAATCACAGGTTATTGAATACATTTAGCCTAGGTTAGTAACTGACACAATTAAAAAGCATGCATGGGCCTAAATAAAAATATTTTCTGCCTAACCTCAGTTTGCTGTGAATGTATTTTTTATGATGGGGGATTCCTTTTGATGGTTACATGGGATTCCCTATTAACTCACCATGTGACATCACAAATTTGGGGAATTCCCTTAAAAATGAAGTAAAAATCTATTCTTTTAATGTCCCCTAATTGTAACTGAATAAGGAATTTTCTTCAGATTTTTCTCAAATTAAAAGTGCAAGACATGACTGACATGCTGCATTGTTTTCATTGAGAAATAACGATTCGGTACTTATGCGCAAGGTTTCCTTTAAGAAAAAAGGTTTCTGCATGTCAGTCTTCTGAGCGGGAAAACTGCATGTGCATGCCACACTCTAATGCGTGTCACTCATGTGAAGACCCCTCACAGGAGTTCCTTTTGCAACAGCACCTTGAGTGCAACACTTGCTGTGAAGCGCAACACTGACTGTTGTTGTCACCATGTCAAACTCAGCAAATCTAACCTTGCTCAGGTTGAAAGAGCAACCTATGACTACCTGAGGGACTGATGATGGTGAAGCCAAAGATCTGTCATCGTTGCAATATAGACAAGTCATTCTCTAAAATTATAAAGACTTATACAACTGACCTAGTTCTCTAAATGCGGTTTACAGTCAGTATGCTGATATATTTGCTAAACCTTTCAGTTTCTTGATTCAATTAAAGTGGTTTTCTGTGTGAGAAAATACAGTCTATAAAGTACAACATTGGTTATGTGGTTTGTTACTTCATTACTTTTATCATGTCAAAGATAAGATCCAAAATACATATCTAAGTATTTATAAGGCTGTCCATATTTTGGGGAAAATGTCCTGATTTTCGTGATCATTTTTGACATTCGTCCTTATTTGGGCCGCTGAAATGTTAGCACCAATTCGATTCCATTATCTTATATCAAATCAAGGTTTACGAAAGTTTCTATTTCTGTAATATATCCTTGAAAACATCTTCCACATCTTATTTATTTTGGAATTATGTAAGGTCTAAACCTACTTGGCCTAAATTCGAGATAGGTAGGGAATTCCATGTTGTCCTAATAGAGTCATCTTTATTTATTATGATCTATCATAAGACATTTTGTTTCTGATGTCATCCTACGTTTGTACCTCATTAACAGCAAACCTGGTAACAAACCTTTCTTTTTCCAAACTGAATGTTGTTGGGACATTCTTGAAACCCCCATAAAAACCTTTTCAGTATATACATATACACATACATGATGTATATTTGTTATAGATATTATAAAATAATAAGGGTCAGCTGCCTGGTACCAGCTCTGTTGTTTGTCACTTGACCTGGCAGCCATATTGTTTCTATCAACTCATCTCCCATGATTTAGTGGTTAAAACCAGAATGCCTCAGTAATAACAATTCTTTTCCGAGGCAGTCAACCTGATTTCCAGACTTTTGAATCATAATCCTGTTTGAAAATATAGATTTACTATCAATTGGAGTGATTTAGAAATATTTCTATACCTCAGTATAAAATGTTCAACATTTCAAGCAAGTTTTTATCAAATTTTAGATTCCATTTATTTCTTTACAAGGAAAACATTCCATTTATATTAGGTATATGCGCACCTCTTAAACAGGAAAAAGATTATAATCTATGTATTTAATTACATTCTAGGTAATAAAGAGAAGTGTTAAAGTTCAAGGATCAATTTGATTACTGCCTTCTAGTCCCCTATTTGCCTTAATGACAAATTCAGGATATACCACAGCTATCATGTTAATTCTTCTTTGATATTTCACCTGCTTTGAAAAATTTCCATGATGTTTTCTTTTGTATATTGTTTTCTTTTATTGAATGTATTAAAGCCATACAAATACATACAAATAACAGACAAACTATATATGTTGGACGATTTTCCTTTATTCGGATGCCATTGTCTAGCCTTTACACAGTAGCTATGACCAGTTGCGTATACATGAGAATGACCCAGAAAGGTACACGGTATGGGGTAGCAGCATTGGGTGGTAAAACATATTAAAGGGTGAGAGCATCTACAATAGATTGACAGGCGCAGAACCAGGAGTTCAGAAATCCATGTCAATGGCTAAATACTAAAATGCTTTTCTGTGCGCATGCATGGTAGTTCCCTCTTTTCATGTAGCTTAAGTCCAGATCAGTAAGGTAAATCAGGAACCCCGGGACCCCTGGACCCCACTCCTGGATCCACCCCTGTACTTCATAATCAATTTCTAAACAACAATTTCATCATGTTGCTTCTGACTAGATTGACTGTGCACCGTGTTACCTACTTAATGAACAGAAACGAACCGTAAATACTCTGCCTTACTTAGAGATCCAATATCAATGAGGGAGATGAGGGTCCATATGTTTAAAGACAAAATGTTTATATGTACCACCTCTGTCTCAACCCTTCTTTTATTTAGGGCAGAAGGGGTTTCTGGGGACTCAGTGTGTCTCTTTAATTTAATGCACCATTGTAACTCTATTAGGTTTGTGACATATATCTCAATTCTCAGATTTCACATATAGATTGGGCCCAGGTCAAGATCTTTTGAAGATAGATACATGTACAGTTGATTTGTCGAATTATTTTTACAATAAACAGAGAAATCAATTGTCATCACATATTGCCATGATATCAAATCTTGAAATTACAAAGGACTTCCATAAAGATTCAAAATGAATTTCAGACTCTTCAACATATTTCTATAGCACAATACTGTATGAACAATTTATCTTAATGAAATCTGGCAAAATGTTAGTTATTTCCTATCTTAGATCAACAAAACTTAATGATTTAACAAAGTATTTCTTGCTCATTTTCTACCTGTTTAGAATACTTTTGTTACAAATGTGCATGTATCATAGTTCCTGGAGTAACAAATTTATATTTTATTGATGATACATTGTATCACAAGAATAACAATTTATTACTGAAAGAATAAGAAGTTGAATTTACACAAAGCTTTAAAACTGCAACTTATACTAGGTTGGATTTAGTTGAATGAGATATGAATGTCAGAAAACAGAGGAAAATGCCTGTCTCTTTTCAGGATTTTCATTCAATAAAAGTATCAGGGATTCATGGCATGGCACCCATGCTGTAGTCATCCTTATAATATGTGCCTGAAACAACTAAATCCATGGAAGCCCCCTGGTGGTTGGATCCTGAACTAGAGCTGTCTCACAAACACCTAGAGGCAGAACACTGAATGTAACAGAGCAAAAATAACCCAGCCAAGGATTTGACATCGCTGAACATTCTTATATAATGTTGCTGAACATCACAGCAACTTATAAGAAAGTCATAGAACGTGACCGTTACTTCACAAGTCAGCTGGGAATATGTAAACATTTTGTTAGTCATTTAATAGAATTTTACAGTGGATTTTGAAAAGCGTCTGCACCCCTTCTTATCCCACATAGATACCAGGAATACTTGGCCGATATAGCTGGGACCTGCCTATTGCTACTTCACAGTCAAATCACAGTGGCTCACATTGGCTTTAATACGTAAGATGCGCTGTAAGTGCAAGTGCACCATGTGACTAGCATCATGAGGCAAGGATACCCTTCAGAAAACACAAGAAAAACATATTAGGTTTCCATGCCTTCTGAGAATAGAGGTACATACACCAATTCAAGACATACATAGTTATGCTGCTAATCATACATTTTTTGGATAGCATACTGAAAATATTCACTATCAATATATTACTCACAGTAAAATAATACAACGGCTACCTTATACAGCCCAGACTAGAATATAAGACTTATTCTGTTATGTGAATATAATGCACAACATCATTTCCACCATCAGGATATGCCAATGCACAAATCGTGACCTCAATATGTAATATCACAATATATGACTTCACAACGCAAGGCTTCGATACAACTTCTAGGTGTAGATTGGGAGAAATACAAATAATGAAAACAGGTGAACTACATTACAGTCCTACCCAATTAAAGACCATTTCAGAAACAGTTTCAATGTTTTAAGGTACAAACACTGTATGTGTAATAGTAATAGTATAGATCTATCTCTACATCCTAACAGACCATCTGAAACAGTGTGACAGCCCTAACGTTCAATATATTTCAGATTGAACAATTCAATCTTGAATAAGTAGTAACTCAGTTTTGGCAAGGCCATTATTCAAATGGGTAGTCAAGACCATGCATCTTATTATGTACAATATGCCCCTTAATCTTTGGAAACATCCTTAGACGAAGCAGCTAGTTTCAATGAAAAGTAAACGCCACTTTCTGGTCTTACAATCTCCACAAAGGGGTTGAAAAATAATCTGTCTATGATAAACGCTAATTATAGTTATCACAAAATACCTGGTGTAGTTCTTTAGGAGATCACTATTACACCATTAACTCAGTTGGTGAATAGCACAATATTTTCATTCAAATGCACAGTGAAAAGTGAAATACTGAAGGTTTTTAGGTTATAACACATTCTACTTATGTAGCTGTTGCTGTCTTGCACTTTCAAAGACAACCCTAATGAAATAACCCCAGCTAGTGATCCATATTTACTATTAAGAATAGACAAGAGTAGGCAGGTAATTAATTTTGTGTTATTTCCTTCTTTTTAAGTCTAGATACAATATCCAGCTCTATGAAATGTGAAAATCACTGTGGTGGAGAACATTGTAAAGATTTATCTAATATAATATATATCTGATCAGGGCTCTCTTATTTCAGGTAGCTACCTGACAATTTAGTTCTGAATGAGTGTTTTGGTTTTCCTGAATAATAAGCCTTTGAACATATTAAGAGATAAGAACTTTGACGATGTCAATACAGCCCTCTGTTGTTCATCTCTAATAGACCAAGACATGAAACATTTCAACAATATAGCATATAATTGAACTTTCAGTACCTGCCTTCTAGATAGGACGATAAGCTACAATAGAATAGCAGAGAGACATATCATCCTCTTTGATAAAATGGATGACTCCATAATTTTAAGTAACAAGACCTTTTATACTTTTCATGACACATTGATACATTGCAAGAAATGTATTCTACATTTCTGGGCCCTTGTACTATGAACTAAACTTAGTAACTAGACAACTACTGCCACACACACAGGCCCACTCATACACTTCAAGAATAGCCTGTCCTAGACCCTGGCTCAATCTGCCATATATGCATTGTCGTTTTGAACATTGGCCAGCTCAATGTTGCTGTCACTCTCAGACATACGCGTGTAGTACTTGACATGTGTGGTCACGAGACCTGTGTCCTGGCCGTTCATTGGTTGACCGCCGTAACATGATTGGCACCAGACAAAGGACCCGCTAGAGTTGGCTGAAAAGGAAGACCCACTGTCACATACAGGTATCAGATTTTACATATTACTTTAGACGCAGGGTGATCTGGTCAGATTTTACATATTACAGTTCCTAACGACCAGACTAAGACTATCCGGAAATAGTGTTCTCTTTTCATAACATATTACCATTATTTGTAAAGAAGATAAATACATAATTATTTCCTCTTATACCATTTGTACAGATTAAACAATATTAATCATCACTTAAATACCACCTAATAGAGAATAATTAGTTCCCTGCGTGACACAAGGAGGAGAACAGAGCATTTACTTTCATTGCACATAGAATACATAGTACTTGTTTTCGCCAATTAGACAAAGCGATAACATTACTTCACCTGCTATAGGGTGTTTTAAGATCTACATTGAACTGTGGGGAACATTAATTGACAAACATAATGATATAAAGTCATCCATAACAAGTAGAGAGATCAGCAAGAGACCAATACAACTAAGGACTACATAGTTCTAAGAAACAGCACCCCCTTTCTCCCAGCAGCTGACCTGGTCTTAGGAAACATGTATTAAGAAGTGTCTATCAGAGAGCACAAGGTGGTTTACACTTACAGGAATGTTATATTACCTGAGGCTGTTAGTTTGAGGGCTATATATTCATCTGAGATTATTATAAACCACTCCTTACTACAGAGATGACACTTTTTAATTCTGTTGTTCTCTAGTCTAGTCTCTAACAAATCTAAAGGGTAACAAAAATAATGACCTTTACACATTGCTTATGGCATTTGGGATAAAGGTCATGGTACAGAAGTTCTTTAATCTATCTGAAACTACACTTAATCCAAGTTTCCAAAAGGTACTTATCCTAACTTAGATTTAGTAAATTTGAAATCTTAAGAAATTGTTGTACTTTGCAGTCCTAATGATGGGTGAGTTGAGCAGAAATCTGAACTATTGAACAAGGAAATTGAGTTCATTTTGCAGGCAAAGCTGTGGAATCTTATAGCTTCTTTTTTTTAAATCTCTACTTTGTAAATGACAAGCAGGTACTATAGGTGAATTTAGCAGCTGTTTTCAAGACTAATTTGTTAGTCCAGAAATAGGATTTGAAGAAAAATCTCATGCTGCTGGTGCAATAAAAGGAGGCGCTCTTAACAGGCAGTAACAAATTGTGCTTGCGCATGATGCATTGGTAAGCAAGGGCTGCTTTCATAGTGTGCATCCCATTACATCATAACTTTGACAAACTCCACTCAATGTTGGGACATAGCACATGAGAACAGTGTGAAGCTGGCTCCCCATCTGGCTGCCAAAACTTATTTGGTGTGCAAACCCAGGTTAAAATTTGTCCCTGGTAATTAAGTTTGAATTTGGGCCATCTGAACAGTCAATATCAGACATGTCTGTCTCTGGGTTTGTCTTTTGTCAATCTGGCAGTAAACAATGGAAGATAATGGAAGATTAGTTAACTTTAGTTTTCTCAGCCAGTGGGGACCTGGCCTCAGGCATTGTGTAATGGATGTTTCAAGGTGCTTTAGAGAGGTCTGCAACAGCAGGGCTGATGGGGTTTGTTGAAATGCAGTAACAGCACCATGGGTTTGCCCATGTAGGGCTCCCTTTACAGAAAACAGATGCACAGATATGGTTTGCTTTATTACAGTGGGGTATATACATGCATGGCACATGCCTAGTTTGACAACCTATCATCAGAATTATGACACAAGTTGACTGACTTGCACTGTCTTTTAAATTTTTCAAAGTAATCATGATTTTTGAGTTTTAAATGATATAACCTTGTGACACAATGAGTTGCATGTTTTCCTTCATTTTATATTGAACATTATAGTATTAAGAACAAACTCCAAATAATACAATTAACTGATTATGAGTTTTCAGAGCATTTTGCAGTGTAACATCTTCTTCCGCAAAGTAATTGAAACAGCATTTACAATTTATTTCAGATCATATTGTTGTATGCATTCTATTCATTTAGGTTACTAAAGCAAAATTTAATATGTATACACTTAGAAGAATCACTATTATCAACATATGTGACATTCCATGGGATTTTGGGGCTTAATGACATAGATAATGAATCTAGAAGAAGTCTCAACATTTCTGTCAATGAAAACAGCTTTTCAATATTCCAAGTACCAGCTGAGATATTGGTTTCTGAATATGATAGGGTTGGACACCATAAATCCATCAAAGAGTACCAAGCGAGATACAAAGGGTTAAATATAGAGCTAAATGCAAATAGTATGACACAATACCAGAACAAAACGCTATATTTATTTTTCTAATTAAGATATCTTTAAGCTGTTTCTTGCACAACGTAGCTTGAAAATCCTTCATTTCTGTTTTCCTTATTATAGAATTTTTGTCACATGATCTAGTTTCCATGGCAGCCAATTACTTCATCTTAGCACCATATGTACGTTTTGACGTTCTTTCAACATTCCGTTAACCATGGCAACAATATGCAAAATTTGTGAAAATGCTACCTATCAAATAAAACTACACAAAAGTTCATTTTTAGAGTAATTATAGCTTGTTTTACTATTTTTGGTCATTTTCTATGTAAATTTTGACTGTAGACCTATCAAAGTGTATACCGATAAGCTTGGAATTCGCATGGAATGTCACATATGTGTAAGATATGAAAAATAGTTTCATTTTACACATAGAGGTACCGTTTAAATTTACAATACTAATTATAAAAACGTATTTTTCAAGTTATTTAATTGTCAATTGTACAAAGGATAGGTTTAGAGATTCCACTATGATTTATTAGCATCGTTTAGACATGAATTAGCAATCTTGCTTTCAAGTAACACCATGACCAAATGGTGAAAGATTTAATCTTTCTCTGGAATGAGATGATTCATCTCTAATCCATGACCTTCATATTACTGATTTTATATTATATGTGAAGATATTGACCATTCATTTATACTGAGAACATATTGTTCGTCATCTGAATATTAAGTAAGCTCATAACAGCCTTAAATTGTTTTGTAAAGACTCATGTTATTCTAATAAATACACATTCAGATAAAAACAAAAGAATATCTAATTCAGCATGATTCTAAACATCTCACTTTAGATTGCTATCTCCCAGTAGGAAAGTGCATGAGGATTGGATGACAAAATTACACTCTTTACTGTTGTTGATGAAATAACCGCATGTGAGAAAAGGTGAAATTTATGATGGGCATGTATCATTCTTGTTATCGATGTTGTGCTGAGTTGTATTATTTTGTGTTGACTATAACACAAAATACTAGATTTATTCCTAATAGTGCTCTAAGAGGAAATATTTGGACAGGCAACCCGTTGAACCACAAGACGGGTAAACTTCACCGATTGCACCACAACATTGCAGCACAATACGCGAGTCACTGCACTGGTTCGGATTAAAAGCAAGCTCCACTGTGGTTGAGGGTATAGGCTTAGGAGATGTTGAGCTGGGTGGTTCCGAATCAAACAAACTTGGTACCTTTCGACTTGGGTGTTTGTCGTCCGATGAACCAGAGCACGAGAAAGACGAACATAGAAATCAAGCAAGCTATATTTCCGAAGCCTAGGAAGCTTGCAGGTCCAAGTATGGCAAACATCTGCAAAGGAAAAGGGATATAAGGATGTGATACTATGTATAAGTAATGTAAAGCAATAAGCCCATCCCACTTTATATCAAATTAAAGTTTGTTGTGAAATAATTATTGCGACACATGTTTTCAATTTTAATCCCCAAATAAAGTAATCTAAAATGAAATGAATCAATGTTATTTTCTTGATAAAATCACAGTAAATTGTACAATAACCAACAAATTCTAACTAATAAGTAATGGACTAATTTTTGTGGTACAATGCACTCAATGAGCGGAGCTGGCCCTGAATTTGAAGAGGGTTTCTTGTAAAACTGAGGAGTGTCCAGTGAAATCAAAGTGGGTTTCACCATAGGATTTCAAAGAAGACTTCTCATAATTTATCACCCGCATGGCCAACAAGCAGTGCGTATTGGGGGCAGGTCGTATTACCACGCCATATGTACTGCTCACTGTAGGCTCCTTGTTTTCAGTAATTTTAACAAATTTGAATACTGTTTGGGTGATAAAATAAAGAAGGACCTTATTGGTTGTCCTTGGGTGGCCATACAACCCATGGGGATTGTACAAACCTCAGGCTTCGCCTTCGGTATATGACGATCCCCTCTGGGATGTATGGCTACCTTCGGAGGCCCCCCGCAGTTCTTATTATTATATTACTCATATTCTGGAACACAAAGGGGGTCCCTGAAACCCAGGAATGTGCCTGGCTAAGCCATTGGTATTTCTCTCTGTGTGGCACTTACGTTCCCAACGATGACGGGGAAGAGCATCTCTCCAACGGCTGCCACCACCACGATGAAAGTGGTTATAGATGCTGCAAAACATGAAACATAGAGTTTCAATCAGTACTTTAAATAAAATGTCATGTAAATATCTCCATTTCGTCTGTATATATTATTCCATTGATAGGTCATATATATTATATCAGATACAATTTCATTGAACTCGAGAGAGAGAGTCTGTCCTATCATGAAGATCCCCCCTTAATAAACTAATTGAAGATGTCATAATATCAGCAAATACTTTGGCAAGGAATTTCTCCCTAGGTTACCACCATCCAAACAATTGCCACAAGAAATTTGATGTTGATGGGTGAGTTTGAAATAATATAATTCAGCAGAAAAAACAAGGAAATTAGTCTGAAAGTCCTGCTAAAATCTGTGCAACATGGTTAGCTTTCCTTTACATTTATCTGATAGGGTAGGACTACATGATAGATGTTCTTTGTTACACCAAAGGAAAGATTAAAGACTCTTACATTTTACTGTTAACTTCGTCGATGGTGGTGCCATCTAGGAGAGTCTGTGCAAACCGTTACAACTCTCCGTCTCTTTTGCTGCTTTAGTGACGTCATTGACAGTTTTATAACGTAAACAAACTTTCAATGATGTCATGAAACCAGCAAAATATACCTTGTGTCGCAACGGTGTGCATGAACTCTTGTAAGGGGCACCACTAACAACTACGTCACGAAAAACGTGTAAGCGGTCATCTCAGATACATATCTTTTGTGAAGCTATATTTTTTGATTACACATAGTTCTGAGGGATAGGTACTCTGTATCACAAGTAGTCCTGGAAGTATGGTTTTGCGATAGACCAGGTATATTAGTGTACTGCTTTTTTTTTTTTTTTTTTTTTAAATTGTTTTTTATTGGGCAAAAATAAGGGTTCGGCATAGCCGATCTTCCACCCGCACCCCTTTGTTATACAGTTTACAGATTGGGGCGGGTGCCACTAGATACAAATGTTTCTTATTAACATAATTTTGCCATAAGAACGGCATTTGGTAGTGATATTAATGAGATGAGATGAGATGATTATAACCATATTGAAATAATGGAGATTCATCAATTCATTTTAGCAAACGGGTTATTAATCTGTTTTCTCATAGTACTTTTAAAAAGTGATTTATCAGCAACATTTCGATATTCTACTTGCAAATCATTCCAACAGGACATAACTCTGAGCTTTGGATTCCGTGTAAACCTTGGGTGAACTACCTTTGGCAGCAAAAAGAGTTTACCATTTTGTCTCCTTGTACCAATGTCACGTTTATCTAGCAATTCATTGTCAAATGACAGCCTATGTGCAAACTGTAATTGATGTAATTTACGTCTATGTCCTAACCTATATAACTTACAATTCCTATGGAGCAAATAGGTTTATCCCAAATGTTTAACCGAATGAAACTCTGTGCCTAATATCAAATTTACATATCAGGAAATAGGCAGAACTTCAAAGTTTATGTAAATCTAAAATATATAGTATATCTACAGTGAATACTGTTATTATGCCTGCCTTAAATAAGACTTCTAGGTCAATTTCAACCTACAGGTAGATATAACAGACCTCAATCTCCATAATAGTGTCTTCTTATCATAAACCCTATATGGAACTTCAGTAATACGCACGTGTGACATCAATGTACTGCTCGGCCAACGAGAGCGCGGACGGGGTGACCGAGCTCAGGAAGAGGCCGAAGAAGAAGGTGCCGAAGTAGAGGGCGATGTGGTCATGTTGGAGCATGAGCATCAGGATCATGGACAACAGGCAGCCCAGCTGGAAAGAGAAAGATTGGCAGGTTTCTTTAGATTTGTTATCATTGCACCCTTAAATTAGTAACTTATAATGAGTGGAGGTATGATATTTAAACATATTTTACATGACAAGTTTTGTCACATATAGAGGGCGATGTAGTCATGTTGGAGCATGAGGATCATGGACAGGCAGCCCAGCTGGAAAGTGGAGAATAAAGGGATATTGTGCATTTTCCATTATTGCAACTTTTAATCAGTAACTAGCCTAAGGTGGTTACTATGCCTTTGTTTTATCATCACAGCTTTTAGTGTTGGCCATTAAGTATCTATGCATCACAAGAAATCTGTTGATAAGTTGCACTATGCTAAAAATTTAATGTGATCATAACTCTGTCAAACCTCCTATATTCCTTAAACCCACCACTTTAAGCTTGGTCAGATTCAAATGAAATAACACGTTGGCTGTCACCTATATTTGCAGCATGCCCAACACGTAAGCTTATGAATTTCATTCATATACAACATTTTCACGAACCTAAACGTATGTGTAGTGACCCCACACTTAGACAAATTTTTATTAAACCATTTTAGTTGGGCTCATATACTAATTGCATGGGCCAAGCTATAATAATGTGCTACAGACAGTTGTAATTCCTCCTTTACTCACCAGGTTGCAGAGCAGCATGAAGGCTGGGGTGAAGCGGGTGGCCAGGATGATGGACCCGAGACGACCCACCGCGAACGACCCCTGCAGGCAAACATCAGAACTAGAGGGTAAGTTGGACACGTTGATTTAGAGGGTAAGTTGGACACGTTGATTTATAATATATAATGGATGATGGACCCGAGACGACCCACCACGAACGACCCCTGCAGGCAAACATCAGAACTAGAGGGTAAGTTGGACACGTTGATTTAGAGGGTAAGTTGGACACGTTGATTTATAATATATAATGGATGATGGACCCGAGACGACCCACCGCGAACGACCCCTGCAGGCAAACATCAGAACTAGAGGGTAAGTTGGACACGTTAATTTAGAGGGTAAGTTGGACACGTTGATTTATAATATATAGACCTTGTGCAGAGGTGGTCACGTGACCAAGTTTTGGTGATCACCACGTGGTTACCTAACCACGCGGCCATGAAATAAAACTAGAATTCATGATTTCTACAAAATGGCAATTGATGATTATGATTCCACAAATTTGTATGAGAAAAATCAGGTTTAAATTTATGTGCTAAATGTTTTTTCCAGCAATTTCAAAACTGATCACCAACATGGCGTCCCACTAATTTTAGGGAATATGACGTCATCTGCACAACGTCTATAATGGATGATGGACCCAAGATGACCCACAGCGAACGACCCCTACGGGGAAAAGGAAGAACTAGAGGGTAAGTTGGACACGTTGATTTATGATAGATAATAGATAATGGACCCGAGACGACCCACCGCGAACGACCCCTGCGGAGAAACATCAGAACTAGAGGGTAAGTTGGACACGTTGATTTAGAGGGTAAGTTGGACACGTTGATTTATAATATATAGACCTTGTGCAGAGGTGGTCACGTGACCAAGTTTTGGTGATCACCACGTGGTTACCTAAACACGTGGCCATGAAATAAAACTAGAATTCATGATTTCTACAAAATGGCAATTGATGATTATGATTCCACAAATTTGTATGAGAAAAATCAGGTTTAAATTTTTGTCCTAAATGTTGTTTCCAGCAATTTCAAAACTGATCACCAACATGGCGTCCCACTAATTTTAGGGAATATGACGTCATCTGCACAACGTCTATAATGGATGATGGACCCAAGACGACCCACTGTGAACGACCCCTACGGGGAAAAGGAAGAACTAGAGGGTAAGTTGGACACGTTGATTTATAATATATAATGGATGATGGACCCGAGACAACCCACCGCAAATGACGCCTGCAGGAAAAATTCATAACTACAGGGTTGGACACCTTGATTTATAGTATATAATGGATGATGGACCCCAGACGACCCACCACAAATGAAACATCAGAACTAGAGGGATAACTAGACACATTGATTTATAATATATAATGGATGATGGACCCAAGACGATCCACCGCGAACGACCCCTACAGGGAAAAGGAAGAACTAGAGGGTAAGTTGGACACTTTGATTTATAATGTATAATGGATGATGGACCCGAGACGACCCACTGCGAACGACCCCTGCAGGGAAAAGAAAGAACTAGAGGGTAAGTTGGACACATTGATTCATAATATATGGATGATGGACCCGAGACAACCCATGGCGAATGACCCCTGCAGGGACGGGAAGAACTAGAGGGTAAGTTGGAGGTATTAATTTATACCACGATGACATAATAGACGTCACATAGTATGATGTAAAGGCAAAAGGGGGAAATAGGCAGATAGTCAGTAACGTTAATGTGAATTCATACAGAATACTGATAATAAGTACTAAAAAAAAGTGAATTGCCGGGGAACAATCGCATTATATCTGGGGTGTTTTTTTTCTCACTTATTAGGGAATTTACTGGACTAATTACTGTTTGGTGTTCTTCTTACTTTTTTTAAGTATAAGCTATTTTTTTCAAATATTCAATAATTCTATGAAATAGTAAAAGTACAATCGATTGTAGTACATAAGGAAGGAAGAACGTGTAATTCCAGTTCTGTGCACAAATGTTCTGGTGTTATGATCCAGTGATCTCAGCCTTGGAGCCTCTCTGCCAATACTATAGGGGGCGCCACTGTTACCCCAGTGGCCTGTTTTCTACCTTCACACACCTTGGAAAGCAGGGATTGTAATCAGGGAAACTCCTGCGTGTACAAGTAGTATAGGGAAATGCCATTTAACCTCAGGTACTGTACTAAAAATTATTATACCTTAGTGTGATACAAGGTTAGTAGTTAAGAGTTTAACTCAGGGCGATACAAACCTGGGTGATAACCAGACTTGTATCACACTGCAGTGTGATACAGAAACTTTTTATTTTTCTAAAATTCATGAAAAAATGAAATCATTAAGAATTAAAAAATCTAACATTTGCATTATCTGCACAACATTCCTAGCTACATTTTACTGCTTACTGTTTGTAGATTTGATGGATATCAAAAGAGTTATATGAAAAAAAACATAAAAAAATGTGCAGCATCACAGTCCCACCATCACTGATTGCTGTGCATCCTTTCTGGGGAGCTCAGATCTAACAGAAAAGGTATAATAAATCCATAACCAACCGCGAAGGGAGTACTCGGGCGGTTATCACCCCTCGCCGGGACCCCGATATCAGCCCTCGGCCGGCCCTTCGGGCCCTGGCCTCGGGCTGATATCGGGGTCCCGGCTCGGGGTGATAACCACCCTTGTACTCCCTTCTTGGTTGGTTATATGTATGTATCACAGGGGGCGTCCAAGGGTGGCTGTATGACCCATAGGGGATTGTCACGTACCAAGGGCGAAGCCCGAGCTTTGTATGACCATAGGTTGTACAGCCACCCAAGGACAGCCCCAAAGGTGCTTCTTTATTTCATCACCTAAACGAAATTGAATTCATGCTAAAGATCATGAACATTAGCACTGGTATGTGCAGCCCTGCAATACACACTGGTCTCTGTACGTACCGCTCGTTGGTCGTGAGGGTGATAAAGCTACAAACTGGTGGTTTTAGATTGATGCACTTGGACAGTTACTTGAAAACGTTACCGCAGATTTTAGCCTGCTGCTAGATGCTATAGGGGGCCTTACCATCTACCTCAGAACCCTTCTCTGCCGTCGGTACCTTTAACTACCTACGAGGTGAGGTCAAATCAAATGAGATGGTGGGTTTGTGTGGCAAAACTAGTATATGCAAATGTTGGTGTGTCTCAGGGTATGTATACAAACTCACTAAGTAGTATATAGAAATGGGGGTACATGGACTGTATGTAGCCTTTCTGGCGCACCTCTTTGAACAAAAATGCCCTCCCCCTACCATCAAACGAGGCCAAAGTCTCTCAGGAAAAGTAAAGGAAAATATCAAAAAGCCATAATAAACATTATTTTCCACAGAGATTACAGGATCAACACTTTGACATTACACTTTGACACTTTAACAGACACAAATCCTAAAGAACAAATTACATACTATACAAAAATTCTGGGTGTTCCTAGTTTATTTCTGATATACAAAGGACGTAATGGCTTCATCATTCTAAAAATGAGGTCGTTCGATCTTTCCTGTTATCAACCATAAACTGCAACCTATGCCTCACAACATGATGGAGGGGTACACATGTGTGATATCAATAAGACCCAAATGTAATAGAGGGCACCAAGGGGATCAACCAACAGAATTATATTCCTCAGACTTACCCAGAAGCATGCGTTGAGGTAGGCTCCTTCCGTCTTGTTGAGGTCCACGATACTCTTTACGGCATACGAGTAGACGTAGCCGCCGTACGCTGACTGGAGACCGTCGTAGATGAAGAGTACGGCCGACGTAAGACCCGTAATGGCCAGGACCTGGGACGTGGACGACCCGCAGCACTGGTCGTACCGGGCGTACTGGTACGTGGCCGGCGACTGCCAGAACGGCTCCTTCTCTGTTAATGAAATCCAATTCAGATATTTATCAAATAAAATAAAAGTTACAGACATAATAGTCAACAAACATGAAGAAGATGCTTGATGGATGCAGTGTCGTGTCCAGAGGCTGCAATAGTTTATATATCTCTATAATAGATGTAAAAGTACTAGTTTGAAATATCAGTTATCATAATAAGCAATGGTAAGTGCCAAATAATGCTCTGAATTATTGAGAAGGACAAATTTAGTCTAACAATTTTAAACATTACATTTCTCATTGTCCATATCCTGTTGTTCTGTTCCTAAAGTTTATTATCTCAGTTCATTCTCAATTCATTGCAAATTTATATGGCATATCAAACAGAATTTTCATCCTCTCAAGCTTGTCTCGTATAAAATAAACAATTTCTTCAACATATATAAGCAATGTGCCAATCTCTTACCAACATTAATTGTTTCTTACCTTTCTGCTTGTCGATGTTCTCGTAGTCTGTATTTCCAGGGAGTAGGCCGAGTCAGAATTCGGTGTGTCTCATATAACGTGAACCAATGATTCTTACCTTTCTGCTTGTCGATGTTCTCGTAGTCTGTATTTCCAGGGAGTAGGCCGAGTCAGAATTTGGTGTGTCTCGTATAACGTGAACCAATAATTCTTACCTTTCTGCTTGTCGATGTTCTCGTAGTCTGTTTTTCCAGCGGCAGCCTTCTGACTGGCCAGGGAGTAGGCCGAGTCGGAGTTGACGAGCTGCTGGTGATCGGGCCGAAGTCCGCGCCCTCTCATCTTCATAAACAGACTGCCCACAATGAACGGGATTGGCACCTGCAAGATTAAATGAGGTTAGGGTATAATCTAGATTAATGTTGGCTTATAGTGTTTGGGCTAACACAGATATTCAGCAAAAATAAACAGTTTGAAGTTAGAGGCTTCAGACTTTTTTATTTGATGGGACAACAGAGATATATTTGTTCACCAAATAGAACTTCTGAAGGTAATAATTTTACTGTTCAACTCATACTAAGGTTTTATATATATATGTATATATATATAAATATATATATATATATATATATATATATATATATGGCACATTTTCAATGGTAATTTAAGGCAAATGTCATATTTCATAAAGTTGCTTTGGTAAGATTAAGTAAAATATTTGAATTCTAAAACTCTTCTTTGGAAATTGACTATAGCTGAAAAACTAAAAGCTATACTTTGAGTTGCATGCAGCAAGTGTCAATATTAGAAATGTTTGGATTTCACAAGCTTCACAAAATGAAGACTCATATCTTCAAGGTACCATAAGAACCAGACAATGGAACCACCAAGTTGTTAAAACAGCACTATAGGAACACAGCAGAATTAGATACATTTCTCAATGTAAATGCATAGTAGACATCCCCACCTGCAGAGCACACATGATCCAGAAGGCGAAGCGGACCCTGGTCATGGCCTGGGCCTCCTTCAGGGTGCTGGCCGGCTGGGTCGAGTTGTCAAACACCTCCCCGGGCAACATTGCCCGGCCGGTCACGTTGTCGATGAGCGGGGTGCAGTCCTCGTTCAGCAGGAAGGGCTCGGCAATCATCGGGGACACGAAGGCCCCGACACCGTAACAGAAGTGCATCGCCTGGAAGAAGAAAATAAGCACCGATAGCAGATCTGTAGTACTTTTTGCACCTGCAGGCTAATTTCCACGACTTTTGTCGACAAATCTACTGGGAAAACTATAGGAAATATAGAAATATTTGCTCTATATCCATCTGTTTTGAAAATATTTTCAAACCAACTCAGAAAACATAAGATACGGATACAAACTGAAAAGTGTCAACTTTGCTCTTTTCTATTGGTCCATTCCCCACTGCCCCTTCCCTTTCCCCACTCTCCAAAGGAAGTGATATACTTTTCGCCAGTGTCCAATAGTATAGCGTAAGAGGAAAGGATTGTGGTAGTAAAAGCCTCGTGGTTTTTTTTATTATTAAATAATACGTCTTTTTTGCCAGTTTTTTTTAACCTTCTTTTTACCATCCCATCTTCCTTATAGCATTATAACCTCAAAAAGGCCTTACAACTCGATTACCTCTCGGGGTGATCCAATCACCAGGTCAGACCAGACGAGCACCCAGACCTAACCGCATTACGCCAACTTCTCGCTCATACCCCCGAATCACAAACTAGATTTGTTTGCTCCTTATAAGTGTGATTAGGATTCCTCCTGCTGCCTTTAACCTGCCCTGAATGCTCTCCAGATCTATTTCTTTGCGCACAGAGTATAGGCTTGGTGTTCCCAGAAAGGGAAAATCCCTGGGATAATTTCCCACAAGTATTCCAATTCCCCTTCCCTCTGTTCTCCTCTAAGGATGTTTCTATATTGTTGGACATTCTGTCATAAGAATCCTCCCCTGAACACTCTCCCTTTATATTTCTTTACACGCAGAGGATGCCCTTGGTAATCTCAGAAATGGAATGCTTTGTCCAAAGTCTTTCAACTCCCTCTCCTCTGTTTGCCGCTAATGTTGTTTCTGGGCACAGTTGAAAGCTGACATTTTGCCATAATAGGGATTGATAAGGAGCTCCCCCCCAACCCACCCCCTTTTGATAGGCCCATAAACTAAAAAGATGGAAAATACCACCTGAATACACACCATGTTAATACTCAAACCGAGCCCCTTTTTGTGGAAATCCTTTATCAATCCCTGCATAAGACTACTACTTGTGCATGCTGATGCTGCTCGTTTGAGGCTCTCACATCCATTGCTGATGTTTGACCCTATCCCAGATCAAATAATTCTTCCTGTGATTTCTTTTAAGTTTTAGGTTCTATGTTATGTCCTTATGGGTATCCTTCTCACAGAGTCAGAGTACTTGTAGATGGTCAGCTCTCTCATTACAGAGCAATTGCAGTAATATTTCATAATGATAGGAAAATATGTGATGCTGACAGAAACATGTCATAATAGTAATAAAGAGAGTATTCATATGGGGTATTCCTGCAAGATAAGCTCCTAACTGGATAGAAAAATTTGAACAGAAAAGAACAGCATACTAGTAATATAGGTTGAAGGGAGTTGATGCAAAAACGAATCAACTACATATCTAAATGGCAATATGCTCTGTGTATGACTGCTGACTGTCAAGAAATACAATACTATCGATGCTACCTTTTGTTGATACGCTCACAAAACCGTATGAGTATTCTGATTTGGGAAAACAAGATGTAGAGTGATATTAGAACAAGTCTGAAGGACGAGTTCAGAGATTAATGTAGGGTTATTCCATTGAACTGTAGAAATAACAATATACTCTGTCTATAAATTTTGCCGATGTGTTGTTTGACGGTCAATTCAATATTGAATTTTATAAATTTACATAAAGATGTGTCATGTATAGCATGCAATCGTTCTCTGTCACACATGTAATTTAATTATAACAGCTTGGGAAGAAAAAGGAATCAACATAATCATACGATAAATAGGCAAATAAATGAGATTGATGAAGTAAACCATTCTGACAAACATCATGCAATGAACTGCCTTTAAGTCGGCAATTTCTTTTAAAGAATATCTTTTTCCTTTAAAATACTTGTAAGCAAGGTGATACATCATTTGAGAGTTTACAAAGCAGTGGACCCTAACTGCAGGTTGATGTTTGGTCTTTATAATCATAATATCATTACTCTAATCCCTGTGCGAAAGTTGATCTTTACTGACCTTTGAGTTCAGGTTTTGGAAAGATCACCTTTACAAAATGTTTCCGAAATTTCAAAGGTCATCTTGAGAAGGTCTGGTGAAGGTTCTCTTTAAAGGGAGGGGCCAGTGACCAAAAATTTGTATACTGCCGTGATCCTTGCCATCCAGGGAATAAACGTACCATATTTTGTGCTTTTATCTCAAACAGTTTCTGTTTTATTCACATTTGTCTGTATCAAACTGACTCCCCCTGCCTGCATCTGACACTGCCTGCACAGATCATTTATCTGTATGTGACGTCACAAGCAGAACAGTTAAAAATGATAAAACTAAAAAATACCAATATCTTATTGATATAAGTGTTCCCTATGAGCCCTAATGTATTTAAAATGACCAAATTAATTGATTTATGAAAGAAAAAATCCAAAAAATATTTAACTATGGAATTCATAATTTTAAAATATAAATATAACGGTTTTTTGTGTGACGTCACACACAGACGTCCATTTTCATGTGTTCAGGGCACTCAGAACATTAGCTGATTAACAACCCCTATTTTATATCAATATAAGCTGTCTATTGTAATGGAAACTGGTCGTACCTCTAAGTTAGCATTATATCTAAAGTGTTAGGTGGCATTTAAGCGAAATGTAAGTTTCACTGGCCTCTCTCTTTAACAGACGTTTGATGGACCTTAATGGACCATGTCAAAATGTAATAGTCAGTAAATGTCTATTTTCATACAGCTGGTATTGCCTATTTCCATGGACCTACCTGTAAGAAGGGAGACACGCTCTGGCCGTACAGTTGTATCATCTGCAGATTGGCGAGACAGTCGATGCAGCCCATGTCAATGCCCATAATGGCCAGTACGATGCCGAGCCCAGCGAGCACCTTACAGAACGGAACTTTTAGATAGAGACTATTTCCTTAAACCTACCTGTAAGAATGGAGACACACTCTGACCGTACAGTTGTATCATCTGCAGGTTGGCGAGACAGTCGATACAGCCCATATTAATGCCCATAATGGCCAGTACGATACCGAGCCCCGCAAGCACCTTACAGAACGGAATGACGAACATGGCCATTGGGATGAGGGTGGTCGCGATCAGCAACACCAGGTTAGAGTCCACTCTGTCAAAGAGAAAAAGACAATAGACAAGTTAGATTGATTTAGTATGTCACTCAAGAACATTTCCACTTTGAATGATCAGGTTGTGATCAGTACTTTATTGAAAATACAAAAATATAGATTTGTGTGAATGTGCACCAAGGAAAATGTCTGAATGGGGCAGGCCATCGATGGAAGTTCTCAGCTTTTATCTAGATGGCACAAATTGTGAGAAACATAATTCTGGAAAGAAATAACACGGCTGTACATTCATGGGCCATGGTTGCAGGCTTTCGAATTATTCACGTTCTTCATGATAAACATTTCTTTTTGTATTTTCACCAACAGATAGATAACATTTGAAGTAAATATAAATTTGACATTTCCAAATTCTCCCTACCATGGATAACCAATTTACAGTATTTTAAGGACCTGCAAGCAAACTTTGTCAACAAAACCCCTAGAAAAAAGAATCTATAATGAATGAATTTTTCAACAAATCAGGAAATACAAACATATGGTGGTACTGATTCATAAGATAATGATGGCTAGTTTTAATCGATGTTAATCTTGAAATAATGGCACAATTCATGAACATTTTCATGGTTAAACCTTAATTTTTGTTGACATATTACCCAGCGTGCATTGTATTCTAGGCTAACTTGCAGGTAGAATTCAAGAAACTGGCTATCCATGGTTAAGAGAATTGTACTAATTATTGTATAAATTGGGCATATCCTTTTCTCGTAGACAATAGTTACAGATTTCAGTGTCGTAAGCACATAGGCATTTCCCTTACATACGATTAATAAGCGCAACCCTAAACTGTCCAATGTCATTAAGGTAGGCGTAGGGATGCCACCATACATCAAAGGTGGATATGAGCGAAGCAGGTGGGACATATGAATGTTAGATCCTCCATAATTAATGTAATTGAATGAGATGGGAATTAGACATTTAATACCTGTAGTATTAATTACATTAGGGCCAAGGTTTCACCGAGGGCAAGGGAGATATTCATTATACCAATTTAGATTTTCTTACGTAATACAACATAGTCTAATTATATATAAGAAAATTGTTGATGCGCATCCTGTACAAAATGTGAAATACAATCAGCACAACTTAGAAATGCTCTGCTGAGAAACTTCCAGTGACTATTCACATATTCACCAGGATTTGATATGTGAGACAAAATGTGAACCAATATATTGGATTTAGTCTCTTCTCTTCCGTGAGTTTCTGTGAAAGAAACCTTTTCATTACGCAAGTCTAATGTAATTCTGTATATATATATATATATATATATATAAAATGTAGTTTATCACAGCTCCGTGCAAGAAAAAAAATCATATATGGTCCTCAAATCCATAATGAAAGATAGCTTTAAATAACACAATCATTTAGTACATAAGGCGTGACGAAACAAAGCTTGATCCCTAGGCCTTTTAAAAGACAAGCTGTGATAAGTGATGTATATAAAGGGTGACCAACAGCTATATCAAGTGGCTAAGATGAACTGGATTAAATCCAAATTTCACTGATTGATACAAATACATCTACTCAGATGTGAATCTCACTTTCAATATGACACCCAATGAAAACATACAGACAAACATACTTTTTCACAAATGATCGTACGCATTTCATCGATCGTTCTAGTCAGTACACCAACACATTGACTTTTTGAACTTTTAACAGTGAGTCTACTGTCTTATTTTGATATGTTTTACCTTCTTGGTGATTGTGAATGCATATTGATTGTGTATACTGCTAGTGCATTTCCATATGCTAATGTGTAATAGCATCTTACTGAGTTGTCACTGTACTGTCATATATATGGGGTCAGGGTGGCCAACAGGGTGTTGGTACCACTCGTTGGCATTGGCACCCCATGGGTTCGAATCCCATGAGGTGCAGCATGGAAAATAGGACATTTGGATGACCCCTGCATGGAACTCTGCCATAATGCTCCACACAGGCCCACAATGGGAGACCAGACACACTGTTTGAATTGAATCCTGTACAAATAAAATGAACCAAAAAAAATAAATTATTATACTAATGTGTAAACAAAATCCCAGTGACTTTCCAGTGCATTGTCCAATGTCAATGCGTAAAAATATTTCATTGACTTGCTGCAGCCACGGTCACTTCCTAGAGACCTTCCTGTGTACTGTTATATGTTATATGTGCATATGTCAGAGTACAATAGATTCTTAGTGACTTTGAGTGACAATAGATTCTTAGTGACTTTGAGTTTACTATAAATTAAATCTATCAATGACCATTAAGTTCATCAACTTACACCGATGTTAAATTGTCAATCTATACCTACTTGGTGAACGGTGAGTGGGTTGTCTTATGTTAAGGCAAGTGGAAAGTCTCATATTAATAGGGCTTATCAGTGAATTAATGTTTGAATATTTAATTACAGGTGAATGTACCGTCCTATATCCATGAATGCATATTATGTGGTCACGGAATGCAATGTCAATGTATGTATACCCGTAAACTGGTGAATGTCCATGTGTATGTACAATGTGACCAGTGGCGCGTCGCATAACCAAACCGTTGCAACAAGGACGTCCTTAAACAAGGACGTCCCTGTAGCGATGGGAATTGTGGCTGTTCTACTGGGCTGATTTTGATTCTGTAAAGGGTTATGGAAAAAAGACATTTAGATCTTAAATTCCTGAAATTTTCAGCCCAGAAAAATGATTAGAAATGGGTGAAAATCGATGCTGAATTTTGGCACAACAGGGAGAGTTTGACCATGTGCCAAAAATTGTTCCTTATTTTGTTATGCGACGGGGCACAGTGAAAGCACCATTGTTACTTAAAAACTGGTGAAAGTACCGTCTTATCTTAATGTGTGGGAACTATGTGGCCAAATAGTGCGATGGTCATCGTTAACTTTTACCTACTTATTTATCCCCAGCCAGGACCAGGGGGGACCTGCTTTGGAGCTGGAGCAAAGTAAACATTTGGTGTCAGATTAGTAACATCACATATTAACATTGGAGATTTCAGGTTAGTAACATCACATATTAACATTGGAGATTTCAGGTTAGTAACATCAGGTACTAACATTGGAGATTTCAGATTAGTAACATCACATATTAACATTGGAGATTTCAGGTTAGTAATATCAAACACTAGCATGTGATTAAAGCTCTCAGTTTAGTAATAACACCCACTAGCATTTCAGATTTCAGATTAGATATTACAGGTTAGCATTGAGGATTTCATATTAGTAACATCACATACTAGAATTGGAGATTTCATATCAGTGACTTTATACATTAGCATAGAAGATTTCAGATCAGTATCTTCACATGCTTGTGTTGAAATTACGGTTTAGTAACTTCAGATATGTATAAATATACTAGCCTTTCAGATTTCAGATTAGTAACATCAGATACTAGTATTGAAGTTTTCCATTTTCCAACAAGTAACCTCACATATATATAAACTAGCATTGAAGATCTCAGATATTAGTGAATTCACATGATATCATTAGGGATTCCAGAATAGTAACTTCATATACTAGTGTTGAAGATTTCAGGTTAGTAGCAAATCAAACTAGCATTAAAGCTCTCAGATTAGTGACATCGCATACTAGCTTTTGAGATTTCAGATTAGTAATATTACATGTTAGCTTTGAGGATTACAGATAAGTGACATCAAATGATACTACTGAACGATGTTGGATGAGTTAGGACAATACAATCACTGCACACAATTTAATCTTTGATCAATCCAAACTTTGTAAACAGGACCATTAAGGTACAGTATAGCTAATAGAAAGGTCATTTCTACGAGCCTTCAACTGAGTGTCTGTCAGTGACCTTTACAGTTTTGAAAAGGTCAACTTTACAATCTCTCCCCATGACCTTTGATGTACCTTTATGCCCCCATATGCAGAATGAAAAGGCCATTAACTATGTATTTGATATACCTCCTTTGACCAAGCACCTTTCCAATCATTTCTGTTCACTTGGTTGCACAAGGGGTGAGTGTACATTATTATGTACGAATAAGATAACATACATAATCTCAAGTTAAAACTTGTATGGTACCATATTCTTACAAAGAATTACCTGTGTATCACTGTCAATAAACAACCGTTAACCATTTGAAATCAAGCATCATTGTTTGGTAATTTTCGTACAGCAGTTTCACTAAAACCTACTTAAACACATTCTTGCTGCTTCACTTAAAGTCTTGCAGCTTCTTCCGAACTTGACCCATGTTGCCTGGGAAACCTTATAGTGGCTGCTGGTATTGAATTACCTCACCGCCTGATAGACATGTCGGAAACTGTTAGCGAGTGGCGCGTAGGCGTAACCACACCGCAGGCTCATGTCACCTTCTGGGATACTCCTTACACACACCCAGTATGCAGTAGTTCCTACTCTTCTCCCTACAGATGGTCATTTCCTTGGTGATATCAACTAGAGAATTCACAACATTTAGGAAAAGTGTAAAATTACATGATCTTGATCCATACTGCATAGGCAAAGTATTAGAAGGACAGGGGTTTATATATAGGCTCAGTTTCCCTTCAGGGATATTCCTTGCACAGACCCAATATGCAATAGTTCCTACTTTCCCTATATATGGTTACTTTCTTAGTGGTACCAACTATCTTTCTTTTTTTTTAAATATTGTTTCTCGACTCCATCATGATGAACATGTTCTTCCAGAAGTCGCACATGTTATATAGATATGTACATAGTGGATGATATGTGGATGAGCAATGGTAAATCTAAATGGTAAAACATACAACGGTCAGTATCCATTCCTAAAATTTTGACATAAAGGCCTAATTAACTTCTTATATTTTACCTTTGTCGTGGCCCTCTGGATTTGTGGGGACAACATCTCCCATACCTTGTTGCACCTAGACAATGGACTCTTTAAACACAACTCATCATGTCTCTTCTTTTTCTCTACAAATTTCACCTTTTTGTTACTACGGAGGTTGATCTGTGGTCATTTCAGATCTATTTCATTACTCATCTTGCTTTTTTTTTTTTTTCTTTGTCTATTCATTAAACATAAGATACCTGAGAGAAATCATATCATTTAGGGAAGGTGTAAATTCTTGATCCATACTGCATAGGCAAATACTACACTACGCACTGGGTCTAGGGTCATATTGGGTGATGGCTCCCAGTGATTCTGATTCGCATGATTTAACAGACATGTTTGTTAAAATCCAATGCAAATTAGCTGCCATACACAACCCACCACGAGCCCACATGACCCAACTTGACCATAAAACGTCTAGTATAATATAATATGCTTTGCAAAGCGTAATATGGTCTTAATACAAATCACTTGCATCAGGCAATTGTCAACCAAGGAGAACAGAGACCGCAAAGTGTAATACTGCCCTTACATTACATACCACATTTACCAAGACTCCTTGACACCTCCATCTCACACGCTTTTACTGCAACTAGTTGACAGCTCTGTAACACCCTAGAGACCAGTACCTGGAAGGGGGATCCATAACCTTCTGATATATTTAATGGATGCTTATGGATCTGAACTGTTGCTAAAAAGTGGAGACTCAAGAGCTGTGAAATCCACTAAGTAAATGTGCTGCCAGTTAATATGTGTAGATTATCAAGATAAATCAGATAAGACTTTTGCAAACACAAAATATATCGTTCAACGAGATTGTAACATAATGTAGTTCCCAATAAAATATGCAATTTCATACAAATCCATTTGTATAGCAAGCTACTGTGCCTCTTCAAAGATCACCCTTCTGCCATTCAATTGGAAATAACCTTCTTTTACCACAAAACAAATCTATAATTATCTCAAAACCAAGCCGACCTTTTAACTACATGACTATCACTTAAGTGGGAATTGCCTGAATATTTTGACCATTGAACTCACCTATAACCATCTTTGCTCAGTCAAGTTATTGTACATATCCTAGTCCCTGGCCCACATCTCCCTCCTCCCCTCTGCACATGACTATTACACAGCTCAGGATACTATGCCTTACATTCAAGCTACTAAATCGGGATCTATCTCAGCGTACCTATGCCGTCATTGTATGCCTCTTACCCCACACCTCCCTCATCCACAGTGATACAACCATCACACAGTATACTTTTAGTAAGCCTGCCTTTACAATACAACTAATTATTTGGGATCTGCAAAACCTCTAATTACCCCGAATTTACCTATCGCTATCTCAGCTCACCTATGTTATCCACTTCATAACTCACAGCTTCCTTCTCTCAAAGCCATAACCAAGCTTCTCTTTTACATTACTTCCAACTTTCATACAGGAGTGAAATAATTGGTAAAAATTGGCAATTTGGAGTATCTGACTTATATGTAACAAAGAATCTTATTTCTAATGTATATGACTTCTATGCGACACTGTCTTATCACAGCTCATGTTTTGTAGTGTATACCGTCTTTACATTTCTAACACTTATATGGCAATATGAAAAGAATATATTTACCATCGAACACACCTACAGCTACCTTTGTACCTCTTCCACTTCCTCAGCCACCCCCTTCTGATCCTCCATTGACTCCCCTATCACACCCACGCAGTCTACCACCAACCAGGCTGCCTTTTAAGGTGGTATCACACTGAGCTGCAATATGACGATGTTGCAGAGAAGTCACACGTATTAGAAAAAAAAAAACTCTTTTACACATATATGTCAGGTACTCCAAATTGCCAATGTTGGTAACAATTATATCACTCATGCATACATATTGTCTGTAATTTATTCATAATTATAGCGTCAGTATCGTACCTCATGTTGTAATACCGTCTTTACTCCACTACCATGGACTAAGGAGTCGGCCGCGTGCCCTGACTATAGGTAGGGGGAGGTAAGCCCCCCCCCCCCCCCCCCCCCCCAGGAGGAGGGCAGCAGGGCTTGGCCTGTCGTGGCAGTACTTAGCGCTGAGTGAATCGGAAAGACCTGCTCTGACTGCCGGCAAGTCTATGACAGGCCTGATGGGCAACATGATATATTGTCAGTTAGCTAAATTTGTTCATCTGTAAAATAATGTTGTTGAGATTATTTGGCAGTTCCTGAATTGAGATAAAACCTATTTGTTGTTATGCTTGCAATGCTACCATTTATATTCCTACCTCCATCAATGATTTCCTTTCCCTTAGATCTTGAAAAAGTTATCTCAAAAGTTATCTCAAACAAATTACAATAAATGTTTAATGTAGGGTATATCATGTTTTTCATTTTAAATGTTTCACATAAGTACATTGTAGTAGAACAATATGCCCGTCCCACCCACATTGAGTGTAGATCTACTAGGGGTACGGCAGTAAGATCTATAGCTGCTCCCAACCCTGACAGGAAGCGCCCCCCCCCCCCACCCCCCCCCCCCCACCCCCCCCCCCCACCCCACCCCCAACCCCCCGTGGACAGAGCCGGAACTAAGGCCGTCCTACCGCGCTGCCACTGACACACCTTCCTTTCTGAACACTTCTTTTTTTTTTATTATATATTGAGATTCTCAGTATGGATTTGCCACACAGCAGTCAGACCGAGACCTGTTCCCAACCGTGACAGGTGACGCCCCCCTGTGGACAGAGCCGGAACTAAGGCCGTCTTACCACGCTTCCACTGACACACCTTCCTTTCTGAACACTTCTTTTTTTTATATTATATATTAAGATTCTCAGTATGGATTTGACACACAGCAGTCAGACCGAGAGCTGTTCCCAACCGTGACAGGTGATGCCCCCCTGTGGACAGAGCCGGAACTAAGGCCGTCTTACCACGCTGCCACTGACACACCTTCCTTTCTGAACACTTCTTTTTTTTATATTATATATTGAGTTTCTCAGTATCGGCTTGCCATACAGCAGTCACACTGAGAGCTGGTCCAACCCCTGACAGGTGGCACCCCCTGTGGACAGAGCCAGAACTAAGGCCGTCTTACCGTGCTGCCACTGACACACCTTCCCTTCTGAGCACTTCTTTTTAGCTCCTTTTTTATGTTTTTTCCCTCTTGTTTTCTTTTATTTTCTCTCCTTTTTTTAGTTTTCTCTGGGATGATGGTGTGGATGCCATACCCATATTGGGGAGGAATGGAAAATTTTTGTCTGACTGCTTTGTGGTCAATTAATGTGTTGGTGCTGTTTTTCTATTTATATCCCTCATGGACTTGGCAGCAGCTAAGATGGTATTTTCTTCTCAGGCAACAGTCAATGTTATCTTTCTTACAGCTGCTCAGCTTTCCGTATGTTTTTCCCAATGTTTCACTGCATTGAATACACTGCTTCAAACTGCTTTATATCTTATACTTATTTCCACACATGTAATTACAATTGCAAGTATTCCCTAACAAATAAAAGTGTGATATTTATTTGCTTCATGTATTTCATTATTGCTTAATCTGTTTTTTTTCTATATTATGTAAATACCTTTCGCTCTCTCTAAGTCTACCTTGCCTGAGTTTTGAGTTGTGTACCTTTTTATGCACATAGTCATGCGGTTATAGGCCTATTCCAATTATCATAATCCTATTTTGGCTGCCTCCCTAGTAGCTATAGGTTCCCCTGGGATGCGCAGGTGTCCTCATATAGCCCAGACATGGTGCACTAATAGTCCGGCCGATCAAATATGTATGTGTCTTGTGGTTGAGAGGATTCCCCGATACAGACCCAGACTGGCACAAATACTGAGTCAATGTGCACCAAGTCTTAAAGGGAGCCAAAACAAATACAATTGACAAAATTTTCAAAACTGAGATAAGTATAGAAATATGTAAGATGAGTACAGTTAAGGTCAGTGGTAAAGTATTAGATGTGAAGACTAGCGTAAACTAAAGTAGAATGCCATAAGAGATGGTAATATTTGTATTTGTTTGTAAACAAACCCTATTTTTGCGGATCCACATTAATTGATTTGAGCAAGAAAAACGTGATTTTAATGATTTTTAACCATATTTCAGGGTTTAGATTTTAACATAGGCCAGGAATAGGCTCAAGGGATGGATTTCCATCATTATTTGAATTTGGAAAATTTCATTAAATTTATTGGTTTTGGCTCCCTTTAAGTCTGGTTTCCACATGCCGATAACAGGGGTGAATTTAGGGAGGGGGGGCAGGGGGTGCCGACATCCCCAACCCCCCAATTGTTTGACCCCTAAACTGCAAAACGAAGGAAATGCCGCATGCGTAGACATGCCAATGCAAAGTTTTAGAACCTAGCCTTGGGCTGACCCTCCCCCCTTTCAAAAATCCTGAATCTGCCCCTGGATAACTTTTAGCCTATATCAGCAGCCAACATAAATTGTAGCTGACAAAATAGGTTATCTGTGCTATTCGTGCCAACTTAATCAAACGTGTTTTATTTGTCAGCCGCTGACCTGCACACTTGTTGTGGTATGTCACCCAGAGCATCCCAACATGACAAGACTATAATTTGGCTGCCAATATAATAGGGAGTGTTTGCCAATAGCAGTTGGAAGTTGGTCAAGCTAGACAACAAACTACCTGGTGTGCTAATTACAGGTAATAGTAATGGTCACTGGTGATATGTCTCAAGCCCCATTCGCCTGGCCGATAATTGTGTCATTTGTAGGTCCGACAAAATTATCGTAAGGAGTAGACGATCAGCCCAGTGCCGATAAAATCATCGCACACCACCTTAAATGAAGAAATAGCATTCATACTGACAAAAGGGGGTCCAAACGATTGCAAACGATAATTTTTTCAAGTACTTTTCCTCTGCAATCGCCTGAAACTCAAACGATTCAATCAAGCATGTTTCATTTTGTTGCTTGCAGACCTGTCGTTTGCTTTATCGTTTGCACCAGAATTGCAAACGATAATTGTCGCATGAGATCGTGTGCACCGCATCCACCACGGCGAATGGGCCTTCACTAGGCAGATCAGTAGGTGCTAGTAACCATGATGGCCCACCTGTATACACCTGGCTGGGACCAGTCAGGTCCTTGTGCACCGCTATTTGGCTGCACATGCCCTGTTCTAAGGGCAGCTGATCAAAGGCGGCCAACAAGGCTATGTCAGCGGCTGACAAAGGCTTTTGTCTGCGAAGTGGAAACTAGCCTTTACCGAAGCAAATTTCCAGGGGAAGAATGTCAACATGTATGGACTAAGCACCTGAATGGCATGCATTTGCAGGCATGTGCTTGTCATTCTCCCTCTTCTTGTAGTTTAGGGGTGCATCAAAAGGGGTGGATCAGGACCCCCTGGACACCCCGCCCTGAATCCACCTCTGGATTGCAGTCAAATTTCTTACATATTGTATCAGTGTATCAATCCACATATCTGATACCATAACAATATGGAACCTACATTTATAGACCACCTGCCTATAGAACAGATTTAATCAGTAGTGTTATTCAGTAGGCCATTCTACAAAAGTCAACTTGCTGTGGGAGGGTTTAAATCCCTAAATGAATATCTATAGCTGCCCAAAATAAAGTAGATTACCCTAAAGTGTTTCCATACATCATTTATAGTGTCACCCTCACATTTTGAAACATTTATTCAAAGCCTGGGCCCCTCCTACCTCCCTTCGGTGATATAAAACCACTTCCCCTAGGGAAGGCCTCAGTAACCCCGCTCTGGTCACCGAACTCATATAAATCATAAACACCAGCACTGACAGGCAGCCCCTAATATATTTGTATCAGTTGCTATGGCAACCACATTAGAGGTAGGACTCCGGAATGGGAGAGGATAGAAGGTAAATCAGAGGGAATGAGGATGGTGGGTGGTCGGTTACGATGACCGATGAGGAATTAATCACCAGTCGGAGTGGGCCCGATCGCACTACGTGATATTGGGTGTGTTTTTTTACAGGGCCTCAGGTCGGTTTTACACTACCTGACATGAGCTGTGACATGATGATGTGGCAGAGAATTTGCACATGATGATAAATTTCTTTGTTATACATGTGCGAAATACTCCAAATTGCCTATTTTAAATAACTATATCACTCTTGCATGTGAATTTTCTCTTAACTCATCATACCATGCAGAAATGGCGCAGTGTAATAGATCTTAACTCTATGTGATTGTTGATATATATCACATTCTGTGGCACCCACAGTGCCAGTGGTCTGATCGCGACAGGTAGCTGAGCTGTTGGTAGAAATACTGGAAATATATTAAGTTGACGTTACTTCTTCAGATTGGGTTAGACTTTAGGAATTACATGGGGACTAGAGAAGTAGGAAAGAGGATGCTGAAGTGGAACAAGAAATATGGCCAATGCTTTTCTGTTTATCTGCCACACTAGCAAACCTACTATCGTCACGTTACTTTGTGTTAACAAAAATATTATAGCTACACAAAGATATGTGACCTGGACCATCACCTACACAATTTTCATGACGTCATCGATTGGTGTGCCCCCTATGAGAGTCTGTGCTACCTGATACAACGCATTATCTGTTTTGTCATTTTCATGACATCATTGCCGTTTGTCTTTTAGAAAATGGAAAACCAGAAAACATGAAGTGAATAAAACTCGATTGGGTGATAAATGGCTAATATACGAAGAATGTATTCCAGATAAATTATCCATCCAGACAATCAGATATTGGGAATGAAAGTGCAGAGAGATGGCATTGGCCTAGGGCAAGGTTAGACTCTAATTTCTATCTCTACTTCATATTTCATTGCTGGTTCATAATGCACATTATCAACATTAGCTCATGTGCAGTGGTTCAAATTACTGACAGTAGGTGGCAAACCTTTCCGTGAGTCCTAGTCAAAATAAGTTGTTGGAGTGGAGAAATGTATCGTATTCCACTGATTAATTGGTTGTGAATCAACATGTGTTGACATTTATTGTCTTTACCCGCATTCATTAAACTGTTCGCTGACAAATGTGTCATCACCTTAAGCAGGATTCATTACGCCAAGATTCTTCGAAAAGTTTATTTTGATGTTGCCAATTTTGTGTTTTTTTTCAGAAAATTGCAAGGAACCATACATCCTCTCTAACATTTTATTATGAAACCTTTTAAATTGTATATAGAATATTTATACCTAACCTTCATTTCTCATGCCGATGTATAAAATAAGAACTAGAGTGGGAAGTGGAATATAGGCTTTCATTGAAGTACAACAATCAGTTCTAATCACTCATGACTCCCATTGCGGACACAGACACTGTTCTATCATTAGTTCAGACATCACAGGTGCAGAAGAAAGGCACCGCTCAAGTCACACATGAGCAATGATAGGACCTAGATGATAGATTAGCAGATATCAAGGAATCTGCACTTGTACAAATATACTGGTTGCTCATCTTTCTGGTAGTAACAAAATCAGTTATAATCTCTCATCATTTAGTGACCAGGGGTCATATCTTCGTAACTAATTTGGCTGATCAGGGAGAATTTGATCAGGGTCCCATGATCAGTGATTTTGCCTTTTACCAAAATTTATTGTGTTATTGCAAAATAGTATCAAAAAAGGAATTATTAGCTGTAAAATGTATTCATGATAGACAGAATTTCTGATCATGAGAGGCTAATCAAATTTGGCCTGATCAGCCAAATTAGTTACAAAGGTATGGCACCAGGACATAATGGGCCATATACTATTAACCACTTTGTACGCCATTAGCCCCCTTGATCAGCGTGCAGATCGATGGAAAGCCAACCGTTCCCAGCAATCTGTATGCCGATTTAGGGACTGACTGTAGGTGGGTATGCGTTGTCCAATCACAGTTGGCCGACAGTTGCAACAACCCATATTAAGCATATCTTATTATTGGCCCATTCGCCCTGGCGGATCATTCTGATGCAAAGAGCTAAAAAAACTTATCTCTTGGTCAAGACAATTTTCTTGGTGCCGATAGATTGTATGACCCAAAAATACAACAAATAGCATTCACACTGACAATTGTGGCTCCTTGAAATCGCGTATGATCATTTTCACTCATAATCATCTGGAATTCAACAAAATCAATCCAACATGTCGGATCTGTTCTGTTGAGACCTGTCGGTTACATTATTGTTTGCACCAGGCATTATGAACGACAATTGTTACAACAGATCGCAAGCACCTAGATGGCCAGGGCGAATATGCCTTGATGCTGACCACCGACAGCCGTTGGCAGTCAGGCAATCGTCTAGTGGGTATGGCCCTTTAGCCGATCCATCACAGACACTGTCTAGCATTAGTTGTGTCAGCGCAGGTGCTGAAGAAAAGCTCTGCATAGACATTGACTGAGCTCTTGATGATAGATTAGGGAAATATTAAGGAAACTGTACTCAGAGTAATTGCACAAATGTACTGGTAGCTCATTTTACTGTTAAGCCTGGTCCCCACAGGGTTATTAGTTTGCTAAAATACAATGGTGACCAATGTGAAAATCAGCGGTTTAGTCATCTGGCGACTTACCATACAAAGGCGCTGTGATGTCTAGTGACTAAAGAACTAATCGCCATGGTTTTCTGGTGAAATATTTGACATGTTTAATATTTTCCACTAGTCGACGGTGATCAGGCGTCCTAACTTAGAGGTTTTTAGCAGCCCAGCGACTAGTTAGTTGTTTTGTGACCAATATTTAGTCCTTGGTCACTGGTGAAATGCACTAATCGCCAGGGATTAGTCATCATGTGGGGACCCGCCTTTAGTAACATAATCAGTTCAGTTCACGCTTGTCTCCCATCACGGAGTGACCCAGGTATAAGATGACCCCTCAGACACCTTTCCATCATTCGTTCAGACAGTGCAGGTGCAGAAGAATAGTTCCAGCCAAAGATGATCAAATAGCACCAAGGTAGGGTTCTACACAACAATTTAGGAAAATGGTATAGGATCTGTGCTTAGCTTGTATTCAGAATTCTAGAATATGATACTAATCTAATTAGACTTCTTCCATCGCTTGAGACTGACATCTCCTTCTTAACATACTAATATCCCTTATACTCAGCATGGGCACAGATACAAATAATATATAAGGTAAACATAATTATACTCATAACTCACAAAGAATCAGTCCTTGTAATGGTTTGGAATATCAAATATGATATTCAGCACTTAAAGTATAGATAAGATCATATCCTTGTTTTGCCCCCATCTGATGGAATGGTTTCCATCAGGAGACCCCTGCCTTATTGCATGTCTTTGGTTAATCCTATTTATCTCATACATATAAGTGACACATCCTATGATAACAGCAGCAGACCCTGCATTCAAAGCCCCTGTAATATCTCAGGGTGATTGCGGGGAGATACCACAGCCGTGCCAAAGCAGGGTGTATCTCATTCGTCTTCATTCAGCACTGCGGCTGGGTTAGCAAGAGTAATGGATCCATACCATGCCAAGGAGCAATACACTGCTACCGTGTGGTAGGTGTGTGACAGTGTGTCTGATACCAACCTGCCCACTGTGATAGGAGGGTAGATAGGTAATGGTGGTTATGTATAGAAATATATACATATATATATACATATATATATATATACATATATATATATATATGTGGTAGGAGTGCTACACCATTTATGCCAACGGGTAGATAGGTGGAGGCCAGTCACTGAGTCAGGGAGGGATCCAGAAACTGAAAGAGTTTCATGCTTGTACTGGGTAGGGGGGCCCACAAGCATTAGTCAGTCTAATAATAACCATATGGTGTTTTTTATATATAGAAATATATATAATAATACAAACATATATACACATATACACTGCTCCTGCGTGGTAGGTGTGTAACACTTGACTAATACCAAACCGGCCATGCAGTGTAATATTAGGGTAGATAAGTGGGTGTATAGCATGGTGGGCATTTGACAGTCTGTCTGATATAGGCTTGGCTAGTGTAATCTATGATAATGGATTAAATATCGGTTATACATCGGGGCATATATGATTTATATATATTCATATGTACTTGTACTATACACATAAACTAGACTAGATGAAAGTTTCAAGCATTTATAACCTTGTTGGGATTGCACTGGGGGTTTTGTTCTCTAAAATCAGTTTCATTGATTCTTGGAATGCTAAATTATAAGGATAATTTTCATAAATCTATGTAAAAAGTATTATTTCTAAAGGATTCTATCAAACATTATATAAACATTAAATTTACTTCATAACCTTCATTTTAGCCTTATTTTTATACAAAACCTAACCAAGAAAGACATTAAATACTTCAATTCTTTAAAGTGACTCCCAGGGGGTCTCTGCTGTAGTCTCTGCCTTCTCCTCAAATTAACGTAGTCCCAGTCTCCTGACCCTCTGTGGCCTTGACCTCTGACCCTGGGGCATGGTCTCCATCAATTAAGTCGTAGGTACTGAGCTTTGGGAATGGAGGTGGGTGGATGGCACAAAATGCAGTGGGAGTGGACACAGGCAGTAGACACATATGACGTTACACAGTGACTTATTGGAAACCTCATCTTAAAAAAAAGAGGAATCCCCATCCATGTAGTATTTAACATGAGGGATATGCAATTAAACGTGCACCAAATAATTAACTGTAAAACATATCCATCTAAACTCTTTCATTAGTCAGGGAATCACATTGTTGTGACATAGCAAGGGGAGTACTGAACAGTCCAGAATTCAGGGGATTCCCAAAATCAATTTGCTTTCCTGAATAATCCCCTGATATATTGAAATTTCTTTTTTTTGAAAGATACCTCTTGGTACAGATTTAGAACAATGAAAGTCAGTTTCAAGATCCTCATCAATGCATTACTCAACAGAAGAAAAGAACGTTATTGATAATCATGTTGATAATGTGAATTCAATGAGAAAGGTCTAGAAGTAACATCATCTGTAAATCAAAAATGTCAGAAGAGCACCCCTTATATGACAGTATGCAGTGTTTTACTTTATGACAAGATAACAGCTCACTTCGATGTGTCTTCAAATACTGCTGCTTTAAATACAATCCCATAACCATGACCTTTAAGTTCCCAAATTAATCCCATTTGTGCTTATACAATGATAACATCTGTCAGTTCACTTTTCACTGTGAGAGCTTAAAGGCTTTATTTCGTTATGCAGTATTTGCTTGCGGATACATAAAATGACGCAAGCAAACTGCCACAAACTTGCTTGCAATAAGGTAGCACAGGGTGGAATATAGTTGTGGTACTTGCTTGCCGTAGGTTCTACTGCAAATGATTTTATATAGGTTTTCTATGGATTGCTTGCAGTTGGGGATACCAACGTGTTGGCATCAAAACTGAAAATGGCTTGGAGTACCTAAAATAAGGGACCCCTAATGCTACCTACTGCATAGTGGAATATGGCCTTTAGTTGGTCGACCAAATATCTCTTAACGAAGTGTTTGTATTTTACATCCGTTTTGTTAATGACCATGGGAGGAAATGTTTTTTCCGACACACCCCTTGTATGCCACCAGTGGTTGTTCTTCTATTAGTGCACACATAATAGTACTTTCTGTAATTCATCCATATTCAGCTTATTTTTCCATAGCTGGCAAGGTTTTCTATTGACAATCAGTCACCATAGATATCTTGATCTGTAGCTTTATTGGTGCAATCAATCTACTGCTCTGTAGCCTAATTAGTACAATCAATCAACATCATTCACCAATCAACACTTCTCATGCAGGTCAGGTGGCTGGTCAGTTTTAAAATAACTGCAGCTCCTTTTGTTTTTGTCATAAAGCTGCATGTCATTAGTGTAGTTGGTTTCTGTCTTTGAGCAGCATCGATATTATTATTAGTAGTTCATAAGTAGGCATAGTGTTCTAGTCTTCTCATATGCATGCAGGTAAAGAGTAAGAAGGTAATTTAGCGATTAGCCATTATGTTACTATTTCTTGAAAAAGATTAGATAAAAGTGAGAAGAACTGGCTGAGGATTTATTCCACATCTTCCCTCAAAGCTAGGTACAGGTGCACTGAACTCGACATTTTATCCTTTTTCAATATTAATAAGAGTAGGAGTGTCTCTCCGAGACCAAGAAGCCATTGATGTGCCTCTCTCTCAACACTGTGTGCGATACAGGCTTCAATGCCCTGTTACACTACACGACTTTGAGCTGGGATATTTGAACAATATGACAACATTGCAGAAAATTTGCTTACGGGAGTAATTAATTTATTTGAAATTGGAAATTAGAAGAATTTTACACATGTATAGCAAAGTATTTTCTTTCTACTATGTGTAACTTCTTTGTGAAATCATACCATTGCAGCCCATGTCATGTAGTGTAATAGCATCTTGGTCTGAGACCCACACAGCCGCCTCTATTTGAGAACGGATTACAACCGATGGATGCGAAAATACAGAAAAGAGGATTATTGTCTCTGCGGCTTAGTCAATCCAAAAAGACAGGGACAAAGCTTGCCGCCTCCTTTTCCCATGGCTAGATCTAGAGTTGCCCGTTATTAAACTAAATTTCAGTTTGTTCTATCTATCACATCTCATTAACTTCAGAGTTCAAAGTCTCCAGCCAGCAGAGGAGGCTGCTATTTTGATAGAGATGCTCATTTATGCAGCTGGTGTGGATGGGCTGCATTGGGGTGAAGGGAGTATGATAATCTGTTCATTATTCATTTCTGATGAGTGTGGTCTGTAAAGGGAGCTTTCAAGTCTATTCATAGAGATAGCTTGTCTGAATCATATTCAAGCAGTGTTGAAGATGCAGGAATTATAATGTGCAGGTGGAGTGTTCCTATTATTACAGTGATGTATCCAAGGGGGTTCCATAGGTGTCTAGAACCCCTCAGATTCTTAGCTTAGTTTAGGATACTAAATTTAAAAGTTAGCAAATTTGTTAGAAAATTCTCATTTATAACCTTCTCAGATTTACTTGGAACCCCCTAAGATTTGCTTGAAACCCCCCTCCAATTTATATGGAACCCAAGATGCAAGATTCACATAGAACCCCCCGGCACTTTAGGGCTTGGTCTGCTGAATGGGGTTCACTTCAATTATTCTGCTTTGAGTACACAATTCTTATACTGAACTTGAAATGTGAGTAAGACATTATTTTATATGAAAGTAGGGATGCATATGGATCCAATACTTTAATATGGAAAGGGATGGGAACTGCAAAGTCACTCAATAGCATGTGCACTTGCCATCTTTTGACACAAAAACATGAATTAAACTGAAAAATGAATAATGGTTGATGCACAAAGGTATATATTAAACTAATCTATGAAAAGCCATGTTTCGTGAGAGCCCAGAAGGTACCTACAAACAGGTATGGACAGACTCAGGTGTGCCATAAAGGTGTGTTTCAGGTGTAACAGGTGGGCCTCCCTCAGTACCTGACACCCCCTAACCACACACACACACCTCCCCAGGCATAGGGGGTTGTGTCAGGTGTAAAGGCTCTATTACACTACACAACGTTGAGCTGCAATATCACCGCAATGTGACGATATCACAGGCAATCCACACACAGGTGTGATATAATTGTTTGAAATTGGCAATTTGGAGTATTTAACACATGTGTATTAAATAGAAAATGTTGTCTCTTATATGTGCACTTTCTCTGTGACATTTTCATATCGCATGTCCACATGTCGTGTAGTGTATTACCACCTTTACAACGAACGCCTCCTTAAGCCATAGGAGAAGCCCTGAGGGTTGTGTCAGTCATGATGGTCTACACACCTCACTTCAGGAGCGTGACACAGCCGCCTTTTTTAAATGCAACACATGGCATTAGGGTGAAATGACAGCAAGAATAAAAATCATGCAATATTGCAATTTCTTAGAACTGACATACGACTTTGGGACAATACACAACTACATGCAACGGAGACATTTCTTGAATTAAACATGTGTCACTGAAACCTCTCTGTGTCATATGTCAAATATTAAGTTTGATGCATATTACAGTCAATGCAATGCCATTTTGTCTGTATACTAAAGCTTAAGTTTAAATCGATGCCGCATCGCCCTGTCGTTATCAGTGTGTCTAGACCCATGAGGTTGGAGGAGCATTGAGAAGGCTGGAGTTATACACGCGGGCATAGCAGCAGATTGCCGCGCACATAGAATTTCTTGTATACACGGGTGCGAAGTCCGCGCAAATAGACCTGCCTAAATACGCGGACATTGTGGCCGCGTATACAAGTAGGGTTATGCACGCGGATGTACCTCCCCTTCTGATCAATATATCATTTGTAAATCGGGGGCTAAGCCCCCGAACCCCCTTATTCTTTTTTATTTCTATGTTATATATAATCTCTTCACATATTAATATTTTCTAAATACAATACATGCCATTTTATCTTATGTCCGCGTATGTAAGCATTATCTGTATGTGCAGACTTGTGTCCGCGTAAATAAGAAATTCTGTATACGCTACGTCCGCATGCGCGACTATCGCGTGTATAGCCACTCCCCATTGAGAAGGGATCAGGTGGCACACACTCCCCCTTACAGGCAGGATCCTGCCTGAAGAGGGCTAAATACAACTACAGAAACATCTACTGGCGAAATGACAATACTGCATGTCACACTTCTTGAGCAATATGTATTGGGATGACTCTTTGATCCACAGCCTATTCCATACATAACTAGATCTTGGTTTATACAGTTGTTACTTTATCAACTTTATCATTACTCCTTTACAATAAAATATAAATTACATCCAGACTCCATTTGCAAAGCCATAAAATACAAGCAGACACCTATACATAGTTTGCAAATAACCAGATTTGAGCAATCGTTAGTATGGGTTTCAGGGGTGGATACAGAATTTCAGAAGAGGGGTGCACATATAGGTTTAGTACTTAAATGCCATGTATCTACACACATAAAAGCAATATTTTTTCTCTGTATCGAGTGTAAGTCCCCACCAAAAGGAGGGAAGGGGGAGGTCAGGATCTGCCTCATAGAACATAGTGTGGCAGAGCTTGGCAAAAGCATAAATGCAGATACATTTCATCCTGCGGCTGGGGAGTCGATACATTCCGACCCCCTTTTATCGCCCAGTTACACCTGCTGTAATCCCCACCTCAGTCTCCTTACAGGTTTCAATGCAGCTTTTAAGGTGGTATTACACTACATGACATTAGCTGCAATATGACAATGTCTCAGAGAAATCATACGTATTAGAGACAGAAAGCTTAATTACACATGTGTACAACACTCCAAATTACCAATTTCAAACAATTATATCACTCCTGCAGGTGACTTTTCCAAAATATTGTCATATCATGCTGATATCCCAGCTCAAAGTTGTGTAGTGTAATAGGGCCTTTTACTGTGTGCTTTTACAACTATCAGTACAGGTAGCAGGAGAGCTACGATGAGCTGAACAATATAAAAAACTGAGAGTTAAACCAGGTATTGGTTGAGTGAAACAGGAATTGCTTGGGTGATAACAACAGCAGGTATTAACAACCAAGTGAAGATGACATGGATGTATTTGACAATATCATGCACTTGATAACATCAGCTAGTTGTAATAAGAAAGTCATGATAATAATTATGATAATACAGATTTAACCAGGCCAGTTAGTAATAACAACATCCAACATTTAACATTTAAAACACATCCTTCTAACCCTCTCCCTGCTTAAAACCATTCTTTGAGTGAGACTGTAGAGGTTATAGTTATGTTTAACACACTTAATTTATAAGCCCCCAGGTCCAATGTGCACTGTGAACTCTTACTGAGCCACCATACCTTGCACTGAACCCTACCCTGCCCCTCCCAAAATCATGCTAATCTCATATTACACGCGCCCCATTTCCTTCTTCCTACCAGGATATTGAGCAGACCATTCGGAACCTGTTGCATGCGAGCATGGCAGACCCTTTCGCCAATCGCTATTTAATTATTTAAGTTCTTGGAAGCAATCACACCATCTCAAGGTTAATGGGGCCAAGGAGAGCGTATCAGGAAACTCAAGTTTGGTTCTAGTAGGAATTAGCAAGTTGAGGCTTCATTTGTTTACTTCATCAATTGCCTATATTCATGTAGCCCTTGTGTAGAGCATGTATCTGTCTGCAGCATATGTAATATTCTTTATTGATTGGTGCTCTTGAAATGAAAGCCTCCTCTAAATAAATCATACAGATATCTCAGTCTAGGCTATTCTCAGATTTTCTTTTTTTGTTGGGGGGGGGGGGGGGCACAGGATTATTATAGGCTGGTGTGGGGATAGAAAGCCCCTAGTGAGGAGAATGGAAAAGATAGGGTGGGGGTTCAGCATTGGTATAGTCTAGTGAGGAGTAGAATGCAGTAGGCAGAGGATGGAACAGGATTTCATAGGCTTGTGGGGGGGGGGCAGTAGAATCAAGCAGTTGGGTGGGGCACAGGAGGCTCATGCCAGGGAAGGATGTTTCCCCATTCATGGCCAAATCGCACGCGACTGGTGTAGACATGCGATGGCCACCAAGGCATGTACAGAAAAGTGTATGAGCATTGCATGTATCAGCAGGTGTGTTCAGCTACAAGGCTGCTGCATTATACAGATGATACAGAAAATGGTATACTTTTTCAAATAAAGGAATATGTGTATGACAAGGTGTTTTGTTATTTGAAGTCAACTGTATTGATTTTGGGTCCCTACTATTGTTCTTTCCCTTGTGTCCTGCTTCCTCTTTACTTCTTGCCTTTGAAAGACGTTCTTTTATTTAATTACTGTTTAAGACTGTTGGTAAAGCAGGTGTGAGTGGATGGTGAGTCTCAAGGTCACGAATTTGAGTCTCAAGGTCATGGGTCATGACAACCAGTCCCTGCTCTTAGTATAGGGGGGTATTTGGATAATATTGCCAATAAGAAATGAAACTTCATTCTAGGATGCAAAAATACTGTCTCAACCTATGAGATAAAACTGTGTCCAAAATGTGTATTGCATGAGTGTTCAAATGTTTCTTGAAAATGCTGAATCAGTCCCCAATAAGGCTTGTAATTAGGCGTTGAAACGGAGACAATTAGAGCGATGTGCTGCTGTACCAACGAAAAAGGTCAAGGGAAGGGTTTTAGGTCTCAAGTGTTAGGTCTCACTCTGCAGAATGGGTAATATGAGGATTCTACATTGTAAAAAGAGCATTCAGCTTAGTAATGATAAGGCAAACTTGACCGTGTAATTATGTTAGATATTTCAGAAATATTTTCAATTTAAATGTTCACAATCCCCAGACTAACATTTTTTGCTAATAGTTTTCATCCATTTATAGTTTTTGTATACATGTTAACTAGCATTTCTTCTCTGCAAGTTGCATACTGTACATAATCTATACCATGTATTGATCCTGCATAAGGTCTCACAGCATAAGATTATTTCAGTAAAGGGTATTTCCTGTGAAACGCTTCGTGTTTAAACATGGCGCGCCTGAGTAAACGCAGTTTACAACCCACAACCTAATGCACTTGCAGCGTCTCACACGAGATTCGCATTAAAGCCTCTACTTGTTCCAGACTCAGGTGTTAGCATAAGGCACTCACTGAGCTCTAGCACAGAGTGAGATAGGCTGCCTAAGGTTTGGCAGATTCCTGAGATTTTCAAAGGTGAGCTGCCCTTATATTGCCAGAAATTGGGGAGAATGTTCCCCCTCCACCACCCCTCTCTCTAAACCCATCCCTGATATTGGAAGATACATTCTGAAAAAAAGGTGATTTCAGTGATTTGGCTAATTGATTGCAGATTGTCGTAAGGTTCCGCATAAGGTTCTGAGATCGGCAATTCCACCCATCACAAAAAGTGTAGTCAACCCTTCTGGGGTTAAACTGATATGTCATTGTTTTTTGACACACTACAAGGTCTTAGGTTTTTCACATAATGAAATACTAGATAAACATTGTCTTTAAATATCTGCAATAATACAAGTGATTATGGGATTTCTGTTCGATTCCGATTAACTTTACATATGCAAAGTGTATATGTTATTGATACATTGTATGTTGCATTATCATCTAGAGGTTTATCAAGTGGATATAACCTTGACCTTAGCTGCTTAGACCCTCAATGTGACCTCTGTTCAAGGTGAAGGTCACCTGAAGCTTTCATCCTCTTACACCAGGGGGTTCAGGGCCTGGAGCTCCCCCTGACCAATTATAGAGAAGGGAACTGAATCCCCCACCAACCTACCCACCCACCTCACCAATTATAGACAAAGATTAGGAGCTTCAGAGTCCCACAGTCAAACAGTGCAGAAGGAAATCAGACCCCCAGCCTTTCACAAAGCTAATCAGAGGTCAGGTTTCCAGCAGCGAAGGCACATCCCCGCAGGGCAAATAAACCCGAGCGATTAGCGTATTTTGTTGACCAACCAGTATTAACCCTTTCCAACCACAGTGGTCCATTGCATAATACCTATCATAACAAAGCAAGGTAGAACATTAACAACACCTTGTGTAGCCACTTTGCATGCAATGACACATGTTTTGAAACTAAAAAAGAACTATTTAGAATGCTATAAATGACCTGCGAATTTTACAAGAAATAGTCTTACAGTGCCCCTTCATATATCAATTTACAGAATTGAATTTGATTCAGTAGCAACAAAGGTAATATGGGTATTGCTATATGATAACTATCATTATAATGACATCTCTCTTAAAGATATCTTAAAGTTATCGTTGTTATGATAGATCATTTTGCAATGCACCACAGGGCTTACAGCTGGCAGCAAAATCTAGTCCCTGCAGATATAAAGGGTTGGCAGTGATTGAAAATAAAGCCACTCATCACCCAGGTTTATTTGGCCTGTGGGCACCTCTTGACTCCCTAAGCAAGAGGCAATGTAACGGGCACATTCTGCGACCCTCCTCTTTTTGGTCAGTCTGTTACTTGTTAGATTATCACATAACAGTTATGCTATTTTAGGTTAGGTTGAGAATGTTATGATAACATCACATTTTAGTGATGTCAAGACCTTACTCATACATATTGTTTTAGCAACCTCAGGACAACATTACATTCCTCCTTGGGTCAGTTTCTTTCTTGTGTTAGCTGGTTTGACTAAAAAATTCCGACTCTGGTATATAATATAATTGTTCTGGTTTTATATCTTTGTATATTTAGACTCTGATGTGAAATAACTCATTGTTCTGCTCCTGAATCCTAATTGGAATAATATTATTTCATATTTTTTACGAGGCATTCTGGGAGCGCGTTAAGGGAATGCGTTGTTCCAAAATATTTTGTAGGGGTGGTCCCTATAAAAAGAAATGTTTGCGGCCTTGTTCACCTAGAGGAGAGTCACCCAGGCCACGTCACCACCCCATAGTTGGAATAATAATTCAACACATTTTGTGGTGTTTGTGATTATATTGATCCTCTGCATTTTGTTTTGTTGCTGGAAACCGGGCATGAATGAGTAAACCACTCTGCAGTATTGACCTTCAATATATCTGTCAAAATTCATTATACTGAAAGTGGGTCAAACATCACTTGTCCCCTTTCACTTACATTGTGATTTGGTATTCGGTTACATTTACTAGGTTACACATTTGTTTATGGAGTATGAAGCTGCTTGTCCAACTACCCTAGGGTGCAGTTTGCCCAGTATTCTGGACTATTCTGATGTGTATTGTTCCCATTGAGTAGCCACTCTATATTAATAGAGGTGGTCCTGGGTGACTAGCGGGCCCTGGTGGAGGGGGAAATCAAGGTAAGATGGGGTGGGTAGAGGGGGGATGAAGTGGGGATGATTGTCCCGGTCTGACACTGTTTTGTGCCATCTGTAAATTAAACAATGAAAACTGATGATAGATTGGTAGATATGGGGGGAAATTAATCGGTAACCAAGCCTAAAACGTCAAAGGGAATTTCAGGCTGGATCACCAATACCTGACTCCATGGCCTGCAGCTATACTCTAACCCATGTAAATCGAGATGTGATGGGGAGTTCATGGCCCTTGGCTATACTCTGTCCCCCGTATGTTGAGGCGTGCATACCCCAAGGGGTGAATTCAGTGCACTATGAACTAGTCAAGGCTGAGGTTTTGCCCTATGGTGTATCCCTATTTGACTGGCTGTTCTCTGACGATTATACCTATGGTATTTTCATCATAATCGTGCACATTTATTTTACATAATATTCAGTTATGTTCTTGAGGTGAAAATTTCTGAGAAAGGACTTAGGAATATAGGACTGCTGAATCTTTGGTAGGACAGAAACTTCATAAAAGTTCAGACTATATCCTTTTCCATAGCAGGTAATAACAATAAGCATCAGGTGTGAGAAGTCAGGCTCGGCTTACTAGAGCGGCCATATAGCACCACCATCGGTAAAGCCCGGCCGGCCGCAGCCCCACACCTCCCTATCATCGCCCACACGGCCGCCGTCTTTGACGTCCCCCAGCGACCCATTCTCCTCACACTCCTGTAACCATGGCAACAGAAAGGTTCTGACACGGGCCCAGGAGTCCCCAGGTGGAGGGGGGAGTCCCCGGGTGGAGGGGGGAGTCCCCGGGTGGAGGGGGGAGTCCCCAGAGGGGTTTCCCTTCACGGGGGTCCGCGGTGTGAATGGAGAAGGCGGCCCGTGAATGGGTCAGACCAATGGGCCAGACGGCAGAGCGTATCACTGTTACAGCCATATCAACAGGTTTCTTTAAGGATCTCACATTTTACTTCATCAATATTTTCCCACAGTCCTTTAGTCTTTCATTGTTACAGATTGTTGGATTGGTGAATAGCCAGAGGAAAATGTCTGTTTCTGATGATGCAGGTAATTTCTGAGGATGATTACTTCCTGAAAATAGATTTGCATGTAATCCAGTGCAATGTGCGGGTGGAAGATCAGCTAAGCTGAACCCATTTACCTAAATAAAAACGATAAAAAAAAATAGAAATTTTGATTTTCACCTTTACAAAGCTGTTTCATTTGTGGGAGCAGGAGGTATTGATGGTAATATAGGTAGTCAGGACAACTCAGATTCAGGACTGACCTGTATCTGTTCCACTAACACCAATCAGAAGGTATTGATGGTAGTATAGGTAGTCAGGACAATTCAGATTCAGGACTGACCTGTATCTTTCCACTAACACCAATCAGACAATATAACACAGACGTCGTGTGACGTCATTCCTACCGGTATGACGTCATTCCCGCGGCTATGACGTCATGTCCACCGTTATGATGTCACAGACCCATGAATTAGCTTCTACAGTGTTACATATTTAAGGAGATGTCCGGAAGGCTTCCGTCAAACAATTTAATGGATTTCCATTGGGGGAATTATTGATAATACTTTTATTGGTATACTCAACGTCCCATGAGCAACATAAACGACGGCCTCCAAAGTCCTATTTCCATATACTACTAAGAAGTGAAGACTACAATGATAATTGCATGTGATAAGGTCGCATATTCTAAAACCAAAAGTTACTTATATCAGCAGTATATCACGTATATAGACAGTGCCTCACGTATAATATGGCCTATATGAGTCACACAATAAAAGCAAGGCCTAACCATGGTAGGGAGAATTGATTTTATTGTACACACGACAACTCATGATCAAAATTGTGAAAGTAGTCTAGGTAAATGGGAATTTGAGGCTGGTCACATACAAAGTCAATTCTCCCCACCATGGTTAGCTGTTTAAGGGTATTTCAAGCACCTGCAGGTTAATCTGGACTGATTCTGTATTGACAAAAACACAGAGAAATCTAAAGAAACTATACAAATATTTGACAATTTGTATCTGTAATTTATATATTCTTAAACCACCAGACAAAATATGAAGTATATGTGAATACCACTTGAAAAAATACTTAGTTTTCCGCCATGTTGAACCGCAAAGAATGCCATTATTGATCAAAATCACATGTTTAAGCCTGGGCTTATGATATATTGACATATCTCCCAGTATGGATCTTAATCTAGGCTAGTCTGCAGGTACACTACAGCAATCAGTGGTGGTGATAATTCACGAGACATTGCGCGTTTATGCATCGCCGTTATGACTTCAAACATCAAGGTTTGCAATACCTGCCGGGAGCAAATTGTACTGCAGCTGCTAAAAGTGCCATGGTAAGGGTCTAAGAAATAAGGCCCGAATCTCTTAAAGCTACAGTCCGGTCCTCCTCTTGTCGGGCTTACGTCCGCCGATGTTAACCCATAGATATACATTATGTAGCTCTATGGTTAATCTAAGGACGTTATGGCCAGCGACGTGTTTCCACTTTTGAAACATAATCTAGCGGCGTTAGGTCACGTCAAGAACTTAAAACATAGCAAATAATGACGTCATCGCAGACGAGAACACAGCTTTAAAGTGCGAGATAGAAAATACTACAATTCTAGAACGGAGGGCAATATGAGAAGACTATCATCAGTTCTGGGAAGTCCCAGTAGGTGGCTTCCAACCTCTGAGTCGCGGGACTCTAATAAGGCCCGGAGACGGCCGAGGCTCGAGATCTCACGAGACCCGCCGAGAGCTGCCCGCGCATGCGCCTTCCGTCATTATCCGGGCATTGCGCGCAGACGCCGTGACGGGGTGAGTGACAGCCGCCGGAAGGGGAGGTGCCGAGCATTGTGGGAAGGGGGCCGTTAAACTGATTTGAAACTGATGCGAAGGGCTTTCCTGAAAGGGGGGGGAGGGGTCCAATGGTGGCGACTTATTGAGAATGGTAACTGAATCCAGCCTCGTTCTGAAATAGGACTTTTGAAAGGAGTGTTGACCCAGAAAGCGGGAAGAGCCTCGTGAAATGTAGCCTATTGCACAGAAATTCCATTATTTTGAAAAGTTTGGGTGCGGTATTCATAGGGGCTACAAAAAACACAGTTTCAGTTTGTGAGGATGCATATCAGCTAGACGAAGAACATTGGAAATTAAAGAATTAACCAGCTGGAATCTTCAATATCTCCCTTCAAATTGATATAAACTCAACATAATTTAAAATGTTGCTTAGTTTATATTCATGTATGCCTAGTATATATTCATGTACTACTGATAAGCCATGCTTAAGCTTTGGTATTCCCAACTGAAATGGCGTGAAAGTTCTTAATTTACCCGCTGTATGTGTAGTTTATGAGCTCGTCAGCACCTCAGTCAGTACAAAGAATGGGGTGGGCTCTGTCCATTAGGGATAAATACAAACCGACTAAGTGAGAATCGATTTGCTGAGTATGCTGAAATGGGGGCTGGATATGGCCATATGTTATGTATGTTATAACGGTGCACTGATAACTGAGAATGAACTGAGAGACACCGACGATACACTGGCTTAATGTTTAGGGAAATGGCTTTCAAAAGTGAGGCCCAAATTACATTTATATTTTTGGTGAGCACGAAGTTCCACCCTATGAAGTCACATTAATAACGAGATCATGGACGAGACTACACTTTTTGGCACTTTGTTGTCAGATAATACTCATTTAGCAGGGTGCACGAGGTTTTTCCTCGAGCCTGAATATGGCCATATGCTGTGTATGCTACAATGGTGCCTGTTAACTGTGCATGAACTGATACATTGATTTGGAAACTGTGCGTTGAAATCAGTAATGTTAAGTACCAATGCAACACATTCAAGGCCCTATTTCACTACACAACATGGGCTGCTACATTGACGAAATATGATGATATTACAGACAAATTACACACAGGAGTGATATAATTGTTTAAACAAAGCTTCTCACATATGTGTAACAAAGGATTGTATGTTTAATATGTGTGACTGTTGACGACATCTTTATATCCCAGCTCAAGTTGCGTAGTGTAATACCGCCTTAAAGAGAGGAGCCAGTGAAATTTCAATTCTGGTTATTTTACACTTTATATGTTAGATTTAATACTTATTTAGTAGTATACCAAGTTTCAGTGTGACTAATTGACTATTTCATGTTAAAAATGTGCTTCAACTTTTAATAAACCTTATATCCCTCTGACCATCAAGAAAACACACATCTGTCTGTGACGTCACACAAAATGACAGTTATATTCAAATTTCTAATTTCTAAATTCCATAAAAAAAAAAAAATTTCACATATTTTTTTATAAATTATTTAATTTTGTGATTCTAATCTCTTTCAGACTTATAAAGAACATTTAACATATTTATTATTGCATTATTTCAGTTTTATGATTTTTCAACTGTTCTGCTTGTGACGTCACATATAGATAATTACTCTGTGCAGGCAGTGTCAGATGCAGGCAGGGGAACTCAGTTTGATGGAGACAAAGTATGAATAAAGCAAAGACTAATAGAGATAAAAGCATAAAATTTGGTATGATTATTCCCTGGATGGTAAAGATCATGGCAGTATACTAGTTTATGGTCACTGGCGCCTCCCTTTAACATTGACGGAAATGACACATTTTGCAGAAAGGCAGGATGGGTGATGTCCTTTTAGCTCTGGTTAATTAGTCTGATTCAGAAGGCATTATCTTTGTAACAGTGTGAATAGAACCAAGAAAGTAGGAGGAAGTAGAAGGTTCTAGGGAAAACCTCCTGCACCCCGCTAACCGAGTATTATCTGATGACAAAGTGCCAAGCCCTGTAGTCTCGTCCCTGATCTCGTTATTAACGTGACTTCATTGGGTGGAACTAATCCGCCAGGGGTATTCTGGGAAGGCCGCCTCTAATGATGGCACCTACCATGGCCTTTTGTAAGGCGTCCTTTTATTGGTGGATCTCCCGCTGTTGAGCGCCCTTCCCAGAATTGACTTTGATTAACTCTGAACCAAACAAACATGGCGGACAGTCTCTCGGTCACGTGACTGTTTTAGGACCCTCTGAGTGAGTGCTCCTTTTATTAAATTCTCTAACCTTCTCTTGTTGTGTCATTTAAATTTGTAGAAGATCATAAACCTTTGTTATAACTTCATGTTTAACTTGTAGTTAGGCCAAGGCAAGTTTCCATGCCCCTTAATGAGATAAGCATGCTATAAGTCTAGATCCTTAGATTGGATAGCACATCATGGCCAGTTCTTACTGCAACATGCTACATGGCCCTTTTAAGGAACAACTGCATGTAACAGAAAAATGTCTTAAATTTGACAATGTGACATGGTCAATCTTCAAATTCGACATTGGACATTGGCATTTCTTAGAGACAATGACAGGCAACAAAGTAAACCCATGCAAGAATATGAAGTTATTACAGCTTTATAATTATGTTCTGTTTAGTTCTGCTCTGGTTCTTGTAACGTTATTTTGATGGCACCCAAAAATGTCTTTAGAACCTAGCATTGCAACATCACACTGTGACATTATTGTGACATTCTTGTTACATTCTTTCACATTATAATAACATTATTATAACATTCTTTAATAGTAAGGTCTCAACTTCACTAAAATATAATATCATTATAACATTCTCAACTTTACCAAAAATTATGTAACTGTTACATGAAAATTGGGCAGGGTACAGACTAACCAAAAAAGTACGGTCGCAGAATGTGCTTGTGAGCTAGGAAGCCAACACTTGCGAGTTTCCAATTCTACATGCGACTCCCCATCTAGGGCCCCCATCTATTCTATAGGTGTCTAGAGGTTCAATAGGTATAGATGGGATGCTGAGGCACACACTACCTTAAGTCCCTTTGGTAGAGCTTATAGGGCTTATATACAAAGAGGCTTCTGTATGGGAAGGGTAAGATTTGGAGGTGCTGGGCTTATAGAGGGGAGGTATGGATCTACAGACGACTTCAGTCTTAGTGAGCTAAGAATGTGTCGGTCAAATAGTCTTGGCGGTTATACAAATGTTAGCAGCCTTTGCGAGATGCTGATGACAGATAATGCTATAATAATGTTTTTTAGGAGCAGCAGTGCATACAATGCCATTTCACGCCCCCATGGGAGATTGGGTTGTGGAAGAGCTGGGCTTATAGGGGGGACCCGTGAAGCTATAGTCAACTGCAAGCATAGAGAGCTAAATACGGTACTAAATGTACTGTGTCTTGTATTGACCTCATACGGTCTAAGAGGTTTAAGGTTATGTTTGCAACCTTTTAGTGTTGCGCTAGTTATTTTCCAGAATTTCACAATAAAGCATATGCATTTTAATCTGGTCAAAAAAGAAGGGGGCGCTCGTCCCCGCTCCACTCCCCTAAATCAGCCATTTCCATTCACTACACTATACATTGTACGTTTTGTCGCTTTGCTAATTGCACTTTGACCAAAAGCAAAAACAGAAAGTCGTTGGCAATAGAATTCTGGGAACTTTTCCTTCTTAGAAGTATGCTTTTGAACAATTTCCATACTTCCAATTGTGTCTATGTATATTCATATTCTATGTATTGTGTGCTATAAAAAAGAACTATGCCATACGCTACACTATATTCGGTGTGTGTCTATTCCATACAGGGCGGACTGTGCACCGTAAGGACCGTGCATTATTTGTGAATGCTGCGGGGAGTAGAGCGCCTCTTTGTGCACTAATGCACCGCCCGCCATCTAACCCTTTGATGATATTTCATATTCTGTTAGTGTCGCTTCCCTCTGAAAGGGCGGCTGGTATGGGACCGGAATAGGGGCGATGAGGGATGGGAATAGGGACTGGGAGAGTGGGACGGGAGAGCGGGCACTGGGAAGGAGTATGACCTTCAGAAGGGCTCAAGGGCACCCTAGGGGATTCTGGGTAGCATATCATATAGGTGTGGGGAAAGACTTTCCTTTGTCAACCTTTTGAATCAGTATCAACAGTATACTCTATAGAGGTAGTGAAAGACTTTCCTTTGTCAACCCTTTGAATCAGTATAAACAGTATACTCTATAAAGGTGAGGAAAGACTTTCCTTTGTCAACCTTTTGAATCAGTATCAACAGTATACTCTATAGAGGTGGGGAAAGACTTCCCTCACATGACCTTCAGAGGGACTGACTGGCAACACTAGGGGATTCTGAGTAGAATAAACAGTATACTATATTATAGAGGTGGGAAAGAACTTCCCTCCATATTATGACCTTCGGAACAGTATGAAGGGCAAAAGGGCCTACTAAGGGATTCTGAGCAGCAGGATCCTATTTATAGGTGGGGAAAGACTTTCCTTTGTCAAGCTATTGAATCAGTATTGACACCATATTATATAGAGGTAAAGAAAGACTCCCAATCTAGATCCCCATTTAGATCTTTGCAAACCTTAAAGCCGCGTCCCCACATGGCGACCAAACCCCGGCGATTAATTGTGTATGGTGGCAGAAAGCACCAAGTCCATGCACTCCCCGGGGACTACTGCTCTATGGGGCACTTATTGCCGGGGTTAGAATGGGTTTGGCACTTTGGGCCACCATAGACAACTAATCGCCGAGGTTTAGCCGCCACGTGGGGACGCGGCTTTACTCTATAGAAAATCCCATCTTGATGAACTTGGTGTCTGGTCTTCAGTACAATTTACCTGTTCTCTCCATCAAATAGGATCTAATTCCAAAAGGCCTATCAATCTTTGTTCTTTCCTGGAGCAATCCTTTTCAGTTGGTCAATCACTCAATTAGATGAATAGCTAGTACAATGGCCATCATAGTATAGCAGCTGGGAGACTACAAAACATATTAATCAGTCTGCATTAGAATATTCCATTCAGTAGATCCACACATAGCTTGACATGCAGCAATGCATTGGCATGAAGAAAATCCAACAAACAAAAAGAAAAAAAGAAACAGAAGGTAATCACACTCCACCCCTCCAGACCCACTGTTTGCTGGTCCCCGCGGCCCCCAACAAATCACTCTGTATTCGCCGGCACCAGCATCAAGTGAGCGCGCCGCCATGTTTGTTTTGTAGCCCATCCCATAGTAGTCCATCCCATAGTCCCTGCGCCTGCGCAGTCAGTGTTCGTTGACTTTGCCGAAGTCCCTGTCACCAGACCCCTACCTCTACTCCTCACCACACCCCTACCTCTACTTCTCTACCCCTCTCAATTTGCAATGTTCACTGGTGCACTACCAACGGATGACACCTATCAAAGATCGTCCTTACGATCGACTTTGGGGTTATGTAATTTAAAAATTAAGCCCTGTCTTTCTAAGAAGTGAAGAAGATATATATATATATATATATATATATATAGTGGCAGATTTAGAGGTGGGCACAGGGACGCGCGCCTCCTCCCTTTTTCGCCATTTTTAGAATTTTTTAGAAAGTAAAAATCTGCCAAAAAGTCATCAGGGAAGATTTTTTCCAATAGCGCATGCCCCCTCAAAATCCTAGATCTACCACTGATATAGGCCTACTCATTAATCATGCAAAAGTATCTTGTTTCACCCTTGGGCCACCACGGCCGCCTGTGGGTTGTCTTGCCGTCCTCAGCCGTTCCCCGTGGGTCTTCTTATAATATTAACACTATTTTCCCTCACTTGATTAATCCAGTGAGTGTGGTGTGGGGGATGCCCCTTAGATTTCTCAAAGTGAATGTGTCAAACGCTGATGAGTTTCATCAAAAACTTCTAGATTTTGAAGTTGCTACTTCAAAAATAGATTGGAATCCCCCAGTATGTGGATTATTTTCAGGTTGATCCGGAGGGGATGGATCCAGAGGAGGAGGGGGTCCAGGGGGTCCAGACAGTCCCCCACACCGGACAGTCCCCCACACCACACCGGCCAATAGGAAATGCAAACAGGCGCCACGTTTGTCTCCGCCAAACACTCCTATTATCGTCCACCCCCAGAACCGGAAATTACGTCCTCTTCTCAAGTGCGCATGCGGCATCGAGGAGCATGCCGGGAGAATGGCAGAGTACATCTGCTTGTTGCCGGTGAGTGGGGAAGGGGTAAGGGTATACATGGGTAAGAGGGCTGGAGAGGCGGAGGACCAGCGGAACGAGGGGTTAGTCAGACCGAGGCTGTCATTGTGACGTCATCGGGGAGAGATTGTTCTGTTTTTATGCATTGTCATGCGTCTTAGTTGCATCCTATGCATTTGACTCAATGGTTTTTTTCCTAATTTATTTCAGAGATAAATCGTTCATATAATCAAGGAAATGTACTGCAAACTCAAATAACTACAAAAATACATTTTTTGAGTCGAACTTTAGTTATTTGTATCATGTGAACCATGAAGTTGAACTTCAACTTCACTTGAATTCCAGAAAACCCATGACTTTTCTGCTTTTAGACAGCAATGTTTGTAAACAAACCTATTGTGGAGGGTCATCAAAATTAAACAGGGACAAGTTTCGATGTATTTCATGAAGTTTCAGCCATTTTATATGGTCCATATTTTACTACAGACCAATATAGGTTTTGGCCATAGAATGTGTTTCACAAGTTTAAAAAAATTGGGAAATTTTGACCTTGTATCGCTTTTGTCCTCCTTTATGACAAGTACTCACCAGAATCACATTTCTTAATCAGAATTCCTAGAGACGTATGCCTTTTGGCAACATAAGTGAAATATTTATATAAGGTCTAGACTAGTTTGCAAATTGTAGTCTTTGGATACCAGGATGGATTGCCCTGTTGTACCAGTATAGATCTACTTAGGATTTCCCCATATTATGTCAATATTAAAGTCCCATATGCATATCTTCATGCCATATTCAAACAGCTCCTACACTGTAAAAAGTTGGTGTTAATTTACAGCAGTTCTTGCAGTAAATTTACAGCACTTTTTACTGTTGGAAATGCTACAGCAATATCCACCGTAAAATTACAGTATTAGTACTGTTAATTTACTCAAATACAGCAGCTTTGTAGTTTTACAATACTTTTTCATGTAAATTTATTCTCCACCAGGTGGGGCAAATGCTTATCATCAGAAAAACGTTGACAGTTTTTATCTTAAAACTGTATTTCAAGATGAATTATTTACATTCAAATAAAATTAAATGTGATAAAGAGATCTAAATACTAATCCGGTATATCACATAATAGATATCCCTACTCTGTCTTAACAATTCCAAGATACAGTGAAAATTGTCCGATTGAGACACCTTTTTGGTAACAAATTGCCTTCATAGGTCTGTGTTGGATTGGCAGTTTCTTATTGTAACACTATTCCATGCATGTATCTGCTAATACTCTTAGCATAAATGCATCCATCATCCTAAACACATTGGTTTGAGGTTGGAATTAAGCCTTTCTCCAACATTTAGTTGGATTTTGGAAAGGAAATTAATAAAGATAAAGTGGTAAAATGTTTGTTTTAGCACGCTGTAAAATTACAGCAAGTACTGTAAATTTACAGCAAAAATTGCTGGAACCTTTGCTGCCAGCAACTTTTGCTGTAAATTCACAGCACTCTGTCTGCTGTAAATTTACAGCATATTTTGCTGTAGGAAATCAACAGTACATTAAACTGTAAATTTACAGTACAAAGAGTGCTGTAAATTTACAGCAAAAGTTGCTGGAACCTTTGCTGCCAGCAACTTTTGCTGTAAATTTACAGTAGTTACTTCTTACAGTGTATGAAAGGGTCTAGATCCACACATCTGTTCATAACCCCCCTTCCTATTTATAGAAGTGACATCCATGACTGGGGAGTGGGGCCAGAAGGAACGCGTTTGTTTTAATCTATCCCATAATGACAATGGTGATGAGGATGCTGGGACGGTGATGGCGTCAGGGGCCTTCATTAGCGGAGTGGGCCCACAGGGTATAGGGCCATATGCGGGATGCCCCGGATACACAGCCGGATAGTTACCTGTGCACCATGGCAGTTCACATTATGGTGGGCAACAGTGCTCCACATACATACTTGCTTATTTATCGCCCAACACCACAATCATAATTCTAAGTGTTATCGCTCGTGCATTGAGGAGGTATGTACTATAAGCACAGGAAAGGTTTTAATATTCTGAGTGCTGAGGTGCACTTTTTCCTCATAGAAGTTGGAGTCATTAGTTCTCAATATATTGTATCTAGAAACTAGCAATTTCATTTCCGGTATAATTATTCATATTTTAATGACCTTCACCTGGATCCTATGTTATCAAGTTCAATAGGTTATATCGAGGTCACCCGTGGGACTCTGAATGGAGGGGGGTCCCGATGTTGCATGTTGAGTTGTAAAAAACAGTAATTTCGCATGTCTCTGTCAATTATTTTTCTAAATGTCGCATGCTGAATATAAAAAATGTCCATGTCGCATGTCACTAAGGTTTTAAAACTGTCTGTGGTGTCATTTAGGCTCGCATGTCAATTTTAAGAAGTGGCCATGTCACTGTGTGGAATTTAGTAGTCCAGCCTTATACCTGTACTACGCAAGATCTTCCTGTCCAATTTAAAACATGACCTTGCTCCCATTACAACATGGCCAGCCTTGTCCTTGCGCGTACAACTAATAACGTACAGAAATGCCCCAGGCCGCCACCTGATTCACTTCCTAAAGATGACTGATGATTAACCCAGAAAATCATTGGTAATTAAAGCATTGGCAACCAGCAAGGAAGAGAAAAACACACTTTTCCAATTTTGACTGACACAAAAAGAGCTCTCATTATTTATGGGTAATTAACTGGGAAGGGGCGGATCATTAATTATGCTTAAAGGGGAGGATTTGTTGCCCGTAACATGGTTCCATAACCCTAACCCATGACACAAACAACATTTATCCGATTACTGCTAGCTAGAACACAAATACTTTCTAATCCAAACTGAACATTTTGTGTACAAAAATGAATGTGTGCAAACAATAAGTGGCTGTTTTGGGGATAACTCTCTTTCAGTAGAACTGGGATTAGTGACTTCAAAGTGGTCCTTGCTGTATCTACCCAAGATATACCAGTGTATAGGTTCATATATATGTAAACATCTTAAGAATCTTAAATCCATCAGCTGAAACAATAGTTGTGCTAATATATGTGTGGTCTTATCTAAGATAGCAAAAGAAATATGTATAGGCTACATCCTTAGTAATATGTTGGAATATTACCTTTCTGCATAAGCATCAAACCTGGTTATCCTTATAACGTTAAACAAGATCAAAAATACAATTTGTTATTTTGATTTCACAAATTGTGCATGAGCCAAGACAAATACTATTTTCACTGAATGATCCAGTAAAATGACTGCACACTGATATAAATATATAGAACATCTCATTTTAAATCCATGGACATATCATGTTCAACAAATTTATCCAAATCTTGCTTTAGTTATCAAATAGAACATCTCATCGCAATGTCCATCTTAGACTCTTTCGTTATCGTAACCAGAGACCAGAAGTGTAATCTGCAAGTGGCTCGCGGCCCTTGGCACGTCTAGAGCTGAGCGGCTGATGAGTTGATCCCCGGGCCCTGCTAATCTCCACTGCCACCTGCTCCCAGCCATGATGGATGATAGCGCGGGCAGTCTTCTGTGGTAGGGAGCGTAAGACTGTCTGCGGACGGGGACAGGTGTGTGTATGTTTATGTGTGACTGATGTGTGTCTTTTGTTGGTGATGAGTGGTAATAATAGAGGGAGATGGTCTTCTGTAGTAGGGGACGTAAGACTGTCTGCGAATCACCAGGTGTGTGTACATTTGTGTATGATATGATGTGTCTTTTGTTTGTCAATGAATGGTAATAATAGAGGAAGGTGGTCTTCTGTGGTAGGGAACGTAAGACTGTCTGTGGGTGGGGCAGGCGTCTGTAGGTGTATGTGTGAGTGATGTGTGTCTTTTGTTTATTGATGAATGGTAACAATATGGGGAAGGAGGTCTTCTGTGGTAGGGAGTGAAAGACTGACTGTGGGTGGGCTTATGTGTGATACAACGTGGCGATGTAAACAGACAGTACTCCCTACCCTGCAAGACAGTACTCCCTACCCTGCAAGACAGTACTCCCTACCCTGCAAGACTGCCTTCCCTCTACTATGTGTACTCTACTATGCGATGTGTAGGTTTATGTGTGATACAACGTGTCTTTTGTTTATTGATGAATGGTGATAACAGAGGGAAAGCGATCTACTGCAGCAGGGAATGTAATACTGTCTGTAAGTGGGGGCATGTGTATGTTTATGCGTGATACGATGTGTCTTTTGTTTATCGATGAATGATAATAATAGAAGGAAGGCGATCTTCTGTAGTCTGTGGGTGGGGCAGGTTTGTGTCGGTTTATGTGTGAGTGATGTGTGTCTTTTGTTTGGTTATGAAGGGTGATAATAAAGGAAGGTAGTCGATTGTGGTAGGGAATGTAAGACTGTCTGCGAGTGGGGCAGGCATGTGTAGGTTTATGTGTGAGTGATTTGTGTCTTTTCTTTGGTGATGAGTGGTGATGATATAGAGGGAAGGTGGCTTCTGTGGGAGGGAACGTAACATTGTCTGCGGGTGGGGGTGCTTGTGTGTTTGTGTGTTATACCATGTGTCTTTTGTTTATTGATGAGTGGTAAAAGTAAAGGGAAGGTGGTCTTCTGTGGTAGGGAATGTAAAACTGTCTGTGGATAATGGCGAGTGTGCGTAGGTTTATGTGTGGGTGATGTGTGTCTTTTGTTTATCGATGAATGGTAATAATAGAGAGAAGGCGATCGTCTGTAGTAGGGACTGTAAAACTGTCTCTTGGTGGGGCATGTGTGTTTTTATGCGTGATACAATGTATCTTTTGTTTAGTGATGAGTGGTAATAATAAAAAATGGTAGTCTTTTGTTGACTGATGAACAGTGAAAATCTTGGGAAGGCTGTCTTCTGTGGTAGGGAATGTAAGACTGACTGTGGTTGGGTTTAGGCATGCGTAGATTTATGTGTCAGTGATGTGTGTCATTTGTTTGGTGATGAGTGGTAATAATAGAGGGAAGGCTACGTTCTGTAGTAGGGAACATAAGACTGCCTGAGGGTGGCCCGGGCATGCTAAAGTTTATGTGTGAGTGACATGTGTTATTTGTTTGGTGATGAGTGGTAATAATAGAGGGAAGGCAGTCTCACGGGGTAGGGAATACTGTCTGTTTACATGCTTATGAAGGTTTATATCGTAGGGAAGGTTCATCTTCTATGGTAAAGAACACAAGACCTTCTGTCTTTGGCAGCAGGCCTAGGTATGTTCAGATTTAGTTGTGCTTCCTGTGTGTTTGTTCTTATAGGGAGGCATGCGTTTTATGACTGCGTGCATTTGTAGGTTTGCCTGATATGAATTCTGTGCCCTTTGATTAATATAATGCCAAGTGGTTCTAGTGCAGGGACGGCAGTTTTCTATGACAGGGAGGGTGAGAACGTCTCTCTTAAGCAATGGAAACATCCATGTCATAGTCAACAATTGCTACATTGTTACTAACCTATTAGCCTGCAAAATCCATGACACGATAAATGATGTTATCTGATAATGTTCGGAAAGTGAAAAACAAGGAGCCAGCTGCAACCTCATTTAGCTAATGGCACCAGACATTAAACTTTCAATGGTAGGATGATACCATCGCTTTAAGAATGTGTGCATGTTAGTGTTGTTTGTTTGATGAATGGTAATAGCAGAGGGAAGAGGGTCTGCTTTTTAGAAAGAGCTTTTGTGTGTGTTTACTTGTACATGTATAGGTGTGTGTGTCCTTTATTTGTTATTGGGTCAAGGTTTTATTTTTTGGTAAATTAAAGGTAATGGAAGGGTTCCCTTTACAAGCCCTTTCCAAAATTCTAACAGTCATCTTGTAAAGGTCTTGTAAACAGGACTTTCCATTACCTTTGATATTTCTCTAATGAATCTGAATTGCCCCATCTTCAAAATTCAAAGGTCAGTAAAGGTAGACGAAGTGGCACCTGATATTATTATTTGTCATCTCTTCACTGATGACAGTAACAAAGGAAAGGTCTTCCAAGCTAGACAAAAATAATTTGAAGTTACTGAATGTGTACTTGTGTAGGAGTGCCATATAGGGAAGGGAAGGCTGTCAGTTTGACTGTCTGTGTGTGGTGTGTGTTTGGTTTACTAAGAAATTGTTATATGTAATAGCGGAAGGAGGCCATTCTTTGTGGTATGAAAGTCTATGGTTGTCTTTATGTATCAGTGTGAGAGGTTTTGCAGAAAATATGTTAAACAGAAAGTTGAGCAGATTTCTATCAAATACCAACTGTTGGGGGATAGTCAAAAGCTCTACATCTCAAATTGTTTGCTTTGAGATACTTTCTCCCTTACTGAATGTCCGTATCAATTGACGTTTTTTATCGTGCGGGATGTAATAGCAGCAACATCATTGTTGTGATAATCCAGTTCTATCAGAATAAAGTCAGACTGTGTTTAGATTATATGTGTGGGCAGCTGTCCCTTATGAATCTGTGTCTACACAAGCATCTGCCACCTATCGATTAATGATTTATCATCGCCCTGCAGTCATTCCTATACTCTGTGTTCGTGTGAGTCTGGATGGCCCTAGTGGCTGGCAACTACCCTGCAATTCAGATAGTGCCATCAATCTGAATCAAGGGGGAATTAATTTCTGTAGCGACAAGGCGTAATCCACCGCCACACCTGCCCCGCCTACGCCACACAGTGTTCAATCACTATGACATTAGCAGGATAAATTAGCTAGGCAGGAGATCTGAGACCTTTGCTTTTTTACAGTTTTCCTATTGGAAATTCCAAAGTACTTTTCCATATGTGAATTGCCATATGGTCTACGGTAGGCTTGTGGCGTGGGCTGAGTACAAAATAGGGAATGTACAGTCCTTACTTTTACTTCATACAGCAACATTGATATATTTCACTTAGAGAATAAGTAGTTGATTGATATTTGAATCTTTAATCTATTGTTGACAATACGCTAAGATAAATAATTATTATTCTTTTGCACTAGAGCAAATGCATAGTATATGTTTTGCATATTAGTGCCTCTATGATATATTAATGCCTCCTCTTTTGCGTCATATATCAATAAAAGCTGGTGTTGTTTATAGTCTGTGCATCTGAGAAATGGCTCTTTAGAATTTTCTGGACCCTTGCAGTTTTCATCATAATATAATATAAAATATATTATTCACTTGTAAGTGGTTCATTAACTTCTATATGCCATCCCCCTCGCGCTATATACCTGCTAAGGTCCCATTTCCATATACTACTATGCCAGGTCTGGAGCCCTGTATGGCCTGAGGAGGCTCTACCCTTCTACCATAGTGCAATATTGCAAGAGGTATAAAACTAAGCCATCAGAATTCTAATCATCCAGGCTTGAAATATTGTTTGTGATTAATGTTTAAACATTATACACAATGGCTTTGCATATATGAATCGTTTTCAGATGTAAACTTAAGCCCCATACCCACTAGGCGATTTTACCGGCGACAGGCGATGGATAACAGCAGAATCACTGGTAAAATCGTCACCAATTCAGATCACATGTCAGTATGTAACATTTCAATATTACACACTAACATGTGATTTGAATTGGTAATGATTCTACCAGTGATTCTGCTGTTGTCTGTCGCCAGTCGGTGGTAAAATTGCCTAGTGGGTATGGGCTTAAGTCATCACACCTATGCCAGAATTGAAGTCTCATTTGGCCTTGAGTGCTTTCTGACTCATAATAAAAGGTCAACTCAAGACACTGCAATTATAATATATTGCAGTGTTTGCCATATTTACTGTTACAGGTATTAAATATCAATATGTATGCAGTAGACTTATTCATAAATATTATTTAGTAAGTTAAATGTGTGCAGTGCAGTAGTACTTGTTCATATACATTATTTCTGCAAGTGTAAACTAATTTTAACACATCTATTGTGACCACCACTGTTTTTTTGTTTGCTCCTAGGATAGTATCTACAATGTATTGTGCAGTTGAGTTTGCCTTTGCAATGTGGAAGTAGTTTTCCAAATGAGACAACAGAAATGGTGACAGTATGATGGATGAGATTGTCAGCCCTCGGGCGGAAAAGACTGATTATAACAAAACACACAGACGGGTTGGCCGAACACGAGTCAGACATATCCTGTCTCAAAGGGCTATTGTAGTGCCTAATCTTATATTTTAATATTCATAACTACTCATTCTGTGGGGACATTAGCACCAGTGAGTTGGGAAACAATGTAATGATAATAATACTTTGCTGGACCAGCAAAACAAAAATATGGCTCAGAAAAAATAAAGAAAAGGGTACACTGTACTGCAGTGTGACTGCTTTCTGTGGTATATTATGTAGATATATATATATATGTGTGTGTGTGTGTGTGTGTGTGTGTGTGTGTGTGTGTGTGTGTGTGTGTGTGTGTGTGTGTGTGTGGAATTGAATATATCTATGTATATCTAATGAGTGTGTGTCTGTGTGCGAAACCATTCCAACCTCGGGAGAAACAATATCCCTCAATAAGTGAATGGTTTTGCTGTTTCCACCTCACTATCTCTTTTATGTAGATGTAAGCTGAATGTATGAATTACTTGTGAAACATCATTTATTCATCGTTAATTTCACCTATTGGAGGTCTCACATTTCCCTGTTAGTTATGAGGAGATCGTATTATTTCTGTAATTGTTTTCTATAAATTCTTTCGATTCTCTCAGCAATTCAAAGTCAGATGCATACAAGTATGTTGCAAAACCAACCTGAACCTTATCAAATCAAGCCAGCCGTTCCCAACATGACTGAACTTGAATTGTGTGATTTTTATTACACGAGTTAAACCATGAAATAACTACACGTACAAAGAAATAGAAGGAGATCATGATTCAAGTAGTGTTATCCTCGACCAAGGGCAACACGTGATGTCCATATGATTCCCCTCTGGTTGTGCAGCCACCCAAGGACATCACCTAAGGAGCCTATGAGTCATTATCCATGCAATGAAATATGTGGAAATTTATGAAAATGAGGAGGGGTATTTAAGGGCATTTCAGTACTGAGATAACCTAATGAGTGCCTCCCAATAAGCCCATCCCACATTGGGTATATCCCAGGGTTGGACAAGGGTCGGACAAAAATTATGGTGTAAGCAATCCTTGTCTCCTAGAGCTGGGATTACTGAAATAACCAAGAATTATGTTTTTCTATATCCCCAAGTACTGATGAAACGTTATGATTTCTTAAAATTCACCAATTGATGGATTTGCAGGTTTGTCAGCCAATCAAAATTATTGCATTTTAGGGAAAATAGGGTCGGACATTATACATTGGGCTGACAGGCTTTAACATTGGTTCCTATGGGAAAAGGCCAATATATAAAGCTGCATTTTACAATTTTAGGACGAAATCTTCTCAACCAAATTGCTTTGGTAAATTTTGTATCATGCAACTGTCTTCATGGAAAAAGCAGGAAGGCAATTTTGAAAATATTTCTTGGTAAACTGTAACTTTGATGTAAACTGGGATGGGCTTATAGTATTAAAACCATAGCAGTACTACCTTTGGTAGGTAGGCTTTGCTGATGCTCCTCTCCTAGTCTATACATACTGTTTGTGAATTGTAGAATTCTGCCCTGAGCTGTTCCTTTACCTCCTTTAGTATATTCTAAAGATGCTGCTAGCCAATACTATCCTATTGACAGTAGTTTCGTGTAGCCCGTGGTGGCAGCGGGGGTAATGTGGCGTTAAATGACCGCCCCGTGTCGCCCTGCCCGTCCGACGTGCTGCCCTGCCTGCCCGACGTGTCATGAATATTTCACTCAGTCTAATACAGTGTCACTGTGAGACAGGGTCAGGAGGGGACCGCTAACTTTATTACAGCCAGACTCTTTGCACCTCTACTCCCTCATCTCCTACCTCCCATCTCCCACCTCCCATCTAAACAGAAGTGCTACATTTACACTCACCCAAAAGGTCTCCAGAGGTAATATGGAAATATATCATGATAAACGCTGCTGAAAGCTAATATATTACAAGAAAATGATCTAATATATATTGTGGGTTTAGTTAAAATAATTTATCCATATCTATGTTTATACTAAACTGTCAGCAGTGTGTTTGAAGTACAAACTATCCCAGAGGGAAGTCTTGCCAGCTGGACGATGTGTTTATATAACTAAACTGATAACTATAGTATATTGATATGTAAACCAAAAGAGCCAATGTTCAAGTTTGCTGGTCTGTGAATAGAAAAAGTCGGGATGGATTTTCATGCAGAGATCAAACCAGAGGTATATTATGTACTGACATGCATCGTTTCATCAACTTGTTAATACAGTTTTTGTGTATTCTAGTATTTCTGATCCCTTACAATAGCCCTAAACATAATAAGCCTTGTGGCTCAAATGTAAATTAACACATTTTTTCAGGCTCTCAGAAATCTACTACAGTAGCCCAAAAGATTAGTTAAACAGATCATGCAGGGAAAGCTATCAATTTGAACAATATAATATGCCATAAGCACTATGAATAGATGAGTATACCCTAAAGCCTGGTCCCCACAGGGCGATTAGTTTGCTAAAATTCGACGGCGACCAACGTGATATTTTGCTGTTTAGTCGTCCGACGACTTAGCATACACTGGCGCCTTGATGTCTGGCGACTAAACCACTAATCGCTGTGGTTTCTGGGCGAAATATTTGACATGTTTAATATTTTTCTCTAGTCGCCGCCGATTAGAGCAGTTAATCGCCGGGCAGGACGATCAATGCCCCCTTTAATCGTCGGGAGTTTGATGTTAAAAGCGTCCCAACGTGCCGATTAATTTTTAGTTCCACAGCGATTAGTTAGTTGCCTGGCGACCAATATTTCTTCCTTGGTCGCCGGTGAAATGCACTAATGGCCGGGGTTTAATCGCCACGTGGGGACCAGGCTTAAAACATGGAGACAGGTCTGATTCCCTATCCAAACAGCTACATAGCACAGTGAGTGTGAAATACGTAATGAGCCTATCGTCGCAAAGTCTAGTGCCCGACACACCCAAGGAGACTGTCACTGAGATGCAGCACCACCTTATAAAACATGGAGGTGCTACACCGCAAGCACCTTCTTAGCGCAATCACTCTACACCTGGGGCTTACATTATGAATCGCCTGCATAAACGACTAGGTACAACTATAACGTTACTACTGTTCACAGTTTTATTTTGTCAGTGCAGAGGTTTTACACTGCTGGCATCTTTTAAGTGCAATCATTCTACACCTGAGGTTTGGACACTTTATGTTGTGCCTGCTGATTATGCTTTGTACATATTGAGGTGTTACACCATCATTACCTTCTTAACATAATCACTTCACTGTGGCCTACAGTACATATATTGCTGCCATCTTAGGCTAGGTATAGCATATGATGTGGCTAGTGTTCCCAATTATGGGGACTACACCACCTGCACCTTCTTAGTGCAATCACTCTACACCTGAGGCTTACGTTATATATCGCTAGTATAATTGACTATAAAGAATATATATAATGGGTTATAATTTATATATAATTGGCTATGATATATAGGTACAGCTATATTGTGACTACTGTTCACAGTTATATTTTTTTGGTCTTGAGGGGTTACACTGTTGCCACCTTCTTGGTACAATCACTCTACACTTGCTGCTTATAATGTACTGCCAGTGAATTGACCTAGGTAAAGGTACATTGTATCTACTGGTCACAGTTATATTTTGTACTTTCTTTGCACCTTCTTTAGGCCATCACTCTACACCTCATGTATCAGCCCTGTAACAGGCTATATAGTGCCAACTGTTCACAGTTATAATTCATTGGCATTGAGATGTTAACCAGCGAGCAAATTCTTAGTGTAATCACACTGTGGCTTATATTATTAGTTGCCAGCCTAATGGTCCAGATATAGCATATACCTTGGCTACCATTCACAGTTATATTTTATAGTCATCGATATGTTAAACTATCGACACCTTCTTAGCACAATATATCTTCACTTGAGGCTTACGCTATGTATCACAGGTGTGTTGGCCGAGGTGCAGGGTATTGTGTGGCCTATGCTCACATTTATATTTTATTGGCATGGATTTGTAACACCTCTAGCAACTTCATAGAGCAGACATTCTACACCTTCAGTTTACATTATGTATTGCTGCTTTATTGGGCTAGGTACAGGACATATAGTGGCCGCTGTTTAGAAATGTGTGAGAGGTTTCGAAGTGTTACACAACTGGCAACCTCTTAACTCTATAACTCTTGGGCCTTACATACTGTATCACTCCTGCTTAGCCAAAGTACAGGAGTAGACTTACAGGGTATTATGTGACCTATGCTGACATTCATATTGTATTGGCCTTGATGTGTTACATGACCAGGAGCCTCTCAGTGTAATCACTTTAGGGCCTACATTATTTATCTCTGGAGTATCAGGCCAGTTATAGTCTGTTGGTGCAGAGGGGTTACACTGATGCCCCATACCCACTAGGTGATCTTACTATTGCCAGGCGATGGGCAACTGGGAGAATCGGCCGTAAAAGCATTGGGCGACTGTAATATCAGGCAAGCTTGATATTTTACCAGTGATTTTACTGGCAATTTTACCAGGGATCCTGATCCCCATTGCCTGTTGCTCAGAACTCGCAACATACCCAGTGGGAATTGCCCAGCAACAGTGATTGATAGATTGTCTCTTGTGCAGTCACCAGTCGCCACTTAAATCTGTCAGCTTGACAGTGACTTCTTAGGACAATTGCTGAACACCTGCTGAATACATTATGTATTGCTGGCATATTGGACTAGGCACAGAGTATTATGTAATATCACTGTTCACATATATATCAATTGCATGGAGTTTTAACACAGCCTGCTAGTATTATCACTCTGTGGCTTACATTATGTATTGCCAGTATAGAGGGCTATGTACAGCTATCGTGTGGATACCATTCAACATTTCGTTGGTTTAGAGGTGTTATGCTGCAAGCACCTTCACAGCTCCATCACTATAGCTTACATTATCCAGTTCCAGAATATTTGGTTATATCCTGTCTATCCTGTGCCTGAGATGAGATTTTGCATGTCAATCTTAAGAAAAGGCTCACGGTCACGGTCTCAAATGTAAGAAAAAGCCCTGTCAATTGTCACTATAAGCTATGTCGCATGTCAATTTTAAGAAAAGGCTATGTCCCTGTGTCGAATTAAAGAATTGGCTATGTCACATATCACTAAGCCCAAAAAGAGCCGTGTCACAGTGTAAGATTAAGTGGTCAACCCCCATACAATTGAATGACTCTACTTCGTGGTACCTTCTTTGTAAACATGAAAAAGTAATTTCCAGCTCTACTTTCCTGACACTTTATGATAATGTTATCCTTTTCTTATAATTATCATAACTGAGACATTACCAATAATCTTAAGCACTGTGTAGACCTTATGTAGACGTGATCACATGATGACCAGGACTATGTGGCCATGGAGAAAATAATATCTTATGAAATCGAAATGATAGTATCATTACATTAGACTTTTCTAGTAATTTCTGATATTTTTTTTTAAAAAGACTGTATTTCAAATGCCTCAGAATTGTAATTATACTTTATCACCCGCACCAACGACGATCAGTGCATATGGGTGTCTGTGCATATTGCCAGGCCATATGCACCACTCATCTTTGTCAGTAATTTTAACATACTTTGAATCTTGCTTGGGTGATAAAGAAGAACCTTTGGGGTTGTCCTCAGGTGACGGTACGACCCATGGGGATTGTACAAACCTCAGGCTTCACCCTCGGTATGTGACGATCCCCTATGGGTTGTACGGCCACCCTCGGATGCCCCCTGTGGTTCTTCTTATTATGATACTGATTGTAAAGTGATCACCAATATGGCAGACAGCATATTCTGGACACTTTTGACGTCATCTGCACAATGTGTATAGAGCCGGAGTGTGGGATCCATCAGGCGAATTAACCACATGGGATCTGTCATACGTTTCCATCATCCTCATCGCAGGCTAATCCCTATCGCCATATCCCCATCGCGCAGTCTGCGTATGTATACTTATATATTTCAATTAACGATAGTGCTGCAGCACACCCGGCCGAACACACGGGGATGGTAACTAATGAAATTCCTAATGGGAAGAAAAGAAGAGCGATAGATTAAAAAGAGAAGAGTAATATGTATATGGCTGGTTTTGTATACTCTTGGAGTGGATGAGCTGAAGTAGTTTTTATGAGAGAATATTGGATGTTATTTAAATGGATGTCACTAGGGAGAGGGAGCTAGTCAACAAAATGTCTGCTGTCACATATGGTGTATTTAATGAATGGCCTTGGAAGGTCTAGCGTAGCTTATTTTAAGCAAGTGAAACTGTGTGTAGTCAAACCACATACAGTTTGATAGATTCATTGGTTTGAACTATTTGTGCATCAAGGAGGATTTTAAAATAGTTTGATACTTAAACTTCTTCAGCTATTCTTCAGGAGCTCTTTCACAGCCTACTAAAATCAGCCTTTTTAGATACAGCAATTGGGGAAAAAATCAAAGGCTTTACTAAAGCAGTTACTAAGTTTTTTTCTAATATGTCATAGGTCAGGGCCATAGCTTTCCAAAACTATCTACATTTTCCCTGGAAAGTAATTATAAGAGATACAGGGAGACAAAAAACAATTCTCAAGCATTGATCCTATGGACAGGAAGTCCGTTTATGGACAGGTGTCTCATGCCATAATTTACCCCATACACCGAGTGGCAAATGGTCTATGCAGGCAATGAATGTATTATGTTCATATGAAAAGCTGTACTATGTCCTGGAATGATGACTCATCATATTTTGGTTGGTCAGGTGTCTCATAAGAGCTCCCGCCGTGTTATCTCGCGGAGTCTCGTCTCCTGCGAGGTCTCATTGGATTCTCCCATCCCATTCTTGTGTGTGGGCGTAAGTCTCTCCTTAACTCCCCTTAACTCCCCTTGTCCCCTTAACTCATCTCGTCCTCTTACCTCCTCTGATAGCAGCCTCCACCCACGTTCATTCTCAACCACCGCCCGTTTTATGGTATTCAATTTTTATTTTCCATCGCCAGTTTTTCCAATGTGCACCATACTTGTAATTGCTCTCTATTATCTCCTTAAAGTTTTGGAACATTTATTTTTCCTTCATTCACAGCATTCATAGACCAACTTTCAAAAAGTTTGTATGAAGACAAAAACGTTATGCTACTTATGTACACTGCTAACATTATAATAACGTCCCTTCTCCTTCCCTACCTCCCTCCCTCCCCCTCCCTCCCCCTCCCTACCCCCCTCCCTTCCCCCCTCCCTTCCCCCCTCCCTTCCCCCTCCCTTCCCTCTATCCCTATCTCCCGACCCACAACTCACCTCCCTCGTTCCTATCCCCCCACTCTACTTGCCCCCTTCCCTCCTCTCTTCCCAAACTTCCTATGTCACCCCTACTGGAGCATTACCCATGAAGTACTTTCATCGAGTATGGCAACGAATAAGTGTGGAAACAGTCAGCCTTACTGTTGGCCAATCAGAAATGACGAGCAGGTCTGACAGTGGAATGCTGATTCTCCCTGAAGAGGCGAAGGAGGTGTCAACTAATGTCGCAATGGGTATGTGAATCAGCACATGTATACTCCGGGCAAGTAGCTGCAGGTATACTTATATATACTTGGCATAGTCAGCTGGTTGCCCTAGCAACAGTGAGTCAACCAGGTTTGAGTTGCCCAAGTTGGGAACACCGCTTTATATATGCTTCTTTCTTCTTTCATCTTTCTTTGAATCACACCTTCAACCCTCATGAAAGAGCAAAGAGCAATGAGGCTATGCCGATGACTGAGAAAGTTGGTTGGCAGACCATTGTTAACCCTTTTGAGCCATCGCTTCAGATGTAAAGGGTAATACTGGTTGGTTTCTTTCAGTAATACCACCTTCAGCCCTACTCATAAATCCCCCTCATTCACCCCCTCCTCTAAGCACCCCCACCCTATCCCCCCTTTCCCTCTAACCCTACCCCACCTCCTCATTCACCCACTCCCTTACCATCCACCCTCCTCCTTCCTTTCCCTATTCTCCAGGCTGTCACCGCTGATACCCTCGTGCATTCTTCTCTTTCTACACTCCCCTCCCGCCTGCCGGATGGGTCAATTGGGTCTAGAGCTACTCACAGGGCTCCAACAGCCATTCAGAGTATGAGCCAAGTCTAAGTAGAGCTCCATACGCACTAGATATTAATACAGTGGAAGGCCGTGCACCAACTGGCAATTGATGACAGAATCGCCAGTGAAGACAGTGGCTGACTGAAATATTAAGCAAGTTTGATATTTGTCTACCAATTTTACTGACAATTTTACCATTGATCCTGTTGCCCATTGCCGGTCGTCCATTCTGTGCTCTATACTGACAGTTTTGGTGAGAACAGAATGTTTGCCAGCAGCTGGGGACCAATGATTATGCCATCGTCACCAGTAAAATAGCTCCAGTGGTCATTCAGAGTGTAAGCCAAGTGGTATACCTACTCACAGGGCTCAAACAGCCATTCAGAACACAGGCCAAGTCTAAGTAAAGCCCCATACACACTAGGCATTTTCTTTACAGTGGAAAGGCATTCGAGCCAAGTCACAGAGCCACTGACTCGGCTCCAATGGCCATGAATAGTATGGGCCAAGTCATCCCCATAGATACCTCAGCCATCTCCAAGGCCATCATCATGTAACCTCATGACCCAAACTGAAATGTTTGAAGGGGTGATGAAGAATTGTTGTTCATGAACTGTAAATGTAGATTAATAAAACATGAGACGCACTTGAAAGGTCAAGCACTGCAATAGGATTTAGACCTTCTGGGGCTGCCTAAAGATCACTTATAAAGAAGCCTTTCTGCAGATTAAATCACATTACCTAACCAGCCAAAGTGTGATGTAAAGTTCTGCAACATTCTGATAGTATTGTGAGGAATCCTGTGAATGCTATTTTGATGACAAAGCTTTCCAAAGCCTTATGGATTCTGCGAGGATCTTGCGCCCTGCTGAAGAGTTCAACTATTGCCAAGTAAGGGAGAGGTGAGGAGTTTAACTTCAGAGCAGAAGCTGACTGTTGCACACAGGGGACACATTATCCCACTGTAATCCATCTAAAACAGCCATTCGGCTAGTCCAGCAGACGGTTGGTTCTCGCCTCTGTTTCCCACCCTCCCTTCCCTTGGGTCTGGAAGGGTCCCAAAACCATCTTCCCTGTCTCACACCTTTTGAACCAGAGAGGCCCCCTTACACCTCTCATAATAACTCCTTTGCAGGGAGAGTTCCTCTCCTCGTCTTTCCCTGCAGGATATTGCTTGTTAGATACCATTTTCAGTTAGTTTTAGTTAGGTTCATGTTACAAAAGTATGATTATAACAAATGACAAATACATTAGGATGACTTAAAGTCTCGTGCATCTGGTCCCACAGGTAGCATTGGTGCTGCAGGTGGTGTCATGACTGACACCCGGTGGAAAGTCCCCTCATTTACCTATACATTCATCCATTTATTTACCTATACATCAACCACTAAACATTCCCTGTACACCTTACACCTTTTCCCCCTTCTCAAATTTAAATCCGCCGTTGTGCATCCTATAACGACTCACATCAATTTTACCACCCACCCAGCCTACATTTCATCATATTTTCTTATTCTAAAACATAATTTCTTTTAGCAAACCTATTTATCTAATCATCATATATATTCTATATTAAATGTTATTAAATAAAATATCTAATCCCCAATCTGTGTGTCTGGTCTCATTTCCACTGGCTTTCAATAATGCTTATTCAAATCACATGAAGGAAAAGCATATCTGTATCATGTTAATGTTAAGAATGCATATCAATTTTGTATATGTAGAATACGCTAACTATATATGATGATGCAGTTAAAAATTCTTACAGAGGATTCAACTTTAATTTGAGGATTGTTGAAATATGCTTACATAGAGATGACATAATGCATTTCAGCTCTGTCCTAATTACCAAACATTGATCGTCCCCTACATTTTTAAATCACAAATTAAGTGCCAACATGGGGCAATGCTCAGAATTTCATTCATAGTAAAATTACATTTCCAGCAATAGAATTCAACATCAAACAAACCAATTGGGATCAAACGAACCAACCAGGGAAGCAGAAGTCATAAAATACCCACTTCTATGCAGAGCCTTCTAAAAATAGCTCTATATGCACTGTTCATTTCCCTGCCAGCCCATTACCCTGGGAGAAGTGCTGAGTCATCATTCCCCATTCACCCTGACCCTTTTCATGGTAAGGGCCCACAACAGACCTTATTCTCTTTGTCCTGGGGGGCCTTTGTTCTCCGGGCCGCTCCGTAAACAACTCAGGTAACCGCTCTGGTCTAGGGCCGCTAATGTTGTAGACGAGTACATGTTAGGTCGCACATGCATGAAAAGCTACCTCTATGAATATCACACACAAACATAAATGTATATATAGAAACAACTCAGGTAACTCTTCCTGTCAAGGGCCGCGAATGTTGGGGACATATCTATGGTAGGTTACAGCATGAAAAGCAACATTAAGGAGAATTGAATGTTATACACACACAAACAACGACATAGCTAGCTATATATATATATATATATATATATATATATATATATATATATATATAAACATATGTTTGTGTGTGATGAGGGTCAACGTGGGAAAAGGGATCCTACCCTCGGGTGATTCCATACTATTCTCATGTAGACATTACTCTGTCATTTATGAGAAGAAGTTGGTCAAGATGATGAGAAGAACTGACAGCGAATTGTTCCTTCACCTAAATGTATAGAAAATGGGACTGCTTTCCAAGCCAAGCATGCGACTCTCTAATAATGTGGCAGAACATTAGAGAAAACCATTATAACATAGAATGTAGACCTTTATCGTCACATCTTGGCTGAGTTATTTATTGAATTAACCTTTTGTACACCCTCAGGCAACAGACCAACAACACACAGCTGAGTGGGCAGCTTTAAGCATACCACTTGATCTTTTCTTTGACCAATAGGCTGCTTATGGATCAAGTTTGGATCAATAACATTGTAGTTTCTTCTGCCTCTGGTGTACAAGGGCAATGGGAATAACCTCTGCTTTTGTGATGTGAAACAATATCTAAGTTTAAGGTATTATCATTTTTCAAAGAAATTGTGTATCTCTATTAAAAATCAAGTAGTTTAAGGTATTAACCTCAAAGAATGGCATGAAGAAATGTTGTTTTACTTTACTCACATTACATCCAGGATTTGATAGAACACACCACATACCTGAAAAGAATCAGAACATCATTAGTATACATCCGAGCAAGTATGTTGCATTACAAATGAAATTCAACTATCAAAAGTACTAAGGTATATCTCAAATTAGGTCAAATAGAAATATGACATGCTATGACAACAAAATGATAGGATGTAACTGTTTCGACAAATAAGGCAAAGTTTTTGGTTTCCCTGGTTTGTATGTAACAAAGGCAGAGCAACTGCAGCTAGTTCTACTAGCAATAACTACGTAGAGTTAACTTTCGTGTACCAACAGCCATCCGATCCAGAAATGAGAAGGCATCACAGACCCTAGTTTTTAACTGGCAAAGGTCTTATCCCCAGAATAAAAATATGAGGACAAACATTATATGAGTGACATATCATTAGCCTTTTTCATATTTTCAAAACCATCACTTGTTTATGACCAGATACTGAATATATTACCCTCCTTTTGGTTACCTGTTCAACAATACAACGACCCCGTTGCCCATCTATAAAGGCTATCACACTACGGGACTTTGACCTGCGATATCAGTGCCATATGATGATATTACAGGAAATTTGCATGCAAGAGTGATATAATTGTATGAAATTGGCAATTCAGAGTAATTTACACATGTGTAACAAAGAATTCTGTCTCTAATATGTTTGATTTCTCTGCGACATAGTCATATCACAGCTCATGTTGTGTAGTGTAATACCACCTTATGGCTGATCCGGCGGTGGTGCGCGTATAAGGTGACATGTTTTACCTGCCGTTACCTGTCAACCTGTTCTATTTGTGGGGGAAATGTTTCAGTCTCTGTCAATAGTATGTGGAGATATCAATAACATGGTCCCCTCTATACGTCTACAGCCTTAATGTGCACTAATGTGCATGGAGTTTTACACCGCCCACTGTGTACTATTTGATGGGCGCATTCGATACTTTTGCTTTCAAGAATAAAGGGGCTCTTCCAAATGGCAAGAAAACTCAGTGATAGAAGAACGACGTGTCAGCAAAACACCTTCGATACAATAAAAGAATGCACGTTGCCCAGAGAACCCAGCTCAATTGAATTGGTGATATCAGTTCTAGGACATGTTTTCCCAAGGTAGATATGGCCTGGGCACTTGCCCCCTGGACAAAAATACCCTCAGGACATTTACCCCCAAGACACTTACCTTCTAGAACCCAATAAGACATATACCCCCTGGACTTTTACCCATTCAATGAATAAGATCATGTGATGATTTAGACAAAATAATTGTTATTCATGCTTGTGATCTGGAGGTTCCAGTGGAAATATGTCCATGACAAATGATGAAGAGGTAGAGTGGAGGTGTGAACTGACACTGATTAGTTAACACCTGAGTGCAGGCAGACCTGGGTGAAACTGCAATCAGTGTAAAATCCCATCACCCAGCTAATGAGGGCAGCACCTGGGCCTTCAGCTAGTAAGTCCACAGGGTGAGGGTCTGACTTCTATTCCCCCCACCCACACACCCTCACTACGGGCTAATAGGCCTTATATCAGAGCCCCACACCCACTAGGCTGAAATTGTGCACCAATCAGCCAATTACCACAAGAATCATTCAATTTTTGCCCTGATTCACATTCCCAATTAGTATACACATTGATATGTACATGTCTTATAGAACTGGGTATAATTGGCCAATTGGCCAATTATCTTTGTAGTATTGGTCAATTATCTTTGTACATTCGGTCAGTTTTGATTGGTTGGCCTACTTTGTCAAATCGGGCTAGTTGGCATGGGGCTAGAGTATCACAGGGGAGCACCCTCACCGAGCCCCGCTTAAATAAAAAATAATAAATATAACATGAGACAGGCTTCATAATTTCAGGAATTTCAGGAATAATTTCAGGCATTTCTTAAATTCAACACTCGATATGTGGACCCCCCATTCCAGGGCCCAATGGCCCCACTGCCACTCACCAAGGCCCACACCAATATACCATCAGACAGGTTTTGTGATTTATGGAATCTCTCTGAAGGACTTGTCATTAATGCGGGACATAGACATTTCCTAAATTCAATACGTCATATAGATTCCCCCTCACAGGGCCCCAATCACGTTTCCACCAAGTCCCACCTCACAACAGCATCAGACAGGTGTCATGATTTTAGGAATCTCTTTGAAAGACCTGCTATCAATAAGTGACATAGGAATTGTTTTTTTTAATTCAATCCTCCAACAGCCCCACAGCCCCACTCTCCTTCACCAAACCCCACCCCAATATAACATCAGACGAGCTTCATAAGTTCAGGAATCTCTTTGAAGGATCTGCCATCAATGTGTAACATGGGCAAACTCTGAAATTCAACAAGTGACATGTAGACGATTTTTTTAATTCAACATAATTTTAAACTATTTGAAGTGAAACATACAACATGTGGACCGCCCATCCAGGACCCCAACAGTACCATTTATCACCAAACCCAGCCTCGATATAACATCGGACAGGCTTCACGAGTTCAGGAATCTCTTTGAATGACCTGCCATCAATGCGCTGGTTATGATGGATGAGATGTTGGATCGCCGGGGACAAGCAGTCCCCAAAACGCCCGCGACATCATCCATAGCCTTGGGCCAACGTAACCAAAAAGTCAATACGTGTCCATTAAAGGGAACCGAATCAGGGATTGCTGGATGCAGGGGTGGCAAAGGGTGAGCGATAAAATCATTGCCTTGCCTGTTTGCATTTCATGTAAACAGGACTCATTTGTCAAAGAATAAGATACAAAAAATCATGTCTGACTTAGCTAATATGTTATGAGCAGATGTTCCATTCCAGATCAAAATGCAAATGGGAATAGTGAGATGTATTTTATATTAGGAGTACTACACAAGCCATGTCTACTTCCTCACCATAATGATTAAAATCAATAGTAGCCATAAACAAATTCTTCTTAAAGGCTGTTGCTTTTGTATTCAGATGGTGGTACAGCAATGGTCACAGTTAAGTAATGTTCAGATTGCTGGCTGACTCCAATTTTCCCAGTTTCCTGATTGCTGTTTGAATATATCACGTACATTTTGTTTAACCTGTTAGGTGCCATCCATATATGATGTCACACTTTTTCAGCGTAATTTTAGGACCCCATAAGACACACAGAATTTTCTGTTTTAAACATGAAAATAAGGGCCATTTCAGGCAGTGTCAGACTGTTCAATCAACCCCCCCGCCCCCACTGTGTGACATCATTTATGGACCTGTAGAACCGTTCAGACTTAAGTAAAGCATCAGATATTATGATTTTGATTCTGTTACAGATTAATTTGCTGTAGATTCTAAATTGAGCAGTGTTGAACTTGTGTTCACTTTCAATTAGCTCTTATCAGTGTGTATGTTGCTCTTTATCCTAGATTATTTCTAGAAACAGGCACATTAATGATTATGTGAGTGACAGGTGCGCCCACAGTAACCAAAGAGCCTGGTGACGTTTACTGATAATGCTACCACTTTACAAAGACATATATATATAAGTGCACTCTGGTTACAAGCACATTAGGCATGAGACATCAGCACATTAATACATTAAAGCATTAAAGTATTAGATATCACATATAGAGCAGTAGGAAATTAGGATCATGTTTGCAATGTTCATCCAATATAATTATATCCATAAGCCCCATACCCACTAGGCAATTTTACCGGTGACAGGTGACGGGCACCTGTGAGAATTGTCTTTGGTGTCAACGGGCAACTGTAACATCAAGCATTTTTGATATTTTGCCACTGATTCTGCTGACGATTTTACTGGCGATCCCATCAGCTGTTGCAAGAACTCATCCCATACACACGGGGATTGCCCAGCGATTGTGATCGCCTAGCAATTGTGTGGCGAATTTGACAGCCACGCCATCTGCAGGCAACAGTGAAATCACCTAGCTAGTGGGTATGGGGCTTTAATTTTATCCTGTGCATGCTGTGCCTGTTTGTGTCAATCCAACAATTTCAAAATGATCAAGAAAATACCTTATTTGAAATACACATCAGATTCAAGGATTACATAGAATGCACGACAAAAGTATATCATGAATATGTACATGCTTGAAACCGTATGATATCTGTTGTCGAAGTTGTAGTGCCTTAAGTTGTACTACAGCAGTCACAGGTGCAGATCTGTCTAAGTTGTCCATTCTGCCCTAAGCTAAATCACTCAGGTTACAGAGCTGCACCAAGCCATCAGCCTCTAATATCGCCCATCAGTCATGGCTGCTTCTCCCCTCAGCCCCTCTCAGAAATCTGATTCATCTAATACTAATCTAAAGTTCTATAGAGCTGCACTGGGCTTGTAGTATCATACATGAATATTCTAGATTAGTTTTGCGAGAATGATTATTGCATTTGCACTTGTGCTGCAAACAGCAGAAGACGGCATGGCTGGTTGAAAACTCTGCATTAAACGCTTATGAATTGCAGTAAAATTGTGTGAGTAAGCAAGTTGTATTAATGTTAGAGTTCTGGTTAGTTTATTCCAGATTGTTTACTGTGCTGTATGCATATATCCTGGAATGTTTTGATACATGTGCACATTTCCCCCTCTTTTTCTAAATACAATATCCACCTAAAGGGGCCAGGACTCCCTGGAACCCTGGGATCTGCTGTTGCAGATGGCTTAATTTTAAAAATGCATTACATTTAGACATATATACCTGTGGAAAGTAAGTGTGCAAATATAGATGGGGACAAAAGGAGTGGACTAATTTTCTGACATTTCTTAGGAGTTCAAAGGTATTTTAAAAAAACACTCACTCTTTCCATAATCTGCAAACAGTGTCCCTGAGGTGCCTGTGTCATTGGCTGTGGCTGGGGGCTGATTATGATAGTAGGAGGGGTGTGTGTGTTCAGCTGGGGGTCTCTCAGACACAAGGGGGTGGGCACACACACTGACAGCCTCCTCAGGGGTAGGGGGTAGGGGGATAGGGGGTGGTGGAGTAGGGGTTATGTTAGTCTGTAATCCTAGCTCAAACCCTCCTCTATTTAGGCATTCTTCTGCTTGGATAAAGATGAGATGCACTTCTTAAATATTCTCATTGTTGTTAAAGGAAACCTTGCAAATAATCATAGAATAAATATTTTCCATTTAAAATCCTCAGACTTGGAGTTGGCATCAAGAACTAATAATCCTCTAGATATCTTAGGATATTTTAAATGCAGAAAAAGTTATTGGACTTTAAAACGTTATCTAATATACATGTTTTTTAAGGGAATTTCCCATATTCATGACGTCACACAGTGACTAATTGGGAATTCGCATCTTTTCATAGAATATTTATAGAAATAAATATGTGCATTAACACCATTTATATATATTTGGCTACATACGAATAATTGAATATTGTAATAATTATTCATCTGCAACAATTCATTAACATGGAAATTCCAAGTTCTTATTTGGGGGAATTCCCATCATAATGACGTAGCAAGGGGAGTAATGAATCACCCACGAATTAGAGAATTCCCAAATGTGATTTTCTTTCCTTAATAATTCACTAATACTTCAATATTTTCCCTTATTTTCTTTTGAAACATGTTAAGAATACTTAAGAGGAGTTGATAACACTAAAAAATAACAATTTGTAAAATTATGTGCAAGGAACTCTTTAATCCATGGCCAGCCCTGAAGTCAAAGGGGCTCCAAGTAAAACTTGGGGGTTTCCATCAGTGATTTTCATAATATTTCTTATATTTCATCAATAATTTGTCAAAACAAAAGAGTTCCAGACACCCAAGAGCCCCCTGGCTATGCCAGTGTCATGTTGATTTAAAAAAATAACATTTCTTAGATTTGTTTGTGAGCATTGCATCCTCATAGACCCCATCATTTCTACACCTACTAATGTTGGCAATGTGACTGGCTCAGTGATAACTGTTGTCATTTACACATTTTCATCCAAATTTTCAAGCTGAAAGAAGTTCATCTTTTAGTTTGGTTATTCCACACCTTTGGTCATACTATGATGGCTGCCAGGCTTTGAGCCTTAATCGTATCGGGGGAACATAACCCCCCTCACAGTGCATTATGTTAATCCCAGTAGGGCCTTATGGGATTATCCCTGAAGGGGTGGTGATGAGTGTCTCCCCCTAGTGGTAGTAACATGATATCACTGTGTGCACCCTCCGCGGGCACTGAGCTCAGCATATATTTAATAACGCTTTCACGCTTTCACAGAAAAGGCATCAGTGAATCAGAGTGTCAAATGATGCATCAAAACCCCTCAAGCAGTTTGTAGCTTAAATAGATAGGCTCAGCCTAATCAGGTCAGTTGTTAAGTTCTTACTCTTACCTTGTCATTTAATCATAAAATGATTCTTTATGAAGATATACAAGGTTGTTTTTTCTATCCCACTAATAAAATCCCTGTGGCAGGAAGATATATCATAGAATGAGTTTTTTGAATAATAAAAAGAATCTTTACTTTTTCCTACAGAGCTTAAAGTGAATATGTATATTCAATCAGGGGACAAGACCTCTTTTTATATGCCCTTATATATTAATGTATTATCATCCAAGAAGTAAATGTAATAGTTGATGGTTATACTATGTGATTATGATAAGAATGTGATATGGTAGACGAAGGATATTTACTGCAAAGTACAGAAGCAGTGACATGTCATTGAATTGTGTCTTTCTTATTTCTTATGGACATCTTCCTATTGGAGTACTCTGTTTCTAGACCCACTCAAGAATGCCTAAATTATGTGTAATTATCTTCAGATGTCAGGCTTTTGAGATTCCAATAGTTCCACAGTTTTTCACCTCTTAATCTTTTAATAGAATATGGAGAATAGGTATTTAATATAACTTATACTATCTAGATTTCTGTTGATAACATAGAAAATTAAGTCTATTGAGGATAGTCCAGATATATCCATGGATTCAAACCCAAGCCTGCAGAGATTAAGTTCATCCACCCAACCATCTGCCCTTTCATTGCTTCAATTGCAGCCACGCTTTCAGTTTTCGCATAAAAAAATCAGTCATCAAAAGGTATTCATATTCGCAGGCACAGTATTAAATGACCGATCTGCTGCATTAAACCGCCAAATGACTATAACATCTGTGCTGAACCATATTGGTAATGGGAGTCTGCATCATTCATAACGGTACGCAATGTTGCAGTATTCAATGGTGTTTTGGCCTGCCCATTGTATGCATATGCAGCTGAGCTGTATTATCATAGAAATATTATTCTTTGGAGTATGAATAAACTAAAAGTAATTTAACAGGAGAGTAAGCTTTAGGACTGATTTTGTGAGAAAATGATTAAGTATGATATACACAGAGCTGCATTCATGAATTCATGTTTATCAAACAAAACTGTATTCTGGGCGGCAACAAAATTCCTTTGGAAATATGCAGCAACAAAGGTGAATGCTGCAATTGCCCACTAAATATTTAACAGGAATATGGATGTGCTGAACTCCTTCCATTAGCTATGCCATATTTCATTGCGTTTGTCAACTCCAGCTATAAGTGTGCAATGTAATGTTTCTGGGCAAAAGGACAGCAACAATTTATTAACGTTGTTGCAAACCTATATTTATAAGTTGCCATTGCTTGGAGGCCCCTCACAACACTATGTGACTTGAGCCGTAATAAAGGTGCCTCATGATATCACAGAATACTTGCATAAGAAGCAATATGATTGTTTGAACTTGCCAACTTAGAGGGTTTTACACAGGTGTAAAACTTGATCATGCTTCTCATGTGTACATATCTATGACATCATCATATTGATAACATCTATTGCATAGGGTGATTCTGTCCATTTTTTCTCTATACAGAGATTTCAATCACTCCTTAACATAATGCTCAAGTAAATCAAATATATCACTGAATATTGTATGTTTATGGCCTATTTGGTAAGAAGTACATCTATTGCATAGGGTGATACCTCCTTAAGGGTTGAGGAGGATGGGATGGTGTAGTGGGTAAGTGCTTCGCTTCGCTTCGCTTCACATATGGCTGGACCGGGTTTGAGCCTGGGCCTTGCCTGCTACACCACCTTACTTGCTGTTGTTTCCACCCCAAAAGATTTGATCACAAGAAAAAAACCATGGATGTGGGTGGAATTCTCCTTTCACCCCATTCTCACTGCTTTGTTTTCCTGTTGGGAGGCCCGTTGTATATAAGGATGTGGGTGGGCGTCTCCTCTCACCCAGTTCTCACTGCTCTGTTTTCCTGTTGGAAGGCCCCCTGTATATAAGGATGCGGGTGGACGTCTCCTCTCACCCAGTTCTCACTGCTTTGTTTTCCTGTTGGGAGGCCCCCTGTATATAAGGATGCGGGTGGACGTCTCCTTTCGCCCAGTTCTCACTGCTTTGTTTTCTTGTTGGGAGGCCCACTGTAAGGATGTGGGTGGACGTCTCCTTTCACCCAGTTCTCACTGCTTTGTTTTCCTGTTGGGAGGCGCACTGTATATAAGGATGTGGGTGGACGTCTCCTTTCACCCCGTTCTCACTGCTTTGTTTTCCTGTTGGGAGGCCCCCTGTATATAAGGATGTGGGTGGACGTCTCCTCTCACCGAGTTCTCACTGCGTTGTTTTCCTGTTGGGAGGCCCCCTGTATATAAGGATGCGGGTGGACGTCTCCTCTCACCCAGTTCTCACTGCTTTGTTTTCCTGTTGGGAGGCCCCCTGTATATAAGGATGTGGGTGGACATCTCCTCTCACCCAGTTCTCACTGCTTTGTTTTCCTGTTGGGAGGCCCCCTGTATATAAGGATGTGGGTGGACGTCTCCTCTCACCCAGTTCTCACTGCGTTGTTTTCCTGTTGGGAGGCCCCCTGTATATAAGGATGTGTGTGGACGTCTCCTTTCACCCAGTTCTCACTGCTTTGTTTTCCTGTTGGGAGGCCCCCTGTATATAAGGATGTGGGTGGACGTCTCCTCTCACCCAGTTCTCACTGCGTTGTTTTCCTGTTGGGAGGCCCCCTGTATATAAGGATGCAGGTGGACGTCTCCTCTCACCCAGTTCTCACTGCTTTGTTTTCCTGTTGGGAGGCCCTCTGTATATAAGGATGTGGGTGGACGTCTCCTTTAACCCAGTTCTCTCTGCTCTGTTTTCCTGTTGGGAGGCCCTCTGTATATAAGGATGTGGGTGGACGTCTCCTCTCACCCCGTTCTCACTGCTTTGTTTTCCTGTTGGGAGGCCCCCTGTATATAAGGCTGTGGCTGGACATCTGCTTTCACCCAGTTCTCACTGCATTGTTTTCCTTTTGGGAGGCCGACTGAATATAAGGATGTGGATGGACGTCTCCTCTCACCCAGTCCTCACTGTGTTGTTTTCCTGTTGGGAGGCCCCCTGTATATAAGGATGTGGGTGGACGTCTCCTTTCACCCAGTTCTCACTGCATTGTTTTCCTTTTGGGAGGCCGACTGAATATAAGGATGTGGGTGGACGTCTCCTCTCACCCAGTCCTCACTGCGTTGTTTTCCTGTTGGGAGGACCCCTGTATATAAGGATGTGGGTGGACGTCTCCTTTCACCCAGTTCTCACTGCATTGTTTTCCTTTTGGGAGGCCGACTGAATATAAGGATGTGGGTGGACGTCTCCTCTCACCCAGTCCTCACTGCGTTGTTTTCCTGTTGGGAGGCCCACTGTATATAAGGATGTGGGTGGACGTCTCCTCTCACCCCATTCTCACTGCTCTGTTTTCCTGTTGGGAGGCCCCCTGTATATAAGTATGTGGGTGGACGTCTCCTCTCACCCCATTCTCACTGCTCTGTTTTCCTGTTGGGAGGCCCCCTGTATATAAGTATGTGGGTGGACGTCTCCTTTCACCCAGTTCTCATTGCGTTGTTTTCCTGTTGGGAGGTCCACTGTATATAAGGATGTGGTTGGATGTCTCCTTTCACCCAGTCCTCACTGCTTTGTTTTCCTGTTGGGAGGCCCACTATAAGGATGTGGGTGGACGTCTCCTCTCACCCAGTCCTCACTGCGTTGTTTTCCTGTTGGGAGGCCCACTATAAGGATGTGGGTGGACGTCTCCTCTCACCCAGTCCTCACTGCGTTGTTTTCCTGTTGGGAGGCCCACTGTAAGGATGTGGTTGGATGTCTCCTTTCACCCAGTTCTCACTGCTTTGTTTTCCTGCTGTGTCCCGGGGGAAATTAGCCCTGATTCCTCCTTCTGCCCCCAGGGGGAGCCACCTGAACCTGGGATGGGGCAGAAACAGAGGCAGCCAATCAGAGTACAGGTCTGGGGGGGAGGGGGAAGTATCAATCGTGGAGGAGTGTTGAGGTATCAGTATGTACGTTGCTAATTTTAGGGGGTTAGGTGTTAGTCCTGAAAATTCTGTGGGCATCTGTCATCTAAGGCTAATCCAAACTTGGGGGTGGAATTTAAGAAATAGCCCTGTCACATGTCCTTGTTGCTTATCTAACTGTCTGTAATGTCGTTAAGACTACTTGTCGCATGTCCAATTTAAGAAAAGCCTGTGTTGCCGTTTTGACTTTAGGGCTCCTTCTCTCAACATCAAGTATGCCACCATTTCACAAACCTATTGGGTAATTCTGGACCATGGTAACTGTCCAGAGCTGATACCGAGCCAAAGATGTGACTTTCAATAACGCTACTGTAACGTTGAAGAACGTCACAGAACATTATAAGAGCATTGCAGATTGTGCCTGCTAGATAGTTTCTCGGCAGCAAGACGAGAGAGTGGCTTTAAGATCTGACATCCTGCCAAAGGTGAAAGGTCACCAGGTCAATGTCCTGCGAACACTAATCTCTGTTTTCTGGGGAAATGTCTCAGACTTCTGGAGGCTGATGAAAAGACGGTTCAGCCATTGTAACAAAAGACAACCTTTTCTAGGAATGGTGAAGTCTGAGCCAGAGTAAAACAACTACAAAAACTAAACACCGTCTGGCCACATTTCTTAAGCCTAAGCACCATACTCACAAGGCAACTTTTACACAGTCGGCAAACAGATCGGCACTAAAGTCGGCCGATTCTTATGGATGCTTGTTAATATAATATATTGGAATGTGCATGTTTGATGTGAATCGGTGCTAAAAACGGCCGATTCTACCTCTAGAATCAGCCAATTTTAGCACTGATCAGTCAGTCGATTGTATAAAAATGTCCCTGTGGGTATGGGGCTTTAGTCTTAGTAAGTGTATAGCTGTCTAGACCCCTGGCATTATACTTCTTATTAACGATTCTTTCCAGGAATCCTTCATTATTTCTCGCATGTCGCGCCTTGTTATAGGAATGGCAGGGGTGGATCCACTCTTTTTTCAAAAAGGGAATGCCTTATTGTAAAGATTTCCTCCAGAAACTCCGGGCTGGAATGTTAACAATAAGATATGTAATGTTTGACGAAATATAAAGGGGCATCCCTTATCCCCATCCCCTAAATCCGCCAGTGAATGCTATGGGAAGTGGCTGTTCTAAATAGGTCAATTCTGTCCATTTTTTCTCTATACAGAGATTTCAATCACTCCTTAACATAATGCTCAAGTAAATCAAATATATCACTGAATATTGTATGTTTATGGCCTATTTGGTAAGAAGAGTAAATTGATGCTCATGAAAAGCACATTGAAGAAAATTATAAAAACGTAAATAAAAAAACAAACTCCAAATTCAGCAAGATGGAGGCAAGTACCTTCAAACCTGACATGGTAAAATTTCTTTTACAAGGTCTTTAGCAAAAAAAGAGTATCTCTTTCTTTTTTGAAATCAAATTCTTTTGTCTGTTTACCAGTGCCATCTCAATAGTTTAACATTTGTGGTGCACCCCATTTAATTAAGTATTTTTAAAAAGCTTAATTTCTTATCCATCTTTTCTTAGAAGTTCTGAAACGTACTGAGAATATTCTATGACATTACATCACTGAGCAGTGACATCGGCTGCCGATATGTGATGATAGCCACAGATATGTTACCAGGGTCAGATTACAATTATTGAGTTTGAAGTGCACTACATGGAAATAATTCAAGATAAATGGCCAATTAGGACTTCATGGGATCATTTAAGATAAATTTAGTAAATCATCTGTCCATCTTTAAATGGCAGCCAGTCCGTGTCTCGGTGTTGTGACGTCATTGCACAACATCTATAGATTATCTGTGCAAAGTTCATGAAACGTAACTGACCTCTTCATAGCATTACAGTAAAGGCCGTATTCCACATACCGATTTTGCTGCCGATTTTAAAAATTGGCAGTGGGAATATAGGTCAAATATAGACATGTTATACATAATTAGAAAGGTCATACAATTCTCTTTCAAATGGTATACAGGATGGTATGTTTCATGTCATATTCTGATAGAAAATTGACCAAATGCAAAATCGGCAGCATCAAAATCGGTATGTGGAATACAGTGTCCTTTGTCTGTCCATTGCTAATTAAAACATAATGTTGGTACTTACAGTTTGCTGGTCAAGTTTAGGAAAGTAAAACCACATACCTGGAAAACAAAAAAAAAAGAATAATCATATACAAACGTGAAAAATATGAGACAAGTAGGTGTATAAGACATCCACAAATATTTCATTGTACAACTATTTATATCTGTAGATGGATGTATTGCTTTATATAGTATATCATTCTAATGCCCTTATACACCCTTGACACAAATAAAATATTTTTTTTAGATATCAGATGTAACGTTAAAAACGCCTGGAAATCAGCAAAAGCTGAAGTAATATACTAAAAATGAGCATTTTAAAATGAAACCTTTATAAAATATTTCGGAAGTCAGGTATAAGATGTGATGTTGATCATCGGACAACAAGCCCCTAAGAATTAGCTGCACCAGACCCTATTCTGGTTGACGTTTGCATCCAGACACCTCATTTGTCTATCCTGTACAACATCGTCTTATCACAGCTCAAGTCGTGTTGTGTAATAATGCCTTAAGCCTTGGGCGACTAGATAACAAAAATCGACGACCGACTAGACACTGGTGCCATGATGTCTGGCAACTAAACCACTAGTTGCTGTGGTATCTTGGCAAAATATTTGACATATTTAATATTTCCCCATAGCCACGGGCGATTAGTTAGTCACCAGGCGGCGTACTAGTTGTCAGCAGATTTATAACAAGAGAGTCCGAACGTGGGAATTAATCTTTTAGTTGTCAGGCAACTAGTTAGTCGCTTGACAACTGTCATTTCCTCCTTGGTCGCCGCTTCAAAACTACTGCCATCGATAGCCGCCCAAGTTGGGATGTGGCATTAAGGGTGCGGGGTATCGAGCCCCCTACAGAAGCGCGTGCAGGTAACAGGGTTAATCCAGTAGTACACGAGCACCTGGACCTCTGCCAGGGACAGGGGGCAGGGGCTGCAAGAAGGCATGCGTAGGGGAAGCTCTCATGCATCCTTAAGGGTTGTACTAAGGTATATAGGATAAGAGGTGAGGTATAGTGCAGGGGTGTACATAGGTAGGCTGGTGTGGAATCCCTCAGGTGTCTGTAGGATGTCTATAGATATTCCACAGAGGGTTTTTAAAAGGATTATACAGGGATGCCTCCAGGCATCTTGTAGGGTCTGCAGGAGCACCTCTCATGTGTTGCAAAGGGAATGCCTAGTGTTACATAGTGGATGCCTACAGGTATTCAGTAGGAATACTATTGTGCATGCCTCATGGCATCTAGTAAGGGCTGCCTACACACATTCTGCAGGTGATATCTGATGGCATTCCATAATGTATCACATATGGACTGCCTACAGGTAAAGGGATGTGTGGGAACTACATTTGAGCATCTGGTAGGGGAGCTTTCTGCAGGTATTCTTTAGAGATGTCCTTATGCATCTGACACGGGTGTTGAAGGCTGTTTGTCTACATAGAGCTAGATAGGAATATTGTGTACAGTAGAGGATATTTGCAATTGAAAGTTGAGTTACTGAGTAGTCCTTTTAGGAATTTGTCTGTATTCAGATTCTCGTATCTTAACCATTTTGAAAGTTGTTGCAAGAAACATTTTATATACATCATGGGGATACCCAGTCAAGGAGGGATGCTAAATTTTGTTGTTGTTCTGAAAACATTCTGTGACATTCGCTGATGTTTTGAAATTCCATAACAACACATCCTTTGCTGGGCACAGCTTATCGCCTAAGCTCAGTGACTCATAAACTGTAATACAAATGCTCTTTATCAGGTGTGTGCATTTCCATACTGTTGTTTGCCAATCTAGATTGAACAATAAATGTACATTACCTGATGCAATGCCTATTCATAAAGTTCAAGTTATAGGTAAATTGTTGGCTATAAGATGCTTGATATAAAGTACACAATTATATAGGAAACCAGTAGTTTGCCTTTAAATTAGTTTGGATGCGCTCGAAATAGCGTGCATTTCTATTCTGTAAGAACAATGTGTGCCCTGAAGGCAGTTTTTAATTCCGTGTGCATTTCTCAGTTTGTGTTTGCTGACAGCTGTTTTTAAATTGTATTTATGCGACAGTCCATAGAAGATATAATGTGCTGGTACAGGTCCATAAATAAGCACGTATACCGTAGACGGTGTAGAGATTCACCTGTACATTTCACCCTGGGCATTACGCCCTGTACATTACGCCCACAAGAACTGGTTCTTCGTGAATCATCGATCCAGACTGGCGTGTTACCGGGCAGTCTCGTTTATATCAAAAGGATTTGTTATTTTTTTACCCTACGAGCCTGGATCAGAGACAAGGCATTGCATGTTAGCGAAGACTTAGGCTGAAGGTCTTTTCACATTAGGTGATATCACAGCAAAGGGACTATTAACATTAGCAATGTCCCAGGCATGAAGGTACATGACAGTCATGTCCTGTGATTTTCTGATAAGGTTCTGTGATGTTCTGTGACGCTAATGTAACGTTTTGTGACGTCACATCCTTGGCTGGAAGTATAGACCTTGTGCAGACGTGGTCATGTGGTCATGTGACCACTTTTTGGTGATCATTGTGTGTACATCATATCCACGTGGTTTAAAGATAAACTTAAAATTTATCAATTCTGAATAATAAAACTTGCTTATTTGGGCTTAGTACGATTAAATCAGACAAGTCAGCAGCCATTATGTGTTCAAATTGTGAAAATTATCTTCGTTAAATAATCACCAATATGGCACCCAGACCCTTTCTAACAGTTGTGACGTCATCTGCACAACGTCTTATATGCTGCAAAATCAGCCATTGTCCAAATGATTGAGGCTACTATGGATGAGATCAGGTATATGGTATCAGTACAGGTAAAACAAGTTAAACAGTGCGGATTGCTCTGCAGACCCTTTGAGTTCAGTTTTCTAAATGCTGTGGTCCGTTGTACAATGCCAACTGTATAACAACGAACGGTTTGAGCTACATGTATTGTGAGCCACCATAGACTCGTCATGAACAAATATAGTGCAAAAAGGCTCAATCCTTAGAGCCGGCATATAATATGTGCTGACATGGCATTGTGTTATGCTTTGAAGTTGCTTGTTTATGTGTGTCTTAATCTGGCTGAACATGAGCGACTGTTTTTAACATGTTTTTAACATGTTTTTTTATAGTATTACTGTCATGGTGTTCCTGTTTTTGCCAATTGCAAACACAGCATTCAGTAACAAACATGCTAATATCAACCATGCCCAGACTTTGCTTTTAGTGAAAGAACAAGTCCAATTCACATTCTATTTCTATGCGTCTATACGTCTTCTTACACTACTTTATATTATTGTGTTTTCTTTGATAGTTCTACACTGTTAATTTTTATTTTTATTTATACTGTATCCAGGCGTAGGCTTGATCTTCATCAGGCTACAGAGCCCGTGTGTTTACAAGTCCATAAATACAGAACGTGACCATTTCGTTGGTCCTTGGCTGGGATTATATTTTCACCAGAGGAAGGGCTTATCCCCAAATACAAACATTATTTGGGAATAAGCCCTTCCTCTGGTGAAAATCCAATCCCAGCCAAGGACCAACGAAATGGTCACGTTCTGCGATATCGCTGGGAAAACAGGCAAAGGGGATTATATAATTATATAAATGCCGCATGCCTGCCCCCAAACAAGCAAAAAATGCCAAATGCATGTACATAAAGAAGCAAGATTTTAGTATGTAGTCTTTCTGTTAACTTCCTCCCTCTCCAATGCCCTATATTCTCCCATTGAGGTTACAGGGTACCTCTAGCAAAGAGGATACTCAAACCCAGGTCAAGTGATTGGCATCTGTGTACCAGTAAGCCTAAACCCCGCTTACACCTGCCGATTAGGCTTTAGTGAGTGGATGTTTTATGCCATACCAACAGCCAGGGTCACTTTCACGGCAAAAACAAGTTGGAACGAATTCTGTCTTTGGTGATCGTAGGTGTAAGGAGTGTATTCGTAAGATTTCTTATCAACTGCATCAGTTTGCATCAATAAGGAAATTCATTTCACAGAAACAAGCAATAACAATTTTTAGAAGCAAGATCTTGCCCTATTTTTATTACGGTGATATATTTTTTATGAAACTGACTACTAAGATCAAAAATAAACTTCAGAAATTACAAAATAGGGGATTAAGGATTGCCTTATTGCGAGATAATAGATGTAATGTTGCTGAATTGCATCAAGACTGTAAGATCAATTATTTGGAAGATAGAAGATACTCACATCTATTGAACTTTGTATTTACAAGATCTAAAATTCTGGATTATGTCGATGTTAGAAATTTAAATCTAAGAAGCTCCAGTATTAATCCAATACAATAGTAATAATGCGTCCTTTAATCAGAGTATTTTATACCAAGGGGCAATGTGCTGGAATGAACTCCCAGTAGTGGTGAGATCTATTGAAGAGCTAGCAAATTTTAAAACCGATAGTAAAAGGAGATTACAAAATGTATTAGAAGGTTACTAATCTCCATCAGGTATATGATATGTTCTGCATTGGATCACTCCCCCTTTTTTTTCGAATATGCATATGATTGGAGTTTGATTAAGTAAATCTAACTGTGTATGTGCTATTTGTATATATGTTTGTTTAAGGGTTGTATAGAAGTATATTTTTGTTAAATTGTAGGTTTTCTGTAGGCTTTTGTGAAGCCTGTTACTATTTTTGATCTATTGATGTAAAAGCTATTTAGACACAGGGGTATAGATACTATTGTTGAACTTTGTTAAAATTAAAATCTTTTCATATTTTGTATAACTATAGTTATTGAGCTGAGATAATGTCTGCCATTTGTAAGTCTTGCTATCTCTTGATTACTGTTATTTTGGATACACTGGAGTAACAACGAAAACTAGCGGAAGCTAAATTGTATTCCTTCAGTATAAATAAACATTTTCAAAAAAAAAAAAAAAAAATCTATGAGATGAGGGAGACAGGGTGGGAAAACAGCAGGAGATCAAAACCTGGAAATCATTTTTGCTATACATCATCCCTTAGTGAAACCAGACACCAACCAGGAATAGAACCCAACAAACCACTTGGTCAGTTCTGGGTCTCCCCTATCGTCACCTATTAAGATCAGCAGGGGCTACTGGGGGCCTATATTCTTCTCCTTAGCAATGTGTGGATGTCTCCCTGTCCTCCAGCTGCCACCCCTTCCCTTCCTGCTCCACCTGCCCTCTACTACCTTACTCCTTATGTTCCTGCAACTCTATGCACTAAATCTATTTTTGTGGGTAGGAAATAATCTCAAGTGATAACACATAATTATATATAAATAAACTTACCGATAGATTCTGCTTATATGAATTTTATACATAATCTACAAGCTTTCATGCTTGTTGCTTGATTACAATTCATCGATATATATCAAGCGGGTAAACATTAATGTGACACAAACTTCCCACGTGTCTGGATCAGCCCTGAGTCATGCATCAAGTCTACGGCAGAGATAAGTAGGCGCTTTGGTCCTAATGCGTTTAGTGTGCACCTACCTGATGTATAGCAGTGGCCCTCCCTTTTACCTCAGCCCCCTGAACACAGAGGGCTTCTCCAGGGGGGGCCAGGCAAATGGAGGAGTTTTTAGCCACATAGTGATGTTTTTTCCCTGCTTTGCTGTTGTGTTTTGTTGGTTATCACTCTGTTAAAATGATATTTTGTCATACAGTTGTTGTGCAGAAGCTGTCACAGCATCCCAAAATGGGCTGGGCGCCATATTGGTGGGTAATATGAAATCAACATAATCAACACCCCTGACAGTGACACATCTAGAACAAGTATTTATGCAAAATGTTTCTAAAATAAATTTATTGATTCATAATAAACCATTATAATTATTCAGAATTTAACAATATTGGATAAATTTCTAAATATGAAGGGTGGACGTTGGTGTGGTTGATACCAGCTGCAATACACTTCTTAGCCATGTGCTTTTGGTAAGCACATGGTGATATGTAATATATGTCTGACTATTATCAAACACATTAACTTGCTTTTCTTATGTGATTCCGATATCTTTTTGTACGCTACATTTCCTTTTTTTCCCTCAAAAATAACAAATTTAACTAGAATATATTTTGACCCTTCTGCACTTGTCTGCCTGAACTACCTGATAGCACATCAGTGACCCCTTTCCCCTTATAATGTATAATGTAAGCTTCTCTAGTCCCTGAACTACCTCATAGCACATCAGTGACCCCTTTCCCCTTATAATGTATAATGTAGGCCCCTATAGTCCCTGAACTACCCGATAGCACATCAGTGACCCCTTTCCCCTTATAACGTATAATGTAGGCCTCTCTAGTCCCTGAACTACCCGATAGCACATCAGTGACCCCTTTCCCCTTATAACGTATAATGTAGGCCTCTGTAGTCCCTGAACTACCCGATAGCACATCAGTGACCCCTTTCCCCTTATAGCGTATAATGTAGGCCTCTCTAGTCCCTGAACTACCCGATAGCACATCAGTGACCCCTTTCCCCTTATAGCGTATAATGTAGGCCTCTATAGTCCCTGAACTACCTGATAGCACATCAGTGACCCCTTTCCCCTTATAATGTATAATGTAGGCCCCTATAGTCTCTGAACTACCCGATAGCACATCAGTGACCCCTTTCCCCTTATAATGTATAATGTAGGCCCCTATAGTCCCTGAACTACCCGATAGCACATCAGTGACCCCTTTCCCCTTAAAACATATAATGTAGGCCTCTGTAGTCCCTGAACTACCCGATAGCACATCAGTGACCCCTTTCCCCTTATAATGTACAATGTAAGCTTCTCTAGTCCCTGAACTACCCGATAGCACATCAGTGACCCCTTTCCCCTTATAATGTACAATGTGAGCTTCTCTAGTCCCTGAACTACCTGATAGCACATCAGTGACCCCTTTCCCCTTATAATGTATAATGTAGGCCCCTATAGTCCCTGAACTACCCGAAACCACATCAGTGACCCCTTTCCCATTATAATGTATAATGTAGGCCCCTATAGTCCACTGAACTACCTGATACCACATCAGTGACCCCTTTCCCCTTAGAGGGTGACATTTATCGGAAGCTCCTTCCGCTCTCCGCGAAGCTCCCACTTGGTCTCGGCCTGGTGAACTCTATCTCTCTCAGCTAATCAAATCAACGCGCTCTGCTGACAACTAAATGTCATGCACAGACCATTCCTGATGGGGCTTCCGGTCCAAAGGTCAGGGGTCAGAGAGCTGGGCAGGTGGGGTAGGGAGGCATCAGAGACTTACAGGTGGGGAGGGTGGTGCTGAATATGGAGGGTTACGTAGGGTTGGATCGTGGAGGTGCATAACGAGTAGGGTTTCCAGGGGGTCCTGACCCCGCTTCCACTCCTTTTGGTTGGATCTTACACTAGGAAAATAGAAAACATGCATATTTGCACAATGTTTTAATAGTTAGCCTGTACCCAGACCCCCCTCCCTCACCACCATCCTTTCCGAAATCCTTTATCCACCCCGGTTGAGAAGAGGGATCCATGGGGTCCTGAACCACCCTTTTGGTAGGTATATAATCTAGGGAAACATAAATCACTTGTGTGTGAATTCTCAGCATTTTCTGGCCGGGGACAGATACAGATGCCCAAAAGGAGTGGTTAGCTTATTATATAGGATAGGTATTAAAATGGAATAAATACTAGCTAAAATTTAACTTTCCCAATGTTCTCAGATCATAGTAGATCTCATTGTATAGCACAATGCACCTGTATGGTGAATGGGTTGTAAAAGGGCCCTCTGGCCACAGACCACTCTGGCCCCTGCTCACTGCCCCTGGCTGCCCACAGCTGAATCATCACAGGTAGCTCAGGGGGCAGGCTGAGTTTACACATCTGTCTGTTGTGAATACAGATAGACATAATGCCATGGATTTCTATTGGTAATGTCATGATAGATGAAATAATGATTCATAAGGTTGCCTGTTATAATTTGCCAACATACAACCCCCAACCAAGTCAAGACATAACAGTACCATTCTGTGACCATACCTTTTAGGCCATAAGTGCCAATTTACAGTGGTTGAGACCTCACCAAAACATAATGGTATTATAACGATTTTTTTTTGTGATGTGATGAACCAGCCAAAACAGGACATTATAAAAGCATTCATTTTTGGTTGAAGAATGTAACCAGAACATTGTAGTAGCATCCCAGTGGGATGTCACAGCAGCTGGAACAACATTATCATGAGCTGTTATGATCAGATAGATTTGATAAAGTACGCAGTATACACTATTGGTTGCATTCCATATTATGATAGCTTTTTAAAGCACCTGTAGTATATATAAGTAGTTTTTAATAGTGTATTAGTACAATTTTCATTTATTAATTTAGTAACTGAATATCTGTTATGTACAGACATTTCTTGATTAATGAGTCCCATTACTAAGTTCCATTCACTGCATGCATTTTTGTTCCTATGATATTCTAATTTCTCATGATTCTAAACTGTCATAATTGTATATAATATTATGAGGATCATTGTTTTGATATGACCATGTAACATAATATATATATATATATATTAATAGCTCCATTATATTATGTGGAAATATCTTACGAAAACCAATCGATGCAAAATAAGTGTACCTCTTATATGAAATTTCCCCAGCCAGTGGTGTGACATTATAATAACACCGCAGCAACGTTCTGTATTGCTTCTTTGTACAGTATTTTGATGGTTCCCAATAAAATTCCTGCAACTTACTGCTCTGGCATTGCACTGCGATGTTATCATGACATTCTGGTTTGTTCTTCAACCTTAACAGAATGTTCTTATTCGTCCTAACCTCCATAAAAACAATGTTGTAATAACGTTCTGATATGGTGAGGTTTCAACCTCATCACCAATAATATAATTGCTACGTGCCATCTTAGTAAGTAACAAACTGACTAAAAAGGTATGGTTGCGGAACTTTTTTTTAATGTCGCAGGTTGGCTGGGTACAGTAACTTTCACATGAAGCGAATGGGCCTTAAACCACTCACGCATTCTATCATACAAAAGGGACCTGGCTCTAGTCTACATCGATCAATGCTATGTGTGACTGGATGTATATGGATCACTTTCGGCAGCTGTTTCAACGGGTCAGGTGTAGCATTCAATAAAAAATGTAGCCTAAAGAAATAGGTCTTTCGTAAAGTTCAATACTGTTTTTTATTAGAAAAACACATATGGTAAACAGACCAATAATACGGTGAAAAGAGTCAGGTCAATTCAATATTTGACATCCTAAGCCAGAAATATGTCATACTGTAATACAACACCTGCAGCACTAAATAAAGGAGGTTCAAATAAGGTGTTTAACGGCCTTTTTCTATCCGGGTCCCAAAACTTCTGTTAGAGGCCCCGAAATATAGAGCATGGGCCATAAAATGTCCAATTGTGGTGCAAAAACATTAATTGGGTGGTATGTTATGGGCCAAGAAATCAGCCATCACGGACCCAAAAAGTATGTTAAAGTAAAAATGTGTCCCAAAACGTCTGTTAGGTTAGCCTAAAACCTGTTAGGGAGACCGATTCATATTACTAATTACACCAAAACTAGCTCCATTAGCTTGTAAATGCAAACCTTTGTTAATTTCTCCATAATTTCAATATGAAACAGGCTTCTGTTCTTGAATACAAATCTTCTAAATTCCTGTATTTACAGTGAAATTTGCTATTCAAATTGACAGTGAAGTCTGTTCCTAGCTGCCTGTAATGTCTCGTGTCTAGCTTAACATGTTCGGTAAGGTAAGGAGGCAAGCGCTACAGAATCATGATGCAATTTGTACATTTCCTCGTGATAATATCCTTTTCCTTTTTCAGAAACAGGCTGCTGGCACAAGTGTTCAGCTCCTCGAGCCCGACTGAGATCGCTCGGGCTCTGCACTTGACAGCGATTGTTCCGCCCTCTGTTAAGAGCCCGCTAATGCTTCCAGCGAAAGAAACGCTCTGGAGGGTTCCTTTCAGGGAAATTTCATTTGCCAGTCATTGTTATTTTGAGTGGTTGGTGCGTGGAGGAGATGGGGGAGGGTGTTAGTGGGAATGGGAATTCTGGTGGGTTGGTCGGCTGGGTCCATTTCTTTTGCTCCAAGCATTAGCAGGTTCAAGCTGCATTGGTGTACTTAAAATGCCGCCCCAGCCAAGCATACAATGTAGCAGTGATGTTATATTACATTTTGCTTAACTTATTGTTGATAATGTTGTAGTTATGTTATGTTGCATTCTCTTTTGGTTCTTGTAATATTACTTTGTGACATTGCAGCAACGTTATTTTGATGGCATCCAATAAATTTGATGCAACCTATTGTAATATTCTGGTTGTGTATGCATGGTGTTATAATACCATTCCCTTTTAGGGGAGTTTCAACTTCACCTAATCACAATGTCACAAAACATTCTGCCTATGTTCGGCTCAACATTGCCTTAAGATAATTGCCCCTTTTCTGATATACTAGATTTGCTACTGATTGCAAATGAACACACATCCAAACACAGACAACCTCTATTACATGCATGGACTAAGTTCGCAACCAGTTCTTTCTACCTCAGTCAGTTGGCCCTGTGACCTCACATCCTGAGGGGGCTAAGCAGGTCACGTGACCAGAGCAGATCAAGGAGTCCCTGAGGAGGTTACCTTAGTGCTCTTGGCCCCTCATAGGGGGCGCTCCGGGCAGACCTATTGTGGGTCCAACATACTGACAAGCGCCTATAAGAGTTAACATTTGTCATCAGGCAGCTAACCACTAAATGCTGGTTTCTGAAGGACGACAAATCGGTAAAGAATAGTATTAGCCATTTCCAACTACAGCAACTATTGGCACCAACAAGCGTTGGTTGTTGAGGATAGTAAGAGATAACAGTCGAATTTGCTGCCCAAAAACATAGCTCTTCTCTCTGTAGAACCCCGTCTTAAAGGCTGGCTTTCACATAATGACAAAGTTTTGGTAAATAGACACTGACTAAAGTGGTTATATTCATTGTGGCATGGCACCAGGCCCTTTTTTTCTGAGGCTAGTTAACAATCAATACATCTTACTGGCTCAATTTCAGTTAGCCAACAAATCAATTACTTTGTCACTTATATGCAAAATTATAAGGTATGGCAAGTAGGAATAACCTGGAAAGTAAATGTAAATTATATTTGTATGTATATATATATAATCTGTATCTACATCTAGAGGAAAAATGTCAATCTTATATCCCAGACATTACAAATGCAGACAGAGAGGAATATACACAAATATTCAATTAGAAGGTGTCTATCAAAAATCCTAATCAACATACCAGACTGTCTCCCTCTTTGGTTATATCAACATCTTAAGTAATTTACAGTATTTTTCCTGAGAAAAATCCCTCAAATAACAAAAAACCTGCTCCTGAATCCTCAAAAAACAACTCGTTGGCTGTGTTAAAAGCGGCAGACCGGCCCATCTGCCCGTTTCTTTGCGCGGCGGGCTTATTTTTCCCCGGGCGACTACAAGGCGTCAGTGTGAATTTGAGTGACTGTCACCATTGAGACGCCCCAAGGCGGTCTTTGAAGCCGTTTCTTTCTGCTCTCCAGAAAACCTGAGGGATTTGGCCCCTTTTCGCATATTGGACTCGCGCCCTTTTATGATGAGTTGGCAATTTATTTCTTCTGATGCAGACTGCATAATTCCAGACGCGTGGGTGGACTTTCTTTATGATGATTCGTGAGATTTTGTTGGAATACCTCCACTGCCCTGTTGCGTATGAGACAAAGTATAAAATACTGATGCATCTTCACATTGGGACAATTTAGGGGGCTCTGGATGGGGGGGTTCCATGTCGCGTGTCGAATTTAAAAGACGGCCATGTCGCCTGTCACTATATCACAGATTAGACCCATGTCGCATGTCGAATTTAAGAAATGGCCCTGTCGCATGTCAGTATCTTTTTAAAGCTCCTGTCCCATGTCGATTTTTAAGAAAATGGCCCTGTCATTTGTCCCTTGAGTGCCATGTCACATGTCGAATTTAAGAAATGGCCCTGTCGCCTTGACGAATTTAAAAAAACGACCGTGTCACCATGTCGAATTTAGTGGTCCAGACCCATATTTAGGCCTGGACGGTCGGTGGTTTCAGGAAGAATTGGCATGCGAAAATATCTACGATGTTTGTTTTTCTGGTCACTTGGTTGTATCACTGATTTCACTTGAACCTGATTATCTGGCTATGGGGCATTTGGGTGGTAATCATTGATGCTTTGCGTTTCCCAAAAGTTAATCAATTCAGACCTGCCTGGCTTTCAAATCATACGTGTGCAATGAGAGAGCATTTTTCCTCGGAATTTGATTAATTTCTTTTCACAAAACGACAGTACAATGACCTAAAATTCTGTGAAAGTGAACTTGGGCACCACCTGTAGTGCTATCACTGAGGGAACTGAGTCAGTGTGAGCGGTACAGCCCCCTTGTCGGGACTCATACAGCCCCCCGCCAGGATCGCTGCGGTCATAAACGCCTTATGACGTCATAACTCGTGGCCATGGCCCCGCCAGTACGGTCCCTGTGATTGGGCGCGGCTTTCATGACGTCATTAAGGGCCTTCTCCGGGCCGAGGTGTAATCCTCGGGGTATGAGTTATGTGGGGGGAGAGTGTAGGGGGTAGGTGGCACGTGACTGGGGTACGGAACACCTGGCGGGGAGGAGGGGAGTTAACCTGAGGGGTGGGGGCGAATATCAGATGAGACTAGAGAAGGACATTGACTCCTTCCGATGAGAAACAGTCCAGTATCCAGCTCTCCAGCATTTACAGGTCAGAAAACATCCATGTAATACAAGCGGCAAATGCAGGGGGTCCTGATTCCCCCTACCTCTTTTTTTAAGTTATTTTGGGGGACTTGAAAACCTTCTGCTTGCAAAACCTCTTAAGATTTATATCATTATAAGGAAGCATTCCACTTAGGGTCCTCGCCACCCCCCGTCCCTAGAGTAGAACCTGTACACACAACTATTTCTTCATCTTTCCTGTTATAAGAAAGGTGGGAGGGTCCCTCTGATTTTGTTGGAACCTCTTTAAACCTTCTTCAACCTCCCATCTATCTAGCGGGGCAGAGTATGTAAAAGCCCTAGGAGATGAGAGATAGCTCAGGGCTAGAGCAGCAGTCCGCGAATCCAAAGAACACCTCAGTAATGGCAAATAATCTGCTTCCCTATTACGCATGGAGGTTACACCATGAAAGGTTCTTACTGGTCAGGTCCCCCTCCCTGCGGCCCAACCAAGGCTACTGGTTAGTCCAAGAAGCAAACTCCCCTCCCTCCCGTGCACCTGGGATTGAGAATTCTAGGTGCGGATAAATGTCAGGGGGATAAAAGCCCGGGGTTGTGATTTATACAGTAACTACCGGGGTGGGGCTGGGTGTGTAAGCAAACAGGTTCCTCCGACGGCCAACTTCCCACCCCCCGGGGAGCCTACCCGCCTCAACTCGGCAGGGTGCTGAGAAACCGTCTGTAAGGATGAGGGGGTGCTATTGTCAGGAAGAAGAAATCACAAATACAATGCGTGTATGTATGTGGTTATGTATACAGCCATTGTTGGGTAGGGACCTCCGCACCATGTCCACAGAAAACACATACATACATGTCAACATCTTAAGAATAAACATACATAAATATATATACATATAACATTGTGCGTGATATACATTATGAGATCTTTAGATAGATACAATAGAGTTTCAAATATATCGTTTCAAGTCTTCTTTTTGATTATGATCACCTCTGTCCCTGGTATGCTCAATATCTATGTTTGTTGCAAAGTGACTCAAGCAGGGGGTCCAGGTGGTCCTGACCCCCTTTCCTTCCCCTTTTAGTGGAGTCTTATTCCTGCAGTATATGTGTTTCCAAGCCCAACATGGCGGCGCTGCAGGAGTCCATGAATGGTAGCAGGCGACATTTAGACTGTATAATGCATGGAGGTCAGAGGCAATGGGCGACGAGGGCGGGAACGGCGGAAAGGGCGGGAAATGGGCCCACCTAGGCCAGTTTGAGGAGAAATCTCTTCTGCGCCGAAAGCTAGTTCTAAATCGACTCACAATTGGTCTGGTATTGAGTCAACATAATTTAAAACGGTGGCATATAAAAACTGTTAGATGATACATAGAAGCCAAACTTCTTTTATAGCGTTTATGGTATCTTAATCTTTATGATAACATTTATCATAGCAGTTTTAAACACCATCGTAATTTGCATTACTAAAATAATGTTTTATTCCAGCCTTTATTGACGGCAATACTAAGAGTATGATTTTTTTTTAAAACAAGAAATTACTTGATATTATACATTCTAAAGGCTTTTACGGCTGTTGCATTGTACCCACCATACATCTCTCTAACCACCCTTTGGACAACTCAATCTCCTTTGGCCTCTCCTGGGGACGGAAGTAGGGGACCGCGCATGCGCAGACTGTCTTGTGATCCGGCATCCAATAAGAAGTGATCTTATTGTCTCCTCATTTCCCGCCTCCCAATTCTCCGCAGCAGACGACTTCCAGCAGCCAATCACATTAGGGGAGGACCACGGGTCGCCGCCCAGGTTCCGCTCCCATACTCAATGTACTACCTGTAGACCTATACCATAAATCTCACCAACCAACTTGGAGGTTAGATCACTGGGCTAAGTGAGACTGCTAGGGTAGGCTGGTTCTGAGGTGAAGTACTGCAGGTTTTATTACAGGTGCACAAGGTGATTGCTTCAGATACAGTTTGATCCAGGGGTTTATAAATGGCGTCACACATGGCGTCACACATGGCGTCACACATGGCGTCACACATGGCGTCACACATGGCTTCACACATGGCTTCACACATGGCTTCACACATGGCTTCACACATGCTTCACACATGGCTTCACACATGGCTTCACACATGGCTTCATTCATGGTTTCACACATGGCTTCACACATGGCTTCACACATGGCTTCACACATGGATTCACACATGGATTCACACATGGCTTCGTACATGGCTTCTGACCAGGCTTCAGACAAGGCTTCACACATAGCTTCACACATGGCTTCACACATGGCTTCACACATTGCTTCATTCATGGCTTCACACATGGCTTCATACATGGCTTCATACATGGCTTCACGCATGGCTTCACACATGGCTTCACACATTGCTTCATTCATGGCTTCACACATTGCTTCATTCATGGCTTCACACATGGCTTCATACATGGCTTCGCACATGGCTTCACACATGGCTTCACACATGGCTTCACACATGGCTTCACACATGGCTTCACACATGGCTTCACACATGGCTTCACACATGGCTTCACACATGGCTTCACACATGGCTTCACACATGGCTTCACACATGGCTTCACACATGGCTTCTGACCAGGCTTCAGAGCTGGCTTCAAAACTTGTATCAGATCCTACTTCAGATTCAAAGGGTTCCAACACATCACAGAGTATGCTCGATTCATTAGGAGAAGTGAAGCCAGTCCTAGAGCTTAACAGGCTTCACACTTAGTTGATTTTCTCTGCTGATATACGTGACATACCAAGTTTAGATAAGCCTATTGAGAACGCCCACACTCGTTCATTACATATTCATGATACTTTACACAATACCAATTTAAAATTATTATGATTGGATTGTCAAAACTAGAGGAACTATCTGCTTATACTGGAAGCACTAACTGTATCAACCTATAGATTTTGAACACATTATAACCCTACCTGTCTCAGGTAGGGCGGTTTGATAAATGCATCACATATCCCCACACCAGCAAGTTATTTATCATATCCTGCCAACATATAAAGTTAGATTTCAGTGAGCTCACTGAACTATCAATAAGAAAAGTAGTTCTGGCAGTGGGAAATGATTCCACACTGCGAGAACTACTTTTCTGTAACAACCTCCAGGGAATAACACATTGGTTATCACCCTAACTATGTCAGTGATACATTAAACTCTAAACTGCTAAACTAGTATCACCCTAGGGCAGGATAAAGTAATCACCTTACTACTGAACCTGTATTACCCTGGGGTATGATAAAGGGGAGTGGAGAAGGTGGGGATGTGGAGGTGGGGTATAGAGACGTACAGGAAGAGTCAGGGAGGAGGAAAGGAGAGACTTGGGGGAGTTCGTAAGGGAAAGCTACCTAGGCAAGTAGCAACCTAATAGGCAGGTTCTGCTACCATACTTTTTTGGTCACTCTGTTACTTGCTGTATTTTCATTTAACAGTTACATTATTTTATATAAGGTTGTGTACCAAAATAGAGTGTTATAATAACATTATATTTTTGTGAAGTTAAGATCTCATCAACAAAGGACGTTACGATAAAGTTATCTTTTGGTGAAACAGTGTAGCATTGCAACATTTAGAGATGATGGGGGCTTTCAAAATAATGTAACAAAAACCAAAGCAGACCTACGAAATGAGTCACTGCAACATTGTAATAACTTGCATGCATGCCTTGGCAAGGAGAGAAAATGGCAATGTAGGTCAGAAGATGGATAGAGCAGGAAAGCTGAATGGAAAAACTGCCCATTAAATTAATAATAAGGGAGGAGATGATGAAAGATTGCTTATTCATTCTAATTGGGCCACATGATCTTACAATGAGGTAAATGACACCAGTGCTTTGATTGGCCCATTTGAAGCTCAGAAAACACATCTGCTGTTATAATGATGACAGCTTTAAATGGCTGGAGATTAGTTGTTACCAGACAGTATTCAGGTTTTGTGCTTCATCGCAAACAGATCCAAACAATGTTTGGGGTTTATACTGCTCTGAGTTCTATGTGCCATTTATTCATGGTTTAAAATTGTCAATATGAATATTGTGAAACATCTTATTTTCTGTATGTTTAAGGCATCTTTCAATTGTATATTGTGTAAATATATATAATTGTATGATACCTTTTTGTACATGTATATGTTGATGAACCTAGCCTTTACTGTAAAAGGATTTTAAAAGTCACATTGGTAGTTAAAGACATTTCATGACTGTCATAATATTTTGTATTTTAGTAGATACTAAACTGCCTACAGGTCGGACACTAACAGAAGAAGTGCTTCTTTCTATGCAGTCTTATCTCTTCAAAATGAGATTTTATATCAGCTCCATAAAGTGAACTATTCTCCCACCTCCCCTTTCTCTCTTACCCCACAGTGTTAATATGGCTACAGTGTGAACAGGGCAGTGTTCGCGACTCGCGGCAGTATTTTCTGTCTGCCGCTGCATTAAAATGTCGGCATCAAATGTAGACAGTGTGAGACCATTAATGATTCAGCAGCCTACAAAATGGAGACGTGTGATTGTATTATCCCGGGCGCCGGCCGGAGTTATCCGCCGTCCCCGCGGGCTTTATCCGGGCGTTACGTGGGCGTGGGCCAGAGCAGCTCTGAGGAGCTCGCTGCCCTCGGGGATACACAATGGCTGATGTTTGTGGGAGGGATACAAGCTTCACACATGCTCAGCTCTGCTTCTAGGTGCAGATGACGTCACATCTTGTGCAGATGACGTCACATCCTCCAAAATAAGCTGGCCGCCATATTGGTGATCAATTTAAATCTATTATTATCCACCATTATAAAGCCTTTAGCGTATAGCTATGTCAAATTCACTAAACATGAATTAACGGTATCATTATAAATAATTTCGATGATTCAAAATTTTATTTTTTTGTGACCATGTGGTTCCCATAACCAAAACACTGTCACGTGACCACATCTGCACAAGGTCTATAGACCTTGTGCAGATAACATTAGACCTTATGCAAATGACACCTCCCCAAAATGGGCTAGCTGGCATGTTGGTAATCAATTTAGAATGTTAACATCAAAATTCAAAACCTCTAGATCACATATTCATTTGAAATTGACTAGAAACCAACCCTTGAATAGATTATGGACACAAGTATTATCCATTAGAATTTTAAAAAGGTAAGTCTAATTCATTCCCATGGTTATGGTTTTCAATTGGTAGCCAAGGTTCTTATTGAACATACCCACACATAACCAAGTGGTGGAAGGGGAGTGGGGTTTCAGGGGGTCCTGACCCCTCCAGGCTGCCTCACCTTTAAGCCGCAAATGGTACTCCACCTCATAGTGGAATATGGGTTTAACTCACAGTCTGTGTACAGCTAGACCAACCAACAGGCCCAGCAATACATCGACAAGCCCAGCAATGAACACATGCACCTTTGAAATACTCAATGATTTTGTAGGAATCAGAAGAAATGGGTGGTGTGCGGACTTTTGCCCCCTGGATCTTTGCCCCAAGGACTTTTGCCCTCTGGGCTTTTGCCCCCTAGCCATTTGCCCCCTAGACTGCCTTTATCATATTCATTTTTGAAATTAAAGAGAAACTCTAGGAACAGATTGTGTGAGGGACTGTTTGATTCTTCCGATTCAGTACGGAATTAAGCTGCATTATTCCTGGGACACATTTCCTGGAATGATCTATTTAAATCCCGACCAACTCCTTGCTGTGATGAGACAATTTGTTTGATGTAATTGAACTGTGAAAGCCGTCTGTAGATTCCCTGGGGCGAAGGTATTAATGGATATAATGGGTGTATTTAAAACGGGCATCTCAACATAATGAATGGAACCAGTGTATTTAAAAGAGGCATCAGAATATGATTAATATAACAGGTGAATTTAAAATGGGCATCAAAATATAATAAATGTAATTGGTGTATTTAGAATGGGCATCAAGACATGATTTATGCAAGAGTATATTTAGAATGGGCATCAGGATACAGTGAATGAAATGGATGCATTCAAAACGGGCAGAAGGACATAATAAACATAACGGGTGTCTTTATTATGTGCATCAGAATATGATGAATGTAACAAATGTATTTAAAACATATCAGGACATAATGAATGCAACAGGTGTATTTCAAACGGCCATCACTACGCAATTAATGTAATGGGATTAATTAAAACGGGCATCAGGACAACCTAGTTTTAAGAACTAGAAACAAACTCCTTCAATATATCCATCAAATCATCTTTCCATTTCAGTCCTCAAAGCTGTGTAATTTGTGACTTCCTTGGTTTGATGTCTTTGAGTGGTCATGTCAAGAGCATGGTTAATTGTATTGTGTCCCACAGTCAGTGAACGTCAGCATTTCATTCTGTAATATGTAAAGTTAAAACCGATGAATAACGTTGCTGTACTTCCAGCTCTTTTTCCCTTAATACGCGTTCAGATGCAGAGCCAATATCCTGGCCAATACCCCCCCCCCCCCCCCTTCCCTCCTTATATCAAAAATAAATTGCGGAGGCCGGGTTTACCCAGATCTTGCAATTTTAAAATGCAAACTTTTTGCCTTTTTGGTCTGGGGGGGGGGGGGGATTGCGCCTCCCCATCCCCTTGGCTCCGCCAATGCAATGCTATATATATAAAGGCCTATATGGAAGGTTTCTGACAAAGGGTAGAGAGGGAAAGTGTGGGCGTGCATGAAATTATTGATTTTGGGTTCCATAAAAAAAGGGGGGCGTTTGGGGCTTGGTTTTTATTCTCAGCAGTCCCCTTCCTGTCACATTTCCTTTTAAACAAAAATCAATCCCAGCGTGCCTTGCCCCTTTCCGGATCCGACTAGCATTGCACGCAGACACGCGATTTGACCCTCGGGGGTCATGACCCCATTAGAGATTAATGCGCTGACCGACACACCCACCAACAGGGAAAGTAGTCCCTGCTAAAAAGTAGTCCGGTTTGTCGGGGCCGCTTATAACAATAATCACTCTCACGGGGAGTTAAGAGACCACGTGACTGAGGCCCCAAATAGCATGGAAAATATTGCCACACTAGGTCTGAGAATATCTAAAGCCTGTCCCAATGAACCCTCTCCGACTAAAAATGTATATTGTTTAAATTTCCGGGATTTTCCCAACTTGGCATGCCTTTAAATGCTGAAGAAGGGGATGTTTAAAACCCGAAGTGTGCGTGTTTTTCTATTTATTGTTTTAAGCGGGTTGAAGAAACAACGGGTAATGAAGTAACTTCCCTAACATATCATTTAGCAACTCTAAGTAGGTAAAGTGCGGCATGAACCGGCTAATACTAGTTAATTATAGTTCGACATAGAGTTTTAGTTTAACCGAGTGGGAGTAGGCCTATAAGGGGCCGTCCATAAATGACGTCATGCTATTTTTGACCATTTCTGACCCCCCCCCCCCTCCCCCCCTTCGTCATGATTTTACTATAGGAATGTATAGGGGACTGGACCCCCCCCCCCTCCCCGGTGCATGACGTCATTTATGGACGGCCCCTAACACAAACGGTTACACGTTAGGCATTACACGTACATAAAGATGGGGGTGGACCACTAAAACTGACACGACAACATGGGTGTTTCTTAAAATTGACATGTGACATGGAGCCTTAACATGACAGAGAGGGTAAAAATCGTATTGACATGCAACATTGACATTTCTTAAATTTGACATGCGCGTTGGAATAAATAAGAGACAGAGACATACGACATTGACGTTTTTTGTATATTTGACCCACGGCATCAGGACCCCTCATTCAGACCCCCATAAAGATTCATGTATCATGCAAAGAAACGTGATTTAGTGAATCAATAATTCATCTTCTTAAAATGTGTAAATCTAAGTGCTGCACCTGATCCCCATTCACAAAGTCAGAAACAGCTCCGAAATGTTTGCATGAAAAATAATGTTAGCTAAAACTGAGTTAGAAAATGTACAAATATTATGATCCCATGCCGCATTTTAAAAAAGGTGCCAAGGTTTTCAGAGATTTAAGAGGTCGATAGTTTAACATCATCCTGCAGATTCTCAGAATTGTTATTGTCACCCAAGCCTCCTGCAGGGTGCTCCGATTCCAAGAAGTCTGTTTTAACCTCATTACCTGCAGGTTACAAAACAGTATTTCAGTAATATTGTTTTGTACGTGTTTGTCTAAGTTTCCGCTTGCAGAATGAATAAATACATTGGTGACATTTTAATGCAATGAGGATAACAGTATAGATGTCCTCCAATTGATTAATTCAATAAAACCAATACTCATTGACGACATATTTCCCGTATAGACTCTAATAAACAAATAAATTAACGGAATTTTAAAATAAAGTGATAACAAAATAGATGTTCACCAAATGATTAATTCAATATAATGATAATCTTTGATAGTATATAAGGACATTGTCTTTTCTAAGTGGGTGTTTTTTCTAATTTGCGATGCTCTATTTTCAGACCAGCATGCGGCGTATATTGGTGACAGACAATATCAAGTCTAAAAGAAGTGCTGTTGAATGGATTCTTACCATTCTACACCCAAACAAACAATACCACCCGCAGCCCCCATGATTGGTGATGTATTCATTATGTGGTTCTCCCTGGGTGAGGTTTGATCAGGATCTATTACCCACCCCTTGACCCCTACCACCTGCATGGAGTCATTAAGCCTATCACCCTGAATGAGACAAATAATGACAGACTGCTACATGTTGGCACCACGCAGCATCCACTGAACCACTCTGCAGCGAGATCCGGGCCAAAAATTTAGTCCTTAAGAATAGACTCTGCTTCGTAACTTTAAACCAGCATTGTAAGATTACTACGCCCTGTTGCTCAAAAGTAGTCCTGTGGTTTTTGCAGGTGTGGTCCGGACCCCAAGGGTGGACCAAGTGGCAGATACAGCGCTGAGACTATTCTCATATACGAGAGAGAAGGACCTGCATAGTGACACTGAACCAGGGGCAGATACAGGATTTTTGAAAAGGAGGGTCAGCATAAAGGCTAAGTACTAAAACAGCGCGCATTCACATGCATGTGCGTGACATTTCCCCCTCTTTTTATAGTTTAGGGTCCACCAAAGGTGGGGAGGGGGGTAGGGGGGGTCAGGACCTTCTGACCCCCCCCCCCCCCCCCCGCCACATTTGCCTCTGTTTCCTGGCGTGCAATGTGGAGTAGTTTTTGTAACCATTTCTAAATCCTGGAGCAGGGGGTAGATCAAGGTGATATGTCTATGCCAGTGGTTGACACTTCACAAGTTGTATCACCCGCATTGTCGACGAGCGGTACATACAGGGGGTAGTGCATATTGACAGGCCTTGTGTAAAATACTCCAGATTGCCAATTTCATACAATAATATCACTACTAATATAAGAAGACCCGCTGGGAGCATCAGAGGGTGCCTGTACGGCCCATAGGGGATCGTACATACTGAGGGCTATGCCCTCAGTACGTACAATCCCCATGGGTCGTACAGGCACCCGAGGACGACCCCTAAGGGTCTTCTATATTATATCACCCAATCAAAGCTTTAAACTGTCTAAAAATAGCGACAATGAGGAGCGGTACATACAGCCAGTCAGTACTCACTGCCCCTTATACGCACCGCTCGGCGGCCATGCGGGTGATAATGTTTGTGAATTGTGGGTAATATCCTCATATCATGCCGATCTTGCAGCTCAAGTCATGTAGTGTAATAGGGCCTTGACTACCTAGTGTGCGTTCATTAACATCTAAGTAGTCAGGTTAGATAACCATTGATACACTGCGAATTAAGTAAATTGATTCAGCATTTCTAATTAAGTAAACTCATTGTCCATTCCGTCTGAACCATACAGTAACCCCCAGAGATGATTGGCCTACTGATCAGGGTGAAGGGGTATGTGAGGTGAAGGGGCATTACATAGGACATGTGGACATGCAATGATGTATCAGAACCAATAAGCAATTAGTAATACTTGTGATCTACCCTGAATTGGTTGGTGATTACTGAAACAGCTGATTGTCATGCATCTTGTCAATAAAAGAATCAGACGAGGTCAGGTTTGCAATTTTACTATTTTCCATGTACATGTATACACTATTTTCTCAACTTGGTATATCTGGCTAACTTTAAAAAAAATAGCAATAGTTCGATCTGAATGTTTTGTTTATATCAAAAATGTTTAAGGTATTCTGATCTGACCATCAAAAGGCCTTCAGTTACCTAGACACTCAATGGCAGTGTATGGAGTAAACAATACTATGACCAATTGTTATAATAATAATAACTAAATGTTTGTACATCCAGCATATTCACATTCAGTTTTGATTGATTTTATTCTACTTGAACCGGCATTGATTTTAATCCATTTTAACATTGAGCCCACCCTTGTTTTCATTTGTTGTGGATTAGAATACCTTGGTTACTTTAATGAAACCATGTTCAAATCTACTTTTGATTTCCTCCTTTTTTTCCTAAACTTAGTTTAATGGGATCCATTGATTTTAATCATTTTAACATTCTGGTCCAGCCCACCTTAAAAACTCCCCGTCATTGTTGACTACTGGCCCTATTTCACCACACAACTTTGTGCTGCGACATCCTCAATATAATAATGATATGCTATTGCAGAAAATTCTCAGATAGGAGTGTTATAATTGTTCTAAATTGGCAATTTGAAGTATTTTACACATTGCTAACAAAGAATTGTGTCTCTTATATGTGCACTTTCTCTGCGTCAACGTCATATCGCAGCTCATGTCGTGTAGTGTAATAGGACCTTAAGGAGTATCACTGACCGGTGGGCAGGCTCCATCAATGGAGGGCTCTGAGTATGGTTCCTGATTCATTGTTCACCGCCATGTGACACGCTACAGACCCACAGCCCCCAGGTAAATATAAAAGACTTAAAATAGATAACTAAGCTGTACACTAGAAGATATTCTGAGGGGTCCAAACTGCCGTTCATTGCTGACTAAGGGGTATCATTGATCAGTTCGCACTGGGCAGGGCTCTGAGTACAGGATAAACAAACATTGATTCATTATTCACCTGCCTGTGTCACGCTACACACCCATAGCCCCCAGGTAAATATAAAAGACCCAAAATAGATAACTAAGCAGTAGAGTAGAGGATATGGGAGCGGTCCTTGATACTTCTGATGATAATTGACCTTGGCCTACTGACCTGAGTGTACAATTTACAGAAAGCCATAATAAATATGTCCATGACAGCTATCTATGATACTACTCATGAATCCAGCAGGATTCCTGGGCGAAAGATGTAATATTGTTTTGAGGTCAATTATCCTTTACTTTCTCAATTTCCCTAAACATGGACCTCATTATCTCTCCAAGCTACAGCCAAAACTTGCTGTTAAATCAATATTTCCCCAATTGCGAGTTCACACAGGCATACAATGTATCCTATGCAAAGAAAAACATTTCAATAACTGTCGTTTCAAGGTCTTAAACCTTTACTTTATCTTATCAATTCCTCCGAAACATAGCCTTCTACATTGTCCTATCCTCCATGCTACAGCCAAATATTGGTGTTACATTAACATTCCTCCCATTGCCCACTCACAAGGGCTTACTACGTATCCTACAACAAGAGAAACATTCCACCAACTGTCATTTCAAAGTTTAAACCTATAATTTATCTTATCAATCTACCTTAAACACGACCCTCTACATTGTCCTATCCTCCATCCTCCAGCCAAATATTGGTGTTACATCAATATTTCCCCAATCGCGCACTCACCCGGGCCTACTACTTATCCTACGACAATTGAAACATTTAGCCAACTGTCGTTTGAAGGTCTATAACCTATACTTTATCTTAGCAATCTACCTTAAATGTAGCGCACTGTGTTCGTCCTATTTCTCCATACCACAGCCAAATACTGATGTTACATCAATATTTCCCTGATCACACACTCACAGAGGTGCACAATGTATCTTTCAACAAGAGAAACATTTCACCAACTCTTGTTTCAAGGTCTAAAACCTATACTTTATCTTATCAATCTACCTTAAACATACTCTGAATGGTTCTATCTCTCCATACTACAGTCAAATATTAGTGTTACATCAATATTTCCCCGATCACCCGCTCACACGGGCCTACTCCATATCCTACAACAAGAGAAACCTTGCCCCAACTTCACAGATTCAAGGTTTTTAATCTTTTACTTTACCTTATCTACCTTAAACATGGCTCTCTACATTGTCCTATCCTCCATCCTACAGCCAAATATTGGTGTTACATCAATATTTCCCCGATCGCGCGCTCACCCGGGCCTACTACGTATCCTACGACAAGGGAAACATTCCGCCACACCTTAGCCAACAATGACTGTGGACTCTGAATGAATATTTAAGAGCTCAGTGTTAGACCAGCTCCCCAGGGGTCTAGACTGGTGAAAGCTACAACAGAAACTGGTGATTTGTCCTCATCTAACACACTGGGAAGTGCTGCAGTAGGAGGGGGAGAAGTGTGGAGTTGTTCCTGAGGGGAGAACTGACCTTTGCCTTGCAATAATATGGAGATACATTGACTGTCAAATGTAACAGTACTTTGTACATTTCCTCCCATCACCTTATGTTACACTGCTATTCTTTAGGATATAAATTCTTAATGGGACCTAAATCAACTAACTTTGTTAATCAGCAGTGACTAAAGTGATTTACAGAGATAGTCATATGTGACTAAAGTTGAGATTTGTATTCTAAAATGTAAACTCATTTTCTTGAAATCCTCTTTACCTTCAAAATACACATTTGCAAGGGGTAAGACTAATTCCAGTAATGTATCGTTACTTCGCAAAGTAGTATACACTATATTCATACACAAACACACATAGATGACTAAGATGAAAGGAGATTACTTACACAAATCAGGCATGCTTTCTGTTTACTTGGAGGTTATGATGTCACTTCCTGTCAAAAACTTAGTCAGTTTGACTATCATTGTTAGTCAATCTGACTAACTTTTTATGACTATGCCAGAATTCATACTAGTCAGGATGACTGATACAATTTGACTATTGTAACCTATTTATGTGTGACTATGTCTATTGTGCCCAGAGATCATCAATGTATATGACCCAAAAACCAGGGGGAAATTAATGTGTATTGCAAAATAAGATCCTCCCAAAAATCTATTGAGATACATTGATAGGTGTCATATTTCATACAAATTGTATTTCACAAATATTTAAGTACTTGATTCTTACTACAACAGTACATATGTGTAGTCAGAATTTGAATGTTTGAGTGTGTGTGTTTATATTTGCTGTGGAAGAATGGCTCATGAATTCCGGCTAGGGTGGGCAGTTTCCTGGGGAATTATGGGATAGAAGGTATACACGAAGCGCCCCCTGCTGAGTCTTTACACAACCAACACATTGATCAATTTGTGTCATGTTAACTCCCCACTTATGGACCATTAGAGGGTGGAGTGGGGGTGAGAGGACGAGAACTGGACAACATGGGCACTGCTATCCGGTATATCATATCATTATGATATTTGCTGTGCATATATGAATGGATATTGATAGCCTGGTAAATTTTACATAAACATTCCAGGCAAGGAGCGATGTTACAGTAACATTCTGCAATGTTCTAGTAACCTACTGTGAACTTTAGTAAGATTGACAAAAGTTTTGTTCCTAACTTTAGTAAGATTGACAAAAGTTTTGTTCATAATCAGCCGCCCTCCCTAGTCAGTATCCCCAGGGAGCAGATGAAGTACTTCAAACCTGATAAGCAATGTTGAAAGTCGTAATCAATCTAAATAAATTATACCGAACATACCGAAGAAACCCAGTAAGACTTTCATTATCTTTTTCTGATGGTATCCACAAATATAAAGAGGAAAGATTCCAGTATAGGTATCCACAAATATAAAGAGGAAAGATTCCAGTATGGGTAGTAATGTACCATCACATGTATTGGCAGACTATCAGGGTATGGGGTATCATGGTATGGGCATTTAAGGTACAGAGAGGAGGGTATGGGTATTCAAGGCATGGACAGTCAGGGCAGTTAAGGCATGGGCAGTCAGGGGCAGTTAAGGCAAGCCAGTCAGGGGCAGTTAAGGTTTGGGCAGTCAAGAGGTAGTTAAGGGATGGGCGGTCAGGGGCAGTTAAGGTATGGGCAGTCAGGGAAAGTTAAGTATGGGCAGTCAGGGGTGGTTAAGGGATGGGCAGTCAGGGGCAGTTAAGGTATGGGCAATCAGGGGAAGCTAAGTATGGGCAGTCAGGGGTGGTTAAGGGATGGGCAGTCAGGGGCAGTTAAGGTATGGGCAGTCAGGGGAAGTTAAGTATGGGCAGTCACGGGTGGTTAAGGGATGGGCAGTCAGGGGCAGTTAACCCTTTGCTGATGGCACCAAATCAGATTTTATCATACAGATTGTGTACCAGCATTGGTTATTTCAAAATGACATATTTTGTGGAGAACTTTGATCACCAAGTCATATATCATTATGGTGCCCACTTTCACAGGAATAAGAAAATATATTTTTATTTTCCCATTTTGGTTGCCATGGTTACCATGGAACCTCCTGTTTATGGCCATATTTTCTGAAAAATTACTATTTTAGAGCCTAATTTTTTAGAAAATGACAAAAAATTGGAATAAATATTGATTTTATAGAAAAATTTTGAATTATAAAGTTGTTCCCCCCATGATTTTCCATCATTCAATACTAAATTTGACTTTATTGATGGATTATTTGTGTCTTTCTTATGAAGTGGAGGTAAGGAACATTATTCTCCAAAAATGGTAAAATTCCCATCATTAATAATTATTCTAAAATTATATGTTATCTGATTGATTAAAAACTCATCAAATCTTGAAAAAGTAAGTAAAATATCAACAGGCTCCAAGTACTAGAATGTATTTCACTATTTCTGAGACTTTGAACAATATTGGTATAGGAATTCTTTAAATAAGGGATGAAACTTTGAAAACATGCAATTTCTACGGCGGCCATCTTGGATATGAACCAAAATGGCTGACTTATGCTGATTATTTTGTAGGAAAGAGTGGAATTAATTTGGCAATAATCTAAAGGAAATGAATATTGGCATGGTTATAGAAATCAAGTTTTTTTTAGTTATTATAGTACTCTGCATTCCTAAATACAAGACAAGAAAAAATGAAAATCTGAATTGTAAAAAAAGGCTTTTTAAACCTAAATATCATAATTTTCTGATAGACATCACAGGGGCCTTGTCTATTATTTCAAAAAATTGCTGAAGGTTAGGGTCATCAAGGCCTCACAAAATTAATACTGTAATATTTTTGATCCAAATATTTCTTCCTACATATTGGGTAAGACCTCTGATATAAATAGATAAAAAATTGTCTTTGAGCTCTAATAATTATAGATATTATAGCCTCATCATTGACCATCGATCATATGTGATCGATTTCCTATGGGGCCGTCAGGAAAGGGTTAAGGTATGGACAGTCAGGGGAAGTTAAGTATGGGCAGTCACGGGTGGTTAAGGGATGGGCAGTCAGGGGCAGTTAAGGGATGGGCAGTCAGGGGCAGTTAAGGCATGGGCAGTCAGGGATAGATTAGGTATGGACAGTCAGGGGCAGTTAAGGCATGGGCAGTCAGGGGAAGCTAAGTATGGGTAGTCACGGGTGGTTAAGGGATGGGCAGTCAGGGACAGTTAAGGGATGGGCAGTCATTATAAGGGCATCCAAGGTTTGATAAATTTGGGCATGGCAAATCAAGGCATTGGCTCTCAAGGTATAGGATGTCAAAGTATGGGCATTCAAGGTATAAAATACCAGAATACATACAATCAAGGAATTGGCAAATTGAGGTATAGGAAATCAAGATAGGGGTAGTCAAGGTTATGGCAGTTTAGTTATGAACAGACATGAAATTTGCGGGAACAGTATAAGCAGGCAACATTATGGACATTCAAAGTATACACTAACCTAGGCAAATGTATGGTTATTCAAAATAGAGGCAATACAGATCGTGAATAGGTGCGGGAAGTAGATAATTGATAAGCGAAGCCAGTAGAAGGCAGGCTGATCGAGGCAACCTTTACGTGTTGCCCGTTCGTGCCCCACGGGCAGCGGTCAGCGGGTAATTTCCTGTCTGGGTGCATTTCCACACTAATGCCCCCTACTAACTGGGTAAGTCCGCTAATTGAATGCTGAACCTGCTGCCTCCAGGTCGTCTTCAGGCCATACTCTTTGACCAACCAGTCCCCAGTCACATCTCATTCACCAAACATATCTGCAGTATTAAGCAGTTTGCCATTGGAGAGTGAGTACTAGTTGTTTTAAAATATGACAAAATTTTGCAAACTGAAACAACTGTTAAAATATATTCTAAGACTCTAACTTAACCTAGTGGTACAGTTAACCATGAAAACTAATTAGAATTTAATTTGAATTCCATAACGTTTGTAAACTAACCAATTTTGATTGGTCATCAAAATTGACAAGGGATATCTTTCATGTTATTGTGATGAAGTTACAGTCTGCTTTCATAGTCTATATTTTTCCATGGGCCTCAGTTATGTTTGTAGAATGTATTTCAATAGTTAATACAAACATGTACGTGACATTTGACCCAATATTGGTTTTGGCTCCCTTTAAGGTGATCTTAAAAGTATGTTTACCTTATCTTCGAAATTTCCATGGGACCAGATGTTTATGCAGGTCTCATGGACAACAGCAACATGCTCAGACATTCAGAATTTGCATGTACCATTAACAATAACATCAGTTTCCATGCCATAGTTATAGCTATACCTGCTCACTGCGAAATTAATATTAATGTCCACCAGCCCACATTATTTAGAAGATGTTACACACAAGTGATAGAATGGTGGAAGAACGGTCAGCCATACAAAATAAAATAGTCTTTAGAAAACACTCAATGAGTCTATCCTCACAAAATTTGGTTCAAATATCAAAATCTTCTAGCAAACTTTGATATTTCCCCTCCTTAGTCAGAAAGGTGTATTGTGTGACCATCCATATGGTCAAAATATTCCTGGGTAAACATGTTGAGTTTCATTGTTACATTGTTATGAATGCAGAATATTGAGTTGTATGTGTTAAGTGACACACAAAATGAAGGCCTTTAGCAGCCCTTGTAAAAAGGAAAGAGCTTAATGGCAGACTTTGATCACTTAAAGATTAAGCGTTATTCTCATGTGGCTCATTTGGACCCATGTTAAGTGTTCCCCCATTAAACCTGTATGCACATCGTGCCACTTGCAGCTGGGCTTTTAATAATGATAACTTTGTGCATTTTATATTATTTGCTGTATCATTTCTGCTGGTAATATAAGCGAGTCGTGGTCCATCTCAGCCTCAGATGCAGCTGTCGTGTACAGACAATTTACCATTAGAGTTAGAATATGCTAACTCTTATGATGCATCTAAAGATAAAAAAAAAAAGATTTCTAAAGAGTATTTTGTATTTTGTCTACAACTCCTCTGTGCTATCGTTACCATTAAGGGGCAAATTATACCATCAATAACAATTATTCATCTGTGTGATCATATATTAATGACTGGAATTGTTGCTATACATCATCTCATCTCATCATCTCATCATTCCCCATGAAAAGAAATTACAAAATATTATAGTACTATGTAAAGCTGGGTCGACCAGAAGACCGGTTCTAAACCAAGAACAGATAAATTGGCCCAGGGTAAATATTCAGAATAAAATAAAAATAAAACATTCTATAACTTATTAACAGTATTCTAAGTACCTGCAGGTTAAATTGGACCAATGTTCTCCATAAAACCACAGTAAAAGCTATACTAAGTGTACATGTATTCTTTTCTCCAATCACAACTTAGGAAATATGAAAAACAAAAGATACAATGTGTAAAATACTGGATGATAATTTTCCATTATTTAAAACTACAAATAATCTCATGGTTAAGCTTTGTGACTTGTTGAGATTTAACCCATTTGCATCTTGATCTAGGCTTATCTGCAAACTATGTATGAGAACTATTAATAGATATTAAAAGAGAATTGACAAGCAACCTTTTGCTTCGTAATGAGTTTTATAAAATGTGTCTTACAAAATGTGTTTTGCAAAATGTGTATCCATTTCCTTTTGGTCATGAAACAATGATCCTCTATGTGGCTTTACATCTATTACATGAGCAAGTCTACATAATTTCTCAAACCCCCATATTTCTGTAGCATGCTATGTGCATTAGAAATGCACTGAAGCCCTTGACCTACCCCCAACACCCTTTGTTTGTACTTAAATGATGAATAATTACTAACCCGAAATGCACTATAAGCTACAATAGGGGTTTTACAGTATTTTATTTGGTATCTCTCTTTTTTCTACCTGCTGATGGAATTTTCATTCCACTCATGGAGTAATTCCATTTTGCGTGCTCCTCATGACTGGACTTTTCATCAGCGTTAAGCCGGTAAAAAGTAGACAGCTGATGCTGAGTGGTATGGAACGCAGAGCGTAAACCACTACTTCTCTCATTACCATAATGTTGCAGCAACATTCTGATTGGTTCTATATTTGGTTCTTGTTACATTCTTTAGTTGACTCCCAATCACGTCGCTGCAATGTATTGCCGTGACTTTGCACTGTGATGTTATAACAACGTTCTGGTTAGCTTCTTCAACCCAAACAGAATATTCTAATAACAGTCTGCTATGGTTTCATCCTAACCTCACCAAAAAGTAATATTATAATAGCATTCTGATTATAACGTAATCATTACGTCCCATCTTAGTAAGTAACAAACTGACTAAAAGTATGTTTGAAGAACATTTCTGTTACGTCGCAATCTGGCTGGGTTGGTGAACAATAACAGGGTTGGCTGGTGGATAGGAGGACGGGGGTGTTTTTGTAATACAATCAGTGTACAGTTGGCACTCCACACCAGAGTTCGGGGTTGGTAAGGTGGGAAGCTGGGGGTGTTTTTGTAGTGCAATCGGTGTACAGTTGGCACTCCATACCAAGGTTGGTGGTTGGGGTAGGCTCAGGGTGTTTTTGTAGTGCAATCGGTGTACAGTTGGCACTCCATACCAAGGTTGGTGGTTGGGGTAGGCTCAGAGTGTTTTTGTAATGCAATTGGTGTACAGTTGGAACCCCATACCAGGGTTGGTAGTGGGTAGGAGGGAGGCTGGGGGGGTTTTTGTAATGTAATCGGTGTACAGTTGGCGCTCCATACCAAGGTTGGTGGTTGGGGTAGGCTCAGAGTGTTTTTGTAATGCAATCGGTGTACAGTTGGTGCTCCATACCAAGGTTGGTGGTTGGGGTAGGCTCAGAGTGTTTTTGTAATGCAATCGGTGTACAGTTGGTGCTCCATACCAAGGTTGGTGGTTGGGGTGGGCTCAGGGTGTTTTTGTAATGCAATCGGTGTACAGTTGGTGCTCCATACCAAGGTTGGTGGTTGGGGTGGGCTCAGGGTGTTTTTGTAATGCAATCGGTGTACAGTTAGTGCTCCATACCAAGGTTGGTGGTTGGGGTAGGCTCAGAGTGTTTTTGTAATGCAATCGGTGTACAGTTAGTGCTCCATACCAAGGTTGGTGGTTGGGGTAGGCTCAGAGTGTTTTTGTAATGCAATCGGTGTGCTACAAATGGGAGCTCAATGTCAGTGCTGGGCGGGTCGCTCCTGGAGGGGATCGAGTCGATGTGACAAGCTCAGTATTAAATGGGTGGCACATGGAATTTAATGGAAACCTGTGGTTGGTTATACCTGATATGAGTGCTATGTCATGAGATTTCAGTTGAAACTGGGTATTTGTAGTTACAGCTGGTTTGACAGAAATTAAAATACACCTCAGTTATGACTAGGTATTAGTAATTACAGGTATAATGTTGTATGTTGTTGATCTAAATTATAACCATATAATATAAGATTAACATTTAGATAACTGGTCAAAGTGTTCTGTGTACACACAAACACACACATAAACACGTACACACAGGCACTCACACAGACACTCACATCCAATCATACCTGTTGCCTTCATTGTCATTATTGTTTCAAACTTATTTATTATATAGTTTCCTATTAATCATGATGTTATAGTGATCCTTTCACATATATATTAGTTGTTAATAACTCGCGATGTTAGAGTAACTTTACATTCACACCTTAGACTGCTAGAGCCTGACCTTAATCCACGTGTTGTTATTCGTATAGACAATAAATGATGCAAGGCTTTCCAGAGAATGAACACCATCAACTGGGTTAAATGATGAATCTATAAAAGATTCATGGGTACACAGTGAGTAGACAGACCAATACTCTATTATTCAGTAGTACGGATAGAGTAAGAGAAGGTGGATTAAAATGACAACTAAGAGTAGAGCGAGTATGATCGAAATGGGAAATGGGGGTGGGGTGGTCTAGTGGTTAGCATCTTGGTATTGCACGTGGCCGGCCCAGGTTCGATCCTGGGTGATGACTGTTAGACCATCTCACCTTGCCGTTGTTTCCACCACCATAGATTCGATCATAGAACTGTCAGTCAAAAACCAGAGTTGGTCTTGACATAGCTGAAACATAGCTGAGTAGACCTTAAACTCCAACACATCATCATCATCGAAGATTTTTTTCGAGCCGGGCCATACTGAGTAGCAGGCTTGTGAAAAATCTAATGGGCAGAAGCCATGTCGTTTGTGTCATGTTTTCAGTGGATGCAGTCGTTATTGCTGTAAACAGTGGTGATTGATTGTTGTGAATTAAAAGGATATCAATGAGAATAACATCTACCTTGATCTATTTGGTCTGTTTCAGAATACAAAACGGAACAACAAACAGTTTTAAGCGGTGAACCTGTAAGATTGTTTTCCACGACAATTGCCTTTGGACCATTTAAACATCCCCTAATCCCATTATCATATTAAGATGTTGGCTGTTGAATCATATCACTATTTACATAATTTGAATTTAAAAAAAACACTAATATCTAACTTGAAACGGTGTTGTAACAGCACCCTTGTTCAATTGCAAAGGTTGCTACTGTCAATATACCTACACTTATCTTACTGAAAACCAAGCTAAGGAATAATGTAAAGGGGACATTCCACAAGTTCTAATAATATGTAATCATGTTCTACAACGTAACAATAACATTCTGCAACGTCACGTCCTTGGCTGGGGAGGTGCCCAGGTATCTGCTGTGATTGTCTTTGAATGAGCGTGGCATTATGTCATTTAATCAAGTCAATTGCTTTGGACTTCCTTTTAAACTAGTAAATGAGGCACACGGCACAGGCCTGGGGAAGGATGCGGGGGGGGAGGGGTGTTCTGAGGAGAGAGATGTGATTGGAGAGTGTAGTGAGTAGGAGACTGTGAAGTGAGTGGGGCTCTGGGATGAGGATGGATGTGGGGGGAGAGGGGTGGTCTGAGGAGAGATGTGATTGGAGAGTGTAGTGAGGAGGAGAGTGTGAAGGGAGTGGAGCTCTGGAAGGGAGGGTCCCCAGGTCCCAGGTCCCCATTAAGAAAATGCTTAAAGGCCTATCTGCACTAGGCAATTTCTCCTGGATAAATTAACCCGGTTTTTTCCCCTTGAGATTCATTGCAAATTACCAAATAGGAAGCTATCATAACAGTCATTTTTCCAAAACTATGATTGTAAGTGAAAACAAAATTACTTGTGACAAATGGGGCTAACACACCCAATTGCGCCAAATAGGCCCCAGCTGTGAACGCATAGGAGTGATTTCTGGTGCAAGCGTGAGAAACCAAACATATATAGCATTCGCTTCAGGTGGAATATCTTCCTAGATTGTTATGGATGAGACCTAGCGTGAATGTGGCTTATGTCAAATGTCCCTGTCGTCATTTTATCTAAATGACGCATGTTGAATTTATGAAATGGTTATGTCCCCTATCAATATTTACGTAGGCCTCCTGTTTTTTCGGTTGGGTTATGTCACGATGCCATACCTAGATCTCTGGTACCTTCTCAGCTTTTAACAGGTTTAGACCACAAGACATAACAACATTTCTCAAGTAGAACCCCTTCAGATCTTCTTGGAACCTCTTTGAATTACTTGGAATCCCTCTAGATTTAACTCTAACCACATCATATTTGCTGGAAACCTCCTCAGATTTACCTGGAATACCTCATAATCACTTGGAACCCCCTCAGATGTTTCTGGAATTTTCATATTCCAGTTTCTTTGGCTGGCTATGGCCCTATGAGTCCCCATGGGATACCATGACCAATTCAAAAAATATCTTTGCCACAGTGTCAGTTTAACAGTCTAGACCCCTGTGAGTGGGAGTGGGGAGAGGAGACTGTGATGAGGTCTGTCAGGGATTCCTACCCCACTCCCACCTACCCCCCCCCCCTCCCACCTACCCCACTAATTAGTCCCATCAGGGCCTCCTCCAGTTAATTAAACCAGTCACCGACTTAGTGTCTGGGGCGGCCACCAGAGGGGGCGACAAACAACGCCCTCTCCCGGCCCGCCGCGACGTTTTGTCCGCTTCGTCAGGTTTTTGTTTCGTATTCAGGTTGCTAATCTAGTTATATTGACAAATGAGGGGCAGTAATTTCATTTCCAGAGTTTTCTCTCAATTTGCTATGATTAATTTTCTTTTTCTGGACTATGCAGATTGGCTTCCGACGGGAGATTTAAAACGTTGGGGGTTGTCTTACATCACAAAATTAATTGAAGAGTCTCCTTTTTAGGTACTGCAAAGATTTCCTTTCGTAAAAGAAATTCTTCAAAATGATAATGTAATATAGTATGTTTAATGAAGAGGAAGACGAAAACAGATTTCATGAGTGCCTAAGAGGGATGATTCCCTAATATAACCTATCATGTTTCATAACTATATTAGCCTTAGAGATCTCAATTTGCTTATGTAATCGTTGAATCTAGGAATACATTACAATTACATAAGATACAGGATGGTTTGACAGCCTCCAGGGATCATGGAGCCTTCTAATGTAATCCTTAGGGTCAACCCTGAGATTATTTTGTTTCCAAGGAAAATAAGGAAAATTTATGTAAAAGAAAAGTAAAATAGGTGCACAACTCTTTAGTTTCTTTATGGCAAACTAAGATAAGCCATTATCTATTCTTAAGGTAATTAACTATAATTCCAATGTTTCTTTTACAAACTGCAAATACTGCTAGCCTATTTCAAGTAGAAAAAATAGTTGTTTACGTGTACATTGTTGTATGACTGGTTATAAACGTGTTTAGGTGAATGACTTGTTTAAATGCCTCTACCACTATAGTACTATACAGGTTTTATGATGTGCCTCTGTGTGCAAAGTCTGCTTGCAATAAATGGCGTTTTAACCGGAGTCTGTTCTACAGAATCAATACTAAAGTTAAAAAACCTAATGGTCCAGACAGCGGGGAAACACAAGGTAAAGGGACAGGCATTAATGTACACGCTTAAGGATAGAGAGGGGTGATTTTGACGTTTTTCGCAGTAGCTGCATCTTTAAATTATTGGTGGGTTCAATTATTGAAACATCTGCCTAATATCTTCAATATACCCTCTACATGAAGTTATATGAAATAAGACTGTTCATTATAAATTTACTGAGTAAATGAATTATAAAAATGTTATTTTAACTTTTTAATTTTTGAAAGTTGATATCTGACTTAATGTTGAAGATACTTATTGGAAACTATGTATATTAAAAACATTCTTACACAGGGAGCTGTAGCTCAGATTTTTTATATCGAATCTATCTATACCATTAGATAGAGAAAAATCTGCCCTTTCACTTGATGTATAATACATCAGTCAGTTAGCAATATTTACAAAACTGTTGCGATTTTACTGAGATGCCTGTTTATCACCACTGTCTATCCTTAAACATGAAGGCTTTAATTTAAAGCTTTAAAATCACCCGGTTACCATTAGGTGACACGAACATTTCCTTTTCAGGGGTTCAGGTAAGGTTTTCAGAGTACACACTAACTGCTGACGTCACAGGCAGGTCCGTATTGAGTGGCGGTGACCATGGTGACCATTGTGGACCGAGGTGGGTCGGGCTGACAGCTGTGTACGCCGCATTGAACCACATTTATCTATTTTATTTTTGTCCTCATTGGACATGAATCACCTGACCAGGAAGTCTATTTGAGTGTTGTGGAACTGGCGGTTCATGATAATAGCAGCTAGTGTTGATATTCTACACTATTATCGACACCTAAATTCAACAGCTCAACAAAGGCATTTCTTAAAATTGACAGCCAACATAGGGTCTTAATGACAATACCTTTGTGTAGATATTATAGTATTTATACACTATTATCGACACCTAAATTCAACAGTTAAACGGAGGCATTTCTTAAAATCGACAGTCAACTTAGGGTCTTAAAGGGAGCCAAAACCAATAAATTCAATGGAATTTTCCAAACTCAATTAATCATGGAAAATAAATTAAATAAATAATGGGAGTGTATTTGGGAAAAGGTACCTATTGTCATATTTAGCCACCATGTGGCCACCAGTTTTGGAGTTTTGTTCATATTATGAAATAATTACTTGATGTGTAGCCAAAAGTTATGTTTTATAATGTTTCTGAAGTCCCAGGGATCGTCCACTCTTTGTTTTATGGTTCTATGATATTAGTTCCTTCATAACCCTACTTACAATACAGGCCATTATGCTCAATTTGGGCTAAATCTGGCAGTATCTGGTAGAAATTACCTCTTTGTTACATTAATCATGAAATATATGGGGGGGGGAACTATTTTTATGCTATTTTGTTGAAAATTTTGACTTGCATAAAATTTTCTAAAGATTCACATGACATTTACTAAAAATTCAGGATTTACATAAATAATGCATCATGGGAAAATCAAAATGGAACTTTTTTAGCTTAATTTCTAAGCATGATTTAGGTTAGCAAGTTGCCATGGTTACAGTAAAAACAATATAAAACATGAAAAGAACCTTTTTTATAGGTAATGTAGAAAATGTTCTTGTCTTCTCAGAACTGAAAACAATGAGTAAAACAAATAGTTCAAAAGCTATGGCACTTTTAATATTCTCAAAAATTAGAAAATTAAATTTCTTGTGAAACATAATAAACTTTAAGTCGCCATAACATGGAAATAAAGACAGCAATTAAGAATAGGGGGTTCTCAAAGTATAAGAGGTTGGGAGGTTCATACATGTTTATCTCAGGTTCTATCAGGAATATTTCAAAATGGTTTGCAGCATTTGAAAGAGTAGGTTCTCTACAATAAGAAATGTGCAGACACATTTCCCCATGTTTCATGTCATGTTGTGACCTGAACAATTGGCAATAGGTACCTTTTCCCCGATATGCTCCCTCTAATGTGCCTGGTCCCATAGGCAGGGCCCTACACACAACAGCCAGTGGTCCTCTGGGGACCTTTGATAGCCCAGTCATTGCCAATGAGAGAAAATTTAGTTTGTGTTTTAGACCAAAGACTTTAGCAGTAATAATTATACATCGATCTTGTACAATCTAAATCCTCTAGAATGCCAGGATCAATTCAATTTCACGTTGATACCATAAGCTTTTTTTTTATTAAAATGATATTACTGAATAACGATCAATAACAAACACACTCTATCTGAGGTTAAGTAGCCATCTGGTTAGAAAATAAAGTTTATACCCCTCATATAACTAAAACCAATCTTCATCATTGTGTTGATGGCATGTGGATACACAATCTGATTTCAGTAATTAAAAGACAAACAGTCGCCCAACAACCTACTGTTTACTGTCCGGGGGGTATCGTCGGGAATATCTACCACTGATTGGTGGAAAACATGCAACCAGGCAGTTTGAAAACGGGTCAGCTTTCAGTACCTCCTTTTGTTGTGATTTTTATCGATTTTTCACCAACCCCCAGCAGTGGAAAGCTATGGTGCAGATTTAATGTGAGCTAAAACCTGTGGTGCGAAATACACATAGAATTGACTGATTCTGTTAGGGAAAATGGAGTAAAACTTCACTAAAATATGACGTGATTATAACATTCTTTTTTAGTAAGTCTCAACTTAACCTCAAATAATGTCACTGTGACATGGGAACTTGGCAGGTCATAGTCTGACCAAAAAAGACAGTATTGGGTAGGCAGTATTGGATTTGGTAATTAAACGACATATGAACTATATATAAACCCCCACCCAGCTCACGGTTGCTATCCCCTTGTTTCCATGTTGTTTATTGGGCAGTATTTTGTTTCCTTCCTTCATCAATTACCTTCAATGATTACTTAATTGCATGCAATTGCGTGTGCTAAACTAATCAATTTCTGAGGCAAAACCCACATAAAAAAGTAACTAGATTTTAAAATAGCAATTATTTTGGGTCAGATTAAAGGGCAGGAGTACTTTGAACTTGTTTTGTCAAACTTAAAGACCACGCCCCAAAACGTCAATCATGAAGTTCGTGATTTTGTGAATTTAAACCGAGACCGGAATCAAATCCTTGTTATTTTAGAATTCCCTAAATCCACTTATTCGTTCAATAGGATCCATTTGGGGTGGGTTTTTTCAGTTTGCTTTGCCCCTAAAATCTTGTTTTCAAACTCTCCCAAACGTAAACCGGACGGAAATGTTTTACAGTCCTGTAAGAGAGGTTAGGGTCTTTTCCTGCATTGACCTTTACATGACGTGTGACGTCATTAGTTTATGAAATTTGACCTAGATTTGCCCTTCACATCAAGTTCTCAACAATGTGAGTAGTGAGGAGGTTTAAGGCTATATTCTACAATATGGTTTTTGGTTGTGGTACCATGAAAAGAAACAAGTAAACTGCCGCAAACTTGCTTGCGGTAGGGTAGCGCAAGATGGAATATAGGAAATTAAATGCTTGTGGTATATGATTGTGGTAGGTCCTACCGCAAATGATTTTATATAGGTTTTCTCTTGATTTCTTGTGGTTGGGGATACCAACATGTCGGTATCAAAACCGCAAATGGCTTGCGGTACAAAAAAAAGCAACTGCAAATGCTACCTACCGCATAGTTGAATATATCATGGCAAAGTGAACCTTAAGTGCCATGTCACCAGTTTCAAACATTTCCTACATAGAAATAACTAGATTTGTAATTTGATTTTGTGATATAGTGGATATGAATTGAAAGTTCCGTTTGTACATTGAGGTACGTTTTGCACAAGCTTCCATAATATCATACTGTGTTTTTTTTCTCCTTTTTTTTCCTACCCCCTCCCCTTTATTTTGTTTTCTCATAATTCTGTCATTCGGGTGAGGGAGAGGTCAGTATAGAATAATGCTAGCTAACGACTCAGGTCATGACCCATATAATGCCATGTTAATTCGGTGTGTATCTACCCCCATATCACCAACACCAGCAGAGCCTCCAACTTAGGCCCCACACCCACCAGACGATTTCACTTAGTCAGCATAACTTTTGGCGTTAAATTCGTCCAATTATACCAGAATAATCAGCAAAACCAACATCGATTCGTATCACACGTCCACGTTTCAACAATACATACTGATTAGTGATCTGAATTGGCGCAAAAATCGGCTGGTTTCCTTGGAAGTTATAAACTGACTTCTTCAGCCCAGTGACTATGGATCTTGAACTTTAAGCCCTGTGCCCTGTCGCATAACGGAAGGAACAATATCGCTCTTTAAAACAGCGGGGGTTTGGCAGGGAGACGGGTCTGATGGGGTGCCGATCGATTCGCCACGGACCCTGAGCTTCCAAACGGGAGCACACCCACGGCCAATCGGCCCGGCGGTCGGAACACACTGTGAACAGTCCATCCTCGACCCGACCAACTGACGCAGGGGCCCGCACTAAACCATTCAATCGGTAGTAGTCTCCCTGTTATATGTGAAATTCGACATCAATTTTCACCCATTTCTAATCAATTTTCCGGGATGAAAATTTCGGGGATTTAAGATCTAAATGTCTAGTTTCCAGAACTTTTTACAGAATTAAAATTGGTTGAGCAGAACAGCCGCAAATCAACAGCGGGACCCATCGCTACAGGGACGTCCTTGTTTAAGGACGTCCTTGTTGTAACGGTTTGGTTATGCGACGCACCACTGGGCACACTGTTACAACTCAACTCAACTCGATGTAGGGCCAGACAATCGTACCAACTGCAAATGTCTAGCTGAATACTCCCAACCACAGATAGCCAATTTCTTGTTTTTGACCTGCAGGTTAACCTATATCAAAATGCATGCTGGGAAGTATGCTGACAAACCACAGGGCTTAAGTATAGACATTTTTCACTAATCACAGCATTACCTGTGGTTTAGAATGATGGCCATCAATATCAACTATTTTGTAATAAGTTATTTATATATGTTTATCATTTTTTGAAAGATTCAATCATTTCATATAGAAATATGGCAAATATTCATATAATTTGTATAGATTTCCATGTGTTTTTGTCAACAAAATTAGGCAAAAGTAACCTGCAGGTGCAAAATACTGTAAATCAGCTATCCGTGGTAGGGAGAACCGAGTTGGGCAGTGTGATCGCAAGTGCCCCCCCCCCCCCCCACACACACACACCCAGTCCAATCATGTGTGCTCATTTCACCAACACTGACACTAATTACCTCCGTCCGCGATGATTAGCTCAACTTAGGGCAGATAACGTATACTGTATATTGGTTCAACTCAGAGTAGATAAGGTATACAGCACAGACAGGATAGACCTAAACATGTCTACGAATATCCGTGAAAGGTGATATATGTGACCACCAAAAGAAGTTGTTTAAAATCCTACCAGGCTTGTTTCATATCAAACCTTCGTAAGATTTGCGTTTCATAAAGTTACGATCACCTTTTGGTCATCGTAGCTCTGTCAGTTTTGTTTCTGCTTACAAGAGTTTGGTCGGATTTACGCGAGTTTTGGGTGGATTTACGAGGGTTTTGGGTGGATTTACAAGAGTTTTATTATGAAACAGCCACATATGAGAGTTCAAACTTGTGTACAATTTCTGTAAGCTTATATAAAACTCACGTAGCTACGGAGAATCTTATGAAACACCCCACTGATGCAATTTTCCGTTTTCCTTTATTTTGGTATACCTGTATGCTAAATCAAGGTGAATTATTTTGCTAATAATTACATATTTCCTTTTGGTATTTCTCAGGTTTTGTCGTGGAAATAAGCCAAAATTGGCATGTGGGTGCATGAAATACATGAAATTAACAGCTATATTTTCAATCATGTTTTTAGAATGAGAATATTTAAGAAAGAAACTCCGTTAGCATTGTATTATTGATCCCTAAGGATCATTTTCTTTTGCAAAAACAATGTCTTTTTAGCCCTGACACTTTAAAACAATACTTTGAACACCTCCCCAACAAAGATAGTCTTTATAACGCCAGATATCAAACCAAAACATTATGGGAATCTATTGAAATAATGCTGCTTCAACAATACAAAGCAACTTAGAACCGAGGTAGAACACAACAAAATGTCACTGCTACATTATAATAACGTTGAATGCTGGGCTGTATGTCTGTGGCAGGACAGTAATAGGTCTTTTCTTTTTTGTCCTTGTTTACTGTACACAACGATTATGGCTCAGTTATTGTTATTGCGCCATGCTGTAACTCTATCAACATATGAGAGATAAAGAATCAAAACGATACATTAGGTCAACTTAGCCGAGATAAGGTATAGTCACTGTGAACTAGCCCAGAATAAACTGAATGTCAACACAGGATGTCAACTGGTAATCAGCCAATTTATCAAGAACTATATTTTTGTGTTTTTCCTAGTTATTGCTATGGTTGTTGTTGGTTACTTTGGTTGACTTTTTCCCTGCAGTTATAGCCCAGCCAGCTTGCGACGTAACAGAAACATTCTCCAACCATACTTTTTCAGTCATGCTACTTACTAAGATGGCGCGTAACAATTACATTATTGATGGTGAAGTTGAAACCTCACCAAATTATAACGTTATTAAAACAATCCATTACCCTTTACATTCCTTGGTTTCATTCTACAATTGTCATTCTACAATTGTCATACTTGACAGTGTAACGTGGGAGAATTCAAATCCCAAATCAGGGTAAAGACATGTGGGTTTTTTAAAGATTATTCAATATTTTTTAAATCTAATCCCTTTTCTTATCCATAGCTTAGTGAGAGGGGTTCAGGAAATAAAAAAATTTTGGGCTCGTGCAAGCTTCCCCTTGCATGATACACTTGATGACCTATTTGTCCTAATATGATTCCCTTTTATCCTTAAAGGGTTCGTCGCAGAGTGGGTCAGTGGGTGAATTAGAGGGTCACTCCCTACCAGCATGGGCGGTGAGTGAGTGAGTTAGTGAGTGTTGGATGTTTTACACTGTATCGACAGCCAGGGTCATTTTCACAGAGAAAACAAGTTAGGACAAATTCTGTGTTTTGTCTAAGTCCATCTTTGGTGATTGTATCCATGAGATGAGGGTGATAGGGCAGGTAAACAGCAAGGGATCAAAACTTGGAAATCATTTTTGCTGTACCTCATCCCTTAGTGAACCCAGACACCAACCAGGAATTGAACCCAAAAAAACACTTGGTCAGTGTTGGGTCCCCCCTATCATCGCCTTTTACGATCAGTAGGGGCTACTAGGGGCCTATTTATTAAGTATAGCGCCTATACCTTCAGCATTATACCTTAAACCACGCCAAAAGTGTCTTATTTGATCAATAAAAAGACAAGAAATGCATTTATTTACCCCTCCCATGCTCCGATACGTCATTTGACCGCCATATTTGCGTAGTTTCCTCATGAAACGCCAGACAGCGGGGCAGTGGTGGTCTCAATCTGATTTATTTCCTTTAAATTCGCAATCTTATGCGTTTTCCATGTGTTATAACGCATAAATTCGTCAAAATATTGAAAATAACGCATGAATTGACCCTAATTATACCTTAAAATTTGTAAATAAGACGTTTGATGGGTCGTGCAAGCAGTAGCAAGGCTAGATTGCATCAATGGCAGCGCCGACACACGGAGGTAAATACAGACAATTCGTCTTGTTTTTCATGGGTTCTTGGCTTCATGGGTTATTTTTCATGGGTTATTGATATATAATAAAACAAGAACTAACCTCGTGGGCCCTCAGCCTTGATCATTGCCCCTCGTCTCAGCCTATTTTGAGGGTCACGGGCAAAGCCGTCGACCCTCAAAATAGGCTTCGACAAAGGGCAATAATCGGGGCTTCGTGCCCCCTCGGTTAGTTTTGTGTGTATATTCTACCCAGGAGCAGAAGCTCCACACCAGTACCCCCATGAGATGTGTCACTGTGTGTGTGTGTGGGTGGGGGGAATCAGGGTCGGATCCAGGGGGGGCAGGGACATTAATTCTGTTATGATCGTTTTGACAAAATTCATTGTGCAATGGGCTATCGTGTCTGTTTATCTCTATGTGTGTCCTTGTGTGTGTGTCTCTCTATGTGTGGACGGGGGGGGGGGGGGTGTTGTTGTTGGTCAGTGATGAGACACGTGGCACATCTCTCGTTCTGGAAGTGGTACACCATGACAATACAGGTCACATTGTAACCCTGGAGGGGAAATATAACGTTTTTCTCCATGGGCAGTGCAATATTATACCTTGGGTGAGGTCAATAGAGGAGTAATAGAGAAGGAAGTAGACCTCACTTCTTTATGTATTACTGTATGCGTTGTCATCCCAGTCAAGTTGCGATATAACAGAACCATTCTGCAACCATACGTCTGTTACTTAATAAGATGGCACGTAGTGATGGTGAGGTTGAAACCTCACTGAATCAGAACATTATTATAATGTTATTTTTTATGAGTTTAAGACCAAACTATAACAGAAAATTATAAGAACATTCTGTTTGGGTTGAGGAATGTAACTAGAATGTTGCAACATCATGGCAGTATGTTGTAGTTACTTAATTGCACGTTATCAAAAGAATGAAACAAGAACCAAATACAGAACCAACCAGAACATTGCTGCAACATTATAATAACGTCACTGTTGGGATGCCTCCCCATACTATTACCCTGTTATAATGATATATTTTCTGTATGATTTAAAGAGTTTTTACTCCTAACAACATTCAGAAACAGAAGTGAGTATGTATCTTTATTGTTATGCTAGTCATTGAACATACTATGGACAAATTTGAAATTTGAATTGAAAATGTAACTGAGAGACGACGGGAATATAAAAGGAACAGAATTTCCTAAAGTAGGCTTAGGACACGAAAACTCACTAGAAAAAAACAACATAGGGTATGAGAATTTCTTCAAATTTGGCTCTCTCTATCTACTCATCAACCAAATCACACACTCCCACACAGACACACACACAAACACTCACAAACACCCACACACAAACACACACACACATATACATACATACGAACACACACACTCAATTATAACCATACACATGCACACAAGCACACACACACACATACACACATACACACACAAATACACACACACATACAACCACAACCACACACATACTCATATATGCACACACACACCGACACACACACACATACACATACACACAACTACACACACACAACCACAACTACACACATACACTTGCACACAAACACACACACATCACAAACACACAAACACACACACACATAACTTCCCAGTTGTTGACGTCCCTTGCTTCAGAACGCATTAGTCAGTAAAAACTCCCGTCTGAAGGTGGGAGGGCGAGAGGCCTCAAACAAGGCCCAAATTACAGAGATTACAAAGACTTTTTTCACCAAAAGAAATACCCCCTTTACTTTTCACACTTCTAGGAGGTCTCCGAGTAGAAAAGTGCGGCGTTAACGTTTCAGAAGAGGCTCAGAAGAGGTTTGATAAAAGACTTCAGGATGTGAAGCTCTGTCGTCTTCTGAGAGCAAAAAATTGTTTTTGGTTTCTATTTAGGTGGAGTTCTAATTATAATGAGTCTCAGTATAATGTGCACTGGAAAGTCGGCTTCATGGTTCCCCTTACACTGTGGACATGTTTAAATTCGCGCTGCAATACTTTCACTCATTTAGTGTTCGTTAAATTCGTAGGCCTGTATATATGCAAACATGTTTTTCACAAACATGTCTTTTAGTGTGCCACAGAGAGGCCCTAACTCATTGAATAGCCAAATTAAGTCCGACTGAAATTGACTTATAGGTCAAATTTGCAAAGATATCCATACGCGAAAGAGGTCTACATGAATAATTACAGTTACCAGGGGGTGATCCGGTAATTCTAGAAAGGGGAGGGGGACGCCCATATCAAAAAGGGTCCCGGCAACCCCTCCAAGGGCCTGAAACTAACATTAAAAAATCGAAATTTGGTCCGGAAAATGGGGGCAGGCGCCCCATGTGCCCCCATCTATACCAGTACCTGGTTACCCATCCTATGGCTTGGGAAATATTTTGACAGCATAATAACATTGCCCCTAATAGACTCTGTGAGCTCTAGACAGTATAACTCAAGTAAGAGTCTTTATAAATGTATGTGCATCAATCCTTTTATCTGCTGTACCCTGACCTCTCCTCAAATTGAGGTACTTATTACCCTAATTGGGTTTTAGTCAGGGAGGTTACGTCAAGGTCAAATACAGACGCCCACCTTAAGCATGTACTCTGCTGATAGTGGGACAAATCCCAGCAAGGTTGCAACATTACAGAAATGTTCTGCAACTTTACCTTTTTGTCAGTCTCTTACTTACTAAATGGCATGTGACAATTACGTTATTGATGGTGAGATTAAACCCCAGCCAAATCAGAATATTCTTGTAATGTTATTTTTTGGTGAAGTTAGGGTGAAACCAAAACAGAATGTGATAAGAACATTCTGTTTAAGTTGAAGAACGTAACTAGAACGTTATGATAACATTTCAGTACAATGTCATAGCAGTACATTGCAGCAAAATCTTATCAATCACCCGCACGGCCGGCGAGCGGTGCGTATTGTGGTCAGGGCATATTGTCAGGCTGTACGCACCGTTCACTGTGGACTGTTATTTTCGTGAATTTTCACATAGTTTGAGTAATGCTTGGGTGATAAACATGAGAAGAACCTTAGGGTTCGTCCTCGGGTGGCTGTAAGACCCATGGGGATCGTCACATACTGAGGGCAAAGCCTGAGGTTTGTACGATCCCCATGGGTCGTACAGCCACCCAAGGACGACCCCTAAGGTTCTTATTATTATAATCCGCCCTTGCCAGTGGATTCAGATAGTAGGATCAGCTGGGTCAGTGAGGTCTACCCACACACAGTGACCTGCTACATGACTGAGTTGGCTGGCTCCCAGTTGACAACCACCATGTAGTATAAAAAATAGTAGTCGGTCAACTCACAACCACCCAGTTGACACTCATGGCATAAAACACCAAACAGCTGACTAGCAATTACCCCAGTAGAAATGGGGCTTAACTGTGCCACCACCACGCATTATACTTTAATATGTCTAACCTTATCACCATTATTTTCATACCCCAGAGGTTATTGTGATATCAAGCAAAATATCCATTCTTACAATCATTATATAGTGATTTAAGACAGTATGTCAGCTTAATATATAGTTAACCCAGTAATGCCTTAGGGCATTCACCTTTATGTATATATATATATATATATATATATATAGATCTTGAACCCTTCCTAGTAGCCTTGAGATTATGTACTAAGCCAGGTATTGCTGGTATTGCAGTCTAATAGTGGCTCATTCTTTATGTAATCCAGAGGATTTTACCTAATAAGTCCCCTACTTTTGGCAGACAAAGTCCATAATGACTTATTCACCCTATCTTATAATATGCTGTATCAACTTTCTCCAGACGTAACTATACCTCTGAGGGTATGTATTAAGTATTGCAAATTATGCTCTTGATGATACCTACAATGGCAACATATGAAATGTACCATATCTCACCGATAATGAGTTCATCGTCAAATTATAATATCTGCAATGACAACCAATAAGGTCTATTACGTTAATTGATAATGTCAGCCAATGATACCATAATGTTAGCCTATATCATATCAATTAATAATGCCTATCATGTCAATTGAGATGATATTCCATATCAAATGAGAAAACCTGTGATATCTAATAACATATATCATGTTGACTGGAAGGGTCATTTATATCAAGTGAGATAAAAATTTCACAGCAAAATTAAAAACTGTTCTTCCACTGCAGTCTCATTTGGGCTCCGTGCAGGGGTCATCCAAATGTCCCTTTTTCTATGCTGCACTGCATTGGACTCGAACCCATACAGTGCCAATGCCAACAAGTGGTACCAACGCCACCCCGACCCCGATTGCATATACGATATGTTATAAACAAACAAAATAACTGTTTATTATATCGATTTGACCTTATTGCCCATGTTAATTTTCATCAAACATTCTACGAGAAATTAGTCTCGAAAATTTATATTGTGACTTAGATCTATATCGCGAATTATATTGCGACTTATATCGCGACTTACCTTTGAGCGAGATATCCGGCGACGATGGATCCGATGAGGGAGCAGAGGAGCTGGGAGAAGAAGACCCAGCTGATGGTCTTCATGTCTGACCCAGTCACACACCCCAGGTCCAGCAGGGTGGGGCCCAGGAAGGCCACACACATCCCGAAGGACCAGAACACCGAGCAATAGGCAATCGTCGCATGCCAATGGCGGCGGAACAGCTCAAGGAAGTCGGCCGGAGTAATCGCCTTTGGGTTGCCATTGCTGAGTGCGCTGGCATTGTTGCCCAGGCCGTTGTTGCCCGCTCCTTGTGGTTGCCCGCGGGTGGTTTCGGCTGCCCAGTTGGGTTTTGGGGGAACCGATTGGTGGTGGGGGGCCGGGGGTAGGCCCGTGGGGGGCGGTGGGGGGCGGGCGGGGGGGCCTGGGTTGGTGGTGGGGTTGGCGGGTGGGGGGCGGGGTGGGGGTTGGTTTTGGTGGGAGGGGGGCTGAGATTGGTGCATCATTGGCCCCCCTCCCCCTCCTCCCCCCATGCCTCCTCCTGGTCCTCCAGCATGACCCCCATAACCCTGGTAATCCATGCTGTAATCTGGGTATAATCCTCCTTATGATTCCTTTAAGTATGTCTCCTACTGATCACTCTAGTTAGCTGTTTGTTGTCTCTTAACATTCATCAACCAACTAAATTTGTGAATCCTATTTCATTGGAAGAATTTCAATAAATACACTTCCAATTTGATATAACTGTACTTGTTACGTGGTATCAATGTGTGAAGAGTCCCCTGCTGTTCTTCCTATCCGTGACTGTATCTGTCTCCAGTTCTTGTATCAGTCTCTGTCTACCCCCCTCTCTCCTGAGAACCTGTCCTCGGGGCTTTACGTCTATCCTTTCTCTAGTTAGTGCAACCACTGTGATACCGTCTGTATCCCCAGCCCAGGCCGTCTCCTCGACCTCAGACCTCCACCTGGACCTGCGCCAATGTTGACCGGTTTTTCTGCAAATCCTCCTGAGCTTCCTCCTTCCCCGTGGTTCCCAATCTCGTCCAACACAAGTGGTATATATCACCTTTCCGTTTTTCGCGCTCTCCCGCTGTGATTACCTTAATTCGTCCGTCGTTAAAATATCCTCTATTGTAAGTCCTAGCTGTTTTTCTCAGCCCTTACAATAGCGTGGCGCCCTGCTAGGATAGACCTGAACCAAACAGTTGGGGTATGGTTTCCTATGGGACCAGGCTCAAACGTTTGGGTACAAGGAGTCTATTGTAGTGCAGGTTCGCGGGAAAGGTGTATTCTGTCTATTCCGTACCGTCTCCGTCTGTTGGTTCTCCTCCTCCGGCCCCACCTGGCTGCGTCTGTCGCTGCGTTCTGAGCAGCTCAGGCGTCCTTCCCGCGTCTCTCACCTTAACCCAGCGCCCGCCGATCCTGGAGGTGGCTGGTTATCCCCTCCTCCTGCGTCCCCCCTGCGTCTCCCTGCGCCTCCTCCACGGTGTGGTGGGCAGGTGTGGTAAGGTGTGCGGCGGGAAGCAGACAGACGCGGCCTTCAGCGTCCCCTCAGCGTCTCCCACCCTGGAGGAAAGTTCCCCCCACCTGTACAGACCCTGATTACAGGTGTGGTGATTGGGGGGGGGGGGTGGGGAGAGGTCAGAGGTCAGACAGGTGGGTCAAGGTAGGAGGGGCTCGTTACCTGTAGCCCCCTAGTGGTCGTCATACACCTGGGCGTCCCTCCAGCGTCCTCCCGGCGTCCTCCCGGCGTCTCCTCCAGGTCCTGGTGTGTGCAGTGCTGGGTGGTACTGGGGTAGTACGGCGGGAGGCCGGTGGGGGCGCCACCGTCACCGGGTGAGTAGTACAGGGGGATGGGGGGAGTAGGAGGGTCGGGGAGGTGGGTTATGGGGGATGGGGGGTAAGTCCTGGATTTCACATGTAGTGCTGTACACTGTATGAGGTGAGGAGAGTGGTACGGGGTACATCTGATGTCTCTGGTGGGGGGAGTAGGAGGGGTGGGGAGGTGGGTTATGGGGGGTGGGGGGTGAGTCCTGGATTTCACATGTAGTGCTGTACACTGTATGAGGTGAGGAGAGTGGTACGGGGTACATCTGATGTCTCTGGTGCGGGGAGTAGGAGGGGTGGGGAGGTGGGTTAACGGGGGTGAGGTGTGAGTCCTGGATTTCACATGTAGTGCTGTACACTGTATGAGGTGAGGAGAGTGGTACGGGGTACATCTGATGTCTCTGGTGGGGGAGTAGGAGGGGTGGGGAGGTGAGTTATGGGGGGTGAGGTGTGAGTCCTGGATTTCACATGTAGTGCTGTACACTGTATGAGGTGAGGAGAGTGGTACGGGGTACATCTGATGTCTCTGGTGGGGGGAGTAGGAGGGGTGGGGAGGCGGGTTATGCAGCGATTTGAGATCCAAGTTCCTCATTTCAATAGATTTTTCTTGCAGTATGTTTTACTCAATCAATGAATTAGTTCAGGTATGCTTTTCCAATTAATCAAAGTATCAGAACCACGTCCATCTCACCCAAAGCTTGAGCATAAAACCTACAATTGTCTTTTTATTCAACGTTTTATTTCATAATGTTATCCTATACCTGCAATTATACTTTCTTATATTCGTATATAAATGTCAGCCATGGTGCTTTGATCAAATGTCATTTTTCACAAACTATGTATATATATATATTATACAAACAATAGTGTTGTCCCAAGAAATACATAGGGGGCACCACTAGTCAATAGAAGTATAGTGTTGATATGACACATTGACACATATATATTTATATATCTACACATATGTGTGTTTTTCAGCTGTTGAGGTCATTAAGCATTGATAAATGTCAGTGATTATTATATGCCTCAATATTTCAAATGGGAAAGAGAAACACATTGCAATATCACCTTGATGACTGATGATAAAATAGCGACTCCATGTCCTTGGGACTTAGGCAGGCAGGCGTAGCGAAGCTTTACTGAATTATTGAGGGGGAGAGGAAGGTGTAAGATGTCAGATGGAGATCAAAGACAGGAGGAGCTCACCTCTGCTGGGAGAGTGTAGAGCTAGTCCACTAAGTAGGTCATCAAGGACTGACCTGAGAAGTGGGTCTGTATACCCTTTCTGGGGGATTGATTCATGGATACTAGAGTAATAACACCAAACGGGCTAGGGTATTTATCTAATAACTTTATTACTCTTTGAATATTCCAGACTGTAATAACTTGAAAAAAAAGTACTTTTAATATAGTGTCTAATATATCATTATATAGAAGATCAGCAATGTATTACATACAGAAATCATGTATGCTGATCTGGTAAATGATATAAACATATCTTTTTATAACATTTAAATAATAATTATTTAAAAAATGCCAAACCTAATTTTGTTTAGATAAGAACAGTGAAGAAAAATAGTCCTAAAAAACACTCACTACAACATGTGATATCACCTTTTATTGCCATATAAAAAGAAATCAAAGTATCTACTCATGTCTTTGAGGCCCTGGTTACTAATAGGTTGATTCACATTAGTATCAAAATGTGCATCCAGGTAGAATACAAAATAGAATACAAAATCTAGACCCCATGATGGACATCTAAAAGTCTGAATGGCTGATCTTGATCATTTCCACGGGGCCGTCTGCCAGGTAGTACCGCAGCTTCTCCCAGAACCACTTCTCCCCGTAGACCAGGTAAATCCCCGCCTTCAGGTACAGCTTCATGTCCGACTCCACATGGGCCTTCAGAACGATATCAGTGAGAACAACGATAAGCCATAGTTGTCTGTCTTTCAACACCTAAAATAAAGATTTCGTAGGGATTGAAGCAGCAAGATTTTGCAAATAATATGATGGTTGAATGATTTGTAGATGAGCAAACACATTATCGGTCTATTAATTTGAATGAAAAACAGTACAGATTCACAAGAATATGCAAGTACAACCCTTGTCTACAATATTTCTGTGATGTCATTGATGGTGGTGCCCCCTATGAGAGACTTAACAAACTATCACAAATAATACAGTATTTCATCTCTTTTAATATTTTTCATAACATAAACAATTTCCTTTTTCATAAACTAATTGTTTGTAATGGTTTGCATAGACTCTCATAGCAGTCAGCCACTATTGAGATGTTCACACCTAAAAGTTGTGAATTATCAATTTTTGTTTGCTACATGATCATTTTGGAAATAAAGGACCATACCCACTAGGTGATTTCACAGTCAACAGGCAACGGGCTACTGGGAGAATCAGCAGTTAAATTGTGGGAAGACTGTAAAATATCCCATAAATTATCAAACTTGCTTAATATTACAGTCATCCGACACCGACAACGCTGATTCTCCCAGTCACCTGTCCTGTAAAGCCGGGTCCCCACGTGGCGACTAAACCCCGGCGTTTAGTGCATTTCACCGGCGACCAAGGAAGAAATATTGATCACTGGGCAACTAACTAATCGCCGGGGGCCAAAAAATTAATCTCCACGTCGGGACGCTCTTGCCATCAAACTAACGGCGACTAGAGGACCCATAAGTCGCCCTACCCACCGATTAACTGCACTAATCGGCGGCGACTAGAGGAAAATATTAAACATGTCAAATATTTCACCAAGAAACCACGGCGACTAATGGTTTAATCGCCAGACATGACGGCGCCAGTGTATGCTAAGTCGTCGGGCGACTAGACCACTGATTATCACGTTGGTCGCCGTCATATTCTTCCACACTAAACGCCCTGTGGGGACCAGGCTTTAAGGTTGCTTAGTGGGTATGGCCATTAAGAAACTGTATTGGAGTTGCAAGGCCAGCAGTTCAGAGGAAACCCAGCAAGATTCTTGAAATGGCCTGTGAGTTTCTTTGAATGATTATTCACCTTAGGAAAATACGGAAAGCATGGTCAGCTATTTTACCTGGTAATGTGCTGCCAAAAATTCATATCGACACCACTCAGACTCGAAGTAGTTTTCTGACACAAGGAGAATGGTCCTTTTGCTCTGCTGGACAGAGGCAATGTTAGTTTCAGTATGAATAGCTCCTACTGGCCAATCTCTACATTCCAAGCATACCTGAAAAAATATTAGGATAGATTAATCTATTCATTGACGAGTATGAACACTTTTCAATCGTTCCAAGTTATTATGCGATACCAGTAAATTTCAGTTGATTAGGGCTTTTCCATTAAGTACATATGCATTAATGGGCATGAAATTTTTTTAAATTCCTATAGGTTCTAGTACAAGTCCAATGCATTCAAATGGTGATTGGGGGAATCTGAGAATTTTAGAATGTGTCCATGTACTTGATGGAAGGCCCTTCACTTCAAAACACAATCAGATTTTCCATTGTTAAAGTCTGTTGAAGAAATTGATAAGAGATGAAGTGAAGTAATTGAAGTATTGTGTCTGAGATACAGGTAAAAGTCATGATTGTCTTACTTTATATGGTAATGCAACCTCCTCGAGGTGAGGTAACAAGTCAACCACAACAAACTTTTCATCCTCCTGAGCATATGCAAGAAACACATCATACGGTTTGTCCCCATCATCTTTATACTCAAAATGGAAATGGGTACCAAAGTGATGATAGCACCAAACCATTAAAATGAGATGGTTTTTATAAAGTATGATTCCACTACACAAAAGGACTAATGATACAGCTGCGATGAATATAATGCCAGCAATAGAATGCTTCGTAATGTGTTCCGTCTTTCCTGGTTTTGTGATGTTATGACAGAAGAAAAAATCTATTTCCAGTAAAGGTTTACTGAGAATCCATTCTAACTCAAAACCAATTTCCTTGTAATGTTGTATAGTAGTCATTTCATTGGCTGTGAAATTATAAAATTTACAACCAATGGCTAAGGGAGAAGAATGATTTTCCAATTCTGTGTGATGAAATCCTTAAATGCTGGTCCAAATGTGCAGTCACAAACCCAACGGTTATCATACAGGTAAAGATTCCTTAAGGATGGCATTTCATCAAAAATTGTAAAGTCAATCACCCTTATGTAATTCCCATGAAGTTGTAAAGTATCTATCAAAGACAGATTCTGAAAGCCGCTCTTGCCTATTACATTAATACTGTTATCATGCAAGTACAGTTTCTCTAGTCTTTGCAACTTACTGGATGTGAATGTTCCCTCTAACACATTGGAAATTTCATTATTATTCAAAAATACTTTTTTTGCCTTCAATGGCCATTTTCTTGGAATTGCTGGGGTTTTTTTTAATTCAAGTTGTTTATTCAGACATAAAATAAGTACAAAACTTGTTTTCATTTTATACCTGAGTTGTTTCTAATCCACTTGGATCAGAAACCAATACGAGTATTAAGTAATCATAATACAGTTAGAATTCAATATATTGATAAAATTACAATCAGATAATAAAAATGTATCATAACATCATTTTCAATAATTTCTAAGTTAGGATATTTTGGCATTCGACAATTCAATTATATCCCTAATAAGAAATATAATACAAGCCAAAAGACTTGTTATATACTATTACATCTTATAAAACAACTAAACCAATAGATACACATGGTTCTAAATTAATAGTGTACAATTTTCTCTCTCAAAATATTTTTAAGCTCATTTTTAAAAGTAATACAGTCAGGTATGTTCCTGATAGCAACCGTTTGATCATTCCATAAATTAACACCTCTATATAAACTATTATTTTTCACCTTTTCACTATTAGGTTTATAAGTTTTAAAAATGCTAGCCTGTCTCCTTCTAGTATTAACATCAATATCAGATATGAGATCAGGTATATCTAGTAAGTTATACATAAAATTCAGTAAGTGTATATCTCTTCGATCTTCCAATCTGGCAATCTTAAAATCTTTACACAATTGATCCTTGCCAGTAACATTGATATTATCATTATTACATATCCGTAAACCTCTATAAAATAGTCGTGATACCTTTTTTAAGTTACTTTGAGTGGTTCCAGAATATATAATATCACCATATTCCATAAGTGGAAGGATCATACTTTTAAAAATCAGAATACAAGCATTCTTCGTTATATATTTTCTGACCTTAGACATTATATATAATTTATGTACAACCAACGATGTCAATTCATTTATATGCTTATTAAAATTCACATTTTCATCTAGAATGAAACCTAAATATTTGTAAGAGCAAACTCTATCTAATATATATAATTCCATTCATTGATAAAGATAAATCAGTATTCTTACTTTTCTTAACAATAGATCTCATACCATAGATGCAGTATTTGGTTTTTTTACAGTTCATTGATAATTTATTTTTACAGCACCATTGAAAAATATTATTCAACTCATTCTGCATCAAAGCAAAAGCACTATCTAAATCAGAGTGGCTAATATATAATACAGTATCATCAGCATAAAGTGAAATTTCTGTAAAATCATTACAATAAACAATGTCATTAATATAAATTAGAAATAAAAGAGGACCTAAAACACTTCCCTGGGGTACACCACATTTAATATAGTCACATGGAGAAACAAGTCCATTTGCCTTAGTACTTTGAATGAGTAAATATTTTTATGTACTACTTTCTCAATAAATTTTGCTATTACTGGTAAATTTGATACAGGCCTTAAATTCGATACTAAGGTTTTATCACCTGGTTTTTGAAGAGGCGTCACTATTGCTTGTTTCCAATATTCAGGTATTAAACCCAGGTTAAGTGACAAATTAAATAACAGGCAAACCTTATCAGGTATTGCTAAAAAAAGCATCTCTCAATACTTCTGTATTTATATCTTTGATACATGAAGACTTATTAATATTCAAGTTTTTACATATCTCAACTATATCTTCAATTTCAACCTGAATATTATTCAGTTCTGAGTTATTTCCCTGACCATTGAACGACCATGGTTCCGTAAAGTCTTTTGCTAATTTAGGACCAATATTCACAAAGAATGTATTAATATATGAGGCTGTATTTTCTTTAGTAATAGTCATACCATTCTCAGTATCTACAAGCTGAATACTTGAAATATTTTTTGATTTTTGAGTTGGTAAAACATTCTGAATAATTTTCCAAAATTTTTTCTGATCCTGCTGATTTTCATCAAGTTTTTCACTAATAAAATCGGCTTTAGCCTTTCTAATACGACTAATACAATCATTTCTCAATCGTCTTGCCTTAATCCAATCATCAATATCACCACTACGTTTCGCATCGTTTAATGCTATATCTTTATCATGTATAACTTCTAGAATTGGAGCTGTTATCCATAAATCTTTCACTTTTTTAATCCGAAAAATTTTCATAGGACATTGTTGATCGATTATTTTAATGATTTTTGAATAAAGTAATTCCCATTTATTAGTTACATTATTTTCATTATTAAAATTGTTCCAGTCAGAATTTCGTAAGTCTTCTTGAAATAAATTTTTATCATAGTTACGATAACTTCTTCCTGTAAATTCCATTTTTTCACTATGAACTTTCATCTTTTTTCGCGTTAACAAAATCATTGAGTGGTCGCTTATATTCAGATCAATGACCTGGCTATTCAAAACAATATTTGAATTAGTCAGAAATAGATCTATACACGTGCTTGAGTTTGGAGTACTCCTCGTTGGATTTTTTATAAGCTGTCTTAAGCCATAAGTCTTAATTAAATGCTTAAAATCTTTAATCCTTGGTGTAGTGGAATTATAAAAATCTATATTGAAATCACCCATAATAAACAATTCAGTTTTATTCAAATTTAAGTCTTTCAATTTAGTCTCTAAAATTTCAATAAATGTATCTACATTACCCTGTGGTGGGCGATATAAGTTACATATCAAAATGTTCTTTGACGGTTTTTGTTTAATTGAAATCCATTGCATCTCACAGTCAATAGAACTTATATTTAGGTTACAATATAATGTATCAGAGAAATCATATTTATTCTTTATGAACATGCAAAGACCACCTCCCTTTTTTTTAGGAACATTATTATCACTCCATTGTCTATCATATCGAGTTAATGTATATGTATCATTTAGTTCAAATAATTCAGAGGGTAATTTGTCATGCAACCATGTCTCAGAAAAACCCATTATTCCAACACCACTATTGCCAAAAGTTTCTTTTAGTAGATCCCACTTATTGGCTATACTACGCACATTTAAGTGACCAATATGCATCCCTTTGGTATTTAATAAATTAATCATGATATCTTAAACCCAACTATTGAACATGTTGAATTCCAAATCCAATATGATCTCAATTTTAATAGATAGGATCGGATCATAATTCCCCTATCTTACCAGTTATTACATAAGTGCTATGATAGCGTTAACACGTACGGACAAAGCAGGGTGAACGAGTCAAATAAAATAAAATAAGAAATAAAATACAGTACAACAGACGGATTTTTAATTCAATATTGAGTATAATAAACTAGACCTTCATATTTATAATTCATAGTACAGGATAAAGCATTGACATACAATCAGGACATTCGTTCCCAATCATGATCACCTCTATAAATATAATATCAATTCACATAAGATTGATGCGTTTCAAATGGGGCAAAAATGCCCAACGATACAATCATAAAGTATGCATTCACTTGAATATAATATTTTCCCTAGAAGGGATCACAAAATTAGTATTAATTATATAAGTATTATAACAAATGTAGGCCCAATACGTCAACCTAGCAGCCCATCCCTGTACTCACACAATAATACACCCAACCAATTCTCATTTGGGATATTGTCTTTGTTGATCTTAGTGCATTCTGCCAGGGTCAAACCACAAGAAAAAGAATCTCCTTTTGTGGCCTCATACAAAAATCCTTTGGTTTGAAGTAACTTATCTTTTAGCCCAGGATTTTGCTCAAATTTTAATCGGATAATCATTCTCATGATTTTAATCTTATCCCTATTCCAGTTTTCCCCAGGTTTGATTGTTTTCCCTATCCGTTTTGCATGATAACCATCCCGTGCTGCAATGATGTCCTCCACTAGGTCAAGTCGCCCATGGTACCTGGCCATCTCAGCATAGTATAAATGCTCTGATGACTTATATAATACCCCTTCATGTTTAATTTGGCATGGGAACATATTGCTGAGATAGGCAAAATGGGATTGAAAAGCAATCCCATCGGCAACCTTTTTTATTTTAATAGATTCCATTGTTACCCCATGGGGAAGATCATGAATATCACTATGAGCATATTTTTTACCATCAATTATAATACTATTTCCCTTCATTTTGACATCAACTTTTTTTGCTTTCATTGCAGCATATACGCACCTCAGATCCCTCCGGTCATTTTGTTCTTGTTGTGTGAGGGAATCATTTATAAACACGCCTTTCCATTCCTCCTTATGTTTAAGCTTACCAACATTTTTAAACACTTGACCCTTGAAGTTGTTATTCAGAAATTGTATTCTAATTGACCTAGGTCTAACTGCATGATCCTTTAGGGTGCCTAACCTATAGGCCAGCACAATGTCACTGTCTTTGTGGTCTATCCCTAAGTCATTCAGAAGATCAGAAGCTGTTAGGTTTCGTGAGGAGCAGTCAACAATGGTTACAATGGTACCCCAACTGGTATAACAAGTGCAGTCATTGCTGCAGCTATTTCCATTGGATGATGAGGAAAGGTCATGGCAGAGAAAGTCCTCCAAGGTCAATGAAGTCAACAACTGGCTTTCAGATGACATTGAAATGTTGCAGTACAAGAAATCCAAGTCAGGGACTTAGATCAGTAATGAAATAAGGACAATTTATCATAAAAAAAATGTATATATAATATTTAACAATAAGCATCAAATAATGCCAATCAAAATGAATGAAACAGTGGTAATTTCGTCCTCTTTCAATTTTTAGTGATAAATTTTATTCATTGTTATATCAAACCTTGGTGATGTTGAGCATCTTTTTTATCTTTTTTATGATAGACTTATAGATAGATTACTTACTAACTGGTGCATTTCATTTAATAAAGAGGGCTATCCATCCAGTTTACCTTAGCTAGCTTGAATTGTTGAAGGTAGTTTTCTTTTATCTCATCTACAGGAAGTCCATGCCTGTTGCATTCATGCCTGTAGAGGTCAGCTGCATTCCTGCAACAGAAATGTGAATTTTATATCAGTAGTCCGTTTCATAACAACCTTATGATTACCTGTTTGGCTGTCATAGCTATGCGAGAGTTGAGTTTTATTATGAAACGGCTGTGTACAAGAGTTTCAAACTCGCGCACAGTTTCCGTAAGCTCACATAAAACTCCCATAGCTACGGAAATTCTTATGAAACACTCTAGAGTTGATGTAAAAGCAATACTGTATCATTCAACTCTCTCTACCACTCCTTTTTACCAATGAATTCAAACCTTACCCTCAGAGTTTGAAGTTTAAATTTCAGAATAATTTTTGGTGACAAGGGATTTTCTCTTTCATTCACACAATTTTATATTTCTAGAACAATGTTCGCTACATCGGAACACACGTAAATCTGCCATTCCATCCACCATTCCACTTTGCAGTGACCTGATATTATTCCCACTCAAGTTAAGGTATTTCAATTTTCTGAGGTCATCCAAACCAGCTCTCTTGAGAGTGTCTGCAGACAGGCTGTTTCCAGACAGATCTAAGTATTGGAGATTCTTCATACAAGTAAATAAGTACTGAGACAAGGTTGTGAACTGATTGTTATGCAGATCAAGTTCAGACAATAATGAATCAATACATTTTTCTATGTCTGGTACTGTAAAGACTGTGAGTTGGTTATTTGAAAGTTGAAGCTTGGGTAACCCTGTTATCATTTTAGCGTCAGTCTGTCCGAGTTCAGATATCAAAGAATGTGTTGAGATAAGCCGTCTTAATTGAGACATATCTTTACTAAAACTGACATTTAACCTTGAGATTTGATTGCCTGAGGGGTCCAACACCCTCAAGTTTGGAAGACATGAATTGCAAGATGGCTTTCCAATGGCACTACCACATTGAATGCCAAGCTGCTTGTCATCAGTGAATAGGTTGTACCCAATGTCCAAGATCCTCAGATTGGGCATTCCACAGAAATGCTGAGTTGACAAGTTAAAGATGTTGTTTCCAGAAGAAAAAGCTGTCTGAGCCCTTTTAGTGGTTGAAGCCAATTAGATTCAAACACTGTTTCTTTGAAACCTGTGAATAATTTTCCTTTTTCTGTTGGCTTAAGTTGAGCCTGTGCACTTCTTTGCTGTATCGTCTGCCTTGAATTGATCATTAGACGAAGCTTTCTCAATTGATATAGTCCAGAAAATGTTTGAGCTGTAACATGGCGCTTGACTCTCCCATGTATAGTCAAGTTCTGCAAGCTGGAGAACTCTGAGAACATCCCATCCCTGAGTTCCACGTTTGATAATGCAGATGACCAAAACAACCAAAGGACATCTATTCTGGGTGCATCCAGGAAGTGAAGCGAGTCTCCTTCTTGTAAGCGATTAAACTTACAGTAGTACCCAACATGAGAAGCGGGGGTTGTTACACGCATACAATGTTTTTGAAGTGTGCATCTATGGAGATGGTGGGCGCTATTGAGATCTGCCTTACTGATATTGCCAAAGATGACCAGTATATACGGAGTGACTCTAATCACCCTATCTGTAAAGGAAACAAAAATAGTGCATTTAATAAAATATTTACCTTGTGGTTAGAAATTGACAAATTCTAGTATATATCATATAGTACTGACCGAGGTTTGATATCAAAATTGTTATTCCCCTTGTTATGCAGAGTAGAGGGCCGTAGCATATCTTCTATGCATTCTATTGGCTACATTTCACTTTTTAAATCATGAAAATTGGCTAAATACCAGCAGAGATATCAATAGATAAAAGTTATGCCAAAATGTAAACAAACGGCCGCATCATGCAACCTAGCAACGCGACCTAGATATTCCACTGCTGGGCTCTGATTGGATGATAGCATAAGGGTGCGTGGCCTTACTGAAGGTTATTGCCCTGGGTCTGTAGATTCCTATTGGTTAAGCCTTATAAAAGGGGTGTGGTCAAATGTTTCCTTGGTTTTCCAGGGGAATATCTTTTTGTTATTCCCCTGCTCTCTGTACTTAAGAGTTTAAACCAGGGGAATATCATTTTTGTTATTCCCCCGGTTAGAAAACGTCAGGTTTAAAGAGGAATCTACAGAACACACTTCCCTACTCATGAAATAAAAGTAACGTCTTCTCCATCTGTCAGAATAATAGGAGGTAAAGAACGTAAAGGAAAAAAACAGGGAACTACAGCCATAGAAGAACTGGATAGATGAAAGAATATTTATGATGCAAACAGGTTTCCTAGGGAATAACTGTAAGAGTAACAACATATATCAATTATAGCTATATGCCAAATGTTCGTAATGGAGTAAAGAAGAATGGCTGCGAGTGTGATCAAACTCAGTAAAAAGTATATATAACAATCGAAATACAAATCATAAGCAAATATCTAATAACCATAGTATGTATGTAAATGCTACTTTTTCTAATCACAAAAGCTTTTCCTGACAGGGAATCTAACTGAAAAAATTACTCAGAAGCAAGATGTAGAAATAAAAGTGATGTTGGACACCAAACTCGACAAGCACAACTTGATGGACGACTCTGTTATCTATTAAGCGTAGTGTAGACAATTAATGTAGCACAAGGATCAATATGTTTCAACTGGTTGAAATTCTTCATGAAGCAAGAAGTTAGAAGCAAAATATAACTATCAATAAGATGAGAAATAATTTCACCGATTCAATAATGACAAATATCTTTATAAAATACTGGCTATTTTTATATGAAGAAGAGATTTAACAATCTCATTTGCCTAAAGAAGAGGCTAACTTACAGTTGATGGCCTTCATTGTAGCAGATGGTCTGGCAAGAACCAACATCAGATGTGAAATATCTGAAACACATACACCTTATTCTCCAAGTTTATTAGTGGTCTCACCCGCAAACATGTTTAAGTAACGCATGTTTGTATTTGCTAAGGGTGGTGTTAGCTTTCAAACTGGCATGATATGTGTCTTTCTCAAATTTGGCACAGTATCATAATAATATATAATCCCTGGAACGCATACCGTTATTTCTTTAAAATATTATCTCTGATGGAGGACAACCTATAGAGGGTCTAGATGGGGGGTCCCCACGTCAGATGTCAAATCTAAGAAATGGCTTTGTCACATGTCATTATATTTCTAAAAGCCCTGACATTTGCCAGCATTGGCCATGTTGCCTTTAGATGTTAATAATTATCCCTGTCGCGGTGTCCAATTTAAGAATGAGCTCTGTTGCATGTTACTGTGGCACATTTAGGGGTCTGGACCCATCCTATAGGCTGATATCGAGACTTTGGTTTGGTTACTATACACACTCTACAGCAAATTTGAGGTAGGAAATCTAGCAATACTAGTGACAAACAAATAATTTTGCACAATTCTTGCACAAAACATTCACAATTATGAAGGGAATTGCACAATTAGTAAACAAATATGCAGACGTCAGCTGTGTCATTAGGCTGACGTCAGTGTATGCCATCCTATCAACGGCAGGACAAGAATGTCCCTTTAAGTTTGCATTGTTACGAAATGTCATTATGGAACGGGCCACTGGGTATTCAGTGTTCCTTCAGTGATGACAGGAAGGTTCTCTTACAACCTTTGCCAATTATCATTTTCACTGTATGAGTCTTATAGTATATGCTGATAGATGTATTCAACCATTATTTGGGTGCCATATTGGATGGCAATGAATATTTTATTGCGATTGATTTGCATAAATAGATCAAGCATGTACAATCAGCTTACTTTCTGAACTCAACAGTCTTTCCTTGTCCATTTGCTGTGTTTCTATGCTCTTCAACAAAACACTCATATCATGGGTTCAACTTATTTTCCATGCATTCATTGCCTCTATGTGATCTGGTGAAATTTCTAAACAAACTTCAGGTTTTTTTAGGAGTACAACATCAATTAGTAGTAGTACAGTTTTCAGGTATTACTGAACATTACCTGCCTCACCCACCCCTCCCACCTCTCCCATAGTGCCCTTTCAATTTGTAAGAATGCCTTTCCTCTTGAATGATTTGTTTTCCTCCATCTTTAAACATTCTCAGTACTTGTTCTTCAGGCCCCTCCCCCATACAACCTCCAACCCCCTGGAGGCAGGTCAGCAAGTGTAACACCTACCCAGCAGGTGACCCCTGTATGAGGATGTATAGTTTAGGGTTGACAGTAGTCACGACATCTACGCTTGGCACACAGCAGAGCAATACAGTAGAGCAATACACCAGTACATCTTTTACACTAACCCATCCATTTTGAAAATTCTTCTGCAGCTCTTCGCCATAGTGTATATATCTAAAGTCAGATAAAAAAAGTTCATTCCTTGGATCTGAGGACATGTGGAGGCCAAGTCCTCAGGTGAGGTATATTTCTGTAAATCAGTGCATGTTGTCTTCTTTAATTGCAACAAGGGTGTCTAGATGTTAAGTCCTAGACAAACTTTATGAATTCAAGAAATTGATTAGTACTGCAAAATTGGTTGAAAAGCTACCATAGTCCCAATCTTTATGTGCTATTTTTTGTGCATGTATGATGGTCACTAGACTGAAACTGCCCTAATTTTCAAGGTAGGAAGAAATCCCAAGAAAGTTAACATAGGCACAGCAAGAAAGCATAACCCAGTAAACACCCAGTGAATCAATATTGAAAGTGGATTGAAGCAGCAATCAATCATATCTAAATGCTGATCAAATGTTGATTTCCTAATATTGATTCAATACTGGCAACTGATGTTGATTCAATGTTGAGTTATCAATATTGAAGAATTTAATGTTGATCTAATGCTTTTATGCTAACATTACCTAGATATTTGATGATCAATCCTAAATCAATCTTTTTTTACATTGATTTATAATTGAGACATCAATGTTGAAGCAATATTTGATTTTCAATTGTACATCAATCCACCACCAGGGGGCACTGTCTGCCAACTTTGTCAAAATGTTGAGTATTTCAACATAAAAACGAACCAAAGTCATAATTGTCAAAATAATTCAGAAGCAATTGTTGGTATCTCAGACTAAGTTTACCATAACCCATTCTATCACATGAAAAGAATTTACACACTTTTGCTTAACTTTTTGTAATTTTGCAATTTTTGAAGCGTGTCATGTAAAAACACCTTTTTCGTCGAAAAGGAATAACATACTGGTTTGAACTACTGGAGTTCCTGTGTATCTCTTCCCATGCATTGTCAGACCACATGACATTAATGCTACCTATCCATACAAAGGATTTGGTTGGGGAAATACTAATTATAATAGATGGCCTTAATCTTGGTATTTGACCCAGAAAGGTTCAATAAATTATTATGATATGAGAATAATTTAGTTGAGTGACAGGATTTTTTTTTTTTAATATTGTGAGCCATTATTTCACCTTTCCCTTTATTTATAGAAGGGAAGTTTCAAGAACAGTATATCAATATTTTTGCAAATATAAATGATGGTTTAGCATTTATTCTTAAAATTTAAAACAAATTTTATCAACAATGTTGATTCAATGTCAGATTTCAACATAGTATCAATATTGAAAGTTGATATTGAATCAACATTAGCTTTTCATAGTTGAAAAAACTTCCAATATCAACCGATATAAAATGTTGATTCAATATTGATGGCAAGCATTGATTCAATATTGAGTCAACATTAGTGTGCTTACTGGGAATGTTGTATATTGACAATTATTATCAATCAAATGACATGGCGCGTTGACAGGTTGTGTGCAGCGGAGCTCCCCAATCCGGACCTAGTGTTTGGCAACATCAGGGCAATATAATAGACATTATTTTCAGCACACATCAACATAAAGGTATTGTGACTCTACAAATATATTGTTTGTGACTGATCACCCACCAGATTACTGATTTTCATTGTAAACCAACAGACATTTAGCATTGGTAAGCAGTATAGTGAATGCTAGTGGTAGTTTATGGGTCTTATTGTGAATTTGGGGAAACTTGCCTTTAACTCTCGTTTAGTCTGTTCATCTTAGTTTATATTAGTATTGCTAGTTAAGTGGTAGACTACATCCATGGCATGGGTGTTCATATCCACAACACGAATCTCACTTGGCTGATAGGAAGTTTATTGGTGTATAATCCAAAGGCATACAATGGCTGGTGCATTTGGCCTAAGTATCTGGCCCTCATTCAGCACTGCCCAAGGCTAGCTTCCTCCTTGACAGGGGAGGTCCCAACCTCACCTAAACTGAATGTTATTGTGATGTTATGATTAGGTTAGGTGTCAACCTAACCTAAACAGAATGTTATTGTGACATCCTCATTCAGTGAGATCTCAATCTGATGATCAATTCCAAAAACTAGATGATTCACTTGCCAAAATTAATGTATCCTTGGAAAATGTCACCCTTCCCACAGAAAATCTGATTACAAAAGAAGACCATGAAATCGAGATCAAGAAGAGGGAGGATTAAATCACGAAAAGAGTGAAAAGAGTAGATACATTGGAAAAGCAGATGCAAATTCAACAACAAGTTACTGACCATCTGAGTGAATATTCCAAGTATCAGACCATCACCACCAAGTCAAAATCAACTCAAAATTCCATTTATCTTAGGAGGTATGAAAAGTTTCCTCATAGGCTTGGCATTGGTGCAAAATTCAGTAGCATCCATGGGATTCCCCAGTTCATGAAATCTCACAAGAGTTACTTCAGTGCCCTATGAAAACCTACAAATCTTTCCCATCATGCATGACAATAGGGTGCTGCACATTCAAGAAGATTATCGGGAAAGGAGGTGAGAAAAGACGTTGCTGGGTCCTTGCTGGGGACACATACAGATTGATTCCACAACATGGCCGAGTTTACCTAGTCATATTTCCTAATATACATGAAATTGCATGTTGATTTTAAAAATATAAATGGACCTAGACTATAGTCTTGTGAGACTTATTTATCTTATGAGAAAAAAGATAATCTGTTGGAAAAACTAGGTGTTTTTTTTACGGCAAGGTTTCAACATCCAGAATGTCCAGGAAACACCTTTTTTTTTGTTCAACAAATCATGTTTTTCTGGTGTAATGGCACATTCTCACAAGGGATTCAGCCTAGATCTATTCACATTTCAAAAATCAACACAAAATTCCATTTATCTCCATTTAGCATCCTGTGATTCTCCAGTTTATGAAATCTCACATGAGTTACTTGGGTGCCCTTTGAAAACCTACAAATCTTTCCCAACATACACTCCAATTACTTCCTTCTACATTCTAACTATAAATGTACTACCACCAACCTCTATCATCACATTATAGAAAAAGCTGACATCCAGGGAAATCAACACTTCTTCTCCTCATACGTGTAGGCCATTAAGGCCATCGAGTGTGTTGAAGAAGTCTGTAGTGTCATGCAAAAAGGAACATCCAGTTTTGACAATGGGGGCCAGGAAATGGTCCACAAACACAGAGATCCTTTGAATCAGATGTTGGCGGACACTATCGGTCTACCCGGGACTTGACTTGTGTTTTTGTGTACCTTTGGCAAAAGGTACAGCTAGGGTGTTTGGGGTTCTGGTGTGGTCAAGAAATCTTTGGTTTTCTGTCTGATCTCACCCTATACCCGCATATTTTCCAACTGAGAGATGGTTTGGCCATGGTGTTCAAGAGTCAAGTCTTGATTTTGCCACTGCCACGATGTAATCTGTGCAATTTTGCACTAAAACAGCGCCTCCCTTATCCGCAGGTTAATAAAATGACGATGTGTGTGTCGTCATCTTCAAGCAGGTAATTTTCAGTAATGTTCCTTTTGCAGAGTTGAGGAGGATGGAGGTCCTGTAGGGCTAGCTCGTTCATTGTGATGACCTTTTCTAGGTTAGTGGGAACTGTCGGTGGCACCCATTTGGTGTTGGGTTTCAACTTAAGAGACTTGTTGTTAGAGAAAGGGCCTATGACCAGTTCTTCAACTGATGGCTCTGACCCTACTAGATCTTTGTCCAAGTAAAAACGTAACCTAAGTGAACGGTGAAATCTATCTAGATCTCTACATTTGTCATATTTTAAGTAAAGTGTCTCCATATTATAAAGCATTATTAATGCTTTGGTGAACAGATTGTTGCAAAAATAAGAGATTTCAGGAAAAATTTGCGAGAAAAATGCTTGAAAACTGGCAACAACCTGATTTGATGTGTTTAGTTTTCACGCAGGGGTCTATTATTACAAATTTAAATATAAATGTTAATATATGTTGTGTAAATGATGTCATATCACTTTAAACTAAGTTAATGAAAGATTGGCATACTTGGGTTGTCCCTTTATTTAGAAAATTGATATCACAATTTTTAATTAAGAAAATTTCATTTTGTAAGGTCCTCGGCACATAAAATGGCAACCTTGGAACCTATTTCTGCCTCTAAAATGCACAATTTTCATGTTTTCATAACAAAAGTGCACATTAATTACTTAATAATGCACCATTATACCCTGGTTGACATAGAAGTACAGTCTAATTTGTAAGATATGAATTTGTTAAATGCATTCATAAAAATGTGTAAAATGTGAAAAATCTAGCAATGCACGAAAACCTGCAACTCTACTCTACACTACAGCCAATAAATATCCTTGTGCTATTTTTAACAAAAACTAATTTTATTGTTAGTTCTTTTGTTTCATTATCAGTAGATTGTTATTGCGGTTTCATATAAGATTAGGGAAAGTTGTAATGCAACACTCAGTGCCACAACAGTATATAAGTTGCTCACAGCTGAGTAATGAATGATATTTTTTCATGGAGCATATCTCTTCGGAGGGGTGGAGTAAATACATATATATATATGTAATATAACTGATTAAATCTCCAGTATCTATAAGGTTACATCAGTAGCAAAAAAAGTTAGATAACGGATACTTGCCAGGAGTTATTTATGGGTTTGGCTGGAAATTGACCAAATATAAATGAAGTTGTTTCCCCCTAGGTTATCTGTGCATCAGCCACTGTTATTAGCCTGCTACTGGTTGCAGCAACTGTGACTGGCATCATCCTTGGCTTACCTAGAGGTAAGTCATCAGACATATTACAATTTACCTGCTGTACTTATTCATTCATGTCATATGTCTTCATTTATACAGGGAACCAAATTTGAAATTGACATGGATCTGTTTTATGAAAGCAAACATTTTTCTCTAACAAAAAAATCATAGTCCAAAGGTATATTACACAACTGATATTCATATGTTTAAATATGTATGCTCTAATATGCAAAGGTTTGCTGTATTTTAGATAAAGTAGTAACCAATAAAAATTCAAAGACAAATCCCACATTTATGTGAATGTGTTACACCATGCAAAGAGGTTTTGTTACATAACACAAACCAAGTTTCAATAGAGTGTACCCTTTAGGCATAACATCTATACTTCAGAATTATGTGGAATCCCCTTTTGTATAAAAGGTTTCCAAGAGATACCATTTTGTTGCCTGCATTCAAGTCACATTAATGCCCACAAAATTGAGAAGATTTACGTCAAGTATACCTAATGATCTAGGAAAAGGTTGCGAGATTTACAATGAAACTTCAATGTCTACCTCACCTTTAGAATACTTCAAGTTACGTTGTTGCTTTGTGATGTAATTTGTTTGATGTTTATCCATCTAATATACGTCTAAGCTATTGATTTCAAGAGAATAGTACTGACCAATATCAATCCTCTGCAGGGGAAACCTTCACAGAGCTGAGGATAGTGCTAACTCTGGAAGTGGAGCCACAGTATGCTCCTCCGAGTAACATCGCCATCTGTCAAGCCGTAAATATGTTATTATTCTTAAAAGAATTGACATGGTTGTTCCTTTAGTATATTAACAAAATCCAAAACAACATCATTAGACAAACACAAAGCGCTGAACTCGAGTGTTGTTTATCATTTAATGTTTTGTGATGGGGAGATAATAAAGATGTTATTTAGTTCATGTTGCAAGTTGTTATTAGTCAATCCCCCTCATTCATTGCTAGCCAAGGGCAGGGGTACTTGGTTGAGTAGTCCAAATCCAAACACAGACACTCACTTTGCAGAGAGTCATTCCTAACATTCCAACAACAGGTAGGAGATACTCATCGTCACCTCATGGTACAATCTGGCACTACCTATATCACACTCAGATTTATCCCAGGAGTTCACTGCGCACTGCCCATAGGTTTTTCACATCAGTAAGTATTTCCTATAGTAAGTCCTATGCACTTAAAGTACAGGTAGTTCAACGTATGGTCACCAGAGAACACCACCTAACCCAATCCGGTAAACTCCTAGCTCCCAAACCTTATGTCCCAGTTTGTTTCTCACTCTCTCCTTCAGGTTGGTCTGGGTATATACTAGCTGTTATGGTTTTATATACATGCATACACCTGATACAGCCCTGCCACCGGTAGGTGAGACTGCTGTCTAGACATATGTTCTGACAACTATCTCATCTCCCTTTGACACTGTCCTTTAGCCGTCAATAGGCATTCACTTTTTTTCAATACTTTTCTACTTTGTTTAAAGTTTTATTCCCATCTGTCAGAATTATGACCATTCTGCTTTAATATAATTATATAGCCATACTGTAAGCAAACCTATTCTAATAGTGATATCAAAGTCCAAACGCCCTCTGCAATCAAGCTCTGTAAGTAACCCCATTGTGCCAGAGGTATTGCCCTCAGTGCAACACTACATATTCCAATAATAAGATGATATGATCCTCTCACTATGATTCTCAGAAAAGAAAGATTAGTGGAGATACTGTCAGACAAGAGGTTGGTAGATTATGTGCATGTAAAAGAGAACAGGGATATGCAGGCCTTTCACACTGCACAAGTCTTAATCATCAATAAAATTGATATCTTAAATCCACAATTGTGACAGTTGGATTTCTAAACAATTGGTTCTTTCACAATATAGTAAGTAATAGCTCTTACACCAGTTTTAGGCTCATTCAAGGAGTTAAAGCTAGTCTCAAATTTTCTAAATAAATTGCATGTTCTTACCTAACAACTTTTTGGCCCTAGTACCAATATAATAATCCACTATTTCCTAGATAATGGCTGTGTCACTTAGTGTACCTCCCTCAATCCCATTTAAAAGTCAACATCAAGCTCTCTAGTGTTTCATTTCAAAGAAGTGCCAAACATATTTAATTTAGAAATGTCTCAGTTATACTCAGTGATTTCCATGTTCATTCTGTACTTCTAGATTGATACGATAATAAAAGATGCCTTGGGTGATGACGTACTCGGTCCTGAAGGCTGCAAGGCTGAGGTCTTACCAAGGTAGCTGAATATATATTATTTTTGTCTCATTTCTTAACAGAAGAGCATCAATGTGAAGTCTCTAATTTTACTATTTTTAGCCAAAGAAATATCACCTAAATCTGAAAATATGTCATTATTGCAATTTCTTTTAAATCTAAAGACCAATGACATACCCAATTTCAGAAACTCAAATCCTGGCACTGTAATGTCCATTAAGGTCTTAACAAGATTTATTAGTATCAGATGCACAGGATAGAAAGCATTTTTCTATGAGGTCCCAAATATTGCCTTTTTTACTTTTATATGCAATTTCTCTCATTTTCATACACACACCATTCTTCTCTATAAAACATGCTGTAATCAACCATGATATATTCTTTGAGGGTACCTATAGTACTAAGGATACCCAAGATTTAAAGGTTTTAACTGCATATTCAGCAGAGGTATTAAGGGCCTACAAAGTTGGCACCAAATTTGAGACCTCCAACTTAGTTGCAAAATTTGGCCCAACCTTGGGTCATAAAAATTGAAATATTGTCAAAGTTTTCAAGAATTTGAGGTTCAAATTTGCAATATGTTTCCTCATCATGTTCAGGAAGATATTTGTATGGGTTTGGTTGAATTGACATGGAATGACCCATATATGAATGCCAAGAAAAGAAGGGTGAGGCAAGCCAGAGAATTGTACTTCATGGAAAGTCTTAGAGATCCTGATGATAGAAAAAATTGGAGGTGTACAATTTCGCTGACTTCGCTATCTTGCAGCTGTTTCAGCAAATTTGAAGCACATTTTTCTTTTTCATTTGTACAGAGCTCAAGGACGAGTCAAAAGGGAACCCACAGTGAGGTGTGTATGAAATATACATACAACTTTTCATTAGTGGTACATTGCTGAAACAAAATCTTAAAATTTTGTTTGTAGATAGTTTTATTTGGCTCAGCTGAATTGTTTTTTTTCTTTAACAGCCAAGACGTGCAAGCGAATACCTCCATCGGCACTAACAAACTCGACCCGATTTTGAATGTATTAACCGCGCAGGTACAGTGCAGAGACCCATTTACTTTGATTTAATTCACTTTACTGTTTATTTATATTTACTTGCTACCTAAAGATTATGAAAATCGCCTTAAATGTGATGTAACACTGATATGATCTTTACTGTCTCAACGAAAGGTAATATTACTTTTACTTTTCTGAGTAAAATTCACTTAATATTTCCCCCACTTTACAGATTTAATAAAAAATGGTCTCATATTATGCTGATAACATTATTCGGCCAGGATCCAGGTCCTTGGGTCGGATGCAGGCCTCTAGGCTAGCCCCTGGGCCAGCCCACAGCCCCCTGGGTCAGGATCCAGGCCTCTAGGCTAGCCCCTGGGCCAGCCCACAGCCCCCTGGGCTGGGATCCAGGCCCCTGGGCTAGCCCCTGGGCCAGCCCACAGCCCCCTGGGCTGGGATCCAGGCCCCTGGGCTAGCCCCTGGGCCAGCCCACAGCCCCCTGGGCTGGGATCCAGGACCCTGGGCTAGCCCCTGGGCCAGCCCACAGCCCCCTGGGCTGGGATCCAGGACCCTGGGCTAGCCCCTGGGCCAGCCCACAGCCCCCTGGGCTGGGATCCAGGCCCCTGGGCTGCCAATAATATGGTTGAAGAAAAAACATTTAGATATCAGTCATCCTAGTAAAATTGATTAAATACAAAGTAAAGACTATTGCAGTCAGTAGAGTCTATTCATATACATAAAGAGGACAGGCTGTAAGTTGACTTACATAATGAGTGTGATTATTAAATATAACAAAATATGATGAAAGAATGAAAGATATTTGGATCTGATACAAAGTAAATGACACTGATATGATGATCTTTAGTAAAGTCAATACAGTCATGTTTCTGTAAAGCTATGAAATCATGATTTGAATTAATTGTGTTTAAAGATATCTGCACTGAATCTGGAATAGATCAATGAAATTCCATTTAATAGTATTTAATAGTTCACAATATTTCTGTAGACCATTAGCTTAGTCACATTTATGGACATTTACATAGATATGAAACATGATTTTGAGGTGGCTTATTTGAAAGACAAGGAGGGTCATCACAACCTTCAAAACATCACTTAAACATCAAGAAAGGTCACATCTAAGTACTATTAATTAAGAGGCAAAAGTAAATTAAATTTCACATAAATGTAATTGAAGAGGTTTACTTAAAAAGTAAATGCTTTTATTTTTCATTTTTCATGCAGTGTTGCTCATTCCCGTATGCCAATGTCTCCATGCTTCGCTTCCCAGATCACTCTCAGGCTGGTATGAAAAACTGATCTTATTTATCAGAGTTTAAAAATTCAATTGATGTACCTCATTAAAAAAACAGTATCCAATATCGTTCAGAAATTAGGAAACTTGTTTCATATGCATGGACTATGCTTGGTCTTTATGAAAAAAGTGAATATTGTAATGATTTTTAAAACTCTTTCAATAACTGTCATTCTTAATTCTAACCTGTAATGTATTGGCCAAAGGGATTTGGTCAGTGTTTCACCAGTTTGATTTTCTAAAAACCCGTTATTTTGGGTCTAGAATTATCATTTCTACTGTTTTTTTGTAAGACCTTTAGACTGGGTCTTATTGCAATATATTAATTGTAGAGAATAAAGGATTTTCTTGACCTCATCTCTTCTTTAGGGTGAGATATATTTTTTGGGGGGAGGGGGGATGAAACTCAATTTGAGATTGGTTGGAGGCCTTCCATTAAGCACATACATGTCAAGGTTGGGTGGGGGTGTAATATTTTTATTAATTTGCATACATGCCATTACAAATCCAATACATATATTAGGCTAAGGAGGGGTTGGGGGGGTCAAATTTGTTGAAAATGTGTGTACATACTAAATGGATTTCTCCTTGCTTAGTACTTTGCAGTGATCAATCCTATTGAAATTATGTGGGAGTCCATTTGATTGACTAAATTTTCACTACCTGGTAAAAAGATAAATGGAGCACATAATAGACATCCAGATATATTTGCATTTGTCTGTTACTGTTTGGTATTTCCATCGAAGCACTAGTGGATAAGATTATTATATTCTTTAAGAAAGGGAAATGAAATATGATTAATCAAAACAACTAGAAGTAATGATGAACCATAAAGGGGAACTTGTCTGTGTTTATGTTACCAGGGCATATGACATATAAAACATGGTTATGTGGTCAAAATCATGTCAAATAGGATAAAGAAGACAAAGGTGAAATTGAAGTAGGAGCAGTTAGTTAGATCAATAGCACTACTTGGTTGTTAAGTTCAGTTGACAAAGCACCTTTCAATTCAACATTCTGGACCGGAGGAAACCCATCACATTCTTTCAATGTTTTTTTTAAAAAAATAGAACTGCAAATTGTTGAATGTTCCCATTATTGATACATATATACCTTCATAGTATCATTTCCCTTCCCATGCTGCCATTGTTATGCTCAAATGTATAAAACAGGGTACCGATTATACAATGCAATCTAAATCCTTGTCAAAATACAGATCTCTATCACTAATATATATCATTGGTAGATATTTTTTCTTTTCACCCTTTTTTTTTTATACAAATGGGTGGCCCGTTGCACAATGAATTTTGTAACAACAAACGTTTTCGTAACAAGGAAACCTTTCCTTGAATGGTGAGACGAAGCTTTGGATTGATCCCAACTGCAATACCCCTCTGAGCTGTGGGGTTTCAATTTTCCCTCCTTTGAGGAGAAAATATCCAGAATCCTGTTCTATTTCAGTGGTCAGTTTTGTTAACTGACCTCTCCTGACCCTGCTTCTGAGCCCTGATTGGCTGCCTTGTATCCACCTGCTCTGGTTAGGCCTGCAGGTGTGTTGTTTACAAAAAAAACCTCTATCTGTATTGTGATTAAGAAATTAATTAAACATAAAAATATAATAAACTAAGTGAGAAATGATACAGGTTGGTCCTGTATTATGTCAGGTTCCACATGATTGCGGGTTCAGCCTTTCGCCCTCATCAGTTGCTTAGTGAGTTTCAGTATTTCTGCTTCCTGCAGGTAGGTATTTAAATATCAAGGTCTCTGGTTTTGGCCTTGGTGTGTAGTTCTAACACAAGATGGCAGCATATGTGATATTATGATGTGTGTTGTAGGGATCCTTTCTTACAGCTCAGTGTCAGTATTTGGTAGGTTAAAACTGAGGGATCTAATGGTAATCAATTTTTACTATAGTAAAAGTCATTCATTCAATTACAAAGACTAATGACAACTAAAAACAGTAGTAAAAATTAATTACCAAGGAAACCTTTCCTTGTAAACTTTTATCCTTGTTTGGCCATTTTCCACCCTCAAAATAAACCTGTTTAAAATTTCGTTGTTAGGATCAAGTTAAGATAGCATAACAAACATTGGCTTGACAGTGAAAAGTTTCATTGTTACGGAAAAAAAGTAAAAACCCTGCTCCTAATGAATAAAATTGAATTCTTTGAATTGATATGAGAAGATAAAAAATAAGAAAAACAAATCAGTAAAAGTTACAACTCTTTGAGGGCATTCTAAATATAGAAAAAAATTGTGTCAAAACGATTGTTATTACAATAAAAGTAACAACGAATGTTTCGCAGTTTTTATCATTTTCGTTGTTACAAAACTCATTGTGCAACGGGCCAAAGGGGAAACAACTGTATTCACGTAACATGCAAATAAATGTTCACCAATCTGTTAAACATTAGTAATTGTGGTTGCTTGGAATAATTTACCCTCATATCAAGGTTGCATAGTTAGTTATGTGGGTAGAAAAGAACTGTGAAAAGTAGGTCCCCCAGCTATGATTTAATATGTATTTCAGCACCTCTCTTGAAAGGTTTTGAGTCAACAAGAGCCACACAGCCAACCACCACCACAGCAGAAACAACAACCACCACTGCAGAACCAACCACCATCACCACAGAACCAACCACCACTGCAGAACCAACCACCACCACAGCAGAAACAACAACCACCACTGCAGAACCAACCACCACCACAGCAGAAACAACAACCATCACTGTAGAACCAACCACCACCACAGCAGAACTAACCACCACTGCAGAACCAACCACCACCACTGCAGAACCAACCACCACCACTGCAGAACCAACTATCACTAGAGAACCAAATTTAGATGATCTAGTAGCAACATTTCAGAGTTTATGCGAACAGTGTGACCCATCTACTGCTTTTTGTTCCCCTGTCCCAACTGAAAGTAACTGTGACATTATAAATCTTTCAGTACCTACTTATCGGGGAATTCCATTGAATGTTTCTCTCCAATTTTATTGCACACCTAACTACTATGATTTGCCACTATATTCTCATTGCTGCCTGACCCACTCCCTTTGTCTGTCTGATGATACAGTAGACGGTATAATCTGTGATCCTTTTTTAGATGGGAGACCCACACCGTGCTCTTTCTATTGTGATGAATGTCCAAGCATAGAAAATTGTGATGTGCTTTCAAATGGAACCTCATGCTGTTTATGTCAGTGTATGTGTTAAGTGTTGACCTGGGCTAAATCTGATACATTTAAAGTTAAGAATTTTAGTATCAAGCATTACTTCTTGCTATTCTTTTAATTCTCACATGAGAGAAAGGATTTCTATAGAATTTCATTAAAAATCATATAAAATCAAAGAAAATCAAATTTAGGAATTCCCTAAATTCTGGACTGTCCAGTACTCCCCTTACTATGTCACAATGGAAGAGCTTGGCATTTTTTTATATATTTTTTGAATATATTTAGGTGACAAAAAATGCTATTATATGGGGCCTACAAACACGCTTTTATTGAGTGCTGGGGATTCTGAAAAATTCAATGTGTTATGTAAAAATTTGGGGATCTCCCTTTAAAGGTACTTGATGCTGTTCAGGGCACCACCTGGGTAATAGATTAAGAACTACAAAAAAATATTTTGTTAAAGCTGTTTTAAACATCTTACATTTTTAATAATGCTAGGAGAAGTAAAGTTGTTTTTGCTCAATAAGAATAGCAGGGTATCACATAACCATACTATAGTCAAGTTGAACGTGGGGGGTCTTCTCAAGACGACGGCTACCGCAACAATAACCATACTATAAATACCCAAAATACCTCAATTTTTCAATGTTTTTCAGTATAATTTTTCTCACAAAAGGTGAATATCTTTTTTTTAAAGATATTTACTCCTAGGTAAATGCTAAATATCTTAGAAGTTTCATGAGAATTCCATTGGTAGTATTTTTCACAGAGGAAAAAAACTGGTATTTCCCATTGAAATAAATGGTAGAGATAAAATTCTTTATCAGGTTGTAACTCTTATCAGAAACAGTGAAAACTGTTTATATTGTTGATATATATTGCTCTATGTACAAGCTAAAGTTCCTACAAATTTACAGCAGATTGCATTGGCAATAAGACTTTATGCCAAACACCCCCACGTACCTTTAAAACACAAAAAATGGATCTACAGAACCAACTACCACCGCTACAGAACCAACAACCACCACTACAGAACCAACAGCCACAACAACACCAACCACTACCCTTACACAACCAACAAACACCACTACACAACCAAAAGCCACCACTAGAGTATGAACCATCACCACTACAACACCAACCACCACCACTACACAACCAACAGACACTCCTTTTTTATTTTGTAGTTATAAGAGTATCTATAATATTTATAGAGCCAGACAACCAACCACCAACACTAAAACACCAACCACCACCACTGCACAACCAACAAATACTCCTTTTTTATTTAGTATTTTCTGCATAATTTTTCTGATGTTTGATAATGAAAATAGGGTAGCACCTTGGGGGGCTTTAAGTAATACCAGCCTACAACCATGGTCGGCCATCCCCATGGTGCTTCTTATAGCAGAACTTTACATGCACATCATTTTAAAAATGTAATTGTTATTTTTGTATGACTTAAATGGGTTACAGGGATACCCAGGAATATGGATACTTAGATTAAAATAACCGGTATTATCCTGGATATAATTTTGTAGAACTGTCATCGATAATCAAAGAAGCTCGAATATCCATTCATTGAAAAATTAAAGAAAATATATTAATGCATACAAGCGCATAATACAGTTTTTTATAGAGCTATTTGTTCAGTTTAATCAAACCAAAAGTAGATTATGCTTCCCCATTGATATGTAATACTATGGTATTGTATTTTACACAATATGAATATTGTCAAAAGATATGGTCCAAGTTTATCAATGATAGACAATTCACTGATTATGGTAAATCTCTGAAATGAGCTTCGATGCTATTTAATGCTTTGCCTAGGGTATTATATGAAGTATATGTAAATGTTGTCAACGTTCTTTATAAAGAACATTGTGTGGGAGTATAAGGGTCTTTTTTTACGAAGACCACAATTGAGCATCAAGAATACAAACTCCTTCATGTAAGTGCAACCAGCAAGGTTTTTTTGCTTACATTTACAATTCTTTACCATTACCAAATATGGTTGTGAATTTACATTTGTTTTTACTGAGCTTTTGAATGTCATGCAGGGAGAGCCATTTAACTTTGACATTTGTTTAGAATTTATTTAAAGTTATGATTTAAGGACTTTGTATTCTGATTTGAAATTGGAGTAAATTCCTTGTAAAGGGATGTAAAGAGAGCCTTTTTATGTACTTGAAAATTCATTGTCAAGTAAATCCCAGAGTAAGTGTTCTGTTACCTTTATATATGCACCTCATCTCTGACACTAAGATCGCACTGGGATGCCCTCACAAGGCAATTTAAGGCCTTGAGTTTTTTTGTTTGTCTTTTTTATTGTCCATAAGGTTTATGTTCTTCCAGCTGTTCATAGGTTTTGATGGTAATGAATTACATTGAGATTAACATGGATAAGATAAGGATGCATTGTTTATCAATATCATTATTTAGATAACGTAAATTTAGATAATTGTACTATGTTTTATGATGACTCATTCAATAGCTTGCATATAGGAGCCCTTTAAGACATGAATAAAAGTAATGAAAAAAATCCTACAAAAAAAAATTAAAACAGTTTATAATAAAGAAAAAAATTGTGTCTAACTAGCGGGTATACTTAATGCTGGTTTTTCAACTTGCAATTCATTATCAGCCTTGATTCCTGTCCCCAACCTGTTGAACATACAAAAGTGTCTAATGCACATTATCTCTAGAAATGTTTAACAGAAACCTAATGAGCAATGCAACTAAAATACTGGTTAAGTATGTCAACAGAAGTATTCAGAACTGAGTGGAAATCAGAATTTGTGAAAACACACCCATCGAGTGATAATGATGCAGTAAAACATTCTCAAGTCTCAAAACATTCAGATATTTTAAAAAGCATCTGACAATGTTAGGTGATTGTCAAAACCAATACCTAAATGCACCAGAATTTCAGTTGCATTACTCGATGGATCGGGGTCTGTCAGAAAATCACAAGTTAGTCAGTTGCGATGCATACATGATTTACTTGGCATTGTCCTCCAATTTACTTGCACTTGTATATCTAACAGGTCAATATTTCCACTGACAGTAGTAAAACAATTAGTCTACAGTCATTTGCGAGTAAAGGGTATGTCCTGCTCGAGAATGATTATTACAATAAGCCCATCCCAGTATACATGAACATCAAATTTTATCATGAAATTACATAGCAATTTCTTTTTGATTTAATCCTCAAAGATTGAATTGTAAAACAAAATAGACCATGGCGGTTTTGGTTGGCAAATTGCCCCTAGTATTTGTAAAATGCAGCTTCATAATCATATTGGCCTTTTTATGTTAAAGCCTGTCAGCTCAACCTATAATGTCCAACCTTATTTTCCCTAACATGCAGCATTTTCATTGGCTGGCAAACCTGTAAATCTGTCAATTGGTAACATTTAAGAAATTATTTTATCAATACTTGGGTATATAGAAAAACATGATTCTTAGTTATTCCAGTAATCCCAACTCTAGGAGACAAGGATCGCTTATACCATAATTTTGTCTGACCCTTGTCCAATCCTGGCATACACCCAATGTGGGATGGGCTTATTGCAAAAAGTGAATAGAAGCAAATCATAAACCGAAATGGTAGGTTACTCTCACTGTGTTTGATGTGGATTTTATATTTGTAAGCTTTCTCTTTTATTTCTTTTGCTTGGGTAATGGGACTTGATATGTATTAGATGGGCATTTTTATGTTTGTATGTCTTCATATGAAATGCAAAACATTTTATACTGACCTTTTTTAGGTTAAGGAATCCTGAGATTATAGTCTAAGTTGTCTAGTTATTTCAAACAAAAATTGGTAAATGTTTGTTTATAGGATACCAACAGTTTTTTTATTCTATATGTGGTATACATTGTTTGCCAGGATCAATATCGTTTCAGAAAATGCAATTTCCATCTGAGTATACTATTTTCAAAAATATAATGGCTTAAACCTGTTGCACATTAACTACATATTTACCAAAGGAATGATTAATGAGGGACTTAGCTTAGTTTAGTTTTCCTGTAATAGCCATATTGCCGTACAGGTGTGTCATATTGTTTGGTTGCACTCACTCTTGACACTTATAAAGGGTAGTTCACTTAGTGAGCATAGAGGCACCGCAGAATCTCACAGCATACTTTTTTCCTTTAACCTATTCCTATTTGGTAAACGTTATATTTAAAAGACACATATCTGTATTTCTTATGCTAATAAAGGTAACGGTTTTTTTCCCAATGTGTTGTGTTGCGTTGTATTTTTTGGACCAGGCACTAGGCCATATGTATAGTTTACTATACAATAAGAACTTACTGAAAGGTTGAGCTGTTGTCATTTGGCATACACTAAAATAATATTAGCCCTTGAATCATTAGTAATTAACCTTCTACACAGCAATATTTTGTAATCAATCATTAAGTTATAATTATAGCATATATAATTATCATTATTATATAGACCTATATTTTTGGGACCGCCTGGATGCTATCTTATCAATATTCATTAGCTACTGGATGATCACGTGATCCAGGGTGCCAAATTCAGTTGTATTTTGGTTGCCGTGTCAATCTGTGGGAGGATCACTTTACCAAAGAATTGTAACAGATTTAAGGCTTGATGTCGCATATTTAGCATTGTCGCTCTTGTAGTCAGCGACATGCAGCCCTGAGAGGCAGGAAATGTTGGATTGCTGCTGAAAGTATGGGCGACAAGGATGTGGAAGCGCACAAGCTAGATGCTGCAATGGGTGATGTCGATACTGAGACAACTCAAAAGGCTGATGTTAACCTACCTGATTTAGATTTCTCCAACGATGAGGTAACTGATGAAGTAACTGATTCCTGAAGACTCAGGAGCTTCAAACATCAACTATGCAGTCCATGATGGCCGCTTTAACCATACAGATGTCCGCCTTGTCGCACCAGGTCAAGCACCAAGAGCGACACACTAAAGGAGACAAGGTTGACTGGGACACTTATACTGAGTCTGATTCTTATGACAGCACAGGTTCAGAGACTCCGGGGGTGACAAGTAAGTCTGGGGTGAAGCCTCTTCATCCTAAAGGATCCAAGCACCGCTTTAGCCTGTGTCCATATTTGAAACATGGGGAGAAATCGCCATTGTCTTTTGCCACGCTGGTAAGTGCACTTGTCGTGCTGATCTTAGCTGCATTTACTGCTGGAATCAATGTCACTGGTATGTTGGATCACTTACACTTTCTCAGGGACAAAATATGAATACTAATAAAAGATATATAAAACCTGGGTCCGCATGTTATCACAACAAGGAATGGGACCTTCAAACCCAATTTATATGTGATTTTATTTCTAAATAACAGCATTAAGCATTTATAAGATATTGTATTGAAAGAATTATATTTTCTTTGAAAATTCATGAAAATTTGTAAATGATTAATTACTATGAATATTAACACTATTTCTTCTATTATTAATCTAATGAAAATATAACAAGATAATACATGGTAACAATCAATGAATACTGGAGGAAAGCTGTTAATATTCATTGTTAAAACTAGGGATCCTCCGTGAGGAATTTGATAGGTTGAAACTCCCATCATTGGCACCAAATTTGAGATGGGATCACATGATAACAAACATCCAATGAACAAGCAGTGCTCAAAGCCAGGGAGAATTTCCCCAAGGCCTACCACACTTACCAATTACTTGGAAAGTCTCACCATATATGACAGTGAGTGACATGGCCGCCAATGTGGCCGTGGCGAGGATAGAAGATACAAAGCCTGGTGGGACCTCCGTTCGAACCATCTGAGGTTTGTAAGTTAAATGATAAAAGTTTAACAGAAAAAAAGCCTCACTGCTCAACCTGTTAGCTTTGACAAACTGACATGAGGCCTGTGACAACCTTCCACTTTTTTCTCTTTTTTTTAATCGGATTTTTTTACAGCCTGAGTTCTCTTTATTAAATGTTCTTCTGCTGAAGTCCTGTGGACTATTTGGAGTCAATTCCATGCAGGGGTGATCCAAATGTCCTTTTTCAATGCTGCACTGCATGGGACTCGAACCCATGTAGTGCCAATGCCTATGAGTCATACCAACACCTCAACTTCAATCATAAGGTTTTGGATAACCTTTAATTTTACTTGTCATTCAGCTGTCATAAATTTGTTTCTCACATCCTGTGAGTCCCGTGAAGAATAAAGCCGCGTCCCCACTTGGGCGACTAAAATTTTAGTTGCCATGTGATTAGTGTTAACCCTTTCAATCATGGGTGACTAGTGCCTTTTTGAGGTGTTGGTCGCCATGGTTGGAAAGAGTTAACACTAATATACACTAATCACCCAGCTACTAAAATCTTAGTCGCCCAAGTGGGGGTGCAGCTTAAGGCTGATCATTTTCACAAGCATTTGCTGTAGCCCCTACTACAAGCAAGTACCACGAGTATTTCTTTATTCCACCTTGCAGTACCCTAGTGCAAACAAGTCTGCGGCAGTTTGCTTATGTCATTTCATGGTTCCACAAGCAAATACTGCAGAGTGGAATATAGCCTTTAGTCTAGAACTTGTTGCAATGTGGAAACCCCCCAAAGTAATGTTCCTCTAAGCCAAAACTAAATAATTGAAACACAATGGCAAGCAAAAGATCTTAAGTATGTGTCTGATGACCTTCTAAATTGTTTATGGCATTTAAGCAGCACTATATGTCGTGACACGGAAACAATCCTATTTATTGTTTTCATCCTCATTACTGACTTTTTGTAAAATGTTTTGGTAGATTGTTAACATTCTTAAAGGGAGCCAAAAGCAATGTTGTGATAAAATGTGACAAAATTGTGCAAACTTAACTAACTATACAAAGAGGAACTCTCAGGAGCTGATAGAAAATGTTTAGGATTTCAAGCGGCTTCTTGTGTTTCAGATCTATAGTGGGATCACGGGGCCGTGATGTGTGTCAGAGGGCTGTGATGTGTGTCAGAGAGCTGTGACACATGTTTCTATTGGCTAAGGGTAGTAGTTGGTGGCATGGTGATATGTATCTTTCTCAAATTTGGCACAGTATCGGGGCCCTTGATTGGGGAGGGGTCCCATTGTTGCATGTCAAATTTAAGAAATGCTCTGTTGTATGGCTCTGTCGCTCATTTATTGTCCTGTCCTATGTCAAATTTATGATATTGCCATGTTGCGATGTTGATTTTTTTTAAAAAACACGTCACAATTCATTAAGGTCTACGTCACATGTCGATTCTAAGAAATGCCTCTGTCACCATTTCAAATTTAGGGGTCTAGAGCCATAGTATCCTAAAGGCCCTGGAACACATAACATATATATAAATTGGATATGCCTGAGAAATTTAGTGTATACACAGGATTCTGAGGTGCCTCAAGGTAATTCGTTGGACTCAAGAGTTTTCATTTATTTATGGGACGTAATGTGTGTCAGAGGGCCATGATATGTGTCAGAGGACCATGATGTGTGTCAGAGGGCTGTGATGTGTGTCTGGGGCTGTGATGTGTGTCTGAAGGGTGTGATGTGTGTCTGGGGGCTGTGATGCATGTCTGAGGGCCATGATGTGTGAATGGGGGCTGTAATGTAGGTCTTAGGGCCATGATGTGTGTCTGAGGGCTGTGATGTGTGTCTGAGGGCCGTGATGTGTGTCTGGGGGCTGTGATTTGTGTCTGAGGGCTGTGATGTGTGTCTGAGGGCCGTGATGTGTGTCTGGGGGACATGAGGTGTGTCTGGGGGCCATGTTATTTGTCTGAGGGCTGTGAGTTATGTCAGAGGATGATGAAGCGTGCTCTGATGGCTGTGATGTCAGAGGGTTGTGATATGTGTCAGAGGGCTGTGATGTGTGTCAGAGGGCTGTGATGTGTGTCAGAGGGCTGTGATGTGTGTCAGAGGGCTGTGATGTGTGTCAGAGGGTTGTGATGTATGTCAGAGGCATGTGATGTCTGTGTGAGGGATGTGATGTGTGTCTGAGGGCTGTGATGTGTGTCTGGGGGCCGTGATGTGTGTCAGAGGGCTGTGATGTGTGTCAGAGAGCTGTGATGTGTGTCAGAGGGCTGTGATGTGTGTCTGAGGGCCGTGATTGATGTCAGTGGGATATGCTGTTTGTCAGAGGGCCGTGATATGTGTCAGAGGGTGGTGATGTGTGTCAGTGAACAGCGATGTGTGTCTGAGGGCTGTGATGTGTGTCAGAGGGCCATGATGTGTGTCAGAGGGCCATGATGTGTGTCAGAGGGCCGTGATGTGTGTCAGAGGGCCGCGATGTGTGTCTGAGGGTCGTGATGTGTGTCTGAGGGCCGTGATGTGTGTCTGAGGGCCATGATATCTGTCTAGGGCCGTGATGTGTGTCTAGGGGTTGTGATGTGTGTCAGAGGGCTGTAATGTGTGTCAGAGGGCAGTGACGTGTGTCTGAAGGCCGTGATGTGTTTCCCTGGGTTGTGATGTGTGTCAGATGGCTGTGATGTGTGTTTTAGGGCTGTGATCTGTGTCAGAGGGCTATAATGTGTTTCAGAGGGCCGTGATGTGTGTCAGAGGGCCATAATGTGTGTCTGAGGGATGTGATGTGTTTTGAGAGCTGTGATGTGTTTTGAGGGCTGTGATGTGTGTTTGAGGGTTGTGATGTGTGTTCGGGGGTTGTGATGTGTGTCAGAGGGTCGTGATGTGTGTCAGAGGGCTGTGATGTGTGTTTTAGGGCTGTGATGTGTGTCTGAGGGCCATGATCTGTGTCAGAGGGCCGTGATGTGTGTCAGAGGGCCGTGATGTGTGTCAGAGGACTGTGATGTATGTCCGGGGGCTTTGATTTGTGTCTGAGGGCCGTAATGTGTGTATGAGGGCAGTGATGTGTGTCAGAGGGCCATAATGTGTGTCTGAGGGCTGTGACGAGTGTCTGTGGGCCGTGATCTGTGTCAGAGGGCTGTGATGTGTGTCAGAGGGCCGTGATGTGTGTCTGGGGGCTGTGATTTGTGTCTGAGGGCCGTGATGTGTGTCTGGGGGCTGTGATGTGTGTCAGAGGGCCGTGATGTGTGTCTGGGGGCTGTGATTTGTGTCTGAGGGCCGTGATGTGTGTCTGGGGGCTGTGATTTGTGTCTTAGGGCCATGATGTGTGTCTGAGGGCTGTGATGTGTGTCTGAGGGCCGTGATGTGTGTCTGGGGGCTGTGATTTGTGTCTGAGGGCCATAATGTGTGTCTGAGGGCCGTGATGTGTGTCTGGGGGTCGTGATGTGTGTCTGGGGGTCGTGAGGTGGATATGGAGGCCATGATGTGTGTTGGAGGGCTGATATGTGTATATTAAGGCTGTGAAGTGGGTGTGAAGAATGTGAGGTGGGTATGAAGTTCTACTCTGCCCGGTTTGTGGTTTATAGGCACAATGCCAAAGCAGACGACAGTGGGTGAGGGGACGGATTGCACCACGCAGGGTGCACTCTGCACTGAGAGTGCTCTCTGCTACCTTTCCCACTTGAGAGTGTAAGGCCTACCGTTACAAAGTGACCTCTGTCTGATGTCTGAGAGCAGAGATGGTGTGCAGGGGCAAATCCAGAAATTTCTAGAGGGGGGGTCCATCACCTCCCCCCCCCCCCCCGGATCTGCCCCTTGTGTGTACTGCAAAGACTCTCTACCGGCCTATACCTGTGACATAACTAAGGATGCCAAGAGTCCTATTCATCATGCTTTCTTTTCATGCCATCTCATACCCTCGACAGTTACCTAATGTCTGCAGCCTGTATTGCAAGAATAATAGTTGTAACAGTCATGGGCCTAAAACATCACACTACCCAAACATGATAATGAATTTTAGAAGCAAGAAAATTGAATGAATTAAAATATGTATTCAGGGGCAACAGCATATGTTTTGTCCTAAATATAGTTAAGAAATGTCAGCAGTTGAGACATTGAATAAAGTTGCTCTGCATTAAATGACTCATATTAGAATGTGCCAAAACACTTGATATCACAGTTATAATTGGCTCTATGTTTTTCTCGAATACTTTGGATTTTACTGATAACCGTGTAGTGTCACTAACCCAGGCCATTACGATTATACCTGACATGAACCTATAAAGTGACATACTTTGTTCAATCACAAAGTTTGTTTTTGACTATTTTGTGGAAACAGCTTTGAATGTTACACTTCACTTTCCCAGTATATCATACAGTTACTGGCAAGAATGATCTGTATCTGTGACAGAGGTTGAATCGTACACATACACAACTTAATTACAATCGGATACATTACATATAAAACAGGAAAAGGTATATTTTCACTTGCCTCTGACTGCAATTGATACAATGCAAACTTGAATATATAAAGCCTGAATACTAGCCGTCTGTGGCGGAAGGAGCATACATTTACCACAAAGCCTGAATACTCTGTAGAGATAATCTTTCATGTCACTAAGGCTACAAATAAATTTTCAATATAAATTTCCTACCCCAAACTTAACATCCCCTAACCTGCCCCTAATATTGGCCCCCCACCAACAAGACTACCCCCAGACTCTACTCCCTTTACTGAACATAGTGGCAGTTGGCCAACTTTTAGCTGTTGGGAGCCTTAGCGCTGACACACAGAGGGGGGGCCTACTGCAGCCACAGAGAAATTATGAAATCAGCTCTAACAGCTGCTCAATGCCCAGTACATAAAACTGACCAATGGCTACACAGTAACACAAAAGGTGGCAAACAGAGTGCACTGTGAAATAATTTTTCACTTACATGGTTCATTCATGGTCTTGTTCATACAGACTCTACATAGCCACGTCTTACTGTGTCTTACCCACCAATTTTCAAAATAAAGACACAATGTAAGAAAATGTGATTAGCTGCATATTGGGTGTTGTAAATAGGAATATCTATTAGATAACCAAACCCTTCAATTCATTTTTAAATATTAAGGAATTCAAACACTCTATTACATGTTCCCACTTCTCTATTAAGTACTTCAGCTTCAGTGAAACCATCTTTAACCAGCCATGTAAACCTTTGGCCTGTTGCACAATGGTTGATCGTAAGGCTATATACACTATGCTTGGTTTGCCAACATGTTCCAAATCAGCCAACCATAGTGTAATATCAAAATTGTTTCACATTTGGGTACACATTGGGTCATGTCAGACACCTACCTCGTGTTGAGGAAACACGTTGGTTTTATAAACATGTGTGTAAAGTAATGTGTTTCTCACACGGTGGGTGCCAATCTCCAAAGCATCTGACTATCTGACGCGTAGTGTAATAAAGGGATTTTGGGCAATTTTTGCATTTGCATTAGGTGTGACCAATGAGGGTGCGAGGGCTATGTCACATCTTAATGGCATCTATGTTTGACCTACTAGCAACAAATATGGTGGGAAAGAAGGTGCAATCGAAGGAGGAGAAAGATAGCGTGCTCAAATGGCGAAACTAGACAGAAGACAAATTAAGGAATCTCTTTAAAGATAATCTTTTTCTCTGCAAACCCAATGAACCTGGACATGGGGACCGGAGATGGAAGGAGATAGCGCTGGAATCCTTTAGTTGGGTGTTTGGTGGCATCCCTAGTAAGTACTTGTATTATCGCCCAAGCACACAGTCACGGTATGAATTGTTGGGAATGAAAGAAAACCAGATTTCATCAATTCTTTTAAATTTCAGTAAAGTACCTTTCAGTGTCCATATGTGTATAGTTGATGGAGGGCTGAATTCATTTAAGTCCTTACAATTTGTAGGTGTTTAAAAGCAGTATATACATATCAACGTAGAAGTAGTAGTGCTCACGAAGCCGAAAAGCAAGATGGCGTCACAATGCAAGGTTGTTGTTTGACATAAGTACAGTCTGTCAGTAATCCTGGCTTAAAGTGTGTAAACATGTCACTTTTCTATCAACATGCTTGCTAAGGTTGTATGGAATGGGTTGAGAAAGCTCCAAAAGGTGTGTGACACCTCATTTTCTGTATAGAGATGGTGTAATGTGGACAGTCTCCGCCGAGTTAAAGTAGGTCAACGTGATGAAGCAAAGTTGGTTCTGTAATACATCTTTCATCACGCATTTCAGCTGAGGAGATTGAACTGTGCCTGAAGACTGTCAGGGACCTGTACATGAAAAGACCAATCCATCTAACCTTAAAAGTGGAATTTGGTTGGAAAGCTTGCCGGCATGAACACAATACATTTGCACCCGTCTGGCTTTTTTTGAGCCCTGCAGACAAGTCCACACTCCAGCATTTCAAACCAACAACCCAAGTTGCTTCAACTCCTGAAAAAGCAGCATCACCGTCAACAACCACCGCTTGTGCAGACGCAAACGGGGAAGAGTAAACCTGACTAGGATGGGATATTGAACCCAGGTTGCTGACATGGGAGGCGGACACCTTATCTGAATAGCCACTGAGCCCTGTGATGATATTAAATTTTGAAGCTGCATTGTACAATGTGCCCTCACTTTCCATGTCTTGATATGATATATATTTTAAATATATTGAGCTTAAGTGATATTATCTATGCTTTGCTGATTATTATGATATTTGACCAATATAATTATTAATCTCGTTTGCTTCTTATGGGGATATGTTCAATGTTATTTCAGACCAGTGATGTTAATAGCAGGTCATTAACTCGCATGCCACTTTGTGATAATCCAATAAAAATAATTATGATACAAATAAGGGGAGTTGTTTTTTTGTAGTTTGTTGTATTAGCTAGCTCTTCATTGTTAATCCGAATAGGTCTTATTTCGAATATTTGTATTGTTTGTCAGTGGAGATCCTAAGTAAAAGGGCTCATTCCTATACAAAGAACATGGCTTGGCAAGAGGTAAGTTTATTATATCTATTGAGACATTCCGAAGATACATGTATATCGTCATTCCATCCATACAATTCATGCCACCCTTCTCGTAAGCTAACAAAATCAGTAACCCTCCAACCAGGTATAGCTATGGTTAGGCTTCCCCCTTCGAGGTCTATAGTACCCAAGAGCTAGTGGGAGTGTCACCTCCTGTCTACCTTCACTGTAGAGTCTCCGTCGTGTCTCGTATTCCGTCCATAAGGCTGAGCCTAAGCTATCCTGATCCTTACTATCACCTACAGTAGTCATTGCTACTGTCTTAACACTACCCCTATGATCCAATTTGTTAGACTATTGCTCCCATGTGTTCTTCTTGAAGTCTATGTTGGTCTGCTCGTCTATCCTAATGCACAAAAGTCATTGTGCATTTGAAGTATTAGTGAAGTTCTTTTATGTGAAATATACTCTGCTTTGTGAACGAGAATTTAGATGAGAGATAAAAGTCACCAGATGAGAAAGGAAATTATAGAGGAATTGTAGGGAATATTCAGAATTATATAAGTATAAGAATGGCAGACGCTGCTGGTAGGTGATATACCTGTATAACCACGGCAGACGAAAGGCACCTCCCAGTAAGCAGTGCTGCCTGGGTAAAATCAATAATTGGATAGTATATATAAGGGGCTGAGCCGGCAAGCGAAGCCAGAGAACACTACTTCTTTGGATCAATACGAATCTATACGATTCGGGGTTTGGTTTTAGCCATGTACGCAGACATCGGGTGACTTGGATAGGAGTTTACCATTGTGCTACTGCACTAAGACAAGCGAACTCTTAGGATGAAGCTAGCCTTGGGCAGTGATGAACGAGGGCTGGATACTCAGGCCATAACACACCAGCCACTGTATGCCTTTGGAATAAACACCAATAAACTTCCTCTCATCCAAGCGGGATTCGTGTTGTGGATATGAACGCCCATTTCACGGAAGTAGTCTGTCACTTGACTAGTGACATTAACTGAGACTATACTAGGCAGTCTGAGTAACGATTAACTGTAGTTTCCCCATATTTAAAGTAATACGCATAAACAACCACTAGCGTTCAGTAAGTCTTAGTACCCTTATATGGCGCCAAGGCTATGGCTGGCACTATATAAGGGTTACAGATACAAGGGAAAGAGGGATCCTAATACTCATGGAAGTTCTCCCTGTATTAATCTCACATATTCCCATTCGTACCTGTACTAACTAATCCTATTCCTACTTCTTATACTAAAGCTTTCTCACATAGTAAAGCCATCGGCCCCATGATGTCCTCCTTAACTGGATTCTTCATCTTATGCATAATGTAATCATAATGTTTCCTAACAGTCTTCAGATTGCACCCATGTCCCGTTCGTACCTGTACGTACCTGTCTAGGAGTGAACTAACTCAGTTACAATCATTCCAGCATGGAGGCCACCATCTACAATGACCCTATACTATACATAGCCACAGACAAGAGCGCCACTCGATGTTTCACTACAACATTAGCTTACTAGTTCACAATGTGCTCCTGCCAAACTTAGAGAGGTTACAATATCTATCCTTAACACTAAAGAATATTATAATTCTTATAGCACTGTACTTCAGTACAATATCTTAATCGCCAGTGCAAGTACACTGTACAGTGTCCTTGTCCAATTCTTTATCGTAATAGTGTGCAACCGATTGTGACCTTTTCCAAGACTCTTCAGTTTGGCGAAAAATTAAAATACTATCATCCAGTCAGAGATTCAAAACCAGATTCAGGCGACTCTGCACAGACCAGACGAAGTTCAAGTTTGGTCTATTTAATTGGGTCCCCCTGGCCTAGCTGGCTAAGTGTGGAACTTATGCCATGGGAGATTCAGTTATCGTGTGGATGCATTGACAGTCAGGGTTCAATTGCCCAGCCGGCGAATTTTCAACATATAAAATTTACCTTCTCTGTTTACAGAGCTCCAAAGCAAGCAACAAGACAGAGAGAGACAGGGAGGTGGAGCAGACCAAAGAGAAGGTGACCAGTATGACACAGAAGACATCAAACACATCTACAACAGAGACTCGACCAAAGACAAAATCCACTACAATGCGTTCATCACAGAAGGTGCAAGGAGTGCTTAAACCACCACATACCCTCACTGATAGGTCAAGCAGCAGAGTATCCAACACAAAACAGAACAACAATCCCAAAATGAAGGCAAAAAAAAGTACCCGCGAGTTGATTGGCACCACCACAGCCCCAATCTCTGTAGTTGCTGCAGAAGGTAGTTGAGATAGACCACAGCCTGGCATCAGTGTCACTGAAACAAGCAAGTCTGTGAAGGGTAAAGGGGAAAAAACGGCTGTATCCAAAACAGAACCCCAAGGTATTACCCAGGATAATGAAGCCTCTGCTCCAGATGATACAACTGTAGCAACACACAATATAGATAAACTGACCAGAAGAAATCATTGAGAAGAACTTGAACAATGGCCTTTGCAGTGTTCTTGATGATGCCACTGATTGCGGGTTGACTGATGCAGAATAGATGTGAGATAGAGGATTGAGACTCACCTGGAACAACAGGAAATATTAATTCGCTGATTTGTAAAAAAAAGAAATGTATAGTATAATATTGTACACGGACGCTCGCGTTTCACATCATTTCATGATGCAACTGGAGCGTATTGGCAAATGCCTCAGACCCAACATGACCCAATGCATAGTGGAATATGGCCTTAACAACTTTAAAGGCCATATTACACTACCAAAGGCTGGCAAGCGCCGGGGCCATTTTGGCCCAATGCCTGCCCTGACGTGTGCTGGAGCACCCAAAGTGTAGTGTAATGTAGTGTAAAAGTTGACTCGCTCCGGGGCTCGCGTCTGGGTTGCATTGGGTACCCGACACGAGTCAATCACTCATGTCAGATTTACAAACATGTAAAATGATGCTTAGCAGATGCGTTGGCAGACACGAGCATGCACCTAACGCATATAGCAGTTTTGTTTAATTTTTGCACATTTTTAGTCCCGGTGTGGGGGTACTCGCATCCTGCTCGTTTTAGCAGGAACCAATGAGAATGCAGAGCTATTGTCACGTGATTTTGGCCGCCATATTTGAAATAGTTTTCACAAAGTAAAATGGCTGGCGAGAAGACAAAAGAGAAGAAGCCTAAGTGGACAGTTGAAGATGGCAATAAAAGCCAGTTCAATTGGACTATTGCTCAAGAAGACAATTTGATGGACTTATACAAAGACCAGACCATAATTGTACAAGCCAAACGAGCCAGGATACGGAGATCGGAACAAAAAAGAGATCCTTTATGAGTCGTTTAGCCGGCAAATCGATAACATCCCCGGTAAGTGCTTATATTATTGCCCAAGCACATGGCGAGTTTTTGACAAAGTTGAAAACCATGATTTCGTTGAGCAGACAGAGGCTTGCGATTCTGAAAATATCAAAACAAAACGTAAACGTAGGGGGCGCGCAAAGAAAAAACTAGATCTTCCTGGCACATCAGCCCAAACCATCAGTGACAACCAGGAAGCTGCTGCTGAAATTAGTGAGGTTGTAGATGCCGATAAACAATCAGGAGATGAGTGACCGCAGTCACCAATACCCCCAGCTAGAGCCAGCCCCCAAACTTCATGCAGCAGAAATGTTAAAAGGTGTTTTCTCATCAGAATCAGAGACGGAAGAGGTCTCCATTCGTCCCCAACAAAGTACCGGTAGTAAACCTGATGCCCCCAACTCCAACCCCAAAAGTTAAAAAGAAGGACTCTATCAAATGCAGGACCAAGGAACAACAAGACTTTGAGCTCACGTTGAGCTGAGAAATGAAGAACAACGCAAAATGTGTATAATATACGCGACCCTCCACGCGACCCTCCACCCGACCCTCCACCCGACCCTCCACCCGACCCTCCACCCGACCCTCCACCCGACCCTCCACCCGACCCTCCACCCGACCCTCCACCCGACCCTCCACCCGACCCTCCACCCGACCCTCCACCCGACCCTCCACCCGACCCTCCACCCGACCCTCCACCCGACCCTCCACCCGACCCTCCACCCGACCCTCCACCCGACCCTCCACCCGACCCTCCACCCGACCCTCCACCCGACCCTCCACCCGACCCTCCACCCGACCCTCCACCCGACCCTCCACCCGACCCTCCACCCGACCCTCCACCCGACCCTCCACCCGACCCTCCACCCGACCCTCCACCCGACCCTCCACCCGACCCTCCACCCGACCCTCCACCCGACCCTCCACCCGACCCTCCACCCGACCCTCCACCCGACCCTCCACCCGACCCTCCACCCGACCCTCCACCCGACCCTCCACCCGACCCTCCACCCGACCCTCCACCCGACCCTCCACCCGACCCTCCACCCGACCCTCCACCCGACCCTCCACCCGACCCTCCACCCGACCCTCCACCCGACCCTCCACCCGACCCTCCACCCGACCCTCCACCCGACCCTCCACCCGACCCTCCACCCGACCCTCCACCCGACCCTCCACCCGACCCTCCACCCGACCCTCCACCCGACCCTCCACCCGACCCTCCACCCGACCCTCCACCCGACCCTCCACCCGACCCTCCACCCGACCCTCCACCCGACCCTCCACCCGACCCTCCATAATATAGCCTAAACATGTTGGTGAATGCATAGTAAATTATACGTTACGTTGGGTCTCTGTCGACTCGGATTCACACGTTATACAATGGGTTTCATAATAACAAAAATTAAAAAACAGTGCAACATTTAGCATTTTTTGACAATAAAAATAAAACTTATCTAGAATGATTATAATGAGCTGTAATCTTTATAGGAATTGTTCCCCTTTTAAATCAATTTACAGAATTTAATTTGATACAGTAGAAGCAGAGATATAAGAGTTTTGTAACTAAGCACCATTGTGCTGTTACACAACCGTTCTTAAAGTTATCCTTAAGTTTACGTTGTTATGAAATGTCATTATGCAACGGGCCACTGGGCATTCAGTGTTCCTTCAGTGATGACATGAAGGTTCTCTTACAAACTTTGCCAATTATCATTTCAACTGTATGAGTCTTGGCAGTGTTAATATGAATCGCACCTTATAGTTTTTTTCTATGTATGCCAAACATGTACAGCTAGTATCACTTGGTACCAATCCTCTTTCTTTCTTTTTTTTTCATTTCTTTCCACCACTGTTCTGATGGGCTGTGTTTCTTCCTTTTAGCCATGTTCCCATGAGATGATAAAACCAATCTATGAATATACTTGGGCACCATAGGGCCAAAATGTATTCAACAATTATTTTGGTGCAGATGGCATGGAATACTTTATTACGAAGGATTTGCAGCAATAAATCAAGCAAGTACAATCAGCTTACTTGCTGAACTCTACAATCTTTCGTAGTCCCTTTGTTGTTTTTCTATGCTCTTCAACAACACACTCATATGCATGGGTTCATGGGCAAACTTTCTTTTGCTGTTATTCATTGCCTCTGTGATCTGGGGAAATTCCTTAACAAAACTTCCAAGAAAAATCTGGGTTTATTTAAGAGTACAACATCCATTATTAGTAGTACAGTTTTCTAAACATTACTGAAAATTACCTGCCTGCCTGCCTGCCTGCCTGCCTGTCTGCCTGTCTGCCTGCTTGCCCACCTACCTGCCTGCCTACATGTTTGGCACCTCTCCCACAGTGCCCTTCCAATTTGCAAGAATGCCTTTCCTATGGAATGATTTGTATTCCTCCGTCTTTAATATTTCTCACTCCTTGTTCTTCGGACACATCCCCTATACATCTACTAGTCCCCATTTATGTGGCCTTGGGGGAGGTTCTCATGTGTAACACCTACCTAGCAGGTGACCCCTGTATAAGGATGTATAGTTAAGGGTTTAAAGTAGACTGAGCAGACCATCACGATGCTTGGTACGCGGCAGAGCTATAAAGTAGAGCAATACAACAGAACATTTTTAACGCTAACCCATACATATTGAAGATTCTTCGGAAGCTCTTCTCCATAACGTATATGTTTAAAAGACGGATAAGATAGTTCATTATCTGGATATAAGCAAGGAGGAGACATGTGGAGGCCAGCCGCTCAGGTGAGGGAATCATGTTTTCAAGGATAACACCAAATTCCCAACTGATGTGTTGTCATAGCATGTGTGAATGATACTGGGGGGTGTTACATAAAAGGTTCCGCTGCTACAGGAGTTTTATGTGAGCTTATGGAAACAGTATGGGAGTTTGAAACTCCCAATTCATAACAAAACTCCCATAAATACACCCTAAACACTCATAAATCCACCCAAAACTAATGTAAATCCACCCAAACACACGTAACAGAAATTGAAACTCACGTAGCTACAGCACCCCAAAAGTTGATCATAACAATCGTAACCATACGGAGGTTTCTTATGAAACACTCTACTGATCTCTGTTATACTTTTCTACTTTAGGGTACCATGATAACAAGTTATTAAAGACATAATCAATATGCTCTACCAAGTTTTACTGACCCATCTTAATGAAGCCCTGTAATAATAATGACAAACATGTATATTTCTTTAAATCAGTGTATGTATGAAGCTACCATAGTCCCAATATATATGTGCTATGTTTTGTGCATGTATGATGGTCACTAAGTTTTTCGTTTTTTGTTTTTTGTTTTTTTTGAGTCACTTATTTTACTGAGCTTCAGTCAAACATTAATAGTCTGGTCTCCCCGACATATCATGTTAGATATACACAAAACTTCAAGATAAAGATTTAAACTTTACATAATCAGACTCATTTTTCAAGTATATGGGCAAGTTGTTCCATAGTAAACTCCCATTATACCATGGTGATCTGTAGACATTATCCAATCTTACAATTGGTAGGTCAATATATTTACCAACTGCAGTACAAGTTTGTAATGGTTCAATACATTCCAATGTATAAAACATAGCAGTTCAAATTTACACCTGGTAAATATAAGTTGTGTATTAGATATCACATGTAATTCATTAGTACTGATGTGACACGGATTATACACACCATAACAACAACATAGGCATGGTTTTGCAATGTCTGAAGATCATTTTCTTTGTCCACAGTAATATGGGTCATAAACAAATTTCCATAATCAAACATTGATGCTGTTTTAATTTTGAAGGTAGGAAGAAAATCCAAGAAAGTTGACATAGGCACAGCAACAAAGCATAATGTTATATATTGCATATATGTTAATCTACTTTGTTCAATGTAAAGATATTACACTCGATATGATTAAAATTGTATAAGAAACAATTGTGTCTGATGGAAACTTGCTTTTAGTAGCTGAAATATATATTTGGAATTGTTTGAAATGGCAATTAATTATACACATAGTTTAGGTATAATGACATTTAATGATCTAAGTATAATTTGTTACAATTAATATATTACTACAACCTCATTCCACTTTGACTGCTTTTTCAGTGGTTTATGTGGTTTCCACAAACTGGCCAGAACCAAATTCGCCAACAAAGCCCCATGAGGACCCGACTACCTACGAGGTTTGCATTTATTCAGCCTGGATATTACATGACTATTGCACATAGGGGTATATAATGCAATCACCTAATGTCTGCTTTCTCTTCCATACCTCACCTGCACTTACCTTTTTGAACTACTCCAATAGGGTGCTGAAGTCTCGGCACGTGCGAGGAGATTATTGGGGAAGGGGGTGAGAAAAGATGTTGGGTTCTCGCTGGGAACGCATACAGATTGATTCAATTACATAGCATGGCTGAGTTTACCTAGTAGATACATAAAATTTTATGTTGATTTTAGAAATATAAAAGGAACTAGACTATAATTATTGTTGTGAGACTTTATTTATTTCACTAGAAAAAAGATAATCAAATAAAGTTTTTTTCTCGCAACATTTCGACGAAAGGATGTCCAGGAAACACCCTTTGTTTGTTCGACTAATCTTGTTTTTCTGGTTTAATAGCGCATCCTCACAAGGGATTCAGTCTAGATCTATTCACATTTCAAAAAGAAATTCAAACAAAATTCCATTTATCTTAGGAAGTATCTTAGGAAGTTGAAAATTTTCCCCCTTAGGCTTGGCATGGCGCAAAATGTCAATATTCCAGCATCCATGGGATTCCCCAGTTCATGAAATCTCACATGACTTACTTCGGCACCCTACAATGTACCACCACCAACCTCCATTATCACATTACTCCTTTACCCCTCCCACAATCACAATCACCCTATGAACTAAGGTTTGACAATAATTAAGGTTTCAAGGCTCTCTCATCTAACAGTAGTACTGCAAGTTTTCATCCTTTACACATGAATTCTTTGCAGTGATGCATAATATCAAAGGGAGTCTGTTTTAGTGATTTTTATACTACTCCAGGTCCATGCCGCTACTGTTCTGTTAGACTTTGGTTTTGTTGTTGATGTTAAATATATTCTCTATAGTTTCAGAAGAGTAGGCCAAAAGGCCTGTTGCTTGCTAATGGTTACAAATTGTGTCTTCTTTGGCTGCTGGACTCAGAGCATCCCTTATAGCCTATCCCCACCTGACCTCTGGTCAGTGACCTAATTACAAATGACCAATAGGGCAGTGGCCCGTCGCATAACCAAACTCTCGCAAGAGGGAGCGATTAAGGATGGATTAGTTTTTTTCTCGCTGTTTTTTTCTCTCCTTGTTTTGGGGATGTGCCAATCCTCCCTGTTGCGATGGTTTTGTACACATTTTGAATTTAATTTAATTGGCTAATAAATCATTTCCGCCACTTGCCTCCTATACAAATTATAAGCTGAAGAACACATCTAACATTTACTGAAAACAAAATCTTAAAATGTTAACCCCAAAATGTCCCCCTGATAAATTGAAAAATCGGGTGTGCAAACCATCCCTGTAAGGATGAAAGGTGCATTCGCTCCCTGTTGAACAGGGAGAGGTCTTTTGAAATGTGCCAATGTTCGCTACAGCGAGACCCGTTATGCGACGGGGCACAGGGGGAGTGCTAACTGTCTAATTACCATGAACTCTATGGGGTATTAAATAATATGCATGTGTGATATACCTTTTGATTTTATAAGTTTTATAATTTAGACATAAAATGTGTATAAGGAAATCATGATATTACTATATTCCATACAATAGATTTGATTTGTAATTGTTAGTGGGAGTATATGCCATGCCTAAACTTCGGTATGACATAATGCCCCCCTTCCTTGATGAAATTTGGCTCCACGCAAATTATTAAGTTTTCCGAATTTGTGATTATTGTTATTTCAGGGAATAAACTTAGGTATGACAGTTCTACCCGTAGGTTTCTGAATGTAGCCTACAGTGTTTGACCACAGACACCTCCTCAGGAGGGTCCAGCAGGAGGTTTAGTAGGTAAACCTCTGGAGAAGGTTATTCAAATAACCTCCTTAGGAGGTTACTTGAGAAATTTCCTGAAGAATCTTTTTTTCTATGTACACAATTTTGAATTCATGAAAAGTTCAATTGAACAAGAGTGTTTGTATATATATGTTATATCGTTAGGGACTATTAAAGGTTAGTTATCCATTAATACCATTGAGTTCTATTCATCTTATCTTTGTATTGCTAGTCAAGAGTAGAGCTAGTCTCCGGTTGGGTTGTTCAGCTCCAAATACAGACAAAAACACTTTATTGCAGTTGAGATGCAGAAGGAGTTCACAGCTAAACCAATGTTGTTCACAATGAGTACAGGTGTTCGTTGTTCTTGAAGTTCATAACAAACAACAGACATAGGCTTCCTTATCGCTAGTCCACCGATCCTGCGTTATCCCATGAAGGTTTAGTAGTCCTCAGTATGGTCACTAGATGCCACCACTGAATAGTGAATTCTAACCACCCAACTCCAAACCCCAAAGGTTCGTATAAGTCCAAACGTTCATCCCTCTCTGCGATCATTTGGGTGGGAAACAAGTGGGACCAGAGGACCTTGTGCTGACAGGGCAGGTTGAGAGAATGGCCAGTGCTAGAACCAACTCACCCACCAGGGGCCTAGTATACTAATAGTATACTAATCTGCTACCAGTGCTTCATCATTTCACTGCACCCAAACCCTGTAAGCTTTTCCTCCACCAGCACATTGAAAACCCTAAAACAGAGACTGTAGCAATGGTGATGGTAGATCTTTGACGCTTTAATCCTTGTTCCAATAATCCCCTGGCCAGCTGCTGCCCTGGGAAAGAAGGAGGGGGAGTAGAGAAAGATATGGGAGTGGTGGGAGTGGGGGATTGGATTTTTTCCTCTCCTCTCTCATAAAATCACTGTATTGTTTTACGTGCCTTGGAAAATATATTTCATTCATTTTAGAATTGAAATGGGTGCCTGCACAGTATGCTATTTCTTAGCCATATTTGGGATTATCTTTTATAGACATAAATTAATAAGTTAACATATGAATGTGCGGATGTGCATTTTCTACCCTTGGACTGGCCATTAATTTCCCACAAACACAAGAAAAAAACATATGTAATCACCAACTCCTTGGGTAATATTGCACAAAAGTCATTGTGCGTTGAAATATTAGTGAAGTTCTTTCAGGTGAAATATATTCTGCTTTGTGAATGAGAATTTAGATGAGAGATAAAAGTCACCAGATGAGAAAGGAAATTATAGAGGAATTGTAAGGAATGTTCGGAATTACATAAGTATAAGAATGGCAGATGCTGCTGGTAGGTGATATACCTGTATAACCACGGCAGACGAAAGGCACCTCCCAGTAAGCAGTGCTGCCTGGGTAAAATCAATAATTAGATAGTATATATAAGGGGCTGAGCCGGCAAGTAAAGCCAGAGAACACTACTTGTTTGGATCAATACGAATCTATACGATTCGGGGTTTGGTTTTAGCCATGTACACTGACATCAGGTGACTTGGATAGGAGTTTACCATTGTGCTGCTGCACTAAGACAAGCGGACTCTTAGGACGAAGCTAGCCTTGGGCAGTGTTGACCGAGGGCCGGATACTTGGGCCATAACGCACCAGCCATTGTATGCCTTTGGAATAATCACCAATAAACTTCCTCTCAACCAAGCGGGATTCGTGTTGTGGATATGAACGTCCATTTCATGGATGTAGTCTATCACTTGACTAGCGACATTAACTGAGAAGATACTAGGCAGTCTGAGTAAAGATTAAATTGTATTTTCCCCATATTTAAAGTAACACCCGAAAGTCACCACTAGCGTTCAATATATCTTAAGTAAAGTGTCTCCACATTATATAGGAATAATTATCAAAATGGTATTAATGTTTCGGTGAAGAAATTAACGCAAAAATAAGAAATTTCAGGAAAAATATGCAAGAAAAATGCACAAAAACTGGCAAAAGCCTGATTTGATGTCTTTAGTTTTCACATTATTATCTATTATTACAATTTTAAATAAAAATGTTAAAATCTGTTGTGTAAATGATGTCATATCACTTTAAAGTTTTAAAATGTGTTCATAAAAATCCGTAAAATGTGCGAAATCTGGCAATCGCGAAAACTGGCAACTCTACTCTTCACTACAGCCCAAAAATATCCTTGCACTGTTTAAACAAAAACTAATTTTATTGTTAGTTCTTCTGTTTCATTATCAGTAGATTGTCATCGCGGTTTCCTATTGGGTTACGGAAAGTTGTAATCCAACGATCAGTGCCACAACAGTATATAAGTTGTTCACAGGTGAGAAATGAATTATGTTATTTTTTCATGGAGCATATCTCTTTGGAGGGGTGGAGTAAATATATATATAATATAACTAATTAAATCTTCAGTATCTATAAGTTTATGTCAGTAGCAAAAAAGTTAGATAATGGATAGGCATAGGCGTAGAGAAATTTAGGGGTTTGGCTGGAAATTGACCAAATATTACTGAATTTGTTTTCCCTTAGGTTATCTGTGCCTCAACCACTGCTGTTATTAGCCTGCTACTGGTGGCAGCAGCTGTGGCTGGCATCATCCTGGGCTCACCTAGAGGTAAGTCATCAGCATGTTACAATTTACCTGCTGTACCTATTCATTAATGTAATATATTTACATTTATACAGGGACCTGAATGTGAAATTGACATGGATCTATTTCATCAAAGCAAACATTTTTAGTTCAAAGGAATATTCCAGAACTGATATCTATATGTTTAATTTAGGGTTTGTCTGTATTTTACAAAAAGAAGTAACCAATAAAAATCTAAGACAAATCCCACATCTATGTGCATGTGTTACACCATGCAAAGAAGTTTTTTTTTTACATAACACAAAACAAGTTTCAATAATGTGTACCTTTTAGGTATAACATCTATACTTCAGAATTATGTAGAATCCCCTTTTGTATAAGAGGTTCCCAAGAGATACCATTTTGTTGCCTCCATCTAAGTCACATTAATGCCCACAAAAAAAAAAGATTTATATCAAGTATACATAACTATCTAGGAAAAGGTTATGAGATCAATTCTACAATGAAACTTCATTGTCTACCTCAACTTTAGAATACTTCAAGTTACGTTGTTGCTTTGTGATGTAATTTGTTTGATTTTTATGCTTCTAAAATAAGCCTAAGCAATTTATGTCAAGAAACAGTACTGACCAATATAATTCCTCTGCAGGGGAAACCTTCACAGAGCTGAGGATAGTGCTGACTCTGGAGGTGGAGCCGCAGTATGTTCCTCCAAGTAACATTGCCATCTGTCAAATTGTAAATACTTTATTATTCTTACAAGAATTGGAATGGTTGTTTCTTTAGTATATTAACAAAATCCAAAACGACATCATTAGACAAACACTAAGACACTGAACTCGAGTGTTATCTATTATCTAATGTTTCATGATGGGGAGTTAATAAAGATGTTATTTTGTTCATATTGCAAGTTGTTATAAGGCAATCTCCTTCATTCATTGCTAGCCAAGAACAGAGGTACTTCTCCATTCGGGTAGTTCAAATCCAAACATAGACACTCACTTTGCATATCCTCTCATTACAAAACCAAAAAAAAAAATTAGTGTAGATGGTTTCAGACATGAGGTGGGTAGATTATGTGCTTGTAAAGGAGAACAGGGATTTGCAGGCCTTTCACACTGCAAAATTCTTAATCCTGAATTGAATTGATATCTTAAATCCATAATTGTGACAGTCGGGTTTCTAAACAATTGGTTCTTTCACAACATAGTAAGTAATAGTCAGCAGTTTGCACCTCATTCAAGGAGTTAAAGCCTGTCTCAAATTTTGCAAAAATTACATATTCTTATGCAACTACCTTTTAGCCCTGGATAATACACTATTTCCTAGATTATGGCTGTGTCACTTAGTTCACCTCCATAAATCCCATTTAAAAGTCAACATCAATCTGCTTGTTTAAAGTTTCATTTCAAAGAAGTACCAAACATAACCTGGGGAGCTGTGGGCCAAATAATATTGTTTTCATATTTAATTTAGAAATGTTTTCAGCTATCCTCTGTGATTTCTTTTTTCATTCTCTACTCCCAGATTGATATGGTAATAAAAGATGTCTTGGGAGATGACGTATTGGATCCTGAAGGCTGCAAGGCCCAGGTCATACCAAGGTAGCCGCATATCTATTATTTGTGTTGCATTTCTTAACAGAAGAGCATTAACGTGTAGTCTCTAATTTCACTATGAACGAGAAATCTAGCTGGTTCGATTTTTGGTTAAAGAAAGTACACTAAGGGCCTCTCACTTGCCAGAGTTTAAAGAATTTTGAAGCCTACCCACATCAGCATTTTTGCACTGGAAAATATGTCATTATTGCAATTTCTTCAAATTTAAAGACCGATATCTCCCAACAGTCCCAATTTCAGTGACTCAAATCCTGGCACTGTAATGTCCATTAGGGTCTTAAACAGGATGAGTAGTGTCAGATGCACCGGATGGAAAAAAAATTTCTACAGGGTCCAAAATATTGCTGTTTTTTACTTTTTGTGCAATTTTTCCCATTTTTATACGCATACCATTCTTCTCTATAAAATCTACCTATAGGGCGAAGGATACCAAAGATTTCAAGGCTGTAACTGCAAATTCAGCTGAGATATAGGCCTACAAAGTTGGTATCAATATTTAGACCTCCAACTTTGTTGCAAAATTTGGCCCAATCTTGGGTCACACAAATTGAAATATCATCAAAAGTTTTGGGAATTTGATGTTCAAATTTGAAATGTTTCCACATCATTTTTGGGAAGATGGGTTTGGTTGAATCTATATGGAATGACCCATAAGAAAAGAAGGGTGAGGCAAGCTAGAGTATTGTGCTTCATGGAAATCCTGGGAGATCCTGATGATAGCCAAATTGGAGGTGTACAACTTTGTTAACCTTTTTTTTTTTTTTAAATTGGTTTTTATTGGGTTAAAGGGTTTGGCATCGCCAATCTTCCACCCATCTTGGCTATCTTGCAGCTGTTTCAGCAAATTTGAAGCACATTTTTCTTTTTCATTTGTACAGAGCTCAAGGACGAGTCAAAAGGCAAGCAAGGTATGTATGAAATATGTGTACAATTTTTCATTTGTGGTACATTGCTAAAGCAAAACTGCAAATTCTGTTTGTAGATAATTTTATTTGACTCATCTATATTAGTTTTTTTTTCTTTAACAGCCAAATATTGGAAGTGGATGTGAATCGCACCGTCCCGATTGAAGTACGCAGCATAGTTAGAAATAATTTACCCATGGCCATCCTGGTACAGTGCAGAGACCAAGGTTGCCAATTAGCAACTGCCATAGTACGCAGTGTTCAGGTCACAGACACTGAGACAGGTATGAAAAACTGATCTTATTTATGGGAGTTTACAACTTCAACTGATGTACCTAATTATAAAACGATATCCAATTAATATCATTCAGTAATTAGGAAACTTGTTTCATATGCATACACTATGCTTGGTCTTTACGAAAAAAAGCAAATATTGTAATGATTTTAAAACTGTTTAAATAATTGTCATTCTTAATTCTTAACTGTTAACGTATTGGCAATTTCAAAGGATTTGGTCAGTGTTTTACAAGCTTGACTTTCTAAAGTTATTTTGTGTTTATCATTTGTACTGGTTTTTGTAAGATCTTTGGTCTGGGTCTTATTGTGATATATTAGTTGTAGAGAATAAAAGAAACCTTATCTCTTCTTTAAGCCTGTACTCCACATACCAATCTTGATACTGCCGATTTTGTATTTGTTTGATTTTCTCCTAAGCTATAGCATGAAACATTGCATTCTATATTGTATTATTTTTGAATTCATGTGGTAGTCCATTTGACTAACTAAATTTTCACTGCCTGGTAAAAAGATAAATGGATCAAATAAGACATCCAGATATATTTGCAATTGTCTGTTACTGTTTGGTATTTCTAGGGAAACACTTGTGGATAAGATTATTAAATTCTTCAAGAGACAGAAATGGAATATGATAAATCAAAAACAACTAAAAGTAATTATGGGCAATATACCTGTCCATTTTGCCAGCTAGCCCACCCCTTATTCTATGATATCAACATTTGTAGAATAGGTTTCATCATACTTGATTCACAGTTATTTTCCTAGTAGTATTACCCAAAACTAAACTTTATAAGCTTTTACTTTCAATGTGATGTAAAATATGTAGCTGTAGGACTGGAAAGCAAAAATGGCATTTTCCCATAGGGAACAGTGTTAAAGCCCTTCAGCTTTGCCCACAATGTCAAACCCTAAAATCACAAAAACATACCTTATTTTGGTTCACCTGAAATGGAGGAAATTACCTAATTGAGAGAAAATAATAATTCATCCTCATTTATCAATACCTTATTGACTTTGAAAACACAAGTACTAATTCACTCATTCAGATTTGTGTAAGTGACTGACTTTGCAAAAACTGCAATTATGTCTGACCTCTGTATCATGCCAGCAATACATCCTAAATTGGACAGGTCTATTGAGAACTTGTCTGTGTTTACATTATCAGGACATAAAAAATGGTTGAGTTGTCAAAATCATGTTAAATAGGCTAAAGAAGACTAAGGTGAAATTCTCGCTACTATAGATAGCTAATTTCCTTCACTGTACCTGCAGGTTAGCTTAAATCAAGGTCTATGCTGGGTTATATTTCGACAAGTCACAAGGCTTAAGTATAGGAATTTTTATTAATCATGTCATTATTTGTCATTGACAATGTGTAAAAGCAACATTCAACATTTTTTAGTTTGTATCCATACATATTTTATTTTTTCTAAGTTGTTTTGAAAATATTTTCTTTATAGATTAATACGGAGCAAATATTTCTATATTTCCTATAGTTTTTCCAGTGGATTTGTTGACATGATAAGTAGAAATTAGCTTGCAGGTTCAAAAGATACTTTATTTCTACTGTCCGTGGTAGGGTGAATTGATGTAGGAGAAGTTAGTTAGATCAATAGCACTACAGTAAAACCTCGGTATTTCAAAGCCCTGATAATTAAAATTCCCTTTTAATTCAAACTAGGTAGTAAGTCCTAGTCCCGTTCTATTAAACCTAATGTAAATAAACCCTGATAATTCAAAATAAGCCCAAATCAATTATTGCCCTTGATTAATAGGTTTCTGTGGTTTGCGCTGACTTGTGTCGACTTATGTGAGCCTCCTCTGATACTGGAAGCCCCATAAGGTTCAATAACATCTGTCAATATGAAGGCATTAATCTTATCTGAATTAGTTTTGACTATATTCAATATTTAATCAAAATTTGTTGGAGGTTCACATTTCAGTGTATACATACCAAAAAATGCCAGATTTTCGGTCAATGTCCCACATTACCCCTCAATGTCTAAAATTATGTCTAATATAATCATCATCCTTTGTCCTTAAAAAATGAATTTTTTTTATGAATGCAGGAACCAAGTATTGATTCAAGTATGGCATGACATTGAAATATCCGGTGTAGTCTGTTTAAATGTTGGACAACTTGTCTAGACCTACTTCAATTAGAAAAGCCATCACTTATGATCACGCTATCCCACAAACAGATGCTATCCTACAAATGGATGTCACTTTGTGGGATAGCATCACCCCAAGATGCTAACCCATAAACAGCTGCTAAGTCACAAATATTTGGGGGATAGTGTCTGTAGTATAATTGATGTTACAAATATTAGCACCTTTGCAGCTGTTTGTTGGATAGTGTCACTACAAGACACTAAGATACAAACAGTTGCTAAGTCACAAATATTTTAGGCATAGCACTTCTAATCAGAACAATGCAACAAGTATTTTTCAATCACCAAAACTGATGCAAACCCAAATGGAATCATACAAAAAAATATAACCCAAAATGATGGTCTTTAAAATGATGTCTTTCAACTATGATCACTAATGTTGACCCATTGTCACCATTGTGACTCATTTTCACCAATGTTGGCATATTCGACCAACATTGACTGATATGGCCTATTCTCGATTGTTCTTGATACCTAAGTAAGCAATTTGAGGGATATGGTCCATTTGTTGGATAGCACCCTTGTTACGGGATAGAGTCTTCATGGTGCAGCTATCCCCAAAACCAGTTTGAAGGATAGCATCTGTATGTGGGATAACATCTTCATGTGGATGCTGTCCCACAAATCCTGAATATTTTTGGGATATCATTCATTTGTGGGATAGCGTCTTAACAAATGTCCCACATTTCAATGTTTTTTCCCAACCCATGCTGCCATTGTTATGCTTGAATGTATAAAGGGGGACGGACCCATTGTGCAATGCAATCTAAATCCTGGTCAAAATACAGACCTCTATGGGCAAAATCTTGTAAAATAGGATAAAGAAGACAAAGGTGAAATTGAAGTAGGAGCAGTTAGTCTTTTTGTGTTTTTTGTAGTGACCAATTTCTATCATTGTTACATATTTTCCAAGCTATTCACCCTCTTTTTATTTCTGGCCAAATCCCACAATGGGAGCACCATTTCTGATTGTTGTCAACCAGTTCTTTGCTCAAATGACCAGAATATTAGTTGAATCAATTTATAGGTACCCCCTTAGGGGAGACAACTGTTAATGTAACATTCAAATGAATGTACTCCAAACTGTTAAAGGGAGGGGCCAGTGATTGTAAAAAGATATACTGTCCAGGGACGGATCAAGAGATTTCAAAAAGAGGGGGAGCCCTTGTGTAAAAACTCAAGGTGCACTATCCATGGTCAAGAATTTTACATTAAAAAAAGTAAATGAAGCAAAAATTAGGGGGGCACGCACCTCGGGTAACCCCCTCTAAATCCATCCCTGCTGTCATGATGCCCACCACTCAGGGAATAATCATGCAAATTGTATACATCTATCTTTAGTAGTTTTTGTTTTACACTTACTTTTCTGAGTGAAAAAGTTGGACTGACCTGCGGGACCATCTATTCACACATCTACACATCCACGGGAACCCACGCGTAATGACAGAAATAATTGTGCGTGGGTTACCTACACATCCACAGAACCCACGCGTAATGACGGGAATAATTGCGCGTGGGTTACCTACACATCCACGGGTAGCCTCGCGCGATGATTTGCGGCCCACGCGCGATGATTTGCAGCCCATGCACGATGATTTGCGGCCCACATGCGATGATATGTGGACACCTCCAAGAATTCACGAGTAGGCTGAGCTTCACGCACCGACAGAAATAATTGTGTCTGGGTTCAAAGTCATCGCCCATGGGCCGCAAATCATCGCGCATGGGCCGCAAATCATCGCGCGTGGGCTGCAAATCATCGCGCGTGGGCCGCAAATCATCGCGCGAGGCTACCCGTGGATGTGTGAATTTTTAGATGTGTGAGCGTCGGTGGATGTGCGAATAGAATCGGCCCTGCCCTGCACCTGGCGCAGCCTGCAAAGTGCATTCCTCTGTGTGTGACATCACAAGCAGAAGAGCTGAAAAATGATAAAACTGATAAAATAACATTAAGTAATTTTCCTTGATATTCTTTATATGTCTAACAGTGTTTAAAATTACCAAACTAAAATATTTATGACACAAATATTAAAAGATATGGCTTACTAAGGAATTTGAAATTTTGAAATTCAAATATAACTGTCATTTTGTGTGCCGTCACACACAGACATCCTATGTCAGGTGTGCAGGGGATTCAATGTGTGATCTGATATATAGACACAATATTTTACATTAAGAACAAGTTCACTTTGCTTCCTGATGATAGCGAGTGTCGAAGCCCACCACCCCACACACACCCCTGATCATACCACATGACCACACAGGACCCTGGCGGGTCGCCACTCCCCCTTCATCCATCCCCCCCACGCCAACCCCCCATGTAACTGATGCTTGTGGCTATTTTTTGTCGGAGAGTCTCCAGATGGTTGGGACCCCCTCCTACCACTTGACCTTGTGTAATTAGGCAAAAGTATATGCCTTCATCTATCTAAATTGAGTATAATGAAGTAAAAGAAAAATGGAGAGCAGATTAGTAATACATTGCACTATTTATTCACATTTTACTGTGTTCTTATAGTGGATAGAAATGAGAGTAAGTTTGGTCTAAATTTGGGGTCATTCAAGCATACGGTGGGCCAGGCAGTTTTGGCCGGTTTTTAGGGAACACATACAATCTCCCCCATAGACCTGTGTGAGCAGAATGACTCCAGATGGGAGCGGTATTGTGTTGGAGAGTGCTCACAAACCAATCCTTCTTTCTATAAGGGAGATCACTCAATACTTATAATAATTTTATATATGCATACTGGAGCATTGTATCTATAGTATGATATGGGTTTTTACAAACTAGTAATTTCACTGGCCCCTTTCTTTAAAAATTAGTAACTGTGGTTGGTTGGAATAATTCACCCTCATATCAAGATTGCATAGTAATGTGGGTAGAAAAGAACTGTAAAATATAGGTCCCCCAGCTAAGAATTAATATGAATTTCAACACCTCTTCCAAATGGCTTCCAAATATATTGCAAAATGCAAAGCAGTGTATTTTAGCCCTTAAACCATGTAAGGTCTTGAAAATACTCCTATGCTATTACCTTGAGGTTGTATTACAGTATATTGCTATCACTTTTAGGATTTTCAACAACCGCCACTGCAGAATCAACCACCACTACAGAAACAACAACCACCACTGCAGAACCAACAACCACCACTGCAGAACCAGCAACCACCACTGCAGAACCAGCAACCACCACTGCAGAACCAGCAACCACCACTGCAGAACCAGCAACCACCACTGCAGAACCAGCAACCACCACTGCAGAACCAGCAACCACCACTGCAGAACCAGCAACCACCACTGCAGAACCAGCAACCACCACTGCAGAACCAGCAACCACCACTGCAGAACCAGCAACCACCACTGCAGAACCAGCAACCACCACTACAACACCAGCCACCACTGCAGGACCCATGACCACCACCACTACAACACCAGCCACCACTGCAGGACCCATGACCACCACCACTACAACACCAGCCACCACTGCAGGATCCATGACCACCACCACTACAACACCAGCCACCACTGCAGGACCCATGACCACCACCACTACAACACCAGCCACCACTGCAGGACCCATGACCACCACCACTACAACACCAGCCACCACTGCAGGACCCATGACCACCACCACTACAACACCAGCCACCACTGCAGGACCCATGACCACCACCACTACAACACCAGCCACCACTGCAGGACCCATGACCACCACCACTACAACACCAGCCACCACTGCAGAACCACCAACCACCACTGCAGAACCACCAACCACCACTGCAGAACCACCAACCACCACTGCAGAACCACCAACCACCACTGCAGAACCACCAACCACCACTGCAGAACCACCAACCACCACTGCAGAACCACCAACCACCACTATAACACCAACAACCACAGTTACAGAGCCAACAACCACCACTATAGAGGACCTGATAATATCAACACTTTTCGGTTTGTGCAACCAATGTGACCCATCTGCTGATGTGTGTTCCCCTGTCCCAACTCAAAGTGACTGTGAAATTCTCATGGTTCCAGAGCTGCTCTTTGTTAGGGGTCCACCACTGAATATTCCATTCCCTTTCCCCTGCAGCTCAAGACCCGGTTACTATGATTTGTTTGTATATTCTCATTGCTGCCGGACCCACTCCCTTTGTCTGTCTGTTGATAGTGTAGACCGTATAATCTGTGATGCTTTTTCAGATGGGGGACCCACACCATGCTCCTTCTGTAGTGATGAATGTCCAAGCATGCACACTTGCATTAGTCTTCCAGATGGAACCATCTGCTGTTTATGTCAGTGTATGTGTGAAGTGGGCTATTTCATTTGAAGTTTAGAATTTTACAATTGACAGAACGAACTTCTTTAGAATTTTATTAAAAATCATATGAAATAAAAGAAAATCAAATTTAGGAATTCCCTAAATTCTGGACTGTCCAGTACTCCCCTTTCTATGTCACAATGGAATAGCTCGGGATTTTTATGTTATTGAATATATTTAGGTGAGAAGAAATGCTATTATATGGGGCCTACAAACACTATATGTTTCGGATAAGTTTCTTTTCTGTGGTATTTTGAGAGCAGGAATTCACTTTTTTGAGTGCTGGGGATTCTGAAAAAGTCAATGTGTGATGTAAAATGTGGGGATCTCCCTTTAAATTACAAAAAATGGATCTATAGAACCAACCACCACCACTACAACACCAACAGCCACCACTACAACACCAACCACCACCACTACAACACCAACCACCACCACTACAACACCAACAGCCACCACTACACCGCCAACCACCACCACTACAACACCAACCACCACCACTACAACACCAACCACCACCACTACACTGCCAACCACCACCACTACAACACCAACCACCACCACTACAACACCAACCACCACCACTACAACACCAACCACCACCACTACAACACCAACAGCCACCACTACAACACCAACCACCACCACTACAACACCAACAGCCACCACTACAACACCAACCACCATCACTACAACACCAACCACCACCACCACAACACCAACAACCACCACCACAACACCAACCACCACCACTACAACACCAACAGCCACCACTACAACACCAACCACCACCACTACAACACCAACAGCCACCACTACAACACCAACCACCATCACTACAACACCAACCACCACCACCACAACACCAACAACCACCACCACAACACCAACCACCACCACTACAACACCAACAGCCACCACTACAACACCAACCACCACCACTACACCGCCAACCACCACCACTACAACACCAACCACCACCACTACAACACCAACCACCATCACTACAACACCAACCACCACCACTACAACACCAACAGCCACCACTACAACACCAACCACCACCACTACAACACCAACCACCACCACTACAACACCAACCACCACCACTACAACACCAACAGCCACCACTACAACACCAACCACCACCACTACACCGCCAACCACCACCACTACAACACCAACCACCACCACTACAACACCAACCACCACAACCACCACCACAACACCAACCACTACCCTTGCACAACCAACCACCACCACTACACAACCAAAAGCCACCACTAGAGTGTACTTATAGCAGGACTTTACGTTCACATCATATTAAAAATGTAATTGTTTTTTCGGTATGACTTAAATGGGTTACAGGAATATGGATGCTTAGATTAGAAAGACCGATATTATTCTGGATATATGTAGAATTGTTGTTGATAATCAAAGAAGCTTGAGTATCCATTCATTGAAAAGCTTAAGAAAATATAATAATAATGCATACAAGAGCATAACACAGTTTTTTCATAGAGCTCTTTGCTCAGTTTAATTAAACCAAAAGTAGTTTATGTTTCCCCATTAATATGTAACAGTGCGGCAAAGATATGGTCCAAGTTTATCAATGATAGACAATTTACTGATTATGGTAAATTTTTGAAATGAGCTTTGATGCCATTTAATGCTTTGCCTAAGGTCTTATATGAAGAATATTTAAATGTTGTCAACGTTCATTTGTGTAAAGGGTCTTATTTTACAAAGAACACAATTGAGCATCAAGAAGACAAACTCCTTAAAGTAAGTGCAACCAAAAACATTATTCTGCTGACATTTACAATTCTTAACCAAGACCAAACAAGCGTGTGAATTGATATTGGTTTTTACTGCACTTTTGAGTGTCATGCAGGGAGAGCCATTTAACTTTGACGTTTATTTAGAATTTATTTAAAGTTTTGATTTAAGGACTTTATATTCTTATTTGAAAATGGAGTAAATTCTCCCAACTATGGATAGCCAATTTATTGAGTTTACCTGTAGGTGAGTCTAGATCAGAATGCATGCTTGGAAATAGGTCGACGAACTACGGGGCTTAAGTATAGAAATTTTCAGTAATCATGGCATTATTTGTGGTTTAGAATTGTAGACATCAATATCAACTATTTTTCATTTTATATTTGTAAATGTTTATCATTTTCTTAGTTGGTTTGAAAATTCATCCATTACACATAGAAATATGGCAAATATTTGAATAATTTGTATAGATTTCCATGTGTTTTTTGTCAACAAAAGTAGCCAAAAGTAACCTGCAGGTGCTTAGATTACTGTAAATCAGCTATCCCTGGTAGGGAGAATTCCTTTTACTTAAAAAACCATTGTCAAGTAAATCCCAGAGTTTGTATTTTGTTCCTTCATTGGATTAGGGGTGTGGGCAAACTCCTGGTGCACCTCATCTCTGACTCTAAGATTGCACTGGAATGCCCTCACAAGGCAATTTAAGGCCTTTAGTTTTTTTGTTTGTCTTTTTTATTGTCCATAAGGTTTATGTTCTTCCAGCTGTTCATAGGCTTTGGTAGTAATGAATTGCATTGAGATGAACATGGATGAGATAAGGATGCATTGTTTATCAATATCACTATTTAGATAAGGTAAATCTAGATAATTGTACTATGTTTCATGATGACTCGTTCATTAACTTACTTATAAGAGCCTTCTTAGACATGATAGAAATAAAGAAAAAAATCCTTTAAAAAGCTGAAAAAGACTTCTGTCTGGAACCTTTGGCGGGTACACTTGATGCCGTTTTTTCAACTTGCAATTCATTATCAACCTGTTTCTCTATTCGTGTCCCAAACCTGCTGAACATACAAAAGTGTCCAATGCACATTATCTCTAGACATTTTTAGCAGAAACCTACTGGGTAATGCAACTAAAATGCTGGTTAAGTATGTCAATAGAAGTATTCAGAACTGAGAGGAAATCAGAAATGGTCAAAAATACACCCATTGAGTGATCATGATGCAGTAAAACATTTTATTATACGTCGGTGCGCACTTCCCGCACGCTCATCTGAGTGTACTAAGGTTTTGGTATCCATGAGTGTACCACACGCCCTGAATGAATACTAACCGGGCTGATTGGGCTGCTGCAGCGACATTCTCCCTGAGGCACCCCCTATCACGCGGGCTGGGCCGAGAGCTGGGACAGAGTGGTCGTCACTAAGGGAACCAAGGTTAAGGTCACGCAGCTCACGGCGAACATCGGAGGATAATTATCTGCTAATTTTGGCAATATTCAACGGATTTGCATGATTTCTTTTTTATTTATAACAAAAAAGTTATTCCAAAGCGTCTAGTACACATTAGAGTTATGAAAATGCGCATAAAATGCGTATAAATGCACTATTTACATGCCTGCAGCAGTACAATCAGCCCGGTGAGTATTCTGTGATACCAACACACTTTGAAATTCTGTCTAATTTATGCTATTTTCAATGTTTTACATATAAATTCGACATATAATAAAAGGAAAACTACATTCGGATGATGGGATGAACCAGAATACTCACTGGTGATAAAAATTTATCCTGCACTCACCCTGCTATAAATTTTTATCACCAGCTCGTATTTTGGTTCATCCCACATCCTCATGTAGTTTTCCTATAATCTCGAAACAATTAGACTTCTTTAAAAGCATTTGATAATGTTAGGTGTTAGTCAAAAATACCTAGATGCATTGGAATTTCAGTCGCATTACTCAATGGGCCAGGGTCTGTCATAACTTACAAGTGCATCAGCTGCAATGCTTGCATGATTGACTAGGCATTGTATATTTAACAGGTCAGTTATTTAACTGACAGTAGTAAAATACAGTCATTGGTGTAGTTTGTAAGTACAGGGTGTATCCTGCTCAAGATTGAGTATTACAATAAGCCCATCCCAGTATACATGAAATTTTCAAACATCAAATTTTACCATGAAATTACATAGCAATATATTTTTTATTCAATCCCCAAAGATAAAAGTGTAAAACAAATAGATCGTGGTGGTTTGATTAGAAAATTTCTCCTAATATTTGTAAAATGCAGCTTCATATATTGGCCTTTTTATGTTAAAGCCTGTCAGCCCAACCTATAATGTCCAACCCTATTTTCCCTGAAATGTAGCATTTTCATTGACTGGCAAACCTGTAAATCCGTCAATTGGTAATATTTAAGAAATCATTTTATCAGTACTTGGGTATATAGAAAAACATGATTCTTAGTTATTCCAGTAATCCCAACTCTAGGAGACAAGGATCGCTTGTACCATAGTTTTGTCTGACCCTTGTCCAACCCTGGCATACACCCAATATGGGATGGGCTCATTGCAAGAAGTAAATAGAAGCAGATCACAAACCAAAATTGTATGTTACTCTCACTGTGTTTTATGTGGAATTTATAATTGTAAGCTTTCTTATTTTATTTCTTTTGCTTGGGTAATGGGACTTGATATGTATTGGATTGGCATTTTTACGTTTGTATGTCTTTATATGAAATGCTAACCATTTTATACTGACCTCTTTTAGGTTAAGGAATCCTGTCTTAATTCTCCCTACCACGGATAGTTGAATTACAGTATTTTAAGCACCTGCACGCTAATTTTGACTAATTTTGTCGACAAAATCACAGCAAAACCTTTAGAAAATAAACAAATAGTTGTTATATATCCTAAGATAATAATTGAATTTTCAAAGCATTTAGAAAATATTAAATACATATGTATACAAATTGGAAAATAAAGATCATTAGTTTCTCCCCATGTTTGATCACAGATAATGACATAATTAATGAAAATTTCTATGCTAATTACTTATGATTTGTCGACATATTACCCAACATGCATGCTGATCAAAGCTGACCTGCAGGTAAATCTCAGGAATTTGGCTATCCGTGGTTGGGTGAATTGTCTAGTTATTACACAAAAAATGTTTTTTTATATAATACAAACACATTTATATGTGGTATACATTGTTTTCCGGGATTGGTACTATTTCAGAAATGCAATTTTCATCTGAGTTGATGTTTTTCATAAATATAATGGCTTAGTTCTGTTACACATTAACTACACATTTACCAAAGGAATGATTAATTAGGGACTTTGTTTAGTTTATCTGTAATAGCCACATTACCATATCAATGTGTCATATTGTTTGGTTGCACTCACTCTTCACACACAGAAAACGTAGTTCACTTAGTGAGCATAGGGGCACTGCAGAATCTTACAGTAGGCCTATATGTTTTACCTTTAAACTATTCCTATTTGGTAAACATTACATTTAAAATACACATATCTGTACTTCTTATGCTAATAAAGGTAACGGTTTCTTTTCCAATGTGTTGGGTTGTGTTGCATTTATTGGACCAGAAACAAGACCATAATGCATAGTTTACTATGCAATAAGAAGAACTAAGTAGAAGGTTGAGCTGTTGTCATTTGGCATGCACAAAATCATGATATTAGGCCTTGAATCATAAGTAATTGACCTTCTACATGACAATAATTTGTAATCATTTATCAAGTAACAATTATAGCACATGAAACAATAAAAAAAATATTGGGTATAATTACCCTCATCCAGTAACTTTTCATGAGTAAATTGCATTTTTTTAAAGTTGTTTTAGAGCTTCATTTTACAGTTTATCTTGCAATCAATGCAATATAGGAAACAAATCATGAGAACAATATAACAATAGATTGAAACAAATTCAGTGCTTATTTATGAATAATAATACCGTATTTATGTACATTACCATATGTTTTTGATTAATAACTCATTATTGACAAAAAGAGTTAAAGGAAGCCTTTCATATAAATTCAGCATAATCATTTTTAATTAATTCCATTAATCAGGTTATTCACAACTTGCACTATCAATGCAAGCAAATTCGAAGGAAAATTCCTAGTTTAAACACAACATTTTATGGGACAATAATTTTTATTTATTACATTTTTGAAGGGAAATCCCCTAATTAATGACGTAGCAAGGGGAGTTTCTGTGGAATCCTATCTGCCTTAAGAAGAGAATCCCCATCCCTGTAGAATTTGCAATTAGGGTTATGCTCTCTTACCCAAATTATAAATATTTGGCCCAATGCAACTCATAATAGATTCAAATATATATCCATCTACAACCATTCATTAATCAGGGAATCCCAAGGGGAGTACCGAGTAGCTCAACATTCAAGGAATTCCCAAAATTAATCCACTCTTAGACGTATATCTTTAAATAAAGAATCTTTTTATTACATCACAATGGATGATCACTTAAATATTGTCTGATTATGGATAATTGCCATTAATGATTGTAAATAAGTTGTACGATAACTATAATGACATCATGAAAAGCACTGATTTGTGATGATGTTTAATTCAAACATCCAAATCAAAGATGGCTTTGTGTAGACTTGAAATTTATTTAGACATTCAAAGGTGGTCAAATCTATATGTTTTGGTTTGTTACATCCTTCATCAGAATAAATATACAAAGTGGGTAGGGTAGCACCGCAGAAGTTGGCACGACGTTTAGCACCATAAAATGAATGTTGTGGTTATAAAGAGTATTCCCTTGTGATAGGGATTGACTAGTCCAAACCATGGCTTGAACATGGTTATATAGAAAAGTTTTGAGGTAGCACCTTTCGGATAAAATAATCTTAATGTGACGTTCCTCTGTAGTTCGGGGTTTCCAATTTCTACGACGAAGGGACATAGGGGTTATTTTGGTTTCGAGCCAGACGAAGAGTTCAAGCAAGAAACCGAGGTGTAAGATCAAGAGTCGTGCCTTGCGCATGAGGGGGAGTGAGCGGGTCGACTGTGGAATCGGTATTCTTCGAGGGGGAGGTGTGTGCTGGTCTGTCGGGCCTGAGGCATTCCAGACATCAGGCACGGGTGGATCAGGGGTTCAAGTGAGAGATAAAAATAGATGGGGGTGGGGGGGGGGGCTGCCTGTGGAAGATGTCTATGCTTGTTGTCCAATCTGGTCTTCTGTGGGGAGTCGGGCCGACACTCGCCTAGTGGTTGGTAGCGTGGGGCCAAGCAGATCGTGCCTTCGTTCCCACGGTCACGGGACAGCCGCTTACTTTTTCAGGCTTCCGTACCTGTTCGGTATTCCGGTCCCGGGTTGATCTTTAGGCCATTTCAGGCTGCCGTGCCATCCTTCTTGAAATCTGGGGGGTGGCAAGAAGGATGGCGTGCCATCCGGGGGGGTCTTTTGCTCCTCCGTTCTCACGTTCCAGTTATACTCTCATTATATCCTAATTTAGACCAAATTACTTGAGTTCGACTGGGTAATTAGCTGCTTTCTTATCATATTGCCGTCTTAAACCCCTTCAAGGGTCATACTACTGGAAAAAGACACATGTAAACACAAGGAGTACCAAGATGGGACTGTTTATTTCGGGCCTCACCGCCCCCTTTTATACTCTATCACTCAACTCTGATTGGTCACTTTAGATATTCTGACGTCATATCCAGTTTACAATATATTTGTGCTTCCGGTCTTTCTTGCTTTCGTGCCTTCGCAAATACACTCCCTCCCATCTCATTATTTACTACATTACCTCGACACTTGGTTATCAAAAGATGAATGGACATTCATCACATTAACATGGACACTAGAACATTTAAAACTGAGATTCTAAGTTTTTTCAGGTGTACCAGGCTGCACTACACAATGCTTTCTCCTTAGGCTTAGGGCTTGCGCTCTTCTCTGCTACCACATGCTTTTGTTTTCAGGAGATTTTGACTTTTCGGCAGCTGAGTAGACTTGGGGAGATATTTAGATGTTTTTATTTTTTGTAGTCTAGCCTTTCAGGTACCTTCTGGCCATGATAATGCTGCAGAGTTCTGCCAGATTGTATAATGTTGCTTGGGTTTCATTTGAGAAGAGCGCTTCCGTTGTTAGGGCATTAGAATATTGTAGGTATATATCAGATCTCTCTTTGGCAAGGGATTGGCAGTCGAATATGTATTGGAACTTGTCACCAATTTCATTGGTGTTACACAATGTACAAATTCTCTTACAATTTTCGATATTCTGGTATCTACCAGAAACAATTGGCAGATTGTGGTTCCCACATCTGAACTTTACATGTCGCTCAGCCTATAGGGACACATCCGGAATGCGACACCAAACCCGAACTCACAATATCCTTGCATTACCTCCTCCTATCTCTGACACTGGTACCTGGTCACTCGTTAGGGGGACATGGCCCGAAAGACTGCAGCTTCAACCTACCACCGCGTTGTCAGATTTTGAAGAATTTGGAGTTATATGCCATTCCTCAACCAATCAGATGGCTGTAAAGATTAGGCCTGATCCCAACATCTAGTAGGAGTGGAGGCAAAGAGCCCAGCGTACCTGTCTCTCCTCTATCGCCTGAGAATCTGTGTGGAGATTGCAAGGGGGGCAATCCAGAACCATAACTGATCCAGAACTAACAGTCTCCACCCATCGCCTTCTCCTATATCTCCACTGTTGGCATAGAACCTGTGTGGAGATTGAAAGAGCCATGCCTTTTTAGAAAGGAAGGTAATAATCTTTTCATTTAGTTTCTAATGTTTACAAAATCATTAAGCAAAAAGCAATGTTGTGATAAAATGTGACAAAAGTTTGCAAACCTAACTAACTATAGAAATACATTTAGTACAGGAGTTTAACCTTAGTGGTACATTTTAGACCATGAAAACTAATTTGAATTCAAATTGAATTCCATAAAACCCCTCTCTTTCCTGTCTGTGGACAGCAAAGCTTGTAAACAAACCAATTTTCGCAGGGCACCAAAATTGGCCAGGGACACGTTTTATTGTGTTTTGATGAAGTTAAAGGCTGATTTCACCTTCTTTATTTTATCATGGGCCTCAGTTATGGTTATAGAGTGTTTCAATAGTTGATACTTTTTGCCAAATTTTGAGCTGATATGGTTTTGCCCCCGTTTTAAGAGCCTTTTGTTATATTGCAGTTCATTGCCAAGAGGGCATTATGGTCTTTATGCTGTTTAAGCCAATAGGAAACTTTTTTTTGACAAACTTGTAAATATTGGTAAACATTTAAAATATAATTTGGAAATTCTGGGGGGAAATATCCCCTTGTTATCCAAGTACATAGGGTCTAATGAATAAAGGCGCAAACATGAAATAAAGACAGCGAGTTGAAGCATCTGATATCATTATAATTATAGTATATGGGAGGTTCATGAGTCATTGTGACAGAAGTTCAGCCAAATACATTTGACTGTAAATTATCACCAATTTGTAAAGCCTGGTCCCCACAGGGCGATTAGTTTGCAAAAATATGATGGCGAACAATGTGATAAACGGATGTTTAGTCGCCCAGCAACTTGCCATACCAGGGCGCCATAGTGTCTGGAGATTAACCAACTAGTTGCTGGTTTTCTGGCAAACATTTCACATGTTTTATATATCTCTCTAGTCACTGCCGATTAGTGCTGGGGGACTTAAGTGACCGTTAATCGCTGGCAGATTTGTAGTAAGAACATCCCAACCTGGCAATTAACTTTGTTTTCACTGGCGACTAACTAGTCACCCAATGACGTACTAAGTTCTTAATTGCCAGGGGATTAACATTAGTTGCCAGAGTTTATTCGTCACATTGGGACCCAGCATAAGTCCACCAACTCTCCAAAACTTTCCACACATGATGTCATCAACTCACACCAACAGATGGTGAGGGGAAACATCACATAACTTAACAATTAAGTGTAATAGACAGTTGTGTCATGATGCAAAATTGGTATAATTCAAGGTTTATATATCTTTTATTTCATAAGAGAAATACCCACTTTACTAGAAAGATTTTGACTTAAAATGGGAAAATAGAAGATTCAAAGGCACATTGTTTACATGTCATTCAGGCCCGTAGCCAGTGGGGATTCGGGGGGTTCGTAAGAACCCCCCCTTGGAGGATTTTTCTTCTTTAATTTAAATGTAAAATATGACACTTAGTCCAAAAAATAAGTTTTTTTTTTCAAAGAACGAATCCCCCTGGAAAGAAAACATACTGTTACTCAAAAAACGAACCCCCTCTTTGAGAAAAGCTGGCTATGGGCCTGTCATTGCTGCACTGCAGGGACTCAAACCTAACCAGTGCTGATGCCAAAGAGTGGTACCAATGGCTCAATGACATTGACCCCAACTTAACGCAACCAAAGACCAAAGATTTAAAAGGAGCATTTGAAGGTATTTAACCATAGAACAATACAATTTTGTATTTGGAAAACATTACAAGTAAACTGATGATTTATTTGAAATAAAGATGTAAAGATACACCCAACTCAAAGACAATGTTGATGGACAAAGCGTTGGTTTATTGATTGAATCGATCAGTTACAACGTGGTTATGCTTGACGTGTTTTGATGTAGTAAAATACCAGAATTATAGGGGTTATATGCCTCATTTACACTTTTGATAATGTCTGGGATACGAATGTGAAAGAGTGATTTATAGAGAGGAGAAACAGATAGCGGTGTGATTTCTCCAAAGGTCAATTCTCCCCACCACGGATAGCTTATCTATTGCATAGTACAGACTAGCCTAGATAAGGATGCATGATAGGAAATATGAGGTAAAGTCATAGGCCTTGATAATAGTAATCCTGCCATTCTTCTTGGCTTTACATAATGGAAAACTAGGAATGAGAATTTTTTCTATTATATATATATGGTATACTTCTTATTTCTTAAGGTTGGTTTGAAAATATATCCATTACAGTAGTAATATGGCAAATAGTTTTATATTTTCTATTAATTTCTCTGTATTTTCTCTATATTCTCTGTAATGGCAACAATTAACCTGCAGGTACTTAAAATACTGTAAATCATGATCAGCTATCTATGATAAGAAGAATTGGTCTAAGTATTTTACCCTTTTCCCATCAACTTACATAATATCATTAAATCTGGGATAAATATGAATTGTCTTTCTTCTCTGTTTTCTTTCTATCTAGCTGAATATGAATTAGACACTATTAATTCTATTTTTCTGAGTAATACAAGTACAAGTGTTACCAGTGCTAGAGTATCAGTTAGAAAATATGATTATGTGTATCTTGAATAAGGGTAAATTCTAGCATTGTCACATTGGCCAGGTGATGCACTGTCAAATCTCAGTGTTTGTAGGTTCCGTCCATCTCTTTTACGGGTTTTCCTTGTAAATGAGATTCAATTATTTTTACTGAAATTCTCTATTATCTGGAGACAATTCCATTCATCCAAGAACTACAGCACATGTACTCCTAAACAACATCATCCTTGTGTACATTTAACAATCTAAATTGTCCGTCTTCATCATCTTTGCCACGTGGGTCATCAGCCAAGTAGTACCTCAGCTTGGGCCAAAAGTATTTCTCTCCCAACACCAAGTAAGTCCCTGTCTTCAGGTAAAGCTTCATATCAGACTCAACTCGTGACTTCATATTTATATCAAGGAGGACAATGATGAGTCTCAGCTGCTTGTCTTTCAACACCTAAAAGATTATTGGTTGGAAAGTAAAGTTAATGAGGCTCAGAATTTCATATGCAGGTCCTTTAGTAACAGAATGCTAGTATTTGGGGAATTGAAGTACATTAGCTTAAATTTAGTCCATTTCTTTACATCTGACATCTTATAGTTAAGAATTTACTTTTCTTAATTTGTGAAAAGAGATAGCAGACTTATATCCTTTTAATCATAAAGGTTGTATGTAACAAAAGACTGAATGCTGAAGATGTATCACTGTTGTAAGATAGTTGTTTTACCTGGTAATGTGCTGCTAGAAATTCATATCGACACCACTCAGACTCGAAGTAGCTTTCTGATACAAGGAGAACGGTCCTTTTGCTCTGCTGGACAGAAGCGATGATGGTTTCAGTATGAATATCTCCTACTGGCCAATCCCGACATTCCAAGCATACCTAAAACATCAGATTCACAGAACTAATTAAAGTGAATGTAAAGATTACTGTTTTCTTGGTAGTTCTTAAATGTCAACATATTTCAAAAAGCTTTGCCCTTTTCTTTCAAACATTGATGGGATATCTGTACATTCTGATTCAAAACAGTAAATTGATCCAGACAATCTTCTTACAATAATGGATACCATAAAGGTTTTAAGATAATACGATTATTGTCAGATAAAGTTAGACACATCAATGTACAGTTTATTCATAGGCATTTGATCCTACTTAATATGTTATCTTACCTTATATGAAAGGTCTTCTTCCTCTAAGCCTGGCAACAAATTCTCCAACACAAATCTTTCATCATCCCGTGTGTGTGCAATAAACACATCATAAGGCTTGGCTTCATTGTCCTCGTCCTCATGATGGAAACGGGCACCAAACTTATTGTAGACCCACACCATTAAAATGAGACGATACTTGTAAAGTGTTATTCCTATGCAGCTTATACAAACAAATATAGCTGCTATTGACACAAGTCCAACTATTGAATGTTTTGTCACATGTTTTATAATTTGTAAATCTGAGGTGTTCTGACAGAAAGAGAAATCATTCTTTAACAATGGCATAGATAAAAACTCCAGACTTATCTCTTGACTGGAGAGTATGTGCAATGCAGGATCTGTAATATTAGGATATGTACACATGATGGTACTAGGCTTGTCAATAATTCCTGCATTGATTGTAATAAAAGCTTTAAAAGCTGGTCCAAATGTACAGTCACATTCCCAGGGGTTATCATGTAAGGTGATGTACTTGAGAGAAGGCAGCTCTTTAAATATTGTCAGATTTATCATTCTCAAAGTGTTATTATGCAAAAGCAAAGTGTCTAATGAAGTTAGATTCTCAAAGTTTCCTTTCTCTATTGAGGTTATGTTGTTATCTTGCAAATAAAGCTTTTCCAACTCTTTGAACTTGCTATGAGAGAAAATGTCATTTTCCACTTTTTCAATGGCATTGTCATTCAAAAATATTTGTTTGACCCCTACTTGCCATATGATTGGAAGAGTGTTCAGATTCATTGAGGAGCAATCCATTATTTTCATGAAATCAAAGCCACTGTAATAGCAGTTGCAATGAATGTCGCAGTCATTTCTAGAGTGGAACAAATCATCATAAGGGCAGAGAAACTGTTCAATTGCTAGCGAAGTCAATGTGTGATTGTCTGGTGACCGTGCAACATCACAGTAGAGCAAATCCACATCTGGTATCTGAATTTATAAGAAAATCTTTCAAATCATGATAGTCTTGAATTTAGTGAATGTATAGTATTTATATCTGAACTAATAAGCAGATAAATCATTTTACTATCTTGTTTATCATATGGATATAGAAAAACACCCATTTTTGGAGTTCTATAGCCCCATACCCGCTCAGCGATTTTACCATCGCTGGGTGATGGGCAACTGGGAGAATAGCCTGTAAAATTGCCGGCAAGTAGGGCCTGTTGGTTTGGTGCTGTTCTGGGTGACAAGCAACGGGTGACGGGATCACCCGCAAAATTGCCGGTAAAATATCAATCTTGCCTGATTTTAAAGTAACCGGGCAACGACGACGGCAATTTTCCCAGTCGCCCCTTGCCGAGCAATGGTAAAATCGCCCATCCAGACACTTTTCTCAAGCTAATAAGCCAGTAAGATTTATCGTAAAGGCTATATTCCACGATATGTTTCCAAGAAGCTTGTTTCCATGCATTCAGATACCAACATGTTGGTATCAGGACACAAGGAAACATGCATTTTCTAATTTAGAGGCAACGCAAGTGCAACTGAACGTATCATAGAATATAGCCTTTGGTATCTGGGTGCAAGTAAACTTGCGTCTCCTACTTACTGGGAATGCAAGTCCCCCTGAACGCATCGTGGAATATAGTGAAAATACTAGTCAATGAACGCAAGTAAAATCGAACACATCGTGGAATATAGGCTTAAGGCTTGAGACAATCCCAACAATTGATATGAGGATTGTCATGACTATTGTAGGGTTTAAGTCAATTATTGGGGCTATCGTAATACTTAAGGACAATGGCGCCATTTTCCAGATATCCAAAAATTGAAGGTTCTTCAATCTGACTTATATTTTGCAGAAATAATCATTAGTATATGTGGAATTCAGAAATGGAGCAGAAAATTGGCTAAAGTGAATAGTTTTAGAGATAGAAATGGGGAAACATGACTCATTTTGAGAAAATTTAGCAAATGCTGAAAAATGGATTTGGCATTAAAAATTACATTTTCTTCTGTCTCTCTTTTCTTATAGGTTTCATAAAGGTATATTATGCATAGAAATTATCGTGAGGATGTCAGGAATAACATGAAGATTCAAAATACTTTTGAAATAAATATTTTAGTGAATTAATAGAAAAATTAATAAATGCCCATTTTAAGCCATTTTATGCTTTTAAAATGGATATTCATCTCTGCTTGCCAAATTAGCACGGTGACCCCCTATTTTTATGACTGGATATGATAGCCTTCATTCTTATACAAGTAATATAAAATTTTGAAGCAATTTTCAACTTTGAATTTTTTTGTGTGGAACTTTATTTGTGAATTTTTGTATTTTTGAAATAGTTCATTTTGCATACTTTTGATTTAGAATTATATAATTCATCCTTAAATTTTACAAAAGTCTTTCTTTCTCACCTGAGCAAACATGAATACATTTATCAAAGGTATTAGGTTGGTCGTCATATCAATTCTATAAAAATGATCAGCAATTAAAATCAAATTTCAGAATTCATTTTGTGAGTTGTTTTTTTGAACAAATAGCATATATATACATTGCTGTAACTGAAAAGTTTCCACGGTGACCAATCAATTTTTTTGCATTTTTAATACCTATATAGGTTTAACTTTTACTGTGTAAAATTTTTAACAAATCTCAACAGTACATCTATAATGGCGCTATTGTCCTTAAGATAATGACATATCATAAGGATATTGAAGGCCTGTGTAAATCCCCTTTAGGTATTACCTTACCTGTGGTAACCTGCGGTATCTTTTTAAAAATTCCACCTGGGATTCTCGAACAGGAACTCCACGTGAATTACATTCTTGTACATAATAATCTGGTGAACTTCTGAAAATATACATCATACCAAATTAGGCACATAACAGTTAACATTAAATGTGGAAAATTTATGTAAATATATCTTAAGAATTCTCCCTACCACGGATAGCATACTTCATGTGGTTTACCTGCAGGCTAGCCTAGATCAACACTGTAAAAATATGTTAAGGTACTAAACATGTTTAGAATCTAAACACAAGAAGTCTCATGTATTTAAAAGCTAAACACTTGTAATTCCTAAAACATGTATGGATTAGATATGTTTAGAATACAAACACATGAAATTGCAGGTGTTTAAAACCTAAACACTTTCTATTCCTAAACATGTATTGGATTAGATATGCTTAGAATCTGAACACATGAAACTGCAGGTGTTTAAATCCTAAACACTTTCTACTTCTAAACATGTATTGCATTTACCATGTGTGTAGTTAAACTGTACTCCACCAGGTGACACTGTATGCCAATGTTCTGTAGTTCTTAGAGATTTCTTCTAAATGTTGATATAGATTCATTATAAAAGAGAGAGAATTTTCTAGGTATTGAAGAGTGCTTAAGAAATGTGTATGTAATACATTAGAAGTATTTTGAGTTTAAGGGAAATTATGTTGTTCAAGGTTTTGAAAATGTACTTTGTTTAGACACCTTTTCCATATGCAGACAGACATAGGGACTAGGGTATGGGTCTAAAGGTTCTGAGACCCAAGTGCTAGAGGTAACTAAGCCCTACCTCAGTTCAGAGGTCAATTCTGCATTTCTCATGCATAATATTGAGGGAGGTTCAACTCTATGCTCGAATTTTACATTTTTGTTGATCAATTGAGATCAGGAAACATGTTTTCCTCTCTGAGTTGTACATAACAATCCAGAATAATATCATAGAAAATTACCAAAGAAATTGATTTTATTGATCTTAATGCCATGCAGTCTAAATACTTTGAAACTAAAAATTATTTGCTAAACATCAATTAAATCCTAAGCATTTAGACTATAACACATTGAAGACCTAAACACTTCAAGGTAAACACCTAAACATAACACATTTCTAAACACTTAACCCTATACACCAATAATTTAAACATGTTTAGGGAAATAAAGTGTTCCAAAACTGGATGCGCCGAAGTGTTTAGGAAAGTGTTTAGGTTCTAAACACTTGTTTTAACAGTGAAGGTGTATCATGGGTAATATGTTGACAAACCACAAGTCTTATGTATAGAGATTTTCAATAATCATGGAATTACTTTTGGTTCAACATGATAGAGATCGATATAAGCAATTTTATTATGTTGTATCTATGTATGTTTATTATCTTTTAAGTTGGTTTGAAAATTCATTTATTATACAAGTATGTAGAGAAAATTTTGCTAAAGAAAGGAGAATTGTAGTAAAAAGTATCAAAAGTATAAGCAATATGTAATTATTCTAATTATTCAGTTATGAATTGAATTGGTATCACACACAAGAGGATCTAAAGTGAACTGGACTTCATCAGTTACAGAACATTGTCCAGGCTATACATAGCAAACACCTTGTGTTGGACCAGGGGCAAAGCAGGACCTCTGATCAGGGTCAGACCTGGCCAGAGGTCCTGCTTCTCACTGTCCCCTAACTCATCTAACACTCTTCTATACTAAACATCTGAAAGATGACATACAGATTTACAGAGGCATTTGAGTTGAGATGTATGAAGGTAACAGGCAGATTCTGACTGTTTCCACCTAACCCCTGCCCGTATATTATCATATACATGCAAATTATGTCTTTTTTACTCTTATAACTCTTTCAGACAATATAAGAGTGAAAAGGACCACATCTTGAAACTGGCATATAACGTGGAAGTTCGTTATGAGCATAGCCAATTTTGAAGGACAGTTGACAAAATATAGAAAAAAGTTGAAGGGTATATTGCAATACACATTTGTACTCACAAGGCTAAATTTCCCTTTTTGAGCAGCACATTGTCACAGTCACAATGTAGTGGGTTCCCTTGCAGGTAGATCTTAAGTTTGGGGTTGATTCCTTGGGATGCTGCAAGTACTCTTGCATTCATGATGCGTAAGTTGTTGAACGTAAGGTTAACAAGGGTCAGGTGAGGTAACTTGCTAAACACGTGCTCACTAATGACAGAAATATTGTTTTTAGAGACATCAAGGTACTCTAGAGAAAACATGTATGGGAGTTTAGAGCCGATTTCATGAAGATGATTTCCATGCATGAGTAAATATCTAACCGATGAATAGAACACTTCAGGTATATTGAATTCATCAAGGAAATTGTTGTTTAAATTCACAAATGTGATATTGTGTTCTGAAGAAAATGCAAAATTTTCAATTCTCCTTATGACATTATTTGAAAGGTCTATATGTGTTAATGCTGGCAATAAAAGGGCTGGGGATGCTGGAATATAGCTTATTTTGTTAAATGATATGTAGAAATATTTCAAAGATTTTAAACCAATCAATAATGCAGGTTCAAAGTCGGTTATGTTATTATCAGACATATACAAAGAAGACAGATTTGGCCAAAGATCACTGAAGTCGGGAAGGTTTTGTATGTGATTTCCATAAAGTTGTAATAATTTCAATGAAGGCAATGTAACTTTTACTTCAAATTTGATAAGTTTGTTATGACTTAGATCCAAATATGTCAAATTGATTAGATGTGAAAAGGTGCTATTGTGAATAAATGATAAGTTGTTGTACTGAAGCTCAAGTATTTTGAGGTTTGTTGTATTGGATAGTGAATCCTTGTCAATCCATGCCATTCCACATCCTCCACATGAAAACCGAAGTAGATCAATCATCCCATCAATCATGCCAACTTCAAGTGAAATTATGTTATTCCCAGTTAGATTGACTGATTGTATTCTTCTTAGGTCATTCATTCCTGCCTCAATGAGAGTTTTTGTAGAGAGGTTGTTTCCAGACAGATCCAAATAGACGAGATGTTTTGTACATGCAAACAAACCTTGAGAAATGTTTATCAGTTGGTTATGATGTAGGTCAAGGACCATCAGTGATGATTCATTACATTTCTCCATATCCTTAATGTTAAAAACTGACAGCTTGTTATCACTCAAGCTAAGGGTTTGCAGACTTGAAATTACTGATGAATCTATTCCCGTTGTATTTGATATGCCAGAATGGGATAAAAAGAGAGCTCTCAATTGAGGTATATTTTTACTGAAATTGAAACTTAGCGTAGAGATATTGCTGAATGAAAGATCTAAAATAGTAACGTTAGGGAGACATGAATGACAAGCTAACTTGTTGTCTAATGTCTCGTTACACCCAATGCCAACACCTCTGATGTTATCAAACTCATTGTTAGGCATCAGTAAGGTATTTAAATAGCGTAACCCACAGAAGTGTTCTGAGGGAAAACGCTGAATGTGATCCCCTACTAGAAGTAGTCTTTGAAGGCCTCCAAGAGGTCGAAGCCAATCTTTCCCAAAGGATGTATCTGAGTTTAATGTCATTATTTGAAGATCTACAAGGTGGTCTAGACCTGCAAATGTGTTAGATGTGAAGTTGTGCCGTACAGCCCCGATCAAAATGAGTTTCTTCAAATTGGGCATCCGAGCAAAGATGCCATCACTGAGTTCTACATCTGCTGGTTCTTGATATGGTGTATGCCAGTTCAGAGTGAGTTCTTCCACCCTGGACCCATTGAGAGCAGGGAAGGTGTCACCTTTTCTGACATTGAAGAAACGACACTCATACCCAATGCCGGTCGGAGGAACCTCATAACAAGCACAATGTTTGGGGGATTTACACACACCCTTAAGGGCAGATCTTTCAGGATGAACTCCATAGAAACAGCTCATGGTGGTCAGCAAAAGCAAACAAGTGATTTCCATGCTTTCTGTAAATGCAAAGGTGATTTTACACTATTGTACTTCTATCTCGAATATGTTCATGATTATTACATTATGAGGAAATTCATATTCTAAATTCTGACACTATTATGTTTAAAGGGATAGTTTGCTTTAGATACAAAGAGAATATGATGTTTACATGGTTCAAAGTATCTATAATGTGCAGGTATAAAAGGACAATTGTGCAGGGTGTATAATTAATTCCAATAAAACACCCTAAACCCAAGATTCCTGTCTCACCATACTCTGCCCTCATGCCCTCTGGTGTCCTTTCAGCATGATGACATCACACCTGAACCATATATGCTAATTACCCCTTACCCCCCTCCCCTTCCACCTTCCACCTACCTCCCTCCTATCCCCTGAATCTGGCCACTCAGGTTGTGACTGTGACCCCCAGTCTTGTACATTTCACATCACTGGGCCACTCAGCCTTGCAGCTCAGGGCCCATCTTGTACATTTCATTCTATACAACTCAGTCTGGCCACTTAGGGTCAATCATGTACATTTCATGTCCTGCCCTTAGTGTATATGTGGAGGGTTGAGGGGGCAGCAAAGGGGGAGGGGCAAGAGGGTAATTAGCATAAAAATGGTTCATGTGTGATGTCATCACCCTAAAAGGCCACCAGGGGCCATCAATGGACAGTATGGTGGGACAGGAAGCTGGGCTTTAGGGGGTATTTAGCATTATTAATTATAAACCCTGCACAATTTTACACTTTATCCCCACTTATGTTAAGTACTTTAGATACCTTTATCATCTTATTCAAGTTGTTTCTGTAGAAAACTATCCCTTTAAATGAATTGTTATATATCTGCAAGAAAATGAATATTAGGGGTTCCCTAAAAGTGAAAATGCATTTGTCACCCGACAACAAACTTAAAGGGGGTATTCCACTTCATTCCGCTACACGACAAGGGCTGTGATATGATGATGTCACAAGGAAATTGCACATATTACAAATAAAATTCTATGTTACACATATGTGGCATGCTCCAAAATGCCAGTTTTAACCGGTATATCACTCATGTATGCTAATTTTTCTGTAATATTGTCTTATCGTGGTGATATTGCAGCCCAAGTCGTGTAGTGGAATACCCCCTTAACCCTTTCTTTCAACGACGACTGGTGGTTATTTCTAGTATTGGTCACCATGGTTGGAAAGGGTTAACACTCGTCACCCAGTGACATACCTATGTTAGGTATATTACATTCAACCAGTTTTCCCATCAAAAAGTGTCCCGTGTTTTTGAGGTAAAAAGCTGTGACCAAGTTTTTCATCTATAAAATCAAGATAGAAGCTCAAGATAATATTTGACGAACCTGCAAGAATATTTATCTCCATTCTTTTCCCTTCAAAATGACATATAGTAAGATGTGTATTTTTTATCACTTGTACCTTTTTTTTTTTTTTTTTTTTCTCCCATAAAAACTCTGTCGAGGAATGTTCATGATATATTATGATGTTGTTCGAGGAAATGTTTGTCAACAGAGCCCAAAAAGTGGAGCAGATGAATAAGGAATTGTATGTTTATTGTGAAATAAAATGAGCACTGCTCTTTACAAAAAAAAAAAAAAAAATGACATATAGTTTTCCTTTGTGATTTGCCCTCGAGCTGCACAGTGAGCCTTCTAAATACACATGTCATTTTGACAGGGCAAAACCAGAGTACCGTGTATAACTGGCTGTAACTCTTGTGAACAACTGCAGATAGAGATAAAATTTAAAAAGAATAATAAACCAGACACTGAATCTGGCTGATAATACCTTCCGCAATATTTTTTGAGCATTTTTCAATTTTTATGTAATATACCTACCTATGTCAGCCTGAGTTTATCGCCCCCATCAGACAGGGAACCTCTCGGCTAATGACATCGGTTATTTCACATAACCTGCCTGGTTCATGATCCATCTACAGCATAGTTTGGGTCAATAACAAAACACAAAACTGAAGAGGTTTGATAGGTAAGACGTGTCCAAACATTTGCAAGATGGTTAAAAGAATAAGTTGTCAATTATTAACTCTTCTAGAAGTATATAAGCGAAGATCCTACCTTTGAGCGCTGCCATTTTGAAGCATTCCAAACAACAAGTTAATGATGGTTCTCCTTCATGCAGCCCGCCATCAAAGTATGTCAGTAAACATGCGTCAGTGGGGTATTACACTACACGACTTGGGCTGTAATATTGGCACAATTATGATATTACAGACAAATTTGCAGAGAGCAGTGGTGTAATTATTAAACAGTGGCAATTTTGAATATTTCACATATATGCAACAAAGATTCCTATCTCTGATATGTATGAAGCTTCTGCAACATTGTCAAATCATAGCTTAAGTCATGAGGTGTAATATGGCCTTCTCCGTTGGAGGTGGAGAAGGGCGGCCAACCATGTCTTATCACATGATCGTTTCAGGTTACAGGGGTCTAGATGGGGTTCCAAGTTGAAACACGGACCTCTGACTTATAGAGAATTGTGTATTTCCTCTTGCCATACCTAATTCTAGGTATGACATATTCACTCAAAATATTAGATAAACCTAATAGTTATAATTGCTTATATCACAGCTCATTTGATTATACATATTTTAGGTCGAAATGATAATACTAAAAAGATATATTTCAAATATGTATATTTGTTTATGGTAATTAGACAGTTAACACTCCCCCTGTCCCATTGGTCAGCTAGCCGATTAATGTAACTAGGTCAGAGGCCAAAGGTCAGGCGGGTAGATAAGGGACACTCTGGGTCCAGCAGCCAGATAAAATAAGACCTCACATGATAAAATAACTAAGAATAACCAGTCCTCACAGCCTGACTGATAAGAATGAAGAAAGGTATAACATCATCAATTACAACTCCTGTCCCCAATTCTTCACTTATACCATACAACACTCTACTTGGTTATGTGATCAGTTCCCTGAGTAGTGGTATTAATAGTGTTACCCCTATGAATGAGGAGCGGTGCATACGTAGGGTGATGTGCATATTCCATAGAAAACCCAGTGAGATGTGACCATCATTAAACTTTTTTATGGGTATTTTGGAATATTGGAAGTAATTCTTTTATGTCATGTGGCTTAATAGTGAATCAAAACAGGCGCCAGAGCAGTCTGTGATAAAACAAAGGTTCTTAGTTGTCCATTCATTAAGATTGAAGTTCTTTGTTAATTCACCCTACAACGGGTAGCTGATTTACAGTATTTTAAGCACCTGCAGGCTAATTTCGGCTAATTTTTCCACAAAACCACATGAAAAACTATAGAAAATTAATGAATAATTGTGATAATTCCAAAACAACTTGGAAAATATGTAATGTATATTGATACAGATTTAAGAAATAATGATCTCTAGGTTTTCCTTATGTCAAACTAGTAGTAGTGACATGGTTAATGAAAATTCCTATACTAAACCCATGCGAGTTGTTGACATATTACCCAGCATGTTCCTTGATCAAGGCTAACCTGCAGGCAAAGGTCAGGAAATTGACTATCCGTGGTAGGGTTAATTGTAACTATTGCACTGGCACTTTTTTCCATGTTCAGCTTTATTTTTATAAACAGACGTGATGTCATGTTGATTTTAGGGTCTTCATCCCTTATGCCTCCACTTTGAAATAACTTCCTCCTTTGAGTCATGGTATATAGAGCACAACTTAGGGTATGGACCACTACAAGCAATGAGGTAACCTATATGTATATACAGTTATGTATATATATAAGGGCAGATCCAGGATTTTGACTAGATTTCGGGTATTGCCGTACCGAAGGAGGCGGGCAGTGGGTAAAATTAAAGGGACGTTCTTGTCCGTGACCTGAATGGGATACATCCGCCGACGTAAGCCTAGCGACCCGATGGCCGGCGACGTGTTTTTCACTTTTGGAATGTAATCCGGAGACATTATTGGTCACGTCGCAAAATTGGCGCGGCCATAAGAGGGTTACAACGCATCAGAATGGGTCCACCTCCCGGACGAGAACGTCCGTTTAAAATTTCGATGGTTGCCGATAATTATAACAAGTAACCATTTCAATACTGAACATGTGCCTGGAGAGTGTGAGGAGTTAGACACTGAAACCTTCTTTGTCAATCTCCATGCATCCTTATGGGAAAAAGAGTTGCTGTGTCTGGAGAGTGATGACCTACTTTCTTTACTATAGGAAATTCCCATTTCAATTTTGTAACAAAAAACTTATGGATTGTCTCCTAAATTACAAGAAAACAACCAAATATTTCAGAATTTTAGAACCAAACCACCATATACTAGAAACAGAACTACAGAAATACATATAGTTTGAGTTTGAAAATTATAATGCTGGCATTACTGAGAAAAGTGGAACGAAAAATTTGTCACAAAATTGTAACAACTGTTTTGAGCCCCATTGAAATGCATTGACACAACCTGGTGTAGAAGGAGTCTAGAGAAGGTCGGCCGCCTAAGGCCCGCCTCCCAATAAAGCAGTGTTTGCTATAGCAAAAAAGCACAACCTCCGGGTGCAGGAATTTTACATCAAATTTAAATTTGGTCAAAAAGAAAAGTGGATGGGGGGGGGGGGAGGGCACGATGCCTTGCATGCTCCCTCTAAATCTGCACCTGCATATATATAATACACACATATGATGTCCCTATTCCTTATGGCCTAGGGTGTTCTGGTAGCGAATTGGTAGAGTATTTGCTTTGTCATGATATCCGAAGGTTGGCCGTTCAAGTCTGTCCTGCATGCTGCTGTGGTATTAGACATTCTCCCTGTGGTCAACAACAGGGTTATCAAAAGCCTAGTACCATTGGCAATTGTATGTGGTGCCCTGCCTATGGGACAATGCATATAAAAGAACACCTGCCTCGGTAAAAGTGTAGGGGTATGGTCTGCCTTCTCAGAGATTCAATCATCCAGGAGCTAGGGTGATATATCCCTGTGCTCCAGAACCAGTGAGTCTGGTGGTTTAAACCAACCAACCAACCGTCTAATTGTCTTAAGTCACATATCTAGTGAATTCAGAGATACTTATTATCTGTACATTACATCTCATTTTTAAACCTTCAGAGAAAGATCTCTTTTAATGTTTCGCACTTGAATCCAAGAGCGATGAAAATACTTTTCAAGTAAAGTTTGTTGATGTGATATTATTTTATTATGTTACTTCTAACCTGTCATTTATTTTTCTAAAATGATTATTTTACAGTTATGTTGTATCAAATATTCATGAAAATATTAATATCTTAGAGTGGCTAAACAAACTAGATCAAATTTTGAACAATGTAGTTCCAGTTTCTCAGCTTGAGTAACTTCGGACCCCTGTGGACAGTATAAACATTGCCTCATATAAAGTTTATTTCAGGGAAGTATGCTAAACAAAACCCCCAGCACGTAATTACATAGTCACGCTTTTCCAATTATTTAAAAATTATGTTTCCAAATGCCATAAATAGGTCAGTGGGGCTTTTGATCAGGGGAGGGGGCTTGGGCTCCGATGTTGAATTCCAGAAAGGTCGCATGTCGAATCGATAAAACAGCAATGTCACATGTCTCTGGCGCTTATTTTTCTCAATGGCACATGTCAAATTTTAGAAATTGTTCATGTCGCATGTCCTATAGTTTTACAGCTCTCTGTCATGTCATTTAGGCCGCATGTTGCATGTTGATTTTAGGAAACCATTGCATGTGATTGAACTACTGTAATTCATCCGTGAGAGAATGGTTTCATGGTCAGATTTTCCCCACTTTGTGAAGTTTCCTGTGTCCATCAAAATTGAGGACCCCATAGCCCCCCCCCCCCCCCCCCCCCCCCCCAAACAACCCCAACCCCAACCAGCCAAACCCCTACCCCGCCCTCGTGGATCTGCCCCCGAAGAATTCTGATCCTATGTGCATACCACCCCAAGGTGTCTGTCCTGTTTTGTGAAGTTGGAAGAAAATCAGTGGGTTTCTGTCTTGACCTTGACACTCTCAAGTGTGACCTCGGTCAGGTGAAGGTCAACAGTTCTGTAGTAGGAAGAATTCGCGTACCTCCAAAGTTAAGGCTCATATGGCTAGCCTACCTCCATAAACACTCAATATTCGGTTGTCTTCTTTCCAGATAGGAATTCTTTAAGATTTTTTTAAGACAAGAAGTGTCATTTACAGAAGGATCTGCATAGTTTAATCACACATTAATGATGAAATTCTAATACTCAAGTGGTATATTTGTGAAACCAGTGTTTTATTAATTTATTACATGGGAATGATATGTGTTTTCTGTAGCATATCGGTTCACATAATGAACAGTTTATCTTTCTTCGAGAACAAAGAGGTCATACAAAAGTGGAAAGAGCAAATTATCAACCATTTTCAGAAAAGGGTCATTCAAGGTGAAGTTAACAGGAATGTTTCACCCCTTCTATCTACCTTGAATGCTGTCAGTAAAATAATTCATAAAAACCGCTAGTGTCCTCGAGTCGAGAACAGTAAATCATTAAACAGAAATGAAAAGGGATCAAACTTCATACTAACAACTGTATGAAAACTCATTATTTTCCATTAGTACCAAGTCCTCTGTGCCTCTTATTATGGCACTTACAAAATCAACACTATGGGTACCAAAATAAACTTTCAGGATACAAGTCCTTTGCTTGTATTACAAACTCAAAGATACAAGTCATTCACTTGTATACAAAATTCCAAGATACAAGTCTTTTATTTGTATACAAAACTAAGATACAAGTTGTTCGCTTGTATACAAAACTTCAAAATACAAGTCTTTTGCTTGTATACAAAACTTAAGATACAAGTCATTCGCTTGTATTACAAAACTTCAAGATACAAGTCTTTCGCTTGTAGTAACATTCTCTCAGCAGTGATAATACTGTGGGTTCTTATTTACAAGTCATTCACACGCCATTCGCTCATCTGTGCCCTTCGGGTCAGATCTCGTCTTCGGAAAGACTTCTCTGCAGGTTGTTCCGCTTCAGTGAATTAGCCTAAGCACCTATTAATTAACTACATAAATAGCCAACAGCTTATTAAAAGACTTACTACAACTCAAAAACCTATGGTGATGAGCAAATTATAGCAATCATCTTTCCACTAAGTCTTTTCTGTACATCAGCATTCAATTACCTCAATACTCATAATCAAATATCTGGTCCTTATAGATCTGTAACCTGATTTGCTTCTCTTTATTGTTAATTTATTCGACAGTTAATAAGTCTAATGACTATTTATCCAACAGGTTGCTCAGGGTTGTTGATACGAGTCCAGCGCTTGTGCCCTTCAGTACTCGACAGTCACACATTTCGTCTTCAGGTATTCGTTGAGCGCCTCTTCACCTGGAGGAGACAGAAGTAAGAACCGCGTGTTAATTAGGTATGAGAGGAGAAAGCGTGTTAACAAGACAAGAGAACATATTTTTCAGTCCTTTGGACTGAAGAAGAATGCTTTGGTGGGAAAGAGTAATCATATATACTCATATATATGCGGAATTGAACGAGGCTATCGATGTTCACACTTTGGATATTTATGCGGGTTTGGGTAATCTGTATCTAATCTTCGAGGCAACGAGGGAGTTGGGGGGAAACATTCTCCAGCTAGTGCATTATTTTGCACGCGAACGTTACGGAGGTTGCTGCTGCAGCAGAATTTCCTTTTTTGCCTCAAAGATACAGATTCCCCACACCCATGTACTCTGTATACTGATCAATGACCTGTGGCATCACCCCTGCTGGCTACAAGAAACAGGTAGGGGTACTTGTCAAAGTACTTGTCAATCTAAGTACAAAGCCGGTCCCCACAAGTATACTCCTACTGCAATGGGCCACAGGTAAACAGGCAGGTTTGGGAGGGGGCACTTGTCAATCAGGGTACATGGCCCCTCCCCCTAGGCATGATGCCACTGACCCCTACCTGCAGACAGCCAATGAGAAGGCAGGTGACCAATGGTCTGGCAGTTACAGTGATTGACAGGTGCCAAGACCCCAGGCCCATCAAGAGATAATTGTTACAAATTGGGAACAAGGCCCCACAAAAGACCAATTTTATGGCTCTCTGATTTTATACAATGCAGAAGTTCTGATGGTAAACCTTGGGGGGCATCCTTACCAATAATCAATATGGGAAGCCCCCAAAGCAAAAATGAAGATGGTAAATAATCTATTGATGAAACAAGTAATCTCCGATTGCCCAGACTCTGTCCCTGGGTGTAGCATTGGCAGTGGCTAAAATGATCACGACAACAGACGGATATGGGTAAAATAAAGCACTTGTCAATTAAAGTACATGGACGTTTTCGTCATCACACATCACCACTGTATACTGGTACCGCAAGGAACCCCAGGTAAAGGTTTGATTGAAAGAATAAACCATCTCCTAATTGATTTAGAATGACCACTGGCTGGTATTAGGCCTTTGTTAAGACCAGACTGTCAGTAAATATAGCATCACTGTGACAATTGAGTCGGGTTCAATAACTCATTAAACTAAGCATATACTACACCAATCAAACCGGTTTTATTTTCAAATACAAACCTAAAGCATCAAAATCAACTCCTTCTTCCACCGTATCAATTTAAGGCAAGGAAGAACCCAACTAACAGTAAAACAATAAACATTATTTTATTCTTCTTCTTTTTATTTACAAAGAATTTTCATTTATCTAATTGCAAGTTCTCTGTTCCTAATAACTCACTTTGCTCAAGTCAATGACGTAGCCAAGAAGCCTGAGAACTGCAATTGATTAGTCAATACTTATAACTATTTCTTCCTCTGTCTGGGTTTGATCTGATTTTCATATTGACAACTAATTCTCATATTGACGACTGGGTCACTAAACCTGGAATAATGATTCAAATCACGGAGCATCACAATTTTCATTTGGAGGGAACATTTGTTTTGTTATCCCATACTCTGTCCATGATCCGTGAATTAATCCCATAATCAAATTTAACAAATCCTTTAAGCAAATGAAGTATCCACAAAAACTGGCTTCCTGCTTCACTAAATAATCGCTGATAAAAGCAACAGAAACGGAATAAAGCCTGGGCGACCTTCAGAGAGGGAGTCTAATGGTGTGTTCCGTATCGCGGAATTTCCAAAAAAAATTCCTTGACATCACAAACACTTAGTGATCATTTGTCATCACTTTTTTTAAACATATTAGAGGTGACACGGTAATGTAGCATCAGAGAAAGGCCAATTCTTCCAAGGAAGTCCAAAAGTGCGAATTCCCATCTCAGATTTCCCCAGGAGTATAAAGAGCATAAAGAACATAAAGAGCGCGGTAAAGGATTTGACCCATAAAAAATGGCATACAACTACCCGGCCAGTATATGTGACTGTAAAGACCATGGTAAAAGATTTTAACCTCTCAAAAATGGGGTCTACAACTATCCAGCCACGATATATGTAACTATAAGAGCCTGGTAAAAGATTTAAGCCATTAAAGAGGTCTTCAACTACCCAGCCAGTATATGTGCGACTATAAAGTGTGTGGGAAAAGATTTGAGCCATAAAAAATGGTATACAATTACCAAGACACTATATATGTGACTATATAGAGCGTGGTAAAAGATTTGAACCATAAGAAAATAGGTCTCCAACTACCCAGCCAGTATGTATTTGTGACTATACAGTGCATGGTAAAAGATTTTAACCTTTCATAAATGAAGTCTACAAATATTCAGCCACTAGATATAAGACTATAAAGTGCATGTTAAAATATCTGAACCATAAAAAAGATGTCAACTACCCACCCAATATATATATACATGACTATAAAGAGTGTCGTAAAATATTTTAACCATAAAAAAAAGAGGTCTACAACTATACATGTGACCTGGGCAAAGCGTGCCTCTCCCATAGCGGCTCGGTGTGTACCCAGCTTTCAGCCCTCTATCCGCGGAGTGGTCTGGCCCAAGCCGGGAGGGACGGGCCGCCGGAACCCGGAGAGGGCGACAAGGGTGCTCCACCCCTCCTGACTTGACAACTTCATTGATTCCGCTTCCATTTGGCAGATTGAGGGGCGAGACCCGGTGTGCTCGCTCTGTGAAGGAACGCCGCCGGTCGACAAACACAATCCCCCAGAAGCCACTCACACTCATACAGCGGGGCTCTCGATGGGAGGGTTCTAATGTTGCATCAGGGTCCCCACTCAAATTCCACTTCCAAATTACCGGTGTTTTCCCTGAGAATTCCCTGTCCCACAGCAATTTTTCCCTGTGTCATGTCCAGTAAAAAATTGGGAAGACCCAATAACAAGAAATCAAATCCGTTATATTTAGAGAATTAGGAATTGCATGTTGATTTTAGGAAAGTCACACGTTGCATGTCACTATGATCTACGTTAGATGTCAAATTTAAGAAATGCCCCCTGTCGCTATGTCAAATTTAGGGGTCTACGGCCATTACACTTGACTCTTCAGACCCCTACCCACAAGGCCGATAGTGAGTCAGCTTACCGTATTTATGACAAACTAGAAATCTGAAGATTTTCGGCCGGCCGAAGTTGCCGGCCGAAGATGCCTTGCGGACTTTAAGAGGTAAGCAAGAATAGTACTCCCCCTCCTATGCCCCACCCCATCTAGGACTTGGGAGGGGTGGGGGGGGGGGGGTAGGCCGGCCGTAATACAGACCTGACTGGTCCCAGCCAGGTGTAAACAGGTATGCCACCACTACCAGCTGTCAATCAACCAGCTCTGAGGGGCTGACTTGACCAATCACTGTGGCAGGGGGAGTGGGACTGGGAGGGTGGAGGGGGCAATGGGGGGAGGTGCTAATAGCCCAATTACATACCCCAGTGCACAACAACAAAAGAACAATTCAAATCCGGTATGCCTCCTTTGATGCCTTACTTACACTACATTTATATCATTATATCTTTGTATGGCGCAAGGCATCAATAAGTGAACTCGACTGGTGTCAAAATATTAAACTTGCTTAATATATTGGGACTAAACACTTGGCTGGCTCTAGTCCACTTCTCCAAACTAAGATTTGGGTAGTCAACTTGAAGCAAAATGTTTTTGAAGTTGCCTTAGGTAAATAAACTGTCATTTTCAGACATTTGTAGGAATTTTTTTTCTAATCACAACAGTATTGAGAAGAGTGAATAATACTATATGATCAAATTTTCAACTAGCTATCTTTTTTAAACTAGCTATCTTTTTAAAATGTATAATTCTGTGGGGTTGTAAATAGCATAAAGGGTCCTTCTAGACAAGGGTAATTGTACATCAGACAGAGAGTGACACATAATCTGTTTGGAGAGTGAAGGGTCTGGGAGAGTGAGTGGGTCATGTGACCACCTTGAGTCATTGGTGGCGGCCTCTGGTGGCAGTCTGAAGTGGCGGTCTTACCGGGGGCTGTTACGGGGGGCGGTCGGACTTGTCAACGGTTGGCCGGATCGAGTGTCGCTGCTGGTGTTCAGGTGACGCCCAGAGTTGACGCTCCATATTAAGGTGTATAATCAGCACACCCTGTGTGTTCCCGCACCGTGCTACATTTTCATTTTTATGTTTTGCATGGTTTTAGATCTATTATGATCTAACTAGATATCTGACACATTGACGGTTACCACTTGAGAGTACAGAAGCGTATCGTTTTTAACGAGACATCTGAAGCCAGATTTGGTAATTTTAGAATCATATACCTTGATCCCCTCTGCCCATATTTCTACACGTGACCAGTCCATTTTTTACAGTTCGTTCTCTCTCCGTCTGAGACCCCAACATCCGTATAAGACCGGCCGGGGCCCGGGGACCACTCGGCTTTTCATGACTCTCACCTCCGCCCTCTTTATGACTGGTAAGGGTCCCGGCGAGAGGACCACTCTGCATAGAGAGCACTAGAGCTAAAAGCCCGGTCAGGATGGGGACCAGCGAAAACGGTGGGTCGTAAAACACTATACGGCTGCTGCAACTCCATCTTACTGCCTTACTACTCATACTGCAAGAACTATCTTATGTTGACATTTCATGGGAAAACAATGAACCTGAATCTATTAGAAAGCTTCTATGAAAATATTGAAATTTCCAGAGGTCTTACTCCTAGTAATATTGTCTTGTTTAGTAGCATTAGTATATGGAATTCTGCTTGATGAATTAGCCACATTCACATTTGATTAGCCACCCTTCTTTATTTTTTTAACCTATTTTTAAAGCCTAATCATATACAATTAGAAAGTGGTGATGCCCAGTGACGGAAACCAATCCTATGGAAAATGCAAGCGACTGCCTTCCACTGCATGATGTATAGCACAGTCAGATATTTTTAAAGTAACCACACTGATACTAAAATAGTATTATTGATGTATTTACCTAACTAATTTCTGATGACATCCCTGTTTTTGATTTCTCATATTTCATGAGAAATCCGCATACCATATGGTAAATCGACATCCACAACACAGGCAAAGAAAGTCCCCTTTATACGGTTAAAGGGCATCTGAGTGTATGATGCTACCAGAACTGCTGAGTCATCACACCGCCGGCAGCCCGCGTGGTACACATCCTTATCGATAGGTCTTCTGGGGCAGGAGGAGGAGGGGGGTGTATCGGGCGTCGCATACAATACACCTTTTTCAATAAAGTGGTGCCCCCCCTAGTGTCTTAGATTTGAAACAATCCTTTGGGAGTTTTTCTAAAGTAAACCTATATGATCTGAAGTGACCCAGTTACCAAAAGTCCCAAAGGTAGGAAGAGTGGCCTACTGCGCAGGTTCATGGGAAAGGTGTATAGGGATGGAGACTGTACCCTTTTCAGGGAGATCAGAAAAGTCCAGGTCCCACAAATATTATTGAATGCTGGGTGTCAGAATGGATAACACTAACAGTTAGGCCTAAAAGGAAACCCCAAACTACTTTTTTACCTCACTATTTCACGATGAAAATCCTCAAGAGATTATAAAAATACATTAACATTTTTCAAGAATCAGGCATATATCCTAGAAACCTCGACTTGGGTCAATGGGAGGGGGCACTACTAATATAAGAAGGCCCGCTGGGGGCGTCCGAGGGTGGCTGTACGTACCGGGGGTAGCAGTATGGCCCAAGGTACGAAGAGCCATCCGAGGATGCCCCCAGCGGGCCTTCTATATTTTATCACCCAAGAAACGCTCTAAATATGCTCTAGACAGTAAACACAACGAGCGGGCCGTACAGCCTGTCACTACGCACTGACCCTTGTACAGCCCGCTGCTCGGCCGTGCGGGTGATAAAACACAGAACTCGCCTCAGCCTCAGCCCTTTGCTTGACCAAGACCAAGTTCAAAGCTTGGTGATTCAGGTATCCATAGCAACACAATGAGGGTGGGCTTCATCTTGGTCCCTGCTGCTTGACAGCTATTGGCTCAATGCTGATCTTCAAATTATCTCGCGCTTGAACCTGAATCTGCAAGCTAATGCAGCTTCAATTTCTGCATTGAACCAGACCCCGGAGCTTTTAGTACTAATAATGTGTTTGCATTTCCCTTTATTACTTTAACCAAGACGTAAATGCCCTCCAAGCACCGTGAATCAACGTTCCCCGAGTGCATCAGCTGGCCGGGATCGAACGCGTTGTCTGAAATTAAGACGCTAATCGTGCTTTTATTAGGCACTAACAATAGGATTAGTGAGACCGAAAACCAACGTCAGCGACATTGGGCGAAAGACGAGGAGGGGACCAGGTGGTGGGTTCACAGTCACGCCACGGGGAAAAAATAAACATGCTTATTTGAATTAATCAGTCAGATTGTCTAGGGAAGGCTTGGTGCAAACCCATTTATAATTCACAAATATGCTCAACAAGTTACAACTGAGTAGATGGAAACAGGTTTAGTTCACTTTAAAATACAAAAGGTATATTTCAATATAGATTATGATTCCACTGGACGCAAATCAGGGGTTTCATGTATTTTGTTGTACTTGCAAAATCAAAGTGCAACATGGGTTCCTACTGGTCAAAACATTTCCCCCATTAAGGAGTAACACATACAGGATATTGTGTTTTCCATAGTGAAAAGGTCTTTTTTTTTGTGTTTTTTCTTTTTCGTTTTTTTTTTTCTTTTGGGGGGGGGGGGGGGGGGGCGGTTCTCATTTGTACATATGTGTGGCTGATAAAAGTTGCACATACAATTCAAGGTGGTACAAGTAACCCCAATTAAAAAAGAAAGAAAGAAGAAAATTACAGCGTTTCAAATGATTTTGGATAAGAAGAGACTCTCTGACTGTCCTCCACAGTGACTGAATCTAGTGTAGCGTAACCTGAGTTGGGTTGAGATCCCAAAAGCCGAGACAACCAAGAGGATGTAAAGCCAACCGACTGCAATCTGACTCAGCTGTTATTCTCACAAAAATCGGGGATCAAGTCATGGGACTCCTGAATAATATAGATGACATGGGAGTCGGGGATGGATTTCTATGGTTATATTAGGCACGACGCACTACACGTGACACCCAGACGCTCCATATTAAGGCGTATAATCACCACACCATGTGTTTTCCTGCTACATTCTCACTTTCATGTTTCTAGATCTATTACCCTACTACCCTTTCCAGAGTGAGGATGTTTCATACCGGCACTGTTTAGTATGCATCCAGGATCAAGTAAAACAAATTGTGAATTTGCCATTAAATTTACCATGGTTTACTCAACAAATAAATCTGATTATCTGCCCCAGCCTATGAGTTCATTTTTTTGTGTGTGTTTTTTTTATTGGGGGGGGGGGGTTGCCTTCGGAAATATAAATGAGATTCTTCATTATGGAAAATACGTACTGATTAAATCTAGGCAAATAGCAAAGATGGATTCTCTGGATCTACACAACTCTGCCATACTTATTTCTCTCATGAACAAGTCTGCCTTGACCAACCTTTCCCTGACTGAACCCCACCCGCCCCCGCCCGAGTGCTTCCTGCCCTGCCCCCTAGGGGCAGTCGGTGTTACTATTTCAGGGCGGTTATGGTGTAGGGTGAATACAGATCACCTCGTTGGTTACCGCGCTGTCCAGCCGGGCCGCGCGGGTGGGAGTCTCACGCTGCTTTGTGTCAAATCAGGCTACAGGGACTGTGAGAGTCTATAAAATACTGCACAGGACAGTTCTCCCTAAGAGGTTCCGGTGGCACAGTGGTAGGGTTTGGCTTAGTCAACCTAAGGTTGCTGGTTCAAGTCTTGGTCCTGCTGCTGTTGGTTGGTTGGTTGGTTATTGGGTTTTAATGCCACAGCAACATGTAAGGTGAAATCACGGCGGTAACAAGATTAGACAATTCTGTCTTTGATGATCGCATCTATGGAATGAATGAATCTATAACACATTTACCAAAGCAGGTGCTCTTTAAAGTGCCTGGTCCCATAGCCTGCTGCTGTGGTATAAGACAATGTTAAAGGCCTAGTGCTTGTTGCCATTGTATGTTGTGTCCTGCACCTAAAGGAATGCTTGCTTTGGTCAAAGTGCAGAGACAGGGTTTCTACCTTCTGATAGATTCCATGCTCTAGGAGCACAGGGTTCCCACGCATTTTTGAAAAACAATTTAAGACCTTTTTAAGACCATCTAAGACCAAAAGTCGGGAAAATTAAGATCTATCGACTGCCTGCGAAGAAAAATATTGTTTGACACAAACTTGAAGTAATTGTACTTTTTTGAAAGTCAGAATTAAAATGTTCAAGGTGACTTCATTTCATCTTCTCAACAAATTTAATTTAAGACCTTTTTAAGACCTCTAGCTTCAAAATTGTCAAATTTAAGACCTTTTTAATACCTTAAATTTGAGAAAATCAATTTAAGACCTTTTAAGACCTGCGTGGGAACCCTGGAGCAAAATGAAACATTCAGCACTCCAGAACTACTGGGCGGGATTGCCCCGTATCGTCAGACTGAGGGGAAGGAAAGTCAGAAAGCTGATTCTAGGTTTACGTCACCCAATAAACAGTTGAACTGGCAACTTGCAGCTCTATTACTTCTACCTGATATTTTGGGATCTTGTTCAGTTCATATTTTTTGTCTCTGTATCTGGCAGTATGGTGGATGAGATACTTCCCTGACAATACATCCAACATGAACATAGATATCTCAGTTGTAACCTCAGACTTTGTGTAAAGCCATATCGGTCACCAGACGCCTGTCTCGCTCAATGCTATTGGAGCCCCAACCCGAGTAACATCAACGGGCGAAGAAACTGGCATGCAACAATAGCATGAAGCAGTTTCTGAAATTCAAGATCATTTTTTCACATGCATCAAAGTGTGAACTGTCAGATAGGAATAACACATTTAATAATCAGAGAAAAAACTCAAATATATGTACCCGACAGCAGAAGTAAGCATCTTTGGTGCCTCAATTTGTGTCATTTTAGTGTCCACATGTTTATCATCTTGTGGCTCAAACTTTTGCAGATTGTCCACAGCCTGTATTTTTAAATTCTCAATGATGTCCGATACACTGGGTAGAGGAGGAAAGGGCATCTCATGTGCATAGAGGTTTCCCTATAGGTGGAGACAATAATGCTAATGAAAACTCTAGAACCTGCTTTTTATAAATAATGGATAATTCTCAAGTAGAAATAACCACAAAAGGTGTGTAACTATGATAGCACAATGATGTCCTTTAATGCTAGATATGCGGAAAAAAATCAACAGTGCAGAAATATGTATGCTTACAGTATTTTATTTCAGACAACTGGTCAAACCTAGAAGTTTCATTTGTCAACGAGTTCCCATTTAATGTTCTGAAATACACAAAGAGCGTCCTTCCCCGGGGCAGCTTTTTCAAACCCAGCGTATTTAAATGGCGCACGGGGGACTCGCGGGTCCTAATATAAATGAGGACACGGACTCTCTCGTAAAAACAGCTTGGACAGTTTTATCACCGAATGGCTTTGAATAAGATATGAAGAGAAAAAGAGATTTGTAAATTGAATTTCCAGAAAACTCCAATAGTATTTTCATATTGTAGTTGTTGTTAAAATGTTTCAAATAATTTCTGACCATGCAGCTATTTATGGCAGATCCAGAGACAGAAATCTCCTATTCCAGACCAGACACATCAGATTCAGAAAGGCTGATGGTACAAAGAGTATCATGCTAGAGTGAGTTAGTGAATGATGAAAGGTTTGCTCTACCAACGGTCAGGGTAATTTTTCACGGAGAAAACAAGTTAGGACAAATTCTGACTTTCAGACAAGTGTTTTAACTTGGTCAGCCTTTGGTGATCATATCTATGAGATGAGAGACAGGGCAGGCAAACAGCAGGGGATCAAAACCTGAAAATTATGTTTGCTGTACCTCTTTCCTTAGTGAACCCAGACACCAACCTGTAATCGAACCCAATGAACCAGGAATCAAACCCAAAGAACCACTTGGTCAGTGTTGGGTCCACCCTATCGTCGCCTTTTACCATCAGCAGGGGCTACTGGGGGCCTATATTCTTCCCAGGAGCAGAAGCCCCGCCTTGGTACTCCCACGGGGGGTATTATGCTACATGTTTTATACTTTAACACTGCCTAAATGCTCCCATACTGGGCACAAAGCAACACAAATAGCCTTTCATTGAGTGTAATCAAGAAGGCGGGGAAAGGGGGCACCTATGCTGGCATAATCTGCCACCTCAACACCTCGTACCATCTCTGCACAGTACCTGCCACTAGGTTCAGCCCTGGTCAGTCATGCACAACAAGCAAAAAATGCCTAACTATTTTTAGCCCACAGTCACATCTCGCGGACTATGATTTCTGGCGCAGAGGATGATTCTCTGCAGATTGACGCTGGTGGTGTAAACTGGTCAGGAAATCTCTCTATCTTCATGTTAACAGTCCTGGGCCGGTCAGTAGTATAAATATACATGAAGATTAATTAGTATTCCATCTGTATCTGACAGGCAGAATGATTAGTATACCTGTTCTCAGCAGCCTTAGTCTCCCTGTTCTCACCACAGATGTATAATAAACTTCGCTCCGCAATGAAGAAAATAGTCTGCGAGAAGTGTCTCTGCTATAAATAGAAAACTAGGGACCAGCGGGCTAAGATTACTGTCCCAGTGGTCCCAGGGTTCCAACACAAATTCAATTTCCAAATCCCCTGTGTTTTCCCTGAGATTTCCCTGTCCCATGGCAATTTTCTTGCCATTTCCAGCAAGTTGTTCAAATTTAAAAGGCTTTGTGTGCAGAAAAAAATTGAGAAACCCAACAACGAAATCAGGAATTTCAGAACCTGGCCAAATGAAATTCCCTGTGTTTTCCCTGTCTGGGATTGTTTTTTGACATTCTCTGTTTTCCCTGTTGATACCCTATGGTCCAGCAGTTTTTCTGCTGGTCCCATCTATTCCCAGGCAGCTGTGTTACGGTGGCAGCTACAGAGTGGAGATAGTTCTCGGGTTGAGACTGGGGAAGTAGCAGACTGAATGATACTGTGATGTTATCCCCGCCCCGTTCTGCCCCCTGCAT